>BSBN01000006.1:12917676-14195352 GCA_027924645.1 Cunninghamia lanceolata
CAAGTAGTTTTGTTATGCCAAAGCAGGTTGCAGACCAACTGGGATTGAAATACCAGCCCCTAACTAAGGGTGTGCTCTAGCTAGATGGCACAGCTGTGAACACTGTAGGTGTCATAAAGGACCTAAGCCTCACCCTACATACCTGTCCAAACATTTCCATCACTCAGGAAGTGTTCATCGTAGACCTACCTCCCCATTTTGCCATGTGCTTGTCAAGGGAGTTTACAGCTAAGATAGGAGGATATTTATCCTCAGACTGGTCCCACATATTTTTCAGGACTAGATATGGCACCAAAGTAACCTTGAAATCTGAATTGATTTCAAATCACCACATAGAGCCCTACACTCCAAGTGTCGTTAATGCGAATTGCCTTATCTCTAATGATCCTGAGCTTGTTGTCGCTTAGCAACTGTAAGCTGAAAGTATACCAGAGGTACTATTAAGGGAATGGGCCTGGGAAAATACTGTTGATGATCTGGAGGAACACATTCAAGAGACCGGTATGGGAGTATACATACTGCATGAGCCTGAATCAGAAATTCCAAGCCTTGTAAAGAGTCCAGAGCTGCAGACGGAAGAGCAAAATCAAGTATGGAAAATGTACTTTGATGGCTCTAGAAGAAGGAATGGGTCTGGTGGCGGTACAATGCTAGTGTCTCCTCTTAGTGACAAGTATTATTCTACCTTCCATTTTACATTTTCATGCACCAATAACACTGTCGAATATGAGGGGTTAATCCAGGGATTGTAGTGGGCAAGAAAGAGAAAGATTAGTTGTTTACAGATGTTTGGGGATAGTGAACTCATTGTAAACTAGGTGAGAGGATTGCATGCTACAAAAAATGATACCTTGAAACACTACAGGCATAGGGTGTGAGACATGATTGAAGAGTTTTATGCTTTCAATCTAGTCTCTATTCCTAGAAATCAGAATTACCAAGCAGATAGGCTGGCTGCAATTGGGGCTCAATTTGACATACCCAGTGATATTCGAAGGGAGAAAGTGAAACCCCATGTAAAAATAGTTGATAGACCCTCTATCCCTAACAATGACATTCATTGGCAAGTTTTCAAAAGTGATGAGCAAATCCTACGTTTTTTGTTAGAAGAGGATGAGTTCTCTGTGGTAAACCAAGACAGGCTCAAACAGTAGTATGGCAATGATCAAATTGTTCAGCTGAGATCAAACAGGCTACCCAAGGGACTAGTAACATTAGAGTCTATCTTTAGCACTAATGATCAGATGAAGAAGACCAAGACTGGCATGCAAAAAAAAGAGGAGCATTACGAAGAGTTAGAAATTTTAAGGGTAAGCTCCTTAAAATTGGTAAAATCTGCTCAGCCGAGGACATAAGAGCTTTCATTGCTCTATGCCATGAATTTGAAGATGTGTTTGCCTAGGATTATTCAGACCTAAAGGGTTTTGACCCTCACATCGCCCAGCATATCATAGAATTAGAGCCAGGGGCAAAACCTATAAGGCAGAAGCAAAGACCCCTAAATTTGAAGCTAGAGCCCCTGATGATTAAAGAAATAACTAAGCTAATTGAGGGAAAGATCATTTTCCCGATCAAACATACTTCTTGGGTCTCTAACCTTGTCCCAGTCAAAAAGAAGAATGGGGAAATCAGACTGTGTGTTGATTTCAGAGATCTAAACAGAGCCTCCCTAAAGGACCATTACCCATTGCCTTCAATGGAGCAAATTCTGCAGGTACTGGCTGGCTCAGAGAGGTTCTCTTTGCTTGACAATTTTTCCAGTTATAACCAAGTGCTAGTCAAGGAGGAGGATCAGTATAAGACTACATTTACTACCAAATAGGGCACCATGGCCTACAAGAGAATGCCTTTGGATGATTTGCATCACTTTTGGTGATTTACATCACTTTAGGAGCTCCAATTTCATGAATTTCATCACTATCCTTGTTTATTAAGATATGATAGACCATGATCAAAGTCATCATAAATAGGAAAAAAAATCATTAAAAGATATGATAGACCCAAAAATTGTCCCAAAAAGCACTCAAATTCCTTGAATTGACAACATCAAGATCATGAGAAAACTCCCCTAATTCTTGCTTATGTTCATGTGTGAGAATTTACCAAGTTAGGGAAGTATCATGGAGGTCTCTAAAATACTTTTTAACTCATCCAAATGCACAAAAATAATTCACCTCCCCTTGTGGTGAAAGACTAGCTTGATTTATACCCATTTTCTCAACCAAATCAGCAACTTGTTCTTCATGTTGATGGCAGTTGTAGGTTTGATAAAAGTCATTTTTATGATGCCCAAGTTGTCCTAGACATGCATAACTTTCATAACTTCTGAAAAATCAATATGTAGTTCATTTTATTGACCCATGAAAAAAGTTATAACTACTGTCCCAAAGTCTAGAGGAAGACGTGTGAAGACAAAAATCACGACTTGAATGAATCCCTTTGCGAGTAGTTTCAAATTGGGCATGGAGTTTACCTTCTTGGAACATGGTAGATGTTGTGATGACTATGTTTAAGCTTCTAACCACCTTCACATACCTTATAACTAGCTAGTCATGGTAGTCTTCGAAGATGGAAATGATGCCATGGATACCTCTAAACTTATGATAGTCCTATTGTTGATTTTTTGTGATAGTCTTCTAGGGTAATCTACATGGTATTTTGCATACTAATTCAGCTATCAAGATTGTTCTTGTGATGAGAGAACCATGAGTTACGTGTATGAACAATCCCCAAACAATAAATGATAATAATCTAGCAAAACATGAGGTCAAACAAATGTATAACCATTTTTATGGTAGTCCTATCTATGACAATCTTATGCAACATTTGCATGACCTAGCACCTTTAAAGCTTGCACAAGGATAGATTCTTCAACTCAATGATAGGACCTTGGACCATTTTCTATGCTATGACTACTATAACTAATTAGTAACATGACTCTCACAAGGTGGTTGGGTAACTCTTTTGTATAATAGTCCTTTTCTAAAATGAATGATGTGTGATCTTGCTAAGTGGCAAACCCTCTTCCATTGTCATAGAAAGAAACATGCACATTAGGTCTTATTGGGAAAATTCTCAAGCATTGGATCAATAATCAATCCCATGAAGATACTAAAACCCCCATGATGACAATCCCCTAGATCTATAGCATATGATTTTCAATTTCAAAACATGATTGTGCTATTTATAACAGTCATAAATGACTAATCAACATTGAGAAATGATAATTTCAAAGGCTTATAACCACATTTACACTGATGACCACACTTTGTAACTTTAATAACATCAAGACAGTCCTTCAAAACTTGCCTAGCAACCTAAAATATGACCCTAGCATAATATGGATAGTCACTAATGACTATACTATTGGACATCCACTAATATACTGGACAGTCATTAATTTAACTCTTATTCCATGAGGATTATCTTGCAAAGTGCCATAGGACTATTACTAAGTATGACCCTCAAGATCATTGTCTTCCTAAGGATTTAAGAGCCTTATTTCATATGCATTTTCTTCGATTAACTTGGTTTCATGACAAGTCTAGTGGCTCTTTCTATGGTTGCAATTTAGGTCAATATGTCTTCACAATTTCAACAAGTTACATGAGGGTTTCATGGAGGATTAGTCACATGACAACCATAACAAGGGATATTATTAGTCAAGATAATGTCATGATAAGGTCATCCAAATGGTGCCATAACAATAGGAAGCTTTCATAGGAAGAAGGAAATATTTTGATGGTAATGGAAAGAGTAGATGAAGAGGTATTTTGTTTTTTTATATAGTCATGAACAAGTCAAGAAGGGACTATCACAATCCAAAATAATCAAAGACTACCCAAACCAGTAGGACACTCATATACAAAGGTCTCCCAAGTTGTCAAATTCCTAAGTGAGGACTATATGAGAATGGTACAACATTACTAAAGGCCCTAAAACCCTTAAGGAAACTACATATGTAGTGAGAGGAATTATTACAATCCAAATTGGTCAAAGAGTATGGTCCTTGACTTCTTTAGGGTATCCATACCTAGGATCGTCATAAAAATCATTAAACTAATCTCTATAATTTAGGGTATTGAAAGGTATATAGTCAATCAAGGTAACCACCATCATGTACTAACAAAGGACAATTAGGAAATTTTGAAATATTGTTGTGCCATGTAAATACAAATCATCATGAATAGGTGCATAAGGAATGTCCTAGCCCAAGACACTAAAGAGGTCTCCACATCCTCCAACCTTCTCCAAGATAATTCATACTATGAAACATGCATGGAGAAGTTATCAAAAGGACACCTAACAATTATGTCTAAATGATCAATAGAGACAAGTAGGATTGTCATAATAGAGGGCATAGGATAGTCTAAGATTCAAGCCATCGCATGGTTCTATTGAATGAATCATTATGCATATTAAAGAATAAATCCTTCTATATCATCCTAGGGAAAAAATTAAGAGTCTTCCAGAATCAATTTTGGCTCCATTGATCATGAATATGAGTATGACAAATAATTGTTCACTAAAATTATTTTATGAAGTATTTGATATTGTGTTTCTCTTGTATAGGTGAAAATAGGTGAAATGAAGGCATGAAGGGATGAAACAAGGTGGAAACATGAGGAATTTGGAGTCTCTTTGACTGGACTAACTGATATACCTAGACACATAAATATATTAGAACACAAAGACATAAAGAACATAAGAACATATATATGTGAATTAAAATGGGCATAACTTGAACATACCTTGAAATTTGATATTGCAGTTGACCAATTCTCCAAAATATGGCTTCAAAATCCTCAAATTCTTCTTTTTCACAAGTTTGATTATGAATTCTATATAACTCTAGAATAGGATTAGTGAAATTTATGGAAAAACAAACATATATCATCAAATTCAATCTATATATCAATGGTAATTAGCTTTGAAACAATATCACACATGAAACATGAAACTTTTAGTTTAAATAATCAAATTTTCTCCAAAAACATGCAAAATCAGTTCTTCTACATTGAAAAAACAAAAAAGGTGGTGGAGTGATCTAAAAAAGATTCTCAATATGTCAAACAACATGAAAAGTGTTTTCTTATCCGATATACTGCATGAAAATTAGGAATAACAGTCATTTGGGGTTTGAAGCACAGATCCCACATGTTTTTTTACCATTTTTCATGCTTCCCATAATGCTAGCACATTATAACATGAGCACGTTCTGGGAAGCATGAAAACATAAAGATCAATGCATGTAAAAATCATAACCTTCTCAATGTTGGTGCCAAAATCATGGTCTAGGATGTCATGCTCTCACATAAAATGTATTGTAACTATGCATGTAGTGCATCAAATAGGTAATCAAGTGACAATCCAAGAGTATCCCTAGACTCAAATATCCATGTGGTTAGTGAAATAGAACTTGTCTATACTAGGAGGGACAAATGTAACCTTGTATCTACATGAGAGAGTCTCTCTCTCTCTCTCTCTCTCTCTCTCTCTCTCTCTCTCTCTCTTTATTTCTCTATCCTCCCTCTCTACAACTCTATCTGCCTCTCTTTCTCTATATCTCTCTCCCTCTCTTTGTCAACCCCTTGGAATGTGAGGGAGAGAGATATAGAGATAGAGAGGTAGATATATTTAGATAGAGGGAGGATAGATAAATAAAAAAATAAATGGAGAAATAGGTAGATAGAAAGAGATGTATATAGAGAGGGAGGGAGACATAGAAAGGGAGAGGAGGAGACCTAGATAAATAGAGAGAGATAGAGAGACCGGGAGACATGGAGAAATAGAGAGGGACATGTACATGGATAGGGAGAGAGCCTAGGGACATCCAGAAAGATATGGAGAGATAGAGTTAGAGAAAGGAAAAAATATAGAAAGAGGGGTAAATAGAGAGATAGAGAGGGATAGGTGGAGATAGAGATGGGGAGAGGGAGAGAGGGAGATTGAGATAGACAAAGGGGTCTATAGAGGGAGAAAGATAGAGATACATATATATAGAGAGGGGAGATATAGGGAGATAGATTTGAGGTAGAGAGATTGGGAGAGTGATAGAGAGGGGGAGTGAGATAGTGAGGGAGGGAGAGATAGAAAGGTAGAGTTAGAGAGAGGGGATCGAAAGAGATATATATATATACACACACACAGAGAGAGGTATAGTTAGAGAGAGGGATAGAGGAGATAGAGATATCTCTCCCAGGCTCGATCTCCTCTATATCTCCCTATTCTCCTCTCTACCTAAACCATAAACCTAAACCTCTAAACCTTAAGCCCTAACCCCTAAACCATAAACCCTAAACCCTAAATAATCCCCCTAAACCCTAACCCCTAACCCCTAAACCCGAAAAAAAAGCAACCCTAAACCCCTAGCCCCTAAACCATAAAACCTGGAAGCAACCCTAAACCTCTATCTCCCTATCTCTCCCAATCTCTATTGGTCCCCTTGTTCTATCTCTCTCTAAACCCTAACCCCTAACCCCTAAACTCGAGCAACCCTAAACCCCTAAACCCTAACCCCTAAACCCTAAACACTAAACTTGAGCATCCCTAAACCCCTAAAGCCTAAATAATTCCCCTAAACCCTAACCCTAAACCCTATTTACTTGAGAAACCCTAAACTCATGTAAACCTCAAATAATGCCCCTGACCCCTAAACCCTAAACTCGAGAAACTAGGCTAAACACCTAAACATATAGTTTGATAGGGGATGACGGAGGATTAGTGTGACATGGATGTAGAATTCTTGGATCTTGATTATCATTATCTTCATTGGGATGCGATTTGATAGGATCCAAGTTATTTGTTTGATTATCTATGTTTTCTTGGGGACCAAGTGTCTCATCATGGGATATTGATGGATAATGAATAGGACTAGCATGAGATGATGGATAGGGATAATGGGATGATGGAAAGGAGTGATGTGGGTTACTTGCTCATGGATAAGATCTTGATTAGAGAAAATATCTTGATCATAGGGAGGATAAGCATGGATAGCTCGATATTAGATATGGATAGGGTAAGTGGGGATGCATTGATATTCATTGAATTGGGGAGAAATAGATGGTGATGGGGGTTCACTAGGAGATGTTGGAGGATCAATGATGGGATCGATGTATAGAGGGGTTGATCATGAGATGGTAAGGGAACCGAGATGGGATTAGATGGGATGTTTGGATTTTGATTAGGATGGGTGGTTGGTGTTTTCACATGCTTTGGACTAGGCTCTTAACATAGCTATTGGGTTTCTTAGATGGATGTGATGGGTTCTTCAATGGGATCAATAATCTTTGGATGTTTGACAACATGCCTACCTGATGGGGTTTGACTTGGACTTATGGCAAGAGACTCTTCAATGAAATGGATAGACATAGGAGTGGATGATGGTGTTGGAGTGGTTGACATGTTATTAGGAGGTTCTTTGTTAGGCTCAATGATAGGAATTTGAGTACATGATGTTCTTAGATTCCTTGCTAACAGTCCTTGGGTCACATCCTTCATGGCTTCATGGGTTGATGGACTAGGATATGCATATAGTTGATGGACAATGAAGATGTTGTGAGGTTAGGATTAGGATTGAGTTAATGGATATAGGAGGCCCAGATGAATTAGGATTGGGAGTATTAGAGGGGGATGAAATTGGATCAATGGATTTGGATGGCTACATATCTTTTCTTTTATTTTTGGATTTTATAAAGAGTCTTTGGAGAAAATTTTTCAAGCGTTCATGGGTTGATGGATTAGACCTTAGAATGTTTGATGGTGGATTAGATGGTGAGTTATATGGTGGATGGATGATAGGGATTGATGGATTAGGAGATGGGTGGACTAATGCATTAGGATTAGGAGGATTGGAGGGAAATTATAAAATAATTCCCCTTTAACCCTAACCCCTAAACCCTAAACTTGAGAAACCCTAGAAACTCATAAACCCTAAATAATTTATCGCTAAAGGTTTGAGCAACCCTAAACTCATAAACCCTAAATATGCCCCTAAACTTGGGCAACCCTAAACCTCTCTCTCTTTCTCCAAAAACCCCTAAACCCTAAATAATACCCCTAAAATCTAACCCCTGAACCATAAACCTGAGCAACCCTAAACCCCTAAACTCTAAATAATTCCACTAAACCCTAAACAAGTTAAGCAACCCTAAACTCATAAACCCGACCAACCTCTCTCTCTCTCCAAAACAAGAAAACTAGGACTCTCTCTCTCTCTCTCCTTATCACCCTATCTCTCCCGTCTCTCTCCCCTCCATCCCCATCCTCTCTCCCTTTTCCTCCCTCTCCTCTCCCATGCTGACAAGGAATATGGAAACAAGAAAACTAGGACATGTAAAGAGGGATGAGGATATAAATTGGGATGATGAAATGGAAACAAGATAATTTATGAAATTTCATTGGATGGGAAGAATGATGAGGAGAGGTAGAGAGGGGAGGGAAGTAGAGAGTGAGATAGAGGATAGGAGGTAGATATGGGAAGGAAGTAGAGAGTGGGAGATGGTAGGAGGTAGACAAGGGAAGGAAGAAGAGAGAGAGGGTAGGAGGTAGACAGTGGAGGGAATCAAAGACTGAGAGAGAGGGTAGGAGGTAGACAGGGGAGGGATGTAGAAAGTGTTGATAACTGAGAGGGGGGGGTGAATCAGTTATCCTAATTATTTCCCTTATTGGAGTTTCTTATTAATTGATGCAGCATTGAATCAAACACAAAAACATTACCATGAAATAAGAAACACATAACACAATATTTTTGACGTGGAAACCCTGTTAAGGGAGAAAACCACGGGGTGATTAACCCAAAATTATTCTCTGTTAGAAGAATAGGAAATTACAAAATGGCACTTGCCAATTAGGGCTCACTGCCCGAGCACACTGCTCACAAGAGGCCCACTGCCTACAAGAAGACACACTGTCTACAAAGTGATAAGAATCACAGTCTTGAACTGATTGGAAGCATCTGCATATGCTGGAGTTCAGTTCCGGTTAGGCTCAGTACACTGATCTGCTGCACTTCATCTTTCCTTTGTTCTTTATTCTGCTATCCTTTCACATATCGGATCTTTCTTGCTACTTCTGCTCTGTTCTATACTTCTTCGCATATATCTTCACACCATCACACACTTCACAACTAAATCCATTCTCTATATATATCCGCACAAGTAATTTCATCACCTTTCTAGTCGGCATCCGGAACAGTCTAGTTTCTTACAAACTCTTGTTCTGTCAGCTGAATCCTTCCTCACCAAGCAATGCAGATCAAGCATATACTTGTAGATATCATTAATCATGTCGGCCAAACATGATTCATGCCTTCACAACCTCTATCATCAATAGTAACACATCTGGAAAGTAGTCTGATACTCTGTCAGTTAGTTCTTCCTCTGTTTTCACTGTCTCTCAGGAATCTGGTACTCAACTATTCATATCTTTTGCCTTGTCCATCACCGGAGGCTAAATCCTTGGAATATACCACTCAAGGTAGTCCTCTTGACTTCCCCAAATCTGCACTGCACCAAGACACTTCCTCTGAGAGATCCGGATCAATCTGTCGGACCTTGCCACATGCTCTGTTCTTGTTCACCAGACCACAACATTCTTTATTCTGACTTCCGGTAGAGACACATCATGACTTGCGGATATGTGGGATGACCTTTGTTGCCATCAATGACAACAACCATGAATCCATATAGTGTCTCTTGCCAACAATCTCCCCCTTTGGCATTGATGGCAACACTTAGTGAAAAATGACTAAGTGTTTTCACTATGCTCCCCCTTTGCTGATGCTCTGTCTTTATATACAATTTCCGAAACTCCCCCTTAGTTGGATTCCTCATTTTTCACTGCTCCTCACTCCCCCTTTGACATCAATGGCAAAGGGTAGGGTCCGCCCACCAAAATTTTCAAAAATTTTCTATACATAGCCGCATATTTACATACTCACATATACTGAAGAATGTCTGCAAAGGATGTCTGCAATTGGATCATTTCTGTAGCCCAACTTTGCTTCATTCTATCCAAAATTGAAATGTGACCACTCAACAAAATGCAAAAGCTTCTGCCCTCTTGAGATCTATCGGATCATTTGTTTGGGCGGTGGTCTGAGCATCACTGATGGCCTCATGCATAGTTTTCAACTTAGGGATTATAATCCTTCTAAGTTCTCCCATCCGGTTAGTGATGTTCTTCCTTTCCTTCTCAAGATTCTTTATTTCATTCAAGACTGCAATAGTCTGACATTCTTGATTTATTATGGAGGAAGAGAGAGGATCAAAACTTTGAGATAAGCTTTGTAGCTTGTCCTGTTCCTCTTTTATTTTCTTATCAATTGCTGTTGTTGCCTTTGACCAGGATATACAAAATTTGTAGATGTCACCGCCATCCTTAAGAGCATTCTCTAAGCTCTTTATTCCAATGCTCACAATCTTCCTATCTTTAGAGATTAATTCTAATACTTCTGAAAATCTTTTATCCAAAAATTCCTTCCGGACCTTTTCTTCAGCTAATTTTTCTAGAGAATCAAAATGTGTATCAACACTGCTGACTAAGGTTTTTAGATTACCGGAAGAGGAGGCTGTCGGATCTATCTGGATTGATGGCATAATCTTTACAAGTACTCCGGAAGCAGCCTCTATCAACTCACAGTCTTCCATATGAGACTTCAGGAGTTTTTCATTTGCCTTAGCATTTGCAAATGAAGCTATCTTCATTGTTTGTACCGGAGAGAGAGAGTCAAAGTTGAATGGGCCTTTTAGAAGCTCCGGTTCATCAATCTCTAAAGTTTCTTTGCTCAAAAATTGTTGAACAGTTTGTGCAGTGTCTCTTGCCGGAGACAGATGTTTCTTTTCTTCTGCAGTCTTGGAACTGTCAACCTCTTTATCTTTCACCCCTGCTTCCTTCTCCTGTAATTGCTCTTCTTCTTTGGATCCGGAGACTGTAGGGGAAACCGAAGGAGAGATGCTTGTATGTTCAGGGCCCACTTCTTCCGGAACAGATGATTCCAAATCCGCAGCTGTTTCTGCACCTAAGTCCTCTACAACAGGAAGATTGAACCTTTTGAAGGCCTTCCGGAGGATCTCTTCTGTCTCTTGGGCCACTTTGTCAGTCTCACCAAGCATGAGTTGATTCATCCTGGCTTTACTTCTGAACTCATCTTTGCAGTCCTTGAAGATTATGTTCATTGTCTTGGGATCAATTTGAGGATATAGCTGAATAGTTATCTGCTCCCGGATCTCAAGATCTTTTGCATGAGCATTGTTCTTTCTTACTTCCAATTCCTTTTCTAGGCTTTTAGGAATAAGAGATATGATCTCAATGAAAGCCTTATTATATATGTTCAGATATTTGACTGTGGCTTCCTGCAGAGTCTTTTGGTCAGCCTCACTGAAGTCATCATAAGATTCAGTCATTGGTTGAAGGTTTCCATCCACCGTGACTGACTTGATTACGCTCTCTAGAGACAGAGTGGGCTTTTCAACAGATACCTCTGCCATTTCATCCTTGTCTTGTCCTGAGGAGGGTTTACCAGATCCTTTCTTCTTCTGCTTCTTTATTTCTTTTACTCCCTCATCTGACTCTGTTTCCTCTTCATCCTTTTGGCTTTTATAAGCCCTTGTGGCTTTTGTCTTGGATCTTTTACCGGATGCCTGGACTTCCGGTTTTGAACTTTTGGTTAAGGGAGGTGCAGATCTTTTTGATGATCTGGTCCGGGTGGGAGTTTCAACCGGAACACTTTCTTTACTTTTCTCTTCTTCCTCAGCCTTCCTCCTCTTTTCCCGGCTGGCATCAAGTGCCTCTTTTGAGATGCCTAGGCCTTGAGCAATATGCTCAACTTCTTTTCTTACCTTCCTCTTTATCTCCAGTTCCCTGAGTTCTACATGTAACTTTACACTCAGTTCCTCAAAGGTTCCAAACCTTTCTGCCTTAGGATCTTTGGGCTGGCTTAGCATGTGTTGAACATGCAGCTCTACTATCTGTTCATCCACTTCATACCCCATAGGCATGATCCAGACAGTCCTTGGCTCCACTGCCTCCATCAGACACTGATCTGTTTCTACCATGAAGCATACTGTGTCTTTGTATTTTTCAACAAGGGATTGGGGTATTCTTTCCCTTGCATGCATCATGCTTTGGAAGTTCTTGAAGTAACCCCATAGAGCTGTATTTCTTGCTTTTGCATCCCCAAGTCCATGCAAATAGTCTCTGATTTGAATGGCAACCGGTCTGTCATTCTGCCATATCCATCCACTGGATCCGGGAAGCTCATTCATGTAGTAAAAGAAGAGACAAAGGATCAGATTGCCATATTTGAAGGAGTTTTTCTTGTCCTTCTTAATCTTCTGCAGATTTTCAAAGAGTTGGTTTACTAGAAGCTCGCACAAGTCACAGTCTGCATTCTCCTTTAACATCTGATAGGCTGTGTAGATTGCAGTTCCTGGTACTGAATTTTCCCTACTGGAGTGATAGATTTTGTAACCAATTATTATAGCTGCAAATTTGACATCCGGTTCAATGATATCATCAACTGTCATAGCTCTCTTGTCAAACTTGGATCCGGTTGCATCACTGACTATCTAATTTTTGACAGATTTGAGAACAGGTAATCCACCGGATGAGTGCAGACCGGTTACAGCCCTAATTGCGTCCTTGGTGATCTTGAAGGGCTTGTTCAACCATAGGAAGTTGTCATGTACTCTACTTAGTACATACCGGACCCATTCATCTTCTTCAAAACAGGGGAAATGAATGCACTGTGCAAAGTGTTTGTCCTGGATGGCTTTATACTGAGGTTTGATCTCAAAGGAGTCATCTATCAATTGTTTGTGATAGATATCCATTAGTTTTGATTCTCCAAAGTCTTCAAGATTCGCATGGATGTAAACCCTAATATCTTCCGTATGCAATACACCATGAGGAACACTAGAGAAGGCTCCTAGTGGATCTACCTCCAATGATTTGTAAGGATGTTTCTTGAATGAGGGGCGAGGTCTATCAGAGATCTTAACTATGTTTGGAGTAGCCATTCTTCAAAGATTTGCAGTGAGGTAATGAAAAACGGAGAATACCTTGTGCGCCTTCGATTTGCACGGAGTGATTGGATTGATTTCTTTCTGCAATGACTTCGGCAGGAGATCCTTGGTGTGCTTGATGAATCTTGTTGCAGAGCTCCACTATTCGCTTCTTCTTGAGTGCAGAATGAGCAAATGACTTTTGAGAAATCCCTTATATTGCTCCGTGAACCCTAATATCTGTCTGTAATAAATGCTTCACCTACATTATTCCGGTTTGCCTTGTCTGGATAGCTTGGAGTATCCCGGATTAGTCCTGATCTGTGAATATCATCCGGATCTTTTAATCATGAATAAATCAAAGTAACATATTACAAGAACATCCCAAACACTCTGTCCAATCCACAGAACAAGATAGTGCACTTCCGGATCTCTCCGAACCTTTTTGTAATCCTTTGTCATACCGGAGCATCTCCCTGAACAGGTCTTATTTGATCGATCACAGCTTCTTCATAACTCCATGCGGACCTCTGAAAACTTGACTGAAGCATTTCAAGACTCATATCTGCAAACCCTTTAATCCGCATCTTGTGCCACATCCGGCACCACTTGTTTGGCTGGGGGAACAGGATTTTCTTTGAGTCTCCCCCTGAGCCTGAGCTCACTTTTTAATTTCTGGAAGAAATATCAGCACCAGAGTCTGGTGCGGATCCAACCTCTACATTCTCTGAACTTTTCTTCACCCAAATCTTGCTCATCTGATTCCTAACTTCATCCGCATTCATTTTTTGTTTACCCTTGTCTTGATTCTGATTATACACCGGACCTCTTTTATCCTGATTCTTGTTTCTGCAGACTTTAGCATTATGACCGGACCTATTGCAGATTTGGCAAATAACATTTCTTTGCATATTTGACTGATATCCTCTTGATCTGCATTGATTAGCCATATGACCTACTCTATTGCATGTAAAGCATCTACCTTTGAATGATTTGTTTACTTGCATAATTCTGCATTCATGGGATTTGTGTCCATACCTTTTGTAGTTGAAGCACTGTCCGGAGAAGGATGAATTAATCTGATTCATTCTCATTCTGCACTGATTAGCTTTGTGACCAAAGTGGTTGCATCTGTGGCAGTATCCATTGAAGGATGGATATCTTTGAGCATTTGGCTGTCTTACCGGAGGTCTTCTAGGCCTGCTCCTTGGATTTTCTGATCCAAGATTCTTCTGACCGGATCCGGAGCTTTCTCCTTTCTCATATCCCAAACCATACTTGTCATCTATCCTCTTTTGACTTCCAAGAAGAACTTCAAGTTGAGCAGAACTTATCTTGAATTTCTCTTTATATTCATTTGCTGTTTGAAGGTCTCTTTTGAGAGAGGCAATTTGATCCTCAAGTTTTTCTTCATTATCTTTGGCATCTTCAAGATCAGATTCAAGATGTCTGATAATCCTGTCCATCTGGTGGCATTCTTCTGATTTTTCTTTAAGAGATTGTCTTAGATTGTCTTCAGCCTTTCTTTTTTCTTCAATCTCTTGAGTAAACTTTATAGTTCCTGATTCCATTTCATGTCTTAACATAATGACTTCTTTTGATAACTTTTCACATAACTTGGTTTGCTCAGTCAATTCTTCATTTGTATTGCTTTCTTCACTTTGTCTTGCCAACTGTTGGAGCAGCTCCTTTCTCTTTTTCATAGAGAGACTTAATTTGTCTTTTAATTCTCTCATGAATTCATCAGCCTGTTTGAGTCTTTCCTTTAATTCATTGACTTCAGAATTTGACTGTTCAAGATCCTCAAGAGCAGTCTTGAGTTGTTCCCTTAAACCATATGCATCCATTTGAACTCCCAGATCTTCCTCAAGCTGTTAGGCTCTATTAGGAGGAACTTAGCTCTGATACCAATTGTTGATAACTAAGAGGGGGGGTGAATCAGTTATCCTAATTATTTCCCTTATTGGAGTTTCTTATTAATTGATGCAGCATTGAATCAAACACAAAAACATTACCATGAAATAAGAAACACATAACACAGTATTTTTGACGTGGAAACCCTGTTAAGGGAGAAAACCACGGGGTGATTAACCCAAAATTATTCTCTGTTAGAAGAATAGGAAATTACAAAATGGCACTTGCCAATTAGGGCTCACTGCCCGAGCACACTGCTCACAAGAGGCCCACTGCCTACAAGAAGACACACTGTCTACAAAGTGATAAGAATCACAGTCTTGAACTGATTGGAAGCATCTGCATATGCTGGAGTTCAGTTCCGGTTAGGCTCAGTACACTGATCTGCTGCACTTCATCTTTCCTTTGTTCTTTATTCTGCTATCTTTTCACATATCGGATCTTTCTTGCTACTTCTGCTCTGTTCTATACTTCTTCGCATATATCTTCACACCATCACACACTTCACAACTAAATCCATTCTCTATATATATCCGCACAAGTAATTTCATCACCTTTCTAGTCGGCATCCGGAACAGTCTAGTTTCTTACAAACTCTTGTTCTGTCGGCTGAATCCTTCCTCACCAAGCAATGCGGATCAAGCATATACTTTTAGATATCATTAATCATGTCGGCCAAACATGATTCATGCCTTCACAACCTCTATCATCAATAGTAACACATTCGGAAAGTAGTCTGATACTCTGTCAGTCAGTTCTTCCTCTGTTTTCACTGTCTCTCAGGAATCCGGTACTCAACTATTCATATCTTTTGCCTTGTCCATCACCGGAGGCTAAATCCTTGGAATATACCACTCAAGGTAGTCCTCTTGACTTCCCCAAATCCGCACTGCACCAAGACACTTCCTCTGAGAGATCCGGATCAATCTGTCGGACCTTGCCACATGCTCTGTTCTTGTTCACCGGACCACAACATTCTTTATTCTGACTTCCGGTAGAGACACATCATGACTTGCGGATATGTGGGATGACCTTTGTTGCCATCAATGACAACAACCATGAATCCATATAGTGTCTCTTGCCAACAGAAAGTGAGAGAGAGGGTGGGAGGTAGAGAGGGGGGAGAAGAGAGTGAGAGAGAAGGTAGTAGGTAGAGAGGCGAGGGAAGTAGAGACTGAAAAAGAGGGTAGGAGGTAGATAGGGGAGGGAAGTTGAGAGTGAGAGAGAGGGTAGAAGGTAGAGAGGGGAGGGAAGAAGAGAGTTAGAGAGAAGGTAGGAGGTAGAGAGGGGAGGGAAGAAGAGACTCAGAGAGAGGGTAGGATGTAGAGAGGGGAGGGAAGTAGAGAGTGAGAGAGACAATAGGAAGTGTAGCTTCTCTTGTAGACATGTATGTAAAGTGGAAGCATAGACAAGGCATGTCAATTGTATGACGTAACACCTCAAAGAGATGATTAGTAATGGAATGCAATGATTACAAGATATGCAAAAAATGGATTTGTTGAAAAGGATTTAGAAACTTTCAAGAAAATGCAATTGGCATGTGTATATCCAATTATGCTCAGCATAGTACGAGCACATTATAATGCGCTTGCCTTATGCTCAGCTTTCTTTGACATGTTTTTATCAGTTTTTAGTAAAATTTAGAGATAATCTAAAGTGTGCTCCCCATCAAGATGGCACTTTTTTCAATGAAAACTCAAAAAAATACCACCATAACCTTAAGCTCTCTGTTAGCTATCTAACCATATAATTTTTTTCACATTTTGAGTACGTTAAGGGTTTCATCTTGAATTTCTTTTGTTAGTGTGTCCATTTTTTGTCAAAAACTAGTGTCTAGTATTTTTGAATTTTTTTTAACCATTCATCAAAATTTGAAATAAGTTACATTTTTAGAAACTAGACTCCATTCTACATGTATTAAAAAAAATTCAATTTTTGATTAGTTTTCAAACATTTTAGGGGGAACACGCTCAAATTTCTATTTTTCAGGATGTGTCCACTTTAAAATTATTAAAAAATTAATTATTCATGAAAAAATTATCAAAAACATCATGGATAAACTACATGGTGTTAGCTAATTTCTCACCAGAGCGATTATTGAAATACTAAAAATAGTTAGCATTTTAGGGGGAGCACACCAGATGCTATGTTATGTTTTTTTGAGAAAAATATGACCAATTTGTGTGCTCCCCCTTTTTGAACCCCTTAATCTCAACCATTTTTGAAAAAAATAGTAGTTTAGGGATTAGATTCAGAGCACTACAACTCTTGTTTTTGTTCCATCTTCAAATTTTGAGTGTAGGTATCTTTAATTTCTCATCCAACATCAATGTTTCTCAATTTCAGAAAAAAAAGTGGTATCTTAAGACCCCATTTTGGTCCCTCGTCTTTATGCACTTACTTATATTGTACAGTAAAAAACATGACTCAGTTGTATGGGGCAGTTAAGTCATCTTTGACAAGCATACAGACTCTTCTCCTTGCCACGGGGCAAACCTCCATGTCACTCTTTCTCTCATGGGAGTAGACTGTTGAGAGGAGGTGAGACATGGGGGCGGTCCTACTCACTTGAGAGCTAGACTTTGCAGAGAGCAATCAATTGGTCCTTGGGGATTTCTTGGGTATTGTCTGATATGATGCTCTATGACCATTGTAGTTGAAATAATCATATGACATAAAGGGTCACTAGATATTGTTCTCCTATTTGGATTTTGAAGATTCTAACATTGAGTTGGTTGTCGATTGTATTTGTTTATGTTTCTGTCAAGTTGGAGTTGCTCTTCAAATCATTGTATGATTAATCATGTTTGAAGCAACCTTAGCCTATCTTGTTGTTCTTAGATCATCAATTGATCATGTTGTGGCCTTGGGTGTATCTCCTCAATCTCTTCAAGGATCACCTCACCCACTCACCTCTAAGCCCAGGGCACATCTGTGAGCCCAAACCAAGAGAGAGTTAGTTGGAGTTAACCTCAATTTGACTTAGGGTTTATGACCTAAGGTTTAACTTGCTTTGCTTTACATTGGTTGACCAGTGTTGACCAGTGTTAACCTCATGATGAAATCAAGATTTCACTAATGTTGACCTCATGATGAAATTGAGGGTTTGCAATCTTCTTGTGATGCTAGTGTTTTTGTTGGTTTTTTGGTTTTTCTGAATGTATGCAGCCTATATGAATGCAAGACAATATTTTTGTGCTGTTTCTAGAGTTTTATGAAAGGAAAGTGCTTTTTAATCTAGAATATCAAATATGTATCCAATCTATAATGGGTTTATCTAATGTAATCTGATCTTTTTTGTTTTTGGTTTTCTTGATATTTTGGATCTAATTACTCTAGAGAAATGAAATTTCTTTAAAACAAACTAAACTAATGATGCAAAGTACTTGAAATAAACTAATCTAATGAAAGAATCATATTTATCCTATCAAAGAAATTGCAACATCTGATTACTATTCCATTGAGCAATTTTAAGATTAACTAATTACTAAAACAATGAAAAAAAGCACTAAAGAACCTAGAATGTGAGACACATGAGCCTCCACTACCCTCAGGGATCCTTATGTCGGCAACCTCTTCATCCTCTTGTAGTAGCGAGGATCTCCTCTTAGAAATAATAGGGAAGGGATGCAAAAGATCTTTAGAAAGCTTGAAACATGAGCTCAATGTGAGCTAAAAGAGCACTATGGCTTGCAAATGGATATCATATCAACACATTGAGATGTTTTTAGCAAAGCTTGAATGAAACAATAATAAAAAAGGCTTGTAAGTCTTGTATGAGCATATGGATGCTATGTAGAGAGTAAAAACCTATAAAGAGTGAATGCACAAATGAAATTACCTCCCAAAAGGGGTATCTTTCAAGCCATGCAATAATGAAAACTAATGAAATCTTGGAAGCTTTGAAATACTAAAGAAAGAAACTAAGAGGCTCAAGGGTCTATGAAGAAGGGAAGAGGATTCTCCAACTTGAGAAATAATGAAGAGGTGAGGGGTATTTATAGCTTTGATGGCACATAAGAGGAGGAAATCAATTGAAGAATCAACTCCTTTTGATTGAAGAGTTAACAAAAATTTATTGGGGAGTTGATAGGATTGATTACAAAGTGAACTCAATTGACTAGGCATAAGACTGGGTTGATTGGGAGTTAACATGCTTTGATAGAATAGTTAACTCATTTGATTTATTATTTAACTAAATTGATTGATGAGTTAACTAGTTTGATTGCATAATTACATAAATTGATTGATGAGTTCACTAATTTGATTGATTAGTTAACTAAATTGATTGCATAGTTAACTATTTGGATTGAAATTTGATTGAGTAGTCAATTTGAGTGACTAGTGGAGGAAATTATCAGAGTTAATTTCATGGATAATAGATAATTTGGAGAGTAAATAAAAAATTAATTTTATTTAGTTATGATGAGAAAATGGAAATGAATTTAGGAATTCACGTTCAAAAATAATGTTTTCATATGAAACTTTTGAGAGCTTGTTCAGGCACATACGAACTCCTTTTCGGGTGTCATTTTTTGAAAGTGCATGATTTGTTTAGGGCTACACAATGGTGCCCTTAGTTTTTGTTAAAAATACATAAATATTGGGTTTCCTCTTTTACCAGTCTAAATCGCTTGAGGGAGATCCTAGGTCACCCAGGGGTGACCCATTGGCAACCCACAAAGGAGAGGGTCTAGGTTGACATGCAGTGTTGGAGATTTTTAGTTAGGGGAAGAAGTGAATTGTCTCAAGAAATAGGTCAAAAGGTGGTCCAAAACCAAATATCCACTTGCAAAAGTCAAATCTCCTAGGGGAGATCTTGAAATAATAGGGGGAGATTTGTCTTGGTTAAACATAGCTGAAAATTAAAAGTTGGAGATGGCTTGGGAGGTCCCTTGGAGGGATCCTAGGGGTGGGGTTGGATGAAAAACACTAGGGAAAGGACAATTTATGAAAAATAGATGATTAAGATGCTTAGGGACAAATTCACAAGCATAGAAAATGAAAATCAACAAGTGTCAAAAAGTGTCTAAAGTGGGGGAAAAGTTAGTACGACAAAGGGGAAACAAAGGGAGAAGCAAAAAATCGTGTGTTGCCAAGAGAATCACTGCTTAGGGGGCATTATTTGCATGCTTAAATGTCCGTGAAAAGGATTACATGTCATCATGGGGTCCTCATGGAGGTTGTGCATGATTTTGGTGCTTACATATTTGCCCCCTCGGGGATGATATTTTAGGAACAGTAGGTACCGTTCCTAAAATAGGCCTTACCTGTTGTCAATTTCCCACAATAGTACCCGCAATAACTAGCATTAGTTTTACAATTAGACATATCAAAACAAGTAATGAAAACTGAAATGACCAAACATACTATAGATCTATGAGTGCGTCTAGTTGTTTTCTTTTGTCAAGGAGACCTGTAGGGATGAAAGGATGCAAAACAAGATCACAAAAGATGCACCATGTAAATAAAAGACATGCTAAGCTAGAGAGAAGAAGAATTTCTCCTTTCATTGCAAATTTTGAAGACCATATTCAATTTTTAGGGATTTTTGAAGTTTTACAATTTTTTAGGTTTTTTTTTATTTCCCTATTTTTTATGGTTTTTCTAGAGATTTTGCAAAGGTTTGATTTGACATTCCTTGAGGTCTTTGGGAGACCTATGTTTATTGAAGAAATTTATACCCTTTCCCCTTGCATGGGGAGACTTGCGTGCACTTGAGTGCACAGTTTTGCTCTTTTAACTCCATTTGGAGGAGTGACTTATGCTTAGACATTTTTTTACACTTATTGCTACAAGACTTGATTAGATAAGATCTATACATAGCTTTAATCGACATCTTGTACTTCACTTTCCCTCTTGTGCATATGGTTGGCTAGAACTTTTTTTTTTTCTTATAAGAATGCATACCTAAGATGATCACATATGGATGATGCAATTTATTTTTGTCTTTTTCTGATATGAATGACATGCAATATGTTTGGATGTGATTCATAAATATGAAATGAAAAGTAGTATGTTCTAAGTACTATGAATTCCATGATTTTATGACATGTTTTATTTCTTTTTATTTTCTATGATGGCATATATGCATGTGGAACAAACAATGTGACTACTCTTAAGTAGGATTTTTTACCTAGGGGATTGCAAATTAACTTGGTATAAAGAGACATATTGATCTTTGGGATGGGATTAGGGACTTAGTGGGAGTGGGGAGGAGATGTAATGCTTCTAAATCTTTGAGCTTTTCTAGAGGTTGAACAATGATCCTTATCTAGATAAGACAATTTGAAAATCTTTCAACTTGGACAGTAACAAATTTTATTGGTGTTCTCTAGACATAGATCATAGATGGAAAACATGATAGACTTGAGGTAAAGGAAATAGGGAAAAATAAGGGTCCCTAGATAGAAAATGGCCCTTAAGACTACTAGACTATTGGATTTTCTCATCTAGTGTGTGTGTGTGCTTTGTACCTCTCTTTTATTTTCTCTATAGAATGTCACCCTTGAAGCTTTGAGATTAAATTTATCTCCACCCAAGGGTATGAACATTCAGCAATCTTCTCTCCATCAATCTTTTTTTTAACTCTCATTTTTTTATTTTTCTCTATTTTTTTGTATTTTTGGAATGCCTCACTTGATTTTCTCATTTTTTTGATATTTTTGACTTTTATAGAAATGAATGCTTTTGACCTTTGGATATACAATAACTTTGATCTCTCTATTCTCACGTTTCTCATCACTCTTTGTATTTTGATCAGTCATTTTTTATTCACTCATATTTTAGATTTCTTCCTTCAGAGTTTTGATCCCCCAGATGTTTTTGGCCAGGAAAGATAAGGGGCCGAGTGCCATCAAATGTTTTCATAATCCAGTCAGACTTCCTTGTTACTTGGGAAGAATTGTGAAGGTCTACTTACAAGCTTCCTTTGAACACTGTGGGTTTGAATACTAATTTTTCTTAAACTCAATAGCATGAATCATTAAGATCAGGATCAGTGTAAAGATAAAGCAAGGCTTCGATTGGAATCATTGGGAAAATGTGAATAGGGGAGTGATAAATGGTAAACATGATTTATTATGCAATCTCAAAGGTTGAAAAGGTCAACCTATACCTAAGCAACCTTAGACTCCTTACTAGGATAAAAAATAAACAAGAGCATGACACTCACAAAATGCATGATGGAACAAAATGAAGAATGGAAAATTTTGATCTTTTATGATTTTATGTTTTTAATAGATTTTTGAATTATTTGATTTTTTGGATTCCATACACTTTTACAACATTTTTGAGATGCTGAACTCTTCTCCTTCTATAATGCACAAGAGGTAAGCATCATATCTGACGTCTTCCTTAACTACATATAGAGCTAGCTATCTAATTTGGTCTGAACTTCGCTTGAAAGTCTTTGCAACGACACTCGAAGACTTAGTGTAAAAATGTCTTTGTATTTATTGAGGAGTTTTTTTACTCACACATTTCATTGTTTGCTGATTTGCCCTAGCTTTAACATTTTTTTTCTTGTATATTTTCATTGCTTGTTTTCAACTTTTGAGGGGCAATTTAAATTAATGATGACTCTCCTAGTTTCTGTGTGGGTTTTGGTTGTTCTTCTTTAGTCATGATTTCAATAATATGAATGTTTATGTCTAGCTCGATTGGAATGGCCACTAAGTTGAATGGAGTGCAAGACTTTGTTGAGTGGGGATAGAAGGGGAATTCTCTTGTTGCCCCCTTTTCAATATATTTTGAGGTTTTGGCTATGTTTGAAATTTTTTTTTATGTCTCTCCTTTTTCAAAAGTGCTGATTTTTGGGTCACTAGTGGTTTCCATGGTCTTTCACTTGTTTTTGACTTTTTCAACTCTATAAAGGTTGAAAGGATCAAGATCTCCTTTGCTGATGTGGGTTTTTTCCCATGTGTGAGAAGTATATTTCTTGAAATAGTGTGGAGGGAATAGCCCTCATCCTATGGATCCAAGGCCTTCCTAGGATCATGTTGTAAGTGGTTTCTTCATTGATGACATAAAATTTAGTTGGGAGGGTTTTGGGACTCAATGTGATTTGAAGATTGACCTTACCCATGGTTTGAATGTTTGGGTAATCATGAATTCTAAGGATGGAAGTTTCTTTTGTGATTTGAGTTTCTTCATAACCCATTATTTGAAGACCAGAAAAAGAGACTATGTTAATTGCAGACCCATCATTGATCATTACACGTTTAATGAATAGTCCTAAACTTGGACTATCAGATGGAGGGGAAGATCACCCTATTTAGCTATGTCATTATCTGTGGGTAGCTTTTTAAAATAAATTGTTGAAGAACACTTTTCTCTTGGTGTTTTTTGAACTAGATGACCTAGATCTAAGGCTTTGAGGAGAGCATTTTTGTGTGTAGGAGAAATTTTGAGAAGCTCTAACATGTGAGAAAAATTTGAATTGTTGGAGGTGTCATTTGGTTATTTTGGGCCTTGGGTGACACAAATTTCTTGATCTTTATCTAATTCCACAAGGCTTAAGGTGTTTTGATCAAAGGTGTTTTGATGGATGTTGGGACTAAGTTCTACATCTTGTAAGAATGTGTCCATGAATACTTTTTGTTGACGTTTTGGGAGGTTTGATATGAAACGATGGTACCCCTGATGTGACTTGATCTCATGCCCCCTTCTCTTGTGAAATGAGCAATGTTTATCATGATTGTGATCTTGAGGTTTATGTTGATTATTCTATGACTGATGGGTAAATGCACAAAGATGGGGAACAAAAAGGGGGTCTTAAGATGCCACTTTTTTTTTTGAAATTAGGAAAGACTGACGTTGGATGAGAAAATGAAGATAGTTACACTCAAAATTTGAAGATGCAACAAAAAAAGAGTCATAGTGCTCTGAATCTAGTTTCTAAAGTACTATTTTTTTTCAAAAATGGTTGAGAATAAGGGGTTCAAAAATGGGGGCCACAAAAATTGGTCCTATTTTTTTCATAAAAACATAACATAGCATTTGGTGTGGCCCCCCTAAAATGTTAACCTTTTTTATTATTTCAAAAATTGCTTTGGTGAGAAATTAGCTAACACCAGGTAGTTTATCCCTATTTTTTTTGATAATTTTTTCATGAATAATTGATTTTTACTAATTTTCAAAGTGGACACATCAAACAAAAAATTGAGCATGCTCCCCCCTAATTTTTTTGAAAACTAATCAAAAATCCTTTTTTTTAATACATGTAGAATCGAGTGTAGTTTCTAAAAATGTAATTTATTTGAAATTTCAATGAACAGTTAAAAAAAGTCAAAAATACCACACACTGGTTTTTGACAAAAAATGGATACATTAAGAAAAGAAATTAAAGATGAAAACCTTAACATACTCAAAACGTGAAAAAAAATTATATGGTTAGAAAGCTAAGAGAGAGCTTAAGATTATCATGGTATCTTTTTTACTTGTTATTGAAACAAGTGCAAACCTAATGGGGAGCACGCTCTAGATTATGTAATTTTTGTTATAGTATGCAAAAACACATCTTTGGATGTCCAAAACTTAATCTAAGCCTTTGGGTTGGAAGCCCAAGGCAAATACAATCCAAAGTCTTGGAAATTAGCAAAGTAAAACATAACACGAGCATGTTATAACATGCTCCCATTATGGTGAAATAAAATCATCTAACCTTATCTCCCTCCCTCCTTACCCCTCTCTATTATTCTCTCTCTCCCTCCCCTCTCTAGGTCTCTCCCTACCCTCCTCTCTCTCTCTCACCTCTTTACCTCCTACCTATTGAACACACAGAGGTACTGAGAATGGGAGGGTGAATCAGTATTAAATCAAATTACCTTATTTTTTGCAGCATTCAAACTTATGTAAACATCCAAGACATGAGAAATGTAAGAACACAAAGGAACACAACCATAACACCAAATTTACGTGGAAAACCAAAGAAGGGAAAAACCATGGTGAGCAAGTTGCTTGGATCTACTATCCAAATCCATCCTCACAAATAAAACATGATTACAATATTATTTAAGGGCTACAACCCAAAGGAAGTTGCAACTCCCTAAATAGTTACAACATTTACAATACTTATCTCAACGTTCTTCGTACAATAAGAATGTTGATCACTTCATCCTCTCCACTATTATTTGTCTTCCTTATAACAACAATACTGATCTCTGAAACATCAAAACATATTTAGGAGTCCCTCTTTATCATTGTAGAGCTCATCATATCTTTCGCAATAGTATTATATTACTTGAATTGATCCTTAGCATTTTTCATCATCATATCTGCTTATGTTGTAAGTATATTCACACAATATCAATTCTTCCTTATCATTCACAATACTTCATGCTTTTAACAATTTTGATTCTTCATATATATCCTCTACAAGCTTCAAGAATCTTATATATCCTCCACAATCTTCAAGAATCTTTCTTCCTGGTCAACCAAAATGAAGCGTGTAGCATGAAACATGTAGTGGCCATATTAGTCAGCTCCCAAACATGTGCGATAAGTAAAATTCCAATGTGGTTCAAGAATAAGGAATAATCAGGTCTTATCTCAACTTGGCACACTCTTCCATGATAGCACACACACTATACACAAGGCATGATCATCAACATATATTAGGTTAGCACAACAAACACTTACCCTTCCTTACATTTAACTCCAGGCCAAAAGCAGTACCAAAGAAGACTTAATTGTATCATGTAGATCACAACATGAATGTTATATGACTTGTAAAATATTTCTAAACATCTCCCTTATCAAATCAAGCTATTATATAATGCACAAATACTTGAACATTGATTCTGATATATTTACCATACTCTGATAGCATAGTCTCTAAATGGAGCATTGAAGATCATACTTGCGGTAAACAAAAATAATTGAAACTTGAATTGAACATACCAACCAATCTTGTGTGCCTATTTTTCCATCCGTATGACCAAATATCCATGTATAGTGTATTGTGGTAACATTAACTCTTTCCTTCTATTCACACTACTTAGTACCAAGGCATGTCTTCATAGATCTAACTCCAGAAAAGCATCTGTGGTACAAATTATTTCTTGAAACTTGAAACATACATACATACTTGTTACTCATATCTACCTATCCTCAAAGTTGCAACTTCATATCTTCCACTGTCGAGAAGTGCAAAATATTCTCTTATCTCCCTGAGAGCAATACCTAGCCAACAGTTCAATCCACATGTCCCTATCTTCAACTACTGTAGAATGTGATACATTCTTGTGAGCCTGTAACATCTTTCCTAACTTGTACCGTACTTAGACAAATTTATTCAACCTTTCACAACTTTCTTCATATGGTGGAAATCATTATATCATCACCAAGCAGAAAATTAATTCAACTTAACTCATCAAGCACTTCAATTATAATTATATCAAGAATTTGACTTACACATGAACTTCAGTAGATAAGGTATGATTGTGTATAGATGATACTGATCCATTTCCTTTACTTTACAATTCTCTAATAATCATTCTTAGTCTACTCCTGTGAGTTCTTCTACACATATTCATCTCTTTACATGTCTAACTCATAATGCTTATTCAGCTATCTTCATTGATCATCATATTGTTGTAATTTCCCTGTATCACTTGTACCACACTTCCATATTGCATCACTTCATACCACTATTGACATCAATGACAAGCTATATGCAACAATCTCCTCCTTTGTCATTGATGTCAACACTTGACCTAATATGCATATTTTTCTCCCCCTTTGACATCAATGACAAAGGACTAGTGGTCTACCTCAAAAACTGTTATCAATCAGATATGCACCCTACTAAGCTCACAGAAGACTTAGCTACCTGTTGAGACATGGAAACACTCTCAGGATGTGGGTTTCCTATAGCAAGAGTGAATCTATAGAGTGAGCTAGTTCTCCTTAAGATCTTTCTAAACTAATCACTTTTCTGAGAAAAGGAATTAGGAATAACTGGAATGAAATTCTATTTGATCTAAAGATGATCTAAAAATCTAAAATTTTACCCACAAACAACTCTCAAGTATGTAACCTCCTCTATTTCACCTAAGTCCAACAATCCAAAAGTACTTTGTATGAAGGTTTCATTAAAAAACAATACACAACCTAGATTAGATGGGCAATAGCTACACATATTTCAATAACATCGAGACATAATCAGAGGATTAGACATCATAATCACAGTGAAAACATCAAATCAAAGTTATAAAAGAGGCAACAAGTGTGAAATAGGAATGCTTTGCTATATTGAACTAAAAGGGGTACATTTAACTTTGAAAAATATGAGCCAATATCAGTTTACCAACTCTCTGACTGTGCTCAAGACAGAAGAAAAAAAGATATCAATTGAGAAAAACTAAGTCTTTCTCCCCTATTTATAACTCCAAAAATCTCCCAAGGAAAAAGATAAGAAATCTTCCTAGAATAGCAAATTTGATCCATTTTCAAGCTCCACTAAAAAGCCAAAAATAAAGCTTTCAAATCACGTCCAATCTGTATATGAAAGCTGCCAAAATCTTCCTCAAGGTAGACCTCACCAAAATATGCTTTAAAACAAGCTTTATTTGCTCAATAAAAGCTCAATTTTTTTATTGTTCTCATCTACCTCAAAATAAAGCAAATCTAGAAAAAAAATAATTGATTTGCTTTAATAGTTTTAATTGCATAAAATGATGAAATATTAAAAGTAATTTATAAAGAACATTGCTTTAATATTTGTCTTACAATAGGTCCTGCAACTTTTCCTTTTGATTTTCCTAATCTTACCTCTTTTAATTTTCTTTTATAAAATAATAATACAAGGCTTATTTTTGTCCATATCTTCCTAAAAGAAAGAAAACTAAAAAAAAATAGATATTGTTTGCTTTACTTTGTTTTAACTGCATAAATAATGAATATTTATAAGCAATTTATAGGATATTGCTTTAAATATCATTTTACAATAATTTTTTGCAGCTTCAAATTTGTACAAAGAAAGAGGCCCTGCCATTGTGAAGATTCCTCAAAAATTACAAACTAGGTAAGTGAGAAATTTAAAGGGTTTTTTGCACTTCATAATCTTCTCATTCCTATCCAAAAATCTCAAAAACCTAGATCATAGTTTTTGAGATATGATTAAAACACGTGACTGATATCTTCATTTTGCTGTGTATTATGCCTATGACTGTTCCTTGAAAACTACAAACTGGGTTGGTGAGAAATTTAAAGAGTTTTTTCATATTATTGTCATTTAATTGCTATCCAAAAATCTCAAAAACCCAAATCATATTTTTTGAGATCTGATCAAAACATGTGACAACTATCTTTATTTTGTAGGGTGTTTATGTTACATAGTTGCTCTTTTAGACTCTTTCCACAATCCTCTTAAGACTTGGGGGCAACATGTTGAGCTCAATCCTTATGGGAGCCCATTCTACTCCAAATGCTATGATATGCCATCAGAAAGCTACATGACTTATCCTATACCTGCACATGAAACAAATAGATTAGAATAAAACATTGAAATTCCATGATTGTTTCTTTCTCAGCTCTTCTTGCATGTGGATGATGTTCATTGATCAATGCATTATAAACAAAGTGTTATGCCTCTTCTAATAGGATATAGAGATCTCATAACTGGAGCTCTAATAGAACCTTCCCACATTTTTGTAGGTTCATGTCAAGACCGGGAGTAGGAATAGAAGACAACTTCGAAGATTGAAGACCTTCAAGGCAATGATGGCTATGACCTTCTCTTTCTTATTCTGAACAACATTGCAATTATCACTGAAACCCAATAAATATGCAAATAACTTATAATAGAAGAATGTTAACCTTCACTCTAAAAATGAATTTATTGCATCAGCTATGCCAATTTTGAGTTGTAAGTGAAAAATGGTAACATTTCTGGCGACGTCTACTATATGCGTGCCTGCTAAGCATCAGATCAGTTGCCTTGAGTATCTGTTGGGCATTGAGTCATAATCTACTCTTCTCAAACTTGGAAACACTAAAATTCAACTCTCTAACCAGTTCAAATAACAACAGAAAACTAAAAACAAACTAAATCAAAAAACTAATAGGCCCTGATGACCAGAAAACATGTGCAGCAACACTTAGGGAAACAAAAATACTAAAAGAAAATGTGCATGAGCACTTATTAACTACAACTCTACTCTACTATATACAAAGATAGTACTTATCCTCAGAGGTAATGTTTGAGGTGGATCCCATTAACTGGGATAGACACCACCTCTCCACTTAACTTGGACAACTAAAATGAATTGTTTTCTTTTCACTTTGTGATTACATAAGGCCCATCCCAAATTGCATCAAATTTGGAATGATTTCCAAGTCTGCTTTTCAATTCATTCCATTTGAACACCAAATCACCAACAATAAAGCTCTTCGGTCTTACCCTCTTATCAAAAGCATTCTTCATTTGAGCTTGATGTATATCAAGCTTCTTCAAGGCCTCTTTCCTGATTTCTTCTAACTCCATAAGCTGAGCTAGCCTGACTACTAAAGGTTGTTCCTCTAGCAGCTCAAGCTCTTTGATGAAATTCAAAGTTGGTAATTCAATTGAAATAGGCAATCTAGCCTCCTTACCATAAGTAAGTACATATGGATAACAACCAGTAGCTCTCTTGGGTGTAATTCTGTCAGCCCAAAGAGCCAACTTCAACTTCTTGTGCCATGTTCTCTAGTTGTCTTCAACAATCTTCTTGATGATCCTTATTAGATTTTTGTTGGTATATTTGGCTTGCCTATTACCCTGTGGGTAATAGTTAGAAGAAGTATTCAAAACGATATTAATTTTGATAGACCAATCTGAAATTCTCAATCCAATGAAAGATAAACCATTATCTGAGATGATTGAATCTAGTGTACCAAATCTTGATACTAGATCTTGATAGAAACTTAGAACAGAAGATTCATTTGCTTCTTTTAAAGAAACAACCTTGGTCGACTTGGTGAAATAGTCTATGGCAGTCAAGATCCACTTGTGGCCTACACTTGAAGATGGGTTTATTGGTCCTATAAAATCCAAACCCCATTTTTCAAATGGTTGTTCAACTTTAATAGGATGTAGAGGTAAGGTAGTAAACCTTTGTTTCCTGGAAAACAATGAACACTTCTCACATCTTCTCATCCAAGTAAAAGAATCCTTAAACAAGTCAGGCTAGTAATAAGTAGCCTGCATAATCTTCAAAGTAGTTGTTCTAGCTACAAAGTGACCTCCTAAAGGTCCATTGTGAAATTCTTCTAACAACTTGTCAACTTGATTAGGTCTAATACATCTTAAAAATACACCATTAAAATCTCTCCTATATAAAATACCATCAATGATAGCATAAGGAGTAGCTTGTAGCCTAAAATACCTTCTTCCTACCCTATCTATACCTTCAGGGCATTGACTAAACTATAAATAATGCATCACCTACTACACCTAGCTGATTGTAGGAGTTGGTATAGTGGCTGGTACATTGTTATTTCATACTATTTCTTTGTCCTTTGCATGTTCTTGACTATTTTCTTCACTTTCAACAAGCTATTCACATAAGCCCTTGCCTCTAATTAGCATGGTCACTTTGATATCAACATCAAATTCCATAACTTTGGTTATCCAACCAGCTCTCTTGTCATTTATATCTCTATTTAATAAAAAAACTCTTGATAGTAGGATGAGCAACCATTAAGAGAATTTTTTTATTAGACAGCATGTGTCTATATTCCTTGAGGCTCCTAACAATAGCAAAAACATGTTTTTCCACAAAAGAGTACTTTACCTCATAGTCATGCAGTACCTGGCTAAAAAATGCTATTGGTTGCTCTAATCCTTCATCATTTTGCTAACATAACATTGCAAAGATAGTGTCAGCTCCTCCAAAAGTACACAAAATAGAATCCCTCTAATAATTAGGATTAATGAGGGTAGGGACAACAGTGAGGGCTTCTTTAATCTACTCGAAGCTTCCTTTTCCCTCCTTAGTCCAGCTAAATGGCACATTCTTCTTCAACATGACCGTAAGAGGTTGTAACAAAGTTAAAATGTTTGGAATGAATCTTCTCACGAAATTAATTCTTCCAAGAAATCTTTGCAATCCTTTCTTATGTGTAGGCAGTGGTACATCTACAATGGCTGAAACTTTCTTAGGGTCAATAGAAATACCTTGTTTTGAAACAATATGGCTAAGAATTTTACCTTCGCAAACTGAAAAAATGCACTTTTTGGGGTTCAATGAAACTCCAAACTCCCTGCACTTTTGAAAAATCTACTTCAAGTGGTCAAAATGATCATTAGCATCTTTGGAAAAAATAGTTATGTCATCTAAATACACCAGCACTATTCTATTCATAAGGCCATGTCCATTGCCCGTTGAAAGGTTGCCCCTGCATTGGACAAACTGAATGGCATCTTCATGTATGCCATGGTACCCCACTTAGTTGTGAATGTTGTTTTATATTGGTCTTCCTCTTTGACCAGAAGCTAGTTGTAACCTGAGTAACCATCTAACAAGGAATATCTATCAGAACCAGAAACAGTTTGCAATATTTGTTCCATGGAAGGAAGAGGGTAGTGGTCTTTCAATGAGGCCTAATTCAGATCATGGAAATCGACACAAAGTCAGATTTCTCCTTTCTTTTTTCTATCTGGGACCAAATTAGAAACCCATGAGGTATGTTTTATTAGGAATATGATACTGCTCTCAATCAGTTTATTTAACTCAGCCTTCATTAAATGCTCAAGTTTTGGATTCAGGGGTCTTTGTTTCTGCCTAACAGGTTTGGCATTAGGCTCTAATTCAATGGTATGTTGGGCTAAACCAAGATCAAACCCCCTTAAATCTTTATACTCCCATGTAAAAACATCAAAAAAATCTTGGCATAGCTCAATAAATGATTGTTGTTCACCTTTAGTGCATACCTTTCCAAGCTTTAGCAACTTATCTTTAAAAATCTCCACTGCCTCATAATGTTCTTGTTTCACCGTCATGCTACACTTGTCCTTTCTGAACTGATCATCTTAGTTAAACACTGATTCTAGTGTCACCAGTCCCTTGGGCAGCTTATTTGATCTCAACTATATAATCTGGTCTTCAAATTGTTCCTGGTATTTATGTTCCTGGTATTTATGTTGATTATCAGCTACAAATTTAGCCTCTGCACTCAAAAAACATAAGATTTGCTCATCATTGTCAAATACTTGCTAGGAAACACTATTGTTAGGTACAGAAGGCTTGATAACTACTTTGACATATGGGTATACTTCAATGTTCTGAATCTGATCAGGAACCTCAAATTGATATCCCAAAGCTGCAAGCTTATCTGCATACTTTTTTGGTTTCTAGGAATTGAAAACAGATTAAATGCATAAAAAATTCAATTGAGTCCCACACTCTATGCTTGTACTTTTTGAGCAGGTCATTTTTAGTAGCATTCAGATTCCTAACTTGATTAATGATCAATTTAGAATCTCCATAAACTTGTACAGATTTGATACCTCTTTTCCGGGCCCACTCTAAACCATGGATCAAGGCCTCATACTTAGTAACGTTGTTTATGTAGCTGAAGGTGAACCTCAAGGTTGCATAGTATTTGTGTCCTTTAGGTGAGATTAACATATTCCCTCCATCGGCACCTATTTTGGTCCTTGATCCATCAAAGTACAACTTCCAAAGTTGGTCTTTTTGCTATTCCAACTAACTTTGGTCTTTAATCAGATTTGGAATCACTGTATCAGGTTTTTGTATCATATAGATGCCTAATCCTACCTCATTCATGTGATGGAAAGGATAACTTTCATGATCTTCAGCTACCCAATCATCTAAGTTTATGTCTTCTATAGGTGCATTGGGATCTAGGCTCATGGGTTCATCCTACTGCCCATGGGTGATGTAGAGGTTAGAATTTATTGGGCTGGGAACATAGGGCTCAACATGGTCCTTTGCAAGTGGTTCAGACTGTATGGTTACTTTTGTACCATATCTTGTTCTGAAAAACAAGTGGGACCAATCAGAAGATAAAAACCCACCCAATTTGGTAGTGAATTCCCTAGAAAGGCATATTGCAAAACTAGGTGGCAGATCAATGATGTAAATTTCCTGATGAATGGAAAAATTAGGACAAGCATGCAGTGTAAGTGGAAGATTTTTTATTATTCTTGCAATACTAAGTGTAGACTTGTCTAACTGGACAACTCCTTTTGCAAGGGGCTCATAAATCAATCCTAGTGAATTAGCTAGACTTTTGGGCATGATTGAACTGCTTGCGCCAGAGTCTATCATGCAGTTATGAACAAGTTTGTCACCAATAATTAGACTTAAGTAAAAAGGAGGAGGTTTTATCTCATTTGCCGGTTGTCCACTCCTGATTTCTAAGATGTTGGCAAGTACAACTTTGGCTTTTCCTTATTAGAACACTCAGAAATTGAAAGTTCAGCCAATGCTTCTTGTAGCAGATTCTTTTGGCCAGGAATGCACAATGCATCCATAACTAACATGGTCACTATATCTTTCTTAAGATGATCTACTATGTTAAAAGAAATAGGATTTACCTTTTGCTATCCTTTTGTAGCAGTGACATCATTCTGCCTTTGTGAAGGCTATTGTTGTACTTTGGACCGATCCTTTACTGGTATAGTTTGATCCCTTTGCAGAATTTGTACTTTTTGTTGTGGTACATGGGTAGTTTTTGATGGAAAATTTTGAAATGTATCTCTCAGAGGTTGTTGTTGTACCACTGTAGCTTGCTAATTAAGGTCTGCAACCCTCTGTTTTGACCTTGTGTTAGCTGAAAAAGGTGTATGTTGTTAATTTTGGCTTTGATGGTAATTTATACCACAAAAATCACTCTCTTGCTAGTTCATCAAGGCCACGTCAACATTATTCAGCTGAGCTAAAACTTCACCAGGGGTACCTTTCGAACTTGCATAACTATTCTGCACCATGAGTGCCTAATTTCTTACTCTATTTGTGCATGCAACTTGATTATGCAGTTGGTGACATGGACAACACTAGTCACTATCTTGGGCTAAGTTATTCTATGTGGGTACAAGCTCCCTTGAGGTACTGGCAGTATCTGGGTTGTAAGATTGGAAAGGTCAAGGGTTGTAGTTTCTTCTTTGACCCTAAGGATCAGCTTGAAATGGCTTTCTATATTGATGAATGGACTAATACAGGGATTGGTAAGGCTTAGTTTCTTGACCAATCTACTTTTTAATATTAACAAATTCATTGCCAAAGGTTTTGCCCATGGATTGAATCATGTCTTTCAACTCTTAGATTTCTTGGAGGTGAGCTGGGGCATGATTTTCTTGGGTTATAGGTTGATGAATTATTGCTGGAATAGGTGGGACAGTAGCCAAAGGAGGCACTGCTATTTGTACAGATGGCTAGATTTCTAGGAAAATGGGTAGGGGAGGCCTCGGGGCTATCTTCCCTTCTTGGATGAGGTAGTTTTCTGCTCTAACAACAATCTCAAAAGAATCAGGAAGGGTGGTTCCTCCCATAGACTAGATCATTACAAAAATTTCACTGTTCAAAGATTTAAGGTAAAATAGAAATGCATGCCTTGGAAAGGGCTTTACTATTGCAAGGATTTTGTCCCAGGTTCTCTGAAATCTATAGTTGAAATATGCCATGTGTTCGTGGGGTGCCCTTTTGATGGTGCTCAACTGCTCCAACAATGAGAAATGATTGAATTTATCTTCGAAGTGCTTGTGCAATCCATCTCCCAATAGATCCCATGATGTTATTGAATATTCAGCAAGTCCTCTGAACCATTGCAAGGCTTTCCCTTTCAATGATGCAGCGAAAAGACTATTTGGCACATTTTCTTGGGTGACATTGTGTACAGAACAAAGGGTTGCCACATCCTGAATGTGCTTAGTAGCTGTAGTATGGTCTTCTTCAGTGAAATATAGCAGTCATTTAAGGGTTACAATTGGAATATCATCATGCTGAGCAAGTTGTAGTGGACTACCTCCATTAAAGGCGACAAATGCGTATTGCCTAGCCATTATGGGTATTTGAACTATTAGCACGGGACTTCTATTCTTTGTGTTGAAGTTGGAGGTGTTGATTTTGATTTCCTCACTGAATCAACTATTTTCCTTGCTAATCTACCTCTTCTTCTTGACGGGGATAGTTGTAAATACTCACAAGGATTAGAACTAGATCTAGTTTTCATAAGATGATAACACCAATCTGCATGCAAGACCAGAGATAATGAGTCCCCAGGTATATTGTGAAAGCCTCCAAAGGCTGGAATACTATTGCATATACTAGAACAACAGCTATGAGGGTATAAAACTTCTCTGAAATCACTTTTAGAGTCCCACCGGGCATGCCAAAAACTATTATCAATCAGATATGTAGCCTGCTAAGCTCACAAAAGACTTAGCTACCTGTTGACACATGGAAACACTCTCAGGATGTGGGTTTCCTATAGTGAGAGTGAATCTCTAGAGTGAGTTGGTTCTCCTTAAGATCTTTCTAAACTAATCACTTGTCTGAGAAAAGGGATGAGGAATAACTAGAATGAAATTCTATTTGATCTAAAGATGATCTAAAAATCTAAAATATTACCCACAAACAACTCTCAAGCATGTAACCTCCTCTATTTCACCTAAGTCCAACAATCCAAAATTACTTTGTATGAAGGTTTAATTAAAACACAACACACAACCTGGATTAGATGGGCAATAACTACACATATTTCAATAACATCAAGACATAATCAAAGGATTAAAGACATCCTAATCACAGTGAAAACATCAAATCAAAGTTATAAAAGAGGCAACAAATGTGAAATAGGAATGCTTTGCTATATTGAACTGAAAGGGTTACATCTAACTTTGAAAAATATGAGCCAAGATCAGTTCACAAACTCTCTACCTATGCTCAAGAGAGAAGAAACAAAGATATGAACTAAGAAAAACTAAGTCTTTCTCCCCTATTTATAACTCCAAAAATCTCCCAAGGAAAAAGCTGAGAAATCTTCCTAGAATAGTAAATTTGATCCATTTTTTAGCTCCACTGAAAAGCCAAAAATAAAGCTTTCAAATCACCTCCAATCTATATATGAAAGTTGCCAAAATCTTCCTCAAGGTAGACCTCACCAAAATCTACTTTAAAACAGACTTTATTTGCTCAATAAAAGGTAAGTTTTTTTTATTGTTTTCATCTGCCTCAAAATAAAGCCAATCCAGAAAAAGATATTTGATTTTCTTTAATAGTTTTAACTATATAAAATGATGAAATATTAAAAGCAATTTATAAAGAACATTGCTTTAATATATGTCTTACAATAGGTCCTGTAGCTTTTCCTTTTGATTTGCCTAATCTTACCTCTTTTGATTTTCTTTTACAAAATAATAATACAAGGCTTATTTTTGTTCATATCTTCCCAAAAGAAAGCAAACTAAAAAAAGAAAGATATTGTTTTCTTTACTTTGTTTTAACTGCATAAATAATGAATATTTATAAGCAATTTATAGGATATTGCTTTAAATATCATTTTACAATAATTTTTTGTAGCTTCAAATTTGCAAAAAGAAAGAGGCCCCGCCATTGTGAATATTCCTTAAAATTTACAAACTAGGTAAGTGAGAAATTTAAAGGGTTGTTGCACTTTATAATCTTCTCACTTCTATCCAAAAATCTCAAAAACCCAGATCATAGTTTTTGAGATATTTTCAAAACACGCGACTGCTATCTTCATTTCACTGTGTATTGTGCCTATGTTCCTCAAAAAATACAAACTATGTTGGTGATAAATTTAAAGAGTTTTGTCATATTATTGTTGTCTGATCTTTTCCCAAAAATCTCAAAAACCAAGATCATATTTTTTGAGATATGATCGAAACACGTGACAACTGTCTTTTTTTTATAGGGTCTTTATGTGACACTATTTCTATTTCAAACTCTTTCCACAATCCTCTTAAGACTTAGGGGCAGCATGTTGAGCTCAACCCTTGTGGGATCCCATTCTACTCCACATGCTATGATATGCCATCAGAAAGCTACATGACTTATCATATACTTGCACATGAAACAAACAGATTAGAATAAAACATTGAAATTCCATGATTGTTTCTTTCTCAGCTCTTCTTACATGTAGATGATGTTCATTGATCAATTCATTATAAACAAAGTGTTATGCCTCTTCTAATAGGATATAGAGATCTCATAACTGGAGCTCTAATAGAACCTTCCCACATTTTTGCAGGTTCATGTCGAGATTGGGAGTAGGAATAGAAGACAACTTCAAAGATTGAAGACCTTCAAGGCAATGATGGCTATGACCTTCTCTTTCTTGTCCTGAACAACATTGCAATTATCACTGAAACACAATAACTATGCAAATAATTTATAATAGAAGAATATTAACCTTCACTCTAAAAATGAATTTGTTGCATCAGTTTTGCCAATTTTGAGCTGTAAATGAAAAATGGTAACAAAAACAAGTAGGCTCCCCCTATCTGAATGTTTCTTATCACCTTTTATCAGTCAACTCCCCCTGAGGAACAACCTCTAACTTTTCATAAGATGATATAGCAAGAGTTGTCCCTCAAGATACTATGTACAATGTGCCTTACTTATATCAAAATAACACTGCATATTCTTACTTTATTCACCACATATATACAAACTTCAAAATTTGTCATACCTTATAAAAATTTGTTCATATGGAAGGCAGAATATTTCTATAAATTACTTTCAATTGGGCAAGAGTTGAGTCCCAGTTCTTCTTTATAGAGGACAGGATGTGAGATATGCTCTCAAACTAAATATACAAGTGTTCTGCATCTTCTAGTGCGGCTAACATTTTAACTTTTTGAGCCACAATTTCTGCTTCAATCAGGATGCTCGTTAAGACTTCTAATTTCATATCAACAACCTTTCTCACTTGACCTATTTCTCCTATTATTTTCTCTCTTTTTTCGAGGAGCTACCTTAGCTGACTATGCAAGTTTTCAATTTGAGGCTTGATGGCTCCATCTCTATCCTTTAGTGGATCATACATTTTGGCAACTTGAGTTAACTGTGACTCAGTGGAGTTAGCTTGGTCATTTATGTTCTTTGTGGTAGCAAGCAAATTCAAACAAAATTGTTTCAAAATTTTGGCTTCCTTAATGCTCTTCTGAATATTTTTCAAATCTTCTTGTAGATTGTTGTGTGCCTTTGCACACTTGTCAGGCAATTCCTCTTCTAATATTTTGATTGCTTCTTCTAATACTTCAACCCTTTCAACTTGTTGCTATAGAATTTCTTGCCTAGCAAAGCATTGAAGAATATCTCTGAGTTGTAACTTATGAAGTGGAGATATACTAGACAAGTTAACTTGCCCATCTAATATAGGCAACTATAACAACTATGGAGTAACCACTGATTGAATCTGCATTTGCTGAGCAAGAAATTCCTTGACAGAGTCAACCGGAGAGGAGGATGGTTTATCTTGTTCCTTTTCTAAATTCTCATCTGAAACATTGTTTTTTTGCCCCTCTTCCCTTTCAAAGTTATTTTACTACTCTATATTCACCAGAGTTTGATCAACATGTCCAATATTATGATCCAGAGAATTGTTCTCTTCTTCATGAGCCTCCAATTCTTGATATTTTGTTGCTTTCTCTTCTTTTTCCTCTTGAGAATCTTGATGCTTGATGATATGCAGATGACATATAGTCAAATGAGGTGGAGATGTACTGTTGCGTGGTGGAGAGACTTGTGATTGCTCCACATTTTTAGTTCATGTTAACTCACTTACAATTTTCTCTGTCACAACCTCTATTTCTTTTTGAATTTTCTCTTTATCACTTTCCTTCATGCCCATAAGTGTGTCTACTCATTGTTTTGTCATTAATTCTTGGGCTTACATTTGGTCTAATTTATCTTTTTCTTCCTATGATATAGATGATCTGACCTTTTCAAGAGCTTGTTGTCTAAGCTCATTATTCATTTTAATGGCTTCTTCTCTTTTCTGCCTTAAGGCTTGAGCTAGGCTTTCTGGGACCTTCTCAATCACATCAATCATAAGTTATATTTGAGCATATACTTGATCACTACTTTTTAAATAGTCTTTTGGTCCTCAAGAGGAACATTAGGGTACAACTCAACAGTGTGTTTTAACAACACATGTTGTTCAATTCCATTGAATACTACTTCTAGAATTGAAGAGGACCTTCTATGGATGCCACCAGAGGATTTTGCTTAGGCTTCTTACCCTTTCTTATTATCTTAGAAGTATCCTCCTCACCTTCTTCTTCTTCCTCTTCTATAACTACACCCTTCACCTTCTTCCTCTTGGCTTGAAGTTTAGGTCTTGCATGCTTCTTTTCTCCACTCTTCTTCTATGCCAGTGTCTCAGAAACAACTCTTCTTTTGGTAGATCCCATTTGTACTAATCCGGAGGGAAGTGGCACATTTGTAGCAGTAGAGGTAGCCCTGCTAGTTCTCCTTAGATTTTGTGGAACAGATGGAACAATAGAAACATGATGTATCTCCTCTACAGGAGCTTCTGAAGTAGTTCTAGATGAGATGCTCCACATCTCATGCAACTTACCCTTATTCTTCTCAAGGTGTTCTTCTGCATCCTTCTTATGTATTTTATTCATAATTTCATCATAAGTTTCAAACCTTTCAACAGAGGTATCTATGGGTTTGTTGAGATGGATGTTAGCATAAACTTATATTTCTTCTTCAGAGACTTCATATGGAAGTCTATGAATCCATGCAGTTCTAGGTTCAACTACCTCCATGTAGGTGTAATCTTTGTCAACCAAGAATGTTATCTTATCCCTATATTTTTGTATAGATCGGTAAGAAATTCTTTCTCTGGCATGCATGTTGGTTTGAAGGGCTTTGAAGAAACCCCAGTACATTATTTTGTAGTGATTTAGATCACTAAACCCCCTTACATGACTCTTAATTTGTGCCACTACCAGAATGTGCTCTTTCTATATCTTTCCACTAAAGCCAAGTAATTCATTCAAGAAATAGAATGTAAGATAGATGATCAATGTACCATACCTGAAAATGTATCTAGTTTCCTTTATCCTTCTTATATTCTCCATAAGTTGTTCTATCATGACTTCACAAAGGTAAAAATCTTTCCCTTCTTTAACCATCTGATATGCAGTATTAATAGCAGTACCAATGGCAGAACCTTCTCTGTTTGTGAAGTAAACTTTGTAGGCAATTCCTATGGCTACATATCGAACACCCAAATCAATTATGTCATTCACAGTTAGTGTTATTTTATTAAATTTTACTCCAGTCAGCTCAATGACCTTTTTGATTATAGGCTGACTTCATCACCAGTACAGATCCGGTGGAACATAACCCTATGACAACCTTAATTGCATCCTTGGTTATTTGGTAGGGTTTGTCTAAATATATGAATTCATCATGAATTCTACATAATATGAATCTGACCCACTCATGCTCATCATAGAAGTCAGGATAGTCTTTCTAGATGTCCAGGTGTTTTGTCCCCACATTTGCATATTCGGGTTTATAGATAACTTCATCATCCAAAAGTTGATTCCTGACCTCCTCAAATTCCATGCATGATTAATTTCATCCATCTTTGAGCAAACATAAATTCTGATATCCTTTGTTTAGACAACATATGCAGGTATATGGGAAAATTCTCCATTCATATTGACCTCTCTTGCCTTAAAAGAGCATTTTTTATATTTGGGTCTAGGTTTCTCAGAAACATTGACCAATTGTGGTGTCGCCATCATAATTTCTAGGAGTATAGCAACTAGGGTTTTTTTTTAAACAATAGTTTTAATAAATACCTCTTTGTACAAACCTCAGGATTTTGTCTTTAACACCAATTTGTCAAATGCTTTAATAGACTTCTTCTCTTCTCAGCTCTAGAGGTGAATACTTGGTTGCAAATGAATTTTGATTGTCCAAAAAAGGTATAAGTATCTTGCATTTGCCCTAAATCTCCATAATTAATGCTCCTCCATTTGGTAGATAATCTGCTATAGAATTGCCCTGTGAACTCACAAAGATTCAAGTATTCTCTGTAAACCTCCACATTAGGTTGTTTTGCTCTAAACAATTTGGAAAAAGATATTATCTTGTCATATCAACATCCTCTCCAAAAATTTTCATTTAACTTAACTGTGTGAGTGGATTTCTTTTGCAAATGTCACAACTTCTAGAAAGGGGGAAGAAAGAATATATCCTGATTAGCTGCCCCTGACGCTATGTCTTATTTCAATTAGCAATGGAGTCTTTTACACTAGGCAGAGACACAATTTCCTCCTTCTTTTCATTACCTTGTTCTATCTTTCTTCTCCATATCTTTGCCATTTCCTTCTTTTGTTGAATTACAATTTATTTTGTCTTCTTGTACTAAACAAATGGTTTCTCAGAACCATTCTTGCAAAATCTTTCCTTATGTCCAAGATTATTACACTTGTAGTAAACATTATATGTAGGAGTCATACTATTTCTCCTTACCTTGGTTCTACACTCAACAACCTTATGACCAAACTTATTGCATGCATAACAATACCCATAGAAGGTTTGAGAGATCACAACATGTCTTGTAGGCACAAATGAATTTTTCTATGTGGTCATTTCTTCTTGCCTTAGTTCTACAACCAATAGCCTTATGACCAAATTTATAGAAAGAATAGCAGTAACCATTAAAGGATTGAGAGAACCTAAGATTGGTAGCCTATTTAGAAGGAGGCTTCTTGAAAGCTTTGTTAACACCTATGAAGTCATTATTTATCCCCTACACCTCTTCTTTAGAATCTTTAGAATAGGACTCTCCCTTCTCACTTTTAAACATGATATTTTCAATTCCAATGAAGTCCTCAAGTACATTTGTCTTTGAACTTTGACCTTTCTAAATTCCAATTCCATCCTTGTTCTTAAGTGGTCTTTGACAATTGATTAATTCATCAAGGATCTTAGTTCTTTTCTAATGTTTTAGACATCTGTCTATTTGTTCCTTTGCTTTTTCCAATTCTTTCTTTAGGGAGACAACTTCTTATTCAAGTTTGGAACATTCAACTAATTTTTCATCTAACTTTATATTTAGACAATCTACAACCTTCTTACTTTCTTCAATTTGATCTTTCAACTTGGCAATTGCATCCTTTGATTTTATGAGCTTGATCTTATAGTCTTCATTTTCACTTCTTGCTACATCTAGATCTTCTAGGGAAGAAATGAGTTCTCCTTCATAATCAATTACACAATCTTTAGGATTGTAGGTCATCATATTTATATCATCTTTTCAAGGATTCTTCCCAATAAATCTTACTTATGATCCCACATGTTCCACACCAAGATCTACCTCAATTGTTAGGTTGCATTAAATGAACCTTTCTCTGATACCAATTGTTGAACACATAGAGGTATTGAGAGGGGGGGTGAATTAGTACTAAATCAAATTACCTTATTTTTTGTAGCATTCAAACTTATGTAAACATTCAAGACATGAGAAATGAAAGCACACAAAGACACGCAACCATAACACCAAATTTACGTGGAAAACCCAAGAAGGGAAAAACCATGGTGATCAAGCTACTTGGATCTACTATCTAAATCTAGCCTCACAAATAAAATAGGATTACAATATTATTTATGGGCTACAACCCAAAGGAAGTTGCAACTCCCTGAATAGTTACAACATTTACAATACTTATCTCAAGGTTCTTCATACAATAAGAATGCTGATCACTTCAGCCTCTACACTATTATATGTCTTCCTTATAACAATAATATTGATCTCTGTAACATCAAAACATATTCAGGAGTCCCTCTTTATCATTGTAGATCTCATCATATCTTTTGCAACAATACTATATTACTTGAACTAATCCTTAGCATTTTTCATCATCATATCTGCTTTTGCTGTAAGTATATTCGCACAATATCAATTCTTCCTTATCATTCACAATACTTCATGCTTTCAATGATTTTGATTCTTCATATATATCCTCCATAAGCTTTAAGAATCTTTCTCCTTGGTCAGCCAGAATGAAGCGTGTAGCATGAAATGTGTAGTGGCCATATCAGTCGACTCCCAAACATGTGTAGTAAGTAAAATTACAATGTGGTTCAAGAATAATGCATAATCAAGTCCTACCTCAACTTGGCACACTCTTCCACATTGGCACACACACTATACACAAGGCATGATCATCAACATATATTAGGTTGGCACAACAAACACTTACCCTTCCTTACATTTAACTCCAAACCAAAAGTGGTACAAGAGAAGATTAAATTATATCATGTGGATCACAGCATGAATGTTATATGACTTGTAAAATATTTCTAAACACCTCTCTTATCAAGTCAAGTAGTTATATGCTGGCACAAACACTTTAACGTTGATTCTGATATCCTTAACATACTGAAGGCACAATCTTGAAATCAAGCATTCAACATCATACTTGCGGTAAACAAAAATAATTGAAACATGAATTGAGCATACCAACTGATCTTGTGTGCCTGTTTTTCCATCCATAGGACAAAATATCCATGTACAGTGTATTGTGGTAACATTAACTCTCTCCTTCTATTCACACTACTCAGTACCAATTCATGTCTTCATAGATCTAACTCCAGAAAACATCTAAGGTACAAATTATTTCTTGAAACTTGAAACATACATACTTGTTACTCATATCTACCTATCCTCAGATCCACAACTTCATATCTTCCACTACAGAGAAGTGCAGAGCATTCTCCTATCGTACTGAGAACAATACCTAGCCAATAGTTTGATTTGTAGGTCCATATCTTCAACTATTGTAGAATGCAGTACATTATTGTGAGCCTGTAACATCTTCCCTGACTTGTACTATACTTAGACAAATTCCTTCAACCTTTCACAACTTTCTTCATATGGTGGCAATCATTATATCATCACCAAGCATCATTAATTCAACTGAACTCATCAAGAACTTCAAGTATAATCATATCAAAAATTTGACTTACACATGAACTTTAGCAGATAAGGTATGATTTTGTACAGATGATACTAATCCATTTCCTTTACTTTAGAATTCTTTGAACAACATTCTCAGTTTGGTCTTATGAGTTCTTCTGCACATATTCATCTCTTTACATGTCTAACTCATAATGCTTATTGAGCTATCTTAATTGATCATCATACTGCTATAATTTTCTTGTCATCACTTGTACCACTCTTCCACATTGCATCACTTCATACCACTATTGACATCAATGATAACCTATATGCAAGACTACTCTCTCTCTCTCTCTACCTACTACCCTCTCTCTCTCACCTATCTACCTCCTAGTTTTCCTTTTCCTTTCCAATTTCCCTTTAGATCGCACCAAATTTTCCTTATTTTACTATTTTCCACCTCTCCTCTCATCATTCTTCCCATCCAATGAGCTACTGTTTTATCTTGTTTCCATTTCATCCTCCCAATTTATATCCTCATCCCTCTTTGCATGACCTAGTTTTCTTGTATCCATTTTCTTTGTCACTAAGGGGGAGAGAGAGAGAGAGAGAGAGAGAGAGAGAGAGAGAGAGAGAGAGAGAGAGAGAGAGAGAGAGAGAGAGAGAGAGAGAGAGAGAGAGAGAGAGAGAGAGAGTCCTAGTTTTCTTGTTCCCATTTCCTTCGTCGATAAGGGAGAGGGAGAGATAGAGGGGAGAGATAGGGAGATAGAGGAATGATAGGGATGAGGGAGGAAAGAGATAGGGAGATAGGCAGAGATAGATAGATAGATAGAGAGGAGATAGATAGAGAGGAGATAGATAGAGGAGAGATAGAGGAGACAGAGGGGAAAGATAGGGAGATAGAAAGTGAGTTGAGATGTCTACAGACATAGGGAGAGAGATTGAGAGGTAGAGGGATGATAGAGATATAGGGAGATAGAGGTTTAGGGTTTCTCAGGTTTAGGGTTTAGGGGCATTATTTAGGGTTTATGGGTTTAGAGAGAGAGAATACTTTTGACATACAACCCTAAACCCTAAACCTGAGCAACCCTAAACCCCTAAACCCTAAAATTGAGCAAACCTTGTTGCACATGTGTTACCTAAGGTTGTTACTATTGTGGTTGTCATTGATGTCAACACTTAGATTGTGTTGTCATTGATGCTTATGTTGATGGTGTACTAACAGTGATGTTGTTGATGTTCATGGTTGGATGTCATGCCTTGTTTAATGTCAATTAAAGTTGTATTGAGTATGTTTGTTGTCAGCAGAGATAATATCATAATGATATATTAAGATGGGAATTAGAAGCATTAAAATGAGGATTAGAAGTAATGCTAATGTTGAGGAGATGTTGATGAGAGAGAGAGGATAGATAGAGAGAGATAGGGGAGAGATAGGAAGATAGACATTTAGGGTTTCTTGGGTTTAGGGGCATTATTTAGGGTTTATGAGTTTAGTGTTGCTCAGGTGTAGGGTTTAGGGTTTAGGGGTTAGGGTTTAGGGTTTAGGGTTTAGAGAGAGATAGAGAGAGGGGATCGATAGAGAGAGGGAACCGATAGAGATTGGGAGAGATAGAGGAGACAGAGGGGAGAGATAGGAAGATAGGGGAGAGACAGAGAGATAGAGGTTTAGGGTTACTTGGGCTTAGGGTTTAAGGTTTAGGGGTTTAGGGTTTCTCAGGTTTAGGGTTTACAGGATAGGGATTAGGGTTTTGGGGCATTATTTAGGGTTTAGGGGTTAGGGGTTAAGGTTTAGAGATTTACGGATTAGGGTTTAGATAAAGAGGACCAACGGGAAGATATAGAGGAGACTGAGGGGAGAGAGAGGGAGATAGAGAGTGAGGGACATGGCCAGAAACATAGGGAGAGATATTGAGAGGTAGAGGGATGATAGAGATAGGAAGATAGGGAGAGAGATAGGGAGATAGAGTTTTAGGGTTGCTTGGGTTTAGGGTTAGGGTTTATGGTTTCTCATGTTTAGGGTTTAGGGGTTAGGGGCATTGTTTAGGGTTTAGGGTTTATAGTTTATGGGTTAAGGTTTAGAGGTTTATGATTTAGGTTTTAGAGAGATGACCAATAGGGAGATATAGAGGAGATTAAAGGGAGAGATAGGGAGATAGAGAGTGAGGGACATGGCTAGAGACACAGGGAGAGAGATTGAGAGTTAGAGGGATGATAGAGATGGGGAGATAGGGTCCAGAGATAGGGAGATAGAGGTTTGGGGTTGCTTGGGTTTAGGGTTTAGGATTGCTCAGGTTTAGGGTTTAGGGGTTAGGGGTTAGGGTCATTATTTAGGGTTTAGGGTTTATGGTTTAGGGGTTAAGGTTTAGAGATTTAGGGTTTAGGGTTTAGAGAGAGGACCAATAGGGATATATAGAGGAGACTGAGGGGAGACATAGGGAGATAAAGAGTGAGGGACATGGCTAGAGACATTATAAAGAGAGAAATTGAGAGGTACAAGGATGATAGAGATAGGGAGATATGGGAGAGACAGGGAGATAGAGGTTTAGGGTTTCTTGGGTTTAGGGTTTAAGGTTTAGGGGTTTGAGGTTTAGGGTTTAGGGGTTTAGGGATACTCAGGTTTAGGGGTTAGGGTTTAAGGTTTAGAGGCATTATTTAGGGTTTAGTGTTTATGCACTAGTAGAATTTGACAAATAAATGACTACGTGACTAAAACTTTTTGTCACGTGACTAAAACTTTTAGTCATTGTACTAATTTTTTGCAACACAACTATAAATGACTAAATAAATGACTAATTTGATCATCAAGTAAAAAACACACCTAAATAATTAGGCACACAAATAAAAATTAGACAATATGATATTAAATTGGGTAATTAAAAAAATATTTTGAATTGGAAAATTATCGGCGAGAAATAGTAGAAAATAAAAGAAAACATGGGTGCCAAAAGTAAAATGGAGGAGGCTTTCAGTTTTGACTTTGTGAGATTCACGTGTCACAAAGAGTTAGGGTTTCTTTGTTTTGGTGTTAAAGGAGCTACAATGTTGGTGTTCCAAAAATTTAAGGGAGCTTTGGCACCACATTGCAGAAGCTCCAGATAGATTTCCTACTACGTTACAACATAGTAATCAAGGCATGTTACATAAGATAGAGGAAATATGGTGCGTAGCAGAGACCAAACAAATGTAGTACAAATGTAGTGGCAGTTTGGGGAAGGATGGAGAAGTTTTAGTTACACCTCTAGTTGCATTTAAAAGCTCAACCCATGTTGTAGAGATTTAAGGGAGTTGTGGCACATTACTTGCATTGAAGAAGCTCCGAGCATGCATTTCTATCGCCCACGTTGCTAGACTTGTGCACGTTTTCTCTCATTTATTTTTCTAGGTATTTGTGAAATTATTGGCGGGAGAAATTATTTCTCCTTTTATGGCATAGCAAAAGCAAGAAATAAGGAAATAGAGCCTATTTGGTCAGAGTTGTAGGAGAAGCAAATCACAAAAGCCATGGTAAACAACTAGATCCATTAAAATTTCATGGCAAAAAACCTAAAAAAAATGTTTCATACTGGAAAAAATAGAAAAATCCTTTAGTGTTTTTTTTCTACTTGATTGTTTCATTCATTATTTGATCAAAAAAATTGTGTAGGTGTTTGTGAAGGCACAAAAGTCCAAGGCCTATTTCAAGAGGTACCAAGTCAAATTCAAGTGAAGGTGAGGTATTTATATATGATATATTTGGAAATGGGGTTGAGTTTTAGGGTTTTGTAGTTTGTTCTTCTAGCTGAATTAAGATCTGTACAGACGGAAAGACTGATTATAGAGTGAGAATTCACTTGATAAATTAGGACAAGAACAAATATAATACACCTAAGTATAGATTTGTAGTGCAATTTGTATCCTTTTTAGTACTTGGGTTGCTTGAGGTTTTTGGTTAAAAAATGTATTTTAGGCTCTGCGTACATGAGAAAATGCACGACTCTTTACTTTTATTGAAAAAATCTATTTCAAGGTTTTATATATGGTCAGAGTTGCAGGAGAAGCAAATCACAGTAGTCATGGCAAACAACTAGATCCATTAAAATTTCATGGCAAAAAACCTAAAAAAAATGTTTCATACTGAAAAAATAGAAAAAATCCTTCGGTGTTTTTTTTTTTTACTTGATTGTTTCATTCATTATTTGATAAAAAAAATTGTGTAGGTGTTTGTCAAGGTGAAGAAGGCCAAGGCCTATTTCAAGAGGTACCAGGTCAAATTCAAGTGAAGCTAAGGTATTTATATATGATATATTTTGAAATGGGGTTGAGTTTTAGGGTTTTGTAGATTGTTCTTCGAGTTGATTTAAGATTTGTGCAGAGGGGCAGATTGATTATAGAGCAAAAATTTTCTTGATAAATAAAGAAAGAACAAATATAATACGCCTATGTATAGATTTGTAGTGTGATTTGTATCATTTTCAGTGCTTGGGTTGCTTGACGTTTTTGGTTAAAAAAGTATTTTAGGGGTTTGCGTATGTGAGAAAATGTAGGACTCTTTACTTTTATGAAAAAAAATCTATTTCAAGATTTTAGATATATGAAAATTTGTTTGTGTCTAGAGCTTTGTTTTTTGAAAATAAAATTTTTAGGGTTCTTGGTATATGAGAAATTGTATGAAATCACATTGATATGAAGAAAATGTCTATTTGGGGTGTTGGGTAGGTAAATGTTGTATGATTATTGATTCCTGACTCTTACTTGAGAAATGTCTTTTGGGGTTTTGGGCTAATGGGCTTTTAGGGTTAGGGTATGTTAATTTGTATGATTCTTGATTGATTTTCAAACTAAAGAGCAACAAGGATATTGTTGCATAGATCACATATGCAACACTTGCTCAAGATGTTATAATGGTAGTTGCTTACTCTCATGAGATGCCTCAATATGGCCTAGAAGTCAGCCTCACAAACTATGTTGTAGGTACATTCAAATAGCCATGTTCTCTAGTCATATTTGTTGATTGACATTGGTGTGTTAGCTAAAACAAAAACATTTTAACTCTTTTGTTGTATATTGTTTTCAATGTTAACAATAATGATTCCTATTCTATAATTAAGGTCTACATCAAGTTGCACCATTATTGTATAATATCATAAATGGATGCTAGAGTTAGTCTTCACACTGACTAAATTGGTGGAGATTTTGACGGTCTTCTTCATTCTCACAGCCCTGCTGTAATGGTGTTTTTTTTCTTGCTGGTGTCTTTCTATATATAATGTTGCTTCTATACTTCAAGAGTTTTGATTGCATGATGGAGGATGTTGAAGCTTTGGAGCTAAAGTTTTCAACTTGTTTACAGTGGGATTTTTTGTTGTTTTGATGGCCAAAGTTATTTGTTTTGTGGAAATTTTGGTTGTATTTAGTGTTGGATCTATTTCTTCTAGCCTTTGTTTTGCTGTTGTTGTTTCAACTATCTACTATTAATTGCTGGATCTGTTCCTTCCAACCTCTGTTCTTCTGATGTTCATGTAAATTTTCACTATAATTTCTATTGAAGTTTATGATAAACCTGAAACACTAGAATCTTCTACAAGCCAAAGACAAACCTTCTACAGAGAAAAAAAATATAAGAGAGTATTTGGACAATAAAATGGATGCAATTAATGAAAATGGATTAATGAATTACATGTGACAAATTGCTTTTATATTTGCAAGTTAAGTAAAACCCTAATATGACTTAATAATAACCTAAGACTAAAAATAAGCCCTAAGTAAACTTATTAAAGTGTAATTAAATATTTAATTACACCAAAACCACCCCATAAGTGAAACTTAGGGTGAAATGAAAGACATGCAACTAATGTAAGAATGGGTCTTGGATACAAGGCCATATTAGGAACCCATGAACAACAAGAATCTCTCATAAGGTGGAGAAAAGGAGAAAAACCTTGTGGGAAAAAACCCCTCTCCAAAAGAGAGAAAAAACAAGTACATGAACATGTGATGGAAGAAGAACTAATACTAAGACCCCCCAAGAACTGAATCCATCACAAAAGTATAATCATGAATGCCCCCCATAAGAGAGAGTGAAAAGAGAATATGAATCCCCTCCAAGAAAAAGCTCTAGAACCAATGAAGAGATCTTGAAGATAAAATCCAATCCACTGCTTGCAAAACAACATTTCTCCCTTTTGGAAGAAACAAATCCGCTAGTGAATGTAGAAGCCATTCCCACATCTTGGATGAATAGAGAATCCATATCAAAATGTGTGCCTTTGAATGCAGCTCAAGTGACCTCATACTAGGAAAATGTCTTCTCCAAAATAGAAACTATCTGCCTAATCAGAGAAGAAGAACTGGGACAGGATATGATATGAACTGCATCTGGAAACATAGAAGATGACGGTGGTGATGTAAAGCCACCTAAGATAGCATCAAACAAGAGAGATAAACCCTCAAATGTGTCCTCCAAATCAGTAATGTGAGACTCCACAAACATAGATGATATGTCTACAAGATAGGAATCCCAATGAGGTGGATCAAGAAGACTAATATTGACCTACTACACAAAATCACTAGAAGCCAATGATGATGCAACACTGAACTTTGAAGTAGCAGTAGGTGATGGTGGAGCAATGATCTCATCAAGAGGAGAAGTGATCAAAGCAAGTATTTCAAAAAGATGATGTGAGAAATGAGGACACATCTCTTTCTCATGTTGATTACTTCCATAATATTTACAATTAGATTTATGCTAATGGTAGAATCCCATCTCCTTAGATGATTAGCGATCAAAACATGCAAATAGATTTATGTTGATAATAGAAGCCTATCAAAGAAAATAGAACCTTTCCGTATTATTGTATAATATCATATTATATATTAGTTCATGAACTTGCAATAGGCATTGGGTGATTGAAGGATTGCGTTATGTTTGGAGTTCAAGTGCATATGACTTATTAGTTCATAGAAAGCTTATACACAATTTTAACTTTCAATACTAGATTTTTGTACAATTCTTTGTGGTAAACATATCTCCCTCTTGGTCTATTGCAAATTTACAAGAAAGTATAAAATTATCCTATAATGCTAAATATTAACTGAGTACACATTGAGTTTTTTGGTGAGGTGCACATTTGTATTTTCAGTGGTGTTTTATTAATTGGAGTACATGTGTAAACATGCTTGAATAAGTGTTTTTGTGGGGTTGACATGAGGATTGATAAATGTATTTAAATGTGAAATTTTGTAAGCTAGGTATAATTTTTTTAAGTCTGATCCACAACTTTTACTCAAATTGCAATGATACACTCATTTTTCCATCTTATAAACATCTATTCTCACTGCTCATTCACATTAGGTGCACTAAAATATAAAAATTATCTTTGGACCTCGATATATAATTTATAGGAATATGCAATTTATCTTTGAAGCTTAACATCTAATGCACTCAAATGTGTAATCTATCTTTAGTTCCTGGTTTGCTTGAGTGTACTTTTTGCTAGTCTACTCCACAAATTTTTCTCAATCACAATGATGCTCATTTTCACATCTTATAAAAATCTATTTGCACATGCTCATTCACATCTAATGCACTGGAATATACAAATTACCTTTGGATCTTCACATCTAGTGATTTGGACTATTCAAACTTTTGTGAACCTTAACATTGAATGCACTGTAATGTGTAATTTATCCTCCTATCCTTGCTTGTTGGATAGTTTTATGCCCATTTGGCTTGTATTTCTTTACATAATTTGTTTACTGTTGGATTTTTTTTTCTAAATCTTTCATTGCTACTGCTTGTTGATGTTGTAGTAAGCACTTAAACAATCTATTCTTTCTATTTGGTACAATGGATATTTATGCATCTCTTGTTTGCTTTTGTAGCATACTGTATTGAACTATCAAAGAATTTTTAGGAAGTACTATTGTCAAATGACAAACAACAAATTGGTGAACTTTCTCTCAGGTATTCGTTCCTGCATGAAAATCCTAATAAAGGGAGTGTTAAGGGGATAAATCATAAAAGCTTGTATTTCATGAAATTTTGTTTCTACAAATTCCTCCAAAATTTTCTTTGTGGCACTTGCTGAGAAATTTATCCTTAGAAAGACCATATCTTTGTTGGCATGTGTGTCCAGTGCTCCCCATGATGTTTCATGACAAGGACTAACCGCCTCTCATGGATCCTAACTCTAGTGATTGTAGCAGAGATTAATGCCTATGGGTTTTGGTCTAATGGAAATCATGGTCCAACAATTGGTATCACAGCCAAAGGTCTCGAGTTCAAAACTCCCTAGGTAACGTTGTGGGAGAGATTGTTGGAATGTGTGTCCAACGCTCCCCGTGATGTTTCATGACATGGACTAACCGCCTCTCGTGGATCCTAACTCTGGTGATTGTAGCAGAGATTAATGCTTGCGGGTTTTGGTCTAATGACAATCATGGTCCAACAATCTTGAAGTTGCCTATTTGTGTTCCATGTTATTATACATGGCTATGGTATTAATTTCTAATTTTGTTTGCTATTTTCTCTGGCTTAGTCATACTTCAGGGTTTATAATTTCAAAATTATTTTGACCCTTTCCACCATGATCAATTTCAATTTTGCTTCTTTGTTGTTGTGCATTCTATGATAGAAACAATGATGACCAATACGTCCACTAATTGTCTTCTTCTTTGGATTGAAAATGAAACTCCTCACTTGCCAAATTTGGTAGTATAAATTGACTACTTTTTAGATCACAAGTCTGTTACAACTAGTGCTTATACCCTTGACTCTAGGTTCTGAAGGAGTATGAGCATGAGTTAACCATAGCATAGGGTTGACTTGTTTCTTTTAAAACCCTAACCCTAAGCTAGTGATCAATAGTATTTTACTATGATTCCTTTATGTAGCCTATCACTCAGTCCATCATATAAATCTACCACTTTAAGTATCCCATTTTGTTCTCCCATAGTCATCTTATTAAGCTCATATTTTCTATCTGGTCCCTAATAGGAGATAACTGTATCAGGGAGACTCTACCATATCAGTGAGAGTCATTTTGAAGTCCCTCCAATAAAGCAATTTGCATGAAGAAGGATGTTTGAAGACACTACACTATATCGGTAGGAGATACTGCAAAGTCCCTCTAATAGAATAATCTGCATGATAGATTGTAAGCATCATCAAAGAGACTACACCATATTGGTGGGAGCTACTTTCAAGTCTCCCCGATAAAACAAACATCATCAAAGACACCATACCATATTGGTAAGAGTTGTTCTAAAGTCTCTTCGACAAAATAATTTGTATAAAAGAACATCATCGAGGACAATATAACATATCAGGAGAAGAAGTTTTAATGTCCCTCTGATGGAAGGATCTATATTTAATAACATGAAGTACATAAAGGAGACTACATTGTATCAGAAGGAGATGTTTTGAAGTCCCTTCAATAAAGTGATTCGTATTGATGATCATAAAGCTCATCAAAGAGACTAGGAAATATAAGAGTAGGATGAACCAGAAATCTAGTTTGTCAACAAATATTTCATAGCCATCTATTAGACACCCAATAAGAGCCTCTCCAGATCATGTCAACTCAAATGAAGGGTACCAACATGTAATGAGTTGCATATACGGTCTCATTGAGAAAGTTTCGCAGTTGGTTACCTCCATTAAGCCTATAGTTTTTGCACATAATGAGCATAATTCCATGGATTAAGATGAGGTAAGAGGCTCTATTGATCTCATTTCTTCTTTTTTGGCAATTCTGTATACAAATGCCTCATAATATGTAGATTGAAAATTTGAGTGTAGGAGAATCTAACCCAGTTTCTTTATTCTTGGAGTGATCCAGAAAATGTTCTTTTGGACAAATTTATAGCTTGCATTCTTTACTTGAGTTTAGGCATCCTACCAAAGATGAGGCATCTATGACAATTGAGGCATCCTACCAAAGATGACAGTCATCAAAGGTATAATCATCAGAGATAAGGATTGTTTATTGCTACAGATAACAATTCATAGTAGCAGCTTCTGAATTAGAGCAAGTTGGGTGCATGAGACAGGATCTCCATAGAGATGATAGTGTAATCTTGAACTAGAATAGTGAGAGTCATGGATTTGTGAAGAAGACATCTAGGAATGTCTCTGTGCTTCTATGCCTAGTGATACCTAGTGGTAGACCTCAACATAGGTGTTTGTCAATGCATGTTATTGTAGGGTATGGTGAAAACCAAGACATCAAGGGATAGTCACAGGGTTGCCATGACAAGCTATAGTAGGGTCAGTGATGCCTAAATGAGGACAACCACTAGTTTTTATGAGTGATAGTCTTCCTCTAAAGCAATCTACACAGTCAGAGTAAAGTTAACATATGTGCAAGGACTAGTGGACTTAAAGGGTTTACAAGGTTAATATCAAAAGAAGATAGGAGAATTTCTAATCCAGTGAAAAAAAACATTTAATTACAACCTTAAGGCTCTTCAAGAGAGGAGTTGAATGTAATAGTAATATAAGACAATCATGGTAGCACCTAAAAGAACAACACTTATGAAGTAGACAGAGAGGTCTACCAAGCGATAGTCTTAGTCAGGAAATGTGTTTCTGAAGTAATAAAATGGCATAGGACAGAGTCAAGAGAACATGTGTCAAAGACAACCTTGAAGTTCTCCTACGCCTTCAAGAGGTTGTTGATCAATCAAAAGCAGTTGCACCCATGCCCTATTATCTTGCACAGGGTTGTTGAGGTAGTTTGGGTAACCTGGAGACCAGTTTGAAGGAATATAGCAGTAGTTGGAGCATTTATAAAGGTAGTTTGAATATAAAGATGACATGTGTAAGCATCTAGGAGTAGATAATAGTTGAAAAGATAAACTTGTCTCTTTCCAACGCCACCAAGAAGTTTCCAAGCATTCAAATCATGAGACAAAGGTAGTTTCAAGCACCCAAGGTTCAAGGATGTAGTCAGCAATAGTCATAAAGGAAAGATTTAATGAATTTTAAGCTTGTCCTACTTTTCCTCTAGCATAGGATAGTCAAAAGAAGAGTTTACTTTCATTTTTCCACAGTTCTTTTCACTTTTGGAAAAGCATTATAAGCTGAAACAAGCTTCTTTCTGTCTTTTGGTGCATTGTAACTCAAAAAATCAATTTCTTGCTCATTCTTTGAGCTATGTATTGTAATCATGAAGGTTTTCTTAGCAAAGAGAAAGCATTGTAACTTATTTTCATATCTATATGTTGTTTGTAAGTATTTTTTATCAATAAAATAAGTTGTTTTTACCTTCTCAAAGCTATTTCATTGTGCAAGCTTCAAAATGGTTGACGTGATCTTATGGTGATGCATCTTCCCCTTGATTTCTATCCTATTTTTCATTGCCTTTATACAAAAAATATGTACTTTTGCAGGTCATTACTTGTGTTTAACCAGCTAGGAGCAAAGTTTATGTTGATGGAAAAATAATGATTAAAATTACTAAATATATGAATAAATATGACATAAATCAGTGAATAAATATGACTAAATAAATGACCAATTAACGGTAAAATAATGATTAAAATGACTAAATATACTACCAATGGACGGAAATCAGTTAATACAAATGACTAAATATACTACCAATTGACAACAATTAATGATTACAATGACTAAATAAATGACCAGTTAACAACAATCAATGACTAAATTAATGACTAAATATACTACCAAATTGATCAATCAAAACAACCAATAAATGACTAAAAATGGTTTAGTCATAAATTTGGTCACGTTATAAATGATCAGCAATAAACTACTAATGGTCACTTGACTAAGCTTAGTCATTTATATGCAATTTTTAGTAGTTTTTTAGTCATTTATTGTTGTTTTTCTACTAATGATGGTTTAGGGGTTAGGGGTTAAGGTTTAGAGGTTTAGGGTTTAGGGTTTGGAGAGAGAGGATAAATAGGGAGATACAGAGGAGACCGAGGGGAGAGATAGGGAGATAGAGAGTGAGGGACACATGGCTAGACATAGGGAGAGAGATTGAGAGGTAGAGGGATGATAGAGATAGGGGAGATAGACGTTTAGGGTTTATGGGTTTGGAGTTTAGGGTTTAGGGTTACTCAAGTTTAGGGTTTAGGGGTTAGGGGTTAGGATTTAGAGGCATTATTTAGGGTTTAGGGTTTATAGTTTACGGGTTAGGGGTTAAGGTTTAGAGGTTTAGGGTTTAGGGTTTAGTGAGAGAGGACCAATAGGGAGATATAGAGGAGACCGAGGGGAGAGATATGGATATAGAGAGTGAGGGACATGGCTAGAGACATAGGGAGAGAGATTGAGAGGTAGAGAGATGGTAGAGATAGGGAGATAGAGGTTTAGGGTTGCTTAGGTTTAGGTTTTAGGGGTTAGGGGTTAGGGGTTAGGTTTTAGGGGCATTATTTACAGTTTAGAGGTTGAGGTTTATTGAACACATCTAATACTAAGAGGGGGTGAATCAGTATTCAAACAAATATCAAATCCTTCAGAGAAAATTAAAACTTAAACTTTACAGAAATAACATAAGCATGAAAGATCAACACAGAGCAAAACACCACATAACACCAGATATACATGGAAAACAACAAAGGGAAAAAACCATGGTGAGAAAAGCTACTAGGAGATACTGTCCTAACCCAGCCTCATAAAAGAATCACAATTACAACTTTATTTTAGGGCTACAACCCAAGGAAGCTACTACTCCCTGAAAAAGGTTTTAGGGTCACTCCCAAGGAAGCTACAACTCCCTGCAGACTTTGTTTTAGGGGTTCAACCCAAGGAAGCAACTACTCCCTGAACTAAGTACACAAACTCATAAAATATTATAGCATGACAGTCCTTCTACTATCTAAAACTAATAATGAAGCTCACTCCTTTTGATGATTGCAATTTTGCTTTTTCCTCCTTTTTTGATGATTACTCCTCTATTTCTACAATTTCTTCAAATGTCTTCTATGCATCTTACTAACTCACTACTTTCATCCTTAAAGAAATTTTTCCATTGGCTCACTACCTCCAACAATCAGTTGGGCACATTCTTCACTTCTCTACTGTCTCAAAAATATTTTCAAGATGAATCTAGACAGAGTCTTAATACTTCTTCTCTTTCTCCTTCATTCGCATATCATAATGCATTACACATTTGTATTTGGCTCCTTGCACTCACACTCGCAATCACACTTCACCTAGAGCAACTAGGTTTACAATATATACATGATATTACATTGATTACATTACAAGTCAGCTAGAGACAATAAGAATATTACAATTACAAGTTAGACAGAGATCAAACAACTTGAAACATGTAGAGGACAATCCCTAAAGTGAACCACACGCAACACTAGGAAGAGGAACATGCCAGGTAGATTCCAACACATGCTTAACATGGTCCTAAACATCCTTCATAGCATTAGCCTACAAAGAATAACATTTGCATGCTTCACACAATTGAAATAGGTTGGCCTAAAGCAAGAGAATGTGAAGCTTGTAGCATATCAGCCATTACAACTTGGTAGTACTCTTGGAAGATTAAACATTACTTACACTTCTCCTAGATGAGTTGGCATGACCCATACAACATCTCCAAATACTTCTTGAACTCTATATAGCAAGGACTTTGTGGCACACACCTTCAACATTCCTTAGTCAGCCAGGAAAAAACATAACCCAACAACACCCTCATTCTAGACCACAACCTATTCTGGAGAAGCCAAAAAACACCTTGCAGAGAAATGGGAAACATCACAAGATCATCAGGATCATTCTCCACTAGCTAATTCACCACTTCATATAGCAACAAGTTGGCACAAGCAAACAGACGCTAAAATTGGTGACCAGACAATATAGTCATGCATTCTGTCACTTACAACATTCTCTGAGGAGAGAAAAATGATATAAAACTTTGAATGTAGTACTTTCACAACACAATGAACTTAACTTCTGACCTGCATGACCATATCTTCAAATGTGGAGGATTGCGGAGCATTCTCCCAATCAGCCTTCAAGACAACTTTCTCAAGTAGAAATCTTTACCAACATCTGGAGACGAGAGCCTCCTTATAGAAACACATACTTCCTTAGAAACAATAGGAAAGAGAATACAACATGCCACAGACCATTAGCAACATCTCCCCAACATTAGGATTACTTTGATTCCTCATTTTAATGCTTCTAATTCCCATCTTAATATATCATTATGATATCATCTCTACTAACAAAAACATACTCAAAACAACTTTAATTGACATTAAACAAGTCATGACATCCAACCATGAACATAAAAAATATCACTGTTAGCACACCATCAACATAAGCATCAATGACAACCACAACAGTAACAACCTTAGGTAACATATGTGCAACAATCTCCCCCTTTGGCATTGATGGCAACACACACCTTCTCATTCTCCCCCTTTGACATCAAGGACAAAGGGCAACTACTTCTCCCTCTTAGGGCACAAACTCTCCTTTTCAACCTTCTCCCCATGTCAGCAACAACCACTACCTACTCCCCCTGAGAGGTAGCCACCATCAGTCTAGGAAAAAGATATAGCATGAATTACTCCCTGTAGACAGATGCACCATCTATGCATCTAGGAAGAAGGAGGGGAAATTACCCCTAACTTCTGTTGAAGATACTCAAAAGTATCCTTTACAAGGGCCTTTGTGAAAATATCTTCAATTTGATCCTTTGTTGGAACATATTCAAACTTCACTTCTTTATCTGCAACCTTCTCTCTCAAAAAGTGATGATTGATATATGCTTGGTTCTAGAATACATCACCAGATTCTTGGAAATATTGATAGCACTAGTATTGTCACACAAAATAGGAATAGGCTCATCATAATGTATCTTAATATCCTTTAATGTTTTCTTCATCCACAATTCTTGTGTAAAGCAAGATACTACAGCAATATACTATGCCTAGATGCAATTGATAAAGATATTGAATCTTGTTTCTTACTACGCCATGAAACCAATCTACTTCCTAAAAATAAAGCACCACCACTTGTACTTCTTCTATCATCAACACAACCAACCCAATCAGCATTAGTGTAAGCACTCATATCAAAGTCATTACCTCTTTAATACCATAATCCATAATCTAGAGTTCCCTTCAAATATCTGAATATTTTTTTTACTTCTTTCTCATGAGTTTTCTTAGGATTAGCTTGATATCTGGAAACCAAACATAGTGCATATATAATATTAGGTCTAGAAGTAGTCAAGTACAATAATCCTCCAATCATAGATCTATAAAAAGTTTGATCAACCTTGGGTGACTCATCAGCCTTGGTCAAGTGATAACTAGTAACCATTGGAGTACTTACTAGCTTGGAATCCTTCATACCAAATTTCTTCAACATCTCTCTAACATTCTTAGCCTAAGAAACAAAGATACCATCATCTAGCTGAACAATTTGAAGCCCAATGAAGAAAGACATCTCACCAATCATAGACATCTCAAACTCTTTCTCCATCTCTTCTGCAAACCTCTTACACATATCATCATCTCCACCAAATATGATGTCATCAACATATACAACAACTATCAAAATCTTGTCTCCCTCTTCCTTAATGTAAAGATTACTATCTGTAGTACCTTTCTTGAAACCTTGCTGAAGTAAGTACTTATCCAACTGAGCATACCAAGCTCTAGGAGCTTTCTTGAGTCCATACAAAGCTTTCTTGATTCTGCACACCATGTTTGGGTCTTTTGATAGCTACAAACCATTTGGTTTCTCAATGTAGACCTCTTCTTCTAAATCACCATTCAAGAATGTTGACTTGAAATCCATCTGATAGACCTTGAAGTTCTTGTGAGTAGTAAAGGCAAGAAACATCCTGATTGCCTCCATTCTAGCTACTAGAGCAGAGGTCTCCTCAAAGTTAATACCTTCAACTTGTGAATAACCCTTACACACCAATCTTTCTTTATTCCTTCCAAATTCACCATCTTTATTCAGCTTGTTTTGGAACACCCACTTTGTTCCTATAACATTCTTATTAGCTAGTCTGGGAACCAATTCCCATGTCTGATTCTTCTCTATCTGATTCAATTCTTCTTCCATTCCCTTCAACCATCCATCATATTTGCTAGCATCAGCAAAGATTTTGGGCTCTACCTTTAACATTAGGCACAAATTCACTTGCTCACTTTATTTTGCAAGCCTTCTCCTAGTCTGCACACCTTAATTCATATCCTAATTGATCTAATCTGCTGAATGATTCCTTTGAACATATTTGGTTGTAGTCTTAGGGATTTGTTCTAATTCTTGCTCTTTCCCTTCTTTCTCCTCTTCTTCTTCTTCTTCAATGCAGGGAGGTATATCAGATCCACAATCCTCTAGTTTTTGTGAGATCTTATACAAATCTTCATCTACCTTAACATTTGTGCTTTCAATTATCCTTCCCAATCTCTTGTTGTAGCATCTATAGGTCTTGCTTCTGGTTGAGTAACCAAGAAAGATTCCTTCATCATATCTTGAATCAAACTTTCTAAGGTCTTCTTCATCTCTCCTAATGTAGCATTTACTACCAAAAATCCTAAAGTATTTGACAATGGGAGGTCTTCCATACCATAGCTCATAAGGGTTCTTAGTACTATTGACCCTCAATTGTACTTCGTTAAGCAGGTAGACAATAGTGTGAACTGCTTCCTTCCAATACATATCAAGTAGATCTTCATCTTTAAACATTGCCCTAGCCATCTCTTGCATAGTCCTATTCTTCCTCTCCACTACCCCATTCTACTGAGGGGTCCTAGGAGTGGGCAGATGCCTCCTAATCCCATGATCTTCACAAAACTTTTCAAATTCATTTGAAGTAAACTCACCTCCTCTATCATATCTTAAGCATTTGATATTAGAATTTATTTCATTCTTAACTAGTGCTTTGAAAATCTTAAACTTATCAAAGGCTTCTAATTTTTCTCTTAAAAAAGTAACCCAAGTCATTCTATAGTAATCATCAATAAGAAACATGAAATACCTTTCACCTTGTTGACCTTTTGTTCTTGTAGGACCACATAGGTCAGTGTGAATCAACTCTAATGGTATTGTAGAAGAATACTCCTTGCTCTTGAAACTTGTCTTTGTATACTTTCCCATTTGACATTCCCTGCATAATGTGTTTGCAGGATTGGTTATCTTAGGCATATCTCTCACCGCATGAACAAAGTTGATCTTTAACATGTTATCAAAGTTGATGTGTCCCATTCACTTGTGCCACAACCAACATTCACCAGATTGAGCCAATAAATAGGTTATTCCATTTACCTCCTTTAGATGATAGATATCTCCATATGTCTTAATACCTTCTACAACTAATCTTGTGGACCCTACCTTCCTGATCTTGAAAACCTTTGGCATGAAATGTAAGATTGTATCCTTTAATGCACATCTGACTGACATTGAGGAGATTGGTTTTCAGCCCTTTGACATAAAGGACATCCTTAGTCTTGTTCTTCCCATCAATGGTTATAGCACCCTTTCCATAAATTTGTATTGACTCATCACCACCAAACTTGACAGCTCCACCATTCCATTTCTTAAGGCTGGTGAACTTCTCCTTATCACTAGGACCATGTGATTAGAGAAACCACTATCAATTACCCAAGCATTGGCTTCTTCTCTTGCATGAAAGGTAGTCCACACAACCATTGATTTTTTATTATCTTTGTCGGCCTACAAGGTATCAAACTTTTTACATTTTCCAACATCACCCTTTTTGTCAATAACTTTCAAATCCATGAAAAGTGTTTTATCATTTGAATCATCATGATCCTCATCTTTTAAAGAGCATTCTCCATGGAATAAAGACGTATTTTGGACTTCTCTCTTTTATTTCTATCCTTTGATTCTTTAAAAGGACATTTAGAGGCAAAATGCCCAATTTTCCCACAAATGAAGCATTTAAAAGGTAACTTACCTCTATATTTTTTGGTGACCCTCTTCAACTTTCTCATTAAGTTCGCTTCTACCTCATAAAGTTCACCATCTTGATCAGTTGTTTCATCTTTTTTCTTCTTACTTTCTTTGAATGTTGCTTCCTTCTTTGAAGCACTTTTGTCAAATTCTCTCATTTCAAACGCTGTGAGAGAACCAAACAATTAATCTACTATATAGCAACCCAAGTCTCGAGTCTCCAATTTGCTCTTGAATATTTGTATCTTGGCTTGCTTCACTTTACTATCTCCTTCATAAATGTTGCTAAGTTTTACCCTGACATCCTTACAAGAACTGCAACTCATTACCTTCAGAAGTTCTAAATCAGCTAGCCCACTCATGATAGCATTCATTGCCTTGGCATTGTTATCACACAACTCAATCTCAACTAAATCTGTAGGCTCATCAGCATGAGTAGTGTAACCATCCTTGACTTGCTGAACACCAAACCCTAGGGAGGATAGATAGTTTTCCATCCTTAGCTTCTAAAAGGAGTAATTTGTTCCATCAAACATAGGTGCATTACTAGATCCATCATATGCCATCCTAGACCTTCCTCAAGTGGTTAAGCTCCTTTTGAGGAACTTGTCTCTAATACCAATTGTTGAACACACCTAATACTAAGATAGGGGTGAATCAGTATTCAAACAAATCTCAAATCCTCTAGAGCAGATTAAAACTTAAACTTTACAGCAATAACAAAAACATGAAAGATCAACACAAAGCACAACACCATATAACACCAAATATACATGGAAAACCCCAAAGGGAAAAATCCACAGTGAGAAAAGATACTAGGAGCTACTATCCTAATCTAGCCTCATGAAAGAATCACAATTACAACTTTGTTTTAGGGCTACAACCCAAGGAAGCTACTACTCCTTGAAAAAGGTTTTAGGGTCACTCCTAAGGAAGATACAACTCCCTACAGACTTTGTTTTAGGGCTTCAACCCAAGGAAGCAACTACTCCATGAACTGAGTACAAACTCATAAAAGATTATAGCATGACAATCCTTCTACTATCTAAAACTGACAATGAAGCTCACTCCTTTTGATGATTGTAATTCTACTTTTGCCCCCCTCTTTTGATGATTGCTCTTTTGCTTCTGACACTTCTTCAAATGTCTTCTTTGTAGCTTACTGATAAACTGCTTTTAGCCTTACAGAAATTTTGCCTTTGGCTAACTGCCTCCAGCAATCAGTTGCGCACATTCTTTACTTCCCTACTATCTCAAAAATATCTTCAAGGTAAATTCAGATAGAATCTTATTGCTTCTGCTCTTTCTCCTTTAGTCACACATCATAATTCATTACACATTAATATTTGGCTCCTTGCACTCACACTCCCAATCACACTTCACCTAGATCAACTAGGTTTACAATATATACATGATATTACATTGATTACATTACAAGTCAACTAGAGACAACAAGAATATTACAATTACAAGTTGGCAAAAGATCAAACAACATGAAACATGTAGAGGACAAGCCCTAAAGTGAACCACATGCAACACCAAGAAGAGGAACATGCATTACAGATTCTAAAACATGCTTAACCTTGTCCTAAACATCCTTCACATCATTCATCTTCAAAGAATAACATCCACATGCTTCACACAATTGAAATAGGTCGGTCTAAAGAAAGAGAAAGTGATGCTTGTAGCATATTGGCCATTACAACTTGGAGGTACTCTTGGAAGACTAAACATTACTTGCACTTCTCTTAGATGAGTCAGCATGACCCATACAACATCTTGAAACACTCCTTGAACTCTGCACAATAAGGACTTTATGGCACAAACCTTCAACATTCCTTAGTCGGCCAGGAAAAAGCATAACCCAACAACACCCTCATTCTAGACCACATCATGTTCTGGAGAAGCCAAAAAACACCTTGTGGAGCAACAAGAAAAATCACAAGATCCTCAGGATTATTCTTTACTAGCCAATTCACCACTTCATATAGCAACAAGTTGGTGCAAGCAAACAGACACTAAAACTGGCCACCAGACAATACAGTCCCACACTTTGTCACTTACAACTTTCTCTAAGAGGCAAATGATATGAAACTTTGAATGTAGCACCTTCACAACACACTAAACTTAAATTTTGAACCGCATGACCATATCTTCAAATGCAGAGGATTGTGGAGTATTCTCCCAATCACCCTTCAAGACAACTTTCTGCAGTAAAAACCTTCACCAACATCTCGAGACCAGAGCCTCCTTATAGCAACATATACTTCCTTAGAAACAATAGGAAAGAGCATAAAACATGCCACATACCATCAACAACATCTCCCCAACATCAGTATTACTTCTAATCCTCATTTTAATGCTTCTAGTTTGCATCTTAATATATCATCATGATGTCATCTCTGCTGACAACAAACATACTCAATACAACTTAATTGACATTAAACAAGGCATGATATCCAACCATGAACATCAAAAACATCATTGTTAGAACACCATCAACATAAGCATTAATGATAGTCCAAACTAAGTGTTCACATTAATGAGAACCACAACAAAACAACCTTAGGTAACATATGTGCAACAAGGTTTACTGAAGTTTAGGGTTTAGGGGCATTATTTAGGGTTTAGGGTTGTATGTAAAAAGAAGTCTCTCTCGCTCTCTACCTCTTACTCTCTCCCTCCCTTCTATACCTCCTACCCTCTCTCTCTCACCTCTCTACCTCCCTCCCCACTTTCAATGCATGAGAGCACTTAAAATTTCTATGCATGAAAAAATGCACTTCCATTATAATGCGAATACGCTTTGGTGAACCAAAAAAAATGGACAAAAAACATGTGGGATCCATGATTTAGACCCACATGCTTTGTTATTCCTTGCTTTTCATGTGTTATTAGGCAAGAAAACACTTTTTCTTGTTGTTGACATTTTGGCAATCATTGTTTACTTAATCCACCACCTCTTTTTGGTTTTTCAATGTAGAAGTAAATTGGATGTTTTTAAATAGAATTTGATTATTTAAACTAATACTTTCATGTTTCATATTGTTTGAATGCTAGTTTTTATGTATTTAAATTGAATTTGATTATATATATTTGTTTTTTTCATAAATTTGACTAATCCTATTAGAGTTATATAGAATTTGACATTGAATACAAAGGAACTTGCCAAAAAGCTCAAATTTTTGAGGATTGGGCTACTTGAATCTCAAAATCTAAGGTATATTCTTTATGTATTTGTTTACTTCACTTTATGATTACGTTAAAGCATGAAATCTCATGTTATAAGATAGTCATGAGGTAAGTGAGAGGATTATCATTTTGATAAGTTAAATTATTATGACAAAGTGAAAATTTATATTTATTTGAGATAACAATCTATGACAACAAGCCATATCACCATGGGAAGGAAATCATCAAGATAGTATTGGTATATATTTATGAAGGGAGTCTTATCAACATTCAAGGTAATCATAAACTAGATCAAGGTCATGGAAACACTTCCACTATGGAGTAGATGTGCAATCTTGTTGCTATTATCTTGATTTAAACACTAACCTAAACAATTAGAAGGATACTAAGGGAAATTATGTTAGTCAAAGAATTATTATCATGCTAAAATCAAGCTAAGGATTGTCACTTGAGCATACTCACTTGCAAGAACTATCATATGAGCCTAAAGACTAAATTATACCATAATAGCTTATGCAACCCTAGGAATAGTTATGACCTCTCACCCATGGGTAGGAAAGCAACTGATACACAAGGTGACAATCAAGACTAAATGAGAAGTCAACTATTCTCAAATCCATACAAAAAGGTATCCATGATACTATATAAACATATATAGGTGGTTTTGAAAGTATATTCATATGGAAGGGAAAATTTCCATGGACATTAGATGGCCAAATAGGTCAACTAAAAGATAACCATACATGTCATTGGCATAGTTATTTGGACAATTATAATCACAATGATGTTGTCTTGAATATATAGTGTCTTGTCAAGGAGTTATTAGATAGTTAAGGAAGATAGAGTATTGATATTGGTGGGTGCATAGCCTTTTCATAAAATGAAAGTCATGCATCATGAAGTAGTAGTCAAGATCAAAAGAAGGACACCAAACTTGGTGAAGTTGAAAAAAGAAACTAAATTTGACACTTGATTATATAATTTCACAACCAACTTGACTAGGAATGGGAGAAGGTTTAGAAAAGGGATTTGTCCTAAATAGGAATGAATATGTTGCATAGATTTAATCTAACTTGTCATGTTTTCATATCTTTCATTGATCTTGATTAAAATCTTTGTGTTTCATTTTTCATTTAGGTTGCTCTACATACACTATTTTAACAAGAATGTGATAGAGGAATCTAAAGTACTAAAAGAGAACCTAAGACAAGATCAAGAAAAATGTTGGTTAAGAGAATGAGATGAACAAAGGACAAATTATTGATTTGATGACCTCATTTGTTGTTCTAAAAACACCAAGCTCCATACAATTTTATCTATAAATATGAGAATAAAAGAAGGTAAAAAAGGTAGCAAATTATTCTATTTCTATAAGGAAGTTTCCTTTCTATTGAAGATTTATGATAAAAGATGGAATACTACGTGATTTGAAAATCCTTATAGAACAATTTATGCTTGTCAACTAAAGTTGTTACCTTGGAAATTGCATTCCCAATTCACTTAGGTGAACAAGACAAGAGTATTTGAGAAGATATGTTAAGAAAATGTGAAATTAACCTAGAGATTGTGTCTGCCACCATTTGTACATGTTGATCATATCTTAGCCATTGATGTAATGCTAAAAACTTAGTATGGAAAAGTTGATTTCTATATATAGAGAGCTAAAAAACATTGTAAGTGTTGGAAAAGTTCCTTTGTATTTCTATGATATGTTCTTAAATATCATCTGAACGATGAATGTTAGTTACTCCATGAAGTTCAAGAATGGTATGATATGTCATCTTGCCTTGTTATTCGAATGTTATCCTAGCTTAATCTTGATTTGTAAAAGATTGCTAGTATATGACATGTGTGCAATCTTTATGTTTCAGGTTGGGCCACCCTAGGAAGCTATAAATTTTCATATTTATAATCATTTATTCACTTTAATTATATGATTATTTTGAGATTTATGTATGAGATTACTTTATTCTATTGTACCAAGATGGACTAGTTTATTTATGTCTTATTCATGATGCATATAGAAATCATCATCATGCCAAGGAAATAATCAAAGACTAACACTAGAAGAGTGCGAAGCTAAGAATGTGTAGACAAGAGAAGGAATGAGGCAACTTCACAAAAGTAGGTGTAGACACCCAAAATTGACTCATTATCATTAACATTCAAATATCGCATTATCACATCATCTACATTTGTCTAGCACACTTGATCAATATCCTTAACACATATATTTCTTCTATTAATTAAATAAATTCTAATTTATTTAATTAATTCATTAGCTATTTCTTCTAAGCTATAATTAAACAATCTTCAATTATTTAATTATCTTCATTCTATCTATTTTTAATTAAATAAATTTTATTTATTTAATTAAAAATTCCTTTAATAAACCCACTTTCCAATTAATTAAATAAATTGTATCTATTTAATTAATTTATCTTATCATTTATTTCATGAGCTGACATGTGTGCCTCTTTCATTTAAAAAGATAAGTGGTACTACATCCTTTTATTTAATATCTTTCATATGTAGTACTTTTTATGTACACAAGCACACATGAGCCCTATCTTCCCACCACTTGTCATCTTCACATTCATCTATGCCTATCATTCAATCTTAGCCATTCACATAGCCACCGAATCTCCACCGTTGATTGATTTTGGTTGAGTTCTATATAAACACCCTCTCATTCCATACTACATCTATCCAGCATTCATATAGCATCTACATTATCATCTTGAGCATATTGAGCACTTGAGCATCCATAACATCCATTGAGGTTATCATCATTATCATTCATTTATCATGGCAGCTTTTATCTTCATAATTCTTCATTGTTGAAGAAGCAATCCACATCATAAACAAGGAATCACACAATCTAGGTGATATTGTGCTTGAATTGCATGCTTTTGGTTTTATTTAGATTAGATTCTTTGATGATGGTAGGTTTAGGTTTTCATGGCTATGCTTGATCTTATTAACCTAATTTTTTACCTATCATAGTAGGAAATTTTCAACCATAGAAGAAGACATGCCACCATTGCCAATTTAAGAGGAACATGAATCATCTAATCAAGCTAGGAGATCGAGATAGAATTGGTGGCACAAAGGCAATGAATGAAAAACCTCCATTCAACGAGGAAATTGAATCTTGAAGTTGGAGGCACTCCATATTTCACAGGTCAAGTTGAAGGTAAACCATCATTCTCTTCTCAAGTTGGAGGCACTCCATCTTTCACATGTCAAGTTGAAGGTATATCATCATTGACTTTTCAAGTTGTAGGTATGCCATTATTCACATGTCAAGTTGAAGGTACACCATATTCTCCATCTCAACTTCAAGGCTTTTCATCTTTTCCATATCCAATTGAAGGTATGCCATCTATCCTATCTCAAGTCAATATTGAAGAAATTCCTAATAATGAGTCAACTTTACCATTGAAAATGCCTCATAGAATTTTTCATAGAAAGCCTAAGTTTCTAATTGTCAAAGATATGCCAATAAGATATGGAAATTATTTTTTGAGAACTTAAATGAAACTGGAAGATGTCAACTATTTGTTGAATTGATGAGAAATCTAAAATTTAAGCCCATTATGAAGATTCTTGGCCTAAGAACATCAGATGCTTCAAGTGAATTTAATCAATTGTAAGGAATCTAATGAGTGCATATGAGAGTGTGGGTTCCACCTCATGCACCAAGGATAGTAATGTCACATGACATGTCATTACATCGACAATAGTAATCCATCAAACAAAGAAAGATTGCCTCATTAGAAAAACAAGTGAAGCATTGAAAATAAGTAGAAAAACTCTAATGAGAGCCGTCGGAAGGCATGAAAGAGTTGAGGACCCAAATACCAAAGAATTGTGGGTATTCTCTTGGAGACTCCCACAGAAAGATAAAGTTGTTAAAGCCTTGGATCTCTCATTGAAGAATTTTGGAAAAATAACATGAGGGTATCTTCTAATGCAAGAGATGTTGTAAGAAGGAGAATTGGTTGTCAAAACCGTGAGCCACATCCAAGGTATTTTTTGGATGTGACTCAAATATAGTTTTTCAAGAAATTTCAAGAGATGTATCCTCAAATCAAAATTAGTCAAACGTATTTTGAAATGGTAAAGCCTTTTTATGTCAAAATAAATCACACGCACAAATTGTTGTTGTAGAGTACATATTGAGTTTTCTAATCATTATGATGTTTATAGATATATGTGTAGATTTGCATACTAATGATGTTTTGCAGGAGTGTAATATAAAATGTCCACCTAGATCTTCAAGAGATTTCATATTGAGCATCTTATGTCAAAGAGTAGATGGTCAATTATTCCATAAGAACTTATGCTTGGATAGCACGTGTGATCATTGTGGTGGGTTGCAACATTTGCCAATTTGTGAACATATGGAGAACACACATGCAATTGGAAATGAACTAGTAAGTTTTGGAAAATACAAGACAAGGTATATAGTCTAAAATATGGTAAAGAAGAAAAAAGGTTTAAATTTGTCATTGAAAAGATTCTAGTGTATCTGTTTATCTCTATTTTTTGAGAGAATATAGTTTACGAGTATGCAAGGCATACCCATAGAGCTCGATGGTTGGAATTGCAATTCTAGTTATGCAAGGACATGTTTCCACTTGATACCATTATTTTAGTTGTTGAATTTGTAGAGAACTACACACTACAGCCACAGAATGAGGTGCAATCACAGTACTACAACTCTACACAGGTTGCTATATTTGTACTTATAGCATTCATTCACACAGATGACAATACAGAGGATGATAGGAAGATTTTGATGGAGTATCATTTTTATATTAGTGATCACACACATTCTACAGGGTTTGTACAAGGCTTCTTTTAGATGTTCTACTATGAATTGGCTAGCAGGAGCATATCATTTCGTCAGCATATCATATGGTTAGATAATTGTGCATCACAATAATTCAAGAGCTTATAGATGTTCTATGTTTCAAGTATGTGCCTAATCGGTGTTGTCATTGATGTCAACATATCTATGTTTTCATTGGTGCCAACTTTATTCTTATCTTTTGATTGATTAGAAGCCTTATATGTGGAGGAAATTGAGAAAATTTGCCCCTTCGAAAGAAACAGTGAGTTGTAGTAAATTGTAGAGAAGACAATGTCTTGATGATAAAAGAATAGTGCAGAAGATTGCTCTGCATTTCTTGTTGATTGAATATCTGGGTCTACAGATTGGAAGATATTTAGAGGCATGTCTAAAGAAGCTACATTCCAAGTCTGAGCCTCTGTATGAATAATTGAGGAAGTTGTGTTCACCAGAGTAAAACCTGCTTTTTCTGTTTATTCACTGGTGTCCATGAGAAAGTATTTTTCTCTGCATTCCTCTATAGTTATGTATTTCAGTCTGTGGTTCTAGAGTGATGTCTAGGATGATGATATACACCTACAATTGTAATGGTTCATGATTTAATGGTCTGCAAGCAATCTTTCTTTAATGATAGTTGATGATAGTTGAGTTCTTATGCTCCAGTTGAAGAAATCTCATGGTTCAAGTGGTTAGATGTTGTGCGGATGTTCTTAGTGATTATAACATGCTTGTGCATGTCTCCTAATCATGTTCATACCTTTATATTGGTCCATGTTAAGGAATTGAGATCATGTTTGAAGATTATTTCTAGATAATGTAGCGTGTAACCAGTCTTAGCCGACTTGGTTAATTCCAGTGATTGTGAAGATCTCTTGAAGATTGCAGAAGTGTGTTGTTGCATGGAAGATCATGTTTAAGTCCCAACCAAGGCATGGCATGATCCATATACATCTTTACTACATTTTCTAAGCATAATTTTGTATTAGGTCGAGACCTATTTTATGTACGTTTGTAATGCCGACCTTGGAGATTGTTCCAACAGTTGATGATTGTAATGCTGACCTTGATGATCATTCCAAGGTTGAAGTAGTATATAAATACTTGTAATTGAATCATGAAAAGAAGAGGAGTATGTGAAAATGTGAAGAGAAAGTGAAGTAAGGTAGCAAAACAGAGCAGAGATGTTTGTGCTTCAATGAAACTAAACCTTGGCATGGAGTAGATGTTGTTATCTTAGTTCAACCTTTTGCTAGTGAGCCTTTCGTTACAGTGAGCAATTTGGGCAGTGAGCCCTAAGGGTAGTGAGCCTCTGATTTTTGGTAATGTTATAACTTATATATCTTGTGGACTAACATCCACCGTGGTTTTTCCCTTAACAGGGTTTTCCACATAAAAATATGGTGTCACTTGTGTATGATCTTGCAATTATGTTTATGTTTTTGAGTTTATGCTTTCATGATTTAATCATAACAAATAGTGGACAAGTGTTTAATGTTTTAAGGTGCATAATTAATTAAATATTTGAGACAACTGATTCACCCCCCCTCTTAGTTGCTTGGTTCATTTCAACAATTGGTATCAGAGCCAAGTTCCACTGGAGAGAGTCTAACAACTCAAGGGAGATCCTAAATGGATCTAAAGGATGAACAACTACATAATGATTTTGATGCACCTGAATGTTCACTAAAAAATGATAAAACCAGATGTGAAGTTGATTAAGAGGTAAGTGCCAACGATGAAACTATGTTGCAAACAAAGAACTATTGGATTATTGATAGTAGTTTTTCAAATCACATGACTGGTGACAAGAGTAAGTTTGTAAGTTTGGAAAGATGTGATGGAGGACTAGTTAGATTTGGAGATGATTGCACTGCTAAAATATGTTTAAAAGGATCAATCAATCTTGGTAACAGTCAAATTATTGATGATGTTTTTATGTTAAGAATCTAAAGAAAGGTCTCTTAAGCGTTGGACAATTATGTAAAAAGGGATTTAGTCTTGTATTCAAGAATGATACTTTTGAAATCGAAGAGAAATATGGAGCTACAATGAACTTTGGCATGGAGTAGATGCTGTTATCTTAGTTCAACCTTTTGGTAGTGAGCCTTTCTTTGCAGTGAGCAATTTGGGCAATGAGCCTAAGGGTAGTGAGCCTCTAATTTTTGTTATTGTTATAACTTATATATCTTTTGGACTAACATCCACTGTGGTTTTCCCTTAACAGGGTTTTCCACATAAAAATATGGTGTCACTTGTGTATGATCTTGCAATTATGTTTATGTTTTTGAGTTTATGCTTTCATGATTTAATCATAACAAATAGTGGACAAGTGTTTAATGTTATAAGGTGCAGAATTAATTAAAGATTTGAGGCAATTGATTCACCCCCCTTTTAGTTGCCTGGTTCATTTCAACAATTGGTATCATAGCCAAGTTCCTCTGGAGAGAGTCTAACAACTCGAGGGAGATCCTAAATGGATCTAAAGGATGAACAACTATATACTGATTCTGATGCACTTGAATGTTCACTAAAAAATGATAAAACTAGATGTGAAGTTGATTCAAAGGTAAGTACCAGCGATGAAGCTATGTTTCAAACAAAGAACTATTGGATTATTGATAGTAGTTATTCAAATCACATGACTGGTGACAAGAGTAAGTTTGGAAAGACGTGATGGAGGACTAGTTAGATTTGGAGATGACTACACTACTGAAATATGTGGAAAAGAATCAATCAATCTTGGTAACAGTCAAATTACTGATGATGTTTTTATGTTAAGAATCTAAAGCAAAGTCTCTTAAGCATTGGACAATTATGTAAAAAGGGATTTAGTCTTGTATTCGAGAATGATACTTTTGAAATTAAAGAGAAATCTGGAGCTACAATGGCCAATTATAAAAGGATAGAAAGGAATCTTTATCATCTAAGAAAAAGTGACATTCTTGGGCTCACAACTAAGACCAATGAAAGTTGGCTTTGGCATAGAAGACTATGTCATATCAATCTTAATGATGTAGTAAAGATAGGCTCAACCCAAATTGTAAAAGATCTACCAGAAATTGATTATTCAAATAACATCACTTGTAGGAAATATCAAGATAAAAAGCAGCCAAGAAGAATTCCACAGGGCAAAGAAAATTCTTCCACTAAATGACTGGAATTGGTCCATACAAGCCTTTGTGGTCCTACAAGAATATGAAGCTTTCATGATGATAGGTACTTTATGTTTTTCATTGATGATTATTCTAGAATGACTTGGGTTAGATTTTTCAAAGAAAAATCAGAAGCTCTGGATGGACTCAAAGCTTTTAAAGCAATGGTTGAAAATGAGCTAAATATGAAAATCAAGAGTTTGAGGACTGGCAAAGAAGAAGAGTTTGCCTCCAACAATTTCAATATGTTCTGTGAGACTCATGGGATAGAAAAACAACTCTCTACAAAGAATAAGGTAATGGAAGAAACAAGGACTATTTAGGAAACTGTAAAATCAATGATGGAATAAGAAAATCTGTCAGAAGCATTTTGGAAGGAGGCAATTCAAACTACTGTCTACACACTAAATAGAGTTCAGGTAAAAACCATAAATGAAAGGAATCCCTTTGAATTATGGTATGGAATGATACCCACTATGAAATACTTCAAAATCTTTGGAAGCAAATGCCTTATCAAAAGAAAGGAAGAAATAGAAAAGGATGATGCTAAGTATGATGAAGGCATTTTCCTTGGATATTCATCTTGGAACAAAGCTTACCACATCTATAACAATATATTGGGAAAGATTGTTGAAAGTACAAATGTCAAGGTTGATGAGAACGTTCAAAAGTACTCTGATTCAATTCGTTCTCCTTGCCAAGAAAAAATTGAGGCTAACAAAAAGGAACTGTAGGATGAAGCAAAAGAAAGTTTTCAGACCATCAGTGATAAAGCAAAATGTGATGTGAAAGGACACAGAGTTGTTGCAGATCAAATGAATCTATGTTTAATTGCCAATGTTGAATCCAAATCAGTGGTTGAGACCTATAATACTATGAAATCATTTGAAGACAAATTTCAGTCCACTGACAGTGAAGGATACAATATTGCTCTTAAAAACATTGAGAAATCTAAAGAAGTAAACATGGACTTAAAAGAGAATATAGTAGATGTAAATGATTACACCAAAGAGTTAAGTAAGGAAATCAAGGAAAATTAAACAAAGTCTTAAAGACAACAGTGAAGAATTGAGGTTGGAAAATGAAGAGAAAGCAAGAATTAAGGAGTGTCTAGAGGGCAAAATCAAAGACTGCATAAAGCTTGAACAAGAAGTTGTGAATCTAAAAACTGATTTAAAGAATGCATGGGATCAACAAGAAAAACTCAGTGAGAGTGTTTCCAAATATGACAGATTAGTGGCAAGGGAGAATAATTCTGACAACAAAGAAGGTATGAGACTTGAGAAAGGTGAAAGTTCTAGAATAGGTCAAGAGAAGAATTCGAAGGTCAAGAAGGACAAAGGTAAACAGATTCAGGATCAAAGGAATAGATCAAGAAGACCTCTGGTCAGGCAACCAAATGCTCAAAGGTACCCATCTTTCAATGGTTATTGTCTTAATTACGGTAAGTTTGGTCACAAAGCTACTCAATGTAGGAGAAGAATGAATCAAAATTCTTTATCATTCTCCGGTCAGTATTTAAATTGTAAGAAAATTGGTCATAGAAAAAATGAATGTAGAAGTCAAATAAGGAATGGTTCCAACAATGAAAGAAACAATCAATTCTTTCATGGAACATGCTTTACATGCAATAGATTTCAGTATATATGCAACCAATGTAGATCAAGGGTCAATCCAAATAATGGAAGAAAGCAAGGACAAAGGAATGTTGTTTGTTACAATTGCAATAGACCTGGACCTATTGCAAAATTTTACAGAAGCAACATAAACTATCCTACAGAAGAGAAGAAAATAAAGCAAAGGGAAGACAAGGGAAAGAACAAGGTTTGTCTGGCAAAAACCCAAAGGGAAATGAGCAAGATTTGGGTGAAGAGGGATATAACAGAAGTCAAAAATGATCCTGTACTGATATCAAGTATAGATGCTCCCTCTGGAAATTGAAATTAGAGCTTTGACTCAAGAGGAGCCTTATTGAAAATCTTTACTCCCCTGCTAAAAGATTTGTGTTGATGCCCTGACATGAAAAGACAAGATTAGAAACAAAGGTTCAAGATAGGACAAAGATTATGTTCTTAAAAGATAAAGGAAGAGCTACACAAAGTAAGAGACCTCCTATGCATCAAGGAAGAAAATATGCTATGAGATTTTGCCAAGATCAAGCTACAATGATTTGATCATCAAATCTTTTGATGATTAGCTTGAGAATGATGAGTAACTAAAGTTCATGATTGACCAAGAAGAATTGTTTCAAGAATAGATGTAGAAGTTGATGACAGAAGGAGTACAAGTGGAGGTGAATTCTTCTTAGGTAATAGATTATCTTGGTTAAGCAAGAAACAAGACTCAATAACTATCAATTGCAGAAGCAGAATACAATGTACCAGCATGCAGCTGCACTCAAGTGTTATGGATGAAGAAGACATTAAAGGACATCAGAGTTGTGTATGAAGATCCAATTGCAATCTTTTGTGACAATACAAGTGCAATAAACATATCCATGAATCCGGTGATGCATTCAAGGACAAAACATATATCCATAAGATATCACTTTCAGAAAGAAAAGGTGGCAGAGAATGAAGTCAAGTTGGAGTATGTATCTACACAAGATCAGATTGCAGACATTTTCACTAGCCTTGCCTAACGATACGTTTGAGTATCTTAGAGAAAAGTTAGGGGTCATCACCCCTCCTGCTATGAACTAAGGTGCACAAAAGTGCATCAATTTGGTGGTACTTACAGGTTCATTCTTTAAACTAGATTGATGATTTCATAGCTACATCTCAGGGGGGGTAGCTAGTGAGATTAGTAAGTATTGTATCATTTAGGGGGAGTAATAAAGAAATGTAAGGTTAGAGAAAAAGCTCAGTTCTATCAGAGTAACAGGATGTAAGTATGTGCCCTTTGCCATTGATGTCAAAGGGGGAGAGAAATCATGTGAAAAACTCAGAGAGGAAGAGTGCAGATGTGTAAAGAGGAAGGGGGAGAATCTTGTCTTGATAGTAGTTACACCTTTTCACATCATATGTTGCCATCAATGACAAAGGGGGAGATTATTGCAAGTATATGCCTAATCGGTGTTGTCATTGATGTCAACATATCTGTGTTGTCATTGGTGTCAACTATATTCTTATCTTTTGATTGATTAGAAGCCTTATATGTTGAGAACATTGAGAAAATTTGCCCCTCTGGAAGAAAAGTGAGTTGTAGTAAATTGTAGAGAAGACAGTGTGTTGATGACAAAAGAATAATGCAGAAGATTGCTCTACATTTCTTGTTGATTGAATATCTGGGTCTACAGATTGGAAGATATTTAGAGGCATGTCTAAAGATACTACATTCCAAGTTTGAGCCTCTAGTATGAATAATTGAGGAAGTTGTGTTCACCAAAGTCAAACCTACTTTTTCTGTTCATTCATTAGTGTTTAGGAGAAAGTATTTTTCTCCGCATTCCTCTGCAGTTATGTATTTTGGTCTGTGATTCTAAATTGATGTCTAGGATGATGATATGCAGCTACAACTGCAATGGTTCATGATTTGGTAGTCCGCAAGCAATCTTTCTTTAATGACAGTTGATGAAAGTTGAGTTCTTATGCTCTGGTTGAAGAAATCTCATGGTTTGAGTGGTTATATGTTGTACGGATGTTCCTGGTGATTACAATGTGCTTGTGGATGTCTCCTGATTATGTTCCTTCCTTTACATTGGTCCGCGTTAAGGAATTGAGATCATGTTTGAAGATTATTCCCAGATAATGTCACATGTAACTAGTCTTAGCTAACTTGGTTAATTCTAGTGATTGCAGAGATCTCTTGAAGATTGTAGAAGCATTTTGTGGCATGGAAGATCATGTTTAAGTCCCAACCAAGGCATGGCGTGATCTGTATACATCTCTACTACATTTTCTTAGCATAATTTTGTATTAGGTCAAGACCCATTTTATGTATGTTTGTAATGCCGACCTTAGAGATTGTTCCAATGGTTGATGATTGTAATGCCATCCTTGATGATCATTCCAAGGTTGAAGTAGTGTATAAATACTTGTAATTGAATCGTGAAAAGAAGAGGAGTATGTGAAAATGTGAAGAGAAAGTGAAGTAAGGTAGCAGATCAGAGCATAGGTGTTTGTGCTTCAATGGAACTGAACCTTGGCATGGAGTAGATGCTGTTATCTTAGGTCAACCTTTTGGCAGTGAGCCTTCTTTTGGCAGTGAGCCACCCTTTGGTAGTGAGCCTTTCTTTGTAGTGATCAATTTGGGCAGTGAGCCCTAAGGGTAGTGAGCCTCTAATTTTTAGTACTGTTATGACTTATATATCTTGTGGACTAACATCCATCGTGGTTTTTCCCTTAATAGGGTTTTCCACATAAAAATCTGGTGTCACTTGTGTATGATCTTGCAATTGTGTTTATGTTTCTAATTTTATGCTTTCATAATTTAATCATAACAAATAGTGGACAAGTGTTTAATGTTTTAAGGTGTAGAATTAATTAAAGATTTGAGACAATTGATTCACCCCCCCCTCATAGTTGTTTGGTTTATTTCAACATTCTATTGGTTGAGCAAGATGCATAGGATGAATAGTGTTTGAACAACATATGTGGAATTTTTGTGAGATTGGGCATGGAAAGGATGAGCACGATGGTGCAGGAGAATGTATCAAAAGAACCTTAGCATGAGAAGAGTTGAAGCACAAAGACAATGTAAAGTTTACAGAGGTGAGATCTATTGTCGAATTGTGTAATGCTACAATGGGTCTAGATAATGAAGGTAAGTCTACAGTTCGTAGATATTTTTGGTTGGTTGATGATACTAACATTGCAAAATATGAGGATTATTGTACATTGATAGGATCAAGTGAGGTACACTCTTCTAGAATCTCTAATGTAGGTTCGTGGAGTATTCAAACGCAGTGAATGGTATGCTTTTATTCTTCATATCTAGATCAAGCTTGGTATGGCTGTGAGTCAAAGGAGTGGGTCGATGAATGGTGTACAAGAATCATAAGCCCTATTGACACATATTGACTCTTGACAGCACTACAACTCACAATGATTGAATAATCAGTTGACTTTGACCATGTTTCAGATCTAGTTCAACTAGGTATTATTAGCATTGAAATTTAATAAAATATAATATTCCATCTTATTTTGTAGTTTTTGTATTGTTGACTATATTAATAGAAGTGAATGCATATATCAATGCAAGGCATGTTTATGTACTTATTGCAACTGAAGACAATGAAGAAGCAAAAGATTATTATTTGTGTTGTTGTGTTGAGGCAAAAAAGAAATTAGATTCCCATGTTATAGATGGAGAAAACATCAAGTACCCTACAGGATCAATGGTTGTTATTGGAACATGGCTTACAAGGTACCTGGTGAAGAAGTTTGATGTGTGGTTGTTTGAGGAATTTGACACACATAGGAAGATTATTCATTATTCTAACCTTTTTGTGGCATCAAACATTCATTTGATCAAATATGGGGGTAGACCATTGAATAGGGCCTTGTGGAAGGCTTGTGAGTCTGACCATGAGGCAATACTTGACACAATAAAGAGTAGAGCAAACCTGGATGGTTCATTAGATTGAATCAGTGGAATGATAGAAAGGTATACTATTTTCTTTGCTATCCTTATTTCACCTTCTATATTTTTGACACCTATCTTACGGGTAAAAGCACAAAGTTGTGTCACACTTTCAGCCAACTTATCAGCACAAGCAAATTTAAGTATTTCTAACTAAAAATCAATTTTGGTCAAACATATGATCTTGTAAGATTCATTCTAGCTAAGTTATATATGTGCACAACTTTTACAACTAAAATTGTTGGCTAAATGCATATGTAGCACCATGATGAGGCCAATTTACCAAAAAAATAAAATTATTTGAAAAACTTGATATTTCAACAACTTCTACTCGTGTAAATAACATTTTTTTAAAAATATAAAAATACCCTTTTGTAGATCTATAAGTTTAGTTTTCAAAAAAAATATTTTTTAATAGTTTAATTATTATTTATATTTTACTTTTTATTTTTACGAAAAGTAGGTTATCAGCACAAAACATTAAGTCAATTACCATGTCAAGGAAAAATAGTAAAACTTATTTTAAAAAAGTGAAAAAAATATGATGCCCTAGATAAAAGAATCTATGTCAAGATGGTATATTTTTTTTTCTATTTTAGATAAATAGTTAGTATGAAAGTTGATGTCGACTGGAAACAATTATGTTTTAATACACGCACATTTTAATATTTGTTTAAAAATATATGTTTATCAAAATTGAAAAAAAATATATCCATGCCCTAAAGTTTCAAGTTATAAATACAGACAAAAAAATTGAAGAAAAACAAATAAAATTTACTGTATAAAGATTGACGTCTCATGTAACTTCATTTTTCAGCATTTTATCAGCAACTAAATTATAGTGTCAATTTATTAAAAACTATATTCAAATAATTTTTTAATTTGTTCAAAAAAATAGAAACATAAAATATACTAAAAAATAAATATTTTATTAATTTACATCATTTCAAAATTTAAAACATAAATGTCACTTTTTAGTGATTCAAATTTAAAAGTTGGATCAGCATTGGCCATTTCCTTTATAAAAGTGTGACACAGCATTGTACTTTTACCCTTACCTTCTTATATGTGCTCCTTGGTCCTGGTTGATTAGCTTTATTTCATTATAGAGTTCATTGGTGTACTCATTTTAGCTAAATAGTGCATTTACATTTACATGCAGGATTTTAGTATGATGGAGGTAAGCATAATCCTTATTAAGATGATTTTGGAAGGAAAGTAAGGTAGGTTTTCATGATTATTTCATGATGATATGTCCTTTAGTTACTATTTCATAATGAGTTTTAATAAGTTTTAATGATGTTACTATGAGTTTTAATGACAAACCCTCATTTGTCTCTTCACATTTGGTGTTAATAATTGATAGAAGTGGTAAGGGAAGCCTTAATTGATGCCCTACAAGACATTGGATCAAGTGAGAACACCTTTATAGTACTGAATTTTTATCAACTAGAAAGGTATTAGGACTAAATTTTTGATTTCAGCATCTCTTGGGGCCAAATGGATAGTGCCAACACATCCAAGTGAGTAGGTAAATGCTAGGGGAGATGTCTTTTCAGTGGTGAAACCTCCTGGTCATTCGTGGATACATTGGATGGAGATAGTCTTTTAAGAGCCCTAAGACAAAAAGGTATCAAACTTTGGACTATCTGTTACGTCAAACTGTGACACCTAGGAACATCTTCTTTGCATGTATAGGTGGATGTCAAGTCCACCTACAAAAACATACCTTGGCTCTTTTTTAAATCAATTTCATTTGCCTATGGTTGCAAGGAACACATTGTTCCAAAATGCTTCAGTTTTATGCAGGGGAAAGGTGCTAGGAGTGAAATTTTGCATTCCACAGCTCATGGTCCTAAACCCACTACATCAACACATCGGGATGAGAAAGTAAATGCTAGGGGAGGTCTCATTTCATGCACCAAGTGTCTCAGTCATTCTAGGCAACAGGCTACTGACAAATTCATTTAAGATCCCTAAGAGAAAAAAAACTACCAAACTTTGACGAAGTAGTTCTTAGAATTCATGGTAGCTAAGAATGTTCTATTAGGACTTACAGGTGCATGTGGGGTCCATCCACAATAACCTCTCCTAGTTTTGGTCAACTCCAATTTGTTTGACCATGTCAAAATCAAATGCATTCTTGCAAAATGCTTTAGTTTCATGCAGTGGAAAGGTGCTAACAGTGAAATTTTTCATTCCATAGCTCATGAGGCTAAACCAACTGTGCCAATGCATTGGGGTGGGTGGGTAAATGCTAGGGGAGATCTTATTTCGTCTGCCAAGTGTCTCAGTCATTCCTGATTGTAGGCTACCAACAAAGTTGAAAGGTATTAGGAGTGAAGTTTTGCATTCCATAGCTCATGTGGCTGAACTGACTACGCCACTATGTCAGGGTGGGTAGGTAAATACTAGGGGAGGTCTCATTTTATGCACCAAGTGTCCTAGTCATTCCAGGTTGCAGGCTACTGACAAAGTCGAAAGGTGCTAGGAGTGAAATTTTGCATTCCATAGCTCATGGGGCTAAACTGATTCTGCAAATGCATTGGGGTGGGTGAGTAAATGCTAGGGGAGGTGTCTTTTCACATACCAAGGCCTCAATCATTCTGGGTTGTAGGCTACCAATAAAGTTACTTTACCAGTAGCTTACAACTAAGAACGATTGGGACACTTGGCACATGAAACGAGACCTCCCCTAGCATTTACCCACCCACTCTAATGCGTTGACATAGTCAGTTTGGCCCCATAATGGGAAAAATAAAAAATATGGCTCCTGGCAAGGTTGTGCTACATAAAACTAAAGCATTTTGCAAGAATGCATTTGATTTTGACACGGTCAAATGGATTGGAGTTGACCAAAACTAAGAGAGGTTATTGTGGATGGACTCCACATACACATGTAGGTCTAAACAAAACATTCCCAGCTACCATGAATTCTGAGAATTGCTCCATCAAAGTTTGGCAGTTTTTTCCTCTTAGGGATCTTAACTGACTTTGCTAGTAGCCTACAGCGAGATTGATTGATACACTTGGCACATGAAACAAGACCTCCCCTAGCATTACCCACCCATCCTGATGTGTTGGTGTAAACAGTTCAGCCCCACAATGAGCATAATGAAAAATATATGGCTCCTGGCAAGGTTGTGCTACATGAAATTGAAGCATTTTGCAAGAATGCATTTGATTTCAACACGGTCAAACAAATTTGACTTGACCAAAATTGAGAGAGGTTATTGTGGATGGACCCCAGTGCACCTATAGGTCCAAACAGAACATTCCCAGCTACCATGAATTCTAAGAATTGCTTTGTCAAAGTTTAACATTTTTTTGCTCTTAGGATCCTAAGTGACTGTGTAGGTAGCCTACAGCTGGGAACGATTGAGACAATTGGTGTTGCAAGGTGTGCACCCTTGCTCTCCTTATACTATGTAGCATAGCACTTAGGTTCCTAACAAGGCTTAACCAACTCCTGTGGATGCATTAACTCTGGCGGTTGTATTGGGTATTAACAGGTCGATCTTTTGGTGCAATAACAACCGTCTTTGGTGTTGGGAATTAGGGTGTCTCAACCTTGGTAATTCCTTACATTATTCATGTTTGCATTTATTATTTGATTGCCTATATTGTAAATATTTGTAAATTCCATATTGTCATATTGTGGGATGTGGCACAGTGATGTGTCAATCCTACATGGAATATGACAACTTGTAATTTTGTCTTGACTTGAGGAGATAGGCATCTCACTTTGTGGTAGGAGCATTTTTCCATGTGTCAGCATCTTCCATGTTGTGTAAGGGAATATTGACCGAAACAGTTATGACGGATTCCTATGACAGAATCTATGACATGTAAGAGTCAAAAATAGAAGTTAGTAAGACAGGTGATGACATGTGTCATGAAGCATCTTTGAATAAGGCATATTTGGGTGCCCCAAGGTGGAATATGACATGTTATAAGAGAATATGCTATTTATAGCATGTGTATGATAGATTCTCTTACAACTGTAAGTTGTAACCGCTATGACAGATTCTATGATGGTCGTAAGTGTCGTAAGAGCATCTGTCATAGCCCATTTTGGAAATAGGTGACCCCTTTGGGATGAGAGCTATGGACAAGTGTCAGGCACATTCTACAATGTTGACCAAGTGTCCTTAGGCATAGGTTTTGGTCCATGAAGCCAAGTTGTACGCCCATCCCAAGATAGGTCCAATATTGCCTTGTATTTCCTATATAAACAGGTGCTTGGAGATGGAGTTTGTATTACAGGTTTACAGGTACTATTATGCTACTGGATTGACTCCAAACATGAGTGTCAAAGAGCATTGAAGCTTGCATTGCAAGTGTATTGTAAATAACTTTCAGATTTGTTAATACATTGTACAGGTTTCTGAGTGTGGGGTTTTTCACCTGATAAGGGTTTTCCCCACCGTATATCTTTGTCTCTCTTCTTCTGTATTCTTTTTAGCTCTTGTGTATTGCTGTAATAACTCTATTAGATGTTGTATGTTTTTGTAGTGATAAGGATTAAATTGAATATGTATAGCTCTCCCCTCATTAGATTAGTGTAGGAAGCGATTTCTGCACACCTAGCTTCGTTTCAGTTGGTATCAGAGCCTAGCCAGTTTTGGTCTTAACTGTTGGGTAGGGGTTTTTTGAGCTGATCTTAAGTTGAGTGGGAGTCTATACAGAGTATTCTAATTTCTATTGCAGCAAGGAGATGGCAAGCACATCATGAAGGTTTGAAGTGGAGAAGTTTAATGGCAGTAATTTTGAGTTGTGGAAGATCAAGATGGAAGATATGCTTGTAGACCGAGACCTTTGGGAAAGTGTTAATGGAACTAAACCAGCTGTAATGTCACAATATAACTGGGATCTCAAGGATTGGAAGGCTAAGGGTCTCATAAGACTTAGTCTTGTTGATTCTGTATTGTTAAATGTCTATGAGGAGACTACTGCAAAACTACTTTGGAAGAAGTTGGGAGATGTGTATCAAGCAAAATCCCTGGTTAATAAACTTTTACTGAGAAATAAGTTGTATTCTCTTTGAATGGAGGATAGAGGATCTATTGTTGAACATATGAATGCTTTTAACATGCTGGTTGCACAATTGACATCTATTGGTGTAAAGATGGAGGAGGAGGATTGATGTATGACCTTGCTTTGTTCTTTGTCGGACTCATGGGATCATCTTGTCATGGATATTGGAAGCACCACATCCAGATTCAAAATGGAAGAAGTGGTTTCTTTGCTGTTGTCTGAAGAGATGCAGAGAAAGTCTTCTGAGGCAGCCAAAGAGGCCCTTGCAGTTCATGGAGGACCCAAGGAGAAAGGGAAGAAGAAGGATAAGAAAGCTAAGAAGGGTAGATCCAAATCCCATGGGAGATCTAAATCTCCTGGAAAGTCCAAGGCTCTTTGTTGGAACTGTGGCAAAACTAGGCATTTCTGAAAGGAATGCAAAGAGAAGAAGAAGAAGAAGAAAGCTCCTGATTCAGATTCTGATAAGTCACAAGATGATGGTGATGCTTTCATTGTAGCCCTGGCAACCCATGTATCTAATGATGTGTGGTTGATCGACTCTAGTGCATCATTCCACATGACCTTGCATCGAGACTGGTTCACTAAGTATGAGGAGTTTGATGGTGGAAAGGTGTATCTAAGTGACGACTCTCATATGAAAATTGTTGGTCGTGGAAGAGTCTCTATCTGATTCCCTGATGTTCGAGTGAAGGGGATCTCTGGGGTTATGCACATCCCAGGCTTAGCATAGAACCTACTTTTTGTAAGTAGTTTGAATGATCTAGGTGTGCAGGTTGTCTTTTTGAAAGAAGGATGCAAGATGACTAGATGAGCTATGGTGCTTACTAAGGGTACTAGAAGAGGTACTCTGTTTTAGTTGGAGGCATGCATTTCACAATGCAATAGTTCTTCTGACTCAAGGAAGAGCGCAGTAGTCACTTTATCCCCACATTCTGAACAAGCAGTGAAGAAATCTATTGTTTATAGACTTGATGGTTGTAATCGTGCATTAGAAGTTAAACTTCTTGCTAAAAAGACAATGCTATGGCATAAGAGATTTGGCCACATTGGTGAGAAGGGTCTGCGTACCCTAAAAAATAAAAATCTCATTGAGGGGTTAGATGATTGTAATCTTGAGTTCAACTTTTGTGAACATTAAATTTATGGAAAGCAAAACCATGTTCAGTTTTATTCGAGTTCTCTCAAGTCTTTTGGTGTGTTGGACCTTGTTCATTCTGATGTATTTAGTCTTGTTAATGTTCCTTCATTATCAAAATCTGCATACTTTGTATCATTTATAGATGATTATAGTAGAAGGACATGGATTTATTTTCTCAGGAGCAAATCTGAAGTCTATAGAAAGTTCAAGGAGTTTAAGGCCTTTGCTGAAAATTAGACTAGAAAAAGATTAAATGTTTAAGAACTGACAATGGTGGTGAGTTCTATTCTACAGAATTTAATAAGTATTGCAAGGAACTTGGGATTGAAAGACATAAGATAACTCCATACACCCCGCAGAAAAATGGAGTTGTAGAGAGGATGAACAGGACACTGATGGAGAAGGCTAGGAGTATGCTTAGTGGAGTTGGCCTAGAACAAAAGTTTTGGGCTGAAGCTGTTGCCACTGGTTGCTATCTTGTTAATAGATCTCCTACATTAGCTCTTGTTGGAAAGAAACCCATGGAGGTGTGGTCTGGTAGAAAGCCTTCAATAAGACATCTTCATGTTTTTGGTTGTGAGGCATATGCATATGTGCCTAGGGATAAGCGGTCAATTAGAGAACAAGGTTGTTAAGTGTATCTTCATTGGTTATGGTGTCAGTGTGAAAGGATACAAGCTTTGGGACCCTGTGGTTAAAAAAGTGTTATATAGCAGAAGTGTCATCTTCAGAGAGCTTACACCTTCTTCCACTATTTTGTAGTCAGAAGAAATAGTAAAGAAAGAGGATATTGTTCAGTTTCCTGCTACTCCTCAGAAGACTGAACATAAAGACAATGTTGGACCTGATGATGAGGAGAGCTCTAGTAGCTCTAAAAGCTCAGATGAAGAAGCTGAACCTCAACCTCAGCTCTTGAGGAGGTCTACACAGATAAGAAAGCAACCTGAAAGGTTTAGTTTTACATTGCTTGATTCTAGTTGTGCTTATGCTTTAGTTACTAATAGTGATGAACCTAGAATTGTATCAGAGGCTATGGACATGAAAGATGTAGGTTTCTAGAAGGAGGCCATGGAGGATGAAATGGCTTCTTTGGAAAAGAATCAAACTTGGGACTTTGTGCCTTTGCCTCTTGGACAGAAACCTGTTGGATGCAAATGGATGTTCAAGAACAAATTTGGTGCAGATGGCAGTGTTGAGAAGTATAAGGCCAGATTGGTTGCAAAGGGGTATTCACAAATGGAAGGTATAGATTATGGTGAGATCTTCTCTCTTGTTGCAAAGATGACATTCATTCAACTCCTATTGTCTCTTGCAGTAACTTATGACTTGGAGGTAGAATAGATGGATGTGAAGACAACTTTCCTTCATGGTGACTTAGAGGAAGAAATCTACATGTCACAGCTAGAGCATTACATGGTGAAAGGTAAAGAAAATTTGGTTTGCAAACTTAAAAAGTCTTTGTATGGTTTGAAGCAATCCCCTAGGAGATGGTACTTGAAGTTTGATGCCTTTGTGTTGTCAATTAGATTTGTGAGATCGAAATCGGATCACTATATGTATTATAAATTTAATAGTGATTATATTCTCATTGTTGCACTACATGTTGATGATATGTTGCTCATTAGGAAGGGTAAAAATATGATTTCTAATTTTAAATCTCAGTTGTTAGCACAGTCTGAAATGAAAGATTTAGGGGTAGCCAGGTACATTCTAGTAATGGAAATCAGAAGAGACGGAACCAATAGAAAACTTTGGTTAAGCCAGAGTAAGTATGTGAAGATTGTGTTGGACAGGTTCAACATGGTAGATTGTAGACCATTGTGTGTTCCCATTTCTTTGGGGACAAAGTTGTCCATTGAGGATTGTCCAAAATCTCCTAGTGAGGTGGAGGACATTAGCAGAGTACCTTATGCTAGTGTTGTTGGCAATTTGATGTATGCTATGGTCTGCACAAGACCAGACATTGCCCAAGTAGTGGGAGTCCTTAGTCGATTTATGGCTAATCCTGGATAGGTTCATTGGGATGCAGTTAAGTGAGTGTTTAGATATTTGAGGGGTACTTCCAAGTATTCCATTTGCTATCATGGTAATGTTTTAGGACCTCCGCATTCTGTTGATATTAGTGGATTTGTGGATTTAGATTGGGCAGGTGACATTGACAGCAGGAGATCAACTAGTCCTTATGTGTTTACACTGTTTGGTGGTGCTATTAGTTGGATGAGTAAGTGACAACCTGTTGTTGCTTTGTCCATGACAGAAGCTGAGTATATGGCAAAAACTCATGCTTGTAAGGAATCCATTTGGATTAAGAGATTGTGTTTAGATATTGGTGTTGATGCAGGTCAGATCATGATTAGTTGTGACAGTTAGAGTGCAATTTACCTTGCAAAGAATCCAACTTTTCATGCTAAAACAAAGCACATTGATGTTTAGTTTCACTTCGTATGAGACATGGTTGAGGATGGAAAGGTAAATTTGGAGAAGGTAGATACTTTGAAGAATCTTGCAAATGCATTGATGAAACTAGTGGGCACAGAGAAGTTCAGATGGCGTTCGGAGTCTATGGGCCTCTCAGCCTATAGCGGTTAAATCCTATTTTTCTATTGGTTCTTACAAGGTGTTTGACAAGTGGGAGAATTTTGGGAATTAAGGTGTCTCAACCTTGGTAATTCCTTACATTATTCATGTTTGCATTTATTATTTAATTGCCTATGTTGTAAATATTTGTAAATTCCATATTATCATATTATGGGATGTGGCACGATGATGTGTCGATCCTACATGGAATATGACAACTTGTAATTTTGTCCTCACCTGAGGAGATAAGCATCCCACTTTGTGGTAGGAGAATTTTTCCATGTGTCGACATCTTCCATGTTGTGTAAGGGAATATTGACTAAAATGGTTATGACGGATTCCTATGACAGAATCTATGACATGTAAGAGTCAGAAATATAAGTTAGTAAGATAGGTGATGACTTGTGTCATGAAGCATCTTTGAATAAGGCATATTTGGGTGCTCCAAGGTGGAATATGACATGTTGTAAGATAATATGCTATTTATAGCATGTGTATGATAGATTCTCTTACATCTGTAACTTGTAACCGCTATGACAGATTCTATGACAGTCGTAAGTGTCATAAGAGCATCTGTCATAGCCCATTTTGAGAATAGGTGACCTCTTTGGGATGGGAGTTATGGACAAGTGTTAGGCACATTCTACAATGTTGACCAAGTGTCCTTAGGCATGGGTTTTTGTCCATGAAGCCAAGTTGGATGCCCATCCCAAGATAGGTCCAATATTGCCTTGTATTTCCTATATAAACAAGTGCTTAGAGATGGAGTTTGTACTAGAGGTTTACAAGTACTGTTATGCTACCGGATTGATTCCAAACATGAGTGTCAGAGACCATTGAATTTTACATTGCAAGTGTATTGTAAACAACTTTCAAATTTTTTAATACATTATGCAGGTTTCTGAGTGTGGGGTTTATCACCCAATAAGGGTTTTCCCCACCATATATCTTTGTCTCTCTTCATCTGTATTCTTTATAGTTCTTGTGTATTGCTATAATAACTCTATTAGATGTTGTATGTTTCTGTAGTGATAAGGATTAAATTGAATTTGTATAGCTCTCCCCTCATTAGATTAGTGTAGGAAGTGAATTCTGCACACCTAGCTTCCTTTCATTTGCAACAATTGGTATTAGAGCCTAGGTCACGGGGTTGAACCCCTCACTTGCACTGGGGGGATTGTTGCAAGGTGTATGCCCTTGGTCTCCTTATGTTGTACAATGTAGGGCTTGGGTTTGTGACAAGGCTTAACAACCTCCCGTGGATTCATTAACTCTGGCAGTTGTATTGGGCATTAACAGGTCAATCTTTTGGTGCAACGAAAACTATCTTTACAACACTTGGCACAAAAAACAATACCTCCCCTAGCACTTACCTACCTACCCTGATGCATTGGTGTAGTCAATTCATCCTCACAAGCTATGGAATGCTAAATTTCACTCCTAGCACCTTTCCACTGCATGAATCCAAAGCATTTTGCAAGAATTCATTTGATTTCTATGCGGTAAAATAGATTGGAGTAGACCAAAACTAGGAGAGGTTATTGTGGATGGACCCCATGTGCACCTATAGGTCTAAATAGAATATTCCCAACTGCCATGAATTCTTAGAACTACAATGTCAAAGTTTGGTAGTTTTTTGCTCTTAGGGATCTTAAGTGACTTTGCCAGTAGCCTGCTACCTTGAAAAATTTAGACACTTGGCACACAAAACAAGACCTCTCCTAGCATTTTACTACCCACCCCAATGTATTGGCATAGTTGGTTTGGCCCCACGATGTGCATAACAAAAAAAATGGCTCCTGGCAAGGTTGTGTTGCATGAAACTAAAAATTTTTGCAAGAATGCATTTGATTTCGGCATGGTCAAATGGATTGGAGTTGACCAAAATTGAGAAAGGTTATTATGAATGGACTCCACATGCAATTGTAGTTCTAAATGGAACATTCCTAGCTACCACAAATTTTGAGAACTGCTCCGTCAAAGTTTATAAATTTTTTGTTCTTAAGATCTTAAGTGACTTTGCTAGTAGCCTACAGTTGGAAATGATTGAGACACTTGGCACATGAAATGAGACCTCCCTAAGAATTTACTTACCCACCGTAATGCATTGGCGTAGTCAGTTTGGCCCCACAATGAGGAAAATGAAAAATATGGATCCTGACAAGGTTGTGATGCATGAAACTGAAGCATTTTGCAAATTTGCATTTGATTTTGACACAATCAAAGGGATTGGATTTGACCAAAAATAAGAGAGGTTATTGTGGAAGGACCCCACACTTGTAGGTCCAAATTGAACATTCCCACCTGCTACAAACTCTGAGAACTACTCTGTCAAAGTTTGGTATTTTTTTGCTCTTAGGATCTTAAGTGACTTTGTCAGTAGCCTGTAGCCAAGAATGATTGAGACACTTGGCACATGAAATGATACCTCCCCTAGCATTTACCCACCCACTCTAATGCATTGGTATGGTCAGTTAGGCCCCATGATGAGCAGAACAAAAAATATCGCTTCTGGCAAGGTTATGTTGCATGCTATTGATTCATTTTGCAAAAATGCATTTCATTTGGCATGGTCAAATGGATTGGAGTTGACCAAAATTAAGAGAGATTATTGTTGATGGACCTCACATGCACCCATAGGCCTAAATGGAAGATTCCCAGTTGCTATGAATTTTGAGAACTGCTCCGTCAAAGTTTGGCATTTTTTTCTCTTAAGGATCTTAAGTGACTTTGTCAGTAGCCTACAACTGAGAACAACTGAGACACTTGGAACATGAAATGAGACCTCCCCTAGAATTTACGTAGGCACCCCAACATGTTGGTGTAGTCATTTTGGCCCCACAAGATGTGGAATGTAAAATTTCACTCCTAGCACCTTTCCACTGCATGAAACTGAAGCATTTTGCAAGAATGCATTTGATTTTGGCACAGTCAAATAGATTAGAGTTGACTAAAATTGGAAGAGGTTATTGTGGATGGACCCCATATGCACCTGTAGGTCTAAACAAAACATTCCTAACTACCACAAATTCTGAGAACTGCTCCGTCAATGTTTGGTAGTTTTTTGCTCTTAGGAATCTTAAGTGACTTTGTCAATAGCCTGCTACCTGGAACAACTGAGACACTTTGCGCATGAAACAAAACCTCCCCTAGCATTTACCCACCCACCCTAATTCATTGGCATAGTCAATTAGGCCCCATGAGCCATAGAATATAAAATTTCACTCTTAGCACCTTTCCACTACATGAAACTGAAGCATTTTGGAACAATGCATTTAATTTCAACACAGTCAAATGGATTGGAGTTGACCAAAACTGGGAGAGGTTATTATGAAAGACCTCACATCACTTTTAATTCTAAATGGAACATTTGCAGCTGCTATGAATTTTTAGAACTACTACGTCAAAGTTTAGCAATTTTTTGCTCTTAGGGATCTTAAGTGACTTTCCTGGTAGCCTGCTATCTAGAACGATTGAGACACTTGGCATATGAAATGAGACCTCCCATAGAATTTACCCACCCACTCAAATGCGTTGGCGTAGTCATTTTGGCCCCATGAGCTAAGGAATGCAAAATTTCACTCCTACCACCTTTCCACTACATGAAACTGAAGCATTTTGCAAGAATGCATTTGATTTTGACAGAGTCAAACAACTTGGAGTTGATTAAAACCAAGAGAGGTTATTGTGAGTGGACCCCACATGTATTTGTAGGTCCAAATGGAACATTCACAGCTACCATGAATTCTAAGAACTGCTCCATCAAATTTTGGCACTTTTTGCTCTTATGGATCTTAAGTGACTTTGTCAGTAGTCTACTGACCGGAATGACTAAGACACTTGGTGCATGAAATGAGACCTCCCTTAGCATTTACCAACCCACCCCAATGCATTTGCACAATCGGTTAGGCCCCACGAGACATGGAATGCAAAATTTCACTCCTAGTACCTTTCCACTACATGACACTAAAACATTTTGGAACAATGCATTTAATTTCAAGATAGTCAAACAAATTGGAGTTGATCGAAAATGGGAGAGGTTATCATGAATAGAGCCCATGTCCACCTGTAGTTCTAAATGGAACATTCTCAGCTGCTACAAATTTCAATGACTACTTCGTCAAAGTTCACAATTTTTTGCTCTTAGGGATCTTAAGTGACTTTGTTGGTAGCCTATTGCCCGAAATGACTGAGACACCTGGGATACAAATTGAGACTTCCCCTAGCATTTAACCACCTACCCCAATGTGTTGGAGCAGTCAGTTCGGCCCCACGAGTTGTAGAATGCAAAATTTCACTCTTAGCACCTTTCCATTGCATGAAACTGAAGCATTTTGCAAGAATGCATTTGATTTTTGCATGCTCAAATGGATTGGAGTTGATCAAACATAGGAGAGATTATTGTGGATAGATCATACATGCACCTGTAGGTTTGAAAGGAACATTCCCAGCTGCCACAAATTTTTAGAACTACACTGTCAAAGTTTGGCATTTTTTTTCTCTTAGGGATCTTAAGTGACTTTGCTGGTAGCCTGCAGCTCGGAACGACTAGGACACTTGGCCCATGAAATGAGACCTCCCCTAGCATTTACCTACCAACCCCAATGTGTTGGCACAGTCAGTTCAGCTCCACGAGCTATGGAATGCAAAATCTCATTCCTAGCACCTTTTCACTGCATGAAATTGAAGCATTTTGGAATAATGTGTTCTTTGCCACCATACACTAGTAGAGAAAGAGCAATATATGACTGTAAAAACTACTAAAAATTTCTTATAAATGACCAAACATGGTCATGTGACCATTAGTAGTTTATTGCCAGTCATTTATAACACGACCAAATTGATGACTAAACCATTTTGTCATATATTGGTTGTTTTGATTGATCGATTTGGTAGTATATTTAGTCATTGATTTAGTCATTTTTTTCACTGATATATTTAGTCATTGATTGTTGTTAATTGGTCACTTATTTAGTCATTTTTATTCACTGATTTCTGTCCATTTGTAGTGTATTTAGTCATTAATTTCAATCATCATTTTGACCAATTTGGTAGTATATTTAGTCAATTTAATTATGATTTCATGTCAATTAGTAGTATATTTAGTCATTTTGAAGCTTGCAATCTATGTAGATTTCCATCTAGTATTAGATGTTCGCTTCGCACATGTCTTTTTGATTTTATTCATTAAATGCTCTATAAGAGGAGTGTTGCGAGCTAAGCAATATAATCTAATTTGGATCTCATCTACCTTGGTTTTATTTCCCTACCAGATTGAATGACTTCAATTCATTATGTTGCCTTGTGCGATCCTCTTTTAATGCAAGATATGATGGTATATGTGTCATTAATTATTTCATTCTTGCCTCTTCATTTTGCTCTTTCTGCATATCTGCAATGTCTATCTATCCCCGCAATTGTCAATTTCATTTGCCTGTTCAATCATGGGAACAACCAATGCATGGAAGCATCAACTCAGATTTCATGGCTAGGGCCTTCAAACTGCTCGATGAAGATCTGGTGGAGGATGCTTTGATAGATGTATGTGAGATTTTTTGCTGCAATCCAGGGTATGTTATGCTTCGCATCTGGTATCTCATTTTCTCTCAAATTGGATGGACTTATTTCATTAGGTTGATAAGGTTAAAAGGATAGCATCAATGTTTGTTCATTACTATCTAGTCTCAGATGTCAAGATATTTGAAACTTTTTCTTCTTATAATCTCCATGATGGCTCATCCTTGGTAGGGGGACTCTTCCTCCATGAAGATATCATTAATAAACCCAGTTGTAACTATGTTTATCAAGCAATGATTTCAAGTTTGCAATCAGGTAATAGAGAGCTCTTTGATAATTCACTGTGGGTTCACAAATCTACAGTTGGAAGGTCCAAGAGGGAAAGGATAGAGTAAGTATTCAATGCATGGAGCTTCTTGTCAAATTTCCAACCACCGGTAGTTCCCTCACCAATGATGACACATTCCTTTCTCAAGATAATCCAACTGGGGGTTCATGGCTTTAGGGTTGTAGATTTAAATATGAACAGCATGTGAACCACTCTTTATGTTTTAAGTTTTTGGCTTTGTTGTAACTTTGGTTTCCTTTTTGTCCAGAAAGGGCATTTTAGATTTGTAGCTCTGTTTAGGGATCTTAGTTAAAATGCTTTGCATATGTTATCTTTTTGGCTAGGAAGGGCCTTTTTTGTAATCTGTAAAAATATTTTTATTAATATTAATATATTATGATGCTCTAAGCATCCTTACCAATTCAAAAAATATATCAACCCTAGTTCATGTGTTGTCTCAGTAAAGACCTGCACCATGAAAAAATTCATTAATTATACATAAATTCCAAATTAAGTTGATGAGAAAAGATCTTTGATATCCAACTGGGAAGCCTTAACATCTAAAAATTACTAACCTGATGTTTCACAACAAGTTTCCCAACTGTGACATCATCTTTACTTAAGAAACCAGATATTGATCCACTGCCATATTGAATCTCATAGGATTCTCCTTCACAAACAACAAATGATATATATTAATTGTTTAGCAACTTCCTTTATATCCCCACGTAAGCATACTAAACTAAGTGAGGTTGACAGTTTGAAGTAGAGTACCATCTTCTTGGTATGTGCTTGACTTTGATGACTTGTATCTTGAATGAAAATAGCAAGCTAGCTGCACTGTAAAATCATTGGTAATGATTGTTACAAAAATAACCATAAAATCCTCTTTAGTTAAAATAATCCTTCTAGATATTTCAAGACAAGATATTTCAGTTAATTTCTATGAAAGCTAATAATTTCACTATCCAAATAGCCATCAATCTATTTATTGTATATAATTTCCTAGAATTAATAATTTGAATGTAGGCCAAGTATTCCAACAACACTACTTTTTTAGTTGGATCCTAAAAATGCTACAACTTATGTTCTTTTCTAAAACATCTATGTAGAAGCAAGCAAGTATGGTGAGGTTCAAATAGTAAGGAGATTGATGAAAGATAGAGGAAATAAAAAGATACCTACATGTAGTTGGATTGAAGGGCATAAAATGGTACATGCTTTTTTTATAGGAGACAGATCACATCCACAAACATGGGAGAGCTATGCAAAATTGGAGAAATTAGCTTGGCAAATGAAGGCAGTAGGGTATTTCCAGATTCAAGACTTTACTTAATGCTATGGAATAGAACGAAAAAGAATCATTTATCTACCACCATAGTGAAAAGTTAGCAATTGCATTTGGTTTGTTAAACATGGCCCCTGGTACAACCATTAGAGTTGTTAAGAACCTTCGAGTATGTTCTAATTTTCACACTACATCTAAATCCATCTCCAAGATTGTTGCAAGAGAAATTTTTCTGAGAGATGTGAACCATTTCCATAATTTTAAATAGGGACAATGTTCTTCTGGAGAATATTGGTGATGCTAAATGAAACAATCTGAAAAATAGGCTTGTACTATAATAATGTGCACTACATAAGATATCCATTAATAATGAAGGGACATCCATCAAAGCATAACAATAGGGATTTTTTTTGTCATTATATGTTGTAGTTACAAGTGCCTTGCTAGACATACATGAAAATGTGGAAGCATAGACAAGGCAGGTGACCTGTTTCAAAAAATGCCTTAAAGAAATGTGATATCATGGAATACTGTGATTAAAGGATATGTTTAAAATGGGTTTTTTCTAAAAAGTCCTTTGAAAATTTTAAGAAAAAGCAACCAGTGGGTGTATTAGCCCAACTCCTCAAACTTTGAAAGTGTCCTTCCTGCCTATCTATGAATTGGAGCTTTGGATGAGGTTATGAACATCCATCAAAAACATATTTGGAAGTAGATTTTTATCAGATATTGTAGTTGCAAGTTCCACTTTGGAACACAAAAGCCTTCACAAAAATTTATGCACAAAATTCAATAATGAAGAATTTATGCATAGATTCTCTTTTGAATGATGCACAAAGCCTCCATCACAACACTACACAATTTGTTGTTGGGCCTTGTGGTGATGTGGAAATCACCTGCATCACCGCAAGGCCCAACAACAATGTGGTGTTGCGGTGGAGGCTTTGTGCATCATTCAAAAGAGAATTTGTGCATAAATTCTTCATTATTGAATTTTGTGTAGATGTTTTTGTGAAGGCTTTAGCGATCCAAAGTGGAACTTGCAACATTTCTGCTTGAATAAATAGGCGGATAAGGTACACCCTCCATTCCACCAACTCTGCTACCTCCAACTAGACCTATGACAAGTAATTGAAGGAATAAATTACAAAAATATCATCCTATCTATTTATGATGATTTTCTAAGCAATAAAAAATTAAACAAACAAAATACAAAGCACACAAGTACATCTCTTAATTGTATAGACCAGGACAGTTCAACCACCATTATACCACTCAGTGAATACTAACCAGCTCCTAAGTCATGATCCAGATGACTCCTTTGGTGCCTTGTAGGTGGTCCTGCATATGAAAGCTCTGGGTCCTAACAAAAAACCACAAAATCAAGGAGTTCAAAACAAGAATAAATAATATAGGGAAAATAACCTACAATAAGATACGTTCATACATTTGATAAATCCATAAATCCATGCAAATTTCCTTCCATAAATCCATCTTAGGTATCCATATTTCTTTTAAAATTATTCCAGGAGTCATTCATAAGCACCCCATACCAAGTCCATGTGAAAGATATTTGTATTTTTGACCATTGATGTGTTTTTGTCTCTTACCGTAGTCCCGCAAGTCACTTAAAAGGTCTTGGTGGGTGTATGGGAACCAAGGATAACAAGGGAACAATTATCGCTATCTCGCAGCATGAAGAGATTGCACTTGTGGCATTGCGGGATGCAAAGATCGATTACCACAGCCCCACAATCTCAAAATGAAGTGGCAAGTTGGTGGTATAAATTTAAGTGGCATATGATACTTCACCATGGTCCTGCGGTAGTCAAGAGAATAACTAGTGGTAATATGGTAAGAAAGAGCAGAGGAAAATAGTACACTGCGCACCCACGGTTGCATCAAGTGAGGCTAGCGATATGGCGGGAATAGGAAGTAGAGGAAAACAATACACTGCGTCCCTGTGGAAGCCTCAAGTGAGGCTTGCGGTATGGTGGTATAAGGAGTTTAAGTTATTTAAGTGTTGAATACCATGGCCCTGCGACAATTTCAATGAAGGAGTGTGGTAGTGCGGTGAAAGGCTTCAAGTGATGTTTAGTATACCGAAGTCCCGCGATGGTCAAAGAAATAGTTTGTGGTACTACAACAGGGAACAAGTCATGGTGATATAGTTGAATTTTTGAGACAATATTTTTGAACTGGAGATGAACAAACTATGAACTTTCTTAGACACAACCAAGCCATGACTTACACCCTCTACATGTTCCATAGAGTTGTCTTTATGGTAGAGATAAGTCAAGGGATAGTAGTTTGCAGTCATTACATTTCATGAAGTAGTGGGATCCTAAATAATTTTTGGTATTGAGATACCCCTTCTACCAAGACAAGAATCATGTGAGGATCTACCTTAAGGCAATAAAGAGATACAGAGCTATGCCATGACTTACACCCCCTTGACAGATGAACAAATATAATTAGAAGCAACAAAATAAAAGATCTTTAACCATGCTTAGACATTCACTTTAATTTTGCATCTATGGCCCATTGGCTCCAATAGTTGCCATCCTATCTTGTTTCTATTGTTGATTTTGTGTGTTCCTCAGAGTCATAAAAGAAGACATGACAGGCAACTCCATCACATGCAATCGATAAAATTATAAGCCCCCAAAGCTAAAGCATTGGAAGGCCTCATTTGGTTCAAAATTGATAGTCAAGACTTAGAAAATGACAGTCAATAGAATGGTAATAAAATCCTTGGTTGACACTTCACATTGGAAACTCATTTGTTAAAATAAGTCAAAACAATAGACAATCACTACTAATCTCATTTTTCAATGCCTATTGGTATCCTAGATGATATCACTATTAATAGGATTTTGTGGATTGTGTCTAGATGTATGATCTGTTTTAGCTTTTGGTATTATCCCATCTCCGGGGTCATATGCCTGTCTTAGTGAGATATATCATTTCTCTTTGTTAAGCTATCTTAGTGAAGCCTCAAATCGGTTTTTATTTTTTCAAATCATGCTCTTCATTTGTGTAATAATGTTGGCCAAGGTATTGGTAACGAAGTTGCCAAAGACATTGTGATATAGTTGAATTTTTGAGACAACATTTCTCATTGGCCTGATCAAATCAAAGAACATTTTTTCTACCTTTTCTCCATTATTCTTTTATGGGCTGAGTAATTTCAAATTTGATTACTGTCATTTGCAATGCATTTCTATTGCATTTCAATTTGAAACGTTTGATCTATTGTTGGATTGTTGTCACCTTTACAAACATAAAAATGTACATGTTCTAATATTTTGAACTTATGACAAGTCAAAGTGGGTTGTACTCATTTAGCAGTTGGTTGAAATTTAATTTGAATGTACTACTTCTTGATGTTCCCCTTGACTTATTATCATTTTTGTTTATCATCTTGATTTTTAGCTAGCAATAAACATGTGATGCATCTGTTGTGATGTCCTATGGATGTTGGCTTTTTCTAAACTATTTTCAAACTATTTTAAGTTCTAGATGCATACCTTGTGGAGACTTATGGTATATTTCTATGCTTAATTTTTTTTCCAAGGTTATAGTGAGCTGATAAATGCAATTATTCCAAAGGCAGTGGAAATAATTTTGGAACAATTATCTAAGTTCTCTCTTAATGTTCAAATTTACATATAATTTTTGATTTTGCAGATTTTTAATAGCCTTGTTTGATGAGTCTTGGAAATAGGTTTCAATTTATAGGGTAAAGCTTCCATATGGAGCTGAGAAGATTGTGCCAAGTCATTGCAGAGCCATGATTGGTCAAGTTACTGGTGGTGGAAGGATAGAAAGCCAATGCTCAAAGCTGGCAATGCATATCACAAATATAGGATCAAAAGAAACTATTGGCCCAAGGTTCATGGTGTGGCAATGAATCCTGTTGAGCATCCTCATGGTGGTGGTAATCATCAACACATTGGGCATGCTAGTACTGTGCATCATACAGAGAAGGCTTAGCATGTACACATACTTAATCATAATTAAATAGTTATAGAGCTCTAATTATTTAAAAATGTCATCTTTTAGTTTCTTTTTTCTTTAGGTTGTTTTCTGTCAACAATTTATGGGGACCAGGTTGTAAACCATGTTTCCTATTATTGTTTCTTATCATTAGTGGTTTACTCTTGATTCAAAATTTTGGGAAAGACTTCAAACTAGGTTGTAATCCTTGTTTCCTTGTATTGTTTGAGGCTTATTTTAGGCTTCCATATTAATTGACTTTGTTATTTTTGATTATTTTTTGAGTGCTTTTTATTTGCTTTCAGATCATAGAAATGGAAAAAAGATTGATGATTTCTTAGTATTATAAACTATGAACATTCTATTTTAAAAAAAGTAATAATCATCATGCTAAAAGGACATCATAGTTAGACGATCATCAGGGAGAGAAATATCCAAAAGGGTGACTTCCATATCACAGAAAAAAAGCTACAAACCCTAGATTGATCTGCAAGCTCGTCACTTGGGCATTTCAAGCCAAGCTGAACCACCTAAGATGACCCCAATTAAGAAAAATCAAACCCCATTTTAACAACAGAGCATATTGAATACTCTTTAGAACACAACAACACTACTATTAATAACCAATACTTCAACACAATAATGACTATTCAAGGGACTAAACTAGGATAGGGCTGGCAAAAACTAAAATGGGTATTAAGCAATATAAGATTATTTGTTGTTTTCTTTTTAAAAAGTTTACAAGGTTGAGATAATTCTTCTACAATTAGGTGAAACCCTGATCCTTCACAACTGATCTTTGAAACCCTGATCCCTAATAAGAGTGGGGTATTGTTTGAATATTAACAGTCAACACATTGAATTAGATTTTGGTGTCTGTATTTATAGCATTTGGCAAATGGGCATAACTAAAACAGAGTACCAAACACAACAAAAAATTATAGTTTAAAATACACATGAATACCAAACCTGCTAGTAAGGTTCCTCGGCAATTGAATGTAGTGCATCTAGCCATGCCCTTCTCCATAAACTCTTCTATCACTTCTAGGAAATCCCCCTAAAATGGGTCTACCCAATATAGAATTTAACAAAATACAATAAAATTAACATCTTCAAGCGATTGTGTTCTAATTCATCAATACAAAAAGAGGGGCATCAATGAGCCTTACCTATTTTTGAGTGTGAATTCAACCCATGTACGGTATGTCCAATGCATGAACAATGTTTTGCGTGTAGAGGTAGTCAGGTTTCTTTTGTTTGAATTATTTTTCATGGAAAAATTTCCTTCTAAATTTCCCTCATTCCAATTTGAAATATTATTTTAATTTCCCCCTCTTTCTAATTTTTACTTGTGTGACTAATTATTTAGTCATTTATAGCTGTGTTGCAAAACATGACTAGAATTTAATCATTTTTAGCTGTCGTGACTAAAAGTTTGAGTCACCTAGTCATTTATTTGCCAAAATTCTACTAGTGATAGGCAAACAAAATTGATTTAAAAAACCAATGTAGGTATTTGTAGGTGGTTCTGAAATCCACCTATACATGCAAAGAAGATGTTCCTAGGTGTCATGGTTTGATGGAATAGTCGGTCCAAAGTTTGACACATTTTTTGTCTTAGGGCTCTTGAGAGATTGTATGCATTCGATGTAGCTGATAATGGCTAGGAGGCTTCGCTACTGAAAAGACACCTCTCCTAGCATTCACCTACCCACCCTGACATGTTGGCATAGTTAATTCAACCCCACGACATATGGAATGCAAAATTTCACTCCTAGCAACACTCTAGTAAATGAAACTAAACTAAAAGCTATGTTGTAATACTCATTTTCAGGTCTTTGCTCTACTCACCTTAGGTTGATATGGTGTTCTCACTTGATCCAATGTGTTCTAATTACATCCATCAAAGCATAAAAGATATGGGAATTTTGTCAGATGTTGTAGTTGCAATTGCCCTGATAGACATGTATGCAAAGTGGCAGGTGTAAAGCAAATGTAGAAAGGTGAAATGAGGATACACAAAGCATATCAACCATATAGAAGGTGAAATGAAGATATGTGAATCATGCTAAACGTGTCTCTCTCTCTCTCTTACGTTCTTTCTCATTTTGCAAGAGAAAGACAAATGCACAGTTAATGTAGGTAATGAGAAATTTGCATAAGATCTATAAGAGAGTTGTTATCACATGTATTACATAATTTCTATTGTGAATTGTAGCTAACTCCACTCACTAACTGGTGAGTGTGAGGAAACAAGTCTACTTGAAGGTAATGAAGGAGAAGAAGGTAAAGTTTATGAGGCAATGTAACTTTAGCCCTCACATTTCTTGAAAATTATACAAAGAACACGTCCATTATCATTGATAGCAAACATGTACATATCCATTATCCATTATAAGATTAAAACATAGTTTATCCATTTGCATGAGAAAGCAAGGGATATATAAACTTTCAAGCAAATGCAATTGGCACTTGTAAAACCAAACTCCATAACCTTTGCAAGCATCCTCCCTACCTATGCCAAATTAGGATCTTTGGGACAAGGTATGGATAGCTATGAAAGAATAAAGGATAAAGGAATTTTGATAGATGCTTTAGTTGCAACTGCCCTAGGAGTCATGTATGCAAAGTGTGGAAGCATAGACAAGGCACATGAACTATTTGACATGATGCCTCAAAGAAATGTTGTCTCATGGAATGCAATGATTGCAAGATATATGTGCAAAATGGATTTTTTAAAAAAGTCTTTAGAAAATTTCAAGCAAATGCAATTGGTGGGTGTAAATCCAAATTCCACTACCTTAGCTAGCATCCTCCTTGTCTATGCCCATATGATTTTTGGAACAGGGTATAGACATCCATCAAAGCATAAGTGATATGGGAATTTTGACAGATGTTGTAGTTGCAACTACCCTAGGAGACATTTATACAAAGTGTGGAAGCATAGACAAGGCACATGAAATATTTGACATGATGCCTCAAAGAAGTGTTGTCTCATGAAATGCAATGATTGCAAGATATGAAAAAAATATATTTTTTCAAAAAGGCTTTAGAAACTTTCAAGGTAATGCAATTGGAGGGTGTAAAGCCAAATTCCACAACCTTAGCCAACATCCTCTTTATCTATACCCATATGGGATCTTTAGAATAGGGTATGGACATCCATTAAAGCATAAAGGATATGGGAATTTTGTCAGATGTTGTAGTTACAACTACCCTATGAGACATGTATGCAAAGTGATGAAGCATAAACAAGGAAGGTGAATTGTTTGACATGATGCCTCAAAGAAATGTTGTCTCGTGGAATGCAATGATTGCAAGATATATGCACAAAATGGATTTTTTTTCAAAAAGGCTTTAGAAACTTTCAAGAAAATGCAATTGGCGGGTGTAAATCTGAATTCTACAACATTAGCCAGCATCCTTCGTGTCTATGCCCATATGGGATCTTTGGAACAGGGTATGGACATCCATCAAACCATAAAGGCTATGGGAATTTTGACAAATGTTGTAGTTATAGCCACCCTAGGAGACATGTATGTAAAGTGTGGAAGCATGGACAAGGTACATAAACTATTTGACATGATGCCTCAAAGAAATGTTGTCTCATGGAATGCAATGATTGCAAGACATGCACAAAATGGATTTTTTCAAAAAGTCTAGAAAATTTCAAGCAAATGCACAAAAGAAACTTTCAAGAAAATGTAATTGGCACATGTAAAACCAAATTCCACAACCTTGTCCAATATCCTCCTTGCCTATACCAAAATGGGATCCTTGGAACACAGGGTGTGGACATCCATCAAAGAATAAAGGATATAGGAATTTTGTTACATGTTGTATTTGCAACTACCCTTGTAGACATGTATGCAAAGTTTGGAAGCATAGACAGGGCATGTAAACTATTTGACATGATGCCTCAAAGAAATGCACTATCTCATGGAATGCAATGATTGCAAGATATGCAGAAAATGGATTTTTTGAAAAGGATTTATAAACTTTCAAGAAAATGCAATTGGCACGTGTAAAACCAAATTCTTGTAACCATAATTGATCATCATATTATATTTAATGTAAACTGTCATATACATAATGTCATGAACATAACATCTAGTCTATATATAAATCCATATAGGCATGTACAAACAAAGCTATATAGGCATATACAAAGATATACATTGGTAACATACAAAAGTATGTATACAAATCCAACTAGGCATACAAAAAGATGTCTCAAAATATAATTTCCTATGAATTGATATCAAATAATTGGTCGCCCTTTCTTGGCCATGAAGATGGAGAGTCAATCAGTGAGTCATCCTCTCTCTCCTATCGACTAGACCTCCTCGATAGAGATTTTTGAAGCTCCTCATATTAATACAATCAAACAATATGCACATTAATATAGAAACCATGACATATATAATATCACATATGTAAATAATCGCTTATCTCTAGCTGATGATCTTTTTTGTCTCTCTTTGTCTATAGCTAGACGGGTAGGAGTTGTGACCTTTTGTGAGAAGCATTAAGAAGCAAAATTGAGTAAACATGAATATCATTTATGTACATCAAATGACATAAGATAATACAAGAAATACAAAATGACATTTACATGTTACTAGCTCATACCTCGGTCAAAGGATTTGCAGCTAAAACAACTACAGCAATGCCCACCTCCACTAACTGATGAAGATGAGAGTCTCCATATTCAACATCTGAAAATAGAGTTCAAGGTTATTTGAACAAAATAGATACATAACATTATTTAAATGCATAATGATTGCAAATGGTTAAATTTACCTCCGTAAGAGTGGTTCTATGTCCAGGAGACCAAGGAAATCATGGAGGTCGTGGTGAAGCTCCCTGTTCATTATCAAATTGTCACTAAATAATATTACCATTGATATATGTACTATATTTACAATCATGTGATAAATTACATACCTATTGAATTGACTTCCTCTCATAACCTTGTACTGGATGGCTAATAGATGCAGGATGAAGACTTTGACCCTGGAATTTCATAGTGCAAACAATTACATACATTAATTTTGACTTATAATATAGATAGTCATATAAATAATTACAGATTTTAAATACAAATGTATTAAATCAAGATGAACCTTGTAAAGAATTACCTGGGAGTTAATACCAAATGTATGTTGTAAGAGGTCATTTGTGAGAAAAATATCATCCAATAGGGATGTGTCCATCACTGGTTGTTGCCACTGCATCGCAGCATCCTAGAAAGAGTCATGCATCCCATAATCGCACAAGTTCCCACCTGAACTGTAGAGATGTGGAAACAAACGACACCTACTTCTCTCACTCTCCCTAGCCTAGGTGAGATCACCACCATGGTGTGATAGAGACTAGGTGAGAGAACTTAATGAATGCAATGTCTCCACCTCAACACTCTCCTTCAAAGTTGAAGGGAGTGAGACATGTTTCAGCCTCATGAGGGTTTTAGGTGCACAATTTTGGTCTTGATGTGGCCCCTCTCTATCTTGGATTGAGCCACCACCTCTACCCTAGAACTATCAAATGTCGAATTAATTAGGAATCTCCTTGAGGAAAAACTCACAATAGAGTTTCCTCAAGAAATATTGTAGCACCTCATTGTTATTACAAGGATGCTCATCAAAGAACATGTACCATATATCCCAAAAGTTTTGGGATATATCTTTGTTCACACACCAATGAATCAAGAACCATTTGGAAGTCTCTTCTAGTGTTTGGCTAGTTTTAAGATTGATAAAATGTGAACATAATGTAGATTTTGTAATTTTTTTTCTTTCGCTTGTTTGTAAGACAATTTGTTAGAATAGTATTGTCGACTCCACTGTCTATAGTCATTCCATTTGGTGATTTTGTTTGTCACTATATCAAGGTGAGAAACAATCACCTCTAATGAATTGGTAAAGGCTCTCCTATGATTGGTGCTTGTACTCAGACTATTTAACATTTTAATTAGGGTTTCAAGATGTTTTTTATTTTCGTCAATTTTCCCTAAATAGTTTTCTTGTGTGTCATGGTGAGGACATGAAGGTGGGGGTTTTGAGGGTTTTGAGGGTTTTGGGGGTTGTTTTGAGCCTCCTCTATTGGATTAGTGTTTTGTGGTGCCTCATTGACTAAAAATTCAACATAAACATCCAATCAAACATTGAAAAAGAAAAAAAAAATCAAATTCATAAAAAAACAATCAAACCCTACCTTGTTCAACTGCTACACCCTCTACACTTCATTCATGATGTCCTTAGGAGAAACATTGGTGAGGTGGCATGGTGAAAATGTTGATTGCACTTAGAAATTGCTTGAACCCTTCTTCTTGTAATGTGCTCAAACTGTGAAACCTGAAACTTGCTTGCCAAAAGGGGGAAATGAGTTGTCGCCTATTATAATTTGGGTTTTTATTTTAAGTTTTTCTTTTGCAAAATGAACTCACATTATAGGCTCGGTAATCCAAGCCTAAAATATGAGTGTGTTCTAATGTGACTGCATTATAACGTACTTGCATTTTGACTTGTATGGGACCAAAAGGTCATGTGGTGACTTTTTGGTCCCTCAGCTCTTTGCATATGCCCTGCTGGTTGATTTTGGGGGGATAGTTGTTGGCATTTTTATTTCCCATATTTGTATGACTATTGTAGTTACCATATTTGTTCCCCGATGGTAAAGTGTTTTTTGACCGATCTATGTTATGATTGTTCATCAAAGATTTGTTATGTCTATCTTGGCTTATCAACCTTCCATTGGTATCATACTCCCTTCTGCCACTATCAATAGTAGCTTGGTCAATTCTAAGGGTACTTTCACGTGCTTCTTTAGGTGATTTGTAAGGGAGTTTTTGAACTCCTCATATGTCATTATTGAGAGCATGTAAGAAGAGATAACAAAGTTCCTTTTGATCCATGTTTGGTGTGCTAGTTGAAGAATTGAGAACTTTCCTCCATCATGTGATAAAATGTGTGACTAACTCAATTTCTTCTTGTTTGATTGTTGAAAATTCTCATATTCCTATCTTGACCAGATTGTTTATGTTCAAGGAAGCCAAAAATTGATTGATGAGTTGCTTAAAAGAGTGGACCAATGCTTTTGGAAGTTGAGAGTACCAATCTAGAGTGATACCCTCCAAATTCTTTAGAAATTTTTTTGCTACCACCCCTTCCCAAGGAAAGAGTTCCCACACTATAATGATGTAAGCCTTGATATGAGAGTTGGGATCACCCTCTCCTTTAAATTTTGGAATCTTAGGGAGAGGATGTAGTAGTATGACTCAATGAATGTTGTAGTCAAGAAGCTCTTTTAAATACTTGAGGTATGTTCCTAAGAGGGAGTTATGTGTAGAGGGTCTTGTTCCTCCAAACATTAACCCTTCAGGTGGAGCATGTTGCACTTGTTCAAAGGGTATGCTAGATTGTTGATATCCTGAAAAAGTTGGATAACTAGATGGTGTCATGCTTATGTGTTGAAAATTGGGTGGGATTGTTTGTCATTTCTTTTGTGCTATAGGACTCCCACCTATTTGATTGAACCTTGTCATGTTTGATGATGAGGGCAAGGGAAGCATAAATGCTTCATTATGTGTGCCATGAAAATATAAGTTTTAATGACGTGAAATTTGTGTTGCCCCCTGGTTTGATTTGATTTCATTAATGAAATGATTTCCATATGCCCTAGGTTTTTCCTCAAATTTGTTTTGGCAATATTTTTCAACACTACTAGCCTCAAGGGTCTTGATTTGTTGGACCAAGGTTGCTATAAGGTCTATTGATGAGGCTTTGTCTAGATTCTTTGAGTTTTGTCATCTTGTGGTGGATTATTTTTCTTTTGGGTTTGAGTGGCTCTGTTTGTTCTTTCTAATTACACTTCACATGTTGTGGAATTTTTATCTTGATGTACTATGTGGAGTGATTTTTGTATCTCTACAACTTCTTGTAAGTTATTCTCTTGACAACACACTTCATTGTCCATTTTGGTGGTCATTTTTATGGCTTGATCATGTTGATGGATCTCAGATCGAACATTCAAATATCATGTTTTAATTTGGTCAAAGTTGTGGGGATTTTGTTGGATCCCTTTTGGATTTGTAATTTTACTCAAGGGGACATTCCCTTGGACTTTTTGCATGAAACATCGTGAAATGTGTAAAAATGTAAAAGAATCCATCTCAAATGGATTTTTTGTTGATGACAGGTTCACCAAAATATGTGTGGTGAATCTGGTGTCAGATGTGAAAGTGGTGATTAAATAGGATCAAAGTAATGAAAATGTCAAAAGCTTCAATCAAGAGGTTTGTGTTGTTCATGTCAGGTTCACCAAAATATGTACACTAAAAAACACGACTCAGTTTCCTGGGGCAGTTAAGTCATCTTTGATGAGCACATAGACCCTTCTCCTTGCCATAGGGAGAACTTCCATGTCACTCTTGCTCTCGTGGGAGTAGTCAGTCAAGATGAGGCAAGACACAAGGGTAGTCCTACTCACTTGAGAGCTAGACTTCATGGAGAGTGGTCAGTTGGTCCTGGGGCCTTTCTTGGGTATTGATTTTGATATGGTGCTCTATGACCATTATAGTTGAAATAACTTAATGACCTAAAGGATCACTAGTTACTATTCTCTTATTTGTATTCAGAAGATTCCAATGTTGAGTTAGTTGTAGATTGTTTTTGTTTATGTTTATGTCAAGTTGGAGTCACTCTTTAAATCATTGTATGATGACTTGTGTTTGAAGTAACCTTAGCCTATGTTATTATTCTTGGATCATCAATTGATCATGCTGTGTCCTTGGGTGTATCTCCTCAATCTCTTTGAGGATCGCCCTCACCCACTCACCTCTAAGCTGATGGCACATTCATGAACCCAAACAGAGGGTTGGATTTGACCTCGATTTGACTTAGGTTTGACTTAGGGTTTATGAACTAAGGTTTAAATTGCTTTGCTTTGTGTTGGTTGACCAATGTTGACCAGTGTTGACCTCATGATGAAATCGAGGGTTTTAAATCTTCTTGTGATGCTAGTGTTTTTGTTATTTTTTTTGGTTTTTCTAAATGTATGCAACCTATATGAATGCAAGCCAATATTTTTGTGCTTTTTTTGAAGTTTTATGAAAGGAAAGTTCTTTTTAATCTAGAATATGAAATATGTATGCAATCTAAAATGGGTTTACCCAATGCAATCTGATCTATGTTTTCGTTAGGTTTTCTTGATATTTTAGATCTAATTACTCTAAGAAATGAAATTAATTTAAAACAAACTAAACTAATGATGCAAAGTACTTGGGTTGTTAGAAATTTTGTTTTTGATATCCCATTTTGTCACTGTAATTTGACCCTGCATGGTCGCTCTATGTGAAGGCATTGCTAGTTGAATAGTCTTGGGTGGTGTTTTGCAACCCCATTTCATGATGAATATTCTATAATGTTTTTAATATTTTAATATAAAACATATTATTATGAATAAAAAAAATGATGCAAAGTACTTGAAATAAACTAATCTAACGAAAAAAATCCTATTTATCCTATCAAGGAAATTGCAACATCCGATTACTATTCCCAAGAGCAATTTTAAGATTACCTAATTACTATCACAATGAAAAAAAGAACTAAAGAACCTGTAATGTAAGACGTGTGAACCTCCACTACCCTTAGGAATCCTTGTGTCAATAACCTCTTTGTTGTCTTGCAGTAGCGGGGATCTCCTCTTGGCAACATTAGGGAAGGGATGCAAAAGAGCTTTAGAAAGCTTGAAACGTGAGCTCAATGTGAGATAAAAGAGCACTATGGCTTGCAAATGGATAGTGTATCGATTCGTTAAGAAGATTTTAGAAAATATTAGATGAAACAAAAATGAAAAAAAAAATCATAAGTCTTGCAAGATCATATGGATGCTATGTGGATAGAAAAAACCTGAAAAGATTAGATGCACAAATGAAATTGCCTCCCAAAAGGGGGAGCTTTGAAGCCATGCAATAATAAAAACTAATGAAAGCTTGGAAGCTTTGAAATACTAAAGAAAGAAACTAAGAGGATCAAGGGCCTGTGAAGAAGCTTGAAAAATCTTCTGAAGAAGGGAAGAGGATTCTCCAATTTGAGAAATAATGAAGAGGTGAGGGGTATTTATAGGTTGGATGGCACACAAGAGGGAAAAATTGATTGAAGAATCAACTCCTTTTGATAAAATAGTTAACTCATTTGATTGATTAGTTAACTAAATTGATTGATGAGTTAACTAATTTGATTGCATAATTAACTAAATTGATTGATGAGTTCACTAATTTGATTGACTAGTTAACTAAATTGATTGCATAGTTAACTATTTGGATTGAAATTTGATTGAGTAGTCAATTTGAGTGACTAGTGGAGAAAATTATGGGATTTAATCTCATAGATAATGGATAATTTGGAAAGTAAATAAAATATTAATTTTATCTACTTGTGATGAGAAAAATGGAAATGAATTTAGGAATTCATGTTTAAAAATAATGTTTTTCATATGAAACTTCTGGGAGCTCATTCGGGTACATACAGACTTCTCTTTGGGTGCCATTTTTTTAAAGTGCATGATTTTTAAAGGGGTAGCATAATGGTCCCCTTAGTTCTTTTTGAAAACACATAAAAATTGGCTCACCCCTTTTACCAATCCAAATCACCTGGGGGAGATATTGGGTCGCCCAAGGGCGACCCATGGGCAGCCCACAAAGGAGAGGGTCTGGGTTGAGATGTGGGATTGGAGATTGTTAGTTAGGGGATGAAGAAGTAAATTATCTCTAGAAATAGGTCAAAGGTGGTCAAAACCCAAATCTCCACTTGTAAAAGTCAAATCTCCCGAGGGAGATTTGTCTTGGTTGAACATAGCTAAAAACTAAAAGTTGGAGATGGCTTGGGAGGTCCCTTGGAGGGCTCCTAGGGGTGGGGTTGGATGAAAAACACTAGGGAAAGGTAAATTTATGACAAACAGATGAAAAATAGGCTTAGGGACGTAGTCACAAGCATAGAAAATGAAAATTGATAATTGTCAAAAAGTGTCAAAAATGGGGAAAAAGTTAGTATGACAAAGGGGAAACCAAGGGAGAATAAAAAAACCACATGTTACCAAGAGAATCACTGCTCAGAGGCCACTATTTTCATGCTTACATGTACATGACAAGGATTACATGTCATCGGGGGTCCTCATGGAGGTTGTGCATGATTTTGGTGCTTACAGTTACTATCCTTAATGAGGTACCCCTATATAAAAGAATATGTCACAAACAGATCTAAAAGGACAAAAATCAATTGGAAAAATCCCTCTCCAAAAGAGAGATAATAAATAAAAGGGTGAAATGAGGAAAGTACTTAAGATGACCTCCTAGTGACAACTTCCTTCACCAATATACAAAAGATAATCCAAAATCACTGAACAACATTTCTCTCCTTAGGAAGAAACAAATCCATGGATGTATGCAGATGAACTCCCCATTCTAGATAGTATTATGAGAGAAGACAACTTTGAATGTATGACACTGAAAGTTTCTTAAGTGTCACCTTGCTCTAGTGTCAAATGAGGTCACAATTAAATCAGGAACTGCAAGCCTAACCAATGAAGAAGGCAACAAGCTAGGATCACATGTGGAAATTGATAAAAACAACATCCAAAGATGATGATGAATTCTTCAAATGTTTCTTAAGAATCTCCAAGCCAATGCCAAACTATGACAAATGAGTATGTGGAGAAAGAACCAAAGGGTTTTACTGTCCTCTTGACATCTAAAGAAGATGATACAGCTCCAGAGAAGCTAACATCAAAGAGGAAATGAATGTCCTCAAGTGTGTCTATCAAATATATGATATGTGACTCACAAAAGAAACTTGATATATCTATCAAGTACTCATCTGGGAAGAAGTTAAATTGTTCAAGGACTAATATGAAAATCTTGTTGTACTGACTCACTGGAAGCCATAGATGTATCAACATTGAACTATGAAAAACTAGCAAATGATGGAGATATGATCTCAATGAATGTCATCAAACTATTCTATCCATCCTATGATAATGTGTCCACACAAGATGTCTAAGTATGAAGACCTATGAATATGCCAATGTTTGAATGTAAGAGTTTTCAACCTTAGGATACTAATTCATAGATAAAGAAGATGAACCCTTTGAATCTATATTAGGAGTCATAGAAGCTAAATAATGAATGGGCATATCTATAGGAGGATAAGGAGCATTAGGAGAAGCCCCAATTCCATCACAACATTCAAAACTTCCCAACTAAGAAAGCTCCTCTATTGTATCATAATTATATGGTACATTATCAAAATCAAGGGGTACAAGACTATACATAGTAGAATCCACTAGGAGTGGAGATTGATTCACTTCTCCATGTATCTCCTAAATTCTTGTCCAAATAGTATGAGGACAATCAATATGTGAGATGGAACACATAGTGTTAAGATCACTACTACAACCAATAAATCCTAGGACATGATCATTCCTATGATACCATACTTGCTTCAACCAATGAGTACCTGGTTTAGGGATGAATCCATAGAGATGGTGCAAGAGATGAAGCCACCTGAGATGTTTTAGCATGCCATATTGCCAAGACTTATAGTTCCCTTTATTCAAGGTGATAATGAAATGATGAATTAGAAACCCATTATTATCTAAGGTATACTTCTCATGAATCAATTAGAGATTAAATCAACTAGAAATGGAACCCCCATAGTGAAATAATGGTCTCATATTTACAATTTTTCTAAAGTACAAGTATAAAAATTGACTTCAAACTAAAATAATAGGTACCTAATACAAAATCTAGAGAAACCAAGTGTATGCATGTGAGGTGCTTGGAAATACATTTCCAATGTCTATAAGAAGTCAAAAAATGGACTCCATGGGTGAAAGTTATGCTTGACCAAAAAAATCTACCCTCTTATGGCTAAAAAACAAACTCCTATCATTTTTGGGGTAGCATAATGGTGGCATCACCTATATGAGCAAGGTGGCAGTGGCTAGAAGGGGCAACATAGCTAGAAGGGCCACCTAGATAAAGTAGCAATCATGAATTGGTGGTTGAGTGGAGGATGGGCGTTGTTGTGGAAAAACCATCAATAGAGATGAAGCAAAGGCATTAGTGCTATGATTAATAAGCCCCCATGGTCTAGCTGGAATTATGGGCTTTGGGCCATATGACCATTGGCTACCAAATTTAAATCCTACGTAGAGATGATTTCATGCTTGTAGAAGTCTTCCATAGCTCATACCCTGTTGATACTTGCTCCTTGTGATTCATACAAACCTGTTTAACCAATGATGCCAACTCGTACCCTGTAGCCAATGAAATTGTAGATCCACATGACAATGTTGTAGAAGATGATATAAACAAAGTACAAGCTATAGAATATGTTAGGGAAAATAATGATTGTACGAAGCTAACGCCTATGATAACAGTAAGGAATCTTATCTCTCTTATTCATTTATCAACTACATGTCTTTGTCTTAATTTATTTAATTATCTTAGAGTTATTACTCTGTCATTAGATATTAGAGAATCCTAAATTAATTTGAAGCTTACATTATTGTAATAGTTATATTTTAATACATAGCAGAGTGTTTTAAAAACAAAATAAACAAAATAGAGAAGGGAAATTTTGGGTGGACATTAAAAATTCTCTACTAATCTTGCATGTTTCCTCTTTGTTTTTTTTAAACTACAACTCTTTTTAGGGGACAATCTAATCATAACAACATAGGAAATTTATAAGATGGGCATTTTACGGGTTACTTGTAAAAAATATGTTTATACAATTTTTAAAACTAGCAGTTGCACAGAATTTTTGTGCAATGGATTTTCCAATAGACTATTAGTAATGGAAGCAATAAATTGTGGAATAAAATATAGGAAAAAAATTCATGCTTATATTGCAAGATGAGACAATGACAATGGTGTTTTGTTTTTTGCATTTTATAATAAGCATTTTTAATTTACATTTAAAATATATAGTATTTATAGTAAATGTTCCTTGTATGAATAGAAGTAATACAGGGTTTATAGAATTTGGGTTTTCCTCACTAACATAGGCATTCCCATGTATTATAGTATTTAGGGTAGTATCAAATGCATGTGTATTGAAGGATAAAACATTAGTATGATGTTGTAGATGATTACATAAGGTAGAGACATTTTCATATTTTTAATGCAGTAAAAGCCATTTGAAGTTGTGGTGAGTTCTCCATGGTGGTGTGACAAAGTATGCAGATTATACTAGTAAAAGAAACATAATGCTTGGTGTTAGTAACCACATCAAGCATAGAAGGATGCAAAGAATATGGATCATTTAATTTTTTTCCTCAAAAAGACATTTTTAATATTACCATTTGCTTAACTGCTAACATTACATATTAGCCATCTTACAATACTAAATGCTATAGCTAATACAATCTCCTAGAGTTCATCTTAAGCTAAGCAATTGTAATTACATAAATAATAATAAATATAAGATCAACAACACAATCACTAAAAAATATAGTATACAAGAATAAATACAACTATATTAGAGACTATATATTATATATAAAATAAATATAATTAAGTTATAAATAGTAAATATTAGCAGTATCAATTACGATACAAATTAACCAAATTTTAGCATAATTGTTGGTTTTTCACTATGGTTTCTTAGTATTTATGTGTTTCTTTTATTTAATTTTTCATTACTATTATTCTTTTGTACCTATAACTTTGAGAGGAGAGCATTTCTACATTTCCCTTGGATTCATATGTTTTGGAGTAGATTCTTAGCTCCCCATGTTTGTCAAATAGTGGAAAGCATTATTGAAACTTTAATTGTATAGTGAAATCATTATTCTTCTCTAAATAGTGTTATTTTGAAAAGTGTCAGGAAGGTGGAGACCACATTGCATTATATGGTTGACCATGCTTGTTTTCTAGTGTATTTGTCTAGTTGCCTCCATTGTTTTCAGAGTGTCTTAGAATGTAATTGATAGCCTTTAAGTAATTTTAGCGTGTAGGAAAAATATTTATGAAAACAATATTGACTCATTTTTATTCTAAATGATGAAATGTATCTAATTAGTTAGAATGATTTGTGTGTGTGTGTGTGTGTATTCATATATCTCTCTGTCTATCCCCTTCTCTCTTCCTCTACCTCTCTTTATCTCTTCCTCTCTCTTTCATTCTCTATATCTCTCTCTCCACTTCTCTATTCCTCTCTCTATGTATCCCTTTATCTCTCTGTCTCTCTCCTTCTCTCTTCCATTACCTCTCTTCCTCTCTTCCTCTCTCTTTCATTCTCTTTATCTTTATCTCTCTTTCTATAGCTCTCTTCCTCTATCCTCCTCCATGTCTTTATCTCACTTCCTTTCTCCCTCCCTCTTTCTATATCTCTCGTTCTCTAGCCTCCTCTATGTCTCTCTATCTCACTTTTACATAATTTACATTATATAAAATATGCTATATAATAACAAATATAACTATATTAGATATTATATATAAATTAATTATGATTAAATAATAAATAAATATTTAATATAAATAAATGATTTTATAATATAATAGTATTTTTAAAATATATTAAATAATTTATATTATATAAAATATACTATACAATAATAATACAATTATATTAGAGACTATATAGTATATATAAAAAAAATATAGTTAAGTTATAAATATTAAATATGTCTCTCTATTCACTTATCTCTCTGTATTATGTCTCTCTATATTTGTCTATATCTTTGTCTCTCCTCTTTTCTCTTCCTCTACCTCTCTTTCTGTCTTCCTCTCTCTTTCATTCTCTCTATCTATCTCCACTTCTCTTTTCTTCTCTCTTTGCATATCCCTTTATCTCTCCATCTCTCCCCTTCTCTCTTCCTCTACCTCTCTTTCTCTCTCTTTCATTCTCTCTCTATCTCCCTCTCTTTCTCTATCTTCCTCTATGTCTCTCTATCTCATTTCTAAATAATTTATATTATATAAAATATGCTAAACAATAACAAATATAACTATATTAAATATTAAATATTATATATAAAATAAATATGACTATATTATAAATAAAAATTTAATATAAATAAATGATTTATAATATAATATTATTTTTAAAATATATTAAATAATTTACATCATATAAAAGATACTAAAAAAGAATAAATTAGAGATTATACATTATATATAAAATAAAAGTAATTAAATAATAAATATTAAATGTGTTTAGTTTATCCTTCTCAAGATAGAAGACATCTGAGTGATGAAAACAAGAAATAAAGGTATGTTTAATGTGGAGATGTACTTTTGCATCTGTCAAAGCAAAGTTTATATTACCACTTGAAAAGAGGGGACTAAGAATGCCACTATTGTCCAATGAATATCACTTTTCTCAATTATTTCTTTGTTTGGTGCAATTTCCTTTTAGCATAAAGTAGATTGATATAGATTAACATTATCAATTACAACACAAATTAACCAAATTTGAGCATAATTGTTGGTTTTTCACTATGGCTTAGACTTAGTATTTATGTGTTTCTTTTGCTTAATTCTTTGTTACTCTTATTCTTTTGTACCTATAACTTTAAGACGAGGGAATTTGTACATTTCCTTTGGATTCATGTGTTTTGGAGTAGATTCTTAGCCCCATGTTTGTCAAAGAGTGGAAAACATTATTGAAACTTTAATTGTATGGTGAAATCATTATTCTTCTCTAAGTAGGGTCATTTTGAAAAGTGTCAGGAAGGTGGAGACCACATTGTGTTATATGGTTGACCATGCTTGTTTTCTAGTGTATTTGTCTAGTTGCCTCCATTGTTTTGAGAGTGTCTTAAAATGTAATTGATAGCCTCTAAATAATTTTAGTGTGTAGGAAAAATATTTATGCAAACAATATTGACTCATTGTTATTCTAAAGGATGAAATTCATCCAATTAGTTAGAATTACTAATCTCTTTCTCTATTCCTCTTTACAATCTCCCCTCTCTCTTTGTGTGTGTGTATTTGTCTATCTCTCTATTTATCCCCTTCTCTCTTCCTCTCTCTTTCATTCCCTCCATCTCTCTCCACTTCTCTATTCCTCTCTCTCTCTATGTATCCTTATATCCCTTTGTCTCTCCCTTTCTCTCTTCCTTTACCTCTGTTTCTCTCTTCCTCTTGTTTAGGATGAAAAAGAGTGTAGATGTGTTTAGGGTTGATTTTGATGGTTTGTTTTGATCCTCCTTTCACCATTAAACATTCAAGGACATCAACCAAGTAGAGGAACCTACTACAAGTTTTTTGTCACTCGAAACATAGGGGAAGATTGGAATTATGTAGATTTAGTTGTTCAATTAAGCCCAATTATGCTCAAAACCGTAATTATACCAATTCATGAACAAATGGACAAATTACGGAAAATGATCACATGGAAAGATATCAAATGTCAATCAAATGTGTACCAAATTTTGAAGTTTAGAAAGAAAAAAAGTTGGCGACTAATGAGTGGGCGCCCTAGTCGAGTGCCACAGTTTTTGTTGAGATCTAGAAACCTTGTCTGCAACCTGTTCCTATTGTTTCAGAGATTTTCCTCTTACAGGATCTGGAGGACTAATGAGCGAGCATCCAAGTCTAGGTCCCTGTTTTCTTCTTTGATCTACAATTCTGACAGTCTACACCGCTCTCCTGTAAATCCACTTTTTCTTCTTTCACAACATGTAACTTGCAATCACAAAAAAATGGGTTGGGGGTTCTAGTGTTTAGAGGCTTGCCTCAGTCAAGCCTCATAGAGACATTCAAGTCTTCCAAACATCATTGTTAGATAAAGAGTGTGTATCCCTATGGGATAGAGGCAAAATCCAGATGATAAATGATTGAAAAGACAATTGATATCACCTTGTAGTGAAGATCTCATGGAAGGAAAAAGCTCTTCATGCCATGAGGAAATGGCTACCAAATCTATAAATACAAACACAAGAACAACACAAATTCTACTCTGCAACACACAATGAACACCTTGAATCACTTTCATAAAAGCTCTTGAATCAAAAATTCCATCTAGTTTACAAATAAATGCCTAAACATGCTTATATATGCAACTACAAACATTCCCGCTAAGAATTTCATAATTCAAACTTACTGTGTTAGCATAGGACCTAAACAATAGTCATAAACCAACACTTTGAAACTTGTCCTAACCTAAAATAGGGCAGGACTAGGGTGTGGGTGCCCAAGTCCTCCCCCCTATTTTAGGTAGGATTTATGTCAAGTGTACCCCCTGGGTCCCATTTACCATGAAACTTTAGGGTTTTCTCATCGAGATGTCAAATTAACATGCAAGATGTCCTAAATGTATTCTAAAGACCCAGAAGCTAAACCTTAAAAGGGAAAATCTCCCAAGGAGACATTATCTAATGTAACATTTAGCCCCCACTTTAATGTATGTATAAATACAAAGCCAATACATGCATTAAAGTACGGTCAACAAGTATAGCAAACATGCCAAGCATGGAGAAGACAAGCCAATCACATTGAAGAATACAATTACAGTCATGCAAAACAAGAGAATATAACATTGAAGACACACAAAAAATAGTGAATACAGTGAAGGCACTGAAGATAGTGATGATTTTTTTTCTTTTCTTTTTCATATATGAAATACAGATGCAAGTACAAGGAAAGTAAACACACCACCCATAATGCAAGAGGGACTTATCACCACCGGTCTTTAAGACTACATATGGGGCAACACACATGCCAAACAAATCTCAGAGTGTAGGAGGGACTCATCGCCACCAGTCTTTAAGACTACACTTGAGAACAAACACGCCAAACAAAACAAGCATGCCATACAAATCACAAAGCATAGGAGGGACAGATCGCCACCGGTCTTTAAACTATGCTTGGGGACAAACACGCAATACACACACACACTTGGAAGACACAGAGAAAATAGGGTAGACAAGCGATGGAGTGTTCCTATTTCTAGGTTCATCACCATCTCAAGCACATTAAAGGAACACACCAACGATTGTGTTTCACCACAATAATCGCTGAAGACATGCTTAAGGGTTGAGTTAGTCACAGAACCACTCCCCAGCTCTATAGAGGACTTTTTGAAAATGACAGGATGTGCATTCTCCATGAGAATTACACCATCCCTGCCTCTGCAGAGGACTTAAGGTAAAAAGGATGCAATATCCTACCTCCGTAAAGGGCTTAAATGATTACAAGTTGATTTCAAACAAATCTCAAAGTGTAGGAGGGACTCATCGCCACTACTCTTTAAGATTGCACCTGACAACAAACACATTGTTAACATCTAAAACAGATAGCTTACCTTATATATGCCCCCACCTTAAGGTGGTTGATATCAGGTATCAATATCAAGCACGTTAAGGTAGGAAGAAAACAAACAAGGGAACATGAGCTCTCGCAAAGCCCATACCCCCCGGAGGTGACATGTACTTTATGATCACCAAATATTGCCACAAACACATTCCTGCAAGAAAAGTGTTAGCGTCCATATAATCATGATAAACAACATTGCATATGATCATTCACACAAAGACACAAGCTGATACTATGGATTCAAAGACTGAGTATAACTGTGGGGATATACCATAAAATCCTCAAAACCAAGTGTATCCAAGGCGAGATTCAAAGACAAACAAAGTGCATGGAGTAGCAGTAGTGTTATGGTTTGTAAGTATGATAAGACAACATCAAGATCACATGGAGTGATTCTACTAGCCAAGCGTTAGATAATATATATTCCAATCCCGTTGTCATGTATGGACTTGGTCTATTTTTTAATTTCTCACTAAAGGGACACTAGGTCCGCATCAGAATAATATGTTTTTCATCATCTGCCTGCTAGATAGAAACACTAGAGGAAGGGAAACAATAAATTGAGAGAGGAGAAACAAGTGCCTTAGGGACAATCACGTAGAAGGGTGCCCCGAAGTCACCAACAATGATGCTATGTCCGTAAGACACAACACACAATAGTAAAAAATAGAGGAGAAGCAATATAGAAGAATGGTCACAACAGAGGTGGTCTCCCAATATCCTTGACCTTACAAGAGAGTTATGGGCCATCCCAGGAGGCCTGAACAACATATAACACATCACGAGGGAAACACAACATAGAGGTAAAGGGTTAGAAATACTTACCTATCGGGACAACCAAACTAACATTTACCAATAGTTAAATCAATGTCATTTTTCCAAGGATGAGGTGAATTCTCAACTTTCTCCTTGTCCACTTCTATTAAACCAATTATTTAATCATAGTCTAGATAGTCATCTTCATCATAGTCATAATAAGCTTGTTGTTTTGTGACATCTCTTTCCGCATTCACTAATGCTTCTTCTTGGCCAGGGAGAGCATTGGAATAAAATAAAGGTAAAGTGTTGTTAAGAAGTTTAGGTGTTGTATCATTACCATCCTCATCATAGCTAATGATTCGATTCCATTAAGAGAATTTTCATACTCATCATTCTCAATGTGGTGTGCTAAGTCTTCTACTACCTGAGGGTACGTGTTCATAAGAGATGTGTAATAGTCTAAATCATATCGTGGCATAACATTATTTTGTATGATACATGTTAATCCTCAAACAAAATCAATACCATCTTTTCCTTCTTTTAGAAATTATCTTATGTTGTGAATCATGGGTATAGCTTCTTCCGCTATCCTTTTAGTTTCAACAAATGCTTGAAAATTGGCTAACTCTTTGTCAATTTTGTTTATTTGCTCATCAGTCACATATGGTATCACAAAAATAGTATCCTCAATATCATGAAATATATATTCTTCTATTTTAGTTGTAGTAGGCATGATGTCTTGCAAAAGTTGTGTTTCTTCTGTTGTTGGAAAGGTATCAATGATTTCACTGTCTTGTACTAGTATATCCTCATGGGAAGAATCATTTTTGAAAGAATATCCAGAGGACAAGTTTATGTCATCATAACATGTAGTATATATAGGAGAGGTGCTATCTGAATTATATTTTTCATTTCTACTCATGGAGATGAACTCAGTTAAGCTTTCTAATATCGTAGGATGTTCACTCATGAGGGTTAAAAATTAGTCAATAATCAAGATCTTTGATAAATGCATGCAAAGATACCATTGAAAAATGACCTAAAGATGCCATGTGTATGTTTTCAAATTAGTTTAAGATCAGATTTTAAAATCTTTTTGAAAAGTATGCAAAAGAAAAGTGCAAAACTATATGTGAAAATGACCTAAAATGCTTGATTTTTCAACTTTTTTAATGCAAATAAGTGAAAGAAAAGGTGTTGTAAGGAAATTGATCAGGCAAAGAAAATAATATGTCTGATATAAGTCCAATAAAGTAATAATATCCTTCACAGCACACTTTTGATGCAAACCTAGGATGATGACAAGTCAAAACCTAGTGAAAATACACTAAAATATGCAATTTTTCGCAACTTTTCAATGCAAAGATGCAATAAAAGGGATGTTGTAAATAATTTTAGGAGGTACAGAAGATTATATAAGTAATATCAGTCACCTAAAACCATAAAATCCATCACAACATGCTTGGAGTGCAAATCTAAGTCAAACCCTAGGAAAAATATAGCCAAAATATGCAAGTTTTCACAAAATTTTCAATGCAAGGGCCCAATAAAAAGGTGTTGTAAATAATTTTAGGAGGTATAGAAGATTATAGCAGTAATATCAGTCACATAAATCAATAAAATCCATCACAACATGCTTGGAGTGCAAATCTAAGTCAAACCCTAGGAAAATATAACCAAAATATGTAATTTTTCACCAAATTTTCAATGTAAGGGCCCAATAAAAAGGTGTTGTAAAGAATTTTAGGAGGGGAATCAGATAATAACCCTGATAACATCTAATTAGTGTATAAAAATCCTTTACAACATGCCTATGGTACAAATCTAGAGAGACGATAAGGCCAAATATAGTGAAAAATCAAGGTTTTTCAAACCCTATGCATGAAATTTTGCAAGAAAACCATTGTGATGCATCACTATAGTTATAAATTAGTCCTAATGAATGTTTTAAAAGGGTAGTAAAATATGAAACAAGATTTTGACTACAAACCCTTGCTAATGTAAAACTAGGTTATATGGAAAAATGCACAATTTCAAGCAATTTTCAACAATTTAAGCATGAAAATGCAATCTAAATGAATGTCGAATGAAAATTTTCTATAGTTTAAATCAGATATAATGATAATGACATAAATTTATTGAAATTAAATGCAACTAATTCAAATTATATGAAAATGCAAGCTAAAAATGCCAATTTTTTCAAATTTTTCCAATTTTTCAATTTTTTTGTGAAGTTTCAAATGCAATAAGATGAACAATGAAATGAATGTAAATATGAAGCACAACACTTAGCAAGGTACAAAATTAAAAATAACATGGGTTCACCAAAGTGTTTAGGATGAAAAAAGGGTAGGTGTGTTTAGGGTTGATTTTGATGGTTTGTGTTGATCCTCCTTTCACCACTAAACATTCAAGGACATCATCTAAGTAGAGGAACCTACTACAATATTTTTGTCACTTGGAACATAGGGGAAGATTGCAATTGTGTAGATTTAGTTGTTTAATTAAGTCCAATTACACTCAAAACCCTAATTATGCAAATTCATGAAAAAATGGACAAATTACAGAAAATGATCACACAGAGAGATATCAAATGACAATCAAATGTGTACCAGATGTCAATGTTTAGAAAGTGGAAAAGTCAGGGACTAATGAGCGGGCACCCTAGTCCAGTGCCATAGTTTTTGTCAACACCTGGAAACCTTGTCTGCAACCTATTCCTACTATTCTGGAGATTTTCCTGTTGCGAGATCTGGAGGACTAATGAGCAGGCACCCGAGTCCAGGTCCCTATTTTCTTCTCTGATCTACAATTTTGATAGTTTGTACTACTCTCCTGCAACTCCACATTTTTTTCTTTCGAAACCTGTAACCTATAATCATAGAAAAATGGGTTGGGGGTTGTGGTGTTTAGAAGCTTGCCTCAGTCAAGCCCTGGAGAGACATTCAAGTCTTCCAAACACTATTGTCAGATAAAGAGTGCGTATCCCTATGGGATAGAGGCAAAATCCAAATGATAAATGATTGAAAATAGAATTGATATCACCTTGTAGTGAAGATCTCATGGAAGAAAGAATCTCTTCATGCCATGAGGAGATGGCTTCCAAATCTGCAAGTACAAACACAAGAACAACACAAATTCTGCTCTGCAACACACAACGAATACCTTGAATCATTTTCACAAAAGCTCTTGAATTAAAAATGCCATCTAATTTACAAATGAATGCCTAAACATGCTAATATATGCAACTACAAACATTCCTGCTAAGAATTTCATAATTCAAACTTACTGTGTCGGCATAGGAACTAAATAACAGTCATAAACCAACACTTTGAAATTGGTCCTGACCTAAAATATGGTAGGACTAGGGCGTGGGCACCCAAGTCCTCCCCCATATTTCAGGGAGGATTTATGTCAAGTGTACCCCTGGGTCCCATTTTCCATGAAACTTTAGGGTTTTCTCATCGGGATGTTAAATTAACATGCAAGATGTCCTAAATGCATTCTAAAGACCCGAGAGCTAAACCTTAAGAGGGAAAAGCCCCCAATGGGACATTTTCTAACGTAACACCTCTCTGTTTCATTCTCTCTATCTCTATCTCTCTTTCTATATCTCTCTTCCTCTATCCTCCTCCATGTCTTTATCTCACTTCCTCCCTCCCTCCCTCTTTCTATATCTCTTTTTCTCTAGCCTCCTTTATGTCTCTCTATCTCACTTTTACATAATTTACATTATATAAAATATGCTATATAATAACAAATATAACTATATTATATATTATATATAAAATAAATATGATTAAATTATAAATAAATATTTAATATAAATAAATCATTTTATAATATAATAGTATTTTTAAAATATATTAAATAATCTACATTATATAAAATTGTTTAGTAGAAAAATGGGGGAAATGAAAATAAGGGTTTAGATCCTCCTTTCTCAACAAACATTCAAGGACATATCAGCTGAGTTGAATCAAAAAAATTTTAAGAGGATTCACCTATAGGTTAGGCTATCACTTGGAATGATGTGGAAGCTCAAATATTATCAACTAATGTATCAATTTAATGCTCAAATACCATTAAAACCCTAATTATGCAAAACAATAAGCAAATTGATGAATAACAACAAATCCTTGCAGACTAAGGTAGTAGACAGAGATTTATAACTGACCATTTTTCAAAGTTTGAAATGTGGAATACATGGGGATAATGACACTAATGCCCATGTCCAAGGTGCTATTTTCTTTGTAGAATCTTGACCTCCTTCTGACATTGATGTTCACAGTACTTTCTATTTTTGTCTCGTGAGATGCCGAGGAAGCTGGCACTAGTGCCCGAGTCCAAGGCAGGGTTATTTTTAGGATGTCGGAAGCTCTTCAGATGCTGATTATCACTATCTAAATTATTTTTGTGTTTTCAACTTCGGAGGACATTGACATTGGTGCCCTAGTCCAAGCAGTCCTTTTCTTCAGGGATTTGGAATCTTCATAGTCTTATTGTTCTCTGCAACTCCACTCCATCAAGATACGAAACCTTTAACCTACAATTACAAGGAGAGTGGTTAGGGGTTGTGGTGTTTAGAAGTTTGCCTCAGTCAAGCCTCGGAGAGACATTCAAGTCTTCCGAACACCATTATCAGATAAAGAGTGTGCATCCCTTCAAGATAGAGGCAAAAACAAATTGATAAATGATTGAAACACAAATAGATATCACCTTGGAGGTGTAGATCTCATGGAAGGAAGAAGCTCTTTCATGCCAAGAGGAGATGGAGCCAAATCTGCAACAAACAAACACAATAATAACACATTACTACTCTACAACACAATAAAAGCCTTGAATCACTTTAGTATAAGATCACAAGTTCGCAATGTCCATCTAGTTTTCAAATGAAGTCCTAAACATGCTTATATATGCAACTACACACATTACCGCTAAGAATTTCGTAATTCAAATTTAAGATGTCGGCATGGGACCTAATTAACGATCACCAAACTGACATTTCAAATTATGGCTGACCTAAAATAGGGTAGGACTAGGGTGCTAGCGCCCAAGTCCACTCCCCTTTTTGAGTTAGGGACTATCAGAATAGCACCCCCTAGGTCCTATTTTCCACAAGACTTAAGGGTTTTCTCATTAGGATTCAAGATTAACAAGCAAGATGCTTATAATGAATTCTAAGGATCTAGGAGCTAAACCTTAAGAGAGAAAAGCCCCCAAGGGGACATTTTATGACATAACATTTAGCCCCCACTTTAATGTATGTATAAATGCAAGGCCAATAAATGCATTAAAGTACAATCAAAACACAACAAACACACCAAGCACAGTGCAGACACACCAAACACACTGAAGACAGTAATAGGCACACAAAACACAAAGAAGATAGTAATGAAGACATGCAAAACATAGTGAATATAGTGAATGCATTGATTATTTCTTTTTTATTTTCATATATATGAATTTGAATGTAAGTACATGGAAAGTAAACACATAACCCAAAATGCAGGAGGGACTCATCGCCACCAATCTTTAGACTGCATATGGGGCAACAGACACACAATACAAATCTTAGAGTGTAGGAGGGACTCATTGCCACCAGTCTTTAGACTACACTTGAGAACAAACATTCCATACAAATCCCAAAGCATAGGAGGGACTCATCGCCACTAGTCTTTAGACTATGCTTCAGAACAAACACATCATACACACACACATGAAAGACATGGAGAAAACACAACAAATAAGCAATGGAAGGAGCATATTGCTAGGTTCACCACTTTCTCAGGCACATTACAGGCACACCTAACGGTTGTGGTTTGCCACAATAACTAACAAAGACATGCTTAAGGGAGTATATACCAACCCCGCCTACTCGGAGGACTCTTAGAATAAAAGGGATGTGCACTAGCTCAATAGATACACCATCCTTGCCTTAGCAAAGGGCTTAAAATAAAAGGATATGCATGATATCCCACCTCCATAGAGGGCTTTCTCATTTCAATATAAAATAATGATGTGCACTCATGCAAAGATACAACATCCCACCTCTACACAGGGCTTACAAGCACGCTTCGTTAGTACCAAAATCATTGAAGACAATTTACCTTATATAGATGCCCACAAATTAAGGTGGTTGATATCATGCACCGATATGAAGAACATTAAGGTAGGAAGAAAACACATAAGGTAACATGAGATTCTGCAAAGCCCATGCCCCTAGAAGTGACATGCACTTTACGATCGCCTCGAATGTTCCCACAAACACACAATTTCCTGCAAGAAGAGAGGTTATAAATATTTCCATAAGATAATAAGCACATCACATGATTAAAGTAATGCATAAACATAATCACATCAAGAGCCAAGGTTATACTATGGATTCAGAACCTGAGTATACCCGTGGGGCTATACTACAGACATCTCAGAATCGAATATAAGCAAGGTGAGATCCAAGATAAACAAAGTGCATAGAGCAACAGTATTGTTATGGTTTGTTAGTGCAATAAGACATCATCAAAATATCACACGGAGTGATTCTACTAGCCAAGCATCGGATAATTTATACCAACCCCATCATCATGTATGGACTAGGTCCATTTTTGCTTACGCGCTGAAGGGACACGTGGTCCGTATCAGTCTTCTTTGTTTTTCATCATCTGCTAGCTAGATAGAACCACTAGAGGAAGGTAAACAATAAATCAAGAGAGGGGAAACAAGTGTCCTAGGGTCGTAACATAGGAAAGTACCCCCAGGTCACCAACCACAACGCTATGGCCCTAGGACACAACACACAACAATGAAACTAGAGAAGAGGCAATATAGAAGAATGATGATACAAATAGAAGAAGGGTCATAACAAAGGTGATCTCTCAGTATCGTTGACCTTACAAGAGTATTAAGGGTTATCCAAGGAGTCCTAAACAACACATAACACATCATGGGGGAAACACAACATAGAGGTAAAGGGTTAGAAATACTTACCTATAGAGACAACCGAACTAGCAGTTATCATCGAGTAAGTCATTGTCTTCCCAATCCTGAATGCTAGAGGATAGAGGTTCATAAGGTACCATAGCCCAACTTTTGTTCTTGTCTTCAAATTATTCATTGTTAAGTTCGTCTTGGTTTTTCTTGTTTAGGTGCATTTCGTTGGGCAAAATCTTGTCTTCTTCTCCTTCTTTCTCTTGCTTGTCTATTTCTTTTTGTCTTGTTTATATTTTCAAAAGTGTTGTCATGTTTTTCCATAGGTTGTCTCATGTTAGATGAGGAAGCACCATGTACAAATCTCATTTGTCTTGATGAATTGTTTTGTTCTTGACGAATGCCTCCCGATCCTTGTAAGGATGGTGGGTGAGGAACCTCAACATGGATACCATTTCTTTGTGGATGAGATGAATTATGAAACTTTTCCTTATCCACTTTTATCATGCCAATTATTTCATCATAGTCGTAAAAATCTTTATTTATTCTTGTTTCATTTTGTTTTCTAGGAAGTTCTTCTAATACGGGTTGTTTGTCTCTTGTTGTTTTCATAGTAGGCCATGCCACTCTAGCTATAAGTTTTACTTTGTATTGTCTATATTGTAAGAAAGAGTGATCTCATCGTGGCTCAGGGTCTCTATCAGGTTGAGGCCAAAAGTAATCAAGAGTAAAGTTGTTGTCCATTGCCAAAGGTTGATATGTATTACATCGGATAGTATGCACTTGTCCATGTAAAGGGAATTTTATGCAATTGTAAATAGTTGAGGGGACCACGTTCATAGCTTTCAACCATGGGTGTGCTAGTTTTACATGGAAGATGTCAGATAAAGGGATAACCTCAAATACTTGATCCATGGCTTTATCAAAAGCTGTAACCAATAAAGTTATCTTCCTGAAGGTAGGCATTAAATCTCCATTATGTGTCTTAATCCTTATGTTCAAAGGTTCATATGTGTTAGATTTCTACCCAAGAATGCAAGTGATTGAGAGAAAGCAAAATAGAAATCAGATATGAGCCAAATAAACTGTATTCAACTCAAGAGAATGCAAAGCAATACAATAGAATGGGGTTGCTCATATGAGAGCAAGAGGTGGATATATAAAGGATATTCCACCCAAGAGACTCAATACACAACCAATGTGGGATAAAGTGAAAAAGTCCCTAAGTAAACTTAACCTAGTGTGAAAAGAGCTAAAGCGAAGAACAAGCTAAGAAAGAGCTAGATAGCAAAGTAACCCTATTCACACTAACACCCCCCCTTAAGTGCAACTTAGGAGAGAATATTATTATACAAATATGTAAAAAGATGCAAATATGGGTCCCAGCTACTAGGCCATGTTAGGTATCCATGTACAAATGCAAATGAAATCTCTCACAAATGGAGAAAATGAGAAAACCCAGTGGGACAAAACTCCTCCCCAAAAGAGAGATGAAATACAACAATGATATCCATCACAAATCCAATCAATCTCTATCCACATAAAGGATGATAAGAGAGACCATACAACCCCCCATAATGAGATAACCTGCTGCAGCAAAAGGCATTGGAAGCACACTTGTGGAGTAACACTGGAATCCTCAATCTGGCAAGTAAGGAAAGATACTTCTGTTTGCTAGAAACCATATTAGAGTCACTGAAGGACTTAGGTTAGAATCATGAAAAAGAAACAATAGATCTGATACCAAGGAACACTGGAAAACTCACAAACTGGTAAAATTCTAGAATCTATGAAGCAACAGTTGATTGAAAAATGATCTGGAACTGAAATGAAGTGCATAGAAAATGCAAACCTAATGCATGCAAAAAAAAATAGTGCATGCAGTGATGAATGTTCACATCGGCCTCCATGAATAAAAATGGCCTTAGATATATGCGTTTACAATGCTAGAGTAGAGTTTTCCATAGTTTTACAATGTCCAAAATGGACCCAAATACTAAAAGTATAGAAATATCTCAGAATTAGAACATCAAAATAACACCATTGTGTAGTACTCAAAAAAATATCAACTTTCAAAAAAAGAATGACCTCGATCCAAGATCATATGTGAAAGTTATATCCATTTGATGTTCTAAAAACTGAAATTGCCTGTTAGATCTAATGAGAAAACAAATTTTCTAGAAAATCCTTACACCAAAATTAGAAATCATCTAAACCAGCATGTAGAGAATGAAAAATTAGCCAAAATCAAAAAAAGAATCTCGCAAATTGGAGGTCGGGAACCTGAGTTATGGCCTTCAGAAGTTGAACTGCAATTTCCAAAACACCAACAGAGAGGGCGTCTGCTGTAGATTTTTTATGTTATTTCTACCAAATACATAAGCTTCATGCAAAAACTAATAGATACCCAGATGATTTTTTGATGTTGTAAACAAAACCCAGAAGGTGTTTTTCTTTGTGATGTACAAAAGATGTGACTCTAATGTAAAAAAATGACCCCATCAACCAAAAAATGGCATGCAAAGACTGAATCAGCTACCTAAGACAAGAAAAGGTATGCTACAACCTGCAGGATTGATCAAAATATATAAAATGCAAGCTGATTGTTAGATTTGAGCTAGAGAGTCTCCATGAAGCTCCGAAAAAACCTGCAACTGGCAAGTCAAAATATGAACCTCCAAAACAATCCTACACTCTCATATTTGTAAAAAAAGGCTAACCCACAACTCACAGTTGCTCTAATACCATGTTAGATTTCTATCCAAGAATGCAAGTGATTGAGAGAAAGAAAATTAGAAATCAGATATGAGCCAAATAAACTGTATTCAACTCAAGAGAATGCAACGCAATACAATAGAATGGGGTTGCTCATATGAGAGCAAGAGGTGGATATATAAAGGATATTCCACCCAGGAGACTCAATACACAACAAATGTTAGATAAAGTAAAAAAGTCCCTAAGTAAACTTAACCTAGTGTGAAAAGAGCTTAAGCGAAGAATAAGCTAAGAAAGAGCTAGATAGCAACGTAACCCTATTCACACTAACAATATGAATCTTGTGTCAAATTATGTGTGAGGAGAAACTATTTTGTTATCATATTAGACATGCAATTAGGATCTATAAGTGTACCATTAACCAGAATCTCTATTATTTTCACACTAATTTAAAGAGGGCCTTCATTGTCTACAAATGTGTTGTCATGAGGTGTAAATGTAATTTCAAGTTCAAGGCTCCTTCTTTTCAAATAAGGTCTAGGGGGAAGCCTAGCATTATTGTTGTGATTATAAGCCATGTGTAAATGTATTCAAATTTACGCAAAATCAGATTTTTAAATATTTTCAATGCTTGTGCAAAGGAACAAGTGCAAAACTATGTATGAGTATGACCTAAAAATGCTTGATTTTTCAATTTTTTTCACAAATTTTAAATTCAAATGACAAATGGAAGAGGTGTTGGGAAGAATTTTATGAGGGATAGAAAATAATAAGCTCAATATCAACCCAATAATGCAATAATATCCTTCACAACATGCCTATAATGCAATTCTAGAGAGGCGACAAGGCCAAATCTAGTGAAAATGTAAGGTTTTCAAACCCTAGACATGAATTTTTGCAAAGAAGGCACTATGATGCAACTCTACAATTAGAAACTAGTCCTAAATGAGTGTTTGAAAAGGGTAGTAAAATCTGAAAAAAGATTTTAACTACAAACCCTAGCTAATGCAAAACTAGGTTTTTATGAAAAATGCACAATTTCAAGCAATTTTTAACAAATTAGACATGAAAATGCAATGCAAATGATTAAAATAAGATGAATTTCTGCAATTTAAAGAAGATATAATGAAAATGACAGAAATTAAATGAAATTAGATGTCAATTAATTCAAATTATGCCAACATGCAAGACTAAGATACCATTTTTTTTTAATTTTTTGTAAATTTTCAAATGCAATAAGATGAATGAATGCAAATCTAGAGTACAACACTCAGAAAGGTGCAAAATTCAAATAAACATGGGTTCACCAAAATGTTTAGTGGAAAAATGGGGGAAATGAAAACAAGGGTTTAGATCCTTCTTTCTCAACAAACATTCAAGGACATATCAACCGAGTTGAATCACACTTTTGTAAGAGGATTCACCTACAGGTTAGGCTGTCATTTGGAACGATGTGGAAGCTCAGATATTATCAACTAATGTATCAATTTAATGCTCAAATACCCTTGATACCCTAATTATGCAAAACAGTAAGCAAATTGATGAATTACGACAAATCCTTGCAGACTAAGGTAGTAGGCAAAGATTTATAACTAACCATTTTTTGAAGTTTAGAATGTGGAATACTCGGGGACAATGGCACTAACACCCCTATCCAAGGTGTTGTTTTCTTTGTGAAATCCTGACCTCCTTCTGACACTGATGTTCACTGTACTTTCTATTTTTGTCCTGTGAGATGTGGACACTAGCACTAGTGCCCGAGTCTAAGGCAGGGTTATTTTCAGGATGTCGGAAGCTCTTCAGATATTGATTGTCACTATCTAGATTGTTTCTATGTTTTCAACTTTGGAGGACACTGGCATTAGCGCCCTAGTCCAAGTAGTATTTTTCTTCAGGGATCTGGAATCTGCACACTATCTTACTATTCCCTACAACTCCAATCCATCAAGATACGAAACTTGTAACTTGCAATCATAAGGAGAGTGGTTGGGGGTTGTGGTGTTTAGAAGCTTGCCTCAGTCAAGCCCCGGAGAGATATTCAAGTCTTCCAAACACCATTGTCAAATAAAAAGTGTGTATCCCTATGGGATAGAGGCAAAAACAAATTGACAAATGATTGAAACACAAATAGATATTACCTTGTAGGTGTAGATCTCATGGAAGGAAGAGGATATTTCATGCCATGAGGAGATGGAGCCAAATCTGCAATAAACAAACACAATAACAACACAATACTTCTCTACAACATAATGAAAGAATTGAATTACTTTAGCATAAGATCACAAGTTCGTAATGTCCATCTAGTTTTCAAATGATGTCCTAAACAGGCTTATATATGCAACTACACACATTCCCGCTAAGAATTTCATAAATCAAACTTAAGATGTCGGCATGGGACCTAATTAATGGTGACCAAACTGACATTTCAAATTAGGGCTGACCTAAAATGGGGCAGGACTAGGGCCCTAGTGCCCATGTCCACCCCCCCCCCCCCCATTTTGAGTTAGGGACTATCTAAATAGCACCCCTATGTCCTATTTGCCACAAGACTTTGGTGTTTTCTCATCAGGATTCAAGATTAACATGCAAGATGCTTATAATGAATTCTAAGGACTTGAGAGCTAAACCTTAAGAGGGAAAAGCCCCCAAGGGGACTGTTGAGCAAATTTTGCACAACATATCAAAATTTTTGATATCACTAGAGATTCATACAAAGCTTGAAGTTAGTGGGGTTTGGGATATAAGAGCCCATACGAGTCAAGGTAGATTGAATATTTTGCTTAGCTCTATAATAGGGAATAGATATGAATAAGTCACATATTCTTAATATAAATGCAACTATAAGTGATTGAGGTCTAGCCTAAAGAAATGGGCATAGTTGAAGAAGTGCATCGGCCTCCAAATGATGACATGGATCTAACACTCAGGCAGGTCAATTGTAGTAGCAAATAAGGGGTCAAAGCCCATAATCAAATAGTGCGAGTGCTTGTGAAATGTTAGCAGCAAATCAATTATCACTTGAAGAACTTCAAATTCCAAATGAAGTATGAAGGCATTCATTCATTTGAACATCACGCTAGCTTCCTCAAATAATTGCTTCTTCAGTCAAGGATTGGTTATGAAGTGTGACAACCATCTTTGGCTTGGTCTACAAACAAGTCATAGATAAATAGTGTCACCAATGGAAAGTAAGCATGGCCTTCACAAATTGTGGGTGGGATCAGGCCATGCTCCATAGCTTTTGGAGCAGATCCATTGAGTCAAAACACTGAAGCAATAAAAATATTTAGAGCTTCTTTAATCAACTCAGGCGTAACCATCTAAAGGGCTCAGCATTGAAGATATTCATGTAGCTTTCCAAATGATGATGCTTAACCTTACAAATATTTCCACAGCCATGGTAGAAGGAGTCCACTTCAAATGGAGTTTCTCACTTAAGAGTCCCTTGCTCATAAGTTTCAGCATTTGTCACAAGTCCAGGTTCTTCTATCAAATATGACGCTACCTCTATGATGGTGATGAGTAGGTTGTCTGAAGCCTTAACATAGGCATGAAAAATGAATGGTGCTGTTTGAAGCTTAGAGGCTTGATAGAGATACATAATGCTCAGAAGATAAATAAAAGCAACCCAAGCTTATAAAGTGATCTATCAAATGCAAGTGGCATGACTACAATTAAGGAAGGTACAGCATAAAAATTTGGTGGCACAAGCCATAGCTAGATTAAGGAGGCCTATATATAAAATGTGGTCATTTGAGTCTAAGTGAAGCTAGGAAATCAACACAGTATCTGTGACATAAGTGCTTTCAAGATCAAGGAACATAGTATATGAAGCCGTGGCTTCCAACAAGCATACCAAGCCTCTTGAAAGGTGCGCCACCATATAAAGTTTAGTTAGCATTACCAAATGAAGATGTCTCAGCCACATGAAACATGGTGTGATAGTTTAAAAGGGATCCTTACCAAATCAAAAGTCGCAGCCATTCAATATAGGCTCTACCCATCAAAACAATGGCCTTGCAAAACAAAGAGGTGCTACTAACAAGGTAGCAGAAAGGAACCGTAGGATCAAACTCCTAAAGAGGTAAATAATGGAAGGCCACAGGTAAATATCGCTTCTTCTCCAACACTTCATAACAGCCATGTAGGAGTCAAGGACAACACTGAGAGGGGGTGAATCAATGTTGTGTGAATTTTCAAATCTTTTTCAAACTTTAACTTGCAGAGCACAAAGGAAAGAAAGCAATCATTGATTTGTCAAACATATATGCACATAACTGAAAATGAAAAACAATATGAATCAAGACACAAGAATTGCATGAGTGGAAAACCCTCCAGGGGTAGAAAAACCACTCCAGAATTGCTTCATTGGCTTAACTGATAAAAATGCCTCACTGGCTACAATATGTATCTAGGAGCACCAACTCCAATACCAAACAGAAGCACCCACTTCAAACATTGATATACCTCACTGGTAAACAAATAGGTCTCACTGACCAACAAGTCTCACTGGCTAATTCAAGGCCTCACTGGCAAACCAAATCTTCACTGGAAGTAATAAACAAGTTCAGAGGGATACTCTGTTTCCATTCAATTCAAAACATTTCTTCTCTCACATATGTCTGTCAAACGGCTATTCTATTCAAGATCAATCCTACATCCGGATACACTCAACAACACTGCATACTCTGTATGTTTCATCTCTGTCTTTCTTCATCACCACACACACACACACACCGTCAATGTACTTGTAAAAACATTATATACAAATTCTGAAAATCTTTTCATATTCCTTTCCTCTGCAAATATCCTCTTCAAAATTTCATTGACCTTTCAAAAATTCATTAACCTTTCATATTCATTTCAATCTGAACATTTTGTCTTCAATAAAAATTGCCTTGTAGGAGAAAATAAAATCTCTGATATTTTCTTCAATGTCTTGAAATGAATTTTTTTTTATATTCTTTTCTCTGTAAATATTATCTTCAAAACTAAAAACTTCATCCAATGCCCTGCTTACAAAATAACATTTTGTTCCTTCAAAAATTCAACTCTTGATATTCCTGTAAGAAAAAATGTCTTCAAAAACTCCTCAAGTTCTTTGATATTCTTTTACAATAAAAAACTTCAAATCAATCTTCAAAAATTTCTATCAACCTGCCTTTTCATCTTCCTCTGCATCTTCTCACAAAAAAAACTTTTTCAAAAAAAATTTGTATGCAATTTATATTCCCTTGCATCACTGGTTATCCTGCAAGATTATCTTCTTTCCTGCAAGATCATCTTCTTTGAAATTCTTCACACTAAAAAATAAATCTTCATTAAAAAATCTCCAACACTTTCTCCTTCTCTGCACAAAGGTTATATAAAAATGTTCTTGAAAATCTTTCACCTTCTCTGATAATCAATTTTGTCATAAAAAAATAATCTTCAATTAGGATGAAAAACCCCTAAAAACTTTCCAACTTAGATCTCATGCCTTTTAAAATAGAAATTAAAAATAATTTCTAAACTTTTAATTACATAGCCTTTAATGGCTAATCCACATACTTAAAAAGGAACTTTCAAAAGTTTATAAATCATATACAAAATCATCCCACTCGTAGGGAATAGAAAAGATGCCTTTTTTAAAATCATCCCACTTTAGAAGTTTTAAAAACTATAAACTGTGCTAAAAACAATTCGATGCTCCTTTTAGATTTTAAACTCTCCTTTGAAAAAGCATCGGGCTATATAGCATCCACTTTAGCCTTTTTCTATAAATCATAAAAAAACTACAAGAAAATTGGGCTCCCCTAAGGCAATTCAATGCCTTTTGCTTTTCCTTTTTAATATCCATGCAATTTTTAAATAAAAACATTTCAAATATGAATCGGGCTCCAAAGAAGGCTTTAGGAATTTGAGTTAAAAAACCTCCAAGGAATTCCTAACCTTTGAATTACCTTCAAAATTATAATGCTTATTCAAACAATTTCAAATAAAGGTCTTTGAATTATTTTAATCCCCTTTGAGTATGCTTCGTACCCATTATAAAATGATACGATGCTTTTTCAATAAAGCTCCTTCATAAAAAAAACTTTCGTTCTCTCCATAAGATTTCTAAATGATGTTTATACTTCCCTTCAAATATATTTAATATTCTATTTTCATGCTCTTTTTCTAATATGACTTTGTATATGAAATTCACCTTTTAATGTCATAAAGATATGACATATAGGAACTGAAAAATACAAGGTTCTAATATTAAAGCACAGTCATATGCCAACAACAATCAACTGAACCAACCAACTATGCCTGTGTCAAATGTTGACACCAAACAACCTTGTGCCAAGTAAGTCATCATGCCAACTGAAGTATATTAAGCCCAACATCAACCATCCAATCAAATTATCAAACTTACTGTAAGAACAATGACATCCCGAAGAACCAAACTGCTCCTATCAATCTGTAATGTGTAGATACCACAAAGAAGATCTTTTGATGTGTAACAACAATCCTGCATCATCATCACTTGTAACAACAACTCTTGTATGAACAACACCTGATTGATGTTTAACTATGAAAGACATGATCAACACACTTATCCTAATTGAGTCCTATCATAAGTGAACAACTGTGAAATGCATGATCGTGAACAACTATGAAATGCATGATCATGAACAACCTTTGTCAATAGTACAAGTGATCCTCAAATGTCCTGTAGTCCTTTTGACATCAATGACAAACTATCACCATCAATCTCCCCCTTTGTCATTGATGGCAAAACCACCTATTACAATTTATCTTTCTCCCCCTTTTTGACATCTGATGACAAAGATAATTATCTCCCCCTGAGAAAATAACTTCACTGAAAAGATGTTATAGCATGATCATAACAATTACAATATCACTATGAAGATGAAGACTGACACACTCCTGATGACATCACATGTGATTGAAAAACAAACTTCCAAAATAAACAATTCTTCTGCAATCAACACTTTTTGACCCACATGACAAATCTCCAATAAATCTATTTGCTTTCCCTTTGATAAAGTACACTGCTCATAAAAACAACTGGTAAATACTGACAAGAATAATCAGCATAAAACAACTCAACTCAGCATTGATCCAGTTCTTGAAATAGTCTTGAAGCCACATATCAACCTAAATTATACCATCCATTTATTGATATTCAACCTTCTGAACACTTTTGTAAAGAAATCATAAGCATTCTAATACTCTTTGATGAACAAATTTGCAGGAAAAAAAACATGAAGACTCCTTATCACATAGTTCCCAACACAAGATGCCAAGATGACCATTTTTGATAAGACCTTTACTTGCCTCTGATTTGATGAGATACAAAACTCACCATCAATGTCATAAGAGACTATAGATTGTCATAGCTTGAAACACATGCCTGATACCACTTCAAAACTGGAGTCAGTCAATACCTTTGTGAAACACATCAAATTCATTCTGTAACCAATCTATTCTGACACCTTTTCTAACATGACAAAGATAGAAGACCATCTAAACTATCCTCCTATTCTGCACAAGACACTTGTCAATTCTGATACAAAACCACATCTGAAATAAACTGCAATCAACAAGAATTTCTGTCTCTTGACATTACCATTCAAATAACATTTTCAAAAACACTTTGGATTGCAATACCATAACAATCCAACCTTTGTAATCATTAACATGATCAAGATCATTTGTCAAACAATTTGTGCATTTGAACACCTTTTCAATATCTTGAAAGTATAATAGGCCAAAGAACACCTGAAACACTATCACATACTAAACATCAACATTGTTAGCAACATCATTATCAACTATTTCAAAGCATGGCAAGATAGACAAGATCATCATATCAAATGATCCTTTTTCTTGAAATTTCTTGGGGTTAACTGATAGAACATTTGATACCTCCCCCTTACTTCATGCTATGTTATGCAATAGATGAAATGACTTGTGCAAGATGCACAAGCTTAGATTCTGACTTCTCTTTACTTTCTTTCTACTTCCAAATTTTCACAGGTGCTTTCTTCCTCCAAACCTTTTCTGCTTCTTTGCTTTTTCACCTTTTTAAATTAGGTGAAGCTTTCCTACAACTATGAGCTTTATGACCAAAAGAATTGTAATTATAACAAACTATGTTATAACCAAATGACTGATACCTTTTTGACATCTCCTGAGCAATTATGTTATGCTTCCATGTAGGATCATACATTCTATTGATTTTTCAGTTTCTTTGAATGTGTCCAACATTATTGCACTTGTAACAAATAATATCAGTATTTCTTCTGCAATTAACTGATCTATGTCCGAATTGATTACAAGCATAACAATGACCATTAAAAGAATAATTATACCTGTATATGTATGCTTGTCTAACAGGAGCACTTTTTCTGAAATTTCTTCTTCTTTGATTATGTATTTTGTTTTTAGTGGCAGCATTCAAATCAATCTTCGTTCTAGGTGTCTCTCTAGCTTTTGAACATTCTCCTTCTTCAAAACCAAGTCTAGTAGTGTCTTCATATAGTTTTTGCTTACCAAGCATCTTATCAAACACTTGATATTTCTTAGATAAAATCTTGAGACCATCATACTCTTTTCTCAGATTAATAATTTCACTCTCTAGTTTTAGATTCTCAATCCTTGCAACTTCAAGGTTAGATATTGAGACATCAGCTATCCTCTTAGCTTCTTCAATTTCTAATTTTAAATTGACAATCAATTTGTTTGATTCACTTGCTTGATTCTTCAAGTCTACAATCAGGTTTCTAGCATCTTCAAGATCTGTAAGAGCTTTGTCTTTTAAAACTCTTTCTTGCTGCAATTGCAACATTAATTTCTTGTTCTTCTTCTTATAATTCTTGAGTTCAGTTAGAGCATATATGAGCTCTCCTTCTAGATCAATCTCATAGTCTTGTTCATCATAATCCTGATCATCATCATCTTCTAAATTTGATTGGGTCTCAACTTCTTCATGTGATTACCTTTCATTGCCACTTTCTTGACACACTAGAGTGTCCTCTTCTTTATCATTACCTTGGTAAATTCTTTTCAATCTCCTCCACATATCCTGAGTTGTAACACAATCCATAACTTTACAAATAACATCATTAGATAGAGCAAATAATATAGCCTTCTTTACAATATCATTATATTCAAGAACTTCTTTGTTATTTACAGAATTACCATTTTCAACTGACATTAAAACATCATATCCTAAGGAGGATAAATATACTTGCATTCTAACATACCAAACTGAAAAATTTGAACCATCAAACTGAGGAACATCTGAAACCTTTTCTTCTAAGATAATATCAGACTCAACATGGAGAACATCTTCATCAACTAACTTTATATCAACATCTAGATTTGATAATGTCTTTTGTGTCTTATGACCAGAAAGAATCTTAACATTTCTCATGTTCTTATTTCTCCTGCACTTACCCATTGAACTCCACACATAGGACCTACCCAAACTGATTAAGTTGCAATAGGGAAACTGGCTCTGATACCAATTGTAGGAGTCAAGGACAACACTGAGAGGGGGGTGAATCAGTGTTGTGTACATTTTCAAATCTTTTTCAAACTTTAACTTGCAGAGCACAAAGGAAAGAAAGCAATCATTGATTTGTCAAACATATATGCACATAACTAAAAATGAAAAACAATATGAATCAATATGAATCAAGACACAAGAATTGCACAAGTGGAAAACCCTCCAGGGGTAGAAAAAGCACTCCAGAATTGCCTCACTAGCTTAACTGATAAAAATGCCTCACTGGCTACAATATGTATCTAGGAGCACTAACTCCAATACCAAACAGAAGCACCCACTTCCAACATTGATATACCTCACTGGTAAACAAATAGGTCTCACTGACCAACAAGTCTCACTGGCTAATTCAAGGCCTCACTGGCAAACCAAATCTTCATTGGAAGTAATAAAAAAGTTCAAAGGGACACTCTATTTCCATTCAATTCAAAACATTTCTTCTCTCACATATGTCTGTCAAATGGCTATTCTATTCAAGATCAATCCTACATCTGGATAGACTCAACAACACTGCATACTCTATATGTTTCATCTCTGTCTTTCTTCATCAACACACACACACAAACCGTCAATGTACTTGTAAAAACATTATATACAAATTCTGAAAATCTTTTCATATTCCTTTCCTCTACAAATATCCTCTTCAAAATTTCATTGACCTTTCAAAAATTCATTGGCCTTTCATATTCATTTCAATCTGAACATTTTGTCTTCAATAAAAATTACCTTGTAGGAGAAAATAAAATCTCTGATATTTTCTTCAATGTCTTGAAATGAATTTTTTTTATATTCTTTTCTCTGTAAATATTATCTTCAAAACTAAAAACTTCATCTAATGCCCTACTCACAAAATAACATTTTGTTCCTTAAAAAATTCAACTCTTGATATTCCTGTAAGAAAAAATGTCTTCAAAAACTCCTCAAGTTCTTTGATATTCTTTTACAATAAAAAACATCAAATCAATCTTCAAAAATTTCTATCAACCTGCCTTTTCATCTTCCTCTGCATCTTCTCACAAAAAAAAATCTTTTTCAAAAAAAAATTGTATGCAATTTATATTCCCTTGCATCACTGGTTATCTTGCAAGATTATCTTCTTTCCTGCAAGATCATCTTCTTTGAAATTCTTCACACTAAAAAATAAATCTTCATTAAAAAATCTCCAACACTTTCTCCTTCTCTGCACAAAGGTTATCTAAAAATCTTCTTGAAAATCTTTCACCTTCTCTGATAATCAATTTTGTCATAAAAAAAATTATCTTCAATTAGGATGAAAAACCCCTAAAAACTTTCCAACTTGGATCTCATGCCTTTTAAAATAGAAATTAAAAATAATTTCTAAACTTTTAATTACATAGCCTTTTATGGCTAATCAACATACTTAAAAAGGAACTATCAAAAGTTTATAAATCTTATACAAAATCATCCCACTTTAGAAGTTTTAAAAACTATAAACTATGCTAAAAACAATTCGATGCTCCTTTTAGATTTTAAACTCTCCTTTGAAAAAGCATCGGGCTATATTGCAGCCACTTTAGGCTTTTTCTATAAATCATAAAAAAACTGCAAGAAAATCGGGCTCCCCTAAGTAAGGCAATTCGATGCCTTTTGCTTTTCCTTTTTAATATCCATGCAATTTTTAAATAAAAACATTTCAAATATGAATCGGGCTCCAAAGAAGGCTTTAAGAATTTGAGTTAAAAAACCTCCAAGGAATTCCTAACCTTTGAATTACCTTCAAAATTATAATGCTTATTCAAACAATTTCAAATAAAGGTCTTTGAATTATTTTACTCCCCTTTGAGTATGCTTCGTGCCCATTATAAAATGATACGATGCTTTTTCAATAAAGCTCCTTCATAAAAAAAACTTTCATTCTCTCCATGAGATTTTTAAATGATGTTTATACTTCCCTTCAAATATATTTAATATTCTATTTTCATGCTCTTTTTCTAATATGACTTTGTATATGAAATTCACCTTTTAATGTCATAAAGATATGACATATAGGAATTGAAAAATACAAGGTTCTAATATTAAAGCACAGTCATATGCCAACAACAATCAACTGAACCAACCAACTGTGCCTGTGTCAAATGTTGACACCAACCAACCTTGTGCCAAGTAAGTCATCATGCCAACCGAAGTATATTAAGCCCAACATCAACCATCTAATCAAATTATCAAACTTACTGTAAGAACATTGACATCCCGAAGAACCAAACTGCTCCTATCAATCTGTAATGTGTAGATACCACAAAGAAGATCTTTTGATGTGTAACAACAATCCTGCATCATCATCACTTGTAACAACAACTCTTGTATGAACAACACCTGATTGATGTTTAACTATGAAAGACATGATCAACACACTTATCCTAATTGAGTCCTATCATAAGTGAACAACTGTGAAATGAATGATCGTGAACAACTATGAAATGCATGATCATGAACAACCTTTGTCAATAGTACAAGTGATCCTCAAATGTCCTGTAGTCCTTTTGACATCAATGACAAACTATCACCATCAGGCCGGTCATAGAAGACAAATATAGAGTTAGGGTTTTCTTGTGCAACCAATTAGTCACCGTTGGTTCCAAAGTAGATCAATGGCTCGGGGACAGTAAGAGAGGTGAAAAGGTGAAATTGGGAGGCACCACATGTCAAGAAAATAGATAAAGAAGAGCAGCTCAAAAACCATCAGAGGCTAACAAGTGGCTGAAGCACTACAGAGGAGTAAAAAGAAGCTATGGATGAAGCCACGTGGGGCAAGCAAAGCATAGGGAAATGTATTTGTTTTAATTTTCATAAAACTCATTAAGGAATTTGAGAGTCACGTGAGTTTTCAAGGTGGAGTTGAGTCTTTATAATATTGAGTTTATGGTGGTGGGCCTCCTCCAAGTATTTTAATATCAAATAAAGAGTTTTATTTCCTAAAAGCTTATGGTGAAGTTTTAGAATAAGTCAGATTCAAATAAAAGGAAAGATGAGTCATTTAAATATGTGGGTCCTTCTCCAAACCCATAAAGCCAAGTTATTAAATATAATGTTTGTTTGACTCTCATTCGACTCTTAGGGTTCATGTATGAAAAGATGAAGCCCACACAACCACTTCTATTCTCATGAGAAGCTACAACCACTAGCAACAAAAGAGGAGAGCGGTAGGAGATTTTCTCACACAAGAAAAGAGACGTTTTCCAACCATGAGTAATTTTTCATTTTCAGTTGCAGTTGCTAGATATTGTGCCAGATTTTGTGCTGAATTTCTTGGGTAGTTAAAGATATTTTCTTTTGGGGTTTTCGCTATAAAATATAGATCTAGGTGTAGAGTTAGAGAGTTCCACACATTCACAGATTAGAGATGAGAGCAGTAGACAGAGATTTTTCTTCTTGCCTTAGCAGTTCTTTCTTTCAGGAGAATGTAATATTTTACTTTGTGCAGCAATTTCTACCTCTGTAAATTTGTTATCCGTTCAAATAATGAGAACTACTGTTCTGTGCATATCTAAGTGTCTCTATTTCTAGTTTCTTTCATTCTTTGTTTCTTTTGCCTCTGTCGAATATGTTCTTAAACTAGGTATTAACCATGCATCTATGCTGTTTGGTTCTCAGTTAATCTTTCAAGGTTTGACAATGTGTTGATTCTGGGTAGTTGTTTAAATCTGGCGCATCACCTTAGATCTAGGCATTTATTTTTGCAAATCTCATTTTCCTTCTAACCTTTTCCCAAACCCCCTCTGAAAACAGAAGAGCCAGCTTCCCTAAAATCTGGAAGTTGTTTTTGGGGTCAATCCCATATCTCAGAAACTTCCCATGTTGATTGTTGGATTAGACCCACAAATTTATAATTCAACAGTTTTTGGCATGCCTGGTGGGACTGGTATCAAAGATTTGAATGTTTGTTTTCATAGAATCTTTGCCCTGTATTTTGTGGTTTTGATGGTAAATCACAGAAATATCTGCTCATAGGAGTATGAATTATCCATCTGGTAATTCTACTGAAGGCTCTTTCACAACTCTTTTCTTCTACAGACCATGGAAGCCCCTGGCATATATGTGCATTTGAATATTCAAAGGGATCTACCTTTTATGACTTGGGATTCAAGTCCTCTTGTTCTTCAATAGCAGGGTCAAGTTCCTGACACAACATGGAAGGTACTACCTCACTTTCTTGGAGATGGATCTATTTCTCCTGTAGATCACATTCAAGATGTAGAAAGTTAATGCTCCATTCACAATGTCATAACTGAGACTCATGCTCTTTTGTTGCTTGTATCTTCTCTCAAACGCAAAGAAAAAGAGTGGTACAGAGGATTGCAGCTCAATTTGAACACTGGATGGGATCAGCTGGGAGGGCTCATCTACAATAAATTCAGAGAAAGCATAGATATCAGCACTCTCACCCAGAATCTCATCACCATCAAAAGGCAACCTATGGAGCCATACATGACTTCAATTCAAGATTTGATAAGGTATGGAAAAAATTCTCTGTTGATATCAGACCATCTCCAGTCTTTGCATTTCTTTACTATTTAAAGGCTTTAAACCCAAAGATCTCTATCATGATACAATCTTTAGGAGGTGATAATCTTCCTCAGTCATATGATCTTACTATTAAGGCTGAAAATAACCTCATAGTAGCTGGTAAGTTGTCTCCTCTACCCTTGGAACCACTTATGCCTCATGCAAATAACCTCTCAAGTTCTTTCTTGTGGTCAAATGTATACCTATTCTGATCCACCCACCCTCTTTGCTGATTTGCCAAATCATGAAGAGATGATGGAGGTAAAAGAACTTATTAAAACCATCACCCATGAGTTAAATGAGTTAAAATGTCAAGCCATGTTTTATGCTTATCCAAATGTCATGCCTCAAGATCTTTATGAACAGCCATACCAGTGTTGTCTTATTACAGAAAAAATCCTTCCTCATACCAAGGCATTGCCCCATTATCTTGAAAATTATCCTTTGCAAGCCTCCGTAGATACAAATTAGTCCATAGAGGTCATAGATCAAGTTCTTTGCCATTTTGATATCAAAGAAGAATCAGGTCTCAAAGATCAAGATACAAGCAAGAAAGTGGCTCAGGTTTAGTCAGTGTGTACTTCTGGTTATCAGTACCAGGCACCTGTGGCAAGATGTGATTCAAAGTTTCAGTCAAGCGATGAAGAAGACTCAGAAGATGATTATGAGGTGACACTTCTAGAAGCTGAAAAGTACTTCAAGAGGGGCTTTGAAGATGAAAAGTATTGGGTCCAGACTGATGTATTTCATTTTGAGGAGGAGGTTGCAAATGGCATGATATCAGAGTCTATAAAGGGTGATTGCCTTTATTTTTGTCAAGGAGATAGCATAGAGGTGCATGAGAAACAAATGGAGCATGATGAGGATTTATTCTTGATCTTGTAATAAGGCCATCAGTTACTGGGTGCAGAGGATCCTACTATTGAGAAAATGCATGGTTCATTTGCAAACTCTGTTGAAGGTGATCATGAAGAAAATTTTGAAATAGAGACAAATGTAAGAGCTGATTTGTTTTTTATTTTTGAAGATGGTTATTATCTTCTTCTTGATGAAGACCCACAAATGCAACAAAAGATTCATAAGGATGAGAATCAAAGAGATATTTACAAGATCCAAGAGTCATGCACTGAGCCTTACTATACACATTTCTTCTTGCAAGAGGGAATTCCTATAAGATTCAAGAATATTCTGGGCAGTTCTGTCGCCTGCAAGCCTAGCCTGGACACTATCATGAGTCATCATTCTATTGAAAAGCTAACAGAAGAAGTCATTGATAAAATTTAGTCAGCAGAAGCTTTCAAATGCAAACAAAGGAATGAGTTTCAGTACTTTATTTTCCCTTCTCACCCTCCACTGAAGCATGAGCAGCATGCTGATAAGCCTGATTGGTGTTTTCATACCAAAGAGGAACCTCCGGAGTGCAGAGAGATGAAAAGGTACAAAATCTTGTTATACTTTTTCATGTATTTTGTCTGGTCAGTTATCAGTGCTATGTGTATCATTCCAAGAAGCATAATCAGACATGGCAGTTATTTTGCCACACCTGTTAATGGACATGTCCTTGTGCGTTGTAGATGCCAGTAATTGGTCTCAATTTTTCAGAATAAGTTTTTGCAATATTAGATAGTTTTAAGTTTTTAGTTTGTTTCCTTTAAAATAAGTCATGGTTGCTACAAATAAGAGATCTATGGTTTAGCCTGCTTCAGTGTCTTAGATTCAATGGTCAATGTCAGTGGTCACTAGTTATGGTTTAAGTTGCAAGGTTGTAGTATCAGCCTCAGTGATGTTTCTGGTTAGATGTATCTTCAGTTTCACGAGTGTTTGTTTCAACCTATTTGACTCTATGCCCAATGATTGAGGCACTGATATGCAAAGATAGAAATTATAGGTTCTGAGTGAGAAAGCTCACCTACCTAGCTAGTCGCCAAAATGTTGAGTAAATTTTGCACAACATATCAAAATTTTCACATCACTGGAGATTCACACAAAGCTTGAAGTTAGTGGGGTTTGGGATACAAGAAGGTAGATTCAATATTTTGGTCAGCTCTATAATAGAGAATAGATATGAATAAGTCACAGCTTCTCAATATAAATGCAACTATATGTGATTGAGGTCCAACCTAAAGAAATGGGCATAGTTGAAGAAGTGCATCAACCTCCAAATGATGACATGGCTCTAACACTCATGCAAGCTAAGTGTAGTAGCAAATAAGGGGTCATAGCCCATAATCAAATGGTGCAAGTGCTTGTGAAATGTTAGCAACAAATCAATTATCACTTGAAGAGCTTTAGATTCTGAATGAAGTATGAAGGAAGGAATTCATTTGAACATCACGCTACCTTACTCAAATCGCTACTTCTTCAGTTAAGGATCGGTTATGAAGTGTGGCAACCATCTTTGGCTCAGTCCACAAACAAGTCACATATAAATGGCGTCACCATTGGAAAGTAAGCATGGCCTTCACAAATTGTGAGTGGGATCATTCCATAGCTTTTACAGTAGATCCATTCAATCAAAATGTTGAAGAAAGAAAAACATTCAGAGCTTCTTTAATTGACTCAGGCATAACCATCTAAAGGGCTCAGTATTGAAGGTATTCACACAACTTTGCAAATGATGATGCTTAACCTTGCAAATAATGTCGTAGCTGTGGTAGAAGGAAGCCACTTCAAATAGAGTTTCTCACTTAAGAGTCCCTTGCTCATAAGTTTCAACATTTGTCACAAGTGTAGGTTCTTCTATCAGATATGGCGCCACCTCTATGATGGTGATGAGTAGGTTCTCTGAAACCCAAACACATGCATGAAAAATCAATGGTGTTGTTTGAAGCTTAGAGTCTTGATAGAGATACATAATGCTTAGAAGATCAATAAAAGCAGCCCAATCTTATAAAGTGATCTATCAAATGCAAGTGGTACATCTACAATTAAGGAAGGTGTAGCATAAACATTTGGTGGCACAAGCCATAGCCAGAATAAGGAGGCCTCTATATAAAATGTGGTCATTTGAGTCTAAGTGCAGCTAGGAAATCAATGTAGTATCTGTGACATAAGTGCTTTCAAGATCAAGGCACATAGCATATGAAGTTGCGGCCTCCAACAAGCATGCCAAGCCTCTTGAAAGGTGTGCCACCATATAAAGTTCAGTTAGCATTACCAAATGAAGATATCTCAGACACATGAAACATGGCATGATAGTTTAAAAGGGATCCTCACCAAATCAAAAGTCTTAGCCATTCAATATAGGCTCGACCCATCAAAACAACGGCCTTGAAAAACAAAAAGGTGCCACTAAGAAGGCAATAGAAAGGAACCATAGGATCAAACTCCTAAAGAGGTAAATAATGGTAGGCCATAGGCAAATATTGCCTCTTCTCCAGCACTTCATAATGACCGGTCATAGAAGACAAATACAGAGTTAGGGTTTTCCTGTGCAGCCAATTAACCACTATTGGATCCAAAGCAGATCCATGTCTTGAGGGTAGTAAGAGAGGTGAAAAGGTGAAATTGGGAGGTACCACATGCCAAGAAATTAGATAAAGAAGAGTAGCTCAAAAACTATCAAAGGCTGACAAGTGGTTGAAGCGCTGCAGAGGAGCAAAAAGAAGTTAAGAATGAAGCCACGTGGGGCAAGCAGAGCACAGGGAAATGTATTTGTTTTAATTTTCATAAAACTCATTAAGGAATTTGAGAGTCATGTGAGTATTCAAGGTGGAGTTGAGTGTCTATAATATTGAGTTTAAGGTGGTGGACCTCCCGCAAGTATTTTAATATTAAAGAAAGTGTTTTATTTCATAAAGCTTACGGGGAAGTTTTAGAATAAGTCAGATTCAAATAAAAGGAAAAATGAGTCATTTAAATGCGTGGGTCCTTCTCCAAACCCATAAAGCCAAGTTATTAAATATAATGTTTATTTGACTCTCATTCGACTCTTAGGGTTCTCGTATGAAAAGATGAATCCCTAAATTTTATACATAGCCACTTCTATTCTCACAGGAAGCTACAGCTGCTAGCAACAAAAGAGGAGAGTGGTAGGAGATTTTCTCACATAGGAAAAGAGATGTTTTCTAGCCATGAGGTAGTAATTTTTCATTTTCAGTTGCAGTTGCCAGATATTGTGCCAGATTTTGTGTCAAATTTCTTGGGCAGTTAAAGATATTTTCTTTTGAGGTTTTGGTTATAAAATGTAGATCTAGGTATAGAGTTAGAGAGTTCCACACATTCACAAATTGGAGATGAGAGCAGCAGATAGAGATTTTTCTTCTTGCCTTAGCAGTTCTTTCTTTCAGGAGAATGTAATATTTTACTTTGTGCAACAATTTATGCCTCTGTAAATTAGTTATCCATTCAAATAATGAGAACTATTGTTCTGTGCATATCTAAGTGTATCTGTTTCTAGTTTCTTTCATTCTTTGTTTCTTTTCCTCTATCGAATATGTTCTTAAACTAGGTATTAACTATGAATCTATGCTTTTTAGTTCTCAGTTAATCTTTCAAGGTTTGACACTATGCTGATTCCTGGTAGTTGTTTAAATCTGGCACATCACCTTAGATCTAGGTATTTATTTTTGTAAATCTCATTTTCCTTCTAACCTTTTCCCAAACTCCCTCTAAAAATATAAGATCCAGCTTCCCTAAAATCTGGAGGTTGTTTTTGGGGTCAATCCCACATCTTAGAAACTTCCCATGTTAATTGTTGGATTAGACCCACAAATTTATACATCAACAGGGACATTTTCTGACATAACAAAAATATACTATACAATAATAAATACAATTATATTAATTAGAGACTATATATTATATATAAAATAAATATAATTAAGTTATAAATATTAAATATGTCTCTCTTTATTCATCTATCTCTTTGTATTATGTCTCTTTGTATTTGTCTATCTCTTTGTTTCTCCCCTTCTCTCATCCTCTACCTCTCTTTTTGTCTTCCTATCTCTTTCATTCTCTCTCTACACTTCTCTTTTCCTCTCTTTGTGTATCCCTTTATCTCTCCATCTCTCCCCTTCTTTCATCCTCTACCTCTCTTTCTCTCTTCCTTTCTCTTTCATTCTCTCTCTATCTCCCTCTCTTTTTCTATCCTCCTCTATGTCTCTCTCTCTCATCTCTAAATAATTTACATTGTATAAAATATGCTAAATAATAACAAATATATCTATATTAAATATTATATATTATATATAAAACAAATATGATTATGTTATAAATAAATATTTAATATAAATAAATGATTTTATAATATAATATTATATCAATTATGACACAAATTCATAATTTTTGGTTTTGCACTATGTCTTCTTAGTATTTATGTGTTTCTTTAATTGTATAGTGAAATCATTATTCTTCTCTAAATAGTGCCATTTTGAAAAGTGTCAGGAAGGTGGAGACCACATTGCATTATATGGTTGACCATGCTTGTTTTCTAGTGTATTTGTCTAGTTGCCTTGATTTTTTTGAGTGTCTTAAAATGTAATCGATAGCCTCTAAGTAATTTTAGTGTGTAGGAAATATATTTATGCAAACAATATTGACTCATTTTTATTTTAAATGATGAAATGGATCTAATTAGTTAGCATGACTAATATGTGTGTGTGTGTGTAGTCATCTATCTCTCTATATATCCCCTTCTCTCTTCATCTACCTCTCTTTCTCTCTTCCTCTCTTTCATTCTCTCTATCTCTCTCCACTTCTCTATTCCTCTCTCTCTATGTATCCCTTTATCTCTCTATCTCTCCCCTTCTCTCTTCCTTTACTTCTATTTCTTTTTTCCTCTTTCTTTAATTCTCTCTATCTCTATCTCTCTTTGTATATCTCTCTTCCTCTATCCTCCTTCATGTATTTTGTATAACCAAGAAACTGCAATGAGAAACAAGCTAAACAAGTAACCTATTTCACCCAAATCCTAAGCTACCTCTGATTGAGCAAAAGGAATACATAAAAAAAGAAGTTAAATGATTAACTACATGCAAACCTTGATTGTGGATGTGCTCCTTGATGTGTTGATGTGGATGGCTCCTCAAATGGGCATCATAACCTTGCTTCTCATGGAGTTTTGGAGGAAAATAGACAGCATTATGTTGCATGAAGATGTTATCTTGATTGTGAAGGGGTGAGATCCAATTTATAGATTTTTGGAGGCTCAATTGGATGGTTAGGATTTGCTTTGCATATCAAGGGATAAGGATTCTTGAGAGCTCTCATGAAAGGAGAGCTCATCAGGTGTCATGATAGGATTGGTGGATGGAAGATGTCCTTGGATCAAGGAAGGATGAAGGGTTGAGATTTAACCTTGGGAAGATGGATGGATGAGATTGTCTTAGTAGATGGGAGGTATGGGTTGGATTTGATTGAAATTTTAAATTGGGAAGCATGGGTACATGCCCAATTTAAAATTGGAGGAAAATGGATAAGTTGGAATGGATTTAAATTTTAAATTGAAAGCATGTGTACATGCCCAATTTAAAATTGGAGGAATAGTGGATGGAGGACAAAGGGACCTTTGTACATGGGTCCTTGACCATGCCTTTTGTAAGAAGGCCATGTGGACATGCACAAGAGGCCCATACCTTTGTACATTTGGGGGAATGGAGAGGATTTGACCAAGATTAGATTAGGATTTAGTTTGTGTAAGTGGGGGATTAGGTTAGTTAATTAGGTTTATGTGTCCTAATCAAATGAGTAGAAAATAGGAATTAAATAAATATAACTATTATAGAGAAAGGGGATAAATGATTAATAAATCATTGTGGCTAGTGCTAGGTACTAATGTATAGTACAGATGAGTAGTGAATAGTACATGAATAGTGATTTTAACAATAAAATATTGTAAAATAATAGTTTGAAGGGGAATTGGTTAATTAACTATCTAAACATATGTTTATTCAATTAATGTGGTAGAAGTAGTGATTTAGAGATGTCTAGAGATGATTTGGAGATGTTTAGGGATGAATAGGGATAGTTAGTGATGAATAGGGATGAATTAGGGATGAATTGGGGATGTTATGAAGAATGACTAATTTTAGGTGTCTACATTTTCTCTTCCTCTCTTTCATTCTCTATATCTCTCCACTTTTCTATTCCTCTCTATGTATCCCTTTATCTCTCTATCTCTCCCCTTCTCTCTTCCTTTACCTCTCTTTCTTTCTTCCTCTCTCTTTCATTCTCTCTATCTCTATCTCTATCTCTCTTTCCATATCTCTCTTTCTCTAGCCTCCTCTATGTCTCTCTATCTCACTTTTACATAATTTACATTATATAAAATATGTTATATAATAAAAATATAACTATATTAGATATTATATATTATATATAAAATAAATATGATTAAATTATAAATAAATATTTAATATAAATAAATGATTTTATAATATAATAGTATTTTTAAATTATATTTAATAATTTATATTATATAAAATATACTATAAAATAATAAATACAATTATATTTGAGACTATATATTATATAAAATAAATATAATTAAGTTATAAATATTAACTATCTCTCTCTCTCTATTCGTCTATATCTGATGCAAACACACTCTCCAACCTCTACAAGATGCAGACACACTCTCCTCTCATGCAAAAACAAAACCAAATACTCACACTCACAATCAAATCATCCACATACAGATTATCGCTGTTCATTAATCAAACAACATTATTAAGATTGTAAACAACTAAATAATATATTAAGAATCCTTATTCTTATTCATATATTTGCAGACAATTATTTATAAAATTAGGCCTCAATGGCCTTTCTCATGTACATAGATCATTTAGTTCTCGTTTCTCTATTCTCTAACAATTTCATCTGGACTTTCACTATTATTTTCCTTCCATGCTCTAGTTGTACCTTCACTCTATCTCTGGCAAGTCTAGTAATTCAGTCATTCTTGTTTTCTTGTAGCATATATCTTTACTTTTGATTTCTTCCTCCTTGCCAAAGAGGCCACTCCCACTAAATTTTTTTTTCTCTCCATGATTTATGTTCTTCTCTTCCTATATTTCTGATCTTCTTCTGGCATAGCGAACCCCCTCTAGCTTTACATGGTAGTGCTTCCTTTTTATCTAATCTTTGTATTTTTCTTTTCTGTGGCTGACAAAAAAGAACCCCTCCCGCTAAGTTTTTGTTTTTCCTTTTAGACTCCTAAAACAATAAACATTGAAAGGTCACTTTTATCAGTTGAATCGACACATAAGGCAAGACATACGTTGTAAATCTCTTGATGTTCCAAGAAAAAACTACACAACAATTAAACCCACACTTCATTGGATGATTTGACTTCACTAATGAGACAAGAATATGAATGCCGATATGGAAAAATGGCCCCAAACGTAGTTTTCCATCTCTAATAAGTTTATATCTCTAAAGTTTTAGGTTCAAAATTCCTCCAACCACACAATCGATCTCCAATTCCCTATCATGTCTGCTATTAATATTTTATAGGTTTCAAGCTCCTTTCTAGCTGATCCATTGACACAATCAATCCTCATCTTTGGTACTTTCTGCTATGTATGTTTTAATATAAACATATATATACAATGTTCAAGTTGGAAAATAAAAAACATGAGGCTCAGCCCCACCACCACATAAGCATATGATTCATACTTCAGTAAACTCCTTAATTTGGGAAACTATGTACAGTCCCACACCTTCATTCCATGTATTCCAATCATCCTATGTTACTTGATACATATTGACCAATGTATTTATGTTCTTCGCCATATTAGAGGTAATGTGGATCTCATCATCTCCAAATACACAATCATGCTCAACAAAATTAACTCCCCAATTTGCATATTATTGGTACAATGATCTAAGGGAAACCTTACTAGCTGCTAGATTTGGAATAGCATAGGACCTTAGACAAAGGGCATTGTGTCATCAAAGTAGTATTGGTGCAAGATCATATTGTTTGCAAGGTGCTTGGAATTTGACTTTGTTGGACAAGAGTAAATATGACATTGCAATCTAGATTAAGGCCTTTGCAGTAGCAAACAGTATCATTCGTCAATCAACCAATAAGATAAAAATTCACTTTCATGATTTTTACGGAAACTGACTTTATGTGCGTCAGAATTGAATTCAAGCAACATTGCCAAACTACTTCCTTGACTATGCCAAACACACATAGTATCGAGAAAATCCATTAGAACTCAACAAACCAAACAAATTTGAAAATTAAACTTGCAATTATTTTTGGTTCATGTGGATTGCCGATTCACCTGGGATGCTCATGCATCAGACACGCTGGGTAGAAAGTTTATTAACGTAAGCTAACAAGAGTGGAGTTGAGTGATAGAATCACCCTTTCTGGTTGTGACCAACTAGCAACGAACTCCATCGCTAGAATATGTGCACAAGATCAATCCTTCTTCCTCTTCTTCTAGCACCATGCCGAAACAACCATCATCTTCCTCCCAAAACTCAATACACCACTCCTCTCTCATCTCGTGGATGCACATCCATCATATACTATCCTCCTCCATCAAATATTCCCTACTCTCCTATCTTCCTTCATGGGATCCAACCCACCGTAAACCGACCACCTCCACCAAGTTACACCTGCACCATCTTCAACTTCTAGAAGCAAATATGTACTATCCACACACCAATCTGTAACTACATACTCTCCATTTCTTTCTACATGGGTTAACTCCTTATTAACCTCAGTAATAAGCAAATCTCTAACTTCCTCATCACAAATTGTAGAAAAATTAAAAGTTACCTCTTCATCATCCTTCGGTGCAATGTTCATCTTCTCACCCACATCGACTGTAACATATCTCTCACCTCCAATTGTTGCAATCTTCTCTAGCCATACACCTTCTATTACCAGAAGTTGTGCCAACAAATCATCTTTATTTTCACCATTTTCTACAATCTCTTCGCATTCCATTACCGCAATCACATCTTCCATAGTTGAATTTTCAACCTCTTCATTCTCAACCGCTGCTACACTCAACTCTTCTGGCTTGACCAATTCTTTTTGTTGCCTTGTTTCCAATCTATCCACTCTTACATTTATATTAGCCACCATTGCCAAAATCTTCCTCTCTTCATATTGCCTCTGTCCATCCCATAGGATAGGCTTCTTCCTTATCAATATCCCCATCTCACTCACTACTGCAATCTCATCTTCAATCTACAAAACGAATTCTTTCACGGCTTCAAGGTCTTCCACTTCTTAGGACTCCTCTCTACCTACAACATACCTCACATGAGCTTCTCCTCTACTACTTCACTCTCTTCTTCTACCTGTAGGTCTTGGCATAGGCTTCCTCACATTCGTTGATGTGCCTATGCACTTAGGAACTCCTTCTCTGATACCATCTGATACAAACACTCTCTCCAACCTCTACAAGATGCAAACACACTCTCCTCTCATGCTAAAACAAAACCAAATAATCACACTCACAATCAAATCATCCACATATAGATTATCTCTATTCATTAAACAAACAACATTATTAAGATTGCAAATAGATAACCAATATATTCAGAATCCTTATTCATATTCATATATCTGTAGATAATTATTTACAAAATTGGGCCTCAATGGCCTTTGTCATGTACATAGATCATTTAGTTCTCCTTTCTCCATTCTCTATCAATTTCATCTGGACTTTCACTATTATTTTCCTTCCACGCTCTAGCTTACATACCTTCACTCTATCTCTGGCAAGTCTCTAGTAATTCAGTCATTCTTTTTTTCTTGTTTCCTTAGCAGCATATATCTTTACTTCTAATTTCTTCCTCCTTACCAAAGAGGCCTCTCCAAATCAATTTTATTTCCTCTCCATGATTTATGTTCTTCTCTTCTTATATTTCTAATCTTCTTATGGCAGAGCGAACCCCCGTACATTTACCTAGTAGTGCTTCCCTTTTATCTATTCTCGATATTTTTCTTTTCTATAGCCGATCAAAAAGAACCCCCCATGCCGAGTTTTTTTTCCTTTTAGACTCCCAAAACAATAAACATTTAAAGGTCGCCTTTATCAGTTGAATTGACACATTGTCATGCCCACATTTTACATGTGGTCACAACATGCTAACCCGCGTGTCATGTCCACATGCGACATGTGGTCATGTTACGAACTATCAAAAATTTTCCCTTACTACTTGAAATTTCACCCTCGCACGTGTAAGCATGCTCGGTTGCATATGTTTAAGTTGTCAATGATACTGTGGTTTACAGAATATTTCTCACATGTGTACCTTCACTATGCTGGACTTACTAGTTGCTTGATGACATTTACTATGTTTACGTTGGTTTTAATATTCAGCGTATAAATTAACTGGATAACTGGTTGGCCCCTAATTGGTTTTCTCAGTCTATTTCAATACTGCCTCGCATTAATTATTTCCTCCTCTTTCTAATTGTTTTGATTAACTTCACGTTCAATTGTTTACTTATTTATTTATTAACTTAAATTAATTTATTAAGTTAATTTGTTTTTTTAATACCTTAGTAATTCATTTGGAAAATACTAATCCCGAAGTCACGATTTCTTCATAGATGAAATAATATAAATAATTATTAGTGTAAATTACAATTGCCCCATTTTAATTATATATATATATATATATATATATATATATATATTCCTTTATATATATATATATATATATTTGTTAAAATCTTCCCCTCAATTTAGGAAGAGAACATCTACATAATATATATATGTATGTATATATATATATATATATACACATATTTATATATGCAATATCCTTTTAGAGCAACCTCATTTATTAACAAATTATATATATATATATATATATATATATATATATATATCATTGTTTATTTCATCATGCTAATGGAAACTCCACTCATAATTTAATAGAGTATTGTTATGAAATCCAACTCATAACAATGGGGTTGAAATAACCCTAACCCTTATTCTTTTATATAATTCATAAATATATATATATATACATACCTTTATGTATATATATATATATATATATATATATATTATTGTTTAATAACATTTAAGTTTATGCTCCACTCACTTAATAGAGGGTATTGTTATATAATAAACCTCATGTTATTGAGGAATGAGCAACCCTAATTTCTTGTGTTTCTTTTGATGTGTTGCAGGGTAAGGTGGAGCGGCGGCAGCAATGGAGGTCTGGCAGCAGAGAAAGGGTCGTAGTGAGCGGCAGAGGGAAGCGGTACTAGCGACAGAAGAGGAAACTAGCAGTGATAATGGGCGACGTAGGCTGTGAGGGTAGTGGTCATAGGAGACGGCACAGCGGGGTTCCGCAGGCGGGTGAAGGTTTAAAGTCACGGCGGGGGTGTGGGTAAAAGCCACAGCGGGGATGTGGGGAGGGGTGGAGCCCCACCCACATCCCACTTCGTGGGGTGTGGGTGGGGCTCCGCCCCTCCCCACACCCTCTTTGTAATAAGATTTTAGTGGGGGTTTAAACCCCCACCATTATACATTCTTTCTTTTTTTTTTGGCTGTGTAATATTTGATACTGCGAACTCTCTTCTCTTCGCAAAGCTTAATCTATAATTTTAAATATATATATATATAATCTTAGCATAAGATCTTAATTTAATTACAATTAAATAAATATATATATATTTTGCATAAGATATTCACATTGTGTAAATTTCTTAGATTCTCAGTTTATTTATATATATCTTTATATATATATACATATATGTGTGTGTGTGTGTGTATGTGTGTGTGTCATAGGAACTATACAAATATCTAATTTTCTTCAGTATTTCAGTTTATAAATTTAACAAATACTTGGAATAAATCAGAAATAAATATAGATTCCAATTTACAATTGTCAATTAAAATTCATCTCTTCATATGTACTTTCCAATACAATGTAAAGAAGAAATTAAGACTAAATATAGAATAATTATTAAATCCTTCACTTCAAATTCATTATCAAAGACAAGTAAACCATTTTCTGAAGAATTTTTATTGCATAATCAAATCAATTCTTAACTCTTTCCCAAAGACAAATTTACTTCCTATATAAATATTTGAATGTAATATTTTCACTGAACCATACAATGGGTAAATATTCATAACTTTACAAGTTTGTTATACAAGTATAAAACAACTGTAAAAATACACAACTCTCAAACACTTAAAGGAGGAAATTACTCTATTTCCCCAAATAACAAATTTTACAATTCAAAGGGAGTAAACCTCTCCTCAAAGGAAAACTTATCTAGGATGAAACTTAATGAACCAAACTCTCCTTGCCAGTAAGGATGAGTTACACTTTCCCCAAACAATAAAACTTTCCCATTTCTCTTCCATAAGCTCCAAGAGAAACCTGCATGACAACAAGGAAGAAATACACCAACCAACTAGCTGTCCTCCCTACCATAGACCCGCAAGAGGGTCACCCCTGAGCTAGGGAGATCATCCACATACCTAGGGTAGAGTAGACCAAAAACACTTCACAACATTAGAACAAATGACACACAACACCCATGGTTTTACTCACAACACAAAAACTTAGCTGAGGTGAGTTTAAAGAGGTAGGGAAGTAGACTCACTCAACTCCAAGATGTCATTCTTCTCAAATAATTATCATAACTTTTCTCATGGCCTCAAGCAAACAAAATTATTCTTTCTCATGGCCTCAAGCCATCCAAATAATAAAAATCACAGGGATATCCCAAATAGACTCTCAAGCCTTATAGCCCTCTAGGCTCAAAATTACCAACATGCCCTCAAGGCTTCCATATACCAAGAATAAGAATTCACCTGAGGAGGTTCACACCTTCCCTTCCCCATACATGATGAGCATTGTCTTCCAACTGGAAGAAGCTCTTTCAAACACCCAACACAAACCCAAATAACTAAAATAACACATAGACAACCTTGCAAATCCACATTCATCAAACAAGAACAAACATACAAGGTGAGTAACTGGCTCACTAACCTTTATAAGCCCTATTATGGATGTAGTTGAAGAAGAGCTCCACCCTTAGTCTCCTCCTCCAAGTTCTCCTTCTTTCCACAATAATCCAACCCCCTTACCTTCTCCCTCCTCTCCTCTTTAAAACAAATTCCCTCCATTATCTCTTATTCCCAAGTGGCATTAAAAAACTAAACCCACTCCTTATCCATTATCCCTAGTGGACTTAAAACAATTAACCCCACTCAAGAGGTCCCCCACTATAGCCCTTTTCCAACACATGGAGGAATAAAATACAATAAGTAAAATAGAAATGAAAAGGAAGTGGGTGACACACCACTCTTTTTATGGGGAACTCCCACCAAAAGAGAGGCATAAAGAGACAAAGCACTCCATTATTGGTGGATCATGGAGTCATTCCATGACTTGGAAGTGGGCTTGAGTGTGGATTCCACTCATCCCATTATCCCCATGCTCCCAAATTCATCACTTAACTTCACTATGAAGTTAAAGTGACCATATGGAGGTTATCCTAGTCAAAAGGGTCCCTAGACCCATGGGGTATAACCTAGGGTTGATTTTTACCTAGTTAGAACTCCCAGAGTCAAGTAAAAACACAAGAAGAGGGTCTAAAAGAAATAAACTTAAACAAGACTCATAACAACATTTCTTACAACACATATCACAATACAAGTAATTTAGAGGGTAGAACTAATTCCCTTGACCCCATGCAACATTACAACATTACAACATTTCTATCATACACGGAGTTGATTTTAGTTCCTCGTCAAACTAGATCGGCTCGAAAGGGATACAACATAGGGTGTGGAATGATCTCCTGTATTTGTGGTTTTGTTAGCAATACCTGCACACTCAATCTCGAAGTTAATAACACATAAAGATATCATAGCCGAAGCAAATTTAAATACAAGCATACCTAAGTATTCTACCATATATTCATACTGAAATTACATTAAAGTTCCATTTCTAATATTATCCATTCTTCATTTTCTTAAAAACAACATCTAACTATCATTGCACAGTTTATTTTCTTAAAAATCAATTAGGTTTAATCATCAAGATTCTGGGATCAACAGTCCCCCAATCATAAAAGTAATAGCAAAAGTACTGTAAATAGTCTCATGAACAGAAGTGAAAAAGGTAGGCCTCACACACATAAGGCAAGACATACGTTGGAAATCTCTTGATGTTCCAAATAAAAACTACATAGAAATTAAACCCACGCTTCATTGATCTATTTGACTTCACTAATGAGACAAGAATATGAATGCCAATATCGGAAAATGGTCCCAAACATAGTTCTCCATCTCCAATAAGTTTATATCTCTAAAGTTTCAGGTGCAGGATTCCTCCAACCACCTAATCAACCTCTAATTGCCTATCATGTCTGTTGTTAATATTTTATAGATTTCAGGCTTCTTTCTAGTCAATCCATTGACACAATCGATTCTCATCTTTGGTACTTTCTATTGTGTATGTTTTAATATAAACATATATACACAGTGTTCAAATTGGAAAATCAAAAACAACATGAGGCTCAGCGCCACCATAACACAAGCATAGGATTCATACTTCAACAAACTCCTTAATTTGGGCAACTATGTTTAGTCCCACACCTTCATTCCATGTATTCCAATCATCCCCTATTACTTAATACATATTGACCAATATACTTATGTTCTTCACCATATTAGAGGTAATGTAGATCTCATCATCTCCAAATACACAATCATTCTCCACAAAATTAACTCCCCAATTTACATATTATTGGTACAATGATCTTAGGAAAACCTTACTAGCTACTAGATTTCAAATAGCACAAGACCTTGGACAAAGGGAATTATTGCATCAAAGTAGTATTAGTGTGACATCATATTGTTTGCAAGGTTCTTTGACTTTGAATTTGTTGGACAAGAGTAAAGATGACATGCCAATCTAGATTAAGGCCTTTGTAGTAGCAAACCATGTCATTCATCAATCAACCAACAAGCTGAAAACCAACTTTTGTAATTTGTACGGAAGCTGATTTCACACATGTCAAGACTGAATTCAAGCAACATTGCCGAACTACCTCCCTGACTATGCCAAACACACATAGTGTCAAGAAAATCCATTAGAACTCAACAAACCAAACAAATTTGAAAATTAAACTTGCAATTATTTTTGGTTAATGCAGATTGCCGATTCACCCGGGATGCTTCTACATTAGACATGCCAGATAGAAAGTTTTTGAGCATAGGCTCACAAAAGTGGAGTTGAGTAATAGAATCACCCTTTCAGGTTGTAACCAACCTGTAGTGAACTCCATCGCTGGGATATGTGCACAAGTTCAATCCTTCTTCCTCTTCTTCCAACACCATGCTGGAACAACCATCATCTTCCTCCCACAACTCCATACACCACTCCTCTCTCCTCTTGTGGATGCACATCCACCATATGCCATCCTCCTCCACCAAATATTCCCTACTCTCCTATCCTCCTTCATGGGATCCAACCCACCGCAAACTGACTGCCTCCACCAAGTTACACCTACACCATCTTCAACTTCTACAAGAAAATATGTACTATGCACACACCAATCTGCAACTACATACTCTCCTTTTCTTTCTACATGCATTAAATTTTTATTCAACTCAGCAATAAGAAAATCCAAAACTTCCTCATCACAAATTGTAGAAAAATTAAAACTTACCTCTTCATCATCCTTTAGTGCAATGTTCATCTTCTCACTCGCATCAACTGTAACATATCTCTCACCTCCAACTCTTGCAATCTTCTCTAGCCATTCACCTTCTATTGCCAAAAGTTGTGCCAACAAATCATCTTTCTTTTCACCAATTGTTGCAATCTATTCGCATTCCATTGTGGCAATCACATCTTCCACAGTTACATTTTCAACCTCTTCATTCTCAACCTCTGCTACACTCAACTATTCTTGCTTGACCAATTCTTTCCACTTCCTTGTTTCCAATCTATCCACTCTTGCATTTATATCAACTACCATTGCCAAAATCTTCCTCTCTTCATATTGCCTCTGTCCATCCAATAGGACGAGCTTCTTCCTCATCAATATCCCCATCTCACTCACTACTGCTATCTCATCTTCAATCTACAAAACAAATTCTTTCACAGCTTCAAGCTCTTCCACTACTTAGGACTTCTCTCTACCTGTAACAACCCTCACATGAGCTTCTCCTCTACTGCTTCACTCTCTTCCCCTACCCACAATTCCTATCATAGGCTACCTCACATTCAGCACTCTGCCTATGCACTCAGGAATTCTAGCTCTGATACCATTTGATGTAAACACACTCTCCAACATCTACAAGATGTAGACACACTCTCCTCTCATGCCAAAGCAAAACCAAATACTCACACTCACAATCAAATCATCCACATACAGATTATCTCTGTTCATTAATCAAACAACATTATTAAGATTGTAAATAGCTAATCAATATATTCAGTATCCTTAAATTCTTATTCATATATCTGCAGACAATTATTAACAAAATTGGGCCTCAATGGCCTTTCTCATGTGCATCTAGATCATTCAATTCTCCTTTTTCCATTCTCTATCAATTTCATCTGGACTTTCACTATTATTTTCCTTCCATACTCTAGTTGTACCTTCACTCTATCTCTGGCAAGTCTCTAGTAATTTAGTCATTATTTTTTTCTTGTTTTCATGGCAGCATATATCTTTACTTCAGATTTCTCCCTCCTTACCAAAGAGGTTGCTCCCACTCAATTTTATTTCCTCTCCATGTTTTATGTTCTTCTCTTCCTATATTTCTGATCTTCTTCTAGCAGAGTGAACTCCCTCTAGCTTTACCTTGTAGCGCTTCCCTTTTATCTACTCTCTATATTTTTCTTTTCTATGGCCGATCAAAAAGAACCCCCCATGCTGAGTTTTTGTTTTTACTTTTAGACTCCAAAAACAATAAACATTGAAAGGTCACCTTTATCAGTTGAATAGACACATAAGGCAAGACATACGTTGGAAATCTCTTGATGTTCCAAGTAAAAACTACACAACAATTAAACCCATGCTTCATTGGTCGATTTGACTTCACTAATGAGACAAGAATATGAACACCAATATGGGAAAATGGCCCCAACATAGTTCTCCATCTACAATAAGTTTATATCTCCAAAGTTTGAGGTGCAGAATTCCTCCAACTGCCCAATTGACCTCTAATTCCCTATCATGTCTGATGTTAATATTTTATATATTTCAATCTCTCTATAGTATGTCTCTCTTTGTCTTTGTCTATCTCTTTGTCTCTCCCCTTCTCTCTTCTTCTACCTCTCTTTCTCTCTGCCTCTCTCTTTCATTCTCTCTTTATCTCCATCTCTTTCTCTATCCTCCTCTATGTCTCTCTATCTCATTTCTAAACAATTTACATTATATAAAATATGCTAAATAATAACAAATATAACTATATCAAATATTAAATTATAAATAAATCTTTAATATAAATAAATGATTCTAAAATATAATACTATTTTTAAAATATATCAAATAATTTACATTATATAAAAGTATACTAAACAAAAATAAATACAACTATAGAGACTATATATTACATATTATATGAATATAATATATTTTATATGTTATATAATGTTAATTAAAAAAGTATTTTATTTGTTTTTTTTAATTCTCATTTGTGAGTGGATCCAAAATACAAAATATAATTTAAAAATAAAACATAACCTAAAATTTTAGGTTTAATTAATTATTGTTAATTATTTTTTATCAAATACCCAAACTTACTTTTACCTATACATTAAATGAATACATTAATATTGCTGCTTAAACCATATCTCAGTGTTGTCCTGACAAATTCCATAGTTTACAGTGGCAAACAAGAAAAATGGTGGGGATTTTCTGATTCCATAGTTTACAGTGATGAAACAATGATGCAGGAGCATCCTAGGTGAATCAGGGTATCACACAAAAATATTTTTTTGTGGTTTTTGTTGATTTAGTTGATGTTCTTTGCATTTAGAAAGGGTCATTTCAAGATAGTAAATTGTTGGCAATTGCCATTGAATGATTATGGAGCCCAGCTATTACATGTTGAGTTTGTGATTCAATTTTCTCAAAGCATTCAACAAGAAACTCTTGTTGTCAACATGATGTTTCCTCATAATTCAGATATTTGCCTAGTTCGTCTCTGTTAGGTATATAAGATCCTAGAGCATTTGGAAGCTAACAAGTGTTGTAGATAAGTGGGTTAACCATTGCAATCCTCATGGCATATTGTGCCATCACATTGCCGTCATGGTATCAAGTAAACCTATGTAAGGCTATGAATTTTGGAAGAGAAATTATATCGGCTATGAAACGTTTGATCACCCATACGAAGAATAATATAAATGATAATCATGACACCATTCAAAGGTAATTTTGATGTAGACATCTAAAGCATTTCAACGTAGAACTAAAGGAATTAAGGCACCACATCTGAGATTTAAATAGATCTTTCAAATACCCTCACACAGGAGAGAAGAGGAAATCGAGGCATTTACTCCAAGTCTTTTATAAACTTTGATAGCTCCCAACTATATAAGGACTAAAGATATAGGAAGGGGGCGTTGAAAATATAAGAAGAAGCCTTGAATCGATTCATTTCTAAAGACACTAATTTCACCAGCATCTAATGCCTATTTAAAAGTAGAAATCGTATGAGCTGAGGTGTCATTGGGGAAGAGAAAGCGCTCAGTTTGGTGCTATAATTGAATATGAAAATTAGAAGTTGAAACACCACTTTGGGAAAAGAAAAATCATTAAATTTACAAATCACTAAGCATTGGGGTCGTGCCAATAACAAAGGAAAATGAGGCAAGAGTATGGCGTTGGAGAGGAACGGCTGATAGGTGGGCTATGCAGATGGAGTTAGCTAGAGTGGGCAGTAGAAAATGGTGTTACAGAGAAGATTATGGCTGCAGATTGAAAGGAGTATCATGTAGAGAGAAAATATTTTTTTTATGCCTGTGGAGAGGCCATTGAAGGCCAGTAATGTACATAATTGTTTGTAGATGTGTGATTTATTGTTTTGAATAAGAATCAAATTTAGAGAGTATTATTTGTTGTTTTTTGTAATCTTGTGAATGTCTTTTGATTGATGATAATAGAGGATTTGTCTATGTGGCATATAAGTAATTGGTTATATGTTGTGTGAGAGGGGAGTACTCCTCTTGCATCAAAAAAGAAAAATGGTGGGGATTTTCTGAGAGGCTAACAATTTAATGGGAGTAAAATCTCCCACATATAAACCTATCAGCTAATTATATTTTTTACAAATAAATATAAATACAAATAAATATAAAAATCACTCATAAAAATGCTCCCACATATAGACCTATCAGCTAATTATATTTTTTAACAAATAAATATATATAAACCTATAGCTAATTATATTTTTTACTGATAAATATTAAAATGCACCTTAAAAAAATAATTACACAAATTTATTTTTAAATTAAATATAAAAATTAGTCTTTATATATTTAATACAAATTTATTTTTAAAAACAAAATGAGCCATGTCTTAAAGCGATTTTAGTCTTTATATATTTAATTCATTGAAAGGGATGAATGAAATAAGATCATTTATTTTAGAAATAGATAAATATATTTCCAAATATTATATCAATCTTGAAATTCTCCCATGACCCATAATATATTCCTCAAGATTTGAGATGTTTACATGAGAGAAAAAAATGGTGGGGAATTGTCAACCTAGCAGGAGAAAAAGCTACCACATATAAGTCTATCGGCTAAAAATAACAAGTGCCACTAGTGACGAGTACCTGCCTTCTAGTGTTGAAATAAAAGTATTTATTTTGTACTTGAAATTTTTTTAGATTAAATATTTGTTAATATTGATGTGGAACTCATTTATTGGTAAATACTCTTCATGAATTGATTAGTTGATTCTGAGTTTGATTTAATATTTGTTTGCTTAGCATAGACTACAATGGAGTTTGCATTGGAGAATGTAATTGATTAGTTGATTTTGAGTTTGATTTAATATTTGTTTGGTTAGCATAGACTACAATGGAGTTTGCATTGGAGAATGTAATTTATTAGTTGATTTTGAGTTTGATTTAATTTGTCTTTGGTTAGCATAGACTACAATGGAGTTTGCATTGGAGAATGTAGAAAATGTGAATTTTAGTCTAATATTACCAATTCTTGAGTCTCAAGTTTTCATTTATTATAGCTACTTGCTATTATTACCATGACACAAATATATATCAATATTTCATTTTACTATGTTTTAATAATTTTTTAAAATTAAATAATACTATAATTAATATATAAAATGAATAGTAATATTCATATTAATATGATTATTTAATTTTTCTTCATTGTAATTATAATATTGATATTTTAAATATGAATAAAATAACAGAGTTAATATTATTTTTATAATAAAATTTATTATAGCATAGGAAAATGAAATATTCATCTATATATTTGTTTATAAAAATTAAATATTAATATATTATAGTGAAGGAAATATTAATTCAACGAGCTAAAATTTATCAAACCCATAATGTCTTTGGGTCTATGAAGTAGAAAAGGCACTCAAACAATGAATTTGAAAATGGTAATATGCCCCATCCAAATATACTAGGGGAGTTTTCTTGCTCTTAAGGGCATGCATTTATTATCATACTAGAAAATTGTTTTTTCTAATGAAAACTTTAAATTTTGAATAATATGGAATATTTATGCCATGCAATTTTGAACCATATGGAAAATTATGCCATGAAAGTATATGTGAGAAGAAAAATGGGATAAGTATACTATGAAGTATATCACCTAATGAACTAGAAAAGCAACACAATAATGTATGCCACCTACTGGAGCTTTAAGTAAAATCTTTTACTTGTTATTCATTTGTTTTCATTCTAAATTTTTCCTTCTACACTTGTATTCTTAGCTCTCTATTCATAACAATATGTTTTAAATAATCCTATAATGTCAAAAAAGGTAACTGACTTCAAACCATTTTGTTCTTACTGTTAAACAAAGCTTAAAAAATACTAGGCTCTTTCTTTATCCAACCCACTCCCCTATCGGATTGTTTTCTTTCAATTTTCATTTTAAGTTAGCAATTTAGATTACCACAACAAATATAACAATATCAAAGTAAAGTTAAAATTAAACAATTTATGTATTCCATGTGTCTCATTTCTCAATGCAAATATTTTATTGGCAATATTTGTTTTTACTAAAATATAGCATAAATATAAATACAATATAAATTTCTAGAATCAACAATTTAATCAAATATAACCATACCAAACTAATATCAAAATGAAACTATTACATGTTTCATTGATCTCATTTTCATTTTCTAGTGCAAATATTTTATTAACAATATTTCATTTTACTATAATATAATATAAATATAAATACACTAGTAATTTATATTTAAAAAAATATATCTATAGTACGCCGAGAGATATCTTCCAATTCATATTCTTCAAATGTAATAAAGATTTCATTCCATAACTGCCCAAGTTTTTCTATTTTTCTATCCATTTGGCTTCCACGAATTTATTTATTTTTTGTTTAACATGATAAAGATTTCACTCCATAACTGCCCAAGTTTTTCTATTTTTCTATCCATTTGGCTTCCACGAATTTATTTATTTACATATTTTATGAATTTTGTTTATATGGAATCTGAATCTTAATTGTTTACAAGAATCTAAATCTTTCATCCCTTACTGTGAGTGTAGAATGCCTCTCGGTGTAATTATAAATTTGTATAATCAATAATTAAATATAAATTATATTATTAAAATATTATATAGATAATGAATAAAAAATAAATAATTTTCATAAGGCTCAATATTATATTAATATGAATACTACATAATAAAAAAAAAATATTTAAATTTCTATAATATATTAATATTCAATATATTTACACCAATATATCAATATTTAATTTTACTATGTTTCAATAAATTTTATTATAAAAATAGTCAAGAGATATTAATGTGAATATTAATATAATATATTAATGTTTAGATCACGAAAATATTTAAATATTTAATACTTATATACAAATATATATCAATATTTCATTTTACTATAATATAACATAAATTTAAATACATTAAATGATAATTTAAATTTATTTGTATAATCAATAATTTAATATAAATATTATTATTTTTTGATACGTAAATATAAGTTTATATTGATCTGAAATAGGTATGAACATGCAGGTGCCTATAAGCCGTTTACCTGCCAAAACCAGATGACAAAAAGATCCCAAAACCCATCCTTAGAGCTATAGGGTTTGTAATGCTTGACATAGATAGCACAAAGCTGACTGAACCGATGACCATGCAAACAAAAATAGCCTCTAGGCTTACTGGTCTTAGTATTAACTATACTATTTAGCCAATCTAAGAGGGACAGAGCCCATCGAACTGAGTATAAGCAAACAGGGTATTAAAAGAGGCCAAGCTCAATAGCCATGACTCGGAGCCTATCAATCCAAACCTCTTCCCCTGAATCTATATTCTCTTGCAGCATGTTCTGTAGAAATTCGTATACCTGGAGGACACGATCTTGATGCTCGATCAGCGCCATTCCTTTCAAATCTAGGAGGAAGGGCAGAATCTTCGTTACCTCCAAAGGATCCTTGTGTGAGACAATGTCTTTTGGGCGGGGGATGCCCACCCTTGGAATGGCTGCCTCCAAAATGGAGTCAAGGCCCCGAAGGAACTCCAACTTGAAAATTTTCACCATGATAGATTTCACCGCTGCAACACACCCCGGCATCCAGAATTGAGGCAAGGAAATGGGCAGAAATGTGGGAATCAACCTGATAGAATTCATCCACTGCCAAGAAATCTGTCCCCAAAATTATCTTGACCACCGGAAGGAGGAGGCCCTCATGCCTGCGCAGTATCTACTTTAACCTTAAATCTGTGACCGAGCCTTTGAAAGCCATCTGCCTTACTGAACTTTCCAACTGAAGAGGTGTAGAAGTCCCCAAATTCAACAACCCATGCACTGAGATCTTCACAATGTAGCCCGAGCCCTGCTCCATACTAACTGATGCTGCGACTGACGAAACCAGCAGAAGACCGCGCGGGACTGAGAAGTGGGAATGCAAATAGGAATGAAAAAATGTCATTCTGTCTGCATCTACGGGAGGTCGCATTCATTTAACCGAGGCTAGTAATCAATGTAACGTAAGGTTGCTCAGAGAGAAGCGTGCCATAGTTCAAACCGGAGGCTAGCAAAATCAATGCGGGAGGAAGAACCACCGAGGCATGAAAGCCTCTCCAAATGTTGATAAACAAAAGCCATGATTACTTCGCATGGCATCGACCCATCCAAGTGTTCTTGGATTGGGTGCCCACCCTGCCACCCTATTTTGCTTCTTCATCCAGAAAGGAATTTGACACTAATTCCATCTGCCCCCTGATTGGAGAGAGAGTCTGCTTCTGCATTGGCCTCTCTATAAATATGATTGACTGTGGTCAGCTCAAACCAGTCCATCAAAGCCAAGGCTACTTCCAATTTTGCAGCCAATTTCCAGTTTAGGAGTTTCCTTGTGCGTAGCCCATTGATCACCACAAGGGAATCCCCCTCAATGGCTACCTGACGAAGATTTAGCTCATGGCCAAGTTTCAAACCTAAGATTAAGTCCTCCATTTCCACTTCATTGTTGGTTCCTTCTACTAATGGCTCTGCAAGACTACCAATTGTTTTCCCTTCCCAATCTCTGATGATGCAACTAGCTCCTGATTTACTGGGATTCCCTCGTGAAGCTCCGTTGAAGTTCAATTTGCACCACTCAGGGTCCAGGGGAGACCATTTGACAAGTTGTCTTTTGAGCGATGATTGTTGTCCTCCTTCCAAGCTGAGAGACGGCAATATAAGGCCCTGCCAACCTTGTCTGATCTTGGCATCCCAAGCTGAGAAACTCTTTTGTGTTACCTTACCCAGTGTTGAGTTAAAAACCTCGACTATACAACTCTCGAGTTTATTTAGAAACGAAGGGAGAGGCATTTCTTTATCCTGGAAGAGTCTTCTATTTCTTTCTTTCCAGAGCTCCCAAATCAACAATGAGGGACTAATTTCCCATAGCTTGTGATACACCGTTGTTTTGTGTAAACTGGGCCAACTAGATAACCATTCCGACAATCTCGCTGGCAAAGCAGATTTCCAGAGAAGTTTGTTCATTAGCCAGTTCCAACTTATGTTCGCATACGGACAACAAAGAAAGAGGTGATCTCTGTCCTCTGAATGTTCTTTACACAAACAACATCTTGAGGGGCCCTGGAATCTGAGTTTGGCTGACCTATCTGCTGTTAGGGCTCTGCCTTGAGAGGCTATCCACAAGAAGACTCCTACTTTTGGCATACAGCTGGGGTTCCAGCACATCTCTCTAGGAATTGCCAAGGCTTCCTCATGACAGTCCGCTAGTTTGTTGTATCCTTCCTTAACACTGTAAACTCCATTCGGGGCACCTACCCATCTAAGGATATCCGAGCCCTGCCGGAAGCTAATCTGTTTGTCAGCCATGGTTTTCTCAAAAAGTTGCAATTCTTCCTGACATAACCTGAGATTATGTGGACTCTTCCATTTGGCTGCCAGAAGACCATTGTGAAAGGATGGAATCAAAAAATCTCTTACCTTATCCCCCCATGCCTAGGTTGTTATAGTTTTGACATTTGCCAAGCTTACCTCATTGGCCAATTTGGGTAGCCCTTGCCAAGAGTCATCCCACAATTTAGCAGAGTCCCCACTCCTGATCTCCATGAAAGATGGTCTGAGATGAGATTTCTACAGCTGCGGATGAAGTTCCAAATTCTGGAACCTGAGGGAAGCTCCCTGGAAGTGAAAATGCTGTCTACCCCTTCATCCAAATATTTTGCCCACACAATCCGAACCCACTTGAGGTCTGGGTTAGAAAAAATTGTCCAAACTAATTTGGCTCCCAAGGCTTTGTTTTGGAGCAAAAGATTTTTGATACCCAAACCATTCCTTCATTTAGATTCACAAATTTGTTGCCACTTAACGAGAGGATATTTGAAATGATCAGCTGATCCTTGCCAAAAAATGTTCTTCATCTTCTTATTCAATTCTTTGCTGGCTTTTCTTGATAAAGGAAGACAGGACATGAGATAGGTAGGTAGGGCAGAGATGACTGACTTGAGTTTCGTTAACCTGCCTGCCCAAGACAACCAACTATTTTTCCAAGAGGCTGCCTTGTTGCTGACTCTCTCCAGCAGATTATTCCACACATTGCCTGGATGAAGGCCCCTATCCAACGGGATCCCCAGATATGTGCAGGGGAGAGATCCCTTCATAAAACCAAGGATCCTCAAAATCTGAGCTTCCAATCTCGCAGGAGTATTAAAGAAAAAAACTTTTGATTTTTCATGACTAACTTCTTGTCCTGAGGCCAAAGTGTACTTTTGGAGGATAGTCTTGAAACTTTGAGCCTCCCTGATTTGGGCCTTTCCAAATAGCATGGTATCGTCAGCAAATTGCTGATGGATAATGGGTGAGCACCACTTGTGACTTGAATTCCTTCGATCTCCCTAAGGATCCAAGCTCTGGAAAGTGATCTGCCAAGCGCTTCGACCATTAAAATGAAAAGGAAGGGGGATAGTGGGTCTCCCTATCTTAACCCACGAGAAATATTGAAGAAGCCCTCCGGAGATCCATTCACAAGAACCGAGAATCTAGGACTTGCCACCCAGGAGAAAATCCAATCGAGCCAATTCTTGGTGAAGCCGAAACCTTCCAGAACTTTAAATAGAAAACACCAATTGACCCTATCGTAAGCCTTTTTTATGTCAAGTTTTAATAGCATTGCCTGCTTGCATGTGACTTGAATTGAGTGAATGGCGTCCTGAGCAATAATTACCCCATCCAAGATGGACCTTCCTGAGACAAACCCTGTCTTCTCCTCTGAAATCAGATCTGGTAAAAGTATTTTTAGCCTATTAGCCATTGTTTTAGCTAAAATCTTGTAAAAAGTATTGCACAAAGAGATTGGCCTGAAGTCATCCAGAAGTTTAGGCTTCTCTTTCTTTGGGATTAGAGCTAAGAAAGTGTTATTGACTTCTTTTAGGAGTTGTCTAGAGGTCCTAGATTCCTCTAAGGCCTCCATAATGTCAGTGCTAATTATGTCCCAGCACTTCTGAAAGAAGCTAGCTGGAAAGCCATCGGGTCCAGGTGCTTTATCTAGATGGAGCTGAAAGAGCGCAGACTTCACTTCCTCCTCCGAGAATTTGCTGTTCAACATGTCATTTTGTTCATCATTTACCAACTTGGGTATATAACCCACAAGCTCTTCTTGAGCTGTGAGCAAGGAACCTTCTGGTTCATGCAGGAAAGTCTGAAAATGCTCCACCACAACTTCTTTGATCTCCTCCACATCCTCCACAAGCCTTACATTAATGTCTCTAACCCTGGAAATTCTGTTAACTTCCCTTCTTGCCTTTGTAGTGTTATAGAAGTATTTGGTATTTCTATCCCCGGCAGATATCCAAACTTCCCGGGCCTTTTGCCACCAGAATACTTCTTCTTTGGTGAGAATATCATTCATTTTTGCCATCAACACTTTTTCTTGTAAGTAGCTATGGTTATCCATTCCCTCTATGATAATTTCTCCGATAGGGCTTTAATTCTGATTCACATTGCCTCTTCTCCTTAAAGATGTTTTTGAAGTTATTTTTATTCCACGATTTTAGATTCTATTTAATAACCTTCAACTTGACTGCAATGCTAAACATTTTGGAACCTACTGGCTGCGTTCCATGCCACCATTGTTTGATTAGATCCAAAAAATCCTTATGTTGAAATGACATATTTTCAAATTTGAAGGGACTCCTGACTGATCCCTTTTCCCCCAATAGTTCCAAACGAACGGGGTAATGATCTGACCCTGGTAATGGAAGCAACTGACAGTCGAGATTAAAGGGAAACCTGCTAAAATCTCCTTTGAAGAGGAACCTATCCAATTTCTTAGCTATGTTATAGAATCCTAGCCTTCTATTTGTCCATGTGAACTGCCCACCTCCCATTTGAATGTCACAAAGCTCATTTCTATCCACAAAACTTTCAAAGTCCAACTGAGATTGAAGTTTCCTTCCAACTCCCCCTTGCTTATCACTTTCTTTCAAAATTGCATTGAAATCCCCACCTAAAATGAGAAAATCAAACCCTGGAAGTTTGCAAACTTTGTCCAATTCATTCCATACATTTCTTTTATGAATGTAGTTATTAGGTCCATACACATTAACCAGAAGAAAAGATTGGAAGCTAGGCTCCTTACCTTGTAGGCTTGCCAGTAATTGCTTGAGGCTACCATTTCGAGCAAGACTGTCTGCAGCTTCCAAAACATGAGCAGTCCACCTGATGCTCCTTCTGCATTAACTCCACACGACTTCCAGTTCCTTAGTTTCAGGCCAAGAGTTGCTCATTCTTGTTCTCCTAACTTAGATTCTTGGATCAAGCAAATGTCTGGTTGCTGCGCGTTCAGATGCTGTCGCAACAAGCATCTTTTGTTAGGGGCGTTTAAGCCCCTAACATTCCAAGTTATGATTTTCATTGTTGTTTAGGAAGGGCATTTCCCTTCCCTACTTTCAAAAGAGTTTGAATTTTCAATTGCCTTGAAGCCTCCCCATCCCACTTGAGTTTTTCCTTATTCGGAATTCTACCTTTCCCTCTGTGTTCACCGCAATCTGGCACTATTTTCATAGGTTCCTTGGATTTCAGCCCTAACTCCCCTTGTTCTGTAAGGTTATTCAGGGCTTTATTCGGATCTTCCTTGTCCATTAACAAGCCTTCATTACCCATCAGCTCGAGATCTTGTTCTACCAGCCAATCTTCAGCTTCAAAATTGTCAATGTTGAACTCCCCTCTTTTGGCCGCATTTGCAATGTCCACCAATTCTTTACCCACATTTATAAGAGAATCAAGATCCTCCTTGTGCACTGTGTTGCTGTCATGCCCACATTTTCCTTGTGGTCACAACACACATCGCACGTGTCATAGCCACATCTGTCATGTGGTTATGACACGAGATATGAAAAACTTTTCTCACACTGTCCTAAAAACCCCTCTCGCATGCGTACGCATGCTCAACGGTGTTCTCTCATGGCGAAACACTATACTCATCGGCGGAATACAAGTACAATGGCATGCAACCAGAAGCATATAGCTCAACAAGAGGGTCTATACAATGCTGCTAACGTCATTGCAAGAGTGAGATTACCAAAGTTCTTAAATCGAACCCTCGGCAATGTTCGGTAGCAGAATGCCTTACGGCGTTAGTGGGAATTACGCTGCACTCATTTACGCACGTGGTTTGCTGATAGAGGAACCACTCCCCACGATGCCTTGTTCGGACTAAACCGGCTAGTGATCTCCCTATTTAGTCATTTTTCAGCCAGGCACGGTTGTCTGTCTCCTCTCTTGTTTCCTGAAACATACCCCTCCTATGACTTAGCATTTTCAACAAGGCGGTTTGGTTGCCCTCTCTTCCCTTTTCACAAGTTCTTAAATCTGATTATATCTTTATCGCCCTTACCTTAACTATTTCTTAGTTCATTTAGTGTGTTTATATTTCGGTCTCTCTCTCTCTTTCATTTTCTATGCTTTCTTTATGTGCATCCTGACCTTTCTTCATGATTTACGTCAATCAGGGTTATTACTGCAGCTATTGTTGATATTAAACCTAATTTCAGGATGATCTAGGTCACAAAAGCTGGTTTACTATTTCGCTGGACTCAGTCTCCTAATCTTCCCCGATCTAGGTTCCTCCTCTTCGTAAATACTTAGTCAACTTGTTCCTAAGCAAATTTGGCAGAAGGGTCCGTCAACTTAGTTCTCTTATCCCGTGTGAGAAATGTCGCGCATTTTCTCCTCTGTGTTTTCCAATGTTAGTTTTTTTTCCTTCTTCGGAACCTCTTACAGGTTTACATATGAGATCGTTTGCTATAGTTGAGATTAATATGGCCACATGGATTGTTAGTGGTGGCTTCTTATGTTTATTTCCAGTGTTCTTTTGAGCAAGGAGTTGTGTAATTTTCCTCTTCATTTTCTGGGTGATTATTAGTACATTAATAGTTGAAACTTCCGAGAAACTCTTTCCAGAGTATCACTGCATATTCCTAAACTCTCTTTTACATTATAATTTTATTTTCTCTTGTTTAGAATTACTGTTGTTACTGTTACTCTTAATTACGATTCATACACTGATTGTGACTCGTATGACGTTGTCAATAGATGTAGGTGGTTCACCACTTTATAAAACTCTGTTCATGGTAATATATCTGCTTTGGTTGTTGTGTTCAACACTTAATAACATCTACTGTGAGAATATAATTTATATATATATTTTTTTTTCTCTATCCATGAGACATTGTTTATAACGATTTGAAACGAGGGTCCAACAATATGGTTCATAGATTTACTCCTATCGATATGATATATATATATATATATATATACATATATATATATAATATATTTATTTTAAAGTCTATGCATAGGACGAAATTGGTTTACCACGATATATATATCTATATCTCTATATATATATACATATATATATATATATAATCATTATTATATTATATATATAGCTATATACATAGACATATATAGTGTATATATATGCCTATATGTATAAAGCTATATAAAAAAAAAACTGTATTTATATTACAAATACACCACTCATATGTTAGGGCCCAAGCCCTAACATTTTTTATTGCTTTAGATTCACAGCAGACGGCGGCCATGGGCGGCGGTGGCCGCAGTGACAGAGGAGCAGGGTCGGGGTGGCCGCAGAGCGGTGGACAGGATTTGCGGTGGCTGCAGAGCGGCGGGCCTGTGCAGGCCGCGGGAGGCATAAGGGATTGGGGGGGAGATGTGGAGTGGGGCGGAGCCCCACCCACATTCCCACGACGTGGGGTGTGGGTGGGGCTCCGCCCCACTCCACACCTTCATATATATGCAAGAGGGTCTGCGGTGGGGATTTCTCCCCACCGCCTATTCTAAAACCGCGACTGTCTTCTAATCCGCGGCTTAACCTTTGACAGTCTTTCACAAATCGTTGATTATTATCAATAATAATATATTTTCAAATATATCTATATAACAACGATAATATATTTATATATATATATATATTTCATATATATATATATATCCCCCCTCTTTTTTTTATTGAATAAAACATTCAATTTCATAACAATTATAATTACTTTCAATTTCTCTATTATTCTATAAAATGATAATTACTCAAAAAGAGAAATAGAGATATTTATTTAGAAAAAAAAAATATTCTTTATATATTTGTGTAATTCCAATTCCTAAAATTTCTCAAATTCACTACTTTATGCATTTTCTCCAAATCAACCTGTTATAAAGAAATTGTCATAACAATTAGATATATATATATATATAAATATAAATATATATATATATATATATATATATATATATATATATATATATATATATATATATATCCTAATTTCACCAAATGGTAAATAGCTATCCCCTTATTATAAGTATAAATTTCCATTTTCATAAACATGTAAGACTTGTAAATTTACAAACAGATTATATTTACATGCTAGATTTCCTCTAATCCTTCTAAATTAACAGAATCCATTAAATATGGAGGATAACTCAAATATTTAAAACTGTCTTTCCCATTTTAACATTGAACTATAAAGAAAATTAGCATTTCAACTAGTGAAGCAATTCCAAACTTTCAAATGTAAACAACTCAGATTAAATTGCAAAAAAACAAACTTTTTCCTTTCAGTAATACTTGAAACACAAAAATTGCTATTGAACAAAGATTGCAAACATCAACTTAAATTTTAAGCACATTCATATTACAGCTTCTCAATCATGAATACCAACTTCCCAGATATGAACTTTCTCCTCCCAAACAGTATATAACTGAAAACTTATGACAACCAATAAAAGTTCAATAATAACAAGATCAGGGAGGTGATTTTCTTCACTCCCAGAATATCTTTAATTTACAACAATAAAAAGAGAGGTGTTCTCTCTTCATCTCTATGAAATGAACCAGGCCTAATTCTCATGACAAGAAGATGATCTGTTTCTTCATAAATAGCCAACCAGAAGCTCCAAGAGAAAAACCTGCGTATCAAAGACAAACAAAGAAGAAAATACCACTCGTCTAGCTCTCCTCCCTACCGTAGACCCGCAAGAGGGTCACCCCTGAGCTAGGGAGACCATACTCACACCTGGGTACTCAAACACTCCACTTCACAACAGAAACAACAACAATCCCAAAGCACACATACACCCGTGGTTATTTTACACAATACGGAAACTCAACTACAGTGAGTTTCTTAAGGGGCAGGAGAGTGGACACACTCGACTCCAGAGTGTCACCCTGACAGATAAATGAACTCATATCAATTTCTCTTGGTCTCAACCAAGTGTGATCACAATTTGTAAGAAATCTGTATATGACTCTCAAGTCAAAAATACAGTCACAGATACATGCCCTCAAGGCTTTCAACATCCCAAAAGATGGAAATAGGTATGCACCCGAGGAGGATCTCTCCTCCCCTACCCCAAACTTGATGAGCATTTCTCCCAAGTGGGAGACGCTCTGTCAAACAACCCGACAAGAACCCCACAGAAAACAAATTTAAACACATATTTCACACACATTTCAATTCTACCAAAACAAAGGTAAAATTTAGACCAACCTTGCAAAGCCCTCCTGGAATGAAGTTGTTGCAGAGTCCACAGAGTTCACTTCCAACCTTAGCCACCAACTCCCTCTCCCTTCTCTATCTTCCAAACTAACTTCTCTATTTTTGGTAAGGCCAAAATGAAAGATTTCCCCAAAATTCAACTAACTCCCTCTCATCCCAAAATTTCAAAATAAATAACCCAAAATTCTCTTTCTTTCTAATTTTGAGAAATGGGGAAGTGACACTTGTCACCTCCTCACCCTTCCCAAAAATCACTATTCTGTCCAGGTGGCTTATGTCACCCTCCATTCCCAAGGGTACTCCTTATTCCTCTCATGTGACTCCACTTTCTCATGGGAGAAATAAAAAAAAGAGTTAAATGGGAACAAGACAGGTGACCCATGCCTCTTTCTCCTTTCTTCACATGGGTGTCCCCATAGTACATGGGGGAATCTTACTAAAGAAGGGGTAACTATCACTAATGGATGGCATCTCTTATCTAGGGAAAAGTAGAGGGGATGGGTTGAGTGTTGGTACAACCCATCATGTCCCCTCCTACCTCCAATTTTTGCCACTTAACTTCAGGGGAAGGTTAAGTTGACTAGATGGAGGTTACTCCAGGGTTACCCATGCCAAATGGGCCCCTGGACCCATGGGGTAGAACCCAGGGTCAATTTTAACCCATACAAGACACCCCAGGTCAAGGTAAAGCACAAGAAAAAGGGCCTCATAAATTAAATAAAAATAGAAATTTCAAATTCAATCTCTTTACAACACTTACTTAAAAAAAAATAATGTCACATGAGGGTAACCTAACCCACTCTACCATACGAAAGACCACATTACATCAAGACATCAAACACAAAGAGATCTTGGTTCCTCGTGGAACCAGATCGGCTTAACAGGGAATAACAAATAACAAGGTGTGGAATGATCTCCGAAATCTGTGGTTTGATTAGTAGTCCTTGCACACTCAATTACAAGATCAGTAACCACATAAATTCATCATAGCCGAAGCAACTTAAATAACACATGCATTCTCATGCCTTAGTACAATTTAACATAATTAAAAATCATATTACAATTTTCCATCATCCCTAATTCATTTTTCTGAAAAGTAACTTATCCAAACATCACCCAATTAGTTTTTCCGAACACATAATAAAGTTAAATAGTCTGACAAATTTCGGGAACTGCTATCCCACAAATATGAAAGTAACAATAACAGTACTGTAAATAGTCATAACAACAGTAGTAAAAAGGGCGGTCCTCACATCCTCTCCCCCTAAGACGGTACTTCCTCCTGGAAGTCGTCAAAAAGGTGAGGATACAGGGTCTTCAATCTCTCTGCATCTTCCCATGTTGCGGTGACTTCGTCGTATAAGTCCCATTGGACTCTAACCTGGTCCAGCTCTTGACCTCGAAGGGCCAGCGTCCGACGAGCCAATATGCGAATTGGCTCCAACGCCAGTTGTCCGTCTGCCTCTACCTGAAGAGCACTCCAATCCAACACATGAGATAAGTCAGAAATATATTGACGTAAAACTGATACATGAAATACATCGTGGATACGTGATAGGCTCGGTGGCAAGGCTAGACGATAGGCTACTGGTCCTAACCGCTCCAAGATTTCGAAAGGTCCTACAAATTGAGGTGCGAGTTTAGAGCCTTTTCCGTAACGGATTGGACTTTTGTGCGGCCGCACTCTCAAAAATACTCTTTCCCCCACAGAGAAGCTTCGGTCTGTCCTTTTAGCATCGGCATACTTTTTCTGCCTGTCCTGTGCTTCCAGAAGCCTCTGTCTTATTTGTTTAACTTGCAGTTCCATATTCTGAACTATCTCTGGTCCGATGACTGTTCTGTCCTCTATACGATCCCAACTCAAAGGTGTTCTGCATGGTCTGCCATATAATGCCTGGAAAGGAGGCATACCCAACGAGCTATGATGCCCATTATTGTAGGCGAACTCAACTAGATACAGGTACTCCTCCCATCTAGACTGGTGGTCCATCACATACATGCGAAGCATGTCTTCTAACACCTGGTTAACTCTCTCTGTTTGTCCGTCAGTTTCCGGATGATATGCGGAACTGAAGTTGAGCTGTGTGCCCAACGCCTGATGTAAGGCTTTCCAGAACGATGAAGTGAATACGGAGTCTCTGTTAGATATAATACGGCGAGGTATCCCATGAAGTCTAACAATCTGATCAAGAAACACCTTTGCCACTGATGGTGCATTGTATGTTGTACATATTGGTGAAAAATGCGCCACTTTGGTCAGCTTGTCAACTGTCACCATAATAGCATCATGACGACGTGATGACATAGGTAGACCAACGATAAAATCCATAGAAATGGTATCCCATTTCCATTCAGGTATCTCGTGAGGGTACAACAGTCCTGCTGGATGCTGATGTTCGGCCTTGACCCTCTGAAATTCCAGGCAACGAGCAACAAATTCGGCAATGTCACGCCTCATCCCAGCCCAATGATAAAGCTGTCGTAAATCAGCATGCATCTTCTTCACTCCTGGGTGTGCTGCGTAGGGTGCTCTATGAGCCTCTGATAGGATTACTGTACGAAGATTACCCACATGGGGTACATAGATGCGTTGCCGATGTCGAAGCATACCATCAGAATCAAGGGTATATCCTGTAAATTTGCCCTCAAGGGCCTTCTGATTTAGTACTGCCTGCTGCACTTCAAGAAACCATTCGTCCTCCGGCAGATGTTGTAAGATGCGATCCTTCAAGTCCATCTTCAATGTCAGGGTCTGGATCTCGTGGCGTCTTCGACTCAAAGCATCAGCGACCACGTTCTCCTTCCCTTTTATATAATGGACATCGAAGTCATATTCGCATAGGAATTCCATCCAACGCCGTTGGCGGGCGTTCAAATTAGGCTGTGTAAAAATATACTGCAAACTATGATGGTCTGAATGGAGTTCAAAGCGTCGCCCTAAGAGAAAGTGTCTCCAGCGAACCAAGGCATGAACAACAGCTGCAAGCTCTAAGTCGTGCGTAGGATAGTTTAACTCATGTGTCTTTAGTTTCCGCGATTCGTATGCGATCGCTCGACCATCCTGCATAAGCACGGCTCCCAAACCTTCTAATGATGCATCCATGCAAACTACAAACTCTTCTGAAGGATCTGGAACTGCTAAAATAGGAGTGCTCGTAAGACGCTCTTTGAGGTCTCCAAAAGCCTTTTCACACTGCTCGGTCCAAGTGAAACCCTTCCCTTTTCGCTGAAGGGAAGTAATGGGATGTGCTATCCTGGAGAAACCTTCGACAAACCGACGATAATACCCGGCTAACCCCATAAAGCTTCTGACCTCTGTCACGTTCGTGGGTGCCGGCCACTCCTGGATTGCTCTAATTTTAGATGGATCTACGGAGATGCCTTCGCCTGATAAAATGTGTCCCAAATACTACACCTCTGTCCTGAAGAAGGCACACTTCGCCAAGTTGCCATAAAGTTGCTGCCCGCGTAATTTCTGCAAAACTTGACGCAAGTGCTCTACATGCTCCTCCTCAGTCCGTGAATAAATCAGAATGTCATCTAGGAATATGATCACGAACCGGTCTAGGTATGTACGGAACACCCCATTCATGAGACTCATGAATACTGCAGGAGCGTTCGTCAACCCGAAAGGTACCACTGTGAATTCATAATGGCCATATCTGGTTCGAAAAGCAGTTTTATGAATATCTGACTCCGTGATGCACAATTGATGATACCCAGATTTTAGATCGATTTTCGAGAACACTTTGGCTCCCTGCATCTGATCAAAAAGGTCGTCAATCCTAGGTAGAGGATAACGATTCTTCACCGTCACCTTGTTCAACTGCCTGTAGTCCATGCATAGACGAAGAGACCCATCCTTCTTCTTCACGAAGATCACTGGTGTGCCCCATGGTGAAACGCTAGGTCGGATGTGTCCCTTCTCAAGTAATTCTTCCAACTGCAGCTTAAGTTCTGTGAGTTCATGGGTCGTCATTCTATAGGGTGCGCGGGATATCGGCTCTGCACCTGGCACTAAGTCGATGTGGAAGTCCACTTCTCTATGTGGAGGCATACCAGGTAATTCTGGCGGGAACACATCGGCAAACTCTCTAAGGATAGGGTGATCATCTAAAGTAGCCTCAGGTTCATCCTCTGCTCTATCACTGACTGTGATGGCAAACATCTGACATCCCTTCCGCATACAGCGCTTAAGCTGTTGTGCGGATATCATACGAACCGCCATGGGCTTTTGAATGCCCACTATCTCAACCGATGAACCATGATCGTCTAAACAGCTAATCGTTCTCTGGCGACAATCAAGCTTGGCTCTATGTGCCGCAAGCCAATCCATACCCAGAACTACTCCGTAAGACCCTAATGGCATAATCCTAAGGTCGCATGTTGTGGTGAAGGGTCCCAATGTGATCTCACAGTCTTTAACCAAGGTATCTACTGACATCCTAGCCCCTGAGGCCAACTCAACTTCCCACCTAATGTCTTGCCTAGAAGCCACCAGCCTGCAACGCTCCACTAACGATGTAGACAAAAAGGAGTCAGTAGCTCCTGAGTCAAAAAGGATCGAGATGGGAAAGTCTCTAATCATACCTGCTGCCTCGATGACAGAAGCCTGGAAATCGGCCTAGCGGTTATCAATCGCTGCAAACATGTGGTGAGATCTGCCCACGTCACCTACGGTCTGCTCAGACCCTCCTGATCGGGGCTGACCCCCTGCAGTAAATCCCTGCTGACACTCTCTAGCCAGATGCCCTGCCCCACCACATACATAACATGGTCCTCTAACCTGTAACTGCCCTGACTGTGTTCTGCCCAACTGTTGTTGCCCAGTCCGTCCGGTGTATCCCTGTGAGCCTCTGTAAGACTGCTGGGACCTTGCGGGTCCTGCCGATGAACCCTGCTGTCTCTGATCCCTGCGTGGTCCCTGCTGCTGCCATCCACGGTTCTGTCCTCCCTGTCCCCTCTGTTGAAATTTGGATTTTTGCTGATGTTGCTGTTGCTGTGGAGGCCTAGGAGGTAATGATGAAGGATTATATCCTCCTCTCTGTGTTGTGTTTTGAGGCCTTCGGAAATTTTGCTGTTGCTGGGGATTCCGTTCCTGGTACTGTGGGCGTGAATTCTGTCCTCGTCCCTGAATTTCCTCTGATATAAGGGCCTTTTCAACAGCCTCGCTCATGGTTTGGGGATTTGCCATACGAACTGGTCCTGCTATCCCGTGATTTAGCCCCCTGATGAATTTGTGTATTAAGATTTTCTCGTCATGGAGGTATTCCGCGTAACAAGAAAGCTCTATAAATCGGCTCTCATACTGAGTAACGGTGAGTCCCCTCTGATGTAGATCATGAAACTCATCGATTCTGCGCTGTCTATAATGTTCGGACAAATACCGCGCATTGAAGCGCTCAATGAAGGTGTCCCATGTGAGTGTATCCACGGAGAGTCGGCACTTGCACTCCTCTGTGCGCCACCAGGTGGCTGCTGCATCCCTAAGAAGATGAACTGCCACTCGTGCTTTCGTGTTGCTCTCATACGGTCGCAATGCGAAACACCAGTCTAAGCTAATTAGCCAAGCCTCGGCCACAGCTCCCTCTGTAGCTCCTGTGAAGGTGGGTGGGTTGAGCCTCAGTAGATCTCTGATAGGGTCCCCTCTGTCTCTAAGTCTCCCTAGTGGCTCTTCCACACCATCCTCATATACTCCCTGCTGAACCTGTTCTTGTCTCAAAAGTCTCGGAGGACTCCTGCTCCGTGCTCGGGAGGCCGACCCTACCTCCTCTACTGTTGTGTCAGGAATCTCAACGAAGGGCTCCACACGTATCACCTCTAGTGGATCAACGCGGGGCTCCATACGTGGCTCAATACGTGACTCGGCACGTGGCTCCTCTCGCGGATCAACACGAGGCTCTATACGTGGCCCAGGAATCACTGGTGGTAACCTGTCTAACATAGTCTGTAGTGCCTGTAAGATCTGTGGACCTATATCCGATACTGGTGTCGCCTGTGGTACTAGTGGTGCTTGTGGTACAGATGGTGCAGGTGGTGCTGCTGAATCTGCGGGTGCCAGTCCCTCGGCTGAGGAATCGCTGTGCACCTCGACTGACGCTGTGTGGCGTGATCGCGCTCGTCGAACACGTCGGGGAGGCATCCTACAAAACAAGGTAGAAACTAATTAGCCAAAGTTGCGGAATAATAACGTGCCCAAATATGCCCAGTGTTTACAAACTGGGCTCTGATACCAAATGTCATGCCCACATTTTCCTTGTGGTCACAACACACATCGCACGTGTCATAGCCACATCTGTCATGTGGTTATGACACGAGATATGAAAAACTTTTCTCACACTGTCCTAAAAACCCCTCTCGCATGCGTACGCATGCTCAACGGTGTTCTCTCATGGCGAAACACTATACTCATCGGCGGAATACAAGTACAATGGCATGCAACCAGAAGCATATAGCTCAACAAGAGGGTCTATACAATGCTGCTAACGTCATTGCAAGAGTGAGATTACCAAAGTTCTTAAATCGAACCCTCGGCAATGTTCGGTAGCAGAATGCCTTACGGTGTTAGTGGGAATTACGCTGCACTCATTTACGCACGTGGTTCGCTGATAGAGGAACCACTCCCCACGACGCCTTGTTCCGACTAAACCGGCTAGTGATCTCCCTATTTAGTCATTTTTCAGCCAGGCACGGTTGTCTGTCTCCTCTCTTGTTTCCTGAAACATACCCCTCCTATGACTTAGCATTTTCAACAAGGCGGTTTGGTTGCCCTCTCTTCCCTTTTCACAAGTTCTTAAATCTGATTATATCTTTATCGCCCTTACCTTAACTATTTCTTAGTTCATTTAGTGTGTTTATATTTCGGTCTCTCTCTCTCTTTCATTTTCTATGCTTTCTTTATGTGCATCCTGACCTTTCTTCATGATTTACGTCAATCAGGGTTATTACTGCAGCTATTGTTGATATTAAACCTAATTTCAGGATGATCTAGATCACAAAAGCTGGTTTACTATTACGCTGGACTCGGTCTCCTAATCTTCCCCGATCTAGGTTCCTCCTCTTCGTAAATACTTAGTCAACTTGTTCCTAAGCAAATTTGGCAGAAGGGTCCGTCAACTTAGTTCTCTTATCCCGTGTGAGAAATGTCGCGCATTTTCTCCTCTGTGTTTTCCAATGTTAGTTTTTTTTTCCTTCTTCGGAACCTCTTACAGGTTTACATATGAGATCGTTTGCTATAGTTGAGATTAATATGGCCACATGGATTGTTAGTGGTGGCTTCTTATGTTTATTTCCAGTGTTCTTTTGAGCAAGGAGTTGTGTAATTTTCCTCTTCATTTTCTGGGTGATTATTAGTACATTAATAGTTGAAACTTCCGAGAAACTCTTTCCAGAGTATCACTGCATATTCCTAAACTCTCTTTTACATTATAATTTTATTTTCTCTTGTTTAGAATTACTGTTGTTACTGTTACTCTTAATTACGATTCATACACTGATTGTGACTCGTATGACGTTGTCAATAGATGTAGGTGGTTCACCACTTTATAAAACTCTGTTCATGGTAATATATCTGCTTTGGTTGTTGTGTTCAACACTTAATAACATCTACTGTGAGAATATAATTTATATATATATATTTTTTTCTCTATCCATGAGACATAGTTTATAACGATTTGAAACGAGGGTCCAACAATATGGTTCATAGATTTACTCCTATCGATATGATATATATATATATATATATATATATAATATATTTATTTTAAAGTCTATGCATAGGACGAAATTGGTTTACCACGATATATATATCTATATCTCTATATATATATACATATATATATATATATATATATATATAATCATTATTATATTATATATATAGCTATATACATAGACATATATAGTGTATATATATGCCTATATGTATAAATCTATATAAAAAAAAAACTGTATTTATATTACAAATACACCACTCATATGTTAGGGCCCAAGCCCTAACATTTTTTATTGCTTTAGATTCACAGCAGACGGCGGCCATGGGCGGCGGTGGCCGCAGTGACAGAGGAGCAGGGTCGGGGTGGCCGCAGAGCGGCGGACAGGATTTACGGTGGCCGCAGAGCGGCGGGACTGTGCAGGCCGCGAGAGGCATAAGGGATTGGGGGGGGAGATGTGGAGTGGGGCGGAGCCCCACCCACATTCCCACGACGTGGGGTGTGGGTGGGGCTCCGCCCCACTCCACACCTTCATATATATGCAAGAGGGTCTGCGGTGGGGATTTCTCCCCACCGCCTATTCTAAAACCGCGACTGTCTTCTAATCCGCGGCTTAACCTTTGACAGTCTTTCACAAATCGTTGATTATTATCAATAATAATATATTTTCAAATATATATATATAACAACGATAATATATTTATATATATATATATATATCCCCCTTTTTTTTTTATTGAATAAAACATTCAATTTCATAACAATTATAATTACTTTCAATTTCTCTATTATTCTATAAAATGATAATTACTCAAAAAGAGAAATAGAGATATTTATTTAGAAAAAAAAAATATTCTTTATATATTTGTGTAATTCCAATTCCTAAAATTTCTCAAATTCACTACTTTATGCATTTTCTCCAAATCAACCTGTTATAAAGAAATTGTCATAACAATTAGATATATATATATATATATATATAAATATATATATATATATATATATATATATATATATATCCTAATTTCACCAAATGGTAAATAGCTATCCCCTTATTATAAGTATAAATTTCCATTTTCATAAACATGTAAGACTTGTAAATTTACAAACAGATTATATTTACATGCTAGATTTCCTCTAATCCTTCTAAATTAACAGAATCCATTAAATATGGAGGATAACTCAAATATTTAAAACTGTCTTTCCCATTTTAACATTGAACTATAAAGAAAATTAGCATTTCAACTAGTGAAGCAATTCCAAACTTTCAAATGTAAACAACTCAGATTAAATTGCAAAAAAACAAACTTTTTCCTTTCAGTAATACTTGAAACACAAAAATTGCTATTGAACAAAGATTGCAAACATCAACTTAAATTTTAAGCACATTCATATTACAGCTTCTCAATCATGAATACCAACTTCCCAGATATGAACTTTCTCCTCCCAAACAGTATATAACTGAAAACTTATGACAACCAATAAAAGTTCAATAATAACAAGATCAGGGAGGTGATTTTCTTCACTCCCATAATATCTTTAATTTACAACAATAACAAGAGAGGTGTTCTCTCTTCATCTCTATGAAATGAACCAGGCCTAATTCTCATGACAAGAAGATGATCTGTTTCTTCATAAATAGCCAACCAGAAGCTCCAAGAGAAAAACCTGCGTATCAAAGACAAACAAAGAAGAAAATACCACTCGTCTAGCTCTCCTCCCTACCGTAGACCCGCAAGAGGGTCACCCCCGAGCTAGGGAGACCATACTCACACCTGGGTACTCAAACACTCCACTTCACAACAGAAACAACAACAATCCCAAAGCACACATACACCCGTGGTTATTTTACACAATACGGAAACTCAACTACAGTGAGTTTCTTAAGGGGTAGGAGAGTGGACACACTCGACTCCAGAGTGTCACCCTGACAGATAAATGAACTCATATCAATTTCTCTTGGTCTCAACCAAGTGTGATCACAATTTGTAAGAAATCTATATATGACTCTCAAGTCAAAAATACAGTCACAGATACATGCCCTCAAGGCTTTCAACATCCCAAAAGATGGAAACAGGTATGCACCCAAGGAGGATCTCTCCTCCCCTACCCCAAACTTGATGAGCATTTCTCCCAAGTGGGAGACGCTCTGTCAAACAACCCGACAAGAACCCCACAGAAAACAAATTTAAACACATATTTCACACACATTTCATACACATTTCAGTTCTACCAAAACAAAGGTAAAATTCAGACCAACCTTGCAAAGCCCTCCTGGAATGAAGTTGTTGCAGAGTCCACAGAGTTCACTTCCAACCTTAGCCACCAACTCCCTCTCCCTTCTCTATCTTCCAAACTAACTTCTCTATTTTTGGTAAGGCCAAAATGAAAGATTTCCCCAAAATTCAACTAACTCCCTCTCATCCCAAAATTTCAAAATAAATAACCCAAAATTCTCTTTCTTTCTAATTTTGAGAAATGGGGAAGTGACACTTGTCACCTCCTCACCCTTCCCAAAAATCACTATTCTGTCCAGGTGGCTTATGTCACCCTCCATTCCCAAGGGTACTCCTTATTCCTCTCATGTGACTCCACTTTCTCATGGGAGAAATAAAAAAAAGAGTTAAATGGGAACAAGACAGGTGACCCATGCCTCTTTCTCCTTTCTTCACATGGGTGTCCCCATAGTACATGGGGGAATCTTACTAAAGAAGGGGTAACTATCACTAATGGATGGCATCTCTTATCTAGGGAAAAGTAGAGGGGATGGGTTGAGTGTTGGTACAACCCATCATGTCCCCTCCTACCTCCACTTTTCGCCACTTAACTTCAGGGGAAGGTTAAGTTGACTAGATGGAGGTTACTCCAGGGTTACCCATGCCAAATGGGCCCCTGGACCCATGGGGTAGAACCCAGGGTCAATTTTAACCCATACAAGACACCCCAGGTCAAGGTAAAGCACAAGAAAAAGGGCCTCATAAATTAAATAAAAATAAAAATTTCAAATTCAATCTCTTTACAACACTTACTTAAAAAAAAATAATGTCACATGAGGGTAACCTAACCCACTCGACCATACGAAAGACCACATTACATCAGGACATCAAACACAAAGAGATCTTGGTTCCTCGTGGAACCAGATCGGCTTAACAGGGAATAACAAATAACAAGGTGTGGAATGATCTCCGAAATCTGTGGTTTGATTAGTAGTCCCTGCACACTCAATTACAAGATCAGTAACCACATAAATTCATCATAGCCGAAGCAACTTAAATAACACATGCATTCTCATGCCTTAGTACAATTTAACATAATTAAAAATCATATTACAATTTTCCATCATCCCTAATTCATTTTTCTGAAAAGTAACTTATCCAAACATCACCCAATTAGTTTTTCCGAACACATAATAAAGTTAAATAGTCTGACAAATTTCGGGAACTGCTATCCCACAAATATGAAATTAACAATAACTGTACTGTAAATAGTCATAACAACAGTAGTAAAAAGGGCGGTCCTCACAGTTGCCAATCAGCTCAATCGCCTGCGACAATTTTTGGTCGATGGACCTGGCACTCTGAGCATCGTCAGGCTTCTGGGCTGATATGGCTTCTTTTGGAGGTTCCACTTCAGGGGGAGGAGGTAGACCTTTTTCAACATAAACTTCATCCTCCATGAGTTGTTTATTGGATTCTTGCTCTAAATTTTCTTTTGGAAAAGGATCACTTTTCCAACCTAACACTTTGACCAGAGCATCTGTGGGGATGGAATTGTGGATCACTTTCTACGTCCAGACGCCTAATCCCGATGAGATCTTGATTTCGTGCAGGATTCTACGATTTGGACAGCTCTCAATGCCTATCTGAACCACTGTGCTTGACCCTTCTGGATTGCCCCTCTCCTTCGTGCACAAAAAGGATCCCATACCGTTAACAATTTCTTCCAAAACCCTGGAGTCCTAATACTCAAGGGGAAGATTGGGTAAAATATACCAATCATGGATTTTCTCCAAACAGTGAGTTGCTGGATCGAACCTGGCCTTCCAACGGCTGATGTAAAAGCCGCAGCCATCAAGAATCCAAATCCCTTCTTCAATTTGAGCCCTGATGACTTCTGAAGGACAAATAACCACGAAATTGTCATTTGTCATCCTTTTGAATTCCAAATCCGTTCCCCATTTGCCATACCACTAAGACATCAGACTTTGCCAATTTAATTCTTTCCCATGCCATTTCATTAAAAGCGCAGTATTTTCCAATTTTAGAGCAAGATCCTGTATACGGTTAGTATTGAGGGTAATTGAAATTTCTTCTTCTCTGGCGTCTTCCCTCCTTCCATGATATTGATTTCTGGGCTGCAAATTTAGCCTCTAAAAATCCCTGCGTCGACCATTACCTCTAGGGTTTCTTCTTCCCCTATTTTGTTGATAGTTCTGCTGTCGCTGATTCCAGTGCCTTAGACCGCGAAGATTACCGTTTTGTTGCTTCTCCCTTCTCATAGGAAACCGATCATCGTGCCATCTTTGTAAACCTTCCTCCTATTGTGGAAAATTCTGGCCACCACCTACGATTCCACCATTCCTATTCACTGATTCAAGCTCCCTTTGAGGAAAGCATTTCCCATCTCTTCGCTCCATGAAGCCTGCTTGCATCCCTCTCTCTTGCCATTCTGAACAAGGTCTCCCTGCAAATTGGCTTTCAGTGAATTGTCGCTCTCCATACCATCGCGCCATTTTTCCTTTTTAGTAATTTAATCTATAATTGATCATACCAATCAAAACAGAGTATTATTTTTCATTAATTTGAGATAATTTAATATAAATATTATTATTAATATATTATTCTATTGATATTTAAAATAAGAATTTTATAATTAATATATACAATGAATAAAAATTAAATATTAATATAAGTATTATACAATATAATATATTTCATTTTACTATAATATAATATGAGTATTCTATCTCTCTTTGTTAACAACTACTTTTATTCTTTTCTTTGGAGTTTTGAATGGCAGAGACTAGAGTCCGCGGTTGAATGGCGGTCGAAAGGTTTTGAGCGCGTCTACTGTGTAATAATAGGAGGGCGCTGAGAAAAGCGAGAGTCCATGTTTGAATGGCACTCGGAAGGGTTCAAGCACGAAAGTTGTACTAGAAGGGGAGGGTGTGGTGCTGTCTAGCTTTCTAGGTGGTGCCACCCAGGATGGAAATGTGCCTGCTGTGATTGGGCTGGGGCTTGATCCGTGGTCATTTTGGAGGGTCTGTCTCACATAGAAATGATCAAGGGCTCTGGTCTGGGTTCTTGCGGCCATTCTGTTGGGGTCGTTGTTGTTGGCGGGTCTGATTAGGGGCTGTAGGTTCTTAGGGGCCCTAGGAAATATTTTTCTACTACTGTGTCTTGTTCTGGCGCTTGATCTCACTCACCCCAGCTCAGTTCTTGGCCTATCCCTTATGCTTGGGAGTCTCCTATTGTGGTGTGTGGATCAAAGGTCACTAAAAATAAAGATTTCTATCATAATACAGGAGTGATATGCAGGTTCAACAGTCTTTGGCCCTCTCCGTCCAATCTCCACAATTCGGTCACAGAGTCATGGAAGCCACTTGTTGAAGGTAAGATCGAGTTGTTTCCATGTGCAAGAGGATTCTTTATTGTGACATTTACTTCTTCGAAGCAATGAAACTTAGTGCTCGATGGAAGGGTTTGGTTATGGGGGGAGCATTCCCTCTCCATCAAACCCTGGACTCTCTCCTTCAATCCACTAATTGAGTTGCTCAACATTAGAGCTATTTGGATCCGTCTCCCAAATCTCTCTCTCTAGTTTTGGGAGGATTCTTGCTACGAGAGCATATGAAATTCTATTAGCCACTTCCTTAAGGTTGATGCTACAACCACTTTCATGGGACATTCCATAGTAGCTTGCATCTTAGTGGATATTAACATATCTAATCTTCTTCATGGGGATGTGGTCTTGATGGTTGGGGAGAGGCCGTAGAAGAAGCTAGTTGATTATGAGGGTACATCCCTTTTCAATGCAGAAGGTGTTTTGCTATCGGTCATTTGGCCTCTAGATGTCCTCTTTTGCATCATAAGGGAGTTGCTACTTGGTGGAAGGATGCTCTTATGGACCACCTGACTGTCAGTGCCTCTCAAGAGGTCTGCTCGTCTTGGGGGGATGATTCCTCTAAGGAGACTGAGCTCCATTCTGGAGCTGCTCCTGAGGGGGTGGCGATGGGTATTGCTATGATTCCCTCACATTCTCTGGACTCTTTTGATCACCTATCTACTCATTTGTTGGCTCCATCAGTTACAAACAAGCCTACTTCTTCTATTCTAGCTTCCTCTTCTTATGTTTTGCCTTCTTCAAGTTTGGTGTCCTTGAGTACGGATTTGGCATCTTTTGGGGTTCTTCGTGTACCCTCCTTGTTCATGGCTTCAGGGGAGGTTCCCCTCTCTCCTCTTGTTGTTGATCTTGGTTCTGAGCCCTCCTAGATGGTGGTTCAGTGCAAGAAGAAAGGTCCTTTACTCACTTGTGGCAAGGGAGGTAGATTTTCTAGGTTAGGATCTGGTGTTGTGTAGATCCTTGTGGTTGATTCTCCAGCTGGGTTGATGTGCACCTATGCTATTGGTCTATTGTTTCCTGGTCTATTGTTTCTGGGATCAAGTTCTTTTCTTGCAGCTTGGCTGCTTTTGTTTTGTTTTTAAGGGCTCAGCCCCTTGTTAGCTTCTTATCATTATCAAAAACATAAATATAAATATATTATAATGGCAATTGTAATAATTTGTATAATCAATAATTTAATATACATTCTTTTAGTAATATATAATTAATTATACTATTTCATTAATATTTAAAATATTAAATTTATAAATAATATATACAATGAATCAAAATGAAATAGTCACATTAATATGCATATGTGTAATGCCCCTCACTTTTGCCTGCGACAGACGTTATTTTCATGTTTCCTATGAACAGTTTTGGTTTAGATGATAGTCTTGTAGCGCATGTTTATAGTTTCAAGATGTTTGGACTTTTACGTTATGGTTTATGATCTCCTTGAGCTTGATGGACTCTTTGATATTATGCTAGCTGATTATGGATCTATGTTAGGATGATGCTTGATTACTTGTACTTTATGCTTTCACAGTTGATGGACATGATTATGGATTAATGCTACTATTAGTTTAATATGTTATTCGATCATGATTATGATGTATAACTGGTAATGGAAATAGCTAATTGATGATGTGTTTACGTGAACGAAACAGTGTCGCATTACTCATATTTGAGTACCCTGCCACGCTGCGATTTCCGTTCATTGTGTCTATGATTACATAATTATATATGGATATATGCACAACCTTATTGTTTGTTGCAGGATGCAGGTATCAGGCATCGACTCCACCTAAATTACCAGGTCTAAGTGTGCCCTAGCCAATGGAATTGTGGTTTTGAGTTGACATGAGGTTCCCCTAATTAGTCAACATCCTCAAGGAGGATGAGCTTTTAGTGTTGTACCCTGGTCAGGTATCACCTTGTAAATTAGGGTATATCCAATTTAAGTGTCAATTCATGCACGATTAATATTTCATTTAAAAATGTTAAATTAAAGCTTAAATTAAATAAACATTGCTAGGGATTATGTGTGTGGTTTATTAATTATAAATAATTTAATTATTGATAATTTGTAAAACTAATATGAAAAATAGTAATTAAATAAATAAATTGGATAAATAATTAAATGAGTAAAATGAAATAATAAGTCCTAAGTTGTAAGAGGATTTAATTAAAAGAAAGTAAGATTTATATGTAAGATGATTAAACAATTGCCATTTTGATTAAATGAATTGACGGTAGTAAAAGTAATGTTCTAAAGATTAAATAATAGGGTTGTCGCCTGGTTTTGTGAGTTCAATATTTGGAGATGAGTAAAATTAATGTCTTTTGCCGTCAACTGCAAGCTTGAGGAATGGAATTCCTTGGTAAGTGAAATTGAAGAATCTCACAAGAATGTGGGAAGTTGGAAGAAGAGAGGCATGGCTCTTGCAATCACCCAAGGAATAGACCCACGTTTTGAGACAATGGATTGTCGCAAGGAGAGGCAGGCCTTATACATTTATCCAAGGAGATAGAGTCTGGGTGAAGGGAGAGAGGAAAAAGAGTTGGGGAAGAGAGAGAGAAGAGAAGGGGATTAGATACACAGAGAGAAGAGGACTCTTGCAGAGCTTATAATTTTAGGTATGCAGTGCAAATATGTTTATTTCTTGTGAAATTGTATAGAACTAGGATTATTGTGTTTTCCCTCCATTGATGTGAGTTTTTCAGTAACTAGTATTTAAATTCTTCCTATCCATAGTTTGAGGCCTGTCACAAATCCCCCATGTGCTTCTGAATGTCTCGAATCTGACTTGTCCATTTACCCTGTTAATGGTTTTAGGCAGTCACATTATAGTAACAACTTACTATCATCAATTTTGTCATCTCAGTACTCCTTACATTTTGTCTATGAATTCAAATTTTTTACTCTTCTAGGTGGTTAATAATCTAGCTCTATATGCATGCCAATCTGGGTAATTAGTTGCATTGACATATACCTCCATTCATCATGCTTCTAAGGATGCCAGAGGTCATTTCAATTTACTAATTGGTGTAGAATGTTGTTACACAGCCTGTTTATCATGGTATCATTAATTAGAGTAATAGAATCTCCTTAGTCTACCCATTCCATCCTTATCCTTCAATCATAGCACTCCAAGATACCTTCTAGATCAGTCACTCTCTTAAGCGGAAAAATGTGCCATGTCTGTCCTACCACTCTGTAAATACCTAAAAACATAGCATCCCATGATATCAATCTGACGAGACAATGTTGTTAGGGGTTCACCATGCATCACCTATACTGCCAGAGTTAGCCTAACTGCCTACAAAAGAATCACAAATGATAGTAGGTGCTGTGACAATCAATTTACCAAGGAGGCAAAACAGTATACCATGCTTAGTTCCCGCCTATCGAACCTGCATAGCTGCTTAGGCACTAGGAAATCACAAGCTTACAATACCTGGCTATACACCAGAGTGCTCCAACTATTTTATCTGATGGAGTCCTTTATCCTTTGTGCTTCGAAGGATGCCGACACCCATTCCAAGCTTCATTTTTGCGTCCTCATCACATTAGTGGGAAGCTGTTAAATCCTACGATCATCACACTTCTTGGCCTTTACTGTATAGAGGTTGAGAAAAGAACAAAGTTTGTGGGAGATATGAGGAAAAGACACATCCTCAATAGAATCTCTACCTATTCTATTTCTGCAGCCTCCTTAACATTGGCGTACCCCTGTAACTTTTGATTAGGACTATCAATTCCATTGTTTCAAACTTACCATCAAAGAGCTGTTAGTGTTCGTACCATTGTTCATAGCACCTCCTTTCAAATGCTCGACCATTGTATTTGGCAATGAGGACCCCTCGATGCATCTGGAGCTCTAGACGGCTCTGCATCCTTCACCACAACAGCTTAAGAAGGTTTAAGCTTATTCTTCGATCTGCATCCAACGACCAACCTCTGCGTGAGAGATTAAATAAACCCTTGTGTGTCCTTGTTGCTAGGAAACCAGAAGGGAATGCTTCTGTAATTAGGAATGAAAATTATGCCATTCACCACACTGAGGAAGTTTCTAATGTTAGTCGTTGTTTTCTGAGTGTGCCAACCCGTGTTAGAGGGCCACCTTTTTGAGTCAGGCCATTTATGTTATTGTCGACCTGTCCAGAGGTAGTTCTCCACTCAATATGCTTCAAATTAAGTTGCTCATGTCATCTAACTCACTATGTGCTGTCCTCTTCCTTTACTCATCACGGCCTTGGTGCATCTCTTGCCAGCTTGCTATAAGTCGTTAATTCTTGATGTGTTGTTGCTGCGTTCCTGAGTTGTTAGCATTCGAGCTTGTTGGCCAGCGGTCATGTTTGTTACACCTCTATCATAGGAAGTCCATCGATGGTCAGTTTAATCATTAGCCATTGCCTTGAGTCTGGTGGTAGTCGATGTGGGGAGATCACGTATTTAAAGTTACTTGGGTTGCTGTGGTCATTTTGGGTGGATGGGTAGACGTTAGTAAAAGAAGACAGTCGTAGGTTTAGTTTCATTTTGTTTCTTGTGTTAGTGCCGATGGGTATATCATGGCTTATCATTAGATACCCATGTGGTGATGTCAGATGGGGATCCATGTGTGAAAGGAGCACCTACACTTGGCGTTATTATTGTTAGGGAACCTTGTTGGTTGTAGAGTCGAATGGAATGTAGTGGGTTAGATATTATTCTTAAATCCATTATAGGTATGTAATTTCTTTTGCAAGGAAAGAATGTAGTCGTAGGGCAATGTGATGTAGTTATTAGTGTAATGAGTTTAGAATGTTCTACCATTATCCTTACTAACTTCATGTCATAGTTATTTGATCGGCCTCTAGAATATTATATCGATTCCTTTCTATTTTCATTTATAATATATAGGATTACGTATTCGATAGGATTATTTATGATAGACTTGAGTGTAACCTTATTTGTCTAATGACTTGGATGGAAAATATATTAGTTATCAAATGAATTGTGGAACTTTAATATTACTATTATTGTTGTTATTGTTATTTTTATTATTATTCTTATTATTATTATTATTATTATTATTATTATTATTATTATTGTTGTTGTTATTATTATTTGTATCACGTATTTATTTAAATCAAGCCAACAAAATTGATATAATCTATTATTAGGAATTATTAAATCATAAATTTAAATGGAACACGATAAGGAAAGACTATATATCAGATTTGGAATAAATGAATATTCAATATGTTGATTTGTAGAATGGATAAATGCATTCAACGTAGTATTTAAATCTATCACCTTCTTTTTATTAATGACTTGTTGAACTAGATTTCATTTGTTGTAAATATACTTCGATATTCTCATGAATGTTGTGATAGATAGACAATGATATGTGATCTATAGGTAGTTGTAATCATTAATTACATAGAAGTGATTTACATTGTTCCTCTTTTGGTTATAAATAAAATCAGAATCCTCAAACTTACCTGTATGAAATGAATTTAAACTTTCCTTATAATCATTTAATCAATTTGATTTATAATACTAACAATAGAAGTTTACTTTAGTTACGTCAATGATAATTGTATCATGTAGATCAATTAAATGATTATTTTAATACATATTTAAACATAATTCACTTTAATGTAAGTCATAGACTTATCCCTTGTAAGAATACAATCAAACGACAATCTTTAACTTGATGATTGATATACCAATGTAACAACTTAGTCAAGTGCAGATTGCTATAGTGGAATTAGTTGTAAGAAGGCATAATTTGATCATAAGTATATTTGATTCTCGTAATATGTTAATTCAATCTGTGGGTCATAAAACCGTTCTTATAGTCTTTGATTGTGTCTCGTGTGGCTAGAGTTCCAGAGGCTTAGCTTGGGATGTCTTGAATTCATGTGTTGTGTTGTTAGATGTCTTGAGATCATGATGTTATAAGAAGCCTTGTCGTCCTTAGTTATGTATGGACTAAATGAAAAATGTATGATAAATGCACTTCTTGTGGTTGTATTGTTATCCAACTGGTTGTACTAGTCTTGTATCCAGTTGTGGAAGAATATGGAACAGGGTGACATAGAAATCTTAGAGTTGTAATGAATACGTGTTATTATGGGCAATGGTATAGGAGTCTTGCCCCTTATAATTATGTTATGGAGGGTTAATGCTTTGTATTGTTATATAAGGATAGTTGTTATGCAAGATGATTAATGCCTTGCATGGTTCCATACCCTCATTGTTGTGTTGTCTGGCTATGCTTGTTGTGTAGGGTTTCCTAGTTGTAGGTAAGGGAGTGGCTTTCAATGTGGGGGCCGGTGCCAAGTGGCTAGCCAGGGTAACCCACTGGGAGTTGGTAATTCAGTGATAACATAATAAAATACCTAGGGGTTGGGTAGTTCTCACACTAACAATATAATAAGATGTTTTGTTCCTCACTCATGCATGGAGTGCTAGTTCAGACTAAGGATGAGGGGAGAAGGCCAGGATTGGCAGATCTACTTGCCTATCATCATGAAAGAAAGGTCGATTCTGCATGCATCATCCTATGGGGCTGGTGTCTAGAGAGAGACTACCAAGGTAACTATAGATGGGGGCTGGTGTCTAGAGAGAGACTGCCTGGGTAACCCATGTTAGGACCATGTGATGACACTCTCCTTACTACAGCCTAGCACTCCCTAGTTGTACTCTCCCTTTTTGCTAAGTGTTACCTCTGGAAGTACTGTTGTGTTGTTTTGTGTTGGTGACTTGTGATGATGGAGTCAAGTGTTGTCTCATAGCCTATTGTCTACCTGGCCACATGTTGTAGTGGGAACCTTATGTTAACTCGTAGCTCGAGGGGTCGACCTCAGTGTTCCACATGGTTGGGTGGAAGAGCTTTATCCATTGGCTTTCCCTTGCCGTTGATTGCGAGAATGGCGGATATGCCTTGTGCACCAAACTTCAGATCTTGTACTTGATTATGAAGATAGCTACTATGTTCATGTTCTAGCCGGTGTATCAGTTGATTCAGATTGTATGTATTCAAATGTAATTAGAATGGTGATGATGTAAATTACATGTATATGTATAATCAATAATGTAATAGAGTTAGTATGATTTGTCGATGTTAGTTAGTTATGCATGTAATTAATGTTGATTTTCTTTTGTCAAGTAATGGAACCATGGCACCTTGGGAGACAAGTTGATAGTTAATGATGTGTATTGAATTTCTAAACCTTACTTGTTATCTTATTCAAAAAAAATTATTCCACTTTGCTTGCATAGATGTGTTGACTTCCAAGGTGTTCATGGCGGGGCACTACACTTTGGTATCAGAGCCTGGTTTAAACATTGGGTACCTTGGTTAAATTTGAGCCCATTATGTAACCTAGTGCTTATACTCTGTAGTATGAGTTAACCCCTGTTGTGACCCTTTTATTAATATAATATTTGCCCTTTTCTGTGTAGGGAAGATGCCTAGACGTAGGGGCCGAGGTCGGGGCAGAGGAAGGGGTCGTGGGAGAGGTGGTGGCGGTATTCCTCCTCCCAGTTCTCCTCATGGGAGTGATCATGAGGGCGGGGGTCAGAACATGGAAGGTTAAGGTTAGCCTGATGGAGCCCAGTTAAGATAGATTCTCGAGGAAGCCCTTTCCCATTTAGGTCCTAGATAGGTGGGTGAGCAACCCAGAGGTGGTCGGGAGGTAGACCAGTCAGGTCCTAGAGAGAGAGAAAGGTCTCCTAGGTGTAGGGAATTGACAGCTGAGTAGGAGGCCACCCAAGCCAGCCATATGAGGGATTTACTAAGAGCACGTCCTCCCATCTTTGATGGAACTGGTAGAGGACTTGAGGCAGAGACTTGGTTGTTGGACCTAGGTAGATGTTTCGCCATGCATCTGTATGGCAGCAATACGAAAGCCAGATGTGCTATTCTACACCTCTGAGGGTTTGCTTCGACTTGGTGGAGGCTAGAGGAGCAGAAGCTACATTTGGACATTAGTACGGTGTCTTGGATGTTGTTTGAAGATAGATTCAGAGCTCATTTCCTTTCTAACCATTGAAGGTAGCGTCAAGCAGACGAGTTTCATGAGCTGAGGTAGTTGACCATGATAGTTGAGTAGTATGAGTGCAGATTTTATGAGCTCAAACAGTACGCAGGTATCGGGGATGACAAGCCCATGTTGGTACAGCATTTTATAAGGGGCTTGAATGCCCAGATTAGTGGAGGGGTTCGTGTATTCGAACCTAAGACCATGGAGGTTGCCGTGGAGAAAGCCCGGCTAGTGGAAGAGAACTTGGCTATGGCCCTCGGTGGGCATACAGGTGTGCGCGTTGGCAGTGCACCTTCGTCAGGACATGGTTCTCGAGGTGGTCACACTCAGGCATCAGGTTCCCATACACCCTCAAAGGGTGGTCAGCAGCAGTAGTATTCACAGTCCAAACTGAAGAATTCTCAGCATCAGCACGGGAATAGGTTTCAAAATAAGAAAGACTGGTCTTGTGGTGCAGGAGCACCTTGGCAAATGAAAGTTGTCCTAGACAAATCTTTAATTTTTTGGTTAAATTTGTAATGATTTAATATTGTATTGAGGTTCATCAAGTCATCTTTCATGTGTTAAGATCCTAAGAAGGGTCTAATGTTTAAGTCTTATGACAAGTTGTCATACAAAATGGAAAATCCCTAAAAAATGTATCTTTCAAAAATGTAAAATGAGGAAGGTGAAGGGTCACCTTGTTCCAATTCATTGGAAGGAAGTGGAAACTGAAGAGACAAATGAGGAATGCCTTTATTAAGGTCTTGTAACATCCAAATAAGGTGTCGGTGGTTGATTAGTAGGTTTTGATCAATAGAGAAAACATTGTTTTCATGTATTTCAACAGAAATTGACTGTTTCCTGTAGTTGTACAGACCTGTACGGACAAATACTGGTGCGGAATTGGTTGTAAGTGATAGTCCTATCAATCACCCTCCATTTACTTTTGGTTGCATGCATTTTGGTTTCGTTTTGCTCAAGATATTGCATTTTTCGTGTAGATTGTCAAACCCTGATTTAGAGTAACCTGTTTTGGGAAAAACGCCATAACTTTTGTTTCCACTGTTGGATCTTTATGTAACTTGGGGAAAATGACTGTAACTATGTTATCTACAATCTAACTAAAGTGATCGACCTCATTTTGTGTTGTGTGGAAGTTATGGATGACTGTTCGTGGCATTTCACAGTGACATTTCTGAGTTTGAACCCTTGTAGCAGCATTACCAGTCCGTTTTTAGAGCACATTTTCCAAAGTAACCTATAACCATCTTAGATTATACTATGGGGAGGCATAATGGGTATCCAATGCATGTCTTAGGTTGACATTTGAAGGTCTGTGCGAAAAGATAAGAGGACTGTTCTCTTTTTCTAGGGAGACAAGCCATTTAGAGGATTTGTGAAGCAAATGCATGTTCCGGGAGCGATCTGCCTTAACCAATGGGTGGGATAAGTCATTTGGTACCCCAATACAACCTTTCCATGATCATACTAGAGTTTCCTTCTGCTGTTCCCACTTTTGCATAAAGGTCTTCGTTTTTGGGCTTGTAGGTGAAGTAGAACCTTGTCTAGTCCGTCTATCTTTCACCATTCAAAGTTCCTCTACATTAGATTGGTATCAGAGCTTAGAAGATTCTGAGTGTGTAGATAGAGCACCGAAGGAGGCAATCTACACCAGGAGTTCGGGATGAGCATTGGTTTTTACTATCTGATTCTTGTTGAGAAGTTTTATGGTTGCAGGTGCAAGTTCACTCACTGCTGTAGGCAGACATGAAGGTCTGTCAAGAGGGCCAGAGAAGATGGTCCATTGGTTGTTGCCAACAGTCTTGGGGAGAGAGGCAAGAGAGGACTCCCAAGTGAGGGACAGAAGTGTTGTTGTAGCAGGAAGGAGTGGACTTCTGATGCACCTTGGAGGCAGCCAGTCAAACTCCATTAATAGGTGTCACAGTTGGAAAGTAAAAAGGAAGCAGAGGAGGCATCAAGTCAGGGTTGAAGACATAAAGAGGCAAAAGTCATTTGAAGCAGACCACACAACTCTTGGGACAAGAGTTTTCTTCATGCTGAGGAGTATGGTGCAGGAGCACCTTGGCAAATCAAAGTTGTCCTAGACAAATCTTTAATTTTTTGGTTAAATTTGTAATGATTTAATATTGTATTAAGGTTCATCAAGTCATCTTTCATGTGTTAAGATCCTAAGAAGGGTCTAATGTTTAAGTCTTAAGACAAGTTGTCATACAAAATGGAAAATCCCTAAAAAATGTATCTTTCAAAAATGTAAAATGAGGAAGGTGAAGGGTCACCTTGTTCCAATTCGTTGGAAGGAAGTGGAAACTGAAGAGACAAATGAGGAATGCCTTTATTAAGGTCTTGTAACATCCAAATAAGGTGTGGGTGGTTGATTAGTAGGTTTTGATCAATAGAGAAAACATTGTTTTCATGTATTTCAACAGAATTTGACTGTTTCCTGTAGTTGTACGGACCTGTACGGACAAATAATGGTGCGGAATTGGTTGTAAGTGATAGTCCTATCAATCACCCTCCATTTCCTTTTGGTTGCATGCATTTTGGTTTCGTTTTACTCAAGATATTGCATTTTTCGTGTAGACTGTCAAACCCTGATTTAGAGTAACCTGTTTTGGGAAAAACGCCATAACTTTTGTTTCCACCGTTGGATCTTTATGTAACTTGGGGAAAATGACTGTAACTATGTTATCTACAATATAACTGAAGTGATCGACCTCATTTTGTGTTGTGTGGAAGTTATGGATGACTGTTCGTGGCATTTCACAGTGACATTTCTGAGTTTGAACCCTTGTAGCAGCATTACCAGTCCGTTTTTAGAGCACATTTTCCAAAGTAACCTATACCCATCTTAGAGTAGGATGTGGGGAGGCATAATGGGTATCCAATGCATGTCTTAGGTTGACATTTGAAGGTCTGTGCGAAAATATAAGAGGACTGTTCTCTTTTTCTAGGGAGACAAGCCATTTAGAGGATTTGTGAAGCAAATGCATGTTCTGGGAGTGATCTGCCTTAACCAATGGGTGGGATAAGTCATTTGGTACCCCAATACAACCTTTCCATGATCATACTGGAGTTTCCTTCTGCTGTTCCCACTTTTGCATAAAGGTCTTCGTTTTTGGGCTTGTAGGTGAAGTAGAACCTTGTCTAGTCCATCTATCTTTCACCATTCAAAGTTCCTCTACATCATCTTGGTAGCACAATAAGCGCAACCATTATGATCAGTCAACCCAAAGTGTGTAGTCTACAATAAGTAGGGGCAGTTTCCAATAGTCTAGTTCTTTTCGGGGTAACAGTGGATTTGGTAGAGGCACCGGGTGCTTCTCATGCGGCCAACAAGGCCATATTCCCAGACAGTGCCCACAGAAGGGTGCATCAGGATTTGGACATCGATCGGCAGCATCTGAGCCAACGATTGGTGATGCAAACAGGTTGCATCGAGTCTTTGCAACGGTAGATGACTGGCAGGCAGAATATCAGGGCACCATTGTGGAGGCTTCTGGTCGCATGTGAGGTATTGATTTTTCTATTCTATTTGATTCTGGTGCATCTGATTCATTTATATCTCCTTCCCTTGTGGAGCGTTGTGGCTTAGTGGCATTAAAGCAAGATGGTAGGTGGCAGGTTGAGTTAGCTTTCGGGGCTAAGATAGTAGTTGAGTCTCTAATTTCTGAGTGTAAATTGAAGATTGGCTCTCTATCTACTTCTGTGGACCTTCGCATTCTACCCCTGGGATCATATGACATAGTTTTGGGGATGGATTGGCTGGAGGCCCACTGGGCAGTGAGAGATTGTCGACATAAAATGGTTAGATGCATGGATGATTCTGGTGTTGAGGCTGAGGTCGTAGGAGTTCAGAGACCTATTTCCCTACATATGGTCTCTGCTATGCAACTCAAGAGATGTATGCGTCGGGGATGTCAGCTCTTTGCGGTGACTTTTAGTGATTTGGAGATGGAGGAGAGTCAAGAGGCAACTCTTGATGATCATCCACTCTTGAGAGAGTATGCGGATGTTTTTCCTTCTGATATTCCAGGGATGCCACCTAAGCGTGACATCGATTTCAAGATCAATCTAGTTCCTGGTGCAGAGCCTAACTCACGAGCTCCATATAGAATGACCACTCAAGAGCTCAAGGAGCTTCAGCTTCAGTTGGAGGAACTATAAGCTAAAGGGTTCATACGACCTAGTGTTTCCCCTTGGGGAGCACCTATGATCTTTGTGAAGAAGAAAGATGGATCGCTATGGCTATGTATCGACTATAGCCAGCTCAATAAGGTAACAGTGAGAAATAGGTATCCCTTGCCTCGGATTGATGATTTGTTTGACTAGATTAAGGGAGTGAAGGTATTCACTAAGATTGACCTTAAGTCGGGATATCACCAATTGTAGATTTTTGAGGTAGGTATTCACAAAATAGCTTTTCGTACCCGTTATGGACATTATGAGTTCACAGTGGTACCATTCGGGTTAACCAATGCACCTTCGATTTTCATGAGCTTAATGAATGGCGTGTTTCGCACTTATCTTGACTGATTTGTTCTCATATTTCTTGATGATATATTGATCTATTCAAGGACTATGGAGGAACATGAGCATCATTTGCATCCAGGTGTTGCAATGTCTGAGAGAAAATCAACTTTATGTGAATTTGTCAAAATGTACATTCTTCCAGACAGAGGTTAAGTATTTGGGTCATGTTATCTCCGTAGAGGGTATTGCGGTAGATCCCTCAAAGATCCAAGCTATTATGGACTGTCTTGCACCCACCAATGTTTCTGAGGTCCGTAGCTTTATGGGGTTGGCAGGTTACTATCGTTGCTTCGTCATGGGGTTTTCAAGAATTGCTCATCCCATTACTTCTCTTCAGAGCAAAGGAAAAAAGTTTGTTTGGTCAGAGAAGTGTCAGGAGGCCTTTCAGACCCTTAAGGAACAGCTGACCAGTGCACCTATACTTGCAGTTCCTGATCCTAATAGGGACTTTGTTGTTTGTACCAATGCTTCCTTGGAGGGTTTGGGAGCAGTTCTAATGCAGGATGGTCACGTGATTGCCTATGAGTCTCGCAAACTCAAGGATCATGAGTTGAACTATCCCACTCATGACCTAGAGTTGGCAGCAGTTGTGCATGCCTTGGTGAGATGGAAGCATTTTCTATTAGGGCATCGGTTTGACCTACACAGTGATCATCATAGTTTGCAATATATTTTCACGCAGCCCAACTTGAATGCTAGGCAAAGACATTGGATGGAGTTCTTGTGCAAGTATGACTTCGAGGTCAGATATATTCAAGGCAAGGAGAATGTGGTAGCAGATGCTATCAGTCGTCGAAGGCATGAGATCTCAGCAGTCTCGCTTACAGTTGATTTGAGAGGATAGATTCTTACTGCTCTTCCTTCTGACAGTTGGTGCCAGGAGGTGAGGACCGAGATTGAGTCAGGTAGACCTTTAGAAGGTAGATTCTCTGGTTACTCTTTTGAGTTAGATGGTCTTTTGTGACATTTGGGTCGCATCTATGTCCTTAATTCTGAGGGTCTTCGCACCCTAGTTTTGTCAGAGGCACATCAGGCACCCTATTCTGCTCATCCAGGTGTCAAGAAGATGCATGCAGATCTGCATCAACTATACTTTTGGAGTGGCATGAAGCGGGATATTGCTGATTTTCTGTCGAGATGTCTTGAGTGTCAGAGGGTGAAGGTAGAGCACCAACACCCTGTAGGTCTTTTGCAGCCTCATTTGATTCCAGAGTGGAAGTGGGATATCATTTTGATAGACTTCATAGTTGGTTTGCCGATGTCCTCTTGGTGACACAATGCTATTATGGTCACTGTGGATAGGTTGACGAAGGTAGCTCACTTTTCTCCTGTCCGTGCTTCTTACAATGCCTCTACGGTGGCTAGAGTGTTTATGGAGGACATCGTCAGACTTCATGGGATTCCTCTTAGGATCATCTTTGACAGGGATCTAGTATTCACTTCCACCCTGTGGACTTCCTTACAGTGTGCCTTGGGGACATAGCTGAACTTTAGTTCAGCTTATCATCTTGAGACTGATGGTCAGACTGAGAGGGTTAATTAGGTTCTTGAGGATATATTGAGAATGTATGTTATGGATCAGCAGAGCTATTGGGAGGATTACCTCTACCTAGTAGAGTTTGCCTATAATAATGGTTATCATAGTTCTATTGGCATGTCTCCCTTTCAGGCCTTGTATGGTCATCCTTGTAGGACCCCTTTGAGCTGGGATCATTTGGAGGATAGAGTTCTCCTAGGTCCGAATATGCTTAGAGATATGGAGCAGCAGGTTGAGAGGATTAGAGAGCAATTGGTGGCAGCTCAGGATAGGCAGAAAAAGTATGCAGATGCTCATAGGATCGATTGTCAGTTTTCTGTTGGAGATCGGGTGTTCTTGCGTGTGTGACCGCGGAAGAGTCCAATCCACTATGGGAAGGGCTCTAAGCTAGCACCGCGCTTTGTTGGACCTTTTAAGGTGTTGGAGAGGATCAGTCCAATTGCTTATCGTCTTGCTTTGCCACCTAGCCTTTCTCACATCCATGATGTGTTTCATGTTTCAGTGCTTAGACCTTACTATCCAGATATTGCTCATGTACTTGATTGGACTGCTCTATAGGTAGAGGACGGGTAGCTCACTTTGGAGCCCGTAGGCATTCTTTAGCACAGGGGACTCACTCTCAGGGGCAGAGACGTCGAACAGGTCAGGATCCAGTGGGATCCTCGTGATGAGATCTCTGCTACCTGGGAGGATGCTACCAAAATGAGGGAGTTATATCCTCAATTATTTGTAGACTTCCAGGAGTAAGCCTAGTTCTAGGGGGAGGATGTAATGCCCCTTGCTTTTGCCTGCAACAGATGTTATTTTCATGTTTCCTATGAACAGTTCTAGTTTAGATGATAGTCTTGTAGCGTATGTTTATAGTTTCGAGATGTTTGTTCTTTTACGTTATGGTTTATGATCTCCTTGAGCTTGATGGACTCTTTGATATTATGCTATCTGATTATGGATCTATGTTAGGATGATGCTTGATTACTTGTACTTTATGCTTTCACAGTTGATGGACATGATTATGGATTAATGTTACTTTTAGTTTAATATGTTATTCGATCATGATTATGATGTATAACTGGTAATGGAAATAGCTAATTGATGATGTGTTTATGTGAACAGAACAGTGTCGCATTACTCATACTCGAGTACCCTGCCACGCTGCGATTTCTGTTCATTGTGTCTATGATTACATGATTATATATGGATATATGCACAACCTTGTTGTTTGTTGCAGGATGCAGGTACCGGGCATCGACTCCACCTGAATTACCAGGTCTAAGCGTGCCCTAGCCAATGGAATTATGGTTTTGAGTTGGCATGAGGTTCCCCTAATTAGTCAACATCCTCAAGGAGGATGAGCTTTCAGTGTTGTACCCTGTCGTCACCGTCAGTGGGACTGTTGTCGTCATTGGTCGTTATGTTCTGTGGCTTCACTTAGGTCAAGTATCACCTTGTAAATTAGGGTATATCCAATTTGAGTGTCAATTCATGCATGATTAACATTTCATTTAAAAAGGTTAAATTAAAGCTTAAATTAAATAAACATTGCTAGGGATTATGTGTGTGGTTTATTAATTATAAATAATTTAATTATTGATAATTGGTAAAACTAATATGAAAAATAGTAATTAAATAAATAAATTGGATAAATAATTAAATGAGTAAAATGAAATAATAAGCCCTAAGTTGTAACAAGATTTAATTAAAATAAAGTAAGATTTATATGTAAGATGATTAAACAATTGCCATTTTGATTAAATGAATTGACGGTAGTAAAAGTAATGGTCTAAAGATTAAATAATAGGGTTGTCGCCTAGTTTTGTGAGTTCAATATTTTTGAAATTAATGTCTTTTGCCATCAACTGCAAGCTTGAGGAATGGAATTCCTTGGTAAGTGAAATTGAAGAATCTCATAAGAATGTGGGAAGTTGGAACAAGAGAGGCATGGCTCTTGCAATCACCCGAGGAATAGACCCATGTTTTGAGACAGTGGGTTGTCGCAAGGAGAGGCAGGCCTTATGCATTTATCCAAGGAGATAGAGTCTAGGTGAAGGGAGAGAGGAAAAAGAGTTGGGGAAGAGAGAGAGAAGAGAAGGGGATTGGATACAGAGAGAGAAGAGGACTCTCGCAAATCTTATAATTTTAGGTATGCACTGCAAATATGATTATTTCTTGTGAAATTGTATAGAACTAGGATTACTATGTTTTCCCTCCATTGATGTGAGTTATTCAGTAACTAGTATTTAAATTCTTTCTATTTGTAGTTTGAGGCCTATCACAAATCCCCCATGTGCTTCTGAATGTCTCGAATCTGACTTGTCCATTTACCCTGTTAATGGTTTTAGGCAGTCACATTATAGTAACAACTTACTGTCATCAATTTTGTCATCTCAGTACTCCTTATATTTTGTCTATGAATGCAAAATTTTTACTCTTCTAGGTGGTTAATAATCTAGCTCTGTATGCATGCCAATCTGGGTAATTAGTTGCATTGACATATACCTCCATTCCACATGCTTCTAAGGATGCCAGAGGTCATTTCAATTTACTAATTAGTGTAGAATGTTGTTACAGAGCCTGTTTATCATGGTGTCATTAATTAGAGTAATAGAACCTCCTTAGTCTACCCATTCCGTCCTTATCCTTCAATCATAGCACTCCAAGATACCTTCTGGATCAGTCACTCTCTTAAGCAAAAAAATGTGCCATGTCTGTCCTACCACTCTGTAAATACCTAAAAACATAGCATCCCATGATATCATTCTGACGAGACAATGTTGTTAAGGGTTCACCATGCATCACCTATACTACCAGAGTTAGCCTAACTGCCTACAAAAGAATCACAAATGATAGTAGGTGCTGTGACAATCGATTTACCAAGGAGGCAAAATAGTATACCATGCTTAGTTCCCGCCTATCAAACCTGCATAGCTGCTTAGGCACTAGGAAATCACAAGCTTACAATACCTGGCTGTACACCAGAGTGCTCCAACTATTTTATCTGACGGAGTCCTTTATCCTTTGTGCTTCAAAGGATGCCCACACCCATTCCAAGCTTCATTTTTGCCTCCTCATTGCATTAGTGGGAAGCTGTTAAATCCTACGATCATCACACTTCTTGGCCTTTACTATATAGAGGTTGAGAAAAGAACAGAGTCTATGGGAGATATGAGGAAAAGACACATCCTCAGTAGAATCTCTACCTATTCTATTTCTGTAGCCTCCTTAACATTGACATACCCCTGTAACTTTTGATTAGGACTATCAATGCCATTGTCTTAAACTTACCATCAAAGAGTTATTAGTGTTCGTGCCATTGTTCATAGCACCTCCTTTCAAATGCTCGACCATTGTATTTGGCAATGAGGACCCCTCAATGCATCTGGAGCTCTAGACGGCTCTACATCCTTCACCACAACAGCTTAAGAAGGTTTAAGCTTATTCTCTGATCTGCACCCAACGACCAACCTCTGCGTGAGAGATTAAATAAACCCTTGTGTGTCCTTGTTGCTAGGAAACCGGAAGGGAATGCTTCTGTAATTAGGAATGAAAATGATGCCATTCACCACACTGAGGAAGTTTCCAATGTTAGTCACTATTTTCTGAGTGTGCCAACCCGTGTTAGAGGGCCACCTTCTTGAGTCAGGCCATTTCTATTATTGTCAACCTGTCCAGAGGTAGTTCTCTGCTCAATATGCATCAACCTACATTGCTCACGTCGTCTAACTCACTCTGTGCTGTCCTCTTCATTTACTCATCATGAGCTTGGCGCGTCTCTTGCCAGCTTGCTATAAGTCGTTAATTCTTGATGTGTTGTTGCTACGTTCCTGAGTTGTCAATGTTCAAGCTTGTTGGCCAGTGGTCGTGTTTGTTACACCTCTGTCGTAGGAAGTCCATCGTTGGTTGGTTTAATCATTAGTCGTTGCCTTGAGTCTGGTGGTAGTCAATGTGGGGAGATCACATATTTAAAGTTACTTGGGTTGCTTTAGTCATTTTGGGTGGATGGGTAGACGTCAGTAAAAGAAGACAGTCATAGGTTTACATCATTTTGTTTCTTGTGTTAGTGCTGACGGGTATATCATGGCTTATCATTAGATACCCATGTGGCGACGTCAGATGGGGATCCATGTGTGAAAGGAGCACCTATGCTTGGCGTTGTTATTGTTAGGGAACCTTGTTGGTTGTAGAGTAGAATGGAATGTAGTGGGTTAGCTATTTTTCTTAAATCCATTATAGGTATGTAATTTCTTTTGCAAGGAAAGAATGTAGTCATAGGGCAATATGATGTAGTTATTAGTGTAATGAGTTTAGAATGTTCTACCATTATCCTTACTAACTTCATGTCGTAGTTATTTGATCGGCCTCTAGAATATTATATCGATTCCTTAATATATTCATTTATAATATGGAGGAATACGTATTCGATAGGATTATTTATGATAGACTTGAGTGTAACATTATTTGTCTAATGACTTGGATGGAAAATATATTAGTTATCAAATGAATTGTGGAACTTTAATATTACTATTATTGTTGTTATTGTTATTATTAGTATTTTTATTATTATTATTATTATTATTATTATTATTATTATTGTTATTATTATTTGTATCATGTGATTTATTTAAATCAAGCCAACGAAATTGATATAATCTATTATCGGGAATTATTCAATGATAAATTTAAATGGAACATGACAAGGAAAGACTGTATATTAGATTTGGAATAAATGAATATTCAATATGTTGATTCATAGAATGTATAAATGCATTCAATGTAGTATTTAAATCTATCACCTTCTCTTTATTAATGACTTGTTGAACTAGATTTCGTTCGTTGTAAATATACTTCGATATTCTCATGAATGTTGTGATAGATAGACAATGATATGTGATCTATAGGTAGTTGTAATCGTTAATTATGTAGAAGTGATTTACATTGTTCCTCTTTTGGTTATAAATTAAATCAGAATCCTCAAACTTACCCGTATGAAATGAATTTAAACTTTCCTTATAATCATTTAATCAATTTGATTTATAATACTGACAATAGAAGTTTACTTTAGTTACGTCAATGATAATTGTATCATGTAGATCAATTAAATGATTATTTTAATACATATTTAAACATAATTCACTTTAATGTAAGTCATAGATTTATCCCTTGTAAGAATACAATCAAACGACAAGCTTTAACTTGATGATTGATATACCAATGTAACAACTTAGTCAAGTGTAGATTGCTATAGTGGAATTAGTTGTAAGAAGGCATAATTTGATCATAAGTATATTTGATTCTCGTAATATGTTAATTCAATCTGTGGGTCATAAAACAATTCTTATAGTCTTTGATTGTGTATCTTCCCATGTGGCTAGAGTTCTAGAGGCTTAGCTTGGGATGTCTTAAATTCATGTGTTGTGTTGTTAGATGTCTTAAGATCATGATGTTATATGAAGCCTTGTCGTCTCTAGTTATGTATGGACTAAATGACAAATGTATGATAAATGCACTTCTTGTGGTTGTATTGTTATCCAACTGGTTGTACTAGTCTTGTATCCAGTTGTGGAAGAATATGGAATAGGGTGACATAGAAATCTTAGATTTGTAATGAATATGTGTTATTATGGGCAATGGTCTAGGAGTCCTGCCTGTTATAATTATGTTATGGAGGGTTAATGCTTTGTATTGTTATATAAGGATAGTTGTTATGCAAGATGATCAATGCCTTGCATGGTTCCGTACCCTTGTTGTGTTGTTTGGCTATGCTTGTTGTGTAGGGTTTCCTAGTTGTAGGTAAGGGAGTGGCTTCCAATGTGGGGGCCAGTGCCAAGTGGCTAGCTAGGGTAACCCACTGGGAGTTGGTAATTCAGTGATAACATAATAAAATACCTAGGGGTTGGGTAGTTCTCACACTAACAAGATAATAAGATGTTTTGTTCCTCACTCATGCCTGTAGTGCTATTTTAGACTAAGGATGAGGGGAGAAGGCTAGAATTGGCAGATCTACTTCCCTGTCATCATGAAAGGAAGGTAAATTCCGCATGCGTCATCCTATGGGGCCAGTGTCTAGAGAGAGACTGCATAGGTAACCCATGTTAGGACCATGCGATGACACTCTCCTTACTACAGCCTAGCACTCCCTAGTTGTACTCTCCCTTTTTGCTAAGTGTTGCCTCTGGAAGTACTGTTGTGTTGTTTTATGTTGGTGACTTGTGATGATGGAGTCAAGTGTTGTCTCATAGCCTATTGTCTACCAGGCCGCATGTGGTAGTGGGAACCTTATGTTAACTGCTAGCTCACGGGGTGGCCTCAGTGTTCCACATGGTTGGGTGGAAGAGCTTTATCCATTGGTTTTCCCTTGCCGTTGATTGCGAGCATGGCGGATATGCCTTGTGCACCAGACTTCAGATCTTGTACTTGATTATGAAGATAGCTATTGTGCTCATGTTCTAGCCAATGTATCAGTTGATTCAGATTGTATGTATTCAAATGTAATCAGAATGGTGATGATGTAAATTACATGTATATGTATAATCAATAATGTAATAGAGTTAGTATGATTTGTCGATGTTAGTTAGTTATGCATGTAACTAATGTTGATTTTCTTTTGTCAAGTAATGCAACCATGGCACCTTGGGAGACAAGTTGATAGTTAATGATGTGTATTGAATTGTTAAACCTTACTTGTTATCTTATTCAAAAAAAATTATTTCACTTTGCTTGCATAGATGTGTTGACTTCCAAGGTGTTCATGGTGGGGCACTACAATATGTATTAATATAAAGAAAAGAATATTATTTGTTTAACATTAAAAAAAATATTTGTTTAATAACCAAATTCCTACTGAGAATTTAGCCACTTAATTTATTAGTATTGCTATCTACTTTCCTCCCACCATATTTGTTTGCTTGATTTTAGTGCTTTTGTTTTATTCAAAATAGTATTTCCCCAAAATCTATCCTTAAGAACTCAAATTTAGAAAAGTAAGCTAGAAAGATAGGCTTCTTATTCTTAATGAGTTGGGTAATTAGAAATAAGATTATTCTCTAGTCCTCATTAGTGAAAGATACCATAGATTGATTTCTTTATACTTAAACAATGTGGTTGGATAGAACTTTCATATTTGGCATTGAGTTTATTATGTAATGCCTAATGATTTTGATTGATCATGTGATGCCTCGTCATGCAACCCTAGAGTGTTATACTAACAAGTGCAAAATTTACAGATTTTTTTTTTTTTTGAAGCAAGTAAATGCATTAATCATTAAGTATAATTACACTATTAACAACATTAAATTAAATGAATAGATAACACCTCTAGGGAACATAATTGCATCAGATAAACATAAAATTATAACAAAACAAGCGATATATATTATAATACAACAAAAGAGGATTTACATCATTCATTTGTAGAGATGAATAGTTACAAAGGTTCAAATACAAGATTACATGACCAATCACGTCGGTTTGCAATATACAACAATATAATACATTACTGAAATTATAATATAACTCTTGAGGATGCAAGTACAAAACTAGAACTGGAATCATGACTACAATGATCACAAATCAAGAAGACCAAGAATAACCAATAGATTAAGCTCTTCCACCCAACCATGTGGAACCCTAAGGTCCACCCCTCCAAGCTAGGAGATAACAATGAGGTTCCACTAAGACAAGGGATACAAGAAGATAGATATAGACTTGGCATAGACAAATCAGATCATCAAGACAAGTTAAATCATCAAAACAAGTCAAATCAACAAGACAAGTCAAATCCTCAAGACAAGTCAAATCATCAAGACAAGTTAATTCTTCAATATAAGTCAAATCATGAAGACAAGTCAATCCTCAAGATAAGTCAAATCATCAAGACAAGTCAATAACCAAGATAAGTCAAATCATCAAGACAAACCTTCAAGACAAGTCAAATCATCAAGACAAATCTTCAAGACAAGTCAAATCATCAAGACAAGTTAATTCTTCAAGATAAGTCAAATCATCAAGACAAGTCAGCACTCCAGAGGCAACAACAAAAGATAAAGAAGAAGTAACTAGACTACAGTACAGAGAGTGTCATCGCATGGTCCTAGCATGGGTTATCCAGGCTATCTTTCACTAGAAACTGGCCCCCATCTATGGTTATCCTGGTGACCTCTCACTAGGCACCGGCCCCATAGGATGACACATGCGGAGTCGACACATCCTCTCATGGAGACAAGGAGGTCAACCTTGCCAACTAGGCCTTCTCATCCCATCCTTAGCCTATGAGAGCACTCAAGGCATGCGTGAGGTATCGTACTTATCTTGTTATGTGAATTACTACCCAACCCACCTAGATAAATTATTAAGTTATCACTTGATTACAACTTCCATGGGGTTATCCAGGCAGCCACTTTGGGCACCAGCCCCACCATGAAAGCCACTCTCCTACATACAACTAGCAAGCCTTAACCATCACTCATAAACTACTAACATGCATGGAAAAGGGATTGAATGGCATCAAACTTTTCGCAAACCAAAACATTACATAGATTATTTTAAATCCAAACTCTCAACCACAAAACTTTCCCCTTTCATTTCAAAATCCCAAATCAAATAAAACATTTAATCAACAACTTTCAAATTCAAAACAATAATCTTTTCCAATCTACATCAAGACCACATACCAAAAGACACATCACCAAAACATCCTTGCCACAATATCACACTAAATTCAAGGTAACAAGCCTTTGGAGCTAAAATATTTTAACACAAATACTAAAAGATAACTATCCAAAGCATGACGCTTAACAAACTTGACCTCCCACGAAACTAACATGATCACCATTACATTAAGTTAGACAAAACATAATAGCAAGACTCAAAACCAAATTAAATGCAATGACCTAATTACATCATTGATACACATCGGTTCAAAATCAGCAATAAACAACAAGGAATATATATATATATATATATATATATATATATATATATATATATATATATATATATATATATATCCAAGACCGAATTACTACAACACTTTTTGAACAATTTAACATGGATTCAATAAAAGACTTAAAATCTCTCTTTTTAGTTAAATCATAAACTTACTTAAGATAACAATATTCTAATCAAATCTTAAGATCTATAATTCCCTCTATGATTTATTTAATAACTTACTACTACAATTCACATCTATACACTTTTTTTTTTAAAGAATCCCAATCTCCACTCAAACTGCAAGTACATCTATGACAAAAATGATTTTTTAAACAATACACAATAAAACTTTAACTCTCTTTTAAATAAAATTCTAATAATAATAACATATACTATTCTATTCACAATAAATCTCTAATTTAAAATCAATGTACCACAAGATAGTATGTTACTAAATCATAACTCGACAAATTTATATTTAAATAAGATAAAAAGAATATAACTCAATATATTTAATTCTAGAATTATTATTTATCATTTGTTTACTAACTAGCATCACCATAAAATCTACTTTAGATTAAAAAAAAGATGATTTATTTATTTAACAAACTTGCAATTACTAAAGAAATTTTATAAAATTAATTTTTAAATAATACAACTCTATCCTAATATTTTAAGATAAACTAATATTATCTTATCACTACTGCCCTTTAAAAAAAAAGTCAAATTAACAATTTTAATAAATCTAAACTAAAAAAATACAAAGCAAGATTTATGAGTTGCTCAAGGAGTTTCAAAATAGAAGTTTTCCTAATTCTTAGCTTACAATTGCATACATTCTAAATTGATATCAGTTTTAATTAAACTATTGCTAACAAGAGAAATTCATTATATTAATGAATATTACTCAGAAATCATTACTCCCTAACCATGGAACTTCTATGCAAGTCCATATTTAAAATCAACTCAATATAATAGAATAATTTTAAGCCATAAAACACTATTAAATAAAATCCAAATTCTATTCTATTTTAGAAATATAATTTCATCTAATATTTGATTCAACATTATAGTAAGACTCTAATTTACTATTTATTTATTAAAACAATGTATATTGCTAAGTCATAACTAACCAATTTATATCTCAACAAAATAAAATGAATATAATATTTAACATAATATATTTAATTCTAGATTTGCAACAACAACTAGCATTGGTTTGAAAGCTAGCATTGTCATTATAGTCTAACACACATTAATATTCTAATTTATTTAATTAGCTATCTATCATCTATAATTGTATTATCTATACAACAATGAATATTGCTAATTCAAAACTAAACAAATTTATATTTAACCAATTAAGTGAGTATGACCATTATTTAACCGAATAAATTTAATGATGGTTATTATAAAATATTACAGATCTACCTAACTATTTTTAAAAATTAAACTAATATTAGCTTGTCACCAATATCATAATATTTCAATGTACAATAACCACTAATTTATTATTTATTTGCTAAATCAAAGTATAACTAAACAAATTTATTACTTCAACATCTAAACAAATTCCAATGAACATAACTAATCTGAGTTGAAGATAGTTGTAAATCTATTAACAAATAGTTAACTTAAATTTATAAACTTCTAATAAGAATTTACTTCTAGTCACTCAAGAGTCTCAAAAAAGAAACTTTCTAAATAGCCTACCTACAAAACTCCTTACTACATCCTAAAAGGTTCATTTTGCTAATTGATCTACTCTACAAAATTGAAGAATATGCTTCAGAGAGAAAGTATGGAAGATTCTACAGTGAGAAAGAGGATGAAGATCAGAGGCTTCCAAATTGGTCTGGTAGATGACGGTTGGCAAGAAGATTCAGGAAGAAAAGAAAACTCCAAGAAGAATGATCCCCAAGCAAGATACAGATTTAATATCTCTTTTTTTTGTATGGACTGGCAAATTCCAGCAAAATGTTATACAAGGGCCAAGAGAAGGAGTAGAGTTAAGTTTTAAAAAAAGATTAAATCAAAGGCAAAGATTAAAGGCAATTTTGAATTCAGCAGAGGTGGTTTGTGGGCTCCAGGTTACAATCAAACAAAATCACCCAATAACACATTAACATAGTCTGACAAAGTAGAGGATATGAGAGGTGTATAATAGAGGTAAAATATTGATAGAATGCCATAGAAATTTCATATCATTGCCTGGCTTTAAAATCTTATTTTTCGGCAATGGAGTCTGGTGAAATATTTTAATTAGAATCATTTCAAATGATTAATTTGTTTGATAAACTTTGCAGATTTTACATATGGATCAGCTGGGGTTTCAACAAGAGGGAAGAAGAGGACTGACTTAGATTTTCTCAAAGTACTCAGGCGACAAGGTCAAGTTATCAAGTTCAAAACTATAGGATCTTTAGGTGACAGGAAAAAACACACACAAGAAACTCAACAGAGATGCAAACTAATCTATCAAAATAGCTCAAAAGAACAAGTAAGCATACCTGAAATTCAATCCCAAGTTCCAAAAATTCTTTAGCTTCCCACTTCCTTAGCTTCCCGTGACGAATTTTCTTACATTTCTGTCTCTCTCATCTCAAAATTCCTCCCTCCACAAATAACTTCCCATAAACAAAAAGGTAGGCTAACTCCATTAATTTTCCACTACCAGAAATTTGTTACAGAATCCCACTAACTCCCTAAAAAGAAAAATAATTAAATTTTCTATCCAAAGAGATTAAGCAATTAAATTTTTACTTTTTAGAGAGATTCCCCAAATCTAGAATCTTATCCAACAACTTACAAGAATTAATTTATTGACTAATATCATTCTTTAACTTACTATATACTATTTTAATAAAACAATATTAAATGCTCATGACTCAAATCATATTAAAAACATTAAAACTATTAATAATAAAATAATATTAAGTACTTATGACTCAAATTCTATTAAAAACATCATTAAAATAATTAATTTAATCTTTATTTAAAATTTACTTAAATAATATTCCTAATTTCACATTGCTAAATAATGACTAATAAATAATATTATAACTAACCTATTAACTAATAAAATCTTGCCCACAATAAAATAATATCATTCACTTATGACAAATGTCAATAGGATTTAATTATTAAAACTATTACTTTAATTCATAGTTAAGCTAGTTTTCATTATTTTTCAATTTACAATTTTAATTAATATTTACATAAATATCACTATATCAAGCCTATTATTACTATTATATCATTCATTAATGTGTCACCAAAATACACATAGGCTTAACTAAACAAAACTTGACAATAACTCCACATACCACATGACAACCAACAACCGAGACAAGAATCTTAGAGCAACTTCAAGACCCATGACACAAACTGAAAATGGGAACTGACTTAGGGAAACCCCATGTTATCTCCCATCAACATTATCCATTGGTGCAAGGGCCTGCTTAGACCTGCTAAGTTAGGTGGAGTCGAGGCCCGGTACCTGTAAACCTGCATCAAAACAATATGTTGCATTTGAGTATATGCACATATAGCACACACACAGAGTTAGGGATTCGTAGTGTAGTAGGGGGCTCAGAATGAGCAATACTACACTATCCCCTCTCTAAAAGCATAACCATAACATAAGCACCTCCAACTATAAGTCAGATACCAACAAATCACATAAAGCATGATAATATCTAATCATTGTTGATCATGTCAATCACATCATAAACTGGAATATATCAATAATGTCATCATAAAACTCATAACGCATGTCAAAACTACATCAGTCAAACATAGTCCATCATGATCATAATAAGCATAAACCACAAGTCTAATAACCCAAATATCTCAGAACTATCTAAATGCAATAGAAAAACTATCAACTGTCACAAGCCAAAAATGACGGGCATTACATGAAATAGTCACATTAATATGCATATGTTTTAATATAAAGAAAAGAATATTATTTGTTTAACATTAAAAAAATATTTATTTAATAACCAAATTCCCACCGAGAATTTAGCCACTTAATTTATTAGTATTGCTAGCTACTTCCCTCCCACTGTATTTTTTTGCTTGATTTTAGTGCTTTTGTTTTATTCAAAATAGTATTTCCCCAAAATCTATCCTTAAGAGCTCAAATTTAGATAAGTAATCTAGAAAGATAGGCTTCTTATTCTTAATGAGTTGGGTATTTAGAAATAAAATTATTCTCTAGTCCTCATTAGTGAAAGATACCATAGATTGATTGCTTTATACTTAAACAATGTGGTTGGATAGAAGTTCCGTTATTGGCATTAAGTTTATTGTGTAATGCATAATGATTTTAATTGATCATCACAACTCTTAATACATTGGCTTAAATAGTTCTTACCTTCAACATTTTTAAATAGTCCTTAAATCATTGTTTGGTTCTTGTTAAGTGAGTTGGTTAAGTTAAGCTAAAGTAGTCAAATTTGAATAAGTGACCTTATAAATTAGGAAATTTAAACCCTTGTTACTTCTTTTTATTTTATGAACTTAGGCTTTGTTGCTATGCTTTTGGATTAATATCTTGAAAATAAGAACTTATAGGTATTATAGGGGCTAGATAAACATGAACAAAACTAGATTTGAATCATAAATTAATGTTGAGTATAGTTGTTGATTCTAGTTAGAAGTGATTTAGATCTTGATGTATCATTATGAAAATTGGTATAAGTAATTATATTGTGATTATCCTTTAATTAACATTTAGGTTATGTATATATTTCCATAAATACGAAGTCTCTAAAGTAGAGAATGTGGTAGTGAATTATGGGCAGCTTATGAATCATGTTACTTTCTTTAAGACCCATGATTGGTGTGTCATTTTATATGATGCAATTGTAGAATTTTATTGAATATCGATGAGGGATCCTAGTTGATGTTGTTTATTTGAGAGTGTTTGTGTTGTGTCAAGTGTTGTATCATTTGAGAAGAAGATTCCAGAGGCTTAGGAGGGTGTGACGGTTGGTTATGTGAGCGTCATGTGAGTGAAATGATATGCATGTTGGTTTGATACATGTGCAAGATGGATAATGCCTTGCTCAGCATACCTAATTCGTGTGGTATTTCTTGAACTCCTATTGTTATGTCATGATGAGATTGTAGAGTCCTTCTTGAAAGTTGTGGTTCATTTTTGTGTGGATCATGTAATAATTTACAGTATTGGTTTACGTAAATGATTGAGTTTTCAGGAGAAAGATGACCCATGCCTTGCTCTAGATACATGTTGTTTATGGTTGTTGTGACTGTTTCAACTAGAGGTTTTGGACAATGAATTAAGAGTTGGTCCTTTGATTATTCTCTTGCAAGAAGGTTAATGACTTGTAATGTATATGTTTTCTTATTGTCTTGCTTGATGGATAGAGTTTTCTAGATGCGGGTAGGAGAGTGACATTCAATGTGGGGCCGATGCCCAAAGTGGCTATCAGGGTAACCCATTGGAAGTTATTAATCTAGTGATAACTTAATAATAAATTGGAGGGTTGGAGAGCTTTCACACTAATCAAGATAATTGAACTCCTCACTCATACCTATAGTGCTGGTTCAGGCTAAGGATGAGATGAGAAGGCCATGGTTGGCAAGATCAACTTCCTTGTCCTCATGAAAGGAATGTTGGTTCCACATTTGTCACCCTATGGGGCCGACCTCTAGTGAGAGACTATCAGGGTAACCTGTAGTGCCCCTCAACTTGTCATCTGTCAGACTGATGTTTGCTTAGTAGTATTGGACATTATGACAGTATCTTAGATAGATTGATGATGGATCTCTTGTTATTTTGTTAATTCATTATGGACCTAATCAGTATGGTAACAATTGTTGATGTTGGATTCTATTATTTTATGCTTTAGAATTTGATAAATGAACTAGATGTTATAGATGTTTTGATGATATTCACTATATGGGATTGTGAGATAGTTGATCATTTTATGTTGTTGACTAGTAAATGGAAATCTTGTTCAATATAGTTAAATGTTTATACATAAACGTGAATGGAACAATGTCATATTACTCACTCTCGAGTACCCTGCCCCACTGCGATTTCCATTCACTATAGGACTACATGTGGATATATATATCTTGTTATGTTTAACCGTGTGTTGCTGCAGGATGCAGGTACTAGGCACCGACTCCACCTGATTACTAGGTCTGAGCGTGCCTTCGCCAATGGATTAGTTGTCTGGAGTTAACGTGGGGTCCCTAGTCAGTGTTGTCTGGTCGTCAGTTACCCTTGTGGTTATTTTTTGTCATTCGATCATGACTTGCTGTCAGGTAATATTGCACCTTGAAGTCTAATTAGGTCTGATGGTGTCTAAGTGTGTAAGGTAGTGTTGTGCTTTAATTAGAATCATTATACGAAAAAAAAATATAAATGTTGATAATCGAGCATAATGTCGATAGTTGTTAATTATTGTTGTAAATAAATTATTATTTTATTAGAAGTATAGATGTTAAATAAAGATTGTAAGAAATTTTGTATTATTTAATATAATATTATTTACAATAAATATTTAAATAAATAAAATAGTTGTAAGATATGTTGTAATTTGTGATTTACAACTTAATTAATAAAATAAATTAAAATATAGTTGTACAATTATAGATTGTTGTAATGTTATAACTTTATTAATAACAATATGTTTGGTCGGCTATAAAGTAATTAAATTTTGTCGAAATTATGTGTTAATATTTAGAAAAAGGTTAACCTCTAGGGATCATGAAATTAAATAAAAATATATCTTGAGGGGGGAGGTGCACGGGATCGCGTGCCAAGTTCCTTGGAAGATGGAAGGGATTGTTTTATAAAAGGGGGGTTTGTAGAGGCAAAGGGGGGAGTATTGCAGGTAGAAGAAGAGAGAAGAAGACCAAAGAGAAGCTTGGTCTGCAGCAGTGGGAACAGCTTCCTCGATTCAACGTCGCAGCCAGGTTCCTTTAAATGCATAATTCCTTTCCTCTGAATTTGAATCTGTGGGTGTTGATTGTTTCCTTGATTCTAAATGGATTGTCTTGGTTGAATTTATGCTTCAAGAGATATTTCAATTTGCAATTAAGCTATTTTCTGCATCCCTCTGATGTTTTAACCGAGTGCCAATTGTCTTTATTTTCAATTCTCAGTTTATTTATCAAGGGCTTGCACAAAATTTATAGATGGTTTAAGTGAGATGTCATGATGTCTATATACAACCATTCCTCCCTGGGCACAAATTGACAATGTCTGTCCATCGTGCATTATTACCTCACATACCTTGCGAGTGGATTCTGGATTTCTTATTGTCTAAAATTTTCTGGCCTTACATCCCCGTCCAGCCTTTGCTGACCTTGAATCCATCCATTTTTTTTAACAGATTTCCTCTTCATAAAAGCGTAGCAAAGACAACGGTATGGCCGTAAATCCATCCGCACCCAGGGATTGTTTTAATTCCTCTGTCATTTATTAGATTTCTGGCGGTTAGAATTTCACCACTTATGCCATTTCTGTGTAGGAGTTTGAGAGAAGAACCGAAGTCTGAAACACAATCAAGATTTAATCAAGAACAGCGTCGTTGTAAAGGTAGGTATGACTGGTGTGCCAAAGAAATGGTGATGCATCTGGAATTGAGATTGCGTCATAACTGCCTAAACTTCATATACTATAGTATGAAGATTATAATCTGTCATAATTGGTGATAGGGTTAGGTTTAGTAACGTATGTTTTTTTAGCTATAGTGGCTCTATAGTAGGTAGCGAATGGCATCATGAGTTGGGCAGTTGATTTAGATCTAATTAAACAAGATGTCAGTCTTATCCCGCAGTCTCTGATCTGATTATTTGAATGATAGTTCACCTTAATATATTTAGTTTCAATAATCATTACTATGACAGTGCTATCTTATTTGTCAATTAGCTTTGTAGATGGGGTTGTTCTTCCTTTAAATTTAACATTTTCTTAAAACAATCGTTGTGCTTCCTGCCACCGTAGGATTCAATGATATGACATTTCTGTTAAATGAAACCTCTAAGCATATAACGTTGGGGCTGCACATATATGCCTACCCAGATCTAAATGGCATCGAAACTTAGTTTGTTGAGAGAGAATAGATATGGGCAATGAATCGGATGTATATAATCCACAATTGTTTAATCACAGTTAAAGCCCAAAGCTTAGGCAAACCCATTAAATAAGTTCATTAAACAAAAGATTCCAACTCTACAGTGCATTCACATTATATTTTCGGGGAAATGGATTTAGATATAGATTGGTGTTTTGTTTTGCTGGGCGCACTTCTGAAAAAGTTTAATTATATAGGATGCTGCCCTTGGAAGCTGATCCATTTAGCATATATTCCGCAATCATTTCAATGTATATAGATCACTGTTCTGTCAACTAGATGCACCTTGTATTATAAGCTCAACTTCGTTTAATAGCCCAAAAAAACCAGTGATCTTGGTATATTATTGGAAATTCACCATAGTTTGTATTCACATTGCTGAGACGTCTGAGAGGTTCCTTCCTCCAGATCACACTTTCGCATTAGTTTAAAGGACTGCAAAACAATCCACATAGCTAACACAGACTTAACAGATATCTCACTGATAAAGTTCGCGCTTCCTCTGAAGGCCAGTGCAGCAAGGGAATTCAACTAAGCACATACAACAATCAACTGTTGAATCCTACAGAGTGTTTGTGATGTCAATTTCTGTCAGAAATAAACTGTTTAAAGTCTGATGCTATCGATTGAAGCATTATCATCCATTTCAATGGTAAAACAGTCAATAACAATTTAACACCTCCTCTGTGAATTATGATTGTAAGACAATAGACTATAGTAGCGTTAACAGATACAGTAAAAGCATCTACATGAAAAGTGGAACACCATGGAAATAAACATAGTTTATGCATCTATCAAGTGTGACGGCATATGTATGGCCATCCCGATCTTCTGTTTAGACAGATTTAAATCATTTTGATTAAAACATTTCTGAGTCATCATTACGACAAAGACATGCAAGTATATTAAACTATCTTATCTGGTAACTATTTGAAGGCAGAATCTTGAGGAAAATAAAACAGTAATGTTCACCGTTGATGTTTGTCCCTCATTATCATTATCGTTTAGTTATATGGTATTAACGTAGCATTCTTATTCATTTCATTCTTGAAAGAGTTAGTTAATTAGACAAGTTTGAAAGAAAGATTATAAAGATCCTATCATTATGGAAGTGTCGTAATGGTAAACAGGAATTGAATAGCATAACTGTATTAAGTGTTTCTTTTATGAATCAATTATTGTAATTATTTAGTTAATCAAGTAATTTATCTTTTGAAACAAAATAAAGATTAGTTAGATAACTAGTTGTATTGTATCAATTTAATTATTATACTAATTTAAAAGCAATTGGTCGGAAAAAAAAAAGTAATCCACTATTGATTTTATTACAAAGTTGTTTACATTGAACAGAGAAAAAATGGTAGTGTTAACTCTAGAATTGTATTGAACTGTATTCCAGAGGCTTAGTTGTCATAGTTGAGTACTTGCGACATGTGTATAGTTGTTTTTTTATTTATTTGTGATGTCATAATGATCATGTGGATCAAACATAGTATGAAGTACAATGAGGTATTGTCAAAGTTGATTATGTGTATTGTAAAGTAATATTTTTCTGGTAGAGATATTAACCCACTTGTGACCTTATTGTAACCGTTTGTCGTATGGAGAGACCTGGAAATCTGTAAAAGAGTAAAGTGTGTAATGTTATAGGAAATGGATTACAACTAGTGCTTGATTCCATTTGTGATGCAAGAGGGTCTATGCCTTGCAGTGATCATGTATGTGCAATGTTATAATGCATTGTGTGATGGTAGGGTTTACTAGGTGTTAGGAAGGAGAGTTGCTTTCAACATGGGGCCGGTGCCCAAAGTGGCAGTCAGGATAACCCGTTGGAAGTAGATTAATCAAGTGATAACCTGAAATAAACTAGGGGGTTAAGGGCATATTTCACATTAAACAAGATTAATAGATTCCTCTCCCATGGCCTGTAGTGCTTGTTTAGACTAAGGATGGGTAGAGAAGGCCTAGTTGGCATGATTGACTTCCTTGTCCTCATGAAAGGAAGGTCGATTCCGCATGTGTCACCCTATGGGGCTGGCGCCTAGTGAGAGGCTGTCAAGATAACCATAGATGGGGGCCGGCGCCTAGTGAGAGGCTATCAGGATAACCCATGCTAGGACCGTGCGATGACACTCTCCCTACTACAACCTAGCATTCCTTGTTTGGTCTCTTCTCATTTGTTACATGTTGCCTCTGGAAGATAAGTTCTATTGTGTTGTTATTGCCATGTGTTGTATTGGCGTTTGGTCGTCCCTTGTTCTTGTTTGTCTTTCATCTACCTGACTATCATTGTTTGGGACCTCATGTTAACTCCTAGCTCGGGGGGTGGACCTTAGGGTTCCACATGGTCGGGTGGAAGAGCTATCTTATCCATCGGTTATTCCTTGTCGAAGTTCATGTGCAGAAAAGATTTATCCTAGTTTGCAGACATTTGTACTTGTACTAGTTAATGAGGATGTATGTGTATAATTTTGTACCCGATTTGTGCAACAGAACATTCATTATGTATGTAATTCTGATGTAGACTGAAAATGGCAATGTAATGATGTCATGATGTACTTATGTGTAATGAAAGCATTTCAGTTATGTTTTTAATCATGTCGATTACGTTATTTGACGATATGCAATTAATATGAATAAGTTAGTTATTTGTGCATTAGATTGAGATCAGTTATGATGTATGTTAAATCATGTTAATTGGTTTGTAAAGTAATGCAGCCTTGAATTCTTAGAGATTATGTTGTAACTAGATATGTTAACAGTACTTGTTATCTTAAACATTTTAAAAAAAAAAAAATTTCCTGTTTCATATAGCATAAATGTGAATTTCTTTAAGGTGTTCAAGGCGAGGCGTTACATCTGGTATCAGAGCCAAGTTTCTAACACTGGGTACTCTGGTTTTATAATTAGCCCATTAAGCTATGCTAGTTGCTTAAACTCTGAAGAACATATTCATTCATAGTCCTTGCCTAGCAACCTGAAGTAGTTCTTCGATGTGTTGTCCAGGAAGATGCCTAGGGTACGAGGCCGAGGACGTGGACGAGGTAGGGGTCATGGGAGAGGTGTTGATAACAACCCTCCTCCTAGTTCCCCTCATGAGAGTACACAAGAAGGTGGAAGTGAGAATCAAGAGAATCAGGATCAGCCCGAGGGTGCTCAAATATGCTAGCTTCTTGAGGAGGTTCTTGCTCGTCTTGGTCCTAGGCAGCAGATGGAACAACCAGAAGAGAGAGAAAGAGAACGATCTCCCAGAAGGAGAGAAATCACCGCTGAACAAGAAGCTATTCTTGTAGGCCACATGAGAGACCTGATGAGAGCTCGTCCTCCTACTTTTGATGGTTCTGGTTGTGGTATGGAAGCAGAAACATGGTTAATTGATTTGGAGAGGTGCTTTGCTATGCATCCATATGGTAGCAACACTAGGGCAAGATGTGCCATCATGCATCTCAGAGGTTTCGCCTCTACATGGTGGCGACTAGAGGAACAAAAGTTGCATTTAGATATTGTGACAGTATCATGGGAATTATTTTTGGAAAGGTTCAGAGCTTGATTCCTATCTGACCACTAGAGGCAACATCGAGCGGATGAGTTCCATGGGTTGAGACAGATGGCCATGACGGTGGAGCAGTACGAGCGCAGGTTTTATGAACTCAAGCAGTATGCAGGCATTGGAAAAGACGAGGCCATGTTAATTCAGCGTTTTATTAGAGGTCTGAATGCACGCATCAGTGGAGGAGTTCGTGTTTTCAAGCCAAAGACCATGGAGGTAGCAGTTGAGAAGGCTCGACTGGTGGAAGAGAACTTGACCATGGCCCTAGGGGGTCATATAGGTGTACAAATTGGTAGCACATCTCGAGCAGGTTCTGGTTTCCGAGGTGGTCAGTCTCATGCAGCAGGTAACTCGAGGAGTCATCATGTACCTTCTAAGAGTGGACAGCAACAACAACAGTATTCCCAGATGAAATCAAGAAACTCTCAATATCAGCAAGGTGGTAGGTTTCATTCCAGAAAAGATCGTAGTTGGTAGAGAGTTAAACGTGATCGTGCAAGTCAACCGACGCTGAGCACACAATCTGCAACAAGTAGAGGAAGTTTTCAGCAGTCGAATGCTCCTATAGGCGGTGGAGGTTTTGGTAGGGGAACAGGATGTTTCTCTTGCGGCTAGCAGGGCCACATTGCCAAACAGTGCCCACGTAAGAATACTTTAAGAATTGGACAGAGGCCCGCAGCTTCAGAGCCAACTATTGGAGATGCAGGCAGGTCACATAGGGTGTTTGCGGCGGTAGATAATCGCCAAGCAGAGCACCAAGGTACCGTTGTGGAGACTACAGGTGTCTTGCAAGGTATTACTATTTCTATTCTTTTTTATTCTGGTGCTTCAGATTCTTTCATTTCCCCTTCTATAGTGGAGCATTGCAAATTAGTGGTAGCAAAGCAAGATGTTAAGTGGTAGGTGGAATTGGCCTCTGGATCTAGGGTATCAGTAGACTCTCTTGTGTATGGTTGCGAGTTGAGGATAGGTCCTTTATCTACCACAGCAGATCTTCACATTATACCATTAGGATCCTATGACATAGTGTTGGGAATGGATTGGTTGGATGCTCATCGAGCAATGATAGACTGTCGCCACAAATTAGTGAGGTGTGTTGATGAATCAGGCAAAGAAGTAGAAGTGGTTGGGATTTAGAGACCCATCTCCTTGCGAATGATTTCTGCTATGCAATTGAAGAGATGTTTGCGTCAAGGATGCAAGTTGTTTGCTATAACGGTTAATGATATAGATTTTGGGGAGAGTAGGGAGACATCCCTTGACGATCATCCTATTTTCAAGGAGTATGAAGATGTCTTTCCTAGCGAGATTCTGGGTATGCCACCGAAGCGTGATATTGATTTCAAGATAAACCTTGTTTCTAGAGCAGAACCTATTTCACGAGCTCCATATCGGATGACTACTCAGGAGCTTAAGGAGCTTCGCTTGTAGCTAGAAGAGTTATTAGTGAAGGGATTCATTCATCCTAGTGTCTCTCCATGGGGAGCACCTGTGATTTTTGTGAAGAAAAAGGATGGATCTCTGCGATTGTACATCGACTATCGACAGCTTAATAAGGTGACTGTGAAGAAAAGATACCCCTTGCCACGAATTGATGACCTCCTTGATCAGATCAAGGGAGCTAAGGTGTTTTCAAAGATAGACCTAAAATCTGGATATCATCAGTTACGTATCTTTGAGGCTGACATCCACAAGACAGCATTTCGCACCCGTTATGGGCATTATGAGTTCACTGTTGTACCTTTTGGGTTGACAAATGCACCATCAGTGTTTATGAGTCTGATGAATGGTGTATTTCGTACCTATCTTGATAGATTTGTTCTTGTATTCCTAGATGATATATTGATTTATTCAAGGTCTATGGAGGAGCATGAAGATCATTTGCGACAGGTTCTGCAGTGTTTAAGAGAAAATCAGTTATATGCAAATCTGGCTAAATGTGATTTCTTTCAAACTGAAGTGAAATATTTGGGACATGTTATTTCCGATAAGGGCATTACGGTGGATCCTTCAAAGATTCAAGCTATCATGGATTGGCCTGCTCCTACCAATGTTTCAGAGGTTCGTAGTTTCATGGGTTTAGCAGGCTATTATCAATGATTTGTGGAAGGATTTTCAAAGATAGCTCACCCTATAACTTCTCTTCAGAGAAAAGGAAAAAAAGTTCATTTGGTCAGAACAGTGTCAAGCAGCCTTTTAGACTCTTAAGGAATGGTTAACTAGTGGACCTATTCTAGCGGTGCCTGATCCTGCCAGAGATTTTGTGGTATGTACTGATGCATCTTTGGAAGGTTTAGGAGCAGTTTTAATGCAGGAGGGTCATGTGATAGCCTATGAGTCCCGTAAACTCAAAGATCATGAGTTGAACTATCCTACACATGACCTAGAGTTAGCTGCAGTTGTACATGCATTAGTAAGATGGAGACACTTCTTATTGGGGCATCAGTTTTAGCTACACAGTGATCATCAAAGTTTACAGTACATTTTTACTCAGCCAAACCTGAATGTGAGACAGAGGCGGTGGATGGAGTTTCTATGTGAGTACGACTTCGAGGTAAAATATATCTAAGGTAAGGAGAATGTGGTGGCAGATGATCTTAGTCGGCGAAGACATGAACTTTCATCAATCACTCTTGGAGTGGATTTGAGAGGACAAATTCTTGCAGTACTCCCTGCAGATAAATGGTATCAGGAAGTGAAAGCTGAAGTTGAGTCTGGTAGAAACTTGGAGGGTAGGTATACCAGATATTCTATCGAGTCGGATGGTCTCTTGCGACATTTAGGTCACATTTATGTGCCTTATGCAGAGGGTCTCTGCACCCTAATCATGACTGAGGCTCATCGGGCACCTTATTCTGCTCATCCAGGTGTCAAGAAGATGTATGCAAACCTTCGTCAGATATATTTTTGGGCTGAAATGAAGAGAGATATTGCTGATTTTGTTTCGAGATGCTTAGAATGTCAGAGGGCTAAGGCAGAACATCAGCATCCCGCAGGCCTTCTCCAACCACACCTTATTCTGGAATGGAAATGGGACATCATTTCGATAGATTTTATAGTTGGTTTACCCATGTCCTCTCATCGTCATGACGCAATAATGGTCACTGTAGACAGGCTTTCGAAAGTAGCACACTTTTCTCTTGTCCGATCTTCATATAATGCTTCATCTGTGGCCAAAATTTTCATGGACGATATAGTCAGATTGCACGGGATTCCTCGCAAGATTATCTCTGATTGTGATCCAGTTTTTACTTCAGCTCTTTGGACATCCCTTTAGCATGCATTGGGGACTCAATTGAACTTCAGTTCAGCTTATCATCCAGAGACTGATGGGAAAACTGAGAGGGTCAATTAGGTCCTTGAGGATATGCTCAGAATGTATGTTATGGATCAATAAAACTATTGGGAAGATTATTTGTATTTGGTGGAGTTTGCGTACAATAATGGGTACCATAGTTCCATTGGCATGTCTCCTTTTCAGGCCCTATATGGTCATCCTTGTTGTACCCCTTTGAGTTGGGATTGTCTTGAGGATAGAGTTCTCCTAGGACCACAAATGCTCCAAGAGATGGAGCAACAGGTTGATCGCATCAGAGAGCATCTAGTGGCAGCTCAGGATAGACAGAAGAGATATGCAGATGCTCACAGACTTGATCGTCAATTTTTAGTTGGTGATCGGGTGTTCTTGCAAGTGCGCCCGTGAAAGAGTCCAATCCGTTACGGAAAAGGCTCTAAGCTCGCACCACACTTTGTAGGGCCATTCGAGGTTTTGGAAAGAATCGGTCCTGTTGCATACTGTCTTGCTTTGCCGCCTAGCTTGTCACGCATCCATGATGTATTTCATGTTTCTATTCTTAGACCCTATCATCCAGATATTTCTCATGTTCTTGATTGGAATGCCTTACAGGTAGAGGACGGGCAGCTAGCTTTGGAGCCCGTAGGCATTTTGGAGCACAGGCGACTCACTCTCAGGGGCAGAGTCATAGAGCAGGTAAGGGTCCAATGGGATCCTAGTGATGAGACTTCAGCTACCTACGAGGATACATCCCGAATGCGAGAGCTATATCCATATTTGTTTGTAGGCTTCCAGGAGTAAGCCTGATCCTAGGGGGGGAGGATGTAGTGCCCCTCAACTTGTCGTCTGTCAGACTGATGTTTGCTTAGTAGTATTGGACATTATGATAGTATCTTAGATAGATTGATGATGGATCTCTTGTTATTTTGTTAATTCATTATGGACCTAATCAGTATGGTAACAATTGTTGATGCTGGATTCTATTATTTTATGCTTTAGAATTTGATAAATGAACTAGATGTTACAGATGTTTTGATGATATTCACTATGTGGGATTGTGAGATAGTTGATCATTTTATGTTGTTGACTAGTAAACAGAAATCTTGTTCAATATAGTTAAATGTTTATACATAAACGTGAATGGAACAGTGTCATATTACTCGCTCTCGAGTACCCTGCCCCACTGCGATTTCCATTCACTATAGGACTACATGTGGATATATATATCTTGTTATGTTTAATTGTGTGTTGCTGCAGGATGCAGGTACTAGGCACCGACTCCACCTAATTACCAAGTCTGAGCGTGCCTTCGCCAATGGATTAGTTGTCTGGAGTTAACGTGGGGTCCCTAGTTAGTGTTGTCTTGTCGTCAGTTACCCTTGTGGTTATTGTTTGTCATTCGATCATGACTTGCTGTCAGGTAATATTACACCTTGAAGTCTAATTAGGTCCGATGGTGTCTAAGTGTGTAAGGTAGTGTTGTGCTTTAATTAGAATCATTATATGAAAAAAAAATATAAATGTTGATAATCGAGCATAATGTCGATAGTTGTTAATTATTGTTGTAAATAAATTATTATTTTATTAGAAGTATAGTTGTTAAATAAAGATTGTAAGAAATTTTGTATTATTTAATATAATATTATTTACAATAAATATTTAAATAAATAAAATAGTTGTAAGTTATGTTGTAATTTGTGATTTACAACTTAATAAAATAAACTAAAATATAGTTGTACAATTATAGATTGTTGTAATGTTATAACTTTATTAATAACAATATGGTTGGTCGGCTATAAAGTAATTAAATTTTGTCAGAATTATGTGTTAATATTTTAAAAAAGGTTAACCTCTAGGGATCATGAAATTAAATAAAAATATATCTTGAGGAGGGAGGTGCACGGGATCGCATGCCGAGTTCCTTGGAAGATGGAAGGGACTATTTTATAAAAGGGGAGTTTGTAGAGGCAAAGGGGGGGAGCATTGCAGGTAGAAGAAGAGAGAAGAAGACCGGAGAGAAGCTTGGTCTGCAGTAGTGGGAACAGCTTCCTCGATTCGACGTCATAGCCAGGTTCCTTTAAATGCATAATTCCTTTCCTTTGAATTTGAATCTGTGGGTGTTGATTGTTTCCTTGATTCTAAATGGATTGTCTTGGTTGAATTTATGCTTCAAGAGATATTTCAATTTGCAATTAAGCTATTTTTTGCATCCCTCCGATGTTTTAACCGAGTGCCAATTGTCTTTATTTTCAATTCTCAGTTTATTTATCAAGGGCTTGCACAAAATTTATAGATGGTTTAAGTGAGATGTCACGATGTCTATATACAACCATTCTTCCTTGGACACAAATTGACAATGTCTGTCCATCGTGCATTATTACCTCACATACCTTGCGAGTGGATTCTGGATTTCTTATTGTCTAAAATTTTCTGGCCTTACATCCCCGTCCAGCCTTTGCTGACCTTGAATCCGTCCATTTTTTTTAACAGATTTCCTCTTCATAAAAGCGTAGCAAAGACAACGGTATGGCCGTAAAATCCATCCACACCCAAGGATCGTTTTAATTCCTCTATCATTTATTAGATTTCTGGTGGTTAGAATTTCACCACTTATGCCATTTCTGTATAGGAGTTTGAGAGAAGAACTGAAGTCTGAAACACAATCAAGATTTAATCAAGAATAGCATCGTTGTAAAGGTAGGTATGACTGGTGTGCCAAAGAAATGGTGATGCATCTGGAATTGAGATTGCGTTATAACTACCTAAATTTCATATACTACAGTATGAAGATTATAATCTGTCATAATTGGTGATAGGGTTAGGTTTAGTAACGTATGTTTTTTTGGCTATAGTGGCTCTATAGTAGGTAGCGAATGGCATCATGAGTTGGGCAGTAGATTTAGATCTAATTAAACAAGCCGTTAGTCTTATCCCGCAGTCTCTGATCTGATTATTTGAATGATAGTTCACCTTAATATATTTAGTTTCAATAATCATTACTATGACAGCGCTGTCTTATTTGTCAATTAGCTTTGTAGATGGGATTGTTCTTCCTTTAAATTTAACATTTTCTTAAAACAATCACTGTGCTTCCTGCCACCGTAGGATTCAATGATATGACATTTCTGTTAAATGAAACCTCTAAGCATATAACGTTGGGGCTACACATATATGCCTGCCTAGATCTAAATGGCATCGAAACTTAGTTTGTTGAGAGAGAATAGATATGGGCAATGAATCGGATGTATATAATCCACAATTGTTTAATCATAGTTAAAGCCCAAAGCTTAGGCAAACCCATTAAATAAGTTCATTAAACAAAAGATTCCAACTCTACAGTGCATTCACATTATATTTTTGGGGAAATGGATTTAGATATAGATCGCTATTTTGTTTTGCTGGGCGCACTTCTGAAAAAGTTTAATTATATAGGATGCTGCCCTTGGAAGCTGATCCATTTAGCATATATTCTGCAATCATTTCAATGTATATAGATCACTATTCTGTCAACTAGATGCACCTTGTATTATAAGCTCAACTTCATTTAACAGCCCAAAAGAACTAGCGATCTTGGTATATTATTGGAAATTCACCGTAGTTTGTATTCACATTGCTGAGACGTCTGAGAGGTTCCTTCCTCCAGATCACACCTTCGCATTAGTTTAAAGGACTACAAAATAGTCCACATAGCTGACACAGACTTAACAGATATCTCACTGATAGAGTTGGCACTTCCTCTGAAGGCCAGTGCAGCAAGGGAATTCAACTAAGCACATATAGCAATCAACTGTTGAATCCTACAGAGTGTTTGTGATGTCAATTTCTATCAGAAATAAACTGTTTAAAGTCTAATGCTATCGATTGAAGCATTATCATCCATTTCAATGGTAAAACAGTCAATAACAATTTAACACCTCCTCTGCAAATTATGATTGTAAGACAATAGACTATAGCAGAGGTAACAGATACAGCAAAAGCATCTACATGAAAAGTGGAATGCCATGGAAATAAACATAGTTTATGCATCTATCAAGTGTGACGGCATATGTATGGCCATCCCGATCTTCTGTTTAGACAGATTTAAATCATTTTGATTAAAACATTTCTGAGTCATCATTACGATGAACACATGCAAGTATATTAAACTATCTTATCTGGTAACTATTTGAAGGCAGAATCTTGAGGAAAATAAAACAATAATGTTCGCCGTTGATGTTTGTCCCTCGTTATCATTGTCGTTTAGTTATATGGTATTAACGTAGCATTCTTATTCATTTCATTCTTGAAAGAGTTAAGTTAATTGTACAAGTTTGAAATAAAGATTATAAAGATCCTATCGTTATGGAAGTGTTGTAATGGTAAACAGGAATTGAATAGCATAACTGTATTAAGTGTTTCTTTTATGAATCAATTATTGTAATTATTTAGTTAATCAAATAATTTATCTTTTGAAACAAAATAAAGATTAGTTAGATAACTAGTTGTATTGTATCAATTTAATTATTATACTAATTTAAAAGCAATTGGTCAGAAAAAAAAAAACTAATCCACTGTTGATTTTATTACAAAGTTGTTTACATTGAACAGAGAAAAAATGGTAGTGTTAACTCTAGAACTATATTGAACCGTATTCCAGAGGCTTAGTTGTCATAGTTGAGTACTTGCGACATGTGTATAGTTGTTTTTTTTTTATTTGTGATGTCATAATGATCATGTGGATCAAACATAGTATGAAGTACAATGAGGTATTGTCAAAGTTGATTATGTGTATTGTAAAGTAATATTTTTCTGGTAGAGATATTAACCCACTTGTGACCTTATTGTAACCGTTTGTTGTATGGAGAGACCTGGAAATCTGTAAAAGAGTAAAGTGTGTAATGTTATAGGAAATGGATTACAACTAGTGTTTGATTCCATTTGTGATTCAAGAGGGTCTATGCCTTACAGTGATCATGTATGTGTAATGTTATAATGCATTGTGTGATGGTAGGGTTTACTAGGTGTTAGGAAGGAGAGTGGCTTTCAACATGGGGCCGGTGCCCGAAGTGGCAGTCAGGATAACCTGTTGGAAGTAGATTAATCAAGTGATAACCTAAAATAAACTAGGGGCTTAAGGGCATATTTCACATTAAACAAGATTAATGGATTCCTCTCCCATGACCTGTAGTGCTTGTTTAGACTAAGGATGGGTAGAGAAGGCCTGGTCGGCATGATTGACTTCCTTGTCCTCATGAAAGGAAGGTCAATTCCACATGTGTCACCCTATGGGGCCAGTGCCTAGTGAGAGGCTATCAGGATAACCATAGATGGGGGCTGGCACCTAGTGAGAGGCTGTCAGGATAACCCGTGCTAGGACCGTGCGATGACACTCTCCCTACTACAACCTAGCATTCCTTGTTTGGTCTCTTCTCATTTGTTACGTGTTGCCTCTAGAAGATAAGTTGTGTTGTGTTGTTATTGCCATGTGTTGTATTGGCATTTGGTCGTCCCTTGTTCTTGTTTGTCTTTCGTCTACCTGACTATCATTGTTTGGGACCTCATGTTAACTCCTAGCTCAAGAGGTGGACCTTAGGGTTCCACATGGTCGGGTGGAAGAGCTATCTTATCCATTGGTTATTCCTTGTCGAAGTTCATGTGCAAAAAAGATTTATCCCAGTTTGTAGACATTTGTACTTGTACCAGTTAATGAGGATGTATGTGTATAATCTTTTACCAGATTTGTGTAACAGAACATTCATTATGTATGTAATTCTGATGTAGACTGAAAATGGCAATGTAATGATGTCATGATGTACTTATGTGTAATGAAAGCATTTCAGTTATGTTTTTAATCATGTAGATTACATTATTTGACGATATGCAATAAATATGAATAAGTTAGTTATTTGTGCATTGGATTTAGATCAGTTACTGATGTATGTTAAATCATGTTAATTGGTTTGTAAAGTAATGCAGCCTTGAATTCTTAGAGATTATGTCGTAACTAGATATGCTAACAATACTTGTTATCTTAAACATTTTAGAAAAAAAAAAAAATTCCTATTTCATATAGCGTAAATGTGAATTTCTTTAAGGTGTTCAAGGCGGGGCGTTACATAACCATAGATGGGGGCTGGCGTCTAGTGAGAGACTGTCAGGGTAACCCATGTTAAGGCCATGTGATGACACTTTCCCTACTGTAGTCTAGCATTCCCTCTTTTGATGTTCTTTCCTTATGTTGTGTGAATGCCTTTGGAAGTTTTGTTAAGTGTGGAAGTGATGTTTATGTTGCTTGTGAATAGTGTTGTATTTGAGTCATGTGTAGTCCTTGCTCCTCTTAGTCTTTTGTCTTCTTGTCTAGTTGTTGATGCAGAACCTTATGTTATCTCCTAGCATGGGGGGTGGACTTTAGGGTTCCACATGGTCAGGTGGTTGTGCTATTTTATCCATTGGTTTTCCCTTGCTAAGTACTGTTCGTGTGTGAGAAGGATGGATCTTGTGATGTAGATTCCAGATTATGTACCAGTTTAAGGAGACAGTTATTTATGTTCATATGCTAGCCTTGTGTATTAGTTATATCATATTGTAAGTATTCCAATGTAATCAGGAAAGTGAAAATATTATGATGTAATAATGTATCCTCTTGTAAAGAAATTTTGTATGTACTTGTAGTTCTAACTATATGATCTTGTTGATTACTTATTTAATGTTATAACATGGAAATGTATGTGTTCATTCATGTGATCTAATAGATTAGAATTAAACTTTTGATGTTAGTTAATTCTTGATCCTGTTAATAGTTTAGTAAGTAATGTAATAGTGGAACCTTAGAGGACAAGATAGTTTAATGATATGTATTGATGTGTTTGACATTACTATGTTATTTCTATCTTAAAAAAAAACTGTCCTATTTTTTTAGCATAGTTGTGTTGTCCTCTGGGGTTTCCTAGTGGGGCGTTACACTTCAAGTTCTTGGGGGCCCTAGGAAATCTTTTTCTACTACTGTGTCTAGTTCTGGCGCTCGATCTCACTCACCCCAGCTCAGTTCTCAGCCTATCCCTTGTGCTAGGGAGTCTCCTGTTGTGGTGTGCGGATCAAAGGTCACTGAAAATGAAGATTTCTGTCGCAATACAGGAGTGATATGCAGATTCAATAGTTTTTGGCCCTCTTTGCCCAATCTCCACAATTGGGTCATGGAGTCCTGGAAGCCACTTGTTGAAGGTAAGATTGAGTTGTTTCCATGTGCAAGAGGATTCTTTATTGTGACATTTACTTCTTTGGAGCAATGAAACTTAGTGCTCGATGGAAGGGTTTGGTTGTGGGTGGAGAATTCCCTCTCCATCAAACCCTAGACTCTCTCCTTCAATCCCCTAACTGAGTCTATAATGCCCCTCACTTTTGGCTTTTGATAGATGTTATTCTCATATTTCCTATGATAGTTCTGGTATAGTTGATAGTCTTATATTGCATATTTATAGTTTTGAGACATTTGGACTAGTATGTTATGGTTTATGTTCTCCTTGATCTTGATGGACATATTTGATGATTATAGATTAATGTTATTCTGAGTTTAATGTGTTAGCCGATCATGATTATGATGCATTACTGGTAATGGATGTAATTATTTAATGATGTGTTTACATGAACATAACAGTGTTGCATTACTCATGTCCGAGTACCCTGCCACACTGCGACTTCCATTCATTGTGTCTATGACTACATGTTTATATATATATATATATGTACAACCTTGTTGTTTGTTGTAGGATGCAGGTACCGGGCATTGACTCCACTTGAACTACCAGGTCTGAGCGTGCCCTAACCAATGGAGTTGTTGATTGGAGTTAGCATAAGGTTCCCTACTCAGCCAACATCCTCAAAGAGGATGAGTTCTCAGTATTGTATCCTATTGTCACCGTCAGTTGGACTATTTGTCGTTATTTTGTCTTCATGTCCTGTGGCTTTACATGGGGTCAGGTATCATCCAGTAAGTTGGGTTTATCCAATTTAAAGTGTTGATTTAAGCCTGATTAGTACTTCATTAAAATAAGGTTAAATTTAAGCCAAAGTTAAATAAACATTTGCTAGGGAAGTTATGTGTTGTTTATTAATTATAAATGATTTAATTGTTTGATAATTGGTAAAATTAACATGAAAATAGTAAATAAATAAATAAATTTGATAAATGATTAAACGAAATAATAAATTACAAGTTGTAAATGAATAAAATTAAAAAAAAAAAAAAATACATAAATAAAGATGAATAAACAATTATAAATTTTGATAAAATAAATTTCTAGTAATAAAGATAATATTTTAAGGTTAAAATTAGGGTTGTCACTTTGTATCATGTATTCAGTATTTTGGGGATATGCAAATTAATGCCATGTGCCATCAATTACAAATTAGAGGATTTGGGAGTCTTCTGATATAGTTAATTTTGAATCTCATGAGAGAGTGGGTTGTTGGGAAAGGAGAGGCATGTCTCCTGCATTTATCCGAGGAGTTCAATCCTTGTTTTAAGAAAGTGGGTTGTTGGGAAGTGTAATGCCCTGCAATGAAAACCTTAGAGGACAACACATTTATGCTGTGCAAAGCAGAAGATTTTTTTTTTTTTTAATATATATAATAGGGTAATGTTGAAGAATTTAATACACATCATGAAACTAACAACTTGTCTTCTAAGGTTCCATGGTTGCATTACTTGACATAACTTAACATACATTGTTAACTAACATCTGCAGTTCATTCTAAAACTACCATACTAATGATTATATAGATACATCTCCATTTCATGCCATAGTTAGATAATCAACTTGATCAAGATTACATGTGCATATTCAAGAGTTTATACATATGAGTACATCATCATGTAGTTTACATTATCACTATCCAAATTACATCTCAATACATACATTATGAATCAACTGCTGCACAGGCTAGTACATGAGCATAAAAATTGTCTTCATAAACAAGTATAAGATTTGAAGTCTTGATGCACAAGATATATCCTCCTCGCTCACGAACAACGGCAAGGGAAAAAACCAATGGATAAAGCTCTTCCACCCAACCATGTGGAACCCTGAGGTCCACCCCCTGAGCTAGGAGTTAACATAAGGTCCCCAATACAACATACGGTCAGGTAGATAGTAGGCTATGAGACAACACATGACTCCAACATCACAAGTCACCATCACAAAACAACACAACAGTACTTCTAGAGGCAACACTTAACAAATGGGTAGAGTAAAACTAGGGAATGCTAGGCTGTAGTAAGGAGAGTGTCATCGCATGGTCCTAACATGGGTTACCTAGGCAGTCTCTCTCTAGACACCGGCCCCCATCTATGGTTACCCTGGTAGTCTCTCACTAGACACTGGCCCCATAAGATGACGCATGCAAAATCAACCTTCCTTTCGTGAGGACAAGGAAGTAGATCTACCAATCCTGGCCTTCTCCCCTCATCCTTAGTCTGAACTAGCACTATAGGCATGAGTGAGGAAATCTTATTATCTTGTTAGTGTGAAAACTAGCCAACCCCTAGATTTATTATTATGTTATCAATGAATTACCCACTCCCAATAGGTTACCCTGGCTAGCCACTTGGCACCGGCCCCTCATTGGAAGCCACTCCCTTACCTACAACTAGAAAACCCTACTCAACAAGCATAGCAAGACATCACAACAATGAGGGTACAGGAACCATGCAAGGCATTAGTCATCTTGCATAACAACTATCCCTATATCAACATGTATATAACAATGCAAGGCATTAACCCCATCCCCAAGACATGATCATAGGGGCAGGACTCCTAAACTATTGCCCATAACATCACATATTCATTACAACTCTATGATTTCCATGCCACCCTGTTCCATAACTCACCACAAAACTAGATACAAGACTAATACAACTAGTTGGATAACAATACATCCACAAGGAAGTGCATTTATCATTCCCCTTGTCTTTTAGTCCATACATAACTAGGGACGACATACTTCTTAGACCATCATGATCTCAAGACATCTACCAACACAACACATGAAATCTAGACATCCCAAGATAAGCCTCTAGAACTCTAGCCACATGGGTAGATATGGAATCAAAGAGACCATATGAACAGGGTTATGCCCCATAGATAGAATTAACATATTACGAAAAATCAATCATACTTATAATTTAAATTTTAGTTTCTTTACAACTAATCCACTAAAGCAGATTGCAATTGACTGAGTTATTACAATAGTATATTAATCATTAAAATTTAGCTTGTCAGTTGATTGTATTCTTATTAAGAAATAAATCTATATTTACAATAAAGTGAACTATATGTAAATATTTATTAAATAATCATTTAATTTAATTCACAAGATGCAAATATCATTAACGTAACTAAAGTAGGCCACTATTATCAGTGTCATAAATCAAATTGATTAAATGATTATAATATAATTTTAAATTTAATTCATATGGATAAATTTGAGGGTTCCAATCTAATTTATAACCATATATAAAAATAAAGGAACAATTTTGATCACATCTATGTAACAACAATTACAAATACATATAGATCAAATAACATTGGTCTAACTGTCATAACATTTATGAGAAATCAAAGTACATTAACAAACGGGTTCTGGTTCAATAAGTCATTGATTAAGAGAAGGTGATAGAGTTTAATACTACACTACATTTCATTTATCCAAACTATTATTCCACATATCAAGTTTCCATTTATTTCAATCTAATATGCCATCTTCCTTATCATGATCCAATTACATACTAAATTTAATAAACCTAATAATCTGATCACATAAATTTCATTAGCTTATTTAAACAAGTCATGTGACCAATATATCAATAATAATAATAATAATACTAACAATAATAATCCACAAATCACTTGATAACAATTATTTTTCATCTAAGATCATTAAATAATTAACGTTACCATTCATTAACACATCTACTATATTTAAATAATCAACTAATAGAATTATAAAATTTTGTCAATACAACACGATTTATAACAACCACATTCCATGACAGAACAATAATCTAATAAATTTAATCCTATAATGTTTCAAAACTTGATCTAATGCATCAAGTAATTAGTTATAATATTCAACTTATATTGGTTTGAACTAAATTCCAATACTAATAAAAAAATTCAAGTAAGACTCCAAAACCTAATATTACCGCTCAACTTGAACCTTCGTTAATTAACCTATTTAAATTTATTCATATGGAGCGATACATAACACCTTTCAAAGAAGATAATTACTTAAACACCAAAGTCTACCTAAATAACATTAATTTCGTATCTTCTAATATTACTATTCATCACCAAAACCCTAACTACGAATTATTAAGGAACCCTAATTAAAAATTATTAAGGGAAACCCTATTTACTTAGGCCCACAATTGGCTGCTGACCTTCTCGAGGAACCCCTAAAATGTCACTGACATCCACTACTCCTCTCAATCATAGAGTAATATGTAGAGAGGGCAATTGAGGAATGAGATCAAACCGAACTCTTCAAAGGGGTGTAATCTCCCAGAATGTAATGAGTGCAAGGTATGTACAAAATGGATTTGGTGAAATGACTCACTACTAACGGTCAGCGTCCAAGTATTACTATAGTCACAAGGTCCACACAAAAAAAGAATTTGGTTTAAAGGTACGTGCATCTGGAAGATTGAAGGCCAACTTCCACACCATCTACAATCACCGGAGGTCACTTAAGAATAGCAAAAGGCATCCATCGATGCACTAAAAAAAATAAGGCAACTCTTCCAGATATTATATTTGGAAATGCTCATAATAAAATATAGAGGCATTGGCAGAGTGCATAAACTGTTGGATAGAACGTAGCAATGCTGATAACAACGATAATGGCAAAATGCAAGCATGATTGCAATGATTGTTAGAGACAATACTTGCATAATGATGTAAACAGTTCATGATTAAGACCCCAGAGATCTTTGTGTAGTACAAGGCATTCACTGACAGAATGAAACTAGCATTAATCATAAAGACATGCGACAACATGCTAGAGGATAATTAGCAATACGTTTGTTGTTAGTTGATAGGATGTCACAAAATAATTGTGAAAGACTGTAGAAGGCACACAATGGATACCGAGATAGGCATTAGACCTATAATGAACCTACACAGTTTAGTTTGTTTAAGCGAATGACTAAGAAGGTATCAAGAAAATATGTAAAGATTACAAGACTGAATTCACAAGAAAGAGGATTAGAATCTTCTAAGCAAACCGCGACAGATAAGAACTCACAGCATGGTATGGATTTCTACCTAAACTCCAAGGGCATTAATCTTGCCAGAATGAGAACTGCAAGGCAAATAGCTAACAGCCAGTGAATAAGGAAACATATCCAAGGTTTAGAAGTATTTGACAATCGTCCACCTCAAAGTTGCCCCCAATATTTCTAATTTGTAGATTTAACAATGACATTTCGTTGAGGCCAAGGTTGGAATTTCCACAAATATATCAATAGGTTAGGAGATAAATCGTGACCATAGCCAAATTACAACCACTTGAGCCAAAATGGAAAGTTAAAAATGGCGTGATCACTCAGCGAGATTTAAAGCAAATATCTAAATGGTAACTCGGATAGGCGGTAATCAACTGGGAAAAAAAATTGATAGGTTTGCAACTGGCATAATGCTTGACAAAGGTAATAAAAGACTCATAGATGTGGATAGCTGTAGGATTCAGAGAGACAGGAGGTTCTTCCTCCATTACATCAATTGCATAGGTAGACATAGGATCACAATATGGATGCAGAATTTTGTAGAGTGGATTTATTGTTAGGCTCAAGGATCTTAAAGCAATTTCAATTGACAGAAGTTTATGTATATATGTCTCTACATACCTATTTTATATATTTATCTATACAGGGCTGACATGAGTAATACCCCAGGATTCTGAGACATAAATCAACAAAGATAAAGTAGAGTTCTATTTAAGCACTACTCTATGTGCCCTATCAGATGTACAGGACAAATCCAAAGGGTACAATTTGTTTTGTTTGACAAAATGTTAGGTAAGGAATCACCAAACACAACAAGAGGTTTCCCACAGAAGGGGTGCAAAGTCAATTCCACAAAAGGATTTAACTCAACATTCTAGAATACAAACAGGGGTATATGGACAAGTCAGATTCGAGACATTCAATTGTATTTGAAGCACATGGAAGATTGTGACAAGTCTCAAAACTAGAGATAGAAAGAATTTAAATACCAATTCCTAAATAACTCCCATCAATGGAGGAAAACATAGTTAACCTAGTTCGATTACAATTTCATATGAAATAAGCATATTTACAGTGCATACCTGAAGTTTTTAAGCTTTTTCAAGAGTCTTCTTTTCTCTGAATCCAATCCCCTTCTCTTCTCTTCCAGAATTCTATTTCGTCTGCACGACCAATAGTCTATCTCCTTAGATAAATGCAGAAGGCCTGCCTCTCTTCCCGACAACCCACTGTCTCAAAACATGGTTCCATTCCTTAGGTAATTGCAAGAGACATGCCTCTCTCCTTCCAACATCCCACATTCTCATGAGATTCTTCAATTTCACTTACCAAGGGATTCTACACCTCAAACTTGCAATTGACGGCATATAATTTTTCTCATCTCCAAATATTAAACACATAAAACTAGGCGACAACCCTATTATTTAATCTTGAGAATATTATCTTTATTACCATCAATTCATTTTATCAAAATGGTAGCTGTTTAAGCATCTTACTTATGAATCTTATTTTCTTTTTAATTTAATCCACTTACAACTTACGACTAATTATTTCATTTAATCATTTATCTAGTTTATTTATTTATTTACTATTTTTCATATTAGTTTTACCAATTATCAATAATTAAATCATTTATAATTAATAAACCACACATAATTCCCTAACAATGTTTATTTAATTTAAGCTTTAATTTAACCTTATTTTAATGAAATACTAACCATGCATAAATTGACACTTAAATTGGATATACCCTAACTTACAGGATGATACCTGACCCCATGTGAAGCCACAGGACATGACGACAAAATGACGACAACAGTCCCACTGACGGTGACGACAAGATACAACACTGGAAACTCATCCTCCTTAAGGATATTGACTAAATAGGGAACCTTATGCTAACTCCAATCAACAACTCAATTGGCTAGGGCATGCTAAGACCTGGTAATTCAGGTGGGGTCGATTCCCGGTACCTACATCCTACAACAAACAACAAGGTTGTGCATATATCCATATATAATCATGTAATCACAGACACGATGAACAAAAATCGCAGCGTGACAGGGTACTCGAACACAAGTAATGCAACATTGTTCCATTCACATAAACACATCATTAATTAACTACATCCATTACCAGTTATACATCATAATCATGATCAAATAACTCATTAACTCAGAGCAACATAAATCTATAATCATCAAATATGTCCATCATGATCAAGGAGAACATAAACCATAACATGCTAGTCCAAATATCTTGAAATTGTAAACATGCAATATAATACTATCATCTATACCAGAACTGTCATAGGAAACATGAAAATAACATCTATCAAAAGAAAAAAGTGAGGAGCATTACATCCTCCCACCCTAGAACTAGGCTTTCTCTTGGAAGCCTGCAAATAAGTGAGGATATAACTCCCTCATTCTGGTAGCATCCTCTTAGGTAACGGAGGTCTCATCATTAGGATCCCACTGGATCCTGACCTGCTCCACGTCTCTACCCCTGAGAGCGAGTCTCCTATGCTAAGGAATGCCTACGGGCTCCAAAGTCAGCTGCCTGTCCTCTACCTGTAGAGCAGTCCAATCAAGAACATGAGCAATATCTGGATAGTAAGGTCTAAGTACAGAAACATGAAACACATCATCGATGTGCAAAAGGCTAGGCGGCAAAGCAAGATAGTAAGCAACTAGACTGATCCTCTCCAACACCTCAAAAGGTCCAACAAAGTGCAGTGCTAGCTTAGAGCCCTTCCCATAGCGGATTGGACTCTTCCGCAGTCACACCCGCAAGAACACCCGATCCCCAACAGAGAACTGACGATCGATCCTATGAGCATTTGCATACTTCTTCTACCTATCCTGAGCCTCCACCAAATGCTCTTTAATCCTCTCAACCTGCTGCTCCATATCTCTAAGCATATCCAGACCCAGAAGAACTCTATCCTCCAAATGATCCCAACTCAAAGGGGTCCTACAAGGATGACCATACAAGGCCAGAAAGGGAGACATGCCAATAGAACTATGATAACCATTATTATAGGAAAACTCTACTAGGTAAAGGTAGTCCTCCCAACTGCTCTGCTAATCCATAACATACATCCTTAACATGTCCTTGAGAACTTGATTAACCCTCTTAGTCTGACCATCAGTCTCAGGATGATAAGCTGAACTAAAGTTCAGCTGTGTCCCCAAGGTGTACTGTAAGGAAGTCCACAGGGTAGAAGTGAATACTAGATGCCTGTCTGAGATGATCCTTCGAGGAATCCCATGAAGTCTGACAATGTCCTCCATGAACACCCTAGCCACCGTAGAGGCATTGTAAGAAGCACGGACTAGAGAGAAGTGAGCTACCTTCGTCAACCTATCTACAGTGACCATAATAGCATCGTGTCATCGAGAGGACATCGATAAACCAACAATGGAGTCTAACGAAATGATATCCCACTTCCACTCAGGAATCAAATGAGGCTACAAAAGACCTGCAGGGTGCTGGTGCTCCACCTTCACCCTCTGACACTCAAGACATCTCGACACAAAATACGTAATATCCTGCTTCATACCACTTCAAAAGTATAGTTGACACAGATTTGCATGCATCTTCTTGACACCTGGATGGGCAGAATAGGGTGCCCGATGTGCCTCAGACAAAACTAGGGTGTGAAGACCCTTAGAATTAGCAACATAGATACGACCCAAATGTCGTAAAAGGCCATCTGACTCAAAGGAGTAACCAGAGAACCTACCCTCTAAAGGTTTGCCAGACGCAATCTTAGGTCTCACCTCCTGGCATCAACTATCAATAGGAAGAACAGCGAGAATCTGACTTCTCTAATCAACTGTAAGAGAAATTACTGAGATCTCATGCCTCCAACGACTAAGAGCATCTGCTACCACATTCTCCTTGCCCTGAATATATCTAACCTCGAAGTCATACTCACACAAGAACTCCATCCAATGCCTTTGCCTTGCATTCAAGTTTGGATGCGTGAAAATATACTGCAAACTACGATGATCACTGTGTAACTCAAACTGATGCCCTAATAGAAAATGCCTTTATCTCACCAAGGCATGCACCACAACTGCTAACTCTAGGTCATGAGTGGGATAGTTCAATTTGTAATCCTTGAGCTTGCGAGACCCATAGGCAATCATGCGACCATCCTGCATGAGAACTGCTCCCAAACCCTCCAAGGAAGCATCGGTACAAACAACAAAGTCCCTATCAGGATCAGGAACTGCTAGTATAGGTACACTAGTCAGCTATTCCTTAAGAGTCTGAAAGGCTTCCTAACACTTCTCTGACCAAACAAACTTTTTTCCTTTCCTCTGAAGAGAAGTAATGGGATGAGTAATTCTCGAAAACCCCATGACGAAGCAATGATAGTAACCTGCCAACCCCATAAAACTACGGACCTCAGAAACATTGGTGGGTGTAGGCCAGTCCATAATAGCTTGGATCTTTGAGGGATCTACTGCAATACCCTCTCTAGAGATAACATGACCCAAATACTTAACCTCTGTCTAGAAGAATGCACACTTTGACAAATTCGCATAAAGCTGATTTTCTCTCAGACACTGCAACACCTGACGTAAATGCTCCTCGTGTTCCTCCATAGTCTTTGAATAGATCAATATATCATCAAGAAATACAAGAACAAATCAGTCAAGATAAGTGTGAAACACACCATTCATTAAGCTCGTGAAAACTGAAGGTGCATTTATCGACCTGAATGGTACCACTATGAACTCATAATATCCATAATGGGTGCGAAATGTTGTTTTGTGAATATCTACCTCAAAAATCTGCAATTGGTGATATCTCAACTTAAGGTCAATTTTAGAGAATATCTTCACCCCCTTAATCTGATCAAACAAATCATCGATCCGAGGCAAGAGATACCTATTTCTCATTGTTACCTTGTTGAGCTACCGATAGTCGATACATAGCCGTAGAGATCCATCCTTCTTCTTCACAAAGATCACAGGTGCTCCCCAAGGGGAAACACTAGGTCATATGAACCCTTTGGCTAATAGCTCCTCCAACTGTAGTCAAAGCTCCTTGAGCTCCTGAGTGGTCATTCTATATGGAGCTCGTGAGATTGGCTCTGCACCGGGAACTAGATCAATCTTGAAATCGATGTCACGCTTAGGTGGCATCCCTGGAACATCAAAAGGAAAAACATCTGCATACTCTCTCAAGAGTGGGTAATCATCAAGAGTTGCCTCTAGACTCTCCTCCATCTCCAAATCACTAACAGTCACTGTAAACAGTTGACATCCCCGATGCATGCATCTCTTGAGTTGCATAGCAGAGACCATACATAGGGAAATAGGTCTCTAAACTCCTACGACCTCAACCTCAGCACCAGAATCCTCCACACATCTAACCAATTTATGCCGACAATCTATTACTGCCTGATGGGCCTCCAGCCAATCCATCCCCAAAACTATGTCATATGAACCCAGGGGTAGAATGCAAAGGTCCACAAAAGTAGATAGAGAGCCAATCTTCAATTTACACTCTGAAACTAGAGACTCAATTGCTATCTTAGCCTTGAAAGCTAACTCAACCTGCCACCTATCATCTTGCTTTGTTGCCACTAAGCCACAACACTCCACAAGGGAAGGAGATATAAAGAATCAGATGCATCGGAGTCAAATAGAACAGAAAAATCAATACCTTGCATGTGACTAGAAGTCTCTACCACGGTGCCCTGATGTTCTGCCTACCATTCATCCACTGCTGCAAAGACTCGGTGTGACCTACCTGCATCACCAACCATTGGCTTAGATGCCACCGGTCGATGTCCAAATCCTGATGTACCCTTTTGCGGGCACTGTCTGGAAATATGGCCCTGTTGGCCGCAAGAGAAGTACCATGTGCCTCTACCAAAACCACCATTCCCCCATAAAGTACTAGACTACTGGAAACTACCCCTGCTTACTATAGACTGCGCACTCTAGGCTGACTGATCATAACGATTGCGCTTATTTTGCTGCCAAGACTGGTCTTTCTTGTTTTGAAACCTATTCCCTTGCTGATGCTGAGAATTCTTCAATTTGGACTATGAATACTGCTGTTGCTGGCCACTCTTTGAGGGTGCATGAGAACCTAATGCTTGGGTGTGACCACCTTGAGAACCATGTCTTGATGAAGGTGCATTGCCAATGCGCAGACCTGTATGCCCACCGAGGGCCATAGCCAAGTTCTCCTCCACTAGCCGGGCTTTCTCCATGGCAACCTCCATGGTCTTAGGTACGAATACACGAACCCCTCCACTAATCCAGGCATTCAATCCCCTAATACAATGTTGCACCAACATGGGCTCGTCATCCTCGATACCTGTATACTATTTGAGCTCATAAAATCTGTGCTCATACTGCTCCACTGTCATGGCCAACTGCTTTAGCTCATGAAACTCGTCTGCTCGACGCTGCCTCCAATGGTCAGAGAGAAAGTGGGTTCTGAATCTATCTTCAAACAACTCCCAAGACACAGTGCTAATGTCCAAATGCAGCTTCTGCTCCTCTAGCCTCCACCAAGTCGAAGCAAACCCTCGAAGATGCAAAATAGCACATCTGGCTTTTGTATTGCTACCATACAGATGCATGGCAAAACATCTACCTAGGTCCAATAGCCAAGTCTCTACCTCAAGTCCTCTACCAGTTCCATCAAAGATGGGAGGACGTGCTCCCAGTAAGTCCCTCATATGGTTGGCTAGTGTGGCCTCCTGCTCAGCTGTTAATTCCCTATGCCTGCGAGATCTCTCCCTCTCTCTAGGACCTGACTGGTCTACCTCCTGACCACCTCTGGGCTGCTCACCCACTTGTCTGGGACCTAAACGGGCAAGGGCCTCCTCGAGAATCTGTCTCAACTAGGCTCTATCAGGCTGACCCTGACCTTCCATGTTCTGACCCCCGCCTTCATGGTCACTCCCATGAGGAGAGCTGGGAGGAGGAATACCGCCACCACCTCTCCCACGACCCCTTCCTCTGCCCCAACCTCGGCCTCTACGTCTAGGCATCTACCCTACACACAAAAGGGCAAATTATTATATTAAGAAAAGGGTCGCAACAGGAGTTAAATCATACTACAAAGTTTAAGCACAAGGTTTCATAATGGGCTCAAATTTAACTAAGTTACCCAGTGTTTAAACCAGGCTCTGATACCAAAATCTAATGCCCTGAAATGAAAACCTCATAGGACAACACATTTATGCTATGCAAAGCAGAAGATTTTTTTTTTTATATATATATAACAGGGTAATGTTGAACAATTTAATACACATCATGAAACTAACAACTTGTCTTCTAAGGTTCCATGGTTGCATTACTTGACATAACTTAACATACATTGTTAACTAACATCTGTAGTTCATTCTAAAACTATTTCACTAATGATTATACAGATACATCTCCATTTCATGCCATAGTGAGATAATCAACTTGATCAAGATTACATGTGCATATTCAAGAGTTTATACATATAAGTACATTATCATGTAGTTTACATTATCACTATCCAGATTACATCTGAATACATACATTATGAATCAACTGCTACACAGGCTAGTACATGAGCATAAAAACTATCTTCATAAACAAGTACAAGATCTAAAGTCTTGATGCAAAAGATTTATCCTCCTCGCTCATGAACAACGGCAAGGGAAAAAACTAATGGATAAAGCTCTTCCACCTGACCATGTGGAACCCTGAGGTCCACCCCCCGAGCTAGGAGTTAACATAAGGTCCCCACTACAACATACGGTCAGGTAGATAGTAGGCTATGAGACAACACATGACTCCAACATCACAAGTCACCATCACAAAACAACACAACAATACTTCTAGAGGCAACACTTAACAAATGGGGAGAGTACAACTAGGGAATGCTAGGCTGTAGTAAGGAGAGTGTCATCGCATGGTCCTACCATGGGTTACGCAGGTAGTCTCTCTCTAGACACCAGCCCCATAGGATGATGCATGCGGAATCAACCTTCCTTTCGTGAGGACAAGGAAGTAGATCTACCAATCTCGGCCTTCTCCCCTCATCTGTAGTCTGAACTAGCACTACAGGCATGAGTGAGGAAATCTTATTATCTTGTTAGTGTGAAAACTAGCCAACCCCTAGATTTATTATTATGTTATCACTGAATCACCCACTCCCAATAGGTTACCCTTGCTAGCAACTTGGCACCAGCCCCTCATTGGAAGCCACTCCCTTACCTACAACTAGAAAACCCTACTCAACAAGCATAGCAAGACATCACAACAACAAGGTTACAAGAACCATGCAAGGCATTAGTCATCTTGCATAACAACTATCCTTATATCAACATGTATATAACAATGCAAGGCATTAACCCCCTCCCCAAGACATGATCATAGGGGCAGGACTCCTAAACCATTGCCCATAACATCACATATTCATTACAACTCTATGATTTCCATGCCACCCTGTTCCATAACTCACCACAAAACTAGATACAGGACTAATACAACCAGTTGGATAACAATACATCCACAAGGAAGTGTATTTATCATTCCCCTTGTCTTTTAGTCCATACATAACTAGGGACGACATACTTCTTAGACCATCATGATCTCAAGACATCTATCAACACAACACATGAAATCAAGACATCCCAAGATAAGCCTCTAGAACTCTAGCCACATGGGTAGATACGGAATCAAAGAGACCATATGAACGGGGTTATGCCCCATAGATAGAATTAACATATTACGAGAAATCAATCATACTTATAATTTAAATTTTAGTTTCTTTACAACTAATCCACTAAAGTAGATTGCAATTGACTGAGTTATTACAATAGTATATTAATCATTAAAATTTAGTTTGTCATTTGATTGTATTCTTATTAAGAAATAAATCTATATTTACAATAAAGTGAACTATATGTAAATATTTATTAAATAATCATTTAATTTAATTCACAAGATGCAAATATCATTAACATAACTAAAGTAGGCCACTATTGTCAGTGTTATAAATCAAATTGATTAAATGATTATAATATAATTTTAAATTTAATTCATACGGATAAATTTGAGGGTTCCGATCTAATTTATCACCATATATAAAAATAAAGAAACAATTTTAATCACATCTATGTCACAACAATTACAAATACATATAGATCAAATAACATTGGTCTAACTATCATAACATTTATGAGAAATCCAAGTACATTAACAAACGGGTTCTAGTTCAATAAGTCATTGATTAAGAGAAGGTGATAGAGTTTAATACTACACTACATTTCATTTATCCAAACTATTATTCCACATATCGAGTTTCCATTTATTTCAATCTAATATGCCATCTTCCTTTCATGATCTAATTACATACTAAATTTAATAAACCTAATAATCTGATCACATAAATTTCATTAGCTCATTTAAACAAGTCACGTGACCAATATATTAATAATAATAATAATAATAATAATAATATTCCACAAATCACTTGATAACAATTATTTTTCATCCAAGATCATTAAATAATTAATGTTACCCTTCATTAACACATCTACTATATTTAAATAATCAACTAATAGAATTATAAAATTTTGTCAATACAACATGATTTATAACAACCACATTCCATGACAGAACAATAATCTAATAAATTTAATGCTATAATGTTTCAAAACTTGATCTAATTGCATCAAGTAATTAGTTATAATATTCAACTTATATTGGTTTGAACTAAATTCCAATACTAATAAAAATATTCAAGACTGCAAAACCTAATATTACCGCTCAACTTGAACCTCCATTAATTAACCTATTTAAATTTATTCATATGGAGCGATACATAACACCTTTCAAACAAGATAATTACTTAAACACCAAAGCCTACCTAAATAACATTAATTTCATATCTTCTAATATTACTATTCATCACCAAAACCCTAACTACGAATTATTAAGGAACCCTAATTAAAAATTATTAAGGGAAACCCTATTTACTTAGACCCACAATTGGCTGCTGACCTTTTCGAGGAACCCCTAAAATGTCACTGACATCCACTACTCCTCTCAATCATAGAGTAATATGTAGAGAGGGCAATTGAGGAATGAGATCAGACCGAACTCTTCAAAGGGGTGTAATCTCCCGGAATACAATGAGTGCAAGATATGTACAAAACGGATTTGGTGAAATGACTCACTACTAACGGTCAGCGTCCAAGTATTACTACAGTTGCAAGGTCCACACAAAAAAAGAATTTGGTTTAAAGGCACGTGCATCTGGAAGACTGAAGGCCAACTTCCACACCATCTGCCATCACCAGAGGTCACTTAAGAATAGCGAAAGGTGTCCATCGATGCATTAAAAAAAATAAGGCAACTCTTCTAGATATTATATTTGGAAATGTTCATAATAAAATGTAGAGGCATTGGCAGAGCACATAAACTGTTGGATAGAATGTAGCAATGCTGATAACAATGATAATGGCAAAATGCAAGCCTGATTGCAACGATTGTCAGAGACAATACTTGCATAATGATGTAAATGGTTCATGGATAAGACCCCAGAGATCTTTGTGCAGTGCAAGGCGTTCACTGACGGAACGAAACTAGCATTAATCATAAAGACTTGCGACAGCATGCTAGAGGATAATTAGCAATACGTTTGCTGTTGGTTGATAGGATGTCACAAAATAATAGTAAAAGACTACAGAAGGCACACAATGGATACCAAGATAGGCATTAGACCTATAATGAACCTACACAGTTTAGTTTGTTTAAGTGAATGACTAAGAAGGTATCAAGAAAATATGCAAAGATTACAAGACTGAATTCGCAAGAAAGAGGATTAGAATCTTCTAAGCAAACTGCGACAGATAAGAACTCACGGCATGGTATGGATTTCTGCCTAAACTCAAAGGGCGTTAATCTTGCCAGAATGAGAACTGCAAGGTGAATAGCTAATAGCTAGTGAATAAGGAAACACATCCAAGGTTTAGAAGTATCTGACAATCGTCCACCTCAAAGTTGCCCCCAATATTTCTAATTTGTAGATTTAACAATGACATTTCGTTGAGGCCAAGGTTAGAATTTCCACAAATATATCAACAGCTTAGGAGATAAATCGCGACCATAGCCAAATTACAACCACTTGAGCCAAAATGGAAACGTAAAAATGACATGATCACTCAGCGAGATTTAAAGCAAATATCTAAATGGTAAGTCGGATAGGCGGTAATCAACTAGGAAAAAAAATCGATAGGTTTGCAGCTGGCATAACGCTTCACAAAGGTAATAAAAGACCCACAGATGTGGATAGCTGTAGGATTTAGAAAGGCAGGAGGTTCTTCCTCCATTACATCGATTCCACAGGTAGACATAGGATCACAATATGGATGCAGAATTTCGCAGAGTGGATTTATTGTTAGGCTCAAGGATCTTAAACAATTTCATTTCACAGAAGTTTATGTATATATATCTCTGCATACCTATTTTATATATTTATCTGTACAGGGCCAACATGAGTAATACACCAGGGTTCTGAGACAGAAATCAATAAAGATAAAGTAGAGTTCTATTTAAGCACTACTCTATGTGCCCCATCAGATGCACAAGACAAATCCAAAAGGTGCAATTTGTTTTGTTCGACAAAATGTTAGGTAAGGAATCACCAAACACAACAAGAGGTTTCCCACATAAGGGGTGCAAACTCAATTCCACAGAAGGATTTAACTCAGCATTCCAGAATACAAACAGGGGTATATGGACAAGTTAGATTCGAGACATTCAATTGTATCTGAAGCACATGGAAGATTGTGACAAGTCTCAAAACTAGAGATAGAAGGAATTTAAATACCAATTCCTGAATAACTCCATCAATGGAGGAAAACACAGTTAACCTAGTTCTATTACAATTTCATATGAAATAAGCATATTTACAGTGCATACCTAAAGTTTTTAAGCTTTTTACAAGTCTTCTTTTCTTTCTGAATCCAATCCCCTTCTCTTCTCTTCCAAAATTATTTTTCCTCTACATGACCAAAACTCTATCTCTTCAGATAAATGTAGAAGGCCTGCCTCTCTTCCCGACAACCCACTGTCTCAAAACATGGGTCCATTCCTCAAGTAATTGCAAGAGACATGCCTCTCTCCTTCCAACATCCCAAATTCTCGTGAGATTCTTCAATTTCACTTATCAAGGGATTCCACACCTCAAACTTGCAATTGACGGCATAAGACATTAATTTTGCTCATCTCCAAATATTGAACACATAAAACTAGGTGACAACCCTATTATTTAATCTTGAGAATATTATCTTTATTACCATCAATTCATTTTATCAAAATGGTAACTGTTTAAGCATCTTACTTATGAATCTTATTTTCTTTTTAATTTAATCCGCTTACAACTTAGGACTAATTATTTCATTTAATCATTTATCTAGTTTATTTATTTATTTTCTATTTTTCATATTAGTTTTACCAATTATCAATAATTAAATCATTTATAATTAATAAACCACACATAATTCCCTAGCAATGTTTATTTAATTTAAGCTTTAATTTAACCTTATTTTAATGAAATACTAACCATGCATAAATTGACACTTAAATTGGATATACCCTAACTTCCAGGATGATACCTGACCCCATGTGAAGCCACAGGACATGACGACAATAGTCCCACTAATAGTGATGACAGGATACAACACTGGAAACTCATCCTCCTTGAGGATGTTGACTAAATAGGGAACCTTATGCTAACTCCAATCAACAACTCCATTGGCTAGGGCACGCTCAAACCTGGTAATTCATGTGGAGTCGATGCCCGGTATCTGCATCCTGCAACAAACAACAAGGTTGTGCATATATCCATATATAATTATGTAATCATAGACACGATGATTAGAAATCGTAGCGTGGCAGGGTACTCGAACACGAGTAATGCGACACTGTTCCATTCACGTAAACACATCATTAATTAACTACATCCATTACCAGTTATACATCATAATCATGATCGAATAACTCATTAACTCAGAGCAACATAAATCTATAATCATCAAATATGTCCATCATGATCAAGAAGAACATAAACCATAACATGCTAGTCCAAATATCTCAAAATTTTAAACATGCAATATAAGACTATCATCTATACAAGAACTATCATAGGAAACATGAAAATAACATCTATCACAAGCAAAAAGCGAGGGGCATTACATCCTCCCCCTAGAACTAGGCTTACTCCTGGAAGCCTGCAAATGAGTGAGGATATAACTCCCTCATTCTGGTAGCATCCTCCCAGGTAGCGGAGGTCTCATCATTAGGATCCCACTGGATCCTGACCTGCTCCACGTCTTTGTCCCTGAGAGTGAGTCTCCTGTGCTGAAGAATGCCTACGGGCTCCAAAGCCAGCTGCCCGTCCTCTACCTGTAGAGCAGTCCAATAAAGAACATGAGCAATATCTGGATAGTAAGGTCTAAGTACAGAAACATGAAACACATCATGGATGCGCAAAAGGCTAGGCGGCAAAGCAAGATGGTAAGCAACTGGACCAATCCTCTGCAACACCTCAAAAGGTCCAACAAAGCGCGGTGCTAGCTTAGAACCCTTCCCATAGCGGATTGGACTCTTCTGCGGTCGCACCTGCAAGAACACCTGATCCCCAACAGAAAACTGATGATCGATCCTATGGGCATCTGCCTACTTCTTCTGCCTATCCTGAGCTACCACCAAATGCTCTCTAATCCTCTCAACCTGTTGCTCCATATCTCTAAGCATATCCAGACCCAGAAGAACTCTATCCTCCAAACAATCCCAACTCAAAGGGGTCCTACAAGGATGACCATACAAGGCCTGAAACGGAGACATGCCAATAGAACTATGATAACCGTTATTATAGGCAAACTCTACTAGGTAAAGGTAGTCCTCCCAATGGCTCTACTGATCCATAACATACATCCTCAACATGTCCTCGAGAACCTGATTAACCCTCTCAGTCTGAAAATCAGTCTCAGGATGATAAGCTGAACTAAAGTTTAGCTGTGTCCACAAGGTGTACTATAAGGAAGTGCACAGGGTATAAGTGAATACTGGATCCTTGTCTAAGATGATCCTACGAGGAATCCCATGAAGTCTGACGATGTCCTCCATGAACACCCTAGCCACCGTAGAGGCATTGTAAGAAGCACGGACTGGAGAGAAGTGAGCTACCTTCATCAACCTACATACAGTGACCATAATAGCATCGTGTCGTCGAGAGGACATTGACAAACCAACAATGAAGTCTATTGAAATGATATCCTACTTCCACTCATGAGTTAAATGAGGATGCAAAAGACCCTGCAGGGTGCTGGTGCTCCGCCTTCACCCTCTGACACTCAAGACATCTCGACACAAAATCAGCAATATCACACTTCATACCACTCCAAAAGTACAGTTGACCTAGATCTGCATGCATCTTCTTGACACTTGGATGGGCAAAATAGGGTGCCCAATGTGCCTCAGACAAAACTAGGGTACGAAGACCCTCAGAATTAGGAACATAGATACGACCCAAATGTCGCAAAAGGCCATCTGACTCAAAGGAGTAACCAGAGAACCTACCCTCTAAAGGTCTACTAGACTCAATCTCAAATCTCACCTCCTGGCACCAACTGTCAGTAGGAAGAGCAGCGAGAATCTAACTTCTCAAATCAACTATAAGAGAAACTGCTAAGATCTCATGCCTCCGACGACTAAGAGCATCTGCTACCACATTCTCCTTCCTTGAATATATCTGCTCTCAAAGTCATACTCACACAAGAACTCCGTCCAACGCCTTTGCCTTGCATTCAAGTTTGGCTACGTGAAAATATACTACAAACTACGATGATCACTGTGCAGCTTAAAGTGATGCCCTAATAGAAAATGCCTCCATCTCACCAAGGCATACACCATAGCTGCTAACTCTAGGTCATGAGTGGGATAGTTCAATTCATGATCCTTGAGCTTGTGAGACTCATAGGCAATCACGTGACCATCCTGCATGAGAACTGCTCCCAAACCCTCCAAGGAAGCATCGGTACAAACTACAAAGTCCCTATCAGGTTCAGGAACTACTAGTATAGGTGCACTGGTCAGCTGTTCCTTAAGAGTCTGAAAGGCTTCCTAACACTTGTCTGACCAAATAAACTTTTTTCCTTTCCTCTAAAGAGAAGTAATGGGATGAGCAATTCTCGAATACCCCATGACGAAGCGACGATAGTAACCTGCCAACCCCATAAAACTACGGACCTCAAAAACATTGGTGGGTGCAAGCCAGTCCATAATAGCTTGGATCTTTGAGGGATCTACCGCAATACCCTCTCTAGAGATAACATGACCCAAATACTTAACCTCTGTCTGGAAGAATGCACACTTTGACAAATTCGCATAAAGCTGATTTTCCCTGACACTGCAACACTTGACGCAAATGCTCCTCATGTTCCTCCATAGTCTTTGAATAGATCAATATATCATCAAGAAATATGAGAACAAATTAGTCAAGATAAGTGTGAAACACACCATTCATTAAGCTCATGAAAACTGAAGGTGCATTCGTCGACCCGAATGGTACCACTATGAACTCATAATGTCCATAACGGGTGCGAAATGTTGTTTTGTGAATATCTGCCTCAAAAATCTACAACTAGTGATATCCCGACTTAAGGTCAATTTTAGAGAATATCTTTACCCCCTTAATCTGATCAAACAAATCATCGATCCAAGGCAAGGGATACCTATTTCTCACTGTTACCTTGCTGAGCTGCCGATAGTCTATACATAGCTGTAGAGATCCATCCTTCTTCTTCACAAAGATCACAGGTGCTCCCCAAGGGGAAACACTAGGTCGTATGAACCATTTGGCTAATAGCTCCTCCAACTGCAGTCAAAGCTCCTTGATCTCCTGATTGGTCATTCTGTATGGAGCTCATGAGATAGGCTCTACAACGGGAACTAGATCAATCCTGAAATTAATGTCACGCTTAGGTGGCATCCCTGGAACATCAAAAGGAAAAACATCCGCATACTCTCTCAAGAGTGTGTGATCATCAAGAGTTGCCTATAGACTCTCCTCCATCTCCAAATCACTAACAGTCATTGCAAATAGTTGGCATCCCCGACGCATTCATCTCTTGAGTTGCATAGCAGAGACCATATGTAGGGAAATAGGTCTCTGAACTCCTACGACCTCAACCTTAGCACCAGAATCCTCCACACATCTAACTAATTTATGCCAACAATCTATTACTGCCTGATGGGACCCCAGCCAATCCATCCCCAAAACTATGTCATATTAACCCAGGGGTAGAATGTGAAGGTCCATAGAAGTAGATAGAGAGCCAATCTTTAATTTACACTCTGAAATTAGAGACTCAACTGCTATCTTAGCCTTAGAAGCTAACTCAACCTGCCACCTATCATCTTGCTTTGTTGCCACTAAGCCACAATGCTCCACAAGGGAAGGAGATATAAATGAATCAGATGCACCAGAGTCAAATAGAACAAAAAAATCAATACCACGCATGCGACTAGAAGTCTCTACCACGATACCCTGATGTTCTGCCTGCTGGTCATTCACTGCTACAAAGACTTAGTGTGACCTGCCTGCATCACCAACCATTGGCTCAGATGCTGCCAGTCGATGTCCAAATCCTGATGTACCCTTCTGCAGGCACTGTCTAACAATATGGCCCTGTTGGCCTCAAGAGAAGCACCCTGTGCCTCTACCAAAACCACCGTTGCCCCAGAAAGTACTAGACTGCTGGAAATTGCCCCTGCTTACTATAGACTGTGCACTCTGGGCTGACTGATCATAACAATTACGCTGCCAAGACCGGTCTTTCTTATTTTGAAACCTATTCCCTTGCTGATGCTGAGAATTCTTTAGTTTGGACTGCGAATACTGCTACTGCTGGCCACTCTTTGAGGGTGCATGAGAACCTGATGCCTAGGTGTGACCACCTCAAGAACCATGTCCTAATGAAGGTGCACTGCCAATGCGCACACCTGTATGCCCACCGAGGGCCATAGCCAAGTTCTCCTCCACTAGCCAGGCTTTCTCCATGGCAACATCCATGGTCTTAGGCTCGAATACACAAACCCCTCTACTAATCTGGGCATTCAAGCCCCTGATAAAATGCTGCACCAACATGGGCTCATCATCTATGATACCTGCATACTGTTTGAGCTCATAAAATCTGCACTCATACTGCTCCACTATCATGGCCAATTGCCTTAGCTCATGAAACTCGTCTACTCGATGCAGCCTCCAATGGTTAGAGAGAAAGTGGGTTCTGAATCTATCTTCAAACAACTCCCAAGACACAGTGCTAATGTCCAAATGTAGCTTCTGCTCCTGTAGCCTCCACCAAGTCGAAGCAAACCCTTGGAGATGTAGAATAGCACATCTGGCTTTTGTATTGTTGCCATACGGATGCATGGTGAAACATCTGCCTAGGTCCAATAGCCAAGTCTCTGCCTCAAGCCCTCTACTAGTTCCATCAAAGATGGGAGGACATGCTCTCAGTATGTCCCTCATATGGTTGGCTAGTGTGGCCTCCTACTTAGCTGTCAATTCCCTATGCCTGCGAGATGTCTCCCTCTCTCTAGGACCTGACTGGTCTACCCCCTGACCACCTCTGGGCTACTCACCCACCTGTCTGGGACCTAAACGGGCAAAGACCTCCTCGAGAATCTGTCTCAACTGGGCTCCATCAGGTTGACGTTGACCTTACATGTTCTGACCCCTGCCTTCATGGCCACTCCCATGAGGAGTACTGGGAGGAGGAATACCACCACCACCTCTCCCACGACCCCTTCCTCTACCCTGACCTCGGCCTCTATGTCTAGGCATCTACGCTACACACAAAAGGGCAAATTATTATATTAAGAAAAGGGTCACAACAGGAGTTAAATCATACTACAGAGTTTAAGCACAATGTTTCATAATGGGCTTAAATTTAACCAAGGTACCCAGTGTTTAAACCGGGCTCTGATACCAAAATGTAATGCCCTGCAATGAAAACCTTAGAGGACAGCACATTTATGCTATGCAAAGCAGAAGATTTTATATATATATATATATATATATATATATATATATATATATATATATATAACAGGGTAATGTTGAACAATTTAATACACATCATGAAACTAACAACTTGTCTTCTAAGGTTCCATGGTTGCATTACTTGACATAACTTAACATACATTGTTAACTAGCATCCGTAGTTCATTCTAAAACTATTGCACTAATGACTATACAGATACATCTCCATTTCATGCCATAGTTAGATAATCAACTAGATCAAGATTACATGTGCATATTCAAGAGTTTATACATATGAGTACATCATCATGTAGTTTACATTATCACTATCCAGATTACATCTAAATACATACATTATGAATCAACTGCTACACAGGCTAGTACATAAGCATAAAAACTATCTTAATAAACAAGTACGAGATCTAAAGTCTTGATGCACAAGATATATCCTCCTCGCTCACGAACAATGGCAAGGGAAAAAACCAATGGATAAAGCTCTTCCACCCAACCATGTGGAACCCTGAGGTCCACCCCCTGAGCTAGGAGTTAACATAAGGTCCCCACTACAACATACAGTCAAGTAGACAGTAGGCTATGAGACAACACATGACTCCAACATCACAAGTCACCATCACAAAACAACACAACAGTACTTCTAGAGGCAACACTTAACAAATGGGGAGAGTACAACTAGGGAATGCTAGGCTGTAGTAAGGAGAGTGTCATCGCATGGTCCTAACATGGGTTACCTAGGCAGTCTCTCTCTAGACACCGGCCCCCATCTATGGTTACCCTGGCAGTCTCTCTCTAGACACCGGCCCCATAGGATGACTCATGCGGAATCAACCTTCCTTTCGTGAGGACAAGGAAGTGGATCTGCCAATCCCGGCCTTCTCCCCTCATCCTTAGTCTGAACTAGCACTACAGACATGAGTGAGGAAATCTTATTATCTTGTTAGTGTGAAAACTACCTAACCCCTAGATTTATTATTATGTTATCACTGAATCACCCACTCCCAATAGGTTACCCTGGCTAGCCACTTGGCACCGGCCCCTCATTGGAAGCCACTCCCTTACCTAAAACTAGAAAACCCTACTCAACAAGCATAGCAAGACATCACAACAATGAGGGTACAGGAACCATGCAAGGCATTAGTCATCTTGCATAACAACTATCCTTATATCAACATGTATATAACAATGCAAGGCATTAACCCCCTCCCCAAGACATGATCATAGGGGCAGGACTCCTAAACCATTGCCCATAACATCACATATTCATTACAACTCTATGATTTCCATGCCACCCTGTTCCATAACTCACTACAAAACTAGATACAAGACTAATACAACCAGTTGGATAAGAATACATCCACAAGGAAGTGCATTTATCATTCTTCTTGTCTTTTAGTCCATACATAACTAGGGATGACATACTTCTTAGACCATCATGATCTCAAGACATCTATCAACACAACACATGAAATCAAGACATCCCAAGATAAGCCTCTGGAACTCTAGCCACACGGGTAGATACAGAATCAAAGAGACCATATGAATGGGGTTATGCCCCACAAATAAAATTAACATATTACAAGAAATCAATCATACTTATAATTTAAATTTTAGTTTCTTTACAACTAATCCACTAAAGCAGATCGCAATTGACTGAGTTATTACAATAGTATATTAATCATTAAAATTTAACTTGTCATTTGATTGTATTCTTATTAAGAAATAAATCTATATTTACAATAAAGTGAACTATATGTAAATATTTATTAAATAATCATTTAATTTAATTCACAAGATGCAAATATCATTAACATAACTAAAGTAGGCCACTATTGTCACTGTTATAAATCAAATTGACTAAATGATTATAATATAATTTTAAATTTAATTCATACAGATAAATTTGAGCATTCTGATCTAATTTATAACCATATATAAAAATAAAGGAACAATTTTAATCACATCTACGTACCAACAATTACAAATACATATAGATCAAATAAGATTGGTCTAACTCTCATAACATTTATGAGAAATCAAAGTACATTAACAAACGGGTTCTAGTTCAATAAGTCATTGATTAAGAGAAGGTGATAGAGTTTAATACTACACTACATTTCATTTATCCAAACTATTATTCCACATATTGAGTTTCCATTTATTTCAATCTAATATGCCATCTTCCTTATCATGATCCAATTACATTCTAAATTTAATAAACCTAATAATCTGATCACATAAATTTCATTAGCTTATTTAAACAAGTCACGTGATGAACATATTAATAATAATAATAATAATAATCCACAAATCACTTGATAACAATTATTTTTCATCCAAGATCATTAAATAATTAGCATTACCCTTCATTAACACATCTACTATATTTAAATAATCAACTAATAGAATTATAAAATTTTGTCAATACAACATGATTTATAACAACAACATTCCATGACAGAACAATAATCTAATAAGTTTAATCCCGTAACGTTTCAAAAGTTGATCTAATTGCATCAAGTAATTAGTTATAATATTCAACTTATATTGATTTGAACTAAATTCCAATACTAATGAAAAAATTCAAGTAAGACTCCAAAACCTAATATTACCGCTCAACTTGAACCTCCGTTAATTAACCTATTTAAATTTATTCATATGGAGTGATACATAACACCTTTCAAAGAAGATAATTACTTAAACACCAAAGCCTACCTAAATAACATTAATTTCATATCTTCTAATATTACTATTCATCACCAAAACCCTAACTACAAATTATTAAGGAACCCTAATTAAAAATTATTAAGGGAAACCCTATTTACTTAGGCCCACAATTGGCTGCTGACCTTCTCGAGGAACCCCTAAAATGTCACTGGCATCCACTACTCCTCTCAATCACAGATTAATATGTAGAGAGGGCAATTGAGGAATGAGATCAAGCCGAACTCTTCAAAGGGGTGTAATCTCCCAGAATGCAATGAGTGCAGGATATGTACAAAATAGATTTGGTGAAATGACTCACTACTAACGGTCAGCGTCCAAGTATTACTACAGTCGCAAGGTCCACACAAAAAAAGAATTTGGTTTAAAGGCACGTGTATCTGGAATATTGAAGGCCAACTTCCACACCATCTACGATCACCGGAGGTCACTTAAGAACAGTGAAAGGCGTCCATCGATGCATTAAAAAAAATAAGGCAACTCTTCCAAATATTATATTTGGAAATGCTCATAATAAAATATAGAGGCATTGGCAGAGCACATAAACTGTTGGATAGAACGTAGCAATGCTGATAACATCGATAATGGCAAAATGCAAGCATTATTGCAACGATTGTTAGAGACAATACTTGCATAATGATGTAAACAGTTCATGATTAAGACCCCAGAGATCTTTGTGCAGTGCAAGGTGTTCACTGACAGAACGAAACTAGCATTAATCATAAAGACTTGCGACAGCATGCTAGAGGATAATTAGCAATACGTTTGCTGTTGGTTGATAGGATGTCACAAAATAATAGCGAAAGACTGTACAAGGCACACAATGGATACCAAGATAGGCATTAGACCTATAATGAACCTACATAGTTTAGTTTGTTTAAGCGAATGACCAAGAAGGTATCAAGAAAATATGTAAAGATTACAAGACTGAATTCGCAAGAAAGAGGATTAGAATCTTCTAAGCAAATCGCGACAGATAAGAACTCATAGCATGGTATGGATTTCTGGCTAAACTCAAAGGGCCTTAATCTTGCTAGAATGAGAAATGCAAGGCAAATAGCTAACAGCCAGTGAATAAGGAAACACATCCAAGGTTTAGAAGTATTTGACAATCGTCCACCTCAAAGTTGCCCCCAATATTTCTAATTTGTAGATTTAATAATGACATTTCGTTGAGGCCAAGGTTGGAATTTCCACAAATATATCAATAGGTTAGGAGATAAATCGTGACCATAGCCAAATTACAACCACTTGAGCCAAAATGGAAACTTAAAAATGGCGTGATCACTCAACGAGATTTAAAGCAAATATCTAAATGGTAACTCGGATAGGCGGTAATCAACTAGGAAAAAAAATTGATAGGTTTGCAGCTGGCATAATGCTTCACAAAGGTAATAAAAGACTCACAGATGTGGATAGCTGTAGGATTCAGAAAGGCAGGAGGTGATTTTACAAATTATTTAGTAAATCTATAGGTGCAATGAAGTTTCAAACTCTTGACTTTGAAGGATTTTTGGTATGGACATTGGTGGACCTCCTGTCCACAAGTTTGTGCCTATCTGATCTAGGCCAATTCAAGGATTCACTAACAATAGCCAGTCTAACCCATGCAGCCCTCTGAACACCATAACTAGATTTTGAATCACCTTGCACATCATGACTCCTAACACGAATTTCTCACATAATGATCAACTTTAGGCGTATTGTAATTAGGGATACAATGTGATTAAATATGTTCAATTCTCATTACTTAACTGCCAGACGTGTTTGCTAGAAAGTTTCTAAGCCTCTTCAATAAATCCATTCTTGTGTAAATCCTGTAACCATTGTATTTCGTGAGAAGACATCTCTTGCTACGTTCTGTCAGACAGAATATGTGCCTTGCCAATGCTTCTACATTTTATTTTGAGCATTTCCAAATATAATATCTAGAAGAGTTTCCTTTTCCTTTATGCTTCTCTTATACCCTAAGATGGACTTGAACTTGGGTGAGATTATTATGATTGCTCGCCAGGACCAAAGCAGCAAAATACCTTCTTCATTTGAAACCCTCGGACAGGTTAGCAGAAATTTAACCAAACTATGTATCTTGAAAATTTAAGGTTTCACAAATGTGTCATTTAAAACATCACTATATGTGTCCAATTCTATTTAGATGTTGATTGTGAAATCAGAAGGACAAGTCGCTATAGATACTCCTAAGCCTATGTTCATATGTGATCTACAATCACCAAGAAAAAACTTAACAATGCATCCAACATGGACTTAATAGGGATCTCATTGACAAGTTGGGGTATCTTCTAAACCACCGGCTAGGATGGTCAACCATGTGCACATATGGGGTTCAAATGTGACTGAAGACATAAACTGAAAATAGAAAGGAGATGGTGTTGTCTAATACCTTTAATCAATGGAGGTCAAGCCTAGTGCTTTGGAAAATGTTTCTCTCTGAATACATATAGATATGCATAGTGTGAATACACAAAAGTCATCCTCACTTTGCCACTAGTTGGATTATGTCTTAATGTGATTGTCCAAGCTGCATAGCCCAAGTTATATAGTACATTCTCTTCCCTACGAAGTAAATAAGATACAATCCCATCGTTGCTAGCTTTGCAGAAAATAATATACAGTTCTAAGAATTCAAAAATTAAGCTGGTTAAATATGAAGTTCATCTTATGAAATTTAAAATAGTGTCTAATGTGTGTTCAACTGATCAATATACCTAGCAACGCACATAGCTATCTTATAACAAAGCTGTATACAATTATTGTTGAAGTGTCAAATGTTTTAAGTGAGAATCTGTCACATATATTTCTTTTATGTCAAGTCATTATAGTCATTGGATAATTAACCTCAAGGCATGGCTATATGGTTACATTGTGGAACTGAAGTCTACTACAAAATGTGTATATTTAATTCCTTAGGAAGAATGATAATTGCCTTAGATTACACTATGATACGTGAGGAAGAGAAGTAGGTTGCTAAAGGGACATCATTAAGGATCATTAGTATTTTCAAGCACATTTCAATAGTCAAATTTTCTGCTAAATCATTCACATGACACACAGTTCAAATCTGTGCACTAAGTTCAGTGTCACACTTTGGGAAATCAGTTCTGCACACACTTAGGTATGCCAAAACAATGTGTCCCATCGGTTTAGGGTTTAATATCATGAAGTTTCCGAGTAAAGAGTTGTATAATGATTTATTTTATTATTACATTGAAATAGGCTATTAAGTTAAATATAATGCATATGCTCAAGATAGGTAAATTATGTTTGATGTATTTGATTTATTTCAATCGATAGGTGTAATATTGAGTTGTTAATGAATTTTATTTAAATTGTTATTGATTTTAATATGATTTCTTGATAATGATTCGTCAAGCAGGGAATTGGATTAATAGGTCGGAATTAGATGTATAAACATTGTAATTAGTATTTAATTTATAAGCATTTGTAGTTAATATTACCTATGCATTTGTTTAGCTTGAAGGTTATATTTATATGTAATTGATGATTGATTTAATATAACAAATAGAATTAATATTTATTAAACTAGACCTAGGTTTTATGAATTCTTGTGGAGATATAACTTGAATTTAGTTGTTAATACGATTAAATGTAAATGGATATGACAAAATAATTAGGGTAGATGAAATTTAATCTAGTTTGATTGAATTGGTAAAGATCTTGTCATAATGATTTTGTTAAGTTGAAATTGGATTTAAAGCTTGGAGTTAGGTTAAACAACAATGTACTTGAAAATTTAGCCTTATAAGTAAAACTTATAGGTAACAGGATAACTAAGAGATTGAATTGCTCTCGCAAGAAAAAAATATGTTATCAATGAGTTGATAAGTTGAAATTGCTTATTGCAAGCAAAATTTTCCTGTGAGTTGGTCTATGTGTAAATTGTCAAATTTAGTTTCCAGAGACATAAGGTCATATGATTTGTTGGCATGTATTCTATTCATAGGTGTCTTGAAATGAAGATGTTGTAAGAACATGATGTCTTTGGTCTATTTATGTGGGTCTTGGTAAACAATAATGTGAGATGATGTATATACTGTGTTGTGAATATATTATGATGGGTTTAAATCTTCTCCAAGGAAGTGTTGATATCGAGTTTGTGTGTAGTATTGTAATGGGGAGATCTTGGAAATAGTAATGAGAAATTATTTTGTTCATGGTTGAGATTTGAGAGCAAGAGGATCCATACCTTGCTCTGGATATGTGCGATTGATTAATTGAAAGTTTTGGGACAATAATGTACAGGTTGGTCATTGTGATTATTTTTTGTATGCAAGAAGGTAAATGCCTTGCATTTTTTATGTTACTTATCATTAAGATAGTAATTGTCTTGCTTGATGGTTAGGGTTTCTAGATGCAGGTAGGGGAGTGGATTTCAATGTTGGGCCGTTGCCCAAAGTGGCTAGTTAGGGTAACCCATTGAAAGTTAATAATCAAGAGATAACCTAATTAATGAATTAGAGGGTTGGGTAGTAATTCACATTAAACTAGATAATTGGATTCCTCACTCATGCCTGTAGTGTTTGTTTAGACTAAGGATGGGATTGAGAAGGCCTGGTTGGCAAGATCGACCTCCTTGTCTCCATGAAAGGATGTGTTAGTTCTGCATGTGTCACCCTATGGGGCCGGTGCCTAGAGAGAGGCTGCCAGGGTAACCATAGATGGGAGCTAGTTTCTAGTGAGAGATAGCCTGGGTAACCCATGCTAGGACCATGCGATAACACTCTCCCTACTGCAGCCTAGCATCCCCTAGTTGTACTCTCCCCATAATTTGTCGTGTGCTACCTCTGGAAGTGATATTGAGTTGCTTGTGATGTTGTCATGTGTTGTAATGGTGTCATGTTTAGTCCTTGTTCCTGTTAGGCAATTGTCTACCTGACTATTTGATGTTTTGGGACCTTATGTTATCTCCTAGCTCAGGGGGTGGACCTCAGGGTTCCACATGGTCGGGTGGAAGAGCTTTTATCCATTGGTTTTCCCCTTGCCGATATTCATGTGCAAGGAGGATATATCTTGTCTATCAGGCATCAGATCTTGTACCAGTTATGAAGGAAGTGATTTATATTCATGCACTAGTCTTGTGTATCAGTTGATTTATAATGTATGTTTTCAGAAGATGATAATGTAATAATGTAATGTTGTACTCATATGTGAGGAGAAATTGTAACTGTGAACTAGATCATGATGATTACTTATCTGATGTTGTGATATGGAGATGTATATGTATAATCATTAGTGCAATAGATTTAGAATGATTTGCTGATGTTAGTTAATAATGTATGTTAAATTACGCTGATTAATTTGTCAAGTAATGCAACAATGGAACCTTACAAGACAAGTTGTTAGTTTAATGATGTGTATTGTTTTGTTAAATATTACGTTGTTATCGTATACAAAAAAAAAATATTCTGCATTGCATAGTATAGATGTGTTGTTCTCTAAGGTGTTCATTACGGGGCACTACATCTGGTATCAGAGCCAAGTTTAAACAGTGGGTACCCTAGTTATATTGAGCCCATTATGTAACCTAGTGCTTAAACTTTGTAGAACGATTTAACCCCTGTTGTGACCCTCTTCTTAATGTAATAATTTGCCTTTTGTGTGTAGGGTAGATGCCTAGAAGTAGGGGCCAAGGTTGGGGCAGAAGTAGGGGTTGTGGAAGAGGGGGTGGCGGTATTACTCCCCCCAGTTCTCCTCATGTGAGTGGCCATGAAGGCAGGGGTCAGAACATGGAGGGTTAGGGTCAGCCTGATGGAGCCCAGTTGAGACAGATTCTTGAGGAGGCCCTTGCCCATTTAGGCCCCAGGCAGGTGGGTGAGCAGCCCAGAGGAGGTCAGGAGGTAGACCAGTCAGGTCCTAGAGAGAGAGAGGTCTCCCAGGCATAGGGAGTTGACAGCTGAGCAGGAGGCCACACGAGCTAGCCATATGAGGGATTTACTGAGAGCATGTCCTCCCATCTTTGATGGAGCTAGTAGAGGACTTGAGGCAAAGACCTGGTTATTGGACTTAGGCAGGTGTTTCTCCATGCATCTGTATGGCAGCAATACAAAAGCCAGATGTGCTATTTTATATCTCTGAGGGTTTGCTTCAACTTGGTGGGGGCTAGAGGAGCAGAAGCTGCATTTGGACATTAGCACTGTGTCTTGGGATTTGTTTGTAGAGAGATTCAGAGGCCTCTTTCTTTCTGACCATTGGAGGTAGCGTCGAGCAGACGAGTTTCATGAGCTAAGGTAGTTGGCCATGACAGTTGAGCAGTATGAGCGTAGATTTTATGAGCTCAAATAGTATACAGGTATCGGGGACGACAAGTCTATGTTGGTGCAACATTTTATCAGGGGCTTGAATGCCTAGATTAGTGGAGGGGTTCTTGTATTCAAACCTAAGACTTTGGAGGTTGCCGTGGAGAAAGCCTAGCTAGTGGAGGAGAATTTGGCTATGGCCCTCGATGGGCATACAGGTGTACACATTGGCAGTGCACCTTTGTCAGTATATGGTTCTCAAGGTGGTCACACTCAAGCATCAGGTTCTCATGCACCCTCAAAGGGTGGTTAGTAGCAGCAGTATTCGCAGTCCAAATCAAAGAATTCTTAGCATTAGCAAGGTAATAGGTTTCAAAATAAGAAAGACTGGACTTGGCAGTGCAATAAGCGCAACCATTTTGATCAACTAGCTCAGAGTACGCACTCCGTAGTGAGCAAAGGTAGTTTCCAGCAGTCTAGTGCTTTCTGGGGTGATAGAGGTTTTGGTAGAGGCACCGGGTGTTTCTCTTGTGGCCAGTAGGGCCATATTGCTAGGCAGTGCCCGCAGAAGGGTGCATCAGGATTTGGACATCGACTGGTGGCATCTGAGCCAACGGTTGGTGATGCAGGTAGGTCATACTGAGTGTTTGCAGCAGTGGATGACTGACAGGTAGAGCATCAGGGCATTGTGGTGGAGACTTATGGTCATATGCGAGGTATTGGGTTTTCTATTCTTTTTTATTCTGGTGCATCTGATTCATTTATATCTCCTTCTCTTGTGGAATGTTGTGGCTTAGTGGCAACAAAGTGAGATGATAGGTGGCAGGTTGAGTTAGCCTCTGGAGCAAAGATAGTAGTTGAGTCTTAAGTTATAGGATGTGACTTGATGATTGGCTCTCTATCTACTTCTGTGGACCTTCGCATTCTACCCCTGGGTTCATATGACATAGTTTTGGGGATGGATTGGTTGGAGGCCCATCATGTAGTGATAGATTGTCGGCACAAGTTTATTAGATGTGTGGATGATTCTGGTGCTAAGGTTGAGGTTGTAGGAGTTCAGAGACCTATTTCCCTACGTATGATCTCTACTATGCAACTCAAGAGATGCATGCGTTAGGGATGTCAGCTTTTTACAGTGACTGTTAGTAATTTGGAGATGGAGGAGAGTCGAGAGGCATCTCTTGATGATCACCCACTCTTGAGGGAGTATGGGGATGTTTTTCCTTCTGATATTCTAGGGATGCCGCCTAAGCGTGACATCGATTTCAGGATTGATCTAATTTCCATTGCAGAGCCTATCTCACAAGCTCCGTATAGGATGACCACTCAGGAGCTCAAGGAGCTTTGACTGTAGTTGGAGGAGCTATTAGCCAAAGGGTTCATACAACCTAGTGTTTCTCCTTGGGGAGTGCCTGTGATCTTTGTGAAGAAGGATGGATCTCTATGGCTATGTATCGACTATCGGCAGCTCAACAAGGTAACAGTGAGAAATAGGTATCCCTTGCCTCAGATCGATGATTTATTTGATCAGATTAAATGACAAAAGGTATTCTCTAAAATTGACCTTAAGTTGGGATATCACCAATTGCAGATTTTTGAGGTAGATATTCACAAAATAGCATTTCGCACCCATTATGGACATTATGAGTTCACAGTGGTACCATTCAGGTTGACGAAAGCACCATCAATTTTCATGAGCTTAATGAATGGTGTGTTTCTCACTTATCTCGACCGATTTGTCCTCGTATTTCTTGATGATATATTGATCTATTCAAGGACTATGGAGGAACATGAGGAGCATTTGCGTCAGGTGTTGCAGTGTCTAAGAGAAACTTAGCTCTATGCGAATTTGTCAAAATGTGCGTTCTTCCAGACAGAGGTTATGTATTTGGGTCATGTCATCTCTAGAGAGGGTATTGCGGTGGATCCCTCAAAGATCCAAGCTATTATGGACTGGCCTGCACCCACTAATGTTTCAGAGGTTCGTAGTTTTATGGGGTTGGCAGGTTACTATCGTCACTTTGTTATGGGGTTTCCGAGATTTGCTCACCCTATTACTTCTCTTCAGAGGAAAGGGAAGAAGTTTTTTTGGTTAGAGAAGTGTCAGGAAGCCTTTTAGACTCTTAAGGAACAACTGACCAGTGTACCTATATTAGCAGTTCCTGATCCTGATAGGGACTTTGTTGTTTATACCGATGCTTCCTTAGAGGGTTTGGGAGTAGTCCTGATGCAGGATGGTTGCGTGATTGCCTATGAGTCTCGCAAACTCAAGGATCATGAATTGAACTATCCCACTCATGACTTGGAGTTAACAGCAGTGGTGCATGCCTTGGTGAGGTGGAGGCATTTTCTATTAGGGCATCAGTTTGAGCTACACAGTGATCATCATAGTTTGCAGTATATTTTCACGCAGCCAAACTTGAATGCAAGGCAAGCATTGGATGGAGTTCTTGTGCGAGTATGACTTCAAGGTCAGATATATTCAGGGCAAGGAGAATGTGGTAGCAGATGCTCTTAGTCATCGAAGGCATGAGATCTCAGCAGTTTCTCTTATAGTTGATTTGAGAGGTCAGATTCTCGCTACTCTTCCTACAGATAGTTGGTGCTAGGAGGTGAGATCCAAGATTGAGTCTGGTAGACCTTTAGAAGGTAGGTTCTCTGGTTACTCCTTTGAGTCAGATGGTCTTTTGCAACAGTTGGGTCGTATCTATGTTCCTAATTCAGAGGGTCTTCGCACCCTAGTTTTGTCTGAGGCACATTGGGCACCCTATTCTACCCATCCAGGTGTTAAGAAGATGCATGCAGATCTGCGTCAACTGTACTTTTGGAGTGGTATGAAGCGGGATATTGCTGATTTTGTGTCGAGATGTCTTAAGTGTCAGAGGGTGAAGGCGGAGCACCAGCACCCTGCAAGTCTTTTGCAGCCTCATTTGATTCTAGAGTGGAAGTGGGATATCCTTTTGATAGACTTCATTGTTGGTTTGCCGATGTCCTCTCGATGACATGATGCTATTATGGTCACTATGGATAAGTTGACGAAGGTAGCTCACTTTTCTCCTATACGTGCTTCTTACAATGCCTCTACGGTGGCTAGAGTGTTCATGGAGGACATTGTCAAACTTCAAGGGATTCCTCGTAGGATCATCTCTGATAGGGATCTAGTGTTCACTTCTACCCTTTGGACGTCCTTGCAGCATGCCTTGGGGACATAGTTGAACTTTAGTTCAGATTATCATCCTGAGACTGATGGTCAGATTGAGAGGGTTAATCAGGTTCTCGAGGATATGTTGAGGATGTATGTGATGGATTGGCAGAGCCATTGGGAGGACTACCTTTACCTAGTGGAGTTTGCCTATAATAACGGTTATCATAGTTCTATTGGCATGTCTCCATTTCAGGCCTTGTATGGTTGTCCTTCTAGGACCCCTTTGAGCTGGGATCGTTTGGAAGATAGAGTTCTTCTAGGTCTGGATATGCTTAGAGATATGGAGCAGCAGGTTGAGAGGATTAGAGAGCATTTGGTGGCAGCTCAAGATAGGTAGAAGAAGTATGTAGATGCTCATAGGATTGATCGTCAGTTTTTTGTTGGGGATCAGGTGTTCTTGCGTGTATGACCACAAAAGAGTCTAATCCGCTATGGAAAGGGCTCTAAGCTAGCACCACACTTTGCTGGACCTTTTGAGGTGTTGGAGAGGATCGGTCTAGTTGCTTATCGTCTTGCTTTGCCACCTAGCCTTTCACGCATCCATGATGTGTTTCATGTTTTTGTACTTAGACCTTACTATCCGGATATTGCTCATGTTCTTGATTGGACTACTCTACAGGTAGAGGACGGGCAGCTGGCTTTGGAGCCTGTAGGCATTCTTCAGCATAGGAGGCTCGCTGTCAGGGGTAGAGACATGGAGCAGGTCAGGGTCCAGTGGGACCCTAACGATGAGACCTTCGCTACCTGGGAGGATGCTACCAGGATGAGGGAATTATATCCTCACTTATTTGCAGGCTTCTAGGAGTAAGCCTAGTTCCAAGGGGAGGATGTAATGCCCCTCGCTTTTGGCTTGTGATAGATGTTATTTTCATATTTCCTATGATAGTTCTGGTATAGTTGATAGTCTTATATTGCATATTTACAGTTTCGAGACATTTGGACTAGTATGTTATGGTTTATGTTCTCCTTGATCTTGATGGACATATTTGATGATTATAGATTAATGTTATTCTAAGTTTAATGTGTTATCCGATCATGATTATGATGCATTACTGGTAATAGATGTAATTATTTAATGATATGTTTACATGAACAGAACAGTGTCGCATTACTCATGTTTGAGTACCCTGCCACACTGTGACTTCAGTTCATTGTGTCTATGACTACATGTTTATATATATGTACAACCTTGTTGTTTGTTGCTGGATGCAGGTACCGGGCATCGACTCCACTTGAACTACCAGGTCTGAGCATGCCCTAACCAATGGAGTTGTTGATTGGAGTTAGCATAAGGTTTCCTACTCAGTCAACATCCTCAAAGAGGATGAGTTCTCAGTATTGTATCCTATCATCACCGTCAGTTGGATTGTTTGTCGTTATTTTGTCGTCATGTCCTGTGGCTTTACATGGGGTTAGGTATCATCCAGTAAGTTGAGTTTATCCAATTTAAAGTGTTGATTTAAGCCTGATTAGTACTTCATTAAAATAAGATTAAATTTAAGCCAAAGTTAAATAAACATTTGCTAGGGAAGTTATGTGTTGTTTATTAATTATAAATGATTTAAATGTTTGATAATTGGTAAAATTAACATGAAAATAGTAAATAAATAAATAAATTTGATAAATGATTAAACGAAATAATAAATTAGAAGTTGTAAACAAATAAAATTAAAAAAGAAAACAAAATACATAAATAAAGACGAATAAACAATTATAAATTTTGATAAAATAAATTTATAGTAATAAATATAATATTTTAAGGTTAAAATTAGGGTTGTCACTTTGTATCATGTATTCAGTATTTTGGGGATATGCAAATTAATGCCGTGTGCTGTTAATTGCAAATTGGAGGATTTGGGAGTCTTTTGATATGGTTAATTTTGAATCTCACGAGAGAGTGGGTAGTTGGGAAAGGAGAGGCATGTCTCCTGCATTTATCCGAGGAGTTCAATCCTTGTTTTAAGAAAGTGGGTTGTTGGGAAGAGAGGCATGACTCCTGCATTTATTCAAGGAGTTGAGTCCTAGTTTGGGAAGGAGAAAGATTTCTGGAAGAGAAGGGAAGGAGGTTTGCATTTGGAGAGGAAAAGAGATTCTAGAAAACCTTAACAAACTTCAGGTATGCAACTGTATATGATTTATGCCTATTGCATATGAAATTTTAATGGAATTAGATTATTTGTGTTTTCCTCCATTGGTGGGATTTATTCAGGATTTGGTATTAGATTCTTTAAGAGCAAACTGGAAATTACTCTTGACCTCCAATCTATCTATAGTTTTGAGACTTGTCACAAATCTCCCATTTGCTTTAGATTCAATTGAATATCTTGAATCTGACATGCCCTTATACCTCTTTTTGTATTTTTGAATGCTAAGTTAAATTCTTCTGTGAAATTGAATCTGCACCCCTTCTTCAGGAATTTACATGTGTTTTGTGATTCTTTATCTAGCATTTAATCGAGCAAAGCAAATTGCACCCTTTGGATTTGTCTTGTGCATCTATTAGTGCACATAGACTAGTACATCTATAGATCTTTGCTTTACCTTTGTTGATTTATGTTTCAGAACCCTAGTGTTGTACTCCTGTCGCCCTTATTCCAACCACGTCTGATATATAATATAGGTATGTAGACATATAAACTCCTATCAATTGCAATTGCTTTAAAATTCCTAAAGCCCTAACAATAAATCCACTCTGCGTATTTTTACATACATGTTACCAGTCGTGCACTATCACATCTGATAGAATTCGTTGTTCTACATGCTTTGATAGAAGCCATTTCTAAGTCTCTAACTTTCACAGATGCTCAATTAGCTTAGAGAAATTTAAGAATTGCATTTTCTATTTATAGTTTCCTGCACACCATTGTATCACTCAAATGTTCTATAGTACCATCAACCAAATAATTGCGCATAAGCTAGCTATTAATTTTATTGTAAGGTAATGACGTGATTTTACAAATTATTGAGTAAATCTGTAGGTGCAATGAAGTTTCAAACGCTTCACTTTGAAGGATTTTTGGTATGGGCATTGGTGGACATCCTATCCACAACTTTGTGTCTATCTGATCTAGGCCAATTCAAGGATTCACTAACAACAGCCAGTCCAACCCATGCAACCCTCTGAACACCATAACCAAATTTCGAATCGCCCTACACATCATGACTCCTAACATGAATTTCTCACATAATGATCAACTTTAGGTGTATTGCAATTAGGGATACAATGTGATTAAATATGTTCAACTCTCGTTACTTAACTGCCAGACACATTTGCTGGAAAGTTTCTAAGCCTCTTCAATAAATCCATCCTTGTGTAAATCTTGCAACCATTGTATTTCATGAGAAGACATCTCTTGCTATGTTCTGTCAAACAGTATATGCGCCTTGCCAATGCTTCTAAATTTTATTTTGAGCATTTCCCAATATAATATCTAGAAGAGTTTCCTTTTCCTTTATGCCTCTCTTATACCCTGAGATGGACTTGAACTTGGGTGAGATTATTATGATTGCTCGCCAGGACCAAAGTAGCAAAATGCCTTCTTCATTTGAAACCCTCGGACAGGTTAGCAGAAATTTAACCAAACTACGCATCTTGAAAATTTAAGGTTTCACAAATGTGTCATTTAAAACATCACCATACGTGCCCAGTTCTGTTTAGATGTTGATTGTAAAATCAGAAGGATGAGTCGCTATAGATACTCCTAAGCCTATGTTCATATGTGATCTACAATCACCAAGAAAAAACTTAACAACGCATCCAACACAGACTTAATAGGGATCTCATTGACAAGTTAGGGTATCTTCTAAACAGCGGGCTAGGATGGTCAACCATGCATACATATGGAGTTCAAATGTGACTGAAGACATAAACTAAAAATAGAAAGGAGATGGCATTGTCCAATACCTTTAATCAATGGAGGTCAAGCCTAGTTCTTTGGAAAATGTTTCTCTCTGAATACATATAGATATGCATAGTGTGAATACACAAAAGTCATCCTCACTTTGCCACCAGTTGGATTATGTCTAAATGTGATTGTCCAAGCTGCATAGCCCAGGTTATATAGTACATTCTCTTCCCTACGAGATACAATCCCATCGTTGCAGAAAATAATATATAGTTCTAAGAATTCAAAAATTAAGCTGGTTAAATATGAAGTTCATCTTATGAAATTTAATATAGCATCTAATGTGTGTTCAAGTGATCAATATACCTAGCAACGCACACAGCTATCTTATAACAAAGCTGTATACAATTATTGTTGAAGTGTCAAATGTTTTAAGTGAGAATCTGTCACATATATTTCTTTTATGTAAAGTCATTATAGTCATTGGATAATTAACCTCAAGGCATAGCCATATGGTTACATTGTGGAACTGAAGTCTGCTACAAAATGTGTATATTTAATTCCTTAGGAAGAATGATAATTGCCATAGATTACACTATGATACGTGAGGAAGAGAAGTAGGTTGCTAAAGGGACATCATTAAGGATCATTAGTATTTTCAAGCACATTTCAATAGTCAATTTTTCTACTAAATCATTCACATGACTCACAGTCCAAATCTGTGCACCAAGTTCAGTGTCACACTTTGGGAAATCAGTTTTGCACACACTTAGGTATGCCAAAACAATGTGTCCCATCGGTTTAGGGTTTAATATCATGAAGTTTCTGAGTAAAGAGTTGTATAATGATTTATTTTATTATTATATTGAAATCAGTTATTAAGTTAAATATAATGCATATGCTCAAGATATGTAAATTATGTTTGATGTATTTGATTTATTTCAATCGATATGTGTAATATTGAGTTGTTAATGAATTTTATTTAAATTGTTATTGATTTTAATATGATTTCTTAATAATGATTCATCAAGCAGGGAATTGGATTAATAGGTCAGAATTAGGGGTAAGTGCAAGAAGATGGGGGGCCATAAAGGGGTCTTAAGTGGCCACTTTTTTTCTGAAATCAGGAAATACTGGCCTTGGATGAGAAATTGAGCATAGTTACACTCAAAATTTAGAGATGCAACCAAAACAATGTTTGTAGTGCTCCGAGTCTACTTTCTAAACTACTATTTTTTTTTTAAATGACATAGATTAAGGGGTTCAAAAGAGGGAGCCATAGAAATTGGTGTTGTTTCTGTCAAAAAAACATAACATAGCATGTTTTGTGGCTCCCTCAAAAGGTCAACTTTTTTTTGGTATTTTTAAAATTGCTTCAGTGAAAAATTAGCTAATAACATGTAGTTTATGCCTGATCTTTCTAATAATTTTTTGATGAATATTTGATTTTTTACTAATTTTCAAAGTGGACACATCCTAAAAAATAGAATTTTGGCCATGCTACCCCTATAAATTTTGAAAACTAATTGAAAATCATTTTTTTATTTTTTTCAATATTTGTAGAATGGAGTCTAGTTTCTAAATATGTAATTTTTTTGAAATTTTAATGAATAGTTAATTTACAATGAAAAAAAGACCAAACAGTGGTGTTTACCCAAAAACGGACACACAAACAAAAGAAATTAAAGATGAAAGGCTTAACATTGTTAAAATGTGAAAAAAAATACATTGTCAAATAGCTAAGAGAAAGCCTAACATTACCCAGGTGTTTGATTTGTTTGACCTTGAAACATGTGCAAATTTGAGGGTTAGCACGAACAAAATTATGTGAAATCTTGAAGAATATGGAAAAACACGTCTATTACTATTCAAAAGGTAGTCCAAGCCTTTGGGTTGGAAATCCAAAGCAAATCCCAAGCCCAAGGCTTGGGATTCCCAAAGCAAGACATAACGCGCTCTCGTTATAATGCACTCTCGTTATAACGCGCTCGTGTTATTATTTTCTTTGCATTTTTCCTTTTCCACAAAAGTTTGTGTTGTTTTTCATGTTTGAAATAACGCGAGCGCATTATGTTCAACTTAAATTTTTTTATGTTCAAGGCTATTAATCATGTATGTATGTATGCCTATATGTATGTATGTATCTATGTATGCCTATATGTATGTATGTATAGTGTCGAGGGTAGAGGAGGGTAGAGATTGGAGTGAGCTAGATAGGGGAGGAGAGGGGTGGATAAGGATTGAGTGATTAAGGTTTAAGGTTGAGGGTTGAGCATTTAGGGATAGAATTTAGAGTTTAGGGATAAGGGATTAGATTTTAGGACCTTGAGGGATTAGGGTTTAGGGTTAAGGCTTTAGGGATAGCGTTTAGGGTTAAGGGTTAAGGGATTAGGGTTAAGGTAGAGTGTTGAGGGTAGAGGGATTAGGAATAGGGTTTAGGGTTGAAAGTTTAGGGTTGAGGGATTAGGGTTTAAGGTATAGTTTAGTAGTTCTTATGGATAGAGCCAGTAAACAATGGGAGATTATTTGCCTGTTTCATAATAATATACCTCCCCTAAGTGCGGGGTGGACAGCAAGAAACATAGATGTACCCCAATGCAAAGCTTTTCTCATAATGATCATCCTTCTGATTTCAACTCTTAATTACTCATTGTGGATGTAGCATACACAAAGCTTTTCTCATAGTGTGTACACCTATTGGCATAATGAACCCTAGATGGGCCAGAAAAACATGCCATATAACATTACTAAGATTAAAAATTTCATAGCCATTTTTCTGACATATTCTTGCAACTCAAATATCTTTAAGAGAAGAGTGTCAAAAATGATGAGTTTAACAACCTAACATAAGGCAAAGCAATTTTGTTGGGTTTAGGGATAGGGTTTAGGGTTGAGGGATTAGGGTTTAGGGTTGAGGGATTATGGTTTAAGGTATAGTGTTGAGGGTTTACGGTTGAGGGATTAGGGTTTAGGGTTGATAGATTAGGGTTTAGGGTTGACGGATTAGGGTTTAATGTTGAGAGTTGAGGGTTGAGGGTTTAGGGTTTAGGGATAGGGTTGATGGTCAAGGGATTAGGGTTAAAGTAGAGTGTAGAGGGTAGAGGGATTAGGGATAGGGTTTAGGGTTGAAGGTTTAATGATTGAGGGTTGAGGCTTTAGCGCTGAGGGTTAAGGGATTGGGGTTTAAAATATAGTGTTGACTGTTGAGGGTTTATGGATAGGTTTTAGGGTTAAATTTTTAAGGATTAAGGGTTGAGGGAGAGGGTTTAGGGTTTAGGGATAAGGGATTAGGGTTTAAGGTATAGTATCAAGGGTTGAGGGTTTAGGAATAGGGATAGTGTTTAGGGTTTAGGGATGAGGGATTAGGGTTGAGGGTTGAGGGATTAGGGTTGAGGGTTGAGGGATTAGGGTTTAAGGTATAGTGTCAAGGATTGAGGGTTTATTGATAGTGTTTAGGATTGAGGGTTGAGGGATTAGGTTTTAGGGTTGATGGATTAGGGTTTAAGGTATAGTGTTGAGGGTTGAGGGTTTAGGGTTGACAAATTAGGGTTTAGGATTGACGGATTAGTGTTTAATGTCAAGATTAGGGTTAGAGTGTCGAGGGTAGAGGGATTAGGGATAGGGTTTAGGGTTGAAGGTTTAAGGATTGAGGGTTGAGGCTTTAGGGATGAGGGTTTAAGGCTTAAGATATAGTGTCAAGTGTTGAGGATATAGGGATAGGGTTTAAGTTTTAAGGGTTAAGGGTTGAGGGATAGGGATTAGGGTTTAAGGTATAGTGTTGAGGGTTGATGGTTTAGGAATAGGGTTTAGGTTTGAGGGATTAGGGTTTAGGGTTGATGACTTAGGGTTTAATGTTGAGAGTTGAGGGTTGAGGGTTTAGGGTTTAGGGTTCAAGTTTTAAGGGTTAAGGGTGAAGGGATCAGAGTTAAGGGTTGAGGGATTAGGGTTTGACGTTGAGGGTTGAGTACATTGAGGTTCGAGGGTTAAGGGTTTCGGGATAGGTTTGAGGGTCAAGGAATTAGGGTTAAAGTAGAGTGTCGAGGGTATATGGATTAGGGATAAGGTTGGAGGGTTTAAGGATAAGGGATTAGGGTTTAAGGTATAGTATCAAGCTCGTTGAGGGTCTAGGAATAGGGATAGCTTTAAGGGTTTAGGGATGAGGGATTAGAGTTGAGGGATGATGGATTAGGGTGGAGGGTTGAGGGATTAGGGTTTAGGGATAAGGTTTAGGGTTGAGGGTTGAGGGATTAGGGTTTAAGGTAGAGTGTTGAGGGTTTAGGGATTGGGTTTAGGGTTGAGGGATTAGAGTGAAGGGTTAGGGGATTAGGATTTGATGTTGAGGGTTGAGGGTTGAGGCTTTAGGGTTTAGGGTTTACGGATAGGATTGAGGGTCGAGGGGATCAGAGTTAAGCGTTGAGGGATTAGGGTTTGACGTTGAGGGTTGAGTACATTGAGGTTCGAGGGTTAAGGGTTTTGGTATAGGGTTGAGGGTCGAGGGATTAGGGTTAAAGTAGAGTGTTGAGGGTATAAGGATTAGGGATAGGGTTGGAGGGTTTAGGGGTAAGGGATTAGGGTTTAAGGTATAGTATCGAGCCCGTTGAGGGTCTAGGAATAGGGATAGCATTTAGGGTTTAGGGATGAGGGATTAGAGTTGAGGGATGATGGATTAGGGTTGAGGGTTGAGGGATTAGAGTGAAGGGTTGAGGGATTAGGATTTGACGTTGAGGGTTGAGGGTTGAGGCTTTAGGGTTTAAGGTTTAGGGCTAGGGTTGAGGGTCGAGGCATCAAAGTTAAGGGTTGAGGGATTAGGTTTTGATGTTGAGGGTTGAGGTTCAAGGGTAGAGGGTTTAGGGGTAGGGTTGAGGGTCGAGGGTTTAGGGTTAGGTAGACAAGGAGTGACTGAGAGACATAGAGAGGGGAGAGGTAGAGAGGTGAAGGGGAGAGATAAGTGAGATATAGAACATGAGCTAATGGAACTAGAGGTGAGATAGGCACAAATATTAATGGATAAATCTATAGCAAGACAAAATGTGAGCCAGTAAATAATGGGAGATTATTTTCCTATTTCATAACAATATACGTCCCCTAAGTGTGGGGTGGACAACAAGAAACATAGATTTAGGGTTTAGGGTTTAGGGTTTAGGGATAGTGTTGAGGGTTGAAGGTTTAGGGTTGAGGGATTAGGATTTAGGGTTGATGGATTAGGGTTTAATGTTGAGAGTTGAGGGTTTAGGAATAGGGATAGCATTTAGGGATTAGGGTTGAGGGTATACGATAAATAAACTAGAATTTAGGCAAGGTTGGGAAAATTTTGTGAATCATCATGGGTTGGAGATTGGCGATTTTGTTGTGTTCAAGTACATATCCAAGTCATATTTTAAGGTTAAGATAATTCAAAGAATAGGGTGTGTGAAAAATAACAATGCTCTTCAACTTATGAATACCAACATGGATACAAATAAAAGATGCCCTTTTTCTAACAGAATATGTAGTTCAAGTCAACCAATGGGCAGCAAGTTGCTGAATGAATTGGTTTCTGATGGGGAAAACAACAATGATGTTGAATCAATGGAAGAAAATCAAAATTAGGGTTGAGGGTTGAGGGTTGAGGGATTAGGGTTGAGAATTGAGGGTTGAGGGATTAGGGTTTAGGGTGTAGGGTAGAGGTTTGAAGGTTGAGGAATAATGTTCAAGGTTGAGTGTCCAAGGTTAAGTGTAAAGGGTATATAGGGTTTAAGGGTTTAAGGTTTGAGGGTTTAAGGGTTTAAGAGTTGATGGGTTAGGGTTTAAGGCATAGTGTCAACTGTAGAGGGTTTAGAGACAAGGTTTATGGTTGAAGGTTTAAGGGTTGAGGGTTGAGGCTTTAGGGCTGAGGGTTAAGGGATTAGGATATAAGGTATAGTGTCGAGGGTAGAGGGTTTAGGGATAAGGTTTAGGATTTAAGGTTTAAGGGTTGAGGATTGAGGCTTTACGGATAGGGTTTAGTGTTTAGGTTAAGCGAGACACCTAGATGACTAAGGACAGATGAAGAGGCAGATAAGGAATGACTGAGAGACCTAGAGAGGGGAGAGGTATAGAGGTGAGTGGGAGATAGAGGTGAGAGATAGAGAGGTGAGGGGAGAGATAGAATAAAATGAGAGAGTGAAGTTGACAACTTGAGGGAAAGATGGGTAAGGAGGAGGGAGACAAGTGGAGAGGAAGGGAAATATCTAGAGAGCCCTGAGAGATATACAAGTGAGAAACCTACAACCTAGGGAGAGAGGGGTGAGAGAGATAGGGTAGAGATGGGGGTGAGGCAGATAGGGGAGGAGAGGGGTGGATAAGGGTTAAGGGTTTAAGGGTTGAGGGTTTAAGGGTTGAGGTATTAAGGGTCTAAGGGTTGAGGGATTAGGGTTTAAGGTATAGTGTTGAGGGTTGAACCCTAATCCCTCAACCCTCGACACAATACCTTAAAACCCTAATCGCTCAACCCTTAGACCCTTAATACCGTAACCCTTAAACCCTAAACCCTTGACCCTTAAACCCTCAACCCTTATCCACCCCTCTCCTCCACTATCTTCCTCACTCCCATCTCTCAACCCTCGACACTATACCTTAAACCCTAATCCCTCAACCCTTAGACCCTTAATACCGTAACCCTTAATAGTGTCGAGGGTTGAGGGATTAGGCTTCAACCCTCGACATTATACCTTAAACCCTAATCCCTCAACCCTTAGACCCTTAATACCGTAACCCTTAAACCCTCAACCCTTAAACCCTAAACCCTCAACCCTTATCCACCCCTCTCCTCCACTATCTTCCTCACTCCCATCTCTCCTCTATCTCTCTCACCCCTCTCTCCCTAGGTTGTAGGTCTCTCACTTGTATATCTTTCAGGGCTCTCTAGATATTTCCCTTCCTCTCCACTTGTCTCCCTCCTCCTTACCCATCTTTTCCTCAAGTTGTCAACTTCACTCATTTTATTCTATCTCTCCCCTCACCTCTCTATCTCTCACTTCTATCTCCCCCTCACCTCTATCTCTCCCCTCTCTAAGTTTCTCAGTCACTCCTTGTCTACCTCTCCATCCATCCTTAGCCATATAGGTCTCTCATTTAACCTTAAACCCTAAACCCTATCCCTAAATCCTCAACCCTTAACACTTAAATCCTAAACCCTATCCCTAAACCCTCAACCCTTGACACTATAACTTAAACCCTAAACCATATCCCTAAAGCCTCACCCCTCAACCCTTAAACCTTAAACCTTAAACCCTCTACCCTCGACACTATACCTCAAACCCTAATCCCTTAACCCTTATCCCTAAATCCTCAACCCTCATCCCTTAAACCTTCAACCCTAAAACCTCTACCCTCAATAGTATGCCTTAAACCCTAATCCTTCAACCATTAAACCCTTGACCCTTAAACATTCGGCAAACTTTTGCAAAAAAGAAAAAAAATGCAAAGAAAACAATAACGGGCTCGCGTTATACCGCGAGTGAGTTATGCTTGTGTTATAATGTGCTCGCTTTATAGCATGAGCGCGTTATGGTTTTGTGTTGCCGAGCCAAAGGTTCGGCAACACCAAGCCATAACGGAAGCGCGCTATAATGTGAGTGTGTTATAACGCGCTCGCGTTATGGCTTTTTAAAAAGTTTTAATAATTTGGCCACTTTTTGGCCCCCCATCTTTTTGCACCCACCCTTAGATGTATAAACAATGTAATTAGTATTTAATTTATACGCATTTGTAGTTAATATTACCTATGCATTTGTTTAGCTTGAAGGTTATATTTATATGTAATTGATGATTGATTTAATATAACAAATAGAATTAATATTTATTAAACTAGACCTAGGTTTTATGAATTCTTGTGGAGATATAACTTGAATTTAGTTGTTAATATGATTAAATGTAAGTGGATATGACAAAATTATTAGGGTAGATGAAATTTAATCTAGTTTGATTGAATTGGTAAAGATCTTGTCATAATGATTTTGTTAAGTTGAAATTGGATTTAAAGCTTGGAGTTAGGTTAAACAACAATGTACTTGAAAATTTAGCCTTATCAGTAAAACTTATAGGTAACAGGATAACTAAGAGATTGAATTGCTCTTGTAAGAAAAATTTATGTTGTCAATGAGTTGATTAGTTGAAATTGCTTATTTCAAGCAAAATTTTCCTATGAGTTGGTCTATGTTTAAATTGTCAAATTTAGGTTCCAGAGGCATAAAGTAATATGATTTGTTGGCATGTATTCTGTTCATAGGTGTCTTGAAATAAAGATGCTGTAAGAACATGATGTCTTTGGTCTATGTATGTGGGTCTTGGTAAACAATAATGTGAGATGATGTATATACTGTGTTGTGAATATATTATGATGGGTTTAAATCTTCTCCAAGGAAGTGTTGATATCGAGTTTGTGTGTAGTATTGTAATGGGGAAATCTTAGAAATAGTAATGAGAAATTATTTTGTTCATGGTTGAGATTTGAGAGCAAGAGGATCCACACCTTGCTCTGGATATGTGCGATTCATTATGTAATGCCCCATCATGCAACCCTAGAGTGCAAGGCTAAAAGTGCAAAAGTTATAGCAATAATTTTTTTTTTTGAAAGCAAGATAGTGCAAAGTAGTAACTAAACATACCATATTACATAGCATAAATGAAATTGCTCTTCTAACAACTCTAGGGCAATCATAACTGCATTAATAAAAGAAAATAAAACTACAAAAGTAATAACCATTACACTGCTAAAATAGATACAAATAATTTTTACTAAAGAAGGGTAGATTAATTACAGAGTCTCAGTATAGGATTACATGATTACAAGATTATATGACCGACCATGTCAGTTTACAAAGAATACATAAGAAGGTATACAACTCTACTGGAGATGGAAAGTAAACTGAACTGGTACAACTCTGCACAAAGCTCAGTCTAAATCTCCAAAAATACCAATGGATAGCTCTGCCTCCCAACCATGTGGAACCCTAAGGTCCACCCCTTCGAGCTAGGAGATAATGATGAGGATTCCACTAAGCCATAAAATAAGATCCAAAAATAAATGAACAACCACTGACTTGACACAACTGACCATATCAACATATCAGCACAAGTCAAGGCACCACTCTAGAGGCACAAGAAAAGGAACAACTAAACTGCATAAGGAGAGTGTCATCGCATGGTCCTAGCATGGGTTACCCAGGCTATCTAACACCAGAAGCCAACCCCCATCTATGGTTACCCTGGCAGCCTCTCTCTAGGCACCGGCCCCATAGGGTGACACATGTAGAGTCGATAGGTCCTCTCATGGACACAAGGAGGTCGGCCTTGCCAACCAGGCCTTCTCATCCCATCCTTAGCCTGTGAGAGCACTCAAGGCATGGGTGAGGTATCTTACTTATCTTGTTAAGTGTTTTAATATCCCAACCCTCTTGATTAAGTTATTAAGTTTCCCCATACTTGCAACTTCCATGGGGTTACCCAGGCAGCCTCTCACTAGCCACCGGCCCCACCATGAAAGCCACTCCCTTAGCGTTCTTTGGTCAATCATACAAATCACCACATGCAGGTAAAAGTCACAAGTCAGAGTCGAGCCATAACGTACACCCTTCTCTAGGCCACAACAGTAAGTCCTTAGACTCCCTTCAAAAATTGGGGCAACCAAATTAGAAACCAAGTACCATATCCAAGAGACCATCTCCCTATTCATTACGAGACATGACAAACCAAAAATCCCATTATAATGACATGCCACTATCTGAACCAAGATCAAGATACTACACCTCTGGAGTAGGTACTAAACCAATTTAAAAAGTCACCATTATCTGATAGGGACAATACTTCCTCATTGACACCAAGTACCCGTGACACCCCTCAATATTCCCAATTCACAAATAAACAAAATAAAGACCAATCTCCATCCCAAAGTAACATATTGCTCCAATACAAACATGAAGATACGACAAGAGGGGAAAACGAGTAAAAGGGATTCAATAATTCTTAACTTAAAACATGGAAGTACATATACGGTAAAAAAAAAATTTGTAGAAGAACTTAAGCCTACAATAACAACAAATTTACACAACTCAAAATATAATTTCTTATCTAATAAATTATTGTTTACCATCTTATAATAAAACATCTGTAAGTAATTATTTAACATAATCTTTCATCGACATTAAACCAACTACAGATTTAGTCAAACAATTATAAATATAAAATATATTCATCTCACAAGCGAACAAACCAAAACATATATATTCTAAACCAGAATTATTAATTAAGATTCTCTGATTACACTTTCTACTTGAACAATTACAACCATATAACCATTTTGCCTACCACATCAATACACCATTAACATACCACCAACTACAATATTCAATAAGGAGACAACTATAATAATCCAAAATATCACACTAACTACAAAATTATATAAACTATCTGGTGATCATTTTACTATTATGTTTTCTAATAATTACCAGTTTACTAATACAAACACTATATTTAAATACATATTTTTTTGTAAGCATAACTTTCAATATTATTTTTTTTTTAAATATAATTTTATGAATCTATATACTTCTCTATAGAAAACTTTCATTACATTTCCCAACTTCCAATTCTAGAAAAAAATCAAAATAACTAATCAAAATAAATTAAAACATCTTACTATAATAAAGACACACTTTTCATTGATCATCAACCATTATTACTTCTAATAACACCATGATATCAAAACATGTTCTCACTAGCACGAAATGTCATCTAAAGACCATAGGAATTTAGATTTGAATACTTTAGATGCACGAAACCTACTCCTATCGACCTATGAGCATTGATTCCAAACTAACGTTTACCACATAACATATCTAATACAATGACCATGCATCAATTATCGACTAACATTTAAACAACACAATTTCAAATCAAACACCATGGCAAGTATAAGTAACTCCCGGCATGTTTTACTAAATATAAATTCCTAATGACTATACATTCTCACAAACATATCTAAGAGAAGGAAAACTTATTACTTTTGTTCCCATTCGAATAAACCTCCCCAATGACCCTTCTATCGGTGATTCCTTTACATAGCCACAATGGCCTACTTCAAAAGAATAATGACTATCGACTACAGAGCCTAAGAAGAAGTGACCTCCATAAAGAAACAACCCATTCCCTAAGAGAGACACCACTATAGCGCACTAGTCTGACAGACTAAGGAAATGGGTTTCTGATGCCTTGTGACCCGTTAGCAATCTAGGTTGAACATTGCTATTCACCTAAAGCATGGATTGCTGACTATCCCATTACTACTAAAAATCAGCATGAATATGATCCTATTGACAACCACTGTCAACCACCCTTAGAAAATATCTACAATTTTGTCATTGTTTACAATTCAGAGGAGTCACCCATGATGTTACCTCGACTACATTCTAATAACTCTAAGAACTGCCAACTAACACCGACTACACACAGATGAACAGCGACCGTAGTGTCTTGACAATTGACAGCATCCATTAAGGATATCATTTCGATGGCTAAGTCCACAACCAGTGACAAAAGCCTTACGACTACCCTTCCAAACACAGACACCGCTAAGAATGACGACCACACGCTGTTCCAAATGACTTGCAGAGGACTAAATGAAAACAACAAAATAACGATGCATTCCACCAAAAGGGCATGGCACTCAGACCTCGCTGGTCTAACTGGCAAGTCACCATACTGGGTTAACAGACATACTAAGATTAGCATAAAACCAGGCTGCTATGGACCACTAATACCCATGGATTTCTAAGCCACTTGCTTAGCTATCGACTGATAAAATGCCGACCAAACATGGAACTTCATACGATAGAAGTGTTTAATGAAACATGACTACCAAACATGTGCATGACTGCCGACTACACAGCACAAGTGACTAACCAAAAACATCTCTATGACAGCTGACCACACTCTGAGCTCCAACGACTGCAGTGGGAAAAGGTGACTAAAGGGAAATGAACAGCCACATACAAATGACATGCCAAGACTATATTTTAAAATAAAACAGTTTCTAAACCCAAACTAAGTGTAATGCCAGACATAGCAAGAAAAGGTAATAGAAAATTGCTGATTGCCATAGTTAGGAATGGAAGTTTCCTATGAGATTTCCTCATTTCTGAGCTCAAAACAATGTGAAATTGTATGAAACAAGACTTGATTGACTACTTATTTATTCTTTATTGCTCCTAGCTGAGTTTTACTCAATTACAAAAGATGAACCAATGAATATCTTTCAGCCAAAAAAAAAAAATTTAAGGCAGATATGAAGGAAAATATGAGGAGGACTTCACAAGCTTTGAAAGGATTTCCAGATATGATTGCAGGGTACACTCTTGTGGAGGTTCTGATGGAGAAACAAGATTCCCATCAGGGTTACATAGGTAGAACATGGAATCTTAGCTAAACAGACATGAAAAATATGAGGGTCAAATACATGATTGCAGGTACTGGCAGGTTGCATGGAGATTATATGCAAAGACCAAACACTGCTTACTGGCATCTTCTTCAATCTAATAGATAATATGTGAGATTCAATATGCAAGCATGACAGGGTCAAGAGATTGGTGAAAACTTCACATGGAGTCATTATTTCACAAGTTTGAAATAAAAAAATACAAGGTTACAGAGGATGGCATGAGATTTCAAGAGAGATTAGGAAGGCTAGCTCAAAAGAATTCTTTTTTGGAGGAATCCACAGGGGTTGGAGCAACATTCAACCACATAGGGCACACAATGATAAATAAATTGTAATTTACAGAAACATGCAAGTTTCACATATAGAACATTAGCAATAAATTTTAAATTAAGGCTACATCCATTGCAAAAAAAAAAATTTACAGAGAGAGACAATTCACCTACCTAGATTCCAGTCCCACCTCCAAATTTTCTTCAACTCCTGCAACCCCAAAATTCTCCATTCTTCTCCATAATATCTCTGTTTTCTTTCTTCCAATTTTCTCTCCCCCCAAAACAAGGATTCAATTCCTCGAATAAATGCAGAAGATATCCTCTCTTCCCAACAACCCACTTCCTCAAAACAAGGGTTCAACTTCTTGTATAAATGTAGAAGACATGCCTCTCTCTTTCCAACAATCCACTCTCTCGTGAGATTCAAAAATTTACCATATCAAGAAATTCCCAAAATCCCCAATTGAAATTGACAGCACACAGCATTAAATTTTGCAGATCCCCAAAATATTCTCTACCAAAAATCCACTAACTACCCGTAACCCAATTATGACCAAAAATGTTCTGACCAAAAATGTTCCTGTAAGCAAATAATTTAATTCTAGATTGTTATAAAATTAGCTAAGGTATCAATCTAGTTTCTAAGCCAAACAAATATTATGCAATAATCATATTAAGAACATTATTAATTAATAAAAAAAATCACCAAAGTATTTCCAACCACACACAAAAGCCTAATAATAGAACATGACTACACACCTCAACACGAGATTACCAGACATGATTGGCACGGACCGAGAGACACAACATGACTCAAGACCACAACAGAAGACAATGACTGACCTAGTGGAACAGACCTCGTGTTATCTCCCATTACTAATATGCATTGGTGGAAGAACCCACTCAAACCTGCTATATCAGATGGAGTCGAGGTTCAGTACCTGTAGCCTGCATCCAAACAATTGATTAAATATGATCAAGTACGTTAATGTCAACACACAGAGAGTTAGAGAATCGTGGTGCAGTAGGGTACTCGATACGAGTAATGCTACATCGTCCCTGCTCTTGGATAAGATTATAATCATAACATTTGAAAACAGCTATCTACAAATCTAATAAAACAAGTAAATAATAATCCATTACTAAACTTATTCAACACATCATAACTGAAGTACTCATAATGTCATCATAACTCATAACAGATGTCTAAGTATATCCATCGAACATAGTCCATCAAATAAAAGAGATCATAAACCCAAAACATGTAAATCTGATGTCTCGAAGCTGAAATGTGTAATAAAAGACCCTCAACTATAATAGACCTGTCATAAGGAATATGAAAGTAACATCTGTCACAAGCCAAAAAGCGAGGGGCATTACATCCTCCCCCCTAAAACTAGGCTTACTCCTGGAAGCCTACAAATAAGGATATAACTCCCTCATCCTAGAAGCATCCTCTCAAGTAGCAGAGGTCTCATCATTAGGATCCCACTGGACCCTAACCTGCTCCACATCTCTACCCCTGAGAGCGAATCTCCTGAGCTGAAGAATGCCTACGAGCTCCAAAGCCAGCTGCCCATCCTCTACCTGTAGAGCAGTCCAATCAAGAGTATGAGCAATATCTGGATAGTAAGGTCTAATTACATAAACATGAAACACATCATGGATGCGTGAAAGGCTAGGCGGCAAATCAAGACAATAAGCAACTGGACTGATCCTCTCCAACACCTCAAAAGGTCCAACAAAGCACAGTGCTAGCTTAGAGCCCTTTCCATAGCGGATTGGTCTCTTTCACAGTCACACACGCAAGAACACCCGATCCCTAATGGAAAACAGATGATTGATCCTATGAGCATCTGCATACTTCTTCTACCTATCCTGAGCTGCCACCAAATGCTCTCTAATCCTCTCAACCTGCTGCTCCATAACTCTAAGCATATCCAGACCCAGAAGAACTCTATCCTCCAAATGATCCCAACTCAAAGGGGTCCTACAAGGACAACCATACAAGGCCTGAAATGGAGACATGCCAATAGAACTATGATAACCATTATTATAGGAAAACTCCACTAGATAAAGGTAGCCTCCCAATGGCTCTACTGATCCAACACATACATTCTCAACAAATCCTTGAGAACCTGATTAACCCTCTCAGTCTGACCATCAATCTCAGGATGATAAGCTGAACTAAAGTTCAGCTGTGTCCCCAAGGCATGCTGCAAGGACATCCAAAGGGTGGAAGTGAACACTGGATCCCTGTCAGAGATGATCTTAGACGATGTCCTCCATGAACACTCTAGCCATCGTAGAGGCATTGTAAGAAGCATGGACAAGGGAAAAGTGAGCTACCTTTGTCAACCTATCCACAGTGACCATAATAGCATCATGTCATCAAGAGGACATCAGCAAACCAACAATGAAGTCTATTGAAATGATATCCCACTTCCACTCTAGAATCAAATGAGGCTGCAAAAGACTTGCAGGGTGCTGGTGCTCCGCCTTCACCCTTTGACACTCAAGAGATCTCGACACAAAATCAGAAATATTCCACTTCATACCACTCCAAAAGTATAGTTGATGTAGATCTGCATGCATCTTCTTGACACCTGGATGAGCAGAATAGGGTGCTCGATGTGCCTCAGACAAAACTAGGGTGCGAAGACCCTCAGAATTAGGAATGTAGATATGACTCAAATGTCACAAAAGACCATCTGACTCCAAAGAGTAACCAGAGAACCTACCTTCTAAAGGTCTACCAGACTCAAACTCGGACCTCACCTCCTAGCACCAACTGTCAGTAGGTAGAGCAGCGAGAATCTGATCTCTCAAATCAACTGTAAGAGATACTGCTAAGATCTCATGCCTCCGACGACTAAGAGCATCTACTACCACATTCTCCTTGCCCTAAATATATCTGACCTCAAAGTCATACTCACACAGGAACTCCATCCAACGCCTTTGCCTTGCATTCAAGTTTGGCTGCGTGAAAATATACTGCAAACTACGATGATCACTGTGTAGCTCAAACCAATGCCCTAATAGAAAATGCCTCCATCTCACCAAGGCATGCACCACTGCTGCTAACTCCAGGTCATGAGTGGGATAGTTCAATTCATGATCCTTGAGTTTGTGAGACTCATAGGCAATCACGTGACCATCCTACATCAGAACTGCTCCCAAACCCTCTAAGGAAGCATCAGTACAAACTACAAAGTCCCTATCAGGATCAGGAATTGCTAACATAGGTGCACTGGTCAGCTATTCCTTAAGAGTCTAAAAGGCTTCCTGACATTGCTTTGACCAAACAAACTTCTTCCCTTTCCTCTAAAGAGAAGTAATGGGGTGAGCAATTCTCGAAAACCCCATGACGAAGCGATAATAGTAACCTGCCGACCCCATAAAACTACAGACCTCAGAAACATTAGTGGGTGCAGGATAGTCCATAATAGCTTGGATCTTCGAGGGATCCACTGCAATACCCTCTCCAGAGATGACATGATCCAAATACTTAACCTCTGTCTGGAAGAACTCACATTTCGACAAATTAGCATAAAGCTAATTTTCTCTTAGACACTGCAACACCTGATGCAAATGCTCCCCATGTTCCTCCATAGTCTTTGAATAGATCAATATATCATCAAGAAATATGAGGACAAATCAGTCGAGATAATTATAAAACACACCATTAATTAATCTCATGAAAACCAAAGGTGCATTCGTTAACCTGAATGGTACCACTGTGAACTCATAATGTCCATAACGAGTGCGAAATGTTGTTTTGTGAATATCTGCCTCAAATATCCGCAACTGGTGATATCCTGACTTAAGGTCAATTTTAGAGAATACCTTTGGTCCTTTAATCTGATCAAACAAATCATCGATCTGAGGTAAGGGATACCTATTTCTCACTGTTACCTTATTGAGCTATCGATAGTCGATACATAGCTGTAGAGATCCATCCTTCTTCTTCACAAAGATCACAGGCACTCCCCAAGGAGAAACACTAGGTCGTATGAACCATTTGGCTAATAGCTCCTCCAACTACAATTGGAGCTCCTTGAGCTCCTGAGTGGTCATCCTGTATGGAGCTCGTGAGATAGGCTCTGCATTAGGAATTAGATCAATCCTGAAGTCGATGTCACACTTAGGTGGCATCCCTAGAATATTAGAAGGAAAAACATCCACATACTACCTCAAGAGTGGGTGATCATCAAGAGATGCCTCTCAACTCTCCTCCATCTTTGAATCACTAACAGTCACTGCAAAAAGTGGACATCCCTAGTGCATGCATCTCTTGAGTTGCATAGCAGAGATCATACGTAGGGATATAGGTCTCTGAACTCCTACAACCTCAACCTCAGCACCAGAATCATCCACACATCTAACAGACTTATGCCGACAATCTATCACTACCTAATGGGCCTCCAACCAATCCATCCCCAAAACTATGTCATATGAACCTAGGGGTAGAATGCGAAGGTCCACAGACGTAGATAGAGAGCCAATCTTCAAATTACACTCTGAAACTAGAGACTCAACTGCTATCTTAGCCTCGGAAGCTAACTCAACCTACCACCTAACATCTTGCTTGGTTGCCACTAAGCCACAACGTTCCACAAGAGAAGGAGATATAAATGAATCAGATGCATCAGAATCAAATAGAATAGAAAAATCAATACCTCACATCCGATCGGAAGTCTCCACCACGGTGCCCTGATGCTCTACCTGTTAGTCATCCATTGCTGCAAAGACTTGGTGTGACCTACCTGCATCACCAACCGTTGGCTCAGATGCCACTGGTCGATGTCCAAATCCTGATGCACCCTTCTGCAGGCACTGTCTAGCAATATGGCCCTGTTGGCCGCAAGAGAAGCACCTGGTGCCTCTACCAAAACCACTGTCACCCTGGAAATCACTAGACTGCTGGTAACTACCCCTGCTCACTAAAGATTGTGTACTCTGAGTAAGCTGATCAAAACGATTGCGCTTATTACGCTGCCAAGACCGGTCTTTCTTATTTTGAAATCTATTACCTTGCTGATGCTAAGAATTCTTCAGTTTGGACTATGACTACTACTGTTGCTGACCACCCTTTGAGGGTGCATGAGAACCTGATGCTTGAGTGTGACCACCTCGAGAACCGTATCCTAATGAAGGTGCACTGCCAATGTGCACTCTTGTATGCCCACCAAGTGCCATAGCTAAATTCTCCTCCACTAACCGGGCTTTCTCCATGGCAACCTCCATAGTCTTAGGTTTGAATACATGAACCCCTCCACTAATCTGGGCATTCAAGCCCCTAATAAAATGCTGCACCAACATAGACTCATCATCCCCAATGCCTGCATACTATTTGAGCTCATAAAATCTACGCTCAAACTGCTCAACTGTCATGGCCAACTGCCTTAGCTCATGAAACTCATTCGCTTGATGCTGCCTCCAATGGTTGGAAAGAAAGTGGCCTCTGAATCTATCTTCAAACAACTCCCAAGACATAGTGCTAATGTCCAAATACAGCTTCTGCTCCTCTAGCCTCCACCAAGTCGAAGCAAACCCTAAGAGGTACAAAATAGCACATCTGGCTTTCATATTGTTGCCATACGGATGTATGGTGAAACACCTGCCTCAAGTCCTCTACCAGCTCCATCAAAGATAGGAGGGCGTGCTCTCAGTAAATCCCTCATATGGCTAGCTAGTGTGGCCTCCTACTCCGCTGTCAACTCCCTATGCCTGGGAGACCTCTCTCTCTCTATGACTTGATTGGTCTACCTCCTAACCTCCTCTGGGCTGCTCACCCACTTGTCTGGGGCCTAAATGGGCAAGGGCCTTCTCAAGAATCTGTCTCAACTGGGCTCCATCAGGCTGACCCTGACCCTCCATGTTCTGACCCCCGCCTTCATGGCCACTTGCATGAGGAGAACTAGGAGGAGGAATACCGCCACCACCTCTCCCATGACCCCTACCTCTGCCCTGACCTTGGCCCCTACGTCTAAGCATCTACCCTACACACAAAAGGCAAAATATTACATTAAGAAGAGGGTCACAACAGGGGTTAAATCGTTCTATAGAGTTTAAGCACTAGGTTATATAATGGGCTCAAATATAACTAGGGTACCTAGTGTTTAAACCTGGCTCTGATACCACATGTAATGCCCCATCATGCAACCCTAGAGTGCAAGGCTAAAAGTCCAAAAGTTACATCAATAATTTTTTTTTTGAAAGCAAGATAGTGCAAAGTAGTAACTAAACATACCATATTACATAGCATAAATGAAATTACTCTTCTAACAACTCTAGGGCAATCATAACTGCATTAATAAAAGAACATAAAACTACAGAAGTAATAACCATTACACTACTAAAATAGATACAAATAACTTTTACTAAAGAAGGGTAGATTAATTACAGAGTCTCAGTACAGGATTACATGATTACAAGATTATATGACCGATCATGTCAGTTTACAAAGAATACATAAGAAGGTATACAACTCTACTGGAGATAGAAAGTAAACTGAACTGGTACAGCTCTGCACAAAGCTCGGTTTGCATCTCCAAGAATACCAATGGATAGCTCTGCCTCCCAACCATATGGAACCCTGAGGTCCACCCCTCCAAGCAAGGAGATAATGATGAGGATTCCACTAAGCCATGAAACAACATCCAAAAATAAATGAACAACCACTGACTTGACACAACTGACCATATCAACATATCAGCACAAGTCAAGGCACCACTCCAGAGGCACAACAAAAGGAACAACTAAACTGCATAAGGAGAGTGTCATCGCATGGTCCTAGCATGGGCTACCCAGGGTATCTAACACCAGAAGCTGGCCCCAATCTATGGTTACCCTGGCAGCCTCTCTCTAGGCACCAGCCCCATAGGGTGACACATGCGGAGCCGACAGGTCCTCTCATGGAGACAAGGAGGTCGGCCTTGCCAACCAAGCCTTCTCATCCCATCCTTAGCCTGTGAGAGCACTCAAGGCATGGGTGAGGTATCTTACTTATCTTGTTAAGTGTTTTAATATCCCAACCCTCTTGATTAAGTTATTAAGTTTCCACATACTTGCAACTTCCATGGGGTTACCCAGGCGGCCTCTCACTAGGCACCAACCCCGCCATGAAAGCCACTCCCTTAGCATTCTTTGGTCAATCATACAAACCACCACATGCAGGTAAAAGTCACAAGTCAGACCCGAGCCATAACATACACCCTTCTCTAGGCCACAACAGTAAGTCCTTAGACTCCCTTCAAAAATTGGGGCAACCAAATTAGAAACCAAGTACCATATCCAAGAGACCATCTCCCTATTCATTACAAGACACAACAAACCAAAAATCCCATTATAATGACATGCCACTATCTAAACCAAGATCAAGATACCACACCTCTGGACTAGGTACTAAACCAATGAAAAAAGTCACCATTATCTAATAGGGACAATACTTTCGCATTGACACCAAGTACCCGTGACACCCCTCAATATTCCCAATTCACAAATAAACAAAATAAAGACCAATCTCCATCCCAAAGTAACATATTGCTCTAATACAAACATGAAGATACGACAAGAAGGGAAAACAAGTAAATGGGATTCAATAATTCTTAACTTAAAACATGGAAGTACATATACGGTAAAATTTTTTGTGTAGAACTTAAGCCTACAATAACAACAAATTTATACAACTCAAAATATAATCTATTATCTAATAAATTATTGTTTACCATCTTATAATAAATCATCCGTAAGTAATTATTTAACATAATCTTTCATTGACAGTAAACCAACTACAGATTTAGTCAAACAATTATAAATATAAAATATATTCATCTCACAAGGGAACAAACCAAAACATATATATGCTAAACCAGAATTATTAATTAAGATTCTCTGATTACACTTTCTACTTGAACAATTACAACCATATAACCATTTTGCCTACCACGTCCATACACCATTAACATACCACCAACTGCAATATTCAATAAGGAGACAACTATAATAATCCAAAATATCACACTAACTACAAAATTATATAAACTATCTGGTGATCATTTTACTGTTATGTTTTCTAATAATTACCAGTTTACTAATACAAACACTATATTTAAATACATATTTTTTTGTAAGCATAACTTTCAGTATTATTTTTTTTTTTAAATATAATTTTATGAATCTATATACTTCTCTATAGAAAACTTTCATTACATTTCCCAACTTCCAATTCTAGAAAAAAATCAAAATAACTAATCAAAATAAATTAAAACATCTTACTATAATAAAGACACTTTTTGTTGATCATCAACCATTATTACTTCTAATAACACCATGATATCAAAACATGTTCTCACTAGCACGAAATGTCATCTAAACACCATAGGAATATAGATTTGAATACTTTAGATGCACAAAACCTACTCCTATCGACCTATGAGCATGGATTCCAAACTAACATTTACCACATAACATATATAATACAACAACCATGCATCAATTATCGACTAACATTTAAACAACACATTTTCGAATCAAACACCATGGCAAGTATAAGTAACTCCTGGCATGTTTTACTAACTATAAATTCCTAATGACTATACATTCTCATAAACATATCTAAGAGAAGGAAAACTTATTACTTTTGTTCCCATTCGAATAAACCTCCCCAACGACCCTTCTATCGGTGATTCCTTTACATAGCCACAACGGACTACTTCAAAAGAATAATGACTGTTGACTACAGAGCCTAAGAAGAAGCAACCTCCATAAAGAAACGACGCATTCCCTGAGAGAGACACCACTACAGTGCGCTGGTCTGACGGACTAAGGAAATGGGTTTCCGATGCCTTGCGATCTGTTAGCAATCTAGGTTGAACATTACTATTCACCTAAAGCGTGGGTTGTCGACTATCCCATTACTACTAACAATCAGCATGAATATGATCCTATTGACAACCACTGTCGACCACCCTTAGAAAATATCTACAATTTTGTCATTGTTTACAATTCAGAGGAGTCACCCACAATGTTACCTCGACTACATTCTAATAACTCTAAGAACTGCCAACTAACACCGACTACACACGGATGAACAACGACCGCGGTGTCTTGACAAGTGACAGCATCCATTAATGATATCATTTTGATGGCTAAGTCCATGACTAGCGATAAAAGCCTTACGACTACGCTTCCAAACACAAACACCGCTAAGAATGATGACCACACGCTGTTCCAAATGACTTGTAGAGGACTAAAAGAAAACAACAAAATAATGATGCATTCCACCAAAAGGGCACCCCAATTAGACCTCGCTGGTCTAACTGGCAAGTCACCATAATGGGTTAACAGACATACTAAGATTAGCATAAAGCAGCCCAGTATGGACCACCAATACCCATGGCTTTCTAAGCCACTTGACTTACCTATTGACTAATAAAACACCGACCAAATGTGGAACTTCATACAACAGAAGTGTTTAATGAAACATTACTACCAAACATGTGCATGACTGCCGACTACACAGCACAAGTGACTAACCAAAAACGTCTCTATGACAGCCGACCACACTCTGAGCTCCAGCGACTGCAATGGGAAAAGGTGACTAAAGGGAAATGAACCGCCACATACAAATGACATGCCAAGACTATATTTTAAAATAAAATAGTTTCTAAACCCAAACTAAGTGTAATGCCAAATATAGCAAGAAAAGGTAACAGAAAACTAAATAGAAAACTGTTGACTACCATAGTTAGGAATGGAAGTTTCCTATGAGATTTCATCATTTCTGAGCTCAAAACAATGTGAAATTCTATGAAACAAGACTTGATTGACTGCTTATTTATCCTTTATTGCTCCTAGCTGAGTTTTACTCAATTACAAAAGATGAACGAACGATTATCTTTCAGCCAAAAAAAAAAAATTTAAGGCAGATATGAAGGAAAATATGAGGAGGACTTCACAAGCTTTGAAAGGATTTCCAGATATGATTACAGGGTACACTTTTGTGGAGGTTGTGATGGAGAAACAAGATTCCCATCAGGGTTACATAGGTAGAACATGGAATCTCATCTAAACAGACATGAAAAATATGAGGGTCAAATACATGATTGCAGGTACTGGCAGGTTGCATGGAGATTATATGCAAAGACCAAACACTGCTTACTGGCATCTTCTTCAATCTAATAGATAATATGTGAGATTCAATATGCAAGCATGACAGGGTCAAGAGATTGGTGAAAACTTCACATGGAGTCATTATTTCACAAGGTTGAAATAAAAAAAAATACAAGGTTACAGAGGATGGAATGAGATTTCAAGAGATTAGGAAGGCTAGCTCAAAAGAATTCTTTTTTGGAGGAATCCATGGGGGTTGGAGCAACATTCGACCACATAGGGCACACAATGATAAATATATTCTAATTTACAGAAACAGGCAAGTTTCACACATAGAACATGAGCAATAAATTTTAAATTAAGGCTACATCCATTGCAAAAAAAAAACTTTATAGAGAGAGACAATTCACCTACCTAGATTCCAGTCCCACCTCCAAATTTTCTTCAACTCCTGTAACCCCAAAATTCTCCGTTCTTCTCCACAATATCTATGTTTTCTTTCTTCCAATTTTCTCTCCCCCCAAAACAAGGATTCAATTCCTTGAATAAATGCAAAAGATATCCTCTCTTCCCAACAACTCACTTCCTCAAAACAATGGTTCAACTTCTCAGATAAATGCAGAAGACATGCGTCTCTCTTTCCAACAATCCACTCTCTCGTGAGATTCAAAAATTTACCATATCAAGAAATTCCCAAAATCCCTAATTGAAATTGACAGCACACAGCATTAAATTTTGCAGATCCCCAAAATATTCTCTACCAAAAATCCACTAACTACCCGTAACCCAATTATGACCAAAAATGTTCCTGGAAGCAGATAATTTAATTCTAGATTGTTATAAAATTAGCTAAGGTATCAATCTAAGTTCTAAGCCAAACAAATATTACGCAATAATCATATTAGGAGCATTATTAATTAATAAAAAAAATCACTAAAGTATTTTTCCCAACCACACACAAAAGCCTAATAACAGAACACGACTACACACCTCAACACGAGATTACCAAACATGATTGGCACAGACCGAGAGACACAACATGACTGGAGACCACAATAGAAGACAACGACTGACCTAGTGGAATAGACCTCGTGTTATCTCTCATTACTAATATCCATTGGTGGAAGAACCCACTCAAACCTACTATATCAGGTGGAGTCAAGGTTCGGTACCTGCAGCCTACATCCAAACAACTGATTAAATATGATCAAGTGTGTATATGTCAACACACAAAGAGTTAGAGAATCACGGCACATCAGGGTACTCAAAACAAGTAATGCTACACCGTCCCTGCTCTTTGATAAGATTATAATCATAACATTTGAAAACAAATATCTATGAATCTAATAAAACATGTAAATAATAATCCATTACTAAACTTATTCAACACATCATAACTGAAGTACTCATAATGTCATCATAACTCATAACAGATGTCTAAGTATATCCATTGAACATAGTCCATCAAATCAAAGAGATCATAAATCCAAAACACGTAAATCTGATGTCTCGAAGCTGAAATGTGCAATAAAAGACCATCAAGTATAACAGAACTGTCATAAGGAATATGAAAGTAACATCTGTCATAAGGCAAAAAGCGAGGGGCATTATAGATTAACTAAAAGTTTTGGGACAATGATGTACAAGTTGGTCATTGTGATTATGTTTTGTATGCAAGAAGGTAAATGCCTTACATTGTTTATGTTACTTATCATTAAGATAGTAATTGTCTTGCTTGATGGTTAGGGTTTCTAGATGTAGGTAGGGGAGTGGCTTTCAATGTCGTGCCGGTGCCCAAAGTGGCTAGTCAAGGTAACCCATTGAAAGTTAATAATCAAGAGATAACCTAATTAATGAATTAGAGGGTTGGGTAGTAATTCACATTAAACCAGATAATTGGATTCCTCACTCATGCCTGTAGTGCTTGTTTAGCCTAAGGATGGGATTGAGAAGGCCTGGTTGGCAAGATCAACCTCCTTGTCTCCATGAAAGGATGTGTCGGTTCCGCATGTGTCACCCTATGGGGCCGGTGCCTAGAGAGAGGCTACCAAGGTAACCATAGATGGGGGTTGGTTTCTAGTGAGAGATAGCCTGGGTAACCCATGCTAGGACCATGCGATGACACTCTCCCTACTGCAGCCTAGCATCCCCTAGTTGTACTCTCCCCATTTATCATGTGCTGCCTCTGGAAGTGATATTGAGTTGCTTGTGATGTTGTCATGTGTTGTAATGGTGTCATGTTTAGTCCTTGTTCCTATTAGGCAATTATCTACCTGATTGTTTGATGTTATGGGACCTTATGTTATCTCCTAGCTCGGGGGGTGGACCTCAGGGTTACACATGGTCGGGTGGAAGAGCTTTTATCCATTGGTTTTCCCCTTGCCGATATTCATGTATGAGGAGGATATATCTTATGTATTAGGCATCAGATCTTGTACCAGTTATGAAGGAAGTGATTTATATTCATGCACTAGTCTTGTGTATCAGTTGATTTATAATGTATGTTTTCAGAAGATGATAATGTAATAATGTAATGTTGTACTCATATGTGAGGAGAAATTGTAACTGTGAACTAGATCCTGATGATTACTTATCTGATGTTGTGATATGGAGATGTATATGTATAATCATTATAGCAATAGATTTAGAATGATCTGCTAATGTTAGTTAATAATGTATGTTAAATTACGTTGATTAATTTGTCAAGTAATGCAACAATGGAACCTTAGAAGACAAGTTGTTAGTTTAATGATGTGTATTGTTTTGTTAAACATTACGTTGTTATCATATACAAAAAAAAAAAAATTCTGCATTGCATAGCATAGATGTGTTGTTCTCTAAGGTGTTCATTGTGGGGCACTATAGAGTCACTCAACATCAGAGCTATTTGGGTCCGTCTCCCAAATCTCTCTATCTAGTTTTGGGAGGATTCTTGCTACGAGAGCATATGAAATGCTATTGGCCGCTTCCTTAAGGTTGATGCTACAACCTCTTTCATGAGACATTCCACAATAGCTCACATCTTGGTCGATATTGACATATCTAATCCTCTTCATGGGGATGTGGTCTTGATGGTTGGGGAGAGGCCCTAGAAGAGGCTAGTTGATTATGAGGGTACATCCCTTTTCAATGCAGAAGGTGTTTTTCTACCGGTCATTTGGCCTCTTGATGTCCTCTCTCGCATCGTAAGGGAGCTGCTACTTGGTGAAAGGATACTCTTATGGACCACCTGACTATCAGTGCCTCTCAAGAAGTCTATTCATCTTGGGGGGATGATTCCTCTGAGGAGACTGAGCTCTCTTCTGGGGCTGCTCCTGAGGGGGTCACGATGGCTATTGTTGTGATTCGTTCACATTCTCTAGACTCTTCTGATCACCTATCTGCTCATTTGTCAGCTCCATCAATTACGGACGAGCCTACTTCTTCTATTCTAGCTTCCTCTTCTTATGTTTTTCCTTCTTCAGGCTCGACATCCTTAAGTACGGATTTGGCGTCTATTGGGGTTCTCCGTGTGCCCTCCTTGTTCATGGTTTCGGGGGAGGTTCCCCTCTCTCCTCTTGTTGTTGATCCTGGTTCTAAGCCCTCCTAGATGGTGGTTCAGCATAGGAAGAAAGGTCCTTTCCTCACTTGTGGCAAGGGAGTTAGATTTTCTAGGTCAGGATCTGGTGTTGTGTAGATCCTTGTGGTTGATTCTCTAGCTAGGTTGATGTGCGCCTATGCTATCGGTCTGTTGTTTCCTGGTCTATTGTTTCGGGGATCAGGTTCTTTTCTTGCAACTTGGCTACTTTTGTTTTATTTTGTCCCCTAGTTTTTCGCCCTTGTGGCCTCGTTTGTAAGGGCTCAGCCCCTTGTCAGCTTCTTATCATTATCAAAAACATAAATATAAATATATTATAATGGCAATTGTAATAATTTGTATAATCAATAATTTAATATACATTCTTTTAGTAATATATAATTAATTATATTATTTCATTAATATTTAAAACATCAAATTTATAAATAATATATACAATGAATCAAAATGAAATAGTCACATTAATATGCATATGTATTAGTATAAAGAAAAGAATATTATTTGTTTAACTTTAAAAAAAATATTTGTTTAATAACCAAATTCCTACAGAGAATTTAGCCACTTAATTTATTAGTATTGCCACCTACTTCCCTCCCACCGTATTTTTTTGCTTGATTTTAGTGCTTTTGTTTTATTCAAAATAGTATTCCCCTAAAATCTATCCTTAAGAGCTCAAATTTTGAGCCAATCACAACACACATAAAACAAGTGCCACATAGTGGGAGTACCTGCCTTGTAGTGTTGTAATTATAGTATGTGTTTTAGTTGTATCTTTTTAATTAATTAAGTAAACTTCAAATTTACTTTTTGTCAAACCAACGAAATCCTTATTATTTATAGTTATAATATTAATAATAATATTAATTATATTATTAATATATATTATAACACTTGATATATTATATTAATTGATATTATAGAATTATAATAATTTTATAATATAATATAATAATAAACATAAATATTATATAATAATATATAATATTATAATAATGTAATTATACAAATATAATCTTATAGTAATATAATAGTTATAATAAATTTATATTAATATTAAAATTAAAATTAAATATAATATCTCTATTTTCTTGGAAAATTTTCTTTGAAATTTTCCATCTTTGATATCAATCAAGGGTTGTATAAACACTTATTAATTTAATTTAAAGCATTGCATTTTAGAATATGGGTTTCAAATACAACTATGGACAAAAAAAATTATTCAAGAATTCATGAGAAGAATACGATAATAAGATAGGACTAAATCATGCGAATGAGCCCTTTAAAGAGCAACATGTGGTTAACAAATTCTCACTATTTACTTTGTATTGCCAAGATCACAATGGTAAAGACAATTGAAGATGAAGAGAGCACATGTGATAAATTTTCCAGTAGCTAAACTAAGTTTCTCATATCCATGAGGAGATGCACTAATCTTCTTCCAAGACATAGGAAACCATTCATAAGAGTCTTTTAGTGCAACACAAACCCCTATCCAACATTGTTTCAAGACATTACATTTGAGAGTCTTTTAGTGCAACACAAACCACTATCTAACATGAATGATTTAAAGAAAAGCCAATGTAATAGGTACGACAACCATTGTAGCTGAATCAATTAGTGATTAATATGTATGACAACCACTACAGTTGAATCAATTGGTGATCCTTGTCTCTCCTCTATCCCAAAATAATGTCGGCTACCTGTACAACTGCAATTATAATTAAAACAAAATCACAGGAAATCAAAATGAAAATAATAACACAAATATTATTAACTTTTTATCAGTTGAAATAAAAAAAAATAATAATGTAATAAGAAAAATATTATAGACCTCTTATTTCTCTATTCAGAATAACATTCATATATTTATTGCTTTGAATAATCCAACTCCAAGCAAATAACTACTCCTTAAAATGGTTGCCAAAAAAATAACAAACTATAAATTGTTTCCTTCTTAATTTTAAAATAATAAATAGTTAATAATTTTAAGATTGTTTTATACTTGTACCATAAATTTGTATTTCTGAGTTTATATTTGGTGAACAAACTACACATTTGAAGGATATAAATTGTTTCCTTCTTAATTTTAAAATAATGAATAGTTAATAATTTTAAGATTGTTTTTTACTTCTACCATAAATTTTTATTTCTAAGTTTATATTTGGTGAATGAACTACACATTTCAAGAATATATTGTAAGTTAATATAGATTTCTATGAGTGAAAAAATACACATTTGAAGAAAACAAATAATATTTGTCTTTAATAACCAAAAATTACTTGTTTCATAACCAAATTCCTGAAAAATTTACTCACTAATAATAATAATAATAATAATAATAATAATAATATATAAACATTTATGTCACAATAATATTTTAATTTTAGTCGCTCATTATTTAATCAAACATATTAATTTGTTAGTACAAAAAATTATAATTCCATTCATATGTAAAATCAATAATCCCATCGAAGAATTATTATTATTATTATTATTATTATTAAGAATTATATTATTTTATTGAATACAAATTAAACTATCATATTAATATGGAATTATTATTATTATATCATTATTATTCCTATTATTATTATTAAGAATTATATTGTTTTATTCAATACAAATTAAACTATAACAATATAATTGTAATGCCCCGCAATGAACACCTTAGAGAACAACACATCTATGCTATGCAATGCCAATTTTTTTTTTTTTTGTATAAGATAACAAAGCAATGTTTAACAAATCAATACACCTCATTAAGCTAACAACTTGTCTTCTAAGGTTCCATGGTTGCATTACTTGACAAATTAATCAACATAATTTAACATACATTATTAACTAACATCAACAGATCATTCTAAATCTATTGCACTAATGATTATACATATACATCTCCATTTCATCACATCAGTTAGATAATCAACTTGATCAAGATTACATGTACATATTCAAAAGTCTATACATATGAGTACATCATTATGTAGTTTACATTATGACTATCCTGATTACATCTGAATACATACATTATGAATCAACTGATAAACAGGCTAGTACATGAGCATAATAACTGTCTTCATAAACAAGTACAAGATCTGATGTCTGATACACAAGATATATCCTCCTCGTTCACGAACAATGGCAAGGGAAAACCAATGGATAAAGCTCTTCCACCCGACCATGTGGAACCCTGAGGTCCACCCCCCGAGCTAGGAGATAACATAAGGTACCAAAACATCAAACAGTCAGGTAGACAATTACCTAACAAGAACAAGGACTAAACATGACACCATTACAACACATGACAACATCACAAGCAACTCAATATCACTTCTAGATGCAACACACGACAAATGGGGAGAGTACAACTAGGGAATGTTAGGCTGCAGTAGGAAGAGTGTCATCGCATGGTCCTGACATGGGTTACCCTGGCAGTCTTTCACTAGGCACCGACCCCCATCTTGGGTTACCCTGGCAGTCTCTCACTAGATGCCAGCCCCCATCTATGGTTACCTTGGCAGTCTCTCACTAGACGCTGACCCCATAGGGTGACACATGTGGAACCAACATTCCTTTCATGAGGACAAGGAAGTTGATCTTGCCAACCATGGCCTTCTCATCCCATCCTTAGCCTGAACGAGCACTACAAGCATGGGTGAGGTATCCAATTATCTTTATTAGTGTGAAAACTACCGAACCCCTAGATTTATTTTTAGGTTATCACTTGTTTACAAACTCCCAATGGGTTACCCTGGCTAGCCACTTTGGGCACCGGCCCCACATTGGAAGCCACTCCCCTTCACTACATCTAGATTCTCACAACCCATAACATGAACCAAGCATGAACCATCACATTTCTAATAATGATACATTAACAACATAAAATATACATTGTTTCACATCACATAGAGCAAGGCATTACTCATCTTGGATAATTACATGAATAGGTACACTGAGCAAGGCATTATCCATCTTGCATAGTCATCATAATGGCCTAAATCCATAAACAGAGAGGAGTCAACAATACCTACAACCAATACATATTCAACCAATAGCAAGATTACATATTCACAAGAATCATACAAATGACTACCCCTCTTGGCCTCTGGAATCAACTTTCCCAATGACACAGATACATGACCATGACTAACATATTAGTCTCACATCAACATTCACTCTCAAACGCCCATCATCATCTAATAGGCCAAGCTAAGATCCTTCACCAAAAATTTAGTTACAACATTCATGCCATATCCAAAAGATGCCTAATGCAATGACATCCACAACCCAACAACACCTAACGATGAGTATTCTCATATTGCATGGTGACAAGTCTCAAACAATCAAGTACATAGTGATACTCAAATGAGCAGTCAACTAAAACACTATTCACATAATTTGGGAACCTTACTTTTTAAAAAAATTAGGTTGGCAAATGCTTTTCTTACTTTGGGGAAACAAATATTATTGGTCTAACTATCACAACATTCATGAGTAATCAAAGTACATATACAAAAAAAAGGGATCTAGTTCAACAAGTCATTTATAAAGAGAAAGTGATAAATTTCAATACCACATTAAATTTCATTTATCCACTCTACTATTCAACATATCGAATTTTCATTTATTCCAATCAATCTTTCCTTATCATGTTCCATTTACATATTAAATTTAATAAACCCAATAATTGATCATATAAATTTCGATAGCTTGATTTAAATAAATCACGTGACCAATATAATAATAATAATAATAATAATAATAAAATACCATAGATCATTTGATAGCAAATATTTTTCATCCAAAGTCATTAAATAATTAACGTTACACTCTATTAACAAATCCACTATAAATAAATAATCATATCAATGAAATTTATAAAATTGTATCAATACAATAAGATTTATATCAACCACATTTCTTGACAGTTCAATAATCTAATAATTTAATCCAGTAACCTTCAAAAACTTGATCTAATTGTATCAAGTAATTAATTATAATATTCAACTTATATTTGATTTGAACTAATAACCAAATACTAATAAAACTCAAGTAAGACTCCGAAACATAATATTATTGCTCAACTTGAACCTTCATTAATTAACCATTTAAATTCATTCAAATGGAGAGATATATAAAACCTTACCAAATATGATTGCTTAAATACCAAAGCCTAACCTTATAAAATTAATTTCGTATCTTCTATAATAACAACAATACTCTAATATTAATATTTATCACAAAATCCCTAATTATGAATTATTAAAGGAACCCTAATTATAAAATATTAAGGGAATCCCTACTTACCTAGACCTACAATTGGTTGCTGACTTTCTTGAGGAAACCCTAAACTTTAACATTAATCTGCCATTTAAACCCGCAGCAGAAATTTTTAATGAACTTGACAGAATATGTAAGGACTGATATGACAATCCCTTTATTCTATTCTATCCATTAATACATCGAAACGATTTTTGGAACATTTAGAATTGTATACTTTTTTCTCCAAAACTAGCAGTGATGGGATCGTATATTATTTACCATGCAAGGAAGAAAATGCATTATATGACCTGAGCTATACAATTCGCACACAATAGATTTGTTGCTATAGTTTGAAATCAATCTCACATTCAAGATAGAATTTTCCAATACTTCTCGAACGGTATCATTTAAAAATACATAAACTAAATTATTTTTGTTGAATAAGTAGTTTGGAGCTGTAAACAGTAAAACTGTAACTGTAATTGAACCTCCAGTTCAAAAGCATAACTGTCAGTTCTAGAGTTAGGGTAAATCAATCACCTAAAGCTAATCTATCAGGATCATTGACATGTCCAAACTTTTTCTACAGGTCAAGACGTAGGGTTCTGGCAGAGCATTTGCCATAATGACAAGTTAGGTTCAAGCCACACTGGGCCAAATAGAAGCTGTGGAACATTTAGAACTCTATACAATTTTATGCAGTACTAGCAGTGGCGAGACTATGTATTATTTACCTAATCCAAATTTTAAAGCTATAATCCTTTACGTTTTGTATTATATACATATCTCGTGCTCTTCCCTTTCACCTCTTGCCTGAATAGGAAGACAAGTGGCATAACATTGATTAAAATTCTTGCCAAAAGGTTTAAGAAAAGAGTTGTGAATTAGTGGTCGTCCACATCAAGAAGAGTCCATAACAAATGTGAAACACCAAATGAGAAGATTTACACTATTTAAGGCGTTTGCAATTGGCAACCTCTATGTTCATTATAATTATCATTTTTTGGTATAAATAAAATGTAAAATAGTTATTGATTATTTAATTATTGAAATGAAACCAAAAAAAACAAATGCTATTTGCTATCTAACACTTTCTATAATTACAACTATTCATTTTTTTTTCAATCACTTAATGTGTTTCTCATCAAGAACCCAAATGAAATTTGAAATTTATATTATTGTCTTCAAGTAACTACAACAGGTGAATGGGGCTGAAAGAAAATTGCACTTCATAGACAAGTTTTGAAAAGAAATGAAAGAATGAAAAAAACAAGAAGTAGATAAAAACAACTCACATTATCTATGGAAATAAGACAACAAAAGGAGGTGTCCTGGTAACATGATGAAGACACAAGGAATTACACCTATCAAGTAGAATGGTCATGAGCTTAGATGCCTTCTTTCTTTTTATTTTTATTTTTATTATTCTTTTAATTTACGGCTTTTAGAATGTGATACTCCCATGATTGTAATAAAATAGAGATTACGATTTCATCAACGTCATACAAGGGTATTATCCCAAAATCAATAATTTGTGACTAAAAGGGTTTCCCAACCACAGAATATCAAAGAAATGATTCATAGACACTTTGCTTGGAGAGATCTATAGCATTGCATGCATATATATTTTCTCAGTGCGGCAGAACACAATGAGTTTCATTAATTGGAGACAATTGCAAATGCAAATGGCTAGTGTGAAGTTAAATTTCACAACCTTTGTCTTGTACGCTCCCTATGCATGCCTAAATGGAGGATTTGGAATAGGCGTAGTGCCCCTCACCTTGTCTTCAGTCAGACTGATGGTTTTCCTAGTAGGATTAGACACTATGACACTCTATTGGATGATGGACATATTTGATGATTATAGATTAGTGTTATTTTGATTTAATGTGTGGTTCAATCATGATTATGATGACATCTATTGAAGTTTTAACTATTGGTATTTTATGTTTTCATAGTTGTATGGACATACTAGATGTGGTGGATTAATTTATTTCAGAGTTTTATGTTTTATCTAATCTTTGTGATGATGTTACTATTGATAACTGTTTAGTAGATAGTTGTTATGTATAACATAGTGACTTGTCAATGTGCTTATGTGAATGGAACAGTGTCGCATTACTCATGTTTGAGTACCCTGCCACGCTGCGACTTCCATTCACTGTATGATGATATATATTTTTTCATGGTTGATTGTGTGGTTTGCTGCAGGATGCAAGTACCGAGCATCGACTCCAGCTGAACTAGCAGGTCTGAGCATGCCCTAGCCAATGGAATTTTTGATCGGAGTTAACCTAAGGTCCTACTCAGTCAACATCCTCAAAGAGGATGAGTTCATAGTGTTGTATCCTATTGTCATCATCTGTTGAACTATTTGTCCCTACATCATGGTCATGTCTTGTGGTCTTGTAAGAAGATCAGGTGCCATCTTGTAGGTTGTGCTTATTGAATTCATAATGCTTGATTTAAGTCTAGTGCATGTTTCATTAAAATAAAGATTAATTTCAAGTTAAACTTAAATAAATTTTTATAAAGGAAAATTATGAATTGTTTACTAAACATAAACAATTCAATTATGATATAATTGTAAATATTAAAATAAGTAACGTAAGTTGTAAATCAAAATATAATTTGCAATATTACAATTTAATAAATAAAATAAATTATGTTCAAGTTGTAAAATTAAATTGTAACTTGTAATGTTACAATCTAATCAATAAAATAATAAAGTGGGTAGTTGTAAATTGGTCAAATTTTATTGGAATTAAAATATATAGATTTATCATAAAATTTGATGTGTCATCTTTTTATGCAAAGAGGGTTTTTGTAGGCCAGGTGTGGGGCAGGTGTCTCTATCCAGGGCTCATGAAGAGCAGGTGTCCCCTCTCGCATTGGGTGCTTCCCAGCTAGAAAAAAAAAACTTTAAGGGCTGAGAAGTTGCCGGTGTGGGGGAGGAAATGCTTTCAATATTGCCCCTATCCAAGGGTCAATTTCAGCTGAAAAAGGAGATTTATGTCCGTCTCTACAAACCGCCATTACCACCGCCTAAGCACCAATTGAAGGAGTTTTTTTTAGGAAGAGGTAATAAATCGGGTTTTAGAGTTTTTGTTATGTTAGAGATTATGTGCTTTACTATTACAAGGGTGAATTTTTGGAAGATTTTGTCGAATTGAGGCTTGCATGTGCACCTTCTCCCATGGATTCCAAAAAGGGAGCAACATTCTTTAGAAAGCTCTTGATAGAAACATCAGTCCTGTAGTCGCGGCATAGAAAGTGGCATAGAACACAAACTGCCTTGGAAGTTGAACATGCCATTGAGGAAAGAATCGAACCTCTGACAAACAGATTAGTGTTAAGTTGATCGTAGCATTGAGATTAGAATTTATTTGAAGCATTCTTCCGCAATTGGAACTGAATTTAATTGAAGTAGCAAGAGGCACATAAACTATAAGCGTGGATGCACAGTTACACAATTTCGCTAGTTCTTCTTAAATATTATCTTTTGTAGATGTGTGAAGTCCAATGAGTGAAATTTTTGATCAAAAAGGCTCTTGTAGATCACATCAATTCGATTATTACCTATATGAAGTTCAAATATAGACCCCTCAATGATTGGACAATATCTAAATCCCACTTCCATGCCGCAAGGAGGGATGTTAATAGTTTGATGCCTTATACTGCCGAACTTGGTTTGCCTACTTGGGGTTGTGTTAGTCCATCAAATTCCTACCCTCAAGCTAATGGTCCAGGTGTTTAGATTATTTGGAAAGCTATTTTGAAGGCATTGACAATAGGGTTAGTTCATAATTTGTGAATTAAGTGATCTATCATGGGGTTGATATATTGTTTTTACACAAGTTGTTTATTTTCCCTTCTTTTTCAAAATCACATCAAAAAAATCTTTCAAACAATTAATACGGCCTCTGCATTTTCCTATTTCTTAATCTCCTAATATGCTGGATTGCAAGCAATTGGTTGGTTTTGGGTTGAGATTTCCTAGCATTTCATGTGTGCAGAGGCAGACTCAAATATGATTCAAGTTTTACATCTTCTTCTATGGTAAATTAGCCTAAATTATGTGGAAGAAGGATGCCCTCCCATTGCATGAATTTTGTGGAAGAAAGATGCCATTCTATTACATTTTAGAGTCCTTTTCACAATACACTACTATTAGTTTTGTAGCGGAAAGGTGCTCTCCTTTTTGTATATACAGTTTAAGTCACAATACAATTTTCCACTATAGCTTCCAAAATAGGGATTTGTCAAAAACTGACCCCACCTAGTGGCATTAACTTGGATATCATTTGGTGTGAGGGGGAACACCTGCTCAGTTTTGTACCTGGGTCATCATTGTAATTAGTTTCTAATTTTACCGTCCCACCATAGCCTGACAGATAATTAGATATAATTATTTGAAAAGATTGGTTGAGGATTTTAGTTTTCATGAGGTGGTGTCATTATTATTCTACTTTATCTACACAGTTGGAATTTTTGAAGAATGCTACTCGTTTTCAGATACTTGATGTTGTGTAAGACTAGGTTTGTGCTTTTTTTGTCCCCTACAAATAATTCAGCTTACATGGCATTTGACACTCAGAAGTTTTAAATGATAGAGGAGTTGTTTGGCTTTATATGGGAGATTTGGCCATTTTTATAATTGTTGATTGTAGTGCAATATAATCATGTCCTTGAATTTGAGTTCCCTTTCAAAATTGGTTGGTCCCTAATCAATGTGAATGAGGAGTAGTGATATGGCCATTGAAAGATTACGTAGCACAGAGAAAATGTAGCTAATAATATCTATCAACGGTTCGTAGGCCTTAATTGTGTCTGAATTTTGTGAGACATTTCATCAAATGGTTTGGGTGCATAATCTGTAGATGCACATCCCCTTGAGGCATTTTGTCAAACAGTTCACATACCCTTTCTATGCTTCCACTTTTTATATACATGTCTACCAAGATAGTTGTAACTACAACATCAAACAAAATCTCTTTATTCTTTATGTGTTGATGGATGTCCATACCCTGTCCAAAACTCCCATTTTTTTTTGGCTCAGTAGAGAGTATGCTGGTAAAGGTTGTGGGTCTAGATTTACACTACCAACTACTTTTGCTTGAAACTTTTTAAATCCATTTCAACACATCAATTTTCTGTGTATACTGCAATCATTGCATTTTGTGATACTACATTTCTTGAGGCATTTTGTTAACTAGTCCATGTGCTTCGTACATGCTTCTACATTTTGAATACATGTGTACCAGTTGCACTTGCTTAAAAGTTTTTAAGGCTTTCAAATGAATCTGCTTTGAACATATCTTGCAATCGTGGCATTCTATATTTCTTTTAGGCATTTTTGTGAATTTAATTTACATGCCTTGTTTATAATTCCACGTTTTGCATGCATGTTCACCAAGGTACTTATAACTACAACATCTTACAAAAATTCCCCTTTCGTTATGCTTTCAGGGATGTTCCTTCATTATTACTGGAAATTTGACATGGTGCACATTATTATAGTGCAAGCCTATTTTTCGGATTGCTTCATTTAGCATCACTGATAATCTCCACAAGAACATTGTCCCTATTTAAAATGATGGACATAAATTTTGTTGCTTTGGGGCAATCAGCACATACTCAAAGGTTCTTTACAACTCTAATAGTTCACTATGGGGCATGCTTAACAAACCAAATGAACTGAACTTAGAGAAATGTAAATGAGAGCAAACACCATGCACAAATAAGAAGCCAAAGGATTTACTTTAGAGAAACCTGTGTAGTAGAAAACTTCAAGGAAACATGAGTTACAACTTACTTAAGATCTACAATTCAATGGTACTTATAGTTCTGGGCAATTTGGGTAACCAGCTAGCCTAAAATTACAAAGAAGTCAGACCCTAAGATCCTTGACACGACTTTCCTATAAGTCTATTAAATCTTCTTGACCAACTGTTAATTGAGAGTCTTGCATTCCATAAAGCGAATTCATTGGGACCCTCTATCGAATAGATGGTGTGCCTATCTGTGCTTCCCTAAACTCACATTGCATGGTGCATAATATACATTCCCACCACTTCCAATTTTGTAGCAATAGCATATAGTTCCAAGTGTCCCAAATTCCATGGAGGAAGCTAGGTAAATATGGAATTAACCTTATGAAATTAAAATAGCTTCTATTATGTACAAATGTTTAAATAGTAAGATAGATAATTCTCATGATACTCAGCTATAATGAAATCATAAGTTTACCAAGTTCCATCAAGCTGAGCTGAAACCAACAATTTTATGGAAACACATAGTTTTGTTTATAATCTATTTTACAGGGGTGAGTGTTTAAGCATTCACCAAATACATGACAACTAAACCTATGTATCTGATAAAGCATTGGCCATTTATAATATTCAGATTTGCAAGCAGAAAATTGACATGGCACTTAAAAATGACCATGCCATTAATTCCCAGACTAATGTACACAGCTGAAACTTGTAACTAATATGAGCTCTAGTTTATGCCATCAATATGAAAACCATCATAACAGCAAAATGAAAACTTATGTCTTCAAAACATGCCACACAAACCATATATGTGATAACAGTTAACTATGCAATTAACAGTCTATAAAAGGCAAGGCAACTCAGTGAAATGTGAGTAGAACTGGAATGGAAAATATTATTGTCATTTTAGTGTGCAGACTTGTGGGTAGAAAGGTGAGTTTCTTCCTATTGTGTGGCCCTTATGTCTGCAGCTCATTTTGTTCTAATAAATAGTTCTGCCTTTTCATTCTTTTCCACGAGTCTTCTCCACCACAGAATAGTTGTCACCTTTATAGAAATCATTGTGGTGTAGAAGTTGTCAAAGTTACTCTCACCGGTAGTTCTTTTAATCTGCATTTTATTTCCAGTAGCTGCCACTGAAACCTTTCCTATGGTTGTTATAATAATCTAGGAAGAAATAACTCAAATACTAATCACGTGGATCGAGTTCGTAGCTTTCTAAAGAACTAATATCCTATAGCAAGCTACATCTCTTAGTCCCATGTCTAATATATTATTTCATGAAGTTGCAAATGTGGTGTGGTAATGGTGTGACTATTGAGGGATCTTTATTTATGTTGTGCATTAGTAGAATAATCCTTATGACAAGAAGATTCCCTATTTAATAGTAAATAATTGTTTGATTTTATGATTTTATCATTATGGTTATTCAATTTATTTCACAAAAAATATACATTTGAATGTAACCATTCTCATTGTCAGAATAGGTTATGAAATATAAACATTACTCTTGTGGGTTCTATGTCATTTAATAGAATAGATTCATTTATTATTGGCTTACACTACACTATGTATCAAATCTAATCTCAACGAAGTTTGCACTGATTATTATCAAATAAGTTTACTAGCTTAATAGATAGGTTAGGGAACAATTAGTCCATTGTCTTAGTAAATATAGTGTATGTGGCTATTTTATTGGCATTGAATTGTTTATTGTATTAAAATATGTTATTAATTAATTATTGTATTGAAATATATTGGAAGCGAAAATATGAGGTTTAGATAAATTCAAAGTTATTTAATGAGATTTGTCATAGTTCTTTTATGGATTAATTGAGTTAGTATCGATTTGAATGGGAGGATGGTGTTGTTTGGTCTTTTGATGTTGTTGTGCTTTTGAGAAAGAATGTCGATGTGGGGCCACAGGGTTTAGTGGTGTCTAGTTTTTGCGTCATCAAGAAAGTTATTCTAGAGGCCAAGAAGGGTAGCCATGTATATGACTTTTGTGAATATGTGATTTTGTAATAGTTGTATATGTGTTGGCTTTATGTGATGTTGGCTCCTTTTACATTTATGGTTCTTATTCATGTTGAAAGGTTCATGTGCAAGATGGATTATGCCTTGTTCAGGGCACCTAATTCATGTGGTTATGTTGCTATCATGTCGTGACAAGATTGTTAAGTCCATCTTGAAAGTCGTAATAACTACTGTAGTGGTTTAAGTAAAAGATTGAACTAGTTTGGTGTTATGTAATGTTAACCTTTCTCTATCTTTGGTTCTTATGGATGTGACGATCAAGCAAGAGGACCTATGCCTTGCTCTGGATTACACCTTTCTTATGATTGGAAAACTTTGGAGCAAGAGGACCCATGTCTTGCTCTATTGATATCTTATGTTGAGGCTTGTATGCAAGAAGGTAAATGCCTTGCATGGTTTATGGTTACTGGTTGTGATTCTTGATGATATGGTTTCCTAGGTGTAGATAGGGGAGTGGCGTCCAATGTTGGGCCGGCGCCCAAAGTGGCTGCCAGGGTAACCCATTGGAAGTTGTTAATCCAGTGATAACTTAATAATAAATTTAGAGGGTTGGGTAGTTTTCACACTAATCAAGATAATTGGATGCCTCACTCATGCCTGTAGTGCTCGTTCAGGCTAAGGATGAGATGAGAAGGCCGTGGTTGGCAAAATCAACTTCCTTGTCCTCATGAAAGGAATGTTGATTCTACATGTGTCACCCTATGGGGCTGGCGTCTAGTGAGAGACTCTCAGGGTAACCATAGATGGGGGCCAGCGCCTAGCGAGAGACTGTCAGGGCAACCCATGGATGGGGGCCAACGTCTAGCTAGAGGCTATCAGGGTAACCCATGTTAGGGCCATGCGATGACACTCTCTCTACTACAACCTAGCATTCCCCAGTTGTACTCTCCCCATTTGTTAAGTGTTGGCCTCTGGCAGTACTGTTGCGTTGTTTGTGATATTGACTTGTGTTGTTGGAGTCATGTGTTGTCTTGTTCTTATGGTCTACTGATTACCTGACTGTATGTTGCAGTGGGAACCTTATGTTAACTCCTAGCTTGGGGGGTGGACCTTAGGGTTCCACATGGTTGGGTGGAAGATCTTAATCCATTAGTTTTTCCCTTGCCGTTGTTCGTGAGCAAGGAGGAGATATCTTGTGTATTAGACATCAGATCTTGTACTTGTTTATTAAGACAGCTATTATGTTCATGTACTAGCCTGTGTATCAGTTGATTCATAATGTATGTATTCAGATGTAATCAAGATAGTGATAATGTAAACTACATGATGATGTACTCATATGTATGGACCTTGATTATGTACATGTAATCTAGATCAAGTTGATTATCTAACTGATGTCATGAAATGGAGATGTATATGTATAATATTAGTGTAATAGATTTAGAATGTTCTGCCGATGTTAGTTAGTAATGCATGTAAATTATGTTGATAAATTTATCAAGTAATGCAACCATGGGACCTTAGAAGACAAGTTGTTAGTTAATGATGTGTATTGATTTGCTAAACATTACTTTGTTATCTTATACAAAAAAAAAATATTCTGCATTGCATAGCATAGATGTGTTGTCTACTGAGGTGTTCACAGTGGGGCATTACATCTAGTATCAGAGCCTGGTTTAAACACTGGGTACTCTGGGTGTGCATAGTCCCATTATGTTGTCCTAGTTGATTAAACTATGAATATTTTCTTCTTCCCTTTTTGTCATCGTCACCTAACAACGTGAGGTTGTCCCTTGGTGGTGTCTATGTAGGTAGGTGCCTAGAGGTGAAGGTAGAGGTAATTGGCAAGTAGAGATCCATCCCCTTGATTTCTGCCATGCAGTTGAAGAAATGTATGCATCAAGATTGTCAGTTGTTTCCGTGATGGTTAATGATTTGGAGTTAGGGGGGAGTCAAGAGGTGACCCTCGATGATCATCTTATCCTTAAGGAGCTTCAGTTGTAGTTAGAGGAGTTGTCATTGGAGGACTAGATGCTTGTGCATCCTCTTGTAGAGTCCTTATTGTATGGAATAAAATGCTGAGGATAACTTGACATTGTTCCCTCCTTCCTCATTTGGTGGCTAGTATCTAGTCACGTAGTGTTGTATAGTGCAATTTCAAAGATTGTGTATTTTCTTTATAATTATTGATGATTTTTTATTAATTGAAAACGCTGGCACTTTGTTTATATTGATTTGTGATGGTTTAGCCACACCTTGTGATCTTCATTTATGTGTAACCCTCATGATTACATTTGATTTAGGGTTGAACTACGCACATTTCTTGTTTTATTGATGAAATAAATCTTTATTTGATATTTATTTATGACTTTGATGGCTAAACTATTTTCTCCTTATTGTTTTCAATGTCAGCCATGTGTCGTATTGTGATTCCTCTCCAAGGATGTATGAGGCAGACTTGGTGAGTGTATACAAGGAAGCAAATGCATGGAACCTTGAGGATGGGGATATGTGAGGCTGGGACACACTACCCACCTATATGTGAAGACTATTTCATAGAGGCTAACTACTATATACAATAGGAGATAGGTCATTGTGGTCTTGGTTGGATGGTCCCACCATGTGTATGTGGCCTAACACCATCAACCCACTAAGTGCATAGTATGGATTGTGTGAGACAAATGTTGGCTCTTGGCTCATGGATTTTGTGTCATGGGTTAGTAGGTCACTTATCGATGTTCAGATGGACCCTTGTGTATCCTTAAGATGTGATTTTTGCTATTATGAATTCATGTACATATGAAGAATGTGTGTTAAATCATGAATATAGTACTTATAAAATGATAAATTTTGGTTCAATGCTTCTAAAGGTGTAAAATCATTATATCAAGATTTTTCTGTTAATAGATTACATGCATAGAGTCTGCTCCCATATTTGCATAGCATTGTGAAAACTATCCAAACGCAATTCATTCCTCCATAATCATTGCAGGCTTCCAGGAGTAAGCCTAATCCTAGGGGGGAGGATGTAGTGCCCCTCACCTTGTCTTTGGTCAGACTGATGGTTTTCCTAGTAGGATTAGACACTATGACACTCTATTGGATGATGAACATATTTGATGATTATAGATTAGTGTTATTCTGAGTTAATGTGTGACTCAATCATGATTATGATGACATCTGTTCAAGTTTTAACTATTGGTATTTTATGTTTTCATAGTTGTATGGACATACTAGATGTGGTGGATTAATTTAATTCAGAGTTTTATGTTTTATCTAATCTTTGTGATGATGTTACTATTGATAACTGTTCAATAGATAGTTGTTATGTATAACGTAGTGACTTGTCAATGTGCTTATGTGAATGGACCAGTGTCGCATTACTCATGTTTGAGTACCCTGCCACACTGCGACTTCCATTCACTGTATGATGATATATATATATATATATATATATATATATATATATATATATATATATATATATATATATATATATATTTTCATGGTTGACTATGTGGTTTGCTGTAGGATGCAGGTATCGGGCATCGACTCCACCTGAACTAGCAGGTTTGAGCATGCCCTAGCCAATGGAATTGTTGATCGGAGTTAACCTAAGGTCCCCTACTCAGTCAACATCCTCGAAGGGGATGAGTTCGTAGTGCTGTATCCTATTGTCATTATCTGTTGAACTATTTGTCCCTGCATCATGGTCATGTCTTGTGGTCTTCTAAGAAGGTCAGGTGCCATCTTGTAGGTTGTGCTTATCGAATTCATAATGCTTGATTTAAGTTCGGTGCGTGTTTCATTAAAATAAAGATTAATTTCAAGTTAAACTTAAATAAATTTTTATAAAGGAAAATTATGAATTGTTTACTAAACATAAACAATTCAATTATGATATAATTGTAAATATTAAAATAAGTAACGCAAGTTGTAAATCAAAATATAATTTGTAATATTACAATTTAATAAATAAAATAAATTATGTTCAAGTTGTAAAATTAAATTGTAACTTGTAATGTTACAATCTAATCAATAAAATAATAAAGTGGGTAGTTGTAAATTGGTCAAATTTTATTGGAATTAAAATATATAGATTTATCATAAAATTTGATGTGTCATCTTTTTATGCAAAGAGGGTTTTTGTAGGCTAGGTGTGGGGCAAGTGTCTCTGTTCAGGGCTCGTGAAGAGCAGGTGTCCCCTCTCGCGTTGGGTGCTTCCCAGCCAAAAAAAAAAACTTCAAGGGCTAAGAAGTTGCCGGTGTGGGGGAGGAAATGCTTTCAACATTGCCTCTGTCCAAGGGTCAATTTCAGCTGAAAAAGAAGATTTATGCCATCTCTGCAAACCACCATTACCACCGCTTGAGCACCAACTGAAGGAGTTTTTTTAGGAAGAGGTAATAAATCAGGTTTTGGAGTTTTTGTTATGTTAGAGATTATGTGCTTTACTGTTACAAGGGTGAATTTTTGGAAGATTTTGTCAAATTGAGGCTTGCATGTGCACCTTCTCCCATGGATTCCAAAGAGGGAGCAACATTCTTTAGAAAGCTCTTGATAAAAACATCAGTCCAGTGGTCGTGGCATAGAAAGTGGCATAGAACACAAACTGCCTTGGAAGTTGAACATGCCATTGAGGAAACAATTGAACCTCTGACAAACAGATTAGTGTTAAGTTGATCGTAGCATTGAGATTAGAATTTATTTGAAGCATTCTTCTGCAATTGGAACTGAATTTAATTGAAGTAGCAAGAGGCACATAAACTATAAGCGTGGATGCACAGGTACACAATTTCGCTACTTCCTCTTTAATATTATCTTTTGTAGATGTGTGAAGTCCAATGAGTGAAATTTTTGATCAAAAAGGCTCTTGTAGATCACATCAATTCAATTATTACCTATATGAAGTTCAGGTATAGACCCCTCAATGATTGGACAATATCTAAATCCCACTTCCATGCCGCAGGGAGGGATGTTAATAGTTTGATGCCTTATACTGCCGAACTTGGTTTGCCTACTTGGGGTTGTGTTAGTCCATCAAATTCCTACCCTCAAGCTAATGGTCTAGGTGTTTAGATTATTTGGAAATCTATTTTGAAGACATTGACAATAGGGTTAGTTCATAATTTGTGAATTAAGTGATCTATCATGGGGTTGATATATTGTTTTTACACAAGTTGTTTATTTTCCCTTCTTTTTCAAAATCACATCAAAAAAATCTTTCAAACAATTAATAGGGTCTCTGCATTTTCCTATTTCTTAATCTCCTAATATGCTGGATTGTAAGTGATTGGTTGGTTTTGGGTTGAGATTTCTTGGCATTGAATATGTGCAGAGGCAGACTCAAATATGATTCAAGTTTTACATTTTCTTCTATGGTAAATTGGCCTAAATTATGTGGAAGAAGGATGCCCTCCCATTGCATGAATTTTGTGGAAGAAAGATGCCCTTCTATTACATTTTAGAGTCCTTTTCACAATACACTACTATAGTTTTGTAGAAGAAAGGTGCTCTCCTTTTTGTATATATAGTTTAAGTCACAATACAATTTTCCATTATAGCTTCCAAAACAAGGATTTGTCAAAAACTGACCCCACCTAGTGGTATTAACTTGGATATCATTTGGTGTGAGGGGGAACACTTGCTCAGTTTTGTACCTAGGTCATCATTGTAATTAGTTTCTAATTTTAGCTTCCCACCATAGCCTAACAGATAATTACATATAATTATTTGAAAAGATTGGTTGAGGATTTTAGTTTTCACGAGGTGGTGTCATTATTATTCTACTTTATCTACATAGTTGGAATTTTTGAAGAATGCTACTCATTTTCAGATACTTGAGTTTGTGTAGAACTAGGTTTGTGCTTTTTCTATCCCCTACAAACAATTCATCTTACATGGCATTTGACACTCGGAAGTTTTAAATGATAGAGGAGTTGTTTGGCTTTATATGGGAGATTTGGCCATTTTTATAATTGTTGATTGTAGTGCAATATAATCATGTCCTTGAATTTGAGTTCCCTGTCAAAATTGGTTGGTCCCTGATCAATGTGAATGAGGAGTACTGATATGGCCATTGAATGATTATGTAGCGCAAAGAAAATGTAGCTAATAATATCTGTCAACGGTTCGTAGGCCTTAATTGTGTTTGAATTTTGTGAGACATTTCATCAAATGGTTCGAGTGCATAATTTGTAGATGCACATCCCCTTCAGGCATTTGGTCGAACAATTCACATACCCTTTCTATGCTTCCACTTTTTATATACATGTCTACCAAGATAGTTGTAATGACAACATCAGACAAAATCTCTTTATTCTTTATGTGTTGATGGATGTCCATACCCTGTCCAAAACTCCCATTTCTTTTGGCTCAGTAGGGAGTATGTTGGTAAAGGTTGTGGGTCTAGATTTACACTACCAACTACTTTTGCTTGAAACTTTTTAAAGCCTTTTCAACACGTCAATTTTCTGTGTATAGTGCAATCATTGCATTTTGTGATAATACATTTCTTGAGGCATTTTGTTAAACAATCCATGTGCTTCGTACATGCTTCTACATTTTGAATACATGTGTACCGGTTGCACTTGCTTAAAAGTTTTTAAGGCTTTCAAATGAATCTGCTTTGAACATATCCTGCAATCATGGCATTCTATATTTCTTTTAGGCATTTTTGTGAATTTAATTTATGTGCCTTGTTTATAATTCCACGTTTTGCATGCATGTTCACCAGGGTACTTATAACTACAACATCTTACAAAAATTCCCCTTTTGTTATGCTTTCAGGGATGTTCCTTCATTATTACTGGAAATTTGACATGGTGCACATTATTATAGTCCAAGCCTATTTTTCAGATTGCTTCATTTAGCATCACTGATAATCTCCACAAGAACATTGTCCCTATTTAAAATGATGGACATAAATTTTGTTGCTTTGGGGCAATCAGCACATACTCAAAGGTTCTTTACAACTCTAATAGTTCACTATGGGGCATGCTTAACAAACCAAATGAACTGAACTTAGAGAAATGTAAATGAGAGCAAACACCATGCACAAATAAGAAGCCAAAGGATTTACTTTAGAGAAACCTGTGTAGTAGAAAACTTCAGGGAAACATGAGTTACAACTTACTTAAGATCTACAATTCAATGGTACTTATAGTTCTGGGCAATTTGGGTAACCAGCTAGCCTAAAATTACAAAGAAGTCAGACCCTAAGATCCTTGACACGGCTTTCCTATAAGTCTATTAAATCTTCTTGACCAACTGTTAATTGAGAGTCTTGCATTCCATAAAGCGAATTCATTGGGACCCTCTATCGAATAGATGGTGTGCCTATCGATGCTTTCCTAAACTCACATTGCATGGTGCATAATATACATTCCCACCACTTCCAATTTTGTAGCAATAGCATACAGTTCCAAGTGTCCCAAATTCCATGGAGGAAGCTGGGTAAATATGGAATTAACCTTATGAAATTAAAATAGCTTCTATTATGTACAAATGTTTAAATAGTAAGATAGATAATTCTCATAATACTCAGCTGTAATGAAATCATAAGTTTACCGAGTTCCATCAAGCTAAGCTGAAACCAACAATTTTATGGAAACACATAGTTTTGTTTATAATCTATTTTACAAGGGTGAGTGTTTAAGCATTCACCAAATACATGACAACTAAACCTATGTATCTGATAAAGCATTGGCCATTTATAATATTCAGATTTGCAAGCAGAAAATTGACATAGCACTTAAAAATGACCATGCCATTAATTCCAAGACTAATGTATACAACTGAAGCTTGTAACTAATATCATCTCCACTTTATGCCATGAATCTGAAAACCATCATAACAGCAACATGAAAACTTATGTCTTCAAAACACGCCACACAAACCATATATGTGATAACAGTTAACTATGCAATTAACAGTCTATAAAAGGCAAGGCAACTCAGTGAAATGTGACTGGAACTAGAATGGAAAATATTATTGTCATTTTAGTGTGCAGACTTGTGGGTAGAAAAACAAGTTTCTTCCTATTGTGTGGCCCTTATGTCTGCAGCTCATTTTGTTCTAATAAATAGTTCTGCCTTTTCATTCTTTTCCACGATTCTTCTCCACCACAGAATAGTTGTCACCTTTATAGAAATCATTGTGGTGTAGAAGTTGTCAAAGTTACTCTCACCGGTAGTTCTTTTAATCTACATTTTATTTCCAGCAGTTGCCACTGAAACCTTTCCTATGGTTGTTATAATAATCTAGGAAGAAATAACTCAAATACTAATCACGTGGATCGAGTTCATAGCTTTCTAAAGAACTAATACCCTATAGCAAGCTACATCTCTTAGTCCCATGTCTAGTATATTATTTCATGAAGTTGCAAATGTGGTGTGGTAATGGTGTGACTATTGAGGGATCTTTATTTATGTTGTGCATTAGTAGAATAATCCTTATGACAGGAAAATTCCCTATTTAATAGTAAATAATTGTTTGATTTTATGATTTTATCATTTTGGTTATTTAGTTTATTTCACAAAAAATATACATTTGAATGTAACCATTCCCATTGTCATAATAGGTTATGAAATATAAACATTACTCCTACAGGTTCTATGTCATTTAATATAATAGATTCATTTATTATTGGCTTACACTACACTGTGTATCAAATCCAATCTCAACCAAGTTTGCACTAATTATTATCGAATAAGTTTACTAGCTTAATAGATAGGTTAGGGAACAATTAGTCCATTGTCTTAGTAAATATAGTGTATGTGGCTATTTTATTGGCGTTAAATTGTCTATTGTATTAAAATTATGTTATTAATTAATTATTGTATTGAAATATATTGGAAGCGAAAAGATGAGGTTTAGATAAATTCATAGTTATTTAATGAGATTTGTCATAGTTCTTTTATGGATTAATTAAGTTAGTATCGATTTGAATGGGAGGATGGTGTTGTTTGGTCTTTTGATGTTGTTGTGCTTTTGAGAAAGAACGTCGATGTGGGGTCACAGGGTTCAGTGGTGTCTAGTTTTTGCATCATCGAGAAAGTTATTCCAGAGGCCAAGAAGGGTAGCCATGTATATGACTTTTTTGAATATGTGATTTTGTAACAGTTGTATATGTGTTGGCTTTATGTGATGTTGGCTCCTTTTACATTTATGTTCTTATTCATGTTGAAAGGTTCATGTGCAAGATGGATTATGCCTCGTTCAGGGCACCTAATTCGTGTGGTTATGTTTCTATCATGTCATGACAAGATTGTTAAGTCCATATTGAAAGTTGTAATAACTACTATATTGGTTTAAGTAAAAGATTGAACTGGTTTGGTGTTATGTAATGTTTACCTTTCTCTATCTTTGGTTCTTATGGATGTGACGATCGAGCAAGAGGACCCATGCCTTGCTCTGGATTACACCTTTCTTATGATTGGAAAACTTTGGAGCAAGAGGACCCATGCCTTGCTCTGTTGATATCTTATGTTGAGGCTTGTATGCAAGAAGGTAAATGCCTTGCATGGTTTATGGTTACTAGTTGTGATTCTTGATGATATGGTTTCCTAGGTGTAGATAGGGGAGTGGCTTCCAATGTGGGGCCAGCGCCCAAAGTTGCTGCCAAGGTAACCCATTGGAAGTTGTTAATCCAGTGATAACTTAATAATAAATTTAGACGGTTGGGTAGTTTTCACACTAATCAAGATAATTAGATGCCTCACTCATGCCTATAGTGCTCGTTCAAGCTAAGGATGAGATGAGAAGGCCATGGTTGGCAAAATCAACTTCCTTGTCCTCATGAAAGGAATGTTGATTCCGCATGTGTCACCCTATGGGGCCAGCGTCTAGTGAGAGACTGTCAGCGTAACCATAGATGGGGGCTGGCGCCTAGCGAGAGACTATCAAGTAATCCATGGATGGGGGCCGGCGTCTAGCTAGAGCCTGTCAAGGTAACCCATGTTAGGGCCATGCGATGACACTCTCCCTACTACAGCCTAGCATTCCCTATTTGTACTCTCCCCATTTGTTAAGTGTTGGCCTTTGGAAGTACTGTTGCATTGTTTGTGATATTGACTTGTGTTGTTGGAATCGTGTGTTGTCCTTGTTCTTATGGTCTACTATCTACCTGACTGTATGTTGTAGTGGGAACCTTATGTTAACTCCTAGCTTGGGGGATGGACCTTAGGGTTCCACATGGTCGGGTGGAAGAGCTTAATCCATTAGTTTTTCCCTTGCCGTTGTTTGTGAGCGAGGAGGAGATATCTTGTGTATTAGACATCAGATCTTGTACTTGTTTATTAAGACAGCTGTTATGCTCATGTACTAGCCTGTGTATCAGTTGATTCATAATGTATGTATTCAGATGTAATCAGGATAGTGATAATGTAAACTACATGATGATGTACTCATATGTATGGACCTTGATTATGTACATGTAATCTGGATCAAGTTGATTATCTAACTGATGTCATGAAATGGAGATGTATATGTATAATCATTAGTGTAATAGATTTAGAATGTTCTGCCAATGTTAGTTAGTAATGCATATAAATTATGTTGATAAATTTATCAAGTAATGCAACCATGGGACCTTAGAAGACAAGTTGTTAGTTAATGATGTGTATTGATTTGCTAAACATTACTTTGTTATCTTATACAAAAAAAATATTCTGCATTGCATAGCATAGATGTGTTGTCTACTAAGGTGTTCACGGCAGGGCGTTGCAATAGGGAATGGATGTCTCTTAATCTAACGAGAATTTCGTGTTTCTTCCAAATCAATCAAAGATTTCATATGTTGAGCAAATAAAGGATAGAGGAATTTTGTCCATGTATTTATTTACCTGATAGACATGCATGTAGAACTAGATCACTGACAAAAGGAAGAATAAAGGTCACATTCATAGGCAAATTACAAAGAAACAGAAATAAAACTAACGGAACCTGGATATTTCTTTTAATTGCGTCGAGGATTTGATATCGTAGTGTTGTAGTTATCAGACCGGTCTCTGTAATCTTTGCCCCCACTTCACTGCAAAAATCTTTCTTCTCGAAATCTTTTTCCTCCCAAACTAGGACTCGACTCCTCGAATAAATGCAGGAGACATCCTCTCTTCCCAGCAATCAACTTTCTCAAAACAAGGATTGAACTCCTCAAACAAATGCAGAGGACATGCCTCTCTTTTCCCAACAACCCACTGTCTCATGAGATTCAAAAATTAACTATATCAAAATATTCCCAAATCCTCCAATTTGCAATTGACGACACATGGCATTAATTTTGCATATCCCCAAAATACTGAATACATGATACAAAGCGACAACCCTAATTTTAACCTTAAAACATTATCTTTATTACTATAAATTTATTTTATCAAAATTTATAATTGTTTATTCATCTTTATTTATGTATTTTGTTTTCTTTTTAATTTTATTCATTTACAACTTGTAATTTATTATTTCATTTAATCATTTATCAAATTTATTTATTTATTTACTATTTTCATGTTAATTTTACCAATTTTCAAACAATTAAATCATTTATAAATAAACAACACATAATTTCCCTAGCAAATGTTTATTTAACTTTGGCTTCAATTTAACCTTGTTTTAATGAAGTACTAACTAGGCTTATATCAACACTTTAAATTGGATAAACCCAACTTACTGGATGACACCTGACCCCATGTAAAGCCACAAGACATGATGACAAAATAACGACAAATAGTCCAACTGACGGTGACAACAGGATACAATACTGAGAACTCATCCTCTTTGAGGATGTTGACTGAGTAGGGAACCTTATGCTAACTCCAATCAACAATTCCATTGGCTAGGGCATGCTTAGACCTAGTAGTTCAGGTGGAGTCGATGCCCGGTACTTGCATCCTGCATCCAAAGAACTGATTAAATATGATCAAGTACATATATGTCAACACACAGAGAGTCAGAGAATCGCGGTGCAGCAAGGTACTCGAAACGAGTAATGCTACATCGTCCCTGCTCTTGGATAAGATTATAATCATAGCATTTGAAAACAGATATCTATGAATCTAAAACATGTAAATAATAATCCATTACTAAACATATCTAACACATCATAACTGAAGTAATCATAATGTCATCATAACTCATAACACATATCTAAGTATATCCATCGAACATAGTCCATCAAGATCAAGGAGAACATAAACCATAACATACTAGTCCAAATGTCTCGAAACTGTAAATAGGCAATATAAGACTATCAACTGTTCCAGAACTGACAGATAACAATATGAAAATAACATCTATCACAAGACAAAAAAGCGAGAGGCATTACAATAATATTACACAATATAATAAAAATAATAATAAATTATTAGTAATTTTAATATTTTTATACATAAAAGAATAAAATAACTATAGAATGGTCACAAATAAATTATATCATTATAAATAATAATAATAATAATAATAATAATAATATATTAATTTATTACTAATTTTTAATATTTAGCAAGAGAAAATAAAATAATAATATTAATATTAATAAAAAAAAATTAATTTGAAGTGGGCAGTTCGGAGGGAGCCTTGCCACACCATCATGGGTGGCAAGGCTGAGGCACTCATGATTTGCAGTTGATCCAAGATGGCACGAGCCGAAGGGTGATCAATTTTATTGCTCCTAAGTGTCTAGATTCAGCTTTGCTGGGCAATCATAATAAGGAGTGCCTTCAAGAATCTTTGGCGACAGGCGGTGTGAAGGTTATTAGCGAAGGTGGTAACCATTGTTCTACAGTTTCTTGTCCAGTCCATTGCCAATGCCGTCTCATTTCATTGCAGTCATCTCGGTTGATTCTATTTGTTGTGGAGGGATGGACACCCCCATCCGGCTGGTCAGCACCAAAAGACAAATGGCATTCTTGGGCAGTATTACTGACCTTCATTTGCAGAGGATGTTTGATGGGCTTTTGGTTGGGGCGGTGAAATTGATTCTGGGTAAGGCCTTCATGGAGAATGATGAGAGATATCGCATAGACACGGACATCTCCTCGAGGGTCCTGGCAATGTTGATGGAACTAGAAACAAAGAAGGCAGAGGCAGATTTGATTATACGAGGTATTTTCTGTCCTGAGCATCTTGGTGATCTGGGGAAAACTCTATAGGTGGCTAGCCCTGGTATTGGTATCCCTCGTCTGAAGGTTTAGAGCCTTCTTATGGATCCGAGGGCAATGATCAAATTATACCCATTCATCCTAGATGTCAAGGGCTTTGACCTGATCTTGTTGAAGAAATAGGCTTCAATTGCGGTGGACTTCATCAGAAAGATGTTGGGCTTGGTGGAGGTCGACGACTTCCAGTGGGTGGATGACTTCAGGAAGAAGCTGGAAGAGTTTGCAACTTAAGTTTTACAGTGTCTCCTTGGCTTCCTTTTGTATATTAGAAGCCTTTAGTTTGTCTAGTTATAACTGGTCCACAATTTAATAGGGGTGTCTATAGCTCTGACCCTGCGTGGTCATCTGGTTTAAGCTTATAGTTTGGAAAGGGATATAGGACTGAACCTTCTGCCTACCATTACAGGGCTGAGGATTGTAACTTTTTTCTTACAATGTAATATAATCTTTGATTATGTATCAAAAAAATAATAATAATAATTTGTTAGTAATTTTTAATATTTTTATATCCAAAACAATAGAAAAAACTATAGAAAACTGACAAATACATTAAATCATTATATATTATAATAATATAAATATTACAAATGATTTTATAATTATAATAATGATAATAATCATATAACATTTTAATAACTAATAAGCATGTTTGAAAACTAAATTCCTGCAAATATTGACTCACTCATAAAAATATTTAAAAAATTATTTTGATAATAATAATAATAATAATAATAATAATAATATAACAATTTAATATGTAGTGCCCCTCTAGTTTCACCTTGTATGTGCAGGTGGTCAGACTATGAAGCATGAAGATGAAGGTAAAATACTCGGATTACTTAGGGTATGTTAGACAGGTTGAAGGTAGGTTTACTGTTTTGATGTAGTTGATGACACTCATTGATTGTTATTATGATGGCATTGTTGATATTTATGATTAATACATTATGCTTATGATGTGATCATTTATGGGTTAATTGATTATGTAGATTAGTTTAGTATGTGACTTATGCGACTATTTGATGATGTGTTATCACATTGTTTATAAACTTGGTTAATGTGGATATTTTTGATGTGTTTTGTGAAGGGATAGTGTAGTATTACTCATGTTGAGTACCCTACTACGCTATGATTCCCTGTCACAGTGTGCATGTTGGATGATTATATATATGTTGTTTTTGACACTTTTGTTTGCTATAGGATTGCAGGGACCAGGCATCGACTCCACCTGAATTGGTAGGTCTGAGAGTGCCTTTACACCAATGGATAATGTGGATGGGAGATAACATGGGGTTCCCTCTATCAGCCAATGTCTTAAGTTTGTCGTCATCCATATATTTCTAGTCATGGGTGCAGTTGTCGCTCAGTTGGTACTTCTCCTCGGGGGTTGGTCATCCTTTGGTATGTGGTTGTTATTGTTTGGTTATTATAGTTTAAAGTTTATTTTATTGAACTTAGTGACCAAGGTATTAAGTTGTTGATTATAGTATATGTGATATATGTGTGAAGATGTGTGGATATTTGATCACGTAATTGTTATAGAAATAATAATAATAAGTAAATATATGTATATATATATCAATATCATTTATTTAATTAATGTACAAATTGAGAATATTAATTAGTTGAGTTTTATATTAAATTAAATTAGTAGCTTTGAAAGCTAGCAATAATAATAATATTGTTTTTAATAATAATATTGTTAATATTTGGTACTTTATTGAGTTTTTTTGACAAGTGAGATTTTATTTTATTTTGCCATTAATTTATTGTTGGAGTGGGTTGTCGGAAATTTGAAAATTAGTCCTATTAGTGGTATTTATAGTTATTAATAATAATGAAGGCATGTCGTACGGTTGTATGGCACTAAGGGGAGGGCTCCTTTTTGCAAATCTTTCCTTTGCCTAAAACCCCAACCTTGCTTATGAATTTAAGTTGAGATCTATGCATTTTTTTTACCAAGAAATTTTCTCCTGACAATTTATTTTATGCTGAGTTCTTCCATCCTCTTGGCAGCTATAAGGCTCTAAGAAGACTTCTCAATTTTTGCCTATTAAAATTATTAATTGTTCCAAGAAATTTTAGGGGAATCAAGGAATTTCAGATTTGGATTTTAGTGATATAGACAATGAAATTATTTTACCTGTTTATAAATCTTTGATATTATTCATCTATCCTAGATTGCCGTATAGCTGGGGCTTCCTTATGGCAATAGCTTGAAATATAAACCATTGCTGAAGCAAATTGTAGGTAGATTCACTAGGAAACAATGCAATTTCATAAGCTTGATCAAAGCATTTATTTATTTTACCTGATATGAAATTCTTCTAAACCTTTGTCTTTCCATGGCCATCAGCCAGAGCTCCACATAAAAATTTTGTGATATTAAAATATATCTCTAGCCTAATTTCTCTTATTCAAATGAGCTCATTGGTAAAATTAGCAACTTTCTAAAATCAATATTATCTCTAATTAAATTGGCAGATTTTCTTAGTTGTATAATTGGAAAAAAAAGGAAATAATGTGTTGTGGTAGAAATAGAAGATTTCTTTTAGTTAGATAAATATTAATTTTATTATCCATTTGTAAAATTATGTAGTTTATCTAGTATTATATTCTCATATTAGTATTTGTTTAGGAGATGTTATATTAGTATTTAGTTTTATAGTAATTGTATGGTTAAGAGCATAATAATAGTTTTGATTTGAGTATAATAGAGGAATTAGAGTAAAAATAAATAAAGTTAATAACTTTCTAGGTTAGACAATGTGGTTAGTAGATGAACTCTTATAGACAACTTCATTTAATTAGATTTAAAATTTAGTTTTATTGAAGCAATTGTTTTGTCGATAATGTTAATGTGTATGTTAATGTCATGTCTTTGAAATTATTATACTTTGTAATAGTAGCTAGCTTAGACAATATTACTAGTTAGTTATCTTGTTAAATAAATATAATTATTTGGATCATTCTAAAATTTGGGTTTTGATGGTGAATAGTAGAAATATAAATTATTGTTTTAATTTGAGTTTTATTTATTATTTTGAAGGTGTGATGTCAACTCCCTATTTAATAGGGACGAATAGTTTTATGGATGTGTTTTATTTTTTTAAGTATTTTTTTAATAGAAAAATCTAATTCCTATTATTAGGATGTGTTATATTTAAGTATTATTATATTTCAAATCAAATCCCTATTATTTTGGGATGTGTTATATTTAAGTGTTATTTTATTGATGAGAAATCAAATCCCTATTATTTGGGGATGTGTTATATTTAAGTGTTATTTTATTTATGAGAAATCAAATCACTATTATTTTGAGATGTGTTATATTTAAGTGTTAGTTTATTTATGAGAAATCAAATCCCTATTATTTGGGGATGTGTTATATTTAAGTATTATTTTATTTATGAGAAATCAAATCCCTATTATTGAGGGATGTGTTATATTTAAGTATTATTTTATTTCATCCCTATTATTTAGGGATATGTTATATTTAGGCATTACTTTATAAATAAAAAGTCAAATCATTTTAAAATAATTTATTGATTTATTGTTTTATCTTGTATATTTAAGAATATTAGTAGTTTTATCTATTGTAAGAAAGTAGGATATGGATAATAAATAAGGCTTCTTAATATATATTTGTCTTAGTCAAATTGATGTAAATTATCATATTACAAATATTGAATAGTTATTTTAAATCTAGTTATAAGGTGTGTATGATGACCTTAGTTAAGTCTTTAATTTAGTATGAATTAGAATATCTTTCATAGTGTGCATAGAGTTAGTCTATGAATTTAATTTATGTTTGTTATATGTTTAGATATCTTTGATTTTTTTTGGGTGGAAGATAACATCCAGTTTAGAATTAGTAAGACATGTAAAGTAAGTGTATATATATATATATATATATATATATATATATATATATATATATATATATATATATATATATATATATATATATATATTGCTTCCTCTTCACCTTAAAGAACTTTGTGGTCATAATGAAGTCTAATCTTATTTATGACTTAAATTAAAGATTGTACTTAGTTATGAAATTGGGTGAGTAAGTGGAGATTAGGTTTGATATGATATAAAACGTTTAGCATTTAATTCATATACTTTCTAAAGATTTAAAAGGGATGATCGGTTTTAATCTACTTTATGATCCTTTATGTTTTGCTTATACAATTATTTTGAATAGAAATGTAGTGCCCCTCCATTTTCACTTTGGTTGTGTCAGGTATGTTTGACATTTGGTTATTTGGTTTGGATTGTTCGTTTGATGCTATTGGTTAATCATGGCATTAAAATAATATTAGTAGTCATTAAAACATTTTTGATAATTAAAGAAATAGAAATGCCTTTATGCAAATTTAGTGCTGAAATTTTAAAAGGGTAAAGCCAAATTTATAAATTATTATTTTAGGCCCCTATATTATTTATAGCACTATAGTTTATTAGCTATATTAATTTGTTACATTTTCTAGAGGTTATTTTATATTATTGGTGAGTGAAACCTTATTTTATATAAAGAAACCTAATAAAATATAATGTTATTAAATATTACTTTAGGATACCTAATTATAATTGCTTGAGGACAAGCAATCTTGAGTGGGGAGGGTTGTCATGTCCCTATAATAATTTATAATTGAATTATTTATTTAAATAATAAGTTAGCCTTATATAAACTAAATATATAATATATTTATTTAAAATATATTATTAATATGTATTATTTAATTAATAATATTATTAATTTAATATAATTTAAATATTATAAAATATATGAAATATATATATTTATATTTTAATTAACTAGATATATTATAAATATAAATATTTTAATATAATATCTATGTGAGTAATTAATAAGATATATTATTAAATATAAAAATAAATATTATGAAGAGTCTTACCTATTAAAGTTAGCAAGTAAAGTAATTTAGAAAGTAAAGTAATTTGGAATAAGACAAAGTAATATGGTTAAACAAAAGGTTAAATTCAAAATAAAATCATATAAAAATAAAAGTCTAATCAGACAAACATTATCCCACCATATTATATGCTTGGAAATAAAAAAAGCTCTCGTACTTAATAACAAAAGTATTTATTTATACTATAGATATTATATAAATAATGTACTTTAAAAAGATTAAGGGGAGGTCGAAGGAAGATATTTATAAGTGCAGCACATTAATAAATAATATATTATAAATATATCTAATAATATAAATACAAATATTATTATAATTATTATCTTATAATGTAATATAAATATAAATAATATATCATTTATTATAATGATATAATATAAATACAAATAAGGTAAATAAATAATAATAAATATCTTTTAACCTATCCTCTTATGATAAGGGAGTTACGTATGGTTAGAACTAGTTTTACCACAAAAGGGAATTAATATAAAGTAATAAAAATAATAAGAGACATACCTCTTCGAACATATCCCTTGAAAGGGAAATAAATAAAGGTTGTAAGATAGAAGGAAATTATCATCGAAAGAATGAAGTAATAAAAAGAAATAAATAAATAGCTGTGAATTCAATAAAGACAATAAAGAAGAAACATCATTTGAATTCATCAAAGACACAGCAAGTAAATATCACAAGGAATACACTAGGGCAGCCAAGGAAAAGGATCATGGGGAGAAAATATAAAAAGAGTATGGGATAAATACATATATTTATATCTGCATTTTATAACAGCAATACAATAAAGACTATATTACCGCAGCATAGGTAATGAATCCCAGGTAAAGCAGGTAAGTAATTATTTATATTTACTTATGCAATTTATGATTTGTAAGAATATTTAATTACTTGTTCAATTTATAACTTGAAAGATATAAATAATAAGGTTATTAAATAGAAATTGATATATATGATATATACATTTGTGTCTGAAATTTATATTTTAAATATGTATCTTGTATGATTTGAATTCATAAGTTGTTACTAAATGACGTATGAGAGATAACAAGTATGTATATGTATAGATGAAGATTAATTAAGGCCTTAGGGTAAAACCTAGTGAGAAGGCTCTAGGATAAAACCTAAAGATTAATGAAGGCTTTAGGGTAAAACCTAAAGATTAATAAAGGCATGAATTCCTAAGGGTAGATACGAGACTTCCTAATTAACCACCTAACACTAAGAAGGTGGGGTAGATAGTTATGGTAGGTATTGATCATTCCATGGGAATGGGCCTTGATTGACGAATCAAGGGTATTAGTATGGACCTTCAATTTAAGTATCGAAGGAATGGGCCTTAGTTGATGAACTAAGGAATTATATTAATGGACCCATAGGATTGAGATAACATCACCTACCTAACGAATCTTCTCTCACAAGGTGGAAGGTGAGGTTAATAAGAGGCCTAAGGATTATCTCACCTGAGGAGAAGCATGATGTATGGAAAAATAAATTTATGAAATGGCAAATAGTATATGGTTATGTTTATGATTATCATCAAGATTAAAAGGAAATGAAAAATGGAATACTAATGTTCTCTTTTGGTAAGTTGAAATTGTTTGCAAGGGTGCAAAAATTTTGGCTTGCTAGAAGGGGACATTACATTTGGTATCAGAGCCAAGTTTCAGCACTGGGACATCTAGATTAATGTTGTCGCCCATGTTTAGCTATAGTAGTATTTTTTATGCAAGTGGTAGGAAACTCCTGAGGAGGATACTATGCTTGATCTATACACCTAGATTGATGTATTGGATAGATGATCATGAGATTGAGATTTAGCATTGTGTGATATGCAGAAAAGTAGAGTGGAAGGAAACTGGAATAGAGAAGTGGATAACAAATAATGTTATGATTTTGCAAATAGGAATCATATTGGTAGTAATAGAATTATGTATATAAAAGTAATCTTCCCATGTAAAAGTGTGAAACCAGTAACTGTGCATTGGTTGAGTGTTGTGAATACCCCATACTTGCTTTGTGTGCCCTTGAGATGGTGATATTGGGTACCCATCCATGGGGAAAAGTGTATTTTAGGTGTGGAATCAACCATACCATTATGTGTTTGTATGTTTGTTACCCGATTGAGGGCCAACCCTTGCATGGTTGAAAATATATATATAAAAGAGTAGCCAAAAGTTAGATTCATAGATTCTCTTCTTTTGGTTCACTAGTCCCTCAATCTATGAAGGGGTAGTAGCAGCCACAAAGTTCCTTAGGCGAAGTGTACAGCGTATGCATATGATGGCACAGAGTGGTCCCTCGCTCAACCGAACCTGAGGAAACGTACTCACTACTTTCCCTTATGATGGATCAGGGTACTTGATTCATATGTGTTAGCCTAATCCCCAAAATTTCTGAGCATCTAGATGGTATTTCTTAGAGGATCATTTACCTTGTCTTCACGAAAGGTATGATATGCCACATGAGTTGTCAGTTGGGGGCCAGGGTCTAGGACCTGCAAGGACAACCCAACTGGAACTATGCGATGACATGAGTCATCATTTGGGGGCCAGGGTCTAGGACCTGCATGGATAACCCAAGTGAGACCATGTGCCCCATGTATATTTGAGGTCCAGCATGTGGAGGGAGATTTGTTACCCATGTTGAGATAGATTCTGTATCTGTACATGTTCTGACATGATGCAATAGGTACGATGCCACACCCCACTGATGTTCTGACATAGTGTTGGTGATGATGCCGTGTTGCTGACGGTAGTGAGTTGGGTTAGAGGACACGATGCCATGTGCATAGCCATGTGAGGTGTACTATGAGATTGTGTCATAGCCTACTTGTGTGATGAGCGTAATGGGGCCTCGCACACTTGTAGAGGGATACCCATGTTTGCTTTCGATAGTGTTGGGTCAGTTAGCATATGGGTAGGTCCTAGCCATGTATACCTCTAGCTATGGTGAGTACCTACGTGTGCCTTTTCCACGAGGTATCGCTATGTGGGGTGTGTTATGCGCGTGCCTACTTCCGCGAAGCCACAGACACACTGCCATGCAGCATACGGCCAATACGTGCCTTCTCTGGCTGGCATATGATCATGCTGCGCTGAGATGCGATGCAGGATGTGGCCAAGGTGCACGTTCCATGCAGGCAGCCAAGGAGTGTGCAAACCACTTGGTTAGTCCATGCCGCGTGACGACGTGATGTAGGGTGTAGCTCAGGAGTACACCTTGAGCCATGTGGATGGCGTGCTCACTCCGCACCACACGAGGGCTATTGCTATAGCTTGACATTGTTCCCTCCTTCCTCGTTTGGTGGCTAGTATCTTGTCACACAGTGTTGTACAATGCAATTTTAAAGATTGTGGACTTTCTTTATGGTTGTTGATGATTTTCTATTGATTGTGAAGGCTGACACTTTGTTTATATTTAATTGTGATGGTTTAGCCACACCTTGTGATCTTATTTGCATGTAGCCATCATGGTTACATTTGATTTAGTGTTGAAATTACATGCATTTCTTTCTTTATTGTTGAAATTGAATTTTTATTTGATCTTTCTTTATGACATTGGTGGCTAAACTAGTTTTTCCTTATTGTTTTCGATGTTGGCCATGTGTCATATTGTGATTCCTCTCCAAGGACATATGAGGCGTACTTGATGAGTGTATACAAGGAAGTAGACACAGGGAACCTTGAGGATGGGGGTATGTGAGGCTGTTACACAGCTAGGACCCACTACCCACCTATGTGTGTTGACTATCTCTTGGAGGATAACTACCTTATACAACAAGAGATAGGTCATTGTGGTCTTGTTTGGATGGTCTCACCATATGTGTGTGGCCTAACACCATCAAGCCACTACGTGTGAGGTATAGATTATGTGAGATGGATTTTGGCTCTTAGCTCATGGAATTATGTATCATGGATTAGTATGTTGCTTCCCGGTGTCCAGATGAACCCTTGTGTAGCCTTGTGATGTGAATCCCGGTAATGTTAATTTGTGTGTATGTAAAGAATATATGGTAAATCATGAAAATGGATTTATGAAATGATAAAGTGTGTTTCCATGCTTCAAAAGGTGAAATAAATTCATGACCTTGTTGAAAATGCTATGAGATTTAGTGAAAAAGGTTTGTTTTAGGTGTATGAATATGTTGATATTTTGGGAAAATGTAGCATTCTGACCTATGGTTTGCTTAACAGCAGATTGGTAGAGAAATTATAATGGTGGTGTATTTGAAATAGAATGCTTCATATGTTTATGATATGATAATTTTTACAAGTTAGGAATAAAAAGGTGCAATGTTTTCCTTGTTCTGAAGAAACTGGTTGGGTGTCAATGCTAACTTGTAAGGATTGGGAGTGGTTTATGCATTATGAAACCACTTTTGAAATTACAAGCTTTGATTGTGTAGATTATTTTTGAAATGGAGTATATAAGTTTATATTTTAGTGTGTATTATTGTATGAAATGAATCAGCTTTAATGTTGTTACTAACTTGTAATGTTTCCACCTTAGCTGCGACTTCTAGGAGTAAGTCAAGTTTTAGGGGAGGAGGATGTAGTGCTCCTCCATTTTCACTTTGGTTGTGTCAGGTATGTTCGACATTTGGTTATTTGGTTTAGATTGTTCATTTGATGCTATTAGTTAATCATGGCATTAAAATAATATTAGTAGTCATTCAAACATTTTTTATAATTAAATAAATAGAAATGCCTTTAAGCAAATTTAGTGCTGAAAATTTAAAAGGGTAAACCCAAATTTATAAATTATTATTTTAGGCCCCTATATTATTTATAGCACTATAGTTTATTAGCTATATTAATTTGTTACATTTTCTAGAGGTTATTTTATATTATTGGTGAGTGAAACCTTATTTTATATAAGGAAACCTAATAAAATATAATGTTATTAAATATTACTTTAGGATACCTAATTATAATTGCTTGAGGACAAGCAATCTTGAGTGGGGAGGGTTGTCATGTCCCTATAATGATTTATAATTGAATTGTTTATTTAAATAATAAGTTAGCCTTATATAAACTAAATATATAATATATTTATTTAAAATATATTATTAATATGTATTATTTAATAAATAATATTATTAATTTAATATAATTCAAATATTATAAAATATATGAAATATATATATTTATATTTTAATTAACTAGATATATTATAAATATAAATATTTTAATATAATATTTATGTGAGTAATTAATAAGATATATTATTATATATAAAAATAAATATTATGAAGAGTCTCACCTATTAAAGTTAGAAAGTAAAGTAATTTAGAAAGTAAAGTAATTTGGAATAAGACAAAGTAATACGGTTAAACAAAAGGTTAAATTCAAAATAAAATCATATAAAAATAAAAGTCTAATTAGACAAACATTATCCCACCATATTATATGCTTGGAAATAAAAAAAGCTCATGTACTTAATAACAAAAGTATTTATTTATACTATATATATTATATAAATAATGTACTTTAAAAAGATTAAGGGGAGGTCAAAGGAAGATATTTATAAGTGCATCACATTAATAAATAATATATCATTTATTATAATGATATAATATAAATACAAATAAGGTAAATGAATAATAATAAACATCTTTTAACCTATCCTCTTATGATAAGGGAGTTACGTATGGTTAGAACTAGTTTTACCACAAAAGGGAATTAATATAAAGTAATAAAAATAATAAGAGACATACCTCTTTGAACATATCCCTTGAAAGGGAAATAAATAAAGGTTGTGAGATAGAAGGAAATTATCATCGAAAGAATGAAGTAATAAAAAGAAATAAATAAACAATTGTGAATTCAATAAAGGTAATAAAGAAGAAACATCATTTGAATTCATCAAAGACACAGCAAGAAAATATCACAAGGAAGACACGAGGGCAGCCAAGGAAAAGGATCATGGGGAGAAAATATAAAAAGAGTATGGGATAAATACATATATTTAGATCTACATTGTATAACAGCAATACAATAAAGACTATATTACCGCAGCATAGGTAATGAATCCCAGGTAAAGCAGGTAATTAAGTATTTATATTTACTTATTCAATTTATGATTTGTAATAATTTATAATTAGTTGTTGAATTTATAACTTGAAAGATATAAATAATAAGGTTATTAAGTAGAAATTGATATATGTGATATATACATTTATGTCTGAAATTTATATTTTAAATATGTATCTTGTATGATTTGAATTCATAAGTTGTTAATAAATGACGTATGAGAGATAACAAGTATGTATATGTATAGATGAAGATTAATTAAGGCCTTAGGGTAAAACCTAGGGAGAAGGCTCTAGGATAAAACCTAAAGATTAATGAAGGCTTTAGGGTAAAACCTAAAGATTAATAAAGGCATGAATTCCTAAGGGTAGATACAAGACTCCCTAATTAACCACCTAACACTAAGAAGGTGGGGTAGATAGTTATGGTAAGTATTGATCATTCCATGGGAATGGGCCTTGATTGACGAATCAAGGATATTATGGGCCTTGATTGATGAATCAAGGGTATTACTATGGACATTTGATTTAAGTATCAAAGGAATGGGCCTTAGTTGACGAACTAAGAAATTATGGTCATTGGTTGACAAACTAAGGAATAATATTAATGGACCCATAGGATTGAGATGACATCACCTACCTAACGAATCTTCTCTCACAAGGTGGAAGGTGAGGTTAATAAGAGGCCTAAGGATTATCTCACCCGACGAGAAGCATGATGTATGGAAAAATGAATTTATGAAATGGCAAATAGTATATGGTAATGTTTATGATTATCATCAAGATTAAAATAAAATGAAAAATGGAATACTAATGTTCTCTTTTGGTAAGTTGAAATTGTTTGCAAGGGTGTGAAAATTATGGCTTGCTAGAAGGGGACATTACAAGAAATCACAAAGTTGTCAAAAAGTTTAATAAGATCCATATTAGTGTAGAAAGAGTTTTAGTCCAATAACGGGTAGTATCTTGTTTGACTAAATTTTCTGTTATAGAATAATTGGTAAGCCTTTCAAGTTATTATTGTTCTGCATTGTTGGAATAGAGCTATCTTATGTTGTTAGATGATTTATCATGCTTGGAATAATGTTACATTCTTTAAGACCATTATTAGTGCATCAGATCATATGTTACATTTGTGGTTTTCTTATTGAAGTATTGATGAGAGATCTTGGTTTATGATGTGTTTTGGAAGTGATCGTGATGTGTGATCATTGCATTTTAATGGTGTCATGCATTGTGTTATTTAGGGAAAGTGGTTTCCAGAGGCCTGGGAGGGTGTGATTGTGTGGGTGTTGGCTTTGTGTGCATCTTGTGAGTTGAATGAAATGTATTCTTGCAATATGGTTTCTTATTCATGTTGCTATGATACATGTCCAAGATGGGTAATGCCTTGCTTAGAGTACCTATTCTTGTGGTTTTGTCTTGATCTCATGTTGATGTCATGTTCGTGATGTGGTTGTAGAGTCCTTAAATGTTGGGGTTTATTATTGCATTGAGCATGGAATAAAATATTGTGTTGGTTTATGTAATTGGTTGAAATTTGGGAGCAATATGACCCATGCCTTGCTCTGGTTTCATGTTGTTTATGGTTGTCGTGACTGTTTCAATTGGAAGTTTTGGGACAATGATTCAAGAGTTGGTCCTTGAGATATGATTGGTATGTAAGAAGGTAAATGTCTTGCATGGTATATGGTTACTTGTCCTTATGTCTTACTTGATGGATAGGATCTTCTAGATGCAGGTAGGGGAGTGGCTTTCAATGTGGGGCTGGTGTCCAAAGTGGCTGCCAGGATAACCCATTGGAATTTTTTAATCTAGTGATAACATAATAACAAATTTAGAGGGTTGGGTAGTTAATCACAATTAACCAAGATTAAGTATGCCTCAGTCATGGCTCAAGTGCTCATTTAGGCTTGAGATGAGATGAGAAGGCCTGGAATGGCAAATCAAATGCCTTGTCCTCTTGAAAGGTATGTTGGTTCCACATGAGTTTGTATGGGGGCCGGTGGTTGGGAGAGGTTGCCAGGATAACCCAGGATGGGGGCCGGTGCCTAGGAAGACCTGCCAGGATAACCCATGACAAGCTATGTGATGACACTCCTCCCTACTGCAATCTAGCACTCCCAAGTTGTATTTTCTTCCTTTGGTTGTGTGAGTGTCTCTAGAATTGCATGTTAAGTGTGTAAGTGTTGTTTGAGTTGCTTGTGATGTTCATATTGACCAAGGTTGTATTGGAGTCACGTGTAGTCCTTACATCTATTAGTCTTTTGTCTTTTGATGGTTGTCTTTGTGGGACCTCATTATTATTTCCTAGCATGGGGGGTGGACCTCAGGGTACCACATGGTCAGGTGGTTGTGCTTTATTCCATTGGATTTTTTGGCATTGTGGCTTGTGTAAAGAAGATGTATCTCTCTTAATTCCTATTTTGCACCTATGTCAAAGATAGACATTTGTACTATTTGTATTTAGATCTTTTGTATTAGAAGAAATACTTATGTAATTGATGTATCCAAAAAGAGAGCTTTTGTATCATTGAAATTATGTAATTATTCTTGTAAGATACACTATTATGCACTTGTAATCTTGGTTGCAAAAATGTTGATATATTCATATGATGTTGTAACCTAAAATGTTAGTTTGATTCATTTGATAGATCAAATCATGTATTTTGTTGATTATTGTTAAGTTGCAATAATGCAACTATGTAATTCCTAGAGATGATAGTTTAACTTGATGCTATTAGTCTATGTTATGTTTTGTTATCATTTCTTCTTAAAAAAAAACAATCTGGTTTTTTATTGCTTTAGTTGAACTTATCTCTACGGTTGCATGGTGGGGCATTACATTTTGTATCAGAGCCTAAGTTACAACACTAAAACCTCTAGATTGTTGTTGTTGCTCTAGGTTAAACAATTTTCTTGTTGTAGTGAGTTGGTAATAGTATCTCCCAGCTGTATGCATTAGTATGACATTAGAAGGTTGATAAGTTTGCAGATTTACTCTTTAAGAAATGAATTATTTATGCTTTATTCTACTTATGTGTCTGTTGTGTTCTTTCTCCTTCTTTTCTGGAAATGTGATGTTACATCTAACAATATGTTCTTCCTGAATGTTAGTGCATCTAATCATCTGGTCGTATCATGCATCATGAGTTATGTGGTTATGTGATGTTGACATCTTTACATGGTTGCTTGAAAATCTATATCTAACCCCTAGATGGTCATGACCTCTTATGGAAGAATTGTTGTAATTTATGGAAGTTATCATTGTATATGCTTGTGTAAGAACTGTATGCAGGAGATCAAATGGGAGCTTGTGTTGGGCCTATGAGATTAGGAATGTGATAATGTAAGTCAATTATAGTTTTGAATTATTCCTATGTGTGATATCATACATTCATTTTATATCTTCTTGCATAAGGAAGCAATTACATATTTCCATAGTTTAGTAAAAAGAAATTGTATTGTATTAAAGATAGAAGTTTTTCAAGTAAATAAGTAGTGATTGTGTTGCCTTAAATCCTTGTATAAAAGTTGTTTAGATAAGAGGATGTAGTTAACTTAATTCCTTGAGTGTTGGTGTACATTCTCTAATGCATTCTGGTCCTTGTGTCCTTGAGTGTTGTGTAGCAGATACTCCCTTTTTGTGGCTAAAATAAGTCACATCGTGATGTGAATTTGTTTTGTAATTTGGTTGTTTTGGAAATTTTGACAGTTGTTTCATGTGTTGTAGGGGGTTAACAGTGAGTTTTCTTTCTTTGAACCTTCTTATGACATGAATGGTCACAAAAAATCTTTTCTTTATACTTGATTTATTGTTGAAAATTGCCATCATTTTGTGACTTAAGATTGAATTTGATTATTTTCCCACTTGGGTTCACATTTTTTATTTTATTTTCTATGGTGGCTATTTCGAATATTTGGTTATGTTGGCCCCAATTTGTGTTAGCTATTGTTTCTATCATGTTCATGTCAAACCTCTGATAGTATGTTTAAGGGAGGACTCCATGGTGAATTGTACGGTGTATGTTGGTAAATAGACGAAAGCATAGTGGAAATAAGATATGAGATGTATTTTTTCCTTGATTATATGTGAATGCACTTCTCTAAATCGTATGAAACTTTCAAAATATGTGTGATTAGATACAAGTAGATCACATGATACACCTTAAAGGTAAAGAATTGATGTTCTTGTCTTTATTGAACTATTGTACATGTCTTATGAATAATTGTTTGATATGGATGCGTATGCTGGCAATAGGAAATTGCAATACTAAAATGTTATGTTTCCACCCTAGTCTGTGATTTCTAGGAGGAAGTCAAATTTTAGGGGGGGAGGATGTAATGCCCCTCTAGTTTCACCTTGTATGTGCAGGTGGTCAGACTATGAAGAATGAAGATGAAGGTAAAATACTTAATTACTTAGGGTATGTTAGACAGGTTGAAGGTAGGTTTACTATTTTTTAGATGTAGTTGATGACACTCATGGATGGTTATTATGATGGCACTGTTGATGTTTATGATTAATACATTATGCTTATGATGTAATCATTTATGGGTTAATTGATTATGTAGATTAGTTTAGTATGTGATTTCTGCGACTATTTGATGATGTGTTATCAGGTTGTTTATGAACTTGGTTAATGTGGATATTTTTGATGTGTTTTGTGAAGGGACAGTGTAGTATTACTCATGTTGAGTACCCTACTACGTTGTGATTCCCTATCACAGTGTGCTTGTTGGATGATTATATATATGTTGTATTTGACACTTTTGTTTGCTGCAGGATTGCAGGTACCAGGTATCGACTCCACTTAAATTGGAAGGTCTTAGTGTGCCTTTACACCAATGGATAATGTGGATGGGAGATAACATGGGGTTCCCTCTATCAGCCAATGTCTTCAGTTTGTTGTCATCCATGTATTTCTAGTCATGGGTGTAGTTGTTGCTCAGTTGGTACTTGTCCTTGGGGGTTGGTCATCCTTTGGTATGTAGTTGTTATTGTTTGGTTATTGTAGTTTAAAGTTCATTTTATTGAACTTAGTGACCAAGGTATTAAGTTGTTCATTATAGTCATTTAGTTCATTTTATAGTATATGTGATCTATGTGTGAAGATGTGTGGATATTTTATCACATAATTGTTATAGAAATAATAATAATAAGTAAATATATGTATATATATACATATATATATACATATATATATACATATATATATATACATATATATATATATATATATATATATATATATATATCAATATCAGTTATTTAACTAATGTAGAAAATTGAGAATATTAATTAGTTGATTTTTATATTAAATTAAATTAGTAACTTTGAAAGCTAGAAATAATAATAATATTGTTAATATTTAGTACTTTATTGAGTTTATCTAACAGGTGAGATTTTATTTTATTTTGCCATTAATTTATTGTTGGAGTGGGTTGTCGAAAATTTGAAAATTAGTCATGTTAGTGGTATTTATAGTTAATAATAATAATGATAATAAATTTATTGAATCAATTATTAATATTTAATACTTTAGTAATTTATTAAATTTTGGGTTGGAAGATATTATTTTGATATTGTCATTAATTGTTTTGAGGAAGTGTTTGCTAGAAATAATTTTCAAGATTTGAAAATATTCTAAATAGTGGTGGTAGAAATGCATTTAAAATTTTGGATAGTGGATGTTAGTAACAAAAGATTGGGGGATTTAGGAATTTATTATCCTAGTCTATTTTTTCTTTTGGGAAGATTATTTGAGGGGAACACAGAAAGTTTTGGAAAAAAAAATAGACAGAAGGATTGGGAAGAGGAAGAAATCAGGGAAGAAGACTCAGAAGTTCAAATTTAATCTGGATATGTCTATTGTTAAATGGAAACTCTCTTTCTCTCTATCTTTCAATTATTGCCTGTCTAGAATCCATGGTTGCATGTGGTTTGTTAAAAAAATGACTTTAAAACTCTAGCAATGTTCACTCTCATTGAAATCAACTTGCTTCTATCAACGACTTCATGCCAATCAATACCTGTTGAACAATTTTATTTTATATCTGTAATTCTCCTTTCTTGGACATTTATTCTAGAGGATGAATATTTCTATTTGCCTCTAAAAATACTTCTCAGTAGATGGTCATTAGTGTGAACCTAGTTCCTTCTTCCCAACTATCGATTTGTGCTTTCAATCAAACCATTTCATCTAATTTTTCATGCCATTTGTTAGAGACCTGTGAGTGCCTGTAATGATGTGAACAATTAAGATAAATTTTTATCTCAACTCTCAATCTTCTGTTCTGCTTGGCTACAATTGTATGACTTCCTTATGCATTGATTAAAGCCTAGATACACATTTCAAACTTAGCATATCTAATATTATGAAGGTAGGATGAAACATCTTAGAAATTTAGTTGATTTTCTTTAAAAACCCCTATTGGTGCTTGCATAAACATCTAGATTTCAAGTATTCATTCACAGGCACCTTTCATAAAGTCAAAAAATTCTAAGCCCCTCGGCCTCATGCATGTATCCTTGTATATACATTGTTGTTTGCATGTACAGTTCAAATGTACAAGTGCAGTTTTAAAGTGGTGGACCCGAAATAATGTTCAATCAGCCTCAAAAGATGCAAAAAACAATTGTATGCATTTTGTATGCATATTGAGTTATACATTGTAGGCATATTCCAGGAAAGATTCCTTTCTTGTATGTAAAAGGGTTTGTATGTTCGCATTGTATATTCGACATACAAAGGAAATGTGCAAGGGTCTTATACATTCGCTACAGTGAAAGGGTCATCAATAAAACTTGGGTTATCGGCTGAGCTGTGGGATGTCTAGCCAATTGTGGTGGTATGTCCGATGGTGGTTTGTTATTGGCAAGAAGGTATGCATCGGCAGCCAAGCAAAATGTTTTCCTGATGGCCGATGCACATACATTGCCAAGATGCAAGGGAGAATGTACATTGGCGGCAACATACAAAGGAGATATGCATTGTCAATGTGCAAAGAAGAAAAACAAAGGGTCGGGCCCACCAGTTGCATACAAAGGTGATTGTATGTTGGTACATGTAATCGAATATGCAAGGCCTAGACCTGAGAAATTATACATTCTGGTTGATATAGGTTTGAGATCTGCATTGTATATTTTGTTTTATATATCTGCTTTTTATGTTTGCGATATACAAAACAATGATACGAAGAAAAGAATATACAATCTAGACGTGAAGGAGAATATGTTTTGGTGGATTTCAAGTTGAAGTTTGCGGGTTGCATGTTATGTGTTGTATATGCAATATACAATGAGAAAGATACAATGTGGATTCCAAAAGATGTTCCAATCTAGCAGATAAAGTGTTGAAGTCCACAGCTTGTATGTGTGTGTGCATTGTATATCATAGATATACAAAGGACATAAAAATACAATGCCCGGACCCGATTCAAATTTCAATTTCTTCTATAATGGCTTGAAGTCCACGTTGTACATTGCATTTGTACAATGCAATATACAAAGAATATGTGGATGGGGGAGATACAAGCTAGAACCAATGGTGAGTTTGAATCTGTTTTATAATGTTTTGGGGTCCACCTTGTATGTGAAGCATTGTATCCCGCATATGCAAAAGGAAAAGATACATTGGATCGTCGGCATAACATTTCTCATCACCGGATACTCCCAGGGTCATTCCAATGGCCAATGAAAATGCAATTTCACAGTGATGGAGAGCAAATCAGGGGATGCCACATGTCTAGGTGCGATTGTATGTATATGCATTCGCAAATACAAAGGATTAAATGGCAAAAGATGAAAAAGGCAAAATAGGAGAGGAGAAAGTCAGTGATAGAAGCAAAGGGCACCTACATGGCACAATCTCATTGGCTGATGACTATTCAGCAAGATTTGGAGCCACAGATCTCAGTGAGAAGAAGGAAATCAACGGGCCCTGTTTTGAACACCTGAGGAAGGAAGGATTTTCTTTGTATATGCATCATTTTAGGTGGGAAAAGAATTGCAAAGCACATAGCTGCTGCATTTCCAGAGGCCGCTAGTAGGTAGACCATTAATGGCAAGTTTGCAAAGGCATGGGTCGATGATTGACGAACCAGCTACCAAATTCATGAGGAAAATCTTCAAATGGTGGCACATCTCCCGATTTCACCTGCCTTTCCTTCTTTTTCTACATAGAGCATTCAATATTTTGAGCGCCATTCTCACGGTGCAGTGTATCTAGCAAATTTTTGAAATGCCATGTAATTAATTGTTGAGTATAGGTTCTTGCTTTATAAGTGGACTGTGTTACTCATTTTTAGGTTGTTGAAGACTTGGGAAATTTTTGGGAAAATAACAAAGAACAAAGCCTTTCTTGGTTTTTTTGTCTCATTTTGGAGTTTATGAGTTGCATCTGAAATGTACATTGCACATATGTTCAGTTTCATTGTTGTTTTATATGAGAAATGCATTGTTGCAGGTGTTTAGTTGTCTGTCTCCATTTGCTATATGCATTGCCTCTTTTGAATCTAGTTGCTAAGGGTTCCTCAGATTCTAGAATATAGACTTGTTATATTGCAAGCTTGATCTTTAACTTCCATTCAAGGAGTGGATTAAATTGTTTTAGGTTAAGTATGGGGAAGAATGTATGTCAGCTGGGATATCTGTAAGCAGAGGCAACTAAATACTCAGTCTTGGGTGATGTTTCTAAGGCAAGCATCAAATCTAACCCCTTGAAATTTGAATGACAGTGCAAACCATTCTTATGTATACGTCTAGTTGACTCATTGACCTAAGATAGGCACCAGTCTACTCCTTGTGTTGTTGTTATGATCGAAAACCCCCTGTCTTGCATCCAAAACATCAAAACAAATCCTTCCATATTTCCACCTGCTAGTTTGTAGGAGTAGGAATAGGAACCCTGCATACTCTCATTCCTAACCAGTCAGATATGTCTAAGAACACTGCTAACCTTGTGATCTATCACCCAAATCTTGGTCCAAACACAAGTGTATTCTACCTGTTATTGTAAAGCTAAATCTTTAGGTCATTGGGCGAGTCAAGGTCAAATCTTTAGCTATAGGGATACCCCCCTTGGTGCGGCAAACCCAAAAGTGAATGGGAGGCAACTCACGCAACCTCCCATATCTATTGGCCAAATCTGCCTGGGCATAGGAACTGGCAAACCCTCTACCGATTCAGAGACCAACACCCCCTACAAATCCCTCTTCCCCAGGCATCGATGTATGACCTCCTTATGCTAGGTTAATGTCTGAAATGGCATTCAAAACCCTGTATTCTTGATGCTATGAAGTTAGTAATAGGAATTTAGATTTATTCTTTTTAAATTTTTATACTTTCTACTCAGATAATCTCCTCCCCTCAGGCATGTTGTATGGCTGTATGATGCTAAGGGGAGGGCTCCTTTTTGCAAATCTTTCCTTTGCCTAAAATTCCAACCTTGCTTATGAATTTAAGTTGAGATCTATGCATTTTTTTTACCAAGAAATTTTCTCTTGACAATTTACTTTATGCTGAATTCTTCCATCCTCTTGGCAGCTGTACAGCTCTAAGAAGACTTCTCAATTTTTTCCTGTAAAAATTATTAATTGTTGCAAGAAATTTTAGGGGAATCAAGGAATTTCAGATTTAAATTTTAGTGATATAAACAATGAAATTCTTTTACCTGTTTATAACTCTTTGATATTATTCATCTATCCTGGATCGTCATATAGATGGGGCTTCCTTATGGCAATGGATTGAAACATAAACCATTGTTGAAGTAAATTGTAGGTAGATTCACTAGGAAACAATGCAATTTCACAAACTTGATCAAAGCATTTATTTCTTTTACCTAATATGAAATTCTTCTGAACCTTTGTCTTTCCATGGCCATCAGCCAAAGCTCCACATAAAAAATTTATGATATAAAAATATATCTCTAGCCTAATTTCTCTTATTTAAATGAGATCATTGGTAAAATTAGTAACTTTCTGAAATCAATATTATCTCTAATTAAATTGGCAAATTTTCTTAGTTGTATAATTGGAAAAAGAAGGAAATAATGTGTTGTGGTAGAAATAGAAGATTTCTTTTATTTAGATAAATATTAATTTTATCATCCATTTGTAAAATTATGTAGTTTATTTAGTATTATTTTCTCATATTAGTATTGGTTTAGGAGATGTTATATTAGTATTTAGTTTTATAGTAATTGAATGGTTAAGAGCATAATAATAGTTTTAATTTGAGTATAATAGAGGTATTAGAGAAAAAAATTAAAGTTAATAACGTTCTAGGTTAGACAATGTGATTAGTAGATGAACTCTTATAGACGACTTCATTTAAATTTTAGATTTAAAATTTAGTTTTATTGAAAAAATTATTTTGTCGATAATGTTAATGTGTATTTTAATGTCATGTCTTTGAAATTATTATACTTCGTAATAGTAGCTAGCTTAGACAATATTACTAGTTAGTTATCTTTTTAAATAAATATATTATTTGGATCATTCTAAAATTTGGGTTTTGATGGTGAATAGTAGAAATATAAATTATTGTTTTAATTTGAGTTTTATTTATTATTTTGAAGGTGTGATATCAACTCCCTATTTAATAGGGATGAATAGTTTTATGGATGTGTTTTATTTTTTTAAGCATTTTTTTTTATAGAAAAATCAGATTCCTATTATTAGGATGTGTTATATTTAAGTATTATTATATTTCAAATCAAGATGTGTTATATTTAAGTGTTATTTTATTTATGAGAAATCAAATCCCTATTATTTGGGGATGTGTTATATTTAAGTATTATTTTATTTATGAGAAATCAAATACCTATTATTTGGGGATGTGTTATATTTAAGTGTTATTTTATTTATGAGATATCAAATCCCTATTATTGAGGGATGTGTTATATTTAAATAATATTTTATTTCATCCTTGTTATTTAGGGATATGTTATATTTAAGCATTACTTTATAAATAAAAAGTCAAAATCCTTTTAAAATAGTTTATTGATTTATTATTTTATCTTGTATATTTAAGAAAATTAGTAGTTTTATCAATTGTAATAAAGTAGGATATGGATAATAGATAAGGCTTCTTAATATATTTTTGTCTTAGTCAAATTGATGTAAATTATCATATTATAAATATTGAATTGTTATTTTAGATCTAGTTATAAGGTGTGTATGATGACCTTAGTTAAGTCTTTAATTTAGTATGAATTAGAATATTTTTCGTAGTGTGCATAGAGTTAGTCTATGAATTTAATTTATGTTTGTTATATGTTTAGATATCTTTGATATTTTTTTTGGTGGAAGATAACATTTAGTTTAGAATTAGTAAGAGTTGTCAAGTATATATATATATATATCTTGCTTCCTCTTCACCTTAAGGAACTTTGTGGTCATAATGGAGTCTAATCTTGTTTATGACTTAAATTAAAGATTGTACTTAGTTATGAAATTGGGTGAGTAAGTTGAGATTAGGTTTGATATGATATAAAATGTTTGGCATTTAACTCATATATTTTCTAAAGATTTAAAAGGGATGATTGGTTTTAATCTACTTTATGGTCCTTTATGTTTTGCTTATACAATTATTTTGAATAGAAATCACAAAGTTGTCAAGAATTTTAATAAGATCCACATTAGTGTAGAAAGAGGTTTAGTCCAATAACAGGTAGTATCTTGTTTGACTAAAATTTTTGTTATAGAATAATTGGTAACCCTTTCAAGTTATTATTGTTTTGCATTGTTGGGATAGAGCTATCTTATGTTGTTAGATGATTTATCATGCTTGGAATAATGTTACATTCTTTAAGACCATTATTAGTGTATCAGATCATATGTTACATTTGTGGTTTTGTTATTGAAGTATTGATGAGGGATCTTGGCTTATGATGTGTTTTGGAAGTGATCATGATGTGTGACCATTGTGTTTTAATGGTGTCATTTGTTGTGTTATTTGGGGAAAGTAGTTTCCAGAGGCCTAGGAGGGTGTGATTGTGTGGGGGTTGGCTTTGTGTGCCTCTTGTGAGTTGAATAAAATGTATTCTTGCAATATGGTTTCTCATTCATGTTGGTATGATACATGTGCAAGATGGGTAATGACTTGCTTAGAGTACCTATTCTTATGGTTTTGTCTTGAATTCGTATTGAAGTCATGTTCGTGATGTGGTTGTAGAGTCCTTCTTGAATGTTGGGGTTTATTGTTGTATTAAGCATGGAATAAAATATTGTGTTGGTTTATGTAATTGGTTGAAATTTGGGAGCAATATGACCTATGCCTTGCTCTGGTTTCATGTTGTTTATAGTTGACATGATTGTTTAAACTAGAAGTTTTGGGACAATGATTCAAGAGTTGGTCCTTGAGATATGATTTGTATGCAAGAAAGTAAATGCCTTGCATGGTATATGGTTACCTGTCATTATGCCTTGCTTGATAGATAGGGTCTCCTAGATGCAGGTAGGGGAGTGGCTTTCAATGTGGGGCCGGTGCCCAAAGTGGCTGCCAGGATAACCCATTGGAAGTTTTTAATCTAGTGATAACATAATAATAAATTTAGAGGGTTGGGTAGTTAATCACAATTAATCAATATTAATTATGCCTCACTCATGGCTCAAGTGCTCATTTAGGCTTGACATGAGATGACAAGGCCTAGAATGGTAAATCAACTACCTTGTCCTCATGAAAGGTATGTTTGTTCCACATGAGTTTGTATGGGGGCCGGTGGTTGGGAGAGGCTTCTAGGATAACCTAGGATGGGGGCCGGTGCCTAGGAAGACCTGCCAAGATAACCCATGATAAGCTATGTGATGACACTCCTCCCTACTGCAGTCTAGCACTCCCAAGTTGTATTTTCCTCCTTTGGTTGTGTGAGTGCCTCTGGAATTGCATGTTAAGTGTGTAAGTGTTGTTTGAGTTGCTTGTGATGTTCATATTGACCAAGGTTGTATTGGAGTCACGTGTAGTCCTTGCATCTGTTAGTCTTTTGTCTTTTGACAGTTGTCTTTGTGGGACCTCATTATTATCTCCTAGCATAGGGGGTGGACCTCAGGGTACCACATGGTCAGGTGGTTGTACTTTATTCCATTGGTTTTTTTGGCATCGTGGCTCATGTAAAGATGTATCTCTCTTGATTCTAGTTTTGTACCTGTATCGAAGACAAACATTTGTACTATTTGTATTTAGATATTTTGTATTAGAAGAAATCCTTATGTAATTGATGTATCCAGAAAGAGAGCTTTTGTATCATTGAAATTATGTAACTATTCTTGCAAGATAAACTATTCTGCACTTGCAATCTTGGTTACAAAAATGTTGATATATTCATATGATGTTGTAACCTACAATGTTAGTTTGATTCATTTGATCAATCAAATCATGTATGTTGTTGATTATTGTTAAGTTGAAATAATGCAGTTATGTAATTCCTAGAGATGATAGTTTAACTTGATGATATTAGTCTATGTTATGTTTTGTTATCATTTCTTCTTTAAAAAAAAAAAATCCTTTTTATTGCTTTAGTTGAACTTATCTCTAGGGTTGCATGGCAGGGCATTACATAATAAGCATAGATGAATTGTTTCATAACCAAATTCCCCCGAATATTGACTTAGTGATAAAAAGAATTTAAAAAGTTATTTGCTTTCCATTGCCACCTCCTCCCTTGTAACTATATTTGTCTACTCATTTTTAGGTTTTGTTTCACTCAAAACTAAATTAAATTGTTACCATTGCCACCTCCTCCCTTCTAACTGGAATTACCTCCTCGATTTTAGGTGTTTGTTACACTAAAAATAGTATCTTTGACAATCAACCGAGAAGAGGTCATTTTTTTAAGCCAGTCACAATAGAGCTAAATAATTTCTCCATTTTTTTTGTTAAAATTTTCTCAATTTTCTTGACAAGAAAATTATATTATGTTTTGATTGGTTTACTCTTGCTAGATTAATCACTAGATAAGCCAAACGATCATGTACTAATAATACTCTGTTTTAATTGGTTTATTGTAGATAGATTAATCACTAGAATAAAATATCATTTTAGAGAGGAGGTGGAAAGAAATTTGAGATGAATAGATTACTGGTACAAACATAACAATACTAAAGTAATGTTAAAATTAATGTGTTCCATAGATCTCTTTCCAAGTACAAATATTTTATTAACAATATTTATTTTTACTATAATATAACATAAATATAAATACATTATAAATTTCTATAATCAACAATTTAATCAAATATAACAATACCATAGTATTGTCAAAATGAATCGATTATGTGTTCCATAGATCTTGAGCAAATATTTTATTAATATATATGAATAAAAATTAAATAATTTTCATAATGCTGAATATTATATTAATATGAATATTACACAATAAAATAAAATAATATTTAGATCACTAAAATATATTAATAACATTTAATACTTATACACAAATATATATCAATATTTCATCAAATTTTGAGCCAATCACAACACAAATAAATGATTTTCTAAATAATTTGTTCAACATGAAAAATAATACTATGTTTTGATTGGTTTACTCTAGATTAATCACTAGATAAAATAAGAGCTGTAATAGTCGTGTTTTAATTTGTTGTGTTTGCTTAGTTTTAGCAACAATGTTGATAATATAATAACTTTTTTTTGTTTTTTCTTTCCATACAATGCTATTATAGAAGGTTAGATTAGGCATTGCCTATTATTATTACACTTAAAGTGCACCTTAAATTATGCAACGTATAAATTATAATTTATTTAATATTCTTATTGCATAAACAAATCTTTGAAAACCAAGGCTAAATTATTAAATAAATTAATATTAAAGTAGGGTTAGGGTTCTTCAATCTTTAAAAGCCACAAAGAAAATAAATATTTAGTTTAATGACATTTGTTTTAGAGTTTTTTTTTTTTTTTATTGGTAAAAGGCTGAGGCCATTAATATATAAAGTCAGTAATAAAATACAATAAAATATAGCTCTGTTCAATGCGGGCACCGGTAGGAAAGAACAAAGCAAAGAAAACCTCTGATCTAGCCCGGGACTTTTGTTGTCCAGTACATACTGTTTTATTTATAGATCTTATATGGGGTCAAGCCCAACAAGGACTCATCCTTTCTTATATAATTTCTAGGGTACAAGTACAAACATTGCCCTATACCAGGGCCTTTCTTCTGATATTCTTTTGCTGTATGGCTTGTTGGATCTCCGGCTCCTGGGATGTCCTCGATGACAAAATTGTTAGATCAAGTGTCTATTATCAAGTGAGGGGCTTCTTTTGTCTAGCTCCTACCAGATTACCTGTCTTACCTAAAATCACAGGGAAAACTTCCACCTCATTTTGCATGTTAGCTAAATAAAACAAGGATAAACATAGACTTCTCTTCCTGCAAACACTTGTTAGTACTCTAACTCCTTTGCTTGAGAGGAAAATTAAAAAAATTGCTCTTGCCAATCTTATCATAAATATTCAAACACACTTTCTTTGAAGTTAACTTAAATCCCAAACTGGTTGACTGATCCCCTATATATGCCAACATCTAAATGTTTATACTTGTAAAAATGCAAAAATATATACCTGAGTGTAAGCATAAGTGGTCGATCTAGTCCCTGAAAATGTTGGTGAACCATCTAAACTTTAACCCATCAAAGAAAAATGTTTTTACCTGTCAAATCTGTAATATCTCTCAAATGAGCTGAAGTGGCAGCCAAACCTCAACTCGAAACCTCCTTATTGCCAGTCTAATTTCCTGCCTTCTCACATGCCAGTAGTGATTCAAGTTTCAATCAAAATGTTGGGGCCAAAAAATTTAAAATTTTCTTCTATTCTTGCTCATCCATGCCTGACCAAATGAAAATATTTTGCCCAAAATGAAAAAAAAACAACTAATATATCCCATAAAATCTTGTAACTTTTATCATGAATAATGTAAAGGGCCTCAATTTCTTACATCGACAAGACCTCAAGTTAATTAAACTGATCCATGGGAAACTTGTTAAAAAGGCTATCAGCATGAGAATAAGGGTCGGGGAGAAGATTTTGAAAGTCACCGATGGAGAAAATGAGACCGATGACCTTTCGTCAGAGAGAAAGCTCCTAGTCACGCCGATCGGTATAACTAAAGACTATTGGTGAACACTCTACAAGACCTCCCAACGATGTAGATCATACCGATAAGAAATTTTGGTAAGAATCTCACCGATCATCCAATAGAACGGAGGAGACTAGCAGACATCGACATGAGACAAGCATCAGAAAGAAAGATTAAAGATGCTCCGATACTCTAATGTCTCACCGATTGAAAAAGTGCTTCGATGTAACTTACACTGATAAGTGTGAAGAATAAGAACCATCAGTGAGAACAAGTGAATCAGAACAAGGCTTATAAGTCTGACCGAAGCAATTCTCACGACGATATCGGTGACATGTTATGAAAGTCTTTCTGATCCAGGATATAAAAGGCTATCGGGGAGACGACTACGATTAGGTAACCCTAAATATGTTATCCCAATGACATAGATTACCCTGATGACAATGATAGTCACAATCATCGACGAGACTCTCACTGATAGCCATTTCGGTGACACTTGAGAGATCGGGGAAGAATATTAATCACTTAGCGATGAAGAAAGTCAGGCCGATAGTCAAGTTGGTAGAACTCTCACCAAGAATCCAATGGAACTGAAAAGGTTATGAAAAGAGGTTTTATTATTGAATGTTTCATGCATTGTATGTATGTTTTATACATTTCAATATACATACAAAGCGGAACTCAAGAAAGGTTGAAATTTGGTTAAATGAAGCATCATGACTTAAAGTATGTCGGAAGATGCTTAGCACTTTATATACTTCATGGATATGTTAGGATGCTTTGTAAATTGAATATGAAACATAACAATGTATATTGAAATGTATAACATAACAATGTACAACTTCGATATACAATCCGATATACAAGATGCTTTGTATATTGAAATGTATAACATAACAATGTACATCTTCGCTAAACCAGTTGATATACAGGAAGCTTGTATAAAAATAATGTATGTTTCATACATTGTATGTGTGTTTATACATTACATACATACAAAGTCAAACTCAAGAAAGGTTGAGATTTGGTTAAAAAGATGTATCCTGACTAGATGCATTGCACTTTAAATCCAACACAGAGCCAAAAAATAAAAAAACTGTGGTTTATAAAATAAGTTCGAAGAGGTGATACAAAGGAGTTTGTATGTATTCAGCTCGGTATCTAAAAATTAGATACAAGTATGCATTTCGGAAGATACAATCCAAAAAGTGATGTGGCCTCCACCGAATGCATATCGGGCTTGTATAAATAACGATATACAAGCCAATATACAAGTAAGAAGGATGCAAATAAGATATACAAACTGGATGCGAAAAGAAAGTTAAATCCTGGAAAGTCTTTGTATGTTTGGGGTGCTTGTATACTTATAATATACATACCCGATATACAAAGGAATAAAAGCCTCGCTGGGGAAGACATGCTTTGTATGTGCGCTTGTACAAGATCAAATACAGATGATAGTATACAAAGAAAATATACAAGAGGGTTTGTATAAGATGCTTTGTATGTGCGCTAATACAATAACATACAAACGTCGATATACAAAGAAAATATACAAGTGAGGGTTTGTATAAGATGCTTTGTATGTGCACATACAAGATAACATACAAACGATAATATACAAGAGAAAATTATACAAAACCCGACATCATTGGAGATATAAATAATAGGCGGGGGCCACATATGTATATTGGAGACCACAATACATACAATGGAGAATCCCAAGAAATTCCAATTCGTTTCACCAGTCCAATGAAGTCTGCGATTGTATAAAAGAGTATGCATGTGATATAAAAGGAGATACAAATAGATACATACAAGTCTGGACCCAGATAGAAAGATAATATTCTGAGAACTTTATTTGAAGTCCGTGCTTGTATATTGCAATGTATCTATACAAGATACAAAGACAAATGCATATGAGAAACAAAGGAAATGTATATATAAAGGAAATATATAAGAGAATATACAAGTATGCGATTCAGAAGATACAATCTGAAAAGCGCTGTGGGCTTCACCATATGCATATCAGGCTTGTATAAATTGTAGTACCCCTCAACTTATCGTCTTTTGGACTGATGGTTGCTTAGTAGTATTGGACATTTTGACAGTATTTTTAGATCGTTGATGATGGATTTCTAGTTATTTTGCCTATTTCAGTATGAACTTAATTGTTATGATAACAGATATTGATGTTGGATTATGTCATTATGCTTTACAATTTGATAAACGAACTGATGTTTTAGATGCTTTGATGTTATTCATTATATGGGATCGGAAGTTAGCTAATCATTTTATGTCGTAGATTAGTAATCTGATATCTTGTTCAATGTAGTGATTATTATTTTAAAACGTGAATGGAACAGTGTTGTATTACTCGTTCACGAGTACCCTACCTCACTGCGATTTCCATTCACGATAGGACTGCATGTGATGTATATGTATATCTTGTTACGGTTAACTATGCGTTGCTGCAGGATGCAGGTACTTGGCATCGACTCCACCTGATTACAGGTCTGAGCGTGCCTTCGCCAATGGATTAGTTGGTTGGAGTTAATATGAGGTCCCTAGTCAGTGTTCCTTCGTCGTCAGTTCACCCTTGTGGTTATTGGTTGTCATTCGCCCATGTCTCACTGTCAGGTAACATTGTATTTTGGAGTCAAACCAAGTTCAAAGGTGTTTAAGTATGTGCGGTAATGTTGTGCTTTAATTAGAAATATTCTACGGAAGAGTCTAGTGTTGTTAAATAGACATATTGTCGTTAGTTGTCGATTTAAGTTATAAATAAATTATTATTTTAATAGAGGTGTTGTTGATAAATAAGTTCTAAGAAGTTGTATTATTCGATATAATATTATTTATAATAAATATTTAAATAAATAAATAATTATAGCCATGCTTGTAAATTGTGTTTCACAACTAGACTAATAAAATAAATTATAGGATAGTACAAAAATATGGATAGTTGAAATAGTACTATTCTATTAATAATAATATTTTGGGGTCGGTTATAAAGAAAATAATAATAAAATAAAGTACCTAATAATTGGGAATCATTAAATTAAATTAAAAAAAAAATATACATTTTCTTAAAAAGAAGCTTCTCGGAATCTTGTGGGAAACCCTAGGAGAAGAGAAAGGGACTGAGTTATAAAAGAGTTGTCGGTGCAACAAGGAGAACAACACAGGGGTAAGGAAAGAAGCAGCTGGGAACTGCATCAATTGGAGCGGGTTCGTCACGGTGGTTGCGAAATCAGGTTCTGTCGAATGCCTTATCTCTGAATTTCCTTTCAATCTGCGAATGTGTTTTTAGTTGTTTGATTCCGCATAGTTCGGCAGTCTGTCCTTTCTGTGTGTGAACAGCAACCTCTCTTAGGGTTTAAATACATAGGTACTGCCCAAGGATTCTGGAAGTCAAATGTTTTCTTTCCTTTCAATGGTTGCCGAATTATTCTGCATGCATTCCCAGACCGGCGAGATCTTGGTAGGGTTTGTAGGACATCTCGATAGGATTACCGTGAATCGCGGTTGGTTCCAGCTAGTTGTCCCTGTAAGATCTGATCAAGGTTATTAGTGTTTTCTCCCTGTGGTGGCTGGAAACTGTCAGGGAAACCCGCTGTATGTCTCTTGTACCCAATGATCTGCTTAGGCTGCGTGCTTGCTCCCACATCTGCAACTGGAAATCCTTTTTGCTCAGAAACCTGCATAGCGATTGTAACTGGAGATTGACTGCTGAGCATACAAGAAACTGAAACTGTAGGGCTCAACAAGCACAACGCATTGGAATTTTCCTTCCAGCGTAAATGAATGGAAATGGAGGCAACTGGGGTTCGGCCAAATTTGTCGTTTCTGGATTGCGTTTTGGAAAACCTGGGCTGTTGATTTCATTTCTGTAGGACGGATGGTCTTGCGAGGATTGACAGGAAACTTTAATTGGTAGATTTGCAATAGAAGAAGGGAATTCAACTTCAGTATCTCTGTAGTCTCAGATTTAAGCAAACAAGGGCGTCTCTAGAATCTTATTGCGTGGTAAGGGGATCTATACCATTTTGTCTTTGCAATATATGATTTTGTAAATAGATTGAAGCATCTAGGTTGTGACGGTAAATGTTAGATATTAGGGATGAATGTCGTCTTTGGCTCAGATATGGTTCTCCATAATACGTCATCCCTATTTTAGAGATTGGTTACTTGCGAAGTCTGGCTATCGAGAGGATCAAAAAAAAATCTTTCTCTTGTTCTTTATAGCTGAGCGGCCAGGTGGTGTTGTCCTTGGGGTTAAACCCACGGGTTCTTTTTCTCCATTGTCTAGCGCATTCCTTAGCTGGAGTTCTTCTTGTTTTGATAACCTTCTGCACACGCCTCAGTGTTATCTTGTCATGGATCTCCATGAAAGTATAAGAGGAGTCTCTCAAGGACAGTGCGTTCCAACAGCCAGTTCGATCTTATACACCTGGAGCAAATCGAAACCTACAGAAATGCCTAGACTTGCGTAAATTCCCAAGCGTGTAAAATGCAGATTCTTTCTAGAGAGGTTGAATGCTTATTTTGGCAGGCTGTTCGTTTAGCGATCTGGCACGGCACTCCATTCGTCATGCCTTGTAGCGTTTGCTAAGGTTTTGTTGGTGACGCTGCATATTGTTAAGTCAGGGCGCGATGGGAGGTGATGAGTCGAGTAGCTCGCTGCCGTTTTGTCTCACCATTCGCTCTCATTTGAAGTTCTGCTTGTTAAAAGAAAACTGGTGAGCCAACTTGTCTGAGATTCTATGTTTTTAGCTGCGGTTGATATTGGCTATTAGTGGATCGGGATATCAGGTCACGTTGCAAGGTTGAAATGCTCGCTGCCGTGGCCTTATTGCTGTTCGCTCTTGTTGAAGTCACAGAAGTCTTTTCAACATGACCATTTTATGGCCACTGTCAGTCATTGTTAGTTTTGGGACGATGATTCTTTGTACACCAGCCATCTTATAGCTTGGGATACCGCGTTTTCACTGACTTTCAAACACGCTGAGCAAACACCGTTAACCCTGGAAGATGATGGAGGCTGTAGCATTCAATATCGAAGTTGACTAGGGTTTTTGTCATACATCAATCTCTGACCGCACTCATAGCTTATATAGCAGTAATAAGGTCTTAAGAGTTTGTGCTTACTGCAGTTGCTAGAGGTGAAAATCTAAACTTAGTCAGGTTTAATCTGTAGGCTGCCGTTGTCTTAGCTGGTGCATGTCTGAAAAGTTTGGGGTGACCTCAAGATAGCCAGTGAAGGCAAGATGGTCAATAGCCAACTGTTGGTATAATGTAGTAGTAGTTCCAAGTGTAATTTGAGCAGCTGTCTGTTTCTAATAGCTACTGTCTCGTTTTGGCTAATCCTCAACATCTGAATATCTCAGAAATCTGATAACAGATTCGGCAGCAGCAGTGTGATAGAAAAATTATCGACATAGCTCTTCTTACAGGCAGAAAGCCATTCTCGTATACTAACGAATGCAGTTCGCTTACTGAGTTGAAATGAGATTGCTGTGAGGGCAAAACCGTGGTCTTCTTTATCACATCATAAACACTCTCCAGTTCTTTCCGATTTACGTGGATACTGTAAACGCAGTAAAATTTGCAAGTTCAGGGAACATAGCCGGAAGTCATCAGACCAGATGCATATCATTCACGTCAGTGATTAAACAGTCAATAGCAGTTTTACACCTCAGTAGTAAATATCCCAAGCTGTTCGCATAGGGCGCAAATACGATCATTCTCTTGAGAAAGTAAATCACTATGGATAAGATCAGTATCGGAGATAACTTCAAATCATCATAAAAGAATTCTTTTGGATTTCGTGTTTGAATTTCGCCTCGTGTGATTGCCGTTCAGCCATGAGACATCTCTCTTAGCGTTATTATCCTTAATAGAATAAACTAGTTAGATAAGATTGAAGGATAGTATATAAGATTGTATCTGGAATTAAGTGGTTTTTACATCAATTACTGTAATGATTCAGTTAATCAATTTACTGATCTTTTGGAGCAAAATTAAGGATTTGTTAGAAATGTAGTTGCAAGTGTTAAGATATAATGTTGATTTTATTTCAGAAGTTGTTTGCATTAAAACTGAGAATGAATTGTAGTATTTCATCTCTTGAATTTTGAATTGAATTGTTTGAGTGTTGTAATGAGTCGTATTGAGGTTGTTCAAACTTGTATTCCAGAGGCTGAGTTGTCGTTGTTAAGTATTGGCAACTGGTGTATTGCTGTTTTATGATTGTGATGTAATAGCATTCATATGTATCAAACAAGTGTGTAGTATAATGAGGTACTGTCACGGTGGAATGTTGTGTCTTGTAAAGTAATAATCTCGGGATGAGATATTAATCCTCTTGTGACCTTATTGTACTGTTTTGTCGTAAGGAGAGACCTGAAATCTGTAAAAGAATAAAGTTATGTAATGTTAAAAGTATTGGATCACAATTGATGTTATGATTCTATTTTGATGCAAGAGGGTTTATGCCTTGCAGTGTTCATTTACGTGTTTGGTTATAAGTCTTGCATGATGTTTTAAGGTTGACTAGGTGTTAGGAAGGAGAGTGGCTTTCAACGTGGGGCCGGCGCCCAAAGTGGCAGTCAGGATAACCCGTTGGAAGTAGATTAATCAAGTGATAACCTAAAAATTAACTAGGAGGTTAAGGGTAGATCTCACATTAATAAGATTAATGGATTCCTCTCCCATGGCCTGTAGTGCTTGTTTAGACTAAGGATGGGTAGAGAAGGCCTGGTCGGCATCATTGACTTCCTTGTCCTCATGAAAGGAAGGTCGATTCCGCATGTGTCACCCTATGGGGCCGGCGCCTAGTGAGAGGCTGTCAGGATAACCATAGATGGGGGCCGGCGCCTAGTGAGAGGCTGTCAGGATAACCCATGTTAGGACCATGCGATGACACTCTCCCTACTACAACCTAGCATCCCTTGTTCGGTCTCTCCTCGTTTGTTTTGTGTCGCCTCTGGAAATGAAGTGAAAGTAAAGTTATGTGGTGTTGTGTTGTTATAGCCATGTGTTGTATTGGCATTGGCCGTCCTTTGTTCTTGTTTGTCTTTCGTCTACCTGACTGTCAGTGTTTGGGACCTCATGTTAACTCCTAGCTCGGGGGGTGGACCTTAGGGTTCCACATGGTCGGGTGGAAGAGCTATTTTATCCATTGGTTCTCTTGTCAGGATCTTATGTAGAAAAGGATTTGTTTCAGTTGTACTTGTTTCAATGATGAAGATGTAAGTGTGCAACCTTGTACCAGATTTATGTAACAGAATATGCTTTATGTATGTGACTTTAAAAGTAAACTAAAAGTGGCATTGTAATGATGTTTTGATGTACTTATATAAAAGCATTTCAGTGACGTATCTTATCATGCTGATTCCGTTATCTGATGTTTGCAATGAATGTGAATGAGTTATTTATTGAAAAAGAATTTGGATCAATTACTGATGTAGGTTAATTTTATGTTAGTTGATTGGTTAAGTGATGCGGCCTTGGTCCCTTAGAGAATATGTTGTAATTAGTTGTGTAACTTACTTTATCAGTTTTAAAAAAAAAATTTCCTGTTTTATACTGCACACATGTGTATTCTTTAAGGCGTTCAAGGCGGGTGTTACATCTGGTATCAGAGCAGGGTTACTAACACTGGGTACTCTGGTTTTATAATTAGCCCATTAAGCTATGCTAGTTGCTTAAACTCTGAAGGACATATTCATTTTTAGTCCTTGCCTAACAACCTGAAGTTTGTTCTTGGATGTGTTGTTCAGGAAGATGCCTAGGGTGCGAGGCCGAGGACGTGGTCGAGGTAGGGGTCGTGGGAGAGGTGTTGAAATCAGCCCTCCTCCTAGCTCCCCTCATAGAAGTACACAAGAAGGTGGAAGCGAGAATCAGGAGAATCAGGTTCAGCCTGAGGGTGCACAACTACGCCAGCTCCTTGAGGAGGTGCTTGCTCGTCTTGGTCCGAGGCAGGAGGTGGTGCAACCGGAAGAAAGAGAAAGAGAAAGATCTCCTAGAAGGAGAGAGGTCACAGCTGAACAAGAAGCCATTCTTGCGGGCCACATGAGAGATCTGATGAGAGCCCGTCCTCCTACTTTCGATGGCTCCGGTAGCGGTTTGGAAGCAGAAACATGGCTCATCGATTTGGAGAGATGCTTTGCTATGCATCCATATGGCAGCAACACTAAGGCAAGATGCGCCATCATGCATCTAAGAGGATTCGCCTCTACTTGGTGGCGTCTTGAGGAACAAAAGTTGCATCTAGATATTGCGACAGTTTCATGGGAACTATTTCTGGATAGGTTCAGAGCTCAATTTTTATCTGATCACTGGAGGCAACGACGAGCGGATGAATTCCATGGGTTGAGACAGATGGCCATGACAGTGGAACAGTATGAGCGCAGGTTTTATGAACTCAAGCAATATGCAGGGATTGGAAACGACGAGGCCATGTTAGTTCAGCATTTTATCAGAGGTCTGAATGCACGCATCAGCGGAGGAGTTCGTGTGTTCGAGCCGAAGACCATGGAGGTAGCAGTGGAGAAGGCTAGATTGGTGGAAGAGAACTTGACCATGGCCCTAGGAGGTCATACAGGTGTACAGATTGGTAGCTCATCTCGAGCAGGTTCAGGTTTCCGAGGTGGTCAGTCTCATGCAGCAGGTAACTCGAGGAGTCATCAGGTACCTTCTAAGAGTGGACAGCAACAACAACAGTTTTCTCAGACGAAATCAAGAAACTCTCAGTATCAGCAAAGCAACAGATTTCATTCCAGAAAGGATCGAAGTTGGCAGAGAGTTAAACGTGATCGTGCTAGTCAACCAGCGCAAAGCACACAATCTGCAGCAAGCAGAGGTAGTTTTCAGCAGTCAAATGCTCCTGTAGGCGGTGGAGGTTTTGGCAGGGGAACAGGATGTTTTTCTTGCGGTCAGCAGGGCCACATTGCTAGACAGTGCCCGCATAAGAATACTTCAGGATTTGGTCAGAGACCCGCAGCTTCAGAGCCCACTGTTGGTGATGCAGGCAGATCACATAGAGTGTTTGCGGCGGTGGATAATCGCCAAGCGGAGCACCAAGGTACCATTGTGGAGACTACAGGTGTCTTGCGAGGTATTACCATTTCTGTTCTTTTTGACTCTGGTGCTTCAGATTCTTTTATTTCCCCTTCTATAGTGGAACGTTGCAAATTAGTGGCAGCAAAGCAAGATGTTAAGTGGCAGGTAGAATTGGCCTCGGGATCTAGAGTATCAGTAGACTCTCTTGTGCATGGTTGTGAGTTGAGGATAGGACCTTTATCTTCCACAGCGGATCTTCGCATTATACCATTAGGATCCTATGACATAGTGTTGGGAATGGATTGGTTGGATGCTCATCAAGCGGTGATAGACTGTCGCCGCAAATTAGTAAGGTGTGTTGATGATTCGGGCAAAGAAGTAGAAGTGGTTGGGATTCAGAGACCCATCTCCTTGCGCATGATTTCTGCTATGCAATTGAAGAGATGTCTGCGTCAAGGATGCAAGTTGTTTGCTGTAACAGTTAATGACTCAGATTTTGGGGAAAATAGGGAGGCATCCCTTGATGATTATCCTATTCTCAAGGAGTATGAGGATGTCTTTCCTAGCGAAATTCCAGGTATGCCACCGAAGCGGGATATTGATTTCAAGATAGACCTTGTTCCTGGAGCAGAACCTATTTCACGAGCTCCATATCGAATGACTACTCAGGAACTTAAGGAGCTTCGCTTGCAGCTAGAAGAGTTATTAGCGAAGGGATTCATTCGTCCGAGTGTCTCTCCATGGGGAGCACCTGTGATTTTTGTGAAGAAGAAGGATGGATCTCTGCGTTTGTGCATCGACTATCGGCAGCTTAATAAGGTGACTATGAAGAACAGGTACCCATTGCCGCGAATTGATGACCTTTTTGATCAGATCAAGGGAGCTAAGGTATTTTCGAAGATAGACCTAAAATCGGGATATCATCAGTTGCGCATTTTTGAGGCTGACATCCACAAGACAGCATTTCGCACTCGCTATGGGCATTATGAGTTCACTGTTGTACCTTTTGGATTGACAAATGCGCCATCAGTATTCATGAGCCTGATGAATGGTGTGTTCCGTACCTATCTGGATAGATTTGTTCTTGTCTTCTTAGATGATATATTGATTTATTCAAGGTCTATGGAGGAGCATGAAGAGCATTTGCGGCAGGTTTTGCAGTGTTTAAGAGAAAATCAGTTGTATGCAAATTTGGCTAAATGTGATTTCTTTCAAACTGAAGTAAAATATTTGGGACATGTTATTTCGGCCAAGGGTATTGCAGTGGATCCTTCAAAGATTCAAGCGATCATGGATTGGCCTGCTCCTACCAATGTTTCGGAGGTTCGTAGTTTCATGGGTTTAGCAGGCTATTATCGGCGATTTGTGGAAGGATTTTCAAAGATAGCTCACCCTATAACTTCACTTCAGAGAAAAGGAAAGAAGTTCATATGGTCAGATCAGTGTCAAGCAGCCTTTCAGAGTCTTAAGGAGCGGTTAACCAGTGCACCTATTCTAGCAGTGCCGGATCCTGCCAGAGATTTTGTGGTTTGTACTGATGCATCTTTGGAAGGTTTAGGAGCAGTTTTAATGCAGGAGGGTCGTGTGATAGCTTACGAGTCCCGTAAACTCAAAGATCATGAGTTGAATTATCCTACACATGACCTAGAGTTAGCTGCAGTTGTTCATGCATTGGTAAGATGGAGACACTTCTTGCTGGGGCATCGGTTTGAGCTGCACAGTGATCACCGAAGTTTACAGTATATCTTTACTCAGCCAAACCTGAATGCGAGACAGAGGCGATGGATGGAGTTTCTATGTGAGTATGATTTTGAGGTAAAATATATCCAAGGTAAGGAGAATGTGGTGGCGGATGCCCTTAGTCGTCGAAGACATGAACTTTCATCTATTACTCTTGGAGTGGATTTGAGAGGGCAGGTTCTTGCAGCTCTCCCTGCAGATAGATGGTATCAGGAAGTGAAAGCTGAAGTGGAGTCTGGTAGAGCCTTGGAGGGTAGATATGCTGGGTATTCTATCGAGTCGGATGGTCTCTTGCGACATTTAGATCGCATTTATGTGCCTTCTACAGAGGGTCTCCGCACCCTAATCATGACTGAGGCTCATCGGGCACCTTATTCTGCGCATCCAGGTGTCAAGAAGATGTATGCAGACCTTCGTCAGATATATTTTTGGGCCAGAATGAAGAGGGATATTGCTGATTTTGTTTCGAGATGCTTAGAATGTCAGAGGGTTAAGGCGGAACATCAGCATCCCGCAGGTCTTCTTCAGCCACATCTTATTCCGGAATGGAAATGGGACATCATTTCAATAGACTTCATAGTTGGTTTACCCATGTCTTCTCGTCGCCATGATGCGATAATGGTCACTGTAGACAGGCTTACGAAAGTAGCACACTTTTCTCCTGTCCGATCTTCATATAATGCTTCTTCTGTGGCCAAAATTTTCATGGAGGATATCGTCAGATTGCACGGGATTCCTCGCAAGATTATCTCCGATCGTGATCCAGTTTTTACTTCAGCTCTTTGGACGTCTCTTCAGCATGCTTTGGGGACTCAATTGAACTTCAGTTCAGCTTATCATCCAGAGACTGATGGGCAAACTGAGAGGGTCAATCAGGTCCTCGAGGATATGCTCCGTATGTATGTGATGGATCAGCAAAACTGATGGGAAGATTATTTGTATTTGGTGGAGTTTGCGTACAATAATGGGTACCACAGTTCCATTGGCATGTCTCCTTTTCAGGCCCTGTATGGTCGTCCTTGTCGTACCCCATTGAGTTGGGATCGCCTTGAGGATAGAGTTCTCCTAGGTCCTCAGATGCTCCAAGAGATGGAGCAGCAGGTTGATCGCATCAGAGAGCACCTGGTAGCAGCTCAGGATAGACAGAAGAAATATGTAGATGCTCACAGACTTGATCGTCAGTTTTCAGTTGGTGATCGGGTGTTCTTGCGGGTGCGACCGCGAAAGAGTCCGATCCGTTACGGAAAAGGCTCTAAGCTCGCGCCACGCTTTGTGGGGCCATTCGAGGTTTTGGAGAGGATCGGTCCTGTTGCATACCATCTTGCTTTGCCGCCTAGCTTGTCACGCGTCCATGACGTATTTCATGTTTCTGTTCTTAGACCTTATCACCCAGATATTTCTCATGTCCTTGACTGGAATGCTTTACAGGTAGAGGACGGGCAGCTAGCTTTGGAGCCCGTAGGCATTTTAGAGCACAGGCGACTCGCTCTCAGGGGCAGAGCCATAGAGCAGGTAAGGGTCCAATGGGATCCTAATGATGAGACTTCAGCGACCTGGGAAGATACTTCCCGTATGCGAGAGCTATATCCATATTTGTTCACAGGCTTCCAGGAGTAAGCCTGATCCTAGGGGGGGAGGATGTAGTACCCCTCAACTTATCGTCTTTTGGACTGATGGTTGCTTAGTAGTATTGGACATTTTGACAGTATTTTTAGATCGTTGATGATGGATTTCTAGTTATTTTGCCTATTTCAGTATGAACTTAATTGTTATGATAACAGATATTGATGTTGGATTATGTCATTATGCTTTACAATTTGATAAACGAACTGATGTTTTAGATGCTTTGATGTTATTCATTATATGGGATCGGAAGTTAGCTAATCATTTTATGTCGTAGATTAGTAATCTGATATCTTGTTCAATGTAGTGATTATTATTTTAAAACGTGAATGGAACAGTGTTGTATTACTCGTTCACGAGTACTCTACCTCACTGCGATTTCCATTCACGATAGGACTGCATGTGATGTATATGTATATCTTGTTACGGTTAACTGTGCGTTGCTGCAGGATGCAGGTACTTGGCATCGACTCCACCTGATTACAGGTCTGAGCGTGCCTTCGCCAATGGATTAGTTGGTTGGAGTTAATATGAGGTCCCTAGTCAGTGTTCCTTCGTCGTCAGTTCACCCTTGTGGTTATTGGTTGTCATTCGCCCATGTCTCACTGTCAGGTAACATTGTATTTTGGAGTCAAACCAAGTTCAAAGGTGTTTAAGTATGTGCGGTAATGTTGTGCTTTAATTAGAAATATTCTACGGAAGAGTCTAGTGTTGTTAAATAGACATATTGTCGTTAGTTGTCGATTTAAGTTATAAATAAATTATTATTTTAATAGAGGTGTTGTTGATAAATAAGTTCTAAGAAGTTGTATTATTCGATATAATATTATTTATAATAAATATTTAAATAAATAAATAATTATAGCCATGCTTGTAAATTGTGTTTCACAACTAGACTAATAAAATAAATTATAGGATAGTACAAAAATATGGATAGTTGAAATAGTACTATTCTATTAATAATAATATTTTGGGGTCGGTTATAAAGAAAATAATAATAAAATAAAGTACCTAATAATTGGGAATCATTAAATTAAATTAAAAAAAAAATATACATTTTCTTAAAAAGAAGCTTCTCGGAATCTTGTGGGAAACCCTAGGAGAAGAGAAAGGGACTGAGTTATAAAAGAGTTGTCGGTGCAACAAGGAGAACAACACAGGGGTAAGGAAAGAAGCAGCTGGGAACTGCATCAATTGGAGCGGGTTCGTCACGGTGGTTGCGAAATCAGGTTCCGTCGAATGCCTTATCTCTGAATTTCCTTTCAATCTGCGAATGTGTTTTTAGTTGTTTGATTCCGCATAGTTCGGCAGTCTGTCCTTTCTGTGTGTGAACAGCAACCTCTCTTAGGGTTTAAATACATAGGTACTACCCAAGGATTCTGGAAGTCAAATGTTTTCTTTCCTTTCAATGGTTGCCGAATTATTCTGCATGCATTCCCAGACCGGCGAGATCTTGGTAGGGTTTGTAGGACATCTCGATAGGATTACCGTGAATCGCGGTTGGTTCCAGCTAGTTGTCCCTGTAAGATCTGATCAAGGTTATTAGTGTTTTCTCCCTGTGGTGGCTGGAAACTGTCAGGGAAACCCGCTGTATGTCTCTTGTACCCAACGATCTGCTTAGGCTGCGTGCTTGCTCCCACATCTGCAACTGGAAATCCTTTTTGCTCAGAAACCTGCATAGCGATTGTAACTGGAGATTGACTGCTGAGCATACAAGAAACTGAAACTGTAGGGCTCAACAAGCACAACGCATTGGAATTTTCCTTCCAGCGTAAATGAATGGAAATGGAGGCAACTGGGGTTCGGCCAAATTTGTCGTTTCTGGATTGCGTTTTGGAAAACCTGGGCTGTTGATTTCATTTCTGTAGGACGGATGGTCTTGCGAGGATTGACAGGAAACTTTAATTGGTAGATTTGCAATAGAAGAAGGGAATTCAACTTCAGTATCTCTGTAGTCTCAGATTTAAGCAAACAAGGGCGTCTCTAGAATCTTATTGCGTGGTAAGGGGATCTATACCATTTTGTCTTTGCAATATATGATTTTGTAAATAGATTGAAGCGTCTAGGTTGTGACGGTAAATGTTAGATATTAGGGATGAATGTCGTCTTTGGCTCAGATATGGTTCTCCATAATACGTCATCCCTATTTTAGAGATTGGTTACTTGCGAAGTCTGGCTATCGAGAGGATCAAAAAAAAATCTTTCTCTTGTTCTTTATAGCTGAGCGGCCAGGTGGTGTTGTCCTTGGGGTTAAACCCACGGGTTCTTTTTCTCCATTGTCTAGCGCATTCCTTAGCTGGAGTTCTTCTTGTTTTGATAACCTTCTGCACACGCCTCAGTGTTATCTTGTCATGGATCTCCATGAAAGTATAAGAGGAGTCTCTCAAGGACAGTGCGTTCCAACAGCCAGTTCGATCTTATACACCTGGAGCAAATCGAAACCTACAGAAATGCCTAGACTTGCGTAAATTCCCAAGCGTGTAAAATGCAGATTCTTTCTAGAGAGGTTGAATGCTTATTTTGGCAGGCTGTTCGTTTAGCGATCTGGCACGGCACTCCATTCGTCATGCCTTGTAGCGTTTGCTAAGGTTTTGTTGGTGACGCTGCATATTGTTAAGTCAGGGCGCGATGGGAGGTGATGAGTCGAGTAGCTCGCTGCCGTTTTGTCTCACCATTCGCTCTCATTTGAAGTTCTGCTTGTTAAAAGAAAACTGGTGAGCCAACTTGTCTGAGATTCTATGTTTTTAGCTGCGGTTGATATTGGCTATTAGTGGATCGGGATATCAGGTCACGCTGCAAGGTTGAAATGCTCGCTGCCGTGGCCTTATTGCTGTTCGCTCTTGTTGAAGTCACAGAAGTCTTTTCAACATGACCATTTTATGGCCACTGTCAGTCATTGTCAGTTTTGGGACGATGATTCTTTGTACACCAGCCATCTTATAGCTTGGGATACCGCGTTTTCACTGACTTTCAAACACGCTGAGCAAACACCGTTAACCCTGGAAGATGATGGAGGCTGTAGCATTCAATATCGAAGTTGACTAGGGTTTTTGTCATACATCAATCTCTGACCGCACTCATAGCTTATATAGCAGTAATAAGGTCTTAAGAGTTTGTGCTTACTGCAGTTGCTAGAGGTGAAAATCTAAACTTAGTCAGGTTTAATCTGTAGGCTGCCGTTGTCTTAGCTGGTGCACGTCTGAAAAGTTTGGGGTGACCTCAAGATAGCCAGTGAAGGCAAGATGGTCAATAGCCAACTGTTGGTATAATGTAGTAGTAGTTCCAAGTGTAATTTGAGCAGCTGTCTGTTTCTAATAGCTACTGTCTCGTTTTGGCTAATCCTCAACATCTGAATATCTCAGAAATCTGATAACAGATTCGGCAGCAGCAGTGTGATAGAAAAATTATCGACATAGCTCTTCTTACAGGCAGAAAGCCATTCTCGTATACTAACGAATGCAGTTCGCTTACTGAGTTGAAATGAGATTGCTGTGAGGGCAAAACCGTGGTCTTCTTTATCACATCATAAACACTCTCCAGTTCTTTCCGATTTACGTGGATACTGTAAACGCAGTAAAATTTGCAAGTTCAGGGAACATAGCCGGAAGTCATCAGACCAGATGCATATCATTCACGTCAGTGATTAAACAGTCAATAGCAGTTTTACACCTCAGTAGTAAATATCCCAAGCTGTTCGCATAGGGCGCAAATACAATCATTCTCTTGAGAAAGTAAATCACTATGGATAAGATCAGTATCGGAGATAACTTCAAATCATCATAAAAGAATTCTTTTGGATTTCGTGTTTGAATTTCGCCTCGTGTGATTGCCGTTCAGCCATGAGACATCTCTCTTAGCGTTATTATCCTTAATAGAATAAACTAGTTAGATAAGATTGAAGGATAGTATATAAGATTGTATCTGGAATTAAGTGGTTTTTACATCAATTACTGTAATGATTCAGTTAATCAATTTACTGATCTTTTGGAGCAAAATTAAGGATTTGTTAGAAATGTAGTTGCAAGTGTTAAGATATAATGTTGATTTTATTTCAGAAGTTGTTTGCATTAAAACTGAGAATGAATTGTAGTATTTCATCTCTTGAATTTTGAATTGAATTGTTTGAGTGTTGTAATGAGTCGTATTGAGGTTGTTCAAACTTGTATTCCAGAGGCTGAGTTGTCGTTGTTAAGTATTGGCAACTGGTGTATTGCTGTTTTATGATTGTGATGTAATAGCATTCATATGTATCAAACAAGTGTGTAGTATAATGAGGTACTGTCACGGTGGAATGTTGTGTCTTGTAAAGTAATAATCTCGGGATGAGATATTAATCCTCTTGTGACCTTATTGTACTGTTTTGTCGTAAGGAGAGACCTGAAATCTGTAAAAGAATAAAGTTATGTAATGTTAAAAGTATTGGATCACAATTGATGTTATGATTCTATTTTGATGCAAGAGGGTTTATGCCTTGCAGTGTTCATTTACGTGTTTGGTTATAAGTCTTGCATGATGTTTTAAGGTTGACTAGGTGTTAGGAAGGAGAGTGGCTTTCAACGTGGGGCCGGCGCCCAAAGTGGCAGTCAGGATAACCCGTTGGAAGTAGATTAATCAAGTGATAACCTAAAAATTAACTAGGAGGTTAAGGGTAGATCTCACATTAATAAGATTAATGGATTCCTCTCCCATGGCCTGTAGTGCTTGTTTAGACTAAGGATGGGTAGAGAAGGCCTGGTCGGCATCATTGACTTCCTTGTCCTCATGAAAGGAAGGTCGATTCCGCATGTGTCACCCTATGGGGCCGGCGCCTAGTGAGAGGCTGTCAGGATAACCATAGATGGGGGCCGGCGCCTAGTGAGAGGCTGTCAGGATAACCCATGTTAGGACCATGTGATGACACTCTCCCTACTACAACCTAGCATCCCTTGTTCGGTCTCTCCTCGTTTGTTTTGTGTCGCCTCTGGAAATGAAGTGAAAGTAAAGTTATGTGGTGTTGTATTGTTATAGCCATGTGTTGTATTGGCATTAGCCGTCCTTTGTTCTTGTTTGTCTTTTGTCTACCTGACTGTCAGTGTTTGGGACCTCATGTTAACTCCTAGCTCGGGGGGTGGACCTTAGGGTTCCACATGGTCGGGTGGAAGAGCTATTTTATCCATTGGTTCTCTTGTCAGGATCTTATGCAGAAAAGGATTTGTTTCAGTTGTACTTGTTTCAATGATGAAGATGTAAGTGTGCAACCTTGTACCAGATTTATGTAACAGAATATGCTTTATGTATGTGACTTTAAAAGTAAACTAAAAGTGGCATTGTAATGATGTTTTGATGTACTTATATAAAAGCATTTCAGTGACGTATCTTATCATGCTGATTCCGTTATCTGATGTTTGCAATGAATGTGAATGAGTTATTTATTGAAAAAGAATTTGGATCAATTACTGATGTAGGTTAATTTTATGTTAGTTGATTGGTTAAGTGATGCGGCCTTGGTCCCTTAGAGAATATGTTGTAATTAGTTGTGTAACTTACTTTATCAGTTTTAAAAAAAAAAATTCCTGTTTTATACTGCACACATGTGTATTCTTTAAGGCGTTCAAGGCGGGCGTTACATAAATAACGATATACACGCTGATATACAAGTAAGAAGGATGCAAATAAGAGATCCAAGATGGATGCGAAAAGAAAGTTAAATCCTGAAAAGGCTTTGTATGTTCAGGGTGCTTATATATTTATAATATACATACCTAATATACAAAGGAATAAAAGCATCGTTGGGGAAGACATGCTTTGTATGTGCGCTTGTACAAGATCGCATACAAATGGTAGTATACAAAGAAAATATACAAGAGAGGGTTTGTATAGGATGCTCTGTATGTGTGTTTATACAAGATAATATACAAACCCCAATATACAAAGAAAATATATGAGGGTTTGTATAAGATGCTTTGTATGTGCGATTGTACAAGATAACATACAAATGGCAATATACAAAGAAAATATACATGAGAATATTATACAAAACCCGACATCATTGGAGATATAAATAACGGGTGGGGGCCACGTATGTATATTGGAGATGATTGTACAACAAGATACATACAATGGAGGAACCTAGTCCAATGAAGTCCACGATTGTATAAAAGTCTATGCATGTGATATAAAAGGAGATACAAATAGATACATACAAGACCAGACCCAGATAGAAATTCTGAGAACTTTATTTGAAGTCTGTGCTTGTATATTGCGATGTATCTATACAAGATACAAAGACATGCATATGAGAAACATAGGTAATGTATATACAAGGGATATGCATGTAATATAACAAGGTGGTACAAACGGATACATACAAGTCCGAACCCAGTTAGAAGTCTGCGATTGTATATTACGGTGTATGTATACAAGATGCAAAGACATATGCATATGAGAAACAAAAGAAATGTATATACAAATGCACGATACACCAAAGATACCTATGTGGGCCCCATCTCCAGTGGATATACAAGTTTATGCAAACCTAGATTTCAATGACAGATTAAATAATGTGAATTTTAGCTGGGGTCTACTATTGTATATAAAACACATGCATTCGATATACAAGATGGAGATACAAATGTGGATACGAAGGGGATTTCAATTCATTTCATAAAACTAATCAGGCCCACTCTTGTATATAGAAGAAAATGTATCTGATATACAAAACAGATGTATGCGATATACAAAAGGAGGATACAAGAAAATCTTAATTGCTCTATTATACTCCCTTGCTGTCTAAAGGGTAGAAAATTTGAAGATGCTCAGAGTTTGTACACCCTTCGAGGTATGTTATTAGACCAAATGATGAGCTGATTGGCCTCAAAATAACTTTCCTCCAAAGTTTCAGATTGATTCTAATAATACTTTAGTGGAGTTAGCTCTAGTAGATAGGTAGAGACCATCCACCCCTTTGTTGGCGAGAGAGTCTGCTTTACTATTACCCTCTCTATAAGTGTGATTGAATGTGCTCCTCCTTAAAGAACGAATGATGTCAAGGGCATTAGCCAGCAGGGAATTCAATCTCCAATTAGGCATGTTCCCTTTTTGTAAGCCATTAATGACGATCGTGGAGTCTCCTTCGACCTCTAATTTTTCAATTTTCATGTCTTTGCAAATTCTCAGACCTTCAATCAGGGCAGTTAATTCTACTGTATTATTTGTTGTTTCTCCGAGGGGTTTGGCTAAGGTTTCCATTTATCTAGATTTAGAATCATGGATTACACAACCTATTCCTGCAACTCCCGGGTTGCCCCTAGATGCCCCATCAAAATTTAGTTTGAACCACCCTTCTTTAGGAGGTTGCCACTTACACTCCTTTCTCTTGTTGGTGGAGTTGTGATAGTCTGGTCCCACAAAGGAGGGAAGTTTTAGTCCTGCCCATCTCCCCCGCATCTTTTCATCCTAGTGCATCATTGTAGAGTCATTTTTTGAGTTATTTAGAATCCTACTATTGACTATTTCTATTATTATGGCCTCAATTTTAATGATTAGCTGACCAAAAGTAATTTTCCTATCTTTAAAGATTCTTCTATTTTTTTCTTTCCACAGCTCCCAAACCATGATCAAAGGGGAAATTGTCCATAGCATATGGTAGATGCTTTGTTTGTGAGTCTCAGGCTAGCATTGGAAAACGTTCAAAATGTTATTAGGCATGGCAGTAATCCATCCCATCTTATTACTTAGCCAATTCCAACATTTATTAGAAAATTGACAATTGAGGAGAATATGGTCTGCTATTTCTTGATCCTCTTCACAAAGGGGACATCTGCTAGGCCCCTCATATCCCATCTTGGTGAACCTATCCACCGTTAGGATTTTTTTCTGCAAGGCCATCCAGGCAAACAGCCCATCCTTTGGGAGACAGTTCTTATCCCAACACAGTCTCAATGGTAACTCTGATTTTGGTATTAGTTGCTGTCTGATTAAAGTTTTGTAACCATCCTTGGTTTTATAATTTCCTGATTTAGCCCCATCCCAAACTAATTTGTCTAAGTCTCCTTTGAGAGATACCCTCCTTTTGTTAAGGATATCAAGTAGTTTCTCTTTCTCATTATCTGGAATGTTCATATTATCTAGGGGTTTCCATTTCCACCCCCTATTCTCTTCAAGATTAGGAAAATCTAATATATAATATTTTACATATTTCCCCCAGTGTGATTCTAGTATCCTTTTGGCATTCTCTAAATGATCCAATCTGCTTATCGGCTCATACCCACCCCATGAGTCATCCCAAAAAAGTGCTTGGTTCCTATCACCTAAACTCCAAGTCAGCTTATCCATTATGAGATTCCTATAGTCCATCATAAAATTCCAGAGGCGAGATCCTTTAGGTGGGTTCTCCATTCTAAAAAGGAATGTCGGTTCCTCCCCTCTAAGATATTTGTTTCTAAGAATTTTAACCCACTTTGAATCGGGTTGCTGATACATTTTCCATACAAGTTTAGCACCTAAAGCCTTACTCTGATCTCTGAAGTTTTTTAAGCCTAGGCCTCCTTCCTCTTTTGGTCTACAAATCTTGTCCCAAGCCATAAGTGTCATTTTCTTTTTATCCTCCGAACCTTGCCATAGGAAAGTTCTTAAAATTTTGTTGATTTCTTCCCATTTTCCTACTAGAAGATTCATACAGGATAATTGGTAAATTGGGATAGCTGAGAGAACCAGTTTTAACATTGTCACTTTGCTTGCCGAGGAGATCCATTTGCCTTTCCAAGATTCTACTCTATTCCTGATCCTGGAAGTAATATGGTCCCAAAGATAATTGATCTTATTGCTTTTACCCAATGGTATACCTAGATATTTACAAGGCATTTCCCCTTTTTTAAAAGACATGATTCTACATATTTCTTTTTCTGTTTCAGGATCCATGTTGAAAAAATAAATTGCTGATTTATCAGTGTTTACCTCCTGTCCAGAGGCCCTACAATAAGAGTCCAAGATATCTTTGAACGCCCTAGCTTCTTCTATGCACCCTTTACCGAAGAGCATAGTGTCATCTACAAACTGTTGATGTGTTGTAGGATCGACACCGGAAGTGATTTTGATTCCTTGGATCTTTCCTTCTTCCCTAGCCTTGGTGATCATTCTCCCTAAAGCATTTGCCATTATAATAAAGAGAAAAGGGGAAATAGGGTCCCCTTGTCTCAATCCTCTTGAAATGCTAAAAAAACCTTTCAGGGTTCCATTGATTAATACTGAGATCTTGGGATTAGAAATACATGCATAAATAAGGTTTATCCATTGTTTATTAAAACCAAAAGCCTCTAGGGTTTTGCAGAGGAAACGCCAGTCTACCTTATCATAGGCTTTACTAATATCTAGTTTAATTAACATGCTAGGTTTTTTGTTTTGCAGTATGGTATGAATGGCTTCTTGGGCTGTAATAACTCCATCAAATATAGATCTACCTGGAACAAACCCTGTTTGTTCATCACTTATGATGTCTGGAAGCACTGCCTGTATCCTATTAGCCAGGGTTTTAGTGAGGATTTTATAAATAGTATTACACAGAGATATAGGCCACAAATCCCCTAGACTTTCTAGCTTCTCTTTTTTTGGAATAAGTGTAAGGAAAGTATTATTGACCTCTTTGAGAATATTTCCCAAATTTCTTACCCCTTCCAGTGCTTCGACTACTTCGTCTCCTATGAAGTGCTAGCATTTCTGGAAGAAGAAGGCTAGGAAGCCATCGCGACCAGGAGCTTTATCTGGTTGCATTTGAGAGATTGTCAGCTCTACCTCAGTTTTGGTGAATTTACCATTAAGAGCTTTGTTTTGATCCTCTGAAATAATCCTTGGGATATCTTCCAAAATGGCTTGTTGGTACATGCAATTTGATCCCTCTTGATTATTAAGAATATTTTCAAACTACCTAACCATTTCACGTGCAATTTGTTGAGGATCTTCAATCCAGTCATTATTAACATTTTTAATTTTGAGGATTCTGTTTACGTTTCTGCGTGCTTTGGTGCTGTTATAAAAGAACTTAGTGTTCTTGTCTCCCTCTTCCAACCAAGTTTCTCTTGACTTTTGATGCCAAAAGATTTCCTCTTTGGCTAGGATATCTTCATATTCAATTTCAGCTATTTTTCTTTTGAAAACGTTTCAGCATCCATTCCTCTGGTAATCATGATTCTATTTAGGTTTTCTAGTTCTTCTTCTAGCTTAGTTTTGGACTCAAAGATATTACCAAAGTTAGTTTTATTCCAGCCTAGAAGCTTACATTTAATAGTTTTTAGTTTGGATACTAAACAAAAAAGCTTAGATCCAGATATTCTAGTTTCTTTCCACCACTGCTTAATTAGGGTAATAAGGTTGTTATCTTTGATCCACATTCGTTCAAATTTAAAGGGGCAATGTTTGGGTTGGTAATCTTCTGAGATACTCAGCTACACTGGGTAGTGATCAGAGCCTGAGTATGGTAAGATCTCTGTCATCAGAATATAAGGGAATTGGGCCTAATTACCTCTTAACAAGAATCTATCAATTTTTTCTGCAATATTGCTAAAGCCTTCTCTTCTGTTGTTCCATGTAAAACCTTCCTATGCAGTTTTAATTTCCAATAAATTGTTCTTCTGAACCCAATCTTTAAAGTCTTTCACTGCTGTAGATAACCTAACAAGACCTCCCAGTTTTTCTTTAGGATCCAATATTGCATTGAAGTCTCCCCCCATAATACATACTTGATCTTGTAAAGTTCCCAAGTATTGTTCTATTTCTATCCACACTGCTCTCTTATCCTAGTTCTGAGGAGGACCATAAATGTTGAGGAGAAAAAAGTGTAGGTTGCTTCTGATGCTTTTGACGAACTCCACCATCTAGTTCTTCTTGTAGCTTAATATTGTAAATGAAACCACTCTAGGGTCCCAAATTACCCCTATGCCTCCTGAATCACCCTCAGCTGGAACTCCAACTAGCTCCCATATTCCTAACTTCTTGTTTAGAGTGTCAATCTCTTCTTTATTTAGTTTAGTTCCTTGGATCATTATTATATCTAGTTTTGTGTTGGTTATACAGCATTTTATGATACGCTATTTGTTAGGGGCATTGAGACCCCTAACATTCCAGGTGTGGACTCTCATGGTGCGGGGGGAAGGCACTTCCCCTTCCCTACATAGAACAGTGTGGTGATCTTAGTTTGATCAGTAGCCTCGCTTGCTTTCTCTCTTAGCTCCAATAGTGATTTCCTACCCATTTTCTTATTACTTTTAGCACAGTCTGGGGTATCCCTACTGAAATCAGTTATGGCAATTCCCAACCTCAAATCTGCTTCATCCACTTCTCTATCTCCTTGATCTTTTGGGTCCTCTTTCTTTCTATCCTACCTTTCCTCTTCTTCTTCAAGTTCTATAATCTTGGTGATAAGTTTTTCCTCTCTTTGTTAACTTCCTCGATGACCACTTCCTCTAATGCCTTATCGAAGATCTCATTGCAGATTTCTCCTATAACCGAATGGCTGAGCTTGTCCATGGATTTCTTTTGAATCTCAGAGTCTTTATATTTTTCTTCTATTTTGAAAGTGTTTGGAACCCATTTTGGGGTTTCTAAAACCTCTGGGTTTATACCTCCTTCTATTGCTATGGGGTTATTATATCTGGTAGCTTCTGAAGGAACTTCCCCCTCCTCTAGTTCCATCCTCTCTTTGCCTATCTATGGTTCATAATTCTGATTCAGGGGCTTAACCACTGAGATTGTTTTTTTCCCTGAACTAACCTGATCGGGATTCATCTTCTGTGTAGTAACCTCATTACTGTGATTCAGGGTATTTTCTTTGTTATTTTGGGAAGATTTAGGGCTTCTCTTAGGCTGGGCTATTACCATACTCAGGTTCTGATTTTGCCCAGACAATTCCTTGTTACCACTGAGGTGCTCCTTCAAGGAAGAAGAGCTATTCCTCTGATAGTCCACAATAAATCCACCTTTATTATTGTTAAATCTGATGTTGACACCCCCAGGCTGAAAAATGGGGCACACCTTAGCGGGCATTTTTTGAAATCTGTTGTTAGTATTTTTGAGGATAGGTCCACGATGGAGAGCTGGCTTGATGCAGTAATTGGCCAGGTTAGTATTAATTTCAAGAGGTTCAAGGTCGTTGGTGCTAATATCCAATTTTACTAATAGGAAAACATCTGAGTAAGATAAGAAATCCTCCTCCAATCCCATGAGCTCTCCCAAGTGATTTCCTATCTCCCTCAAGATTTTACTATGGATGAGCTCGACCGGGAGATTTGGTAGCTTGACCCACCTAGCTACTTTACGTTTCAGTTTACTAGGGTCGAAATTAGGTATCTAGTCTAAGTATCAAAATTATGCCCTTTGTAAAACAAGCTTCTGTTGTTTAAAATTTTTTTTTTAGGTTTGCAATCTTGTAGACAATGCATATGAATTCTTCAGAAGTGATAGTGATACTTACCTGGTCTTTGTAGAGGGTTTGGACCCAGTCTACAATTTCCTTCATAGGCTGCCCTATCCCACACCATTGAATATAAAAACCGTGGGTTCTACAATGCATCCCCAGACCATCTGTGTAGATATTTTTGATATTGATTGATACTTTCTTTTCCATGGCCTCAGAATTTTGATGATATATTAAACTTATTTTTGGTCTTGACCCAAGGGTTCTAGGGATTTCCCATTCACGAAGTGTTGCCTAGTCTAAGCCCTTCCAAAGAGTGTTAGTAGCTGAGTTGCCGAATTTAGGGTTTTTAGAGATTTGTCAATGGTGGGGTGCCTTGAAATTTGATATGCTGCCTGTATGGAAATTTTCCTTTGCACGAATGACACTGGGGGCCAGTTTTGAAAAACCCTTCGCGAATCCTTGTCTTGGATAGGAATGATAGGAAACAACAGGGGGTTGTCGAGCACTTCAGCTTCTTTCCCGGCCTAGAGTGGTGCAATTTTCTCGAGTTACAAATGCTGGGGTTGCTGAGGTTATTGGGATAGCCCACATTCTTGCCACCCTAGCTTGAGCTATTACTCTTGCTTTTGCCTATAGTGCCCCCTCATTGTTAGCTTGTGATGGTGGTAGCTCTGCATTGCTCTCTGTTAGTCAGAGACAGTTGTTAATTGTTCATTTCATTGATTCAGTTTTGAGACAGTTGAATTGTAGGTTATGATCTATGTTTATCTGATAAATGATGTTTGACTGCTATATTTGGACATTGGTTATGAGTTATGATGACATTATGAGTACTTCAGTTATGATGTGTGAATAAGTTTAGTAATGGATTATTATTTACATGTTTTATTAGATTCATAGATATCTCTGTTCGAATGTTATGATTATAATCTTATCCAAGAGTAGGGACAGTGTAGCATTACTCATTTCGAGTACCTTGCTGCGCCGTGCTTCTTTGACTCTCTGTGTGTTGACATATACGTACTTGATCGTATTTAATCAGTTGTTTGGATGCAGGCTACAGGTACTGAACCTCGACTCCACTTGATATAGCAGGTCTGAGCGGGTTCTTTCACCAATGGATATTAGTGATGGGAGATAACACGAGGTCTGTTCCACTAGGTTGGTTGTTGTCTTCTATTATGGTCTCGAGTCATGTGGTGTTTCTTGGTCATGTGGTGTTGCTTGGTCCCTGCCCTATATGTTTGGTAACCTGTGTTTTGGAGCATAGACGAGTTGTGTTAATATGCCCATGCATAGTTGGTTAGTACTATATTGATTTCTTATTAGAATAATAATGCTCCTATTATGATTATTGCATAATATTAGTTGGCTTAGAGCTTGGATTGACACCTTGGTTAAATTTTATGATGGCCTAGAATTAATTATCTACTGTCCAAAAAGTAATTATGTGGTAAAATTGGAGTCACGGGCACTTAGCAGTTATTTGGTAAAGAATATTTTCGGATATGCAAATTAATGCTGTGTTATCAATTTCAAAGTGGTGGGTTTGGGAATTTCTTGATATGGTAAAATTTTGAATATCACGAGAGAGTGGGTTGTTGGGAAGAGAGAGGCATGTCTTCTGCATTATTCGAGAAGTTGATTCCTTGTTTTGAGGAAGTGGGTTGTTGGAAAGAGAGGCACACATTCTGCATTTATTGGAGGGGTTGAATCCTTGTTGGGGGGAGGACAGAGAAAAATGGAAGGAGAAGAACAGAGGAAATTGGTTGCAAGAGTTGGGAAACTTGGAGGTGGAACTAAATTTTGAGGTATGTGGTTTGTCCCTCTTTGTGAATTTACAATTATTGTATCTGGTAAACTATGTTTCATTTCAACATGACTCTGTGTGTGGGACTAGCATGTCCTGGCTGTGAAAATTGCAAGCTTTTGTTAATTGAAATTTAGTATCTCTGTGGCTTGTATCATATTGGTACCTAGTAGTCGAATGTTGCTCCAATCTCGGTTAGTTCCTCCAAGATGTATTTCTAGGGTTTAGCCTCTGCATAAATCCCTTTGAAATCTGGTGGCCTTCATCTATAAGTCTGCATAGTGATCTTAATCCCATGCAATAGATGATTCTATGATAAGCTTTCTTCGTATCCCCTTGATTCTTGCAATTTATCTCACATGTATACCTCCCTCATAACAGTGGATTGGCAGGAGAGTGTTTTGGCCCTTACATCTACCTTCCATGCAACCTATTAGTATTTGCAACCAATTATTTGGTCTTACTATTATTCATATTCTTTGGGTCTTGGATTCCTTGCCCTTCTCTCTATAACCCTAATGAAGATCTAGTATCTTCAACACTACCCTGCAAACAAGAATGTACCCTGCAATCAGGTCTGGGTTTTCAATCAATCTTGTGAAGTTTTCTTCATAAACGCCTTCTTACCTGCATTCTATGAGAAGATGTCTTCCTGAGTGATTCTATCATGCAGTTCACATATCTTGCCTTCGCCTCCATGTTTTGCCTTTTGGGCCATACCTTATTTCAATACCACCACTGTGTGCAAGTAGGAAGAACTTTATTGAAAGTTAAGGAGTCTAAGAAACCTATACGATGGTGCAGCCATATATTTTCTTGCCTAACCTGTGATCAACTTACCTTGAGATGCATATTCGGAGGCCTCATTCCTATCACCTCGCACTCTTTCTTTATTCTACAAGCAGGAAGAACTTTATTGAAAGTTAAGGAGTCTAAGAAACCTATACGATGGTGCAGCCATATATTTTCTTGCCTAACCTATGATCAACTTACCTTGAGATGCATATTCGGAGGCCTCATTCCTATCACCTCGCACTCTTTCTTTATTCTACACTTCACACGAAATTGTGGTTATCTCAATCGCCTGCACTTTATGATGTGCCCATCCCACATTAGATTATCTCATGATCTTACATTTCATGTAATCCGTCCCATGCAACCCCACTATAGCAAGATTTCAAACTGGGTAGTTGCATGCATACGAGAAGCAAGTAAGGTTCATAATAGAAATAATTCTAGTTAAAATCCATCCTACAATGATTCCTAAATGTTTGATTGCTTGCTGACAGCTGTTACGACCCTTGGCAATGGTAGCATATGTCTTCCTTCCCCTATATCTAACTATAGCTTTCTGTCAGGGTAGAAGATGGATCATCCTTGCTTATTCGCACCATTGTATATGTGTCCAAGCCATTCTTCTATGAGAATTTTCTTTCATCATGATATTTCACCATCAACAGTTCATGTGAATTACTAGACTCCTATCAATGATTCTACTTGTACTTAAACTACAATCGATACCTTATAGGTGCTGAATGCTTTCCACATTTGAAAGGTTCTTATGACAGTCATTTACTGGTATTTACCTTCAGTTTTGCCTCCATCTGCAAGCATGTTTGAGGAAAACCACCATTGTCATTACCCTATTCTGCGGTAGATTCTACAACATTTCACTGTGCATCATTAGATCTTATCGCCTCCTCAGCCAAACTTATAGTTTGCTTGATAATGGTTCGATATACTCTCCTTATAAGAGTCTTAGTTAGGAGGGCATGGAATAGGAAGTTTCCATCTTATTGCCTTTGGTAAGTTTGAAGTTGATTTAGAAAGTTGCTTTACAAGGGTGGTCGCAGCATGGCATGCTGTGAAGTCAGCTAAGATGTTTGGATTAGGAAATTAAGTGTATTCATAGTTTCTATCTGTAAACGTAGCATTGAAGCTGTTAGTTGTGATACTGAGCCGCTTTTGATGTGCTCGAATCAATGCAAGTATTGAACCACTGTAGTGGTTAAACCCATTTAATCATTGTACTCATTGAAGCCCTTGAACCTTTGTGAACCAACGGTGGATGAACCTTTGTTACTCTTTGTACTAATTTAATCTTTGCTCTCACCGATCTGACAGTTCAACCATCAGCCAGGCCTATTTCTGTCAGCGTGTGTAGGAACTTCTTTACCAATGCACCATTTGTTTCCATATTGCCATTTCTCTAATGTTTTGAACATGTAGTCTGTCACTAACCAAAGTGTTTTCCCTTGACCTTTGAATGGAGCTGTACATGAGAATATGTAGTTTTTTGCGAGTAAGGTGCCCATAACTATTACTTGATGCAAAGGAATTTTGTTGAAGTCAACATGCTCTATGCTTTACTTTCATGTATTATAAAATGCTTCTTAGAAAAAGAACAAATTCAAGGAGCTCCAACTTTTGATTTAAAAAAAAAAGAGTTGCCAATGTCTAAAACATCAATTTCCTGGTGCATGTCAGCTCTTGAATCAACTTTAATCTTAGCACAATGCAAGATAGTTGTAGTCATGTTCTGTAGCCTAACTATGCTCTTGCTGGGGTGCATTGCCGTCATCAAGGAAGCTCATAGTCAGTTGAAGATTGTAGCATATTCAAGTCCTGTATTAGTCATAGTCGGTATTGATGTGATCACTGCTCATAGCAAAGCATGTATTTGTAATGGCTAGGATGAAATTGGTTTTGGTCATTCTAGCAAGTTGGACCACAATGGTCATAATGCGGTGTTTTTGCTCTTGTTAGTTAGTTCAATGAAAATCGTAGTCATCGAAGACTGGAAGGTAGTCGTTGAGAGCAGTGAGAGTTCATATGTTGTTGCTTGATAAGAATGGTGTAGTAGCATGTCTATAGAAGATAATTGTGCCTGAGTTGATGTTGAGATGGCATTGTTTTAAAATTTCCTCTGCTCACCCTATGCTGTCGTCAGTACTAGCCTGTAAAAGGATAGCCTCTACTATTTTCTGTTGCCGATAGCATATTTATTATCAAACCATTTATCTTATAATAGAATATCTACCGTATACCTTGTCAGTCGCCTTGGTGCAGAGTAACATTAAACGCTTTTAAATTATGGCTTCTGCCCTTTGGGAAGAACGTTGCTTTAAATGACAAATATCTCTAACCGATTATCATCTGAGTTCTTACTATGTGGGGGCTACTGTGTGTTTAGAAACATATAAAAAAAAATCATTGCAATCTTATTTTGTTTCTACATTGCCATTTATGCTGTAAAATTATCATTGTTGCAGTTTAGTAGGATGCCTAAATCGTGGTAAATCAGGAATCATAAATAGATAATTAACTTGATTTAGTAAGTAGAACAATCAGTATGTTAGGAGGAAGTTTCTTTTTAATTGAGTTTTAGTATAAGGAAATTCTATTTTAGAAGTTAGCAGTTGACTTATTATCATCATATGTTTTTATTAAATGATTTAGTTAAGATTGAAACTTCATGATTTGATATATATGAATCATTGGTTAGTGAGAGTAAGGTGCTACTATATGGGAATGTACATGTATTTTATTTCTTTACTCTATACATTTACATAGAGGTATAGTTTTACACAAATGCACTTTTCGTATAAATATGATCACTGGTAATTCTATAGGGTATCTTGATAGTTACAAATTCAATGTTTTGATTTGTAAGTGGTAGTGGTGTTATGTTAGAAATTACATGGGTTATAGAAATAGTAAATGTTAGCTAGGAAATTAAGGTTTTGATGTTTGTTTTCAAAGTTGTAATTCATAGAATGGTTTTAGCATGTGATCGGACTTGGGACATATGAATGTAATTTAAGAAGATCTATTTATAAAGGATGTTGTAGCATGACAGTTAAGTTTGTAAGGACATATAAAGAGTTTAATTTAGTAGAATGAGGTAAATAGTTTATTTTCGTTAGTAACTTATGCAATCTAGATATTTATCCTATTCTCATGAACGTGTTCCTTAGAAATTGTAGGTGAGAAGATGCTTGAGGGAAAGTTGTGATATTGGACAAATATATATATATATATATATATATATATATATATATATATATATATATATATATATATATATATATATATATATACATATATATATATATATATGTATATATATTTACATATATATACATATATATATATATATGTATATATATGTACATATATGTACATATATATATATATGTACATATATATATATATATATATATGTACATACATATATGTATGTATATACATACATATATGTATGTATATATGTATGTATATACATATATACATACATATATGTATGTATATACATACATATATGTATATATATGTATATGTATATGTATATATGTATATATATATGTATATATATATATATATGTATATATGTGTGTGTGTGTGTGTATATATATATATATATATTTCAGTTGTGTGATTATGATTGTAGTTGGGTTAACGTTAAAGAAAGATTTAGCTTATAGATGTTTTATTAGAAATGGCAAGCGATAAACCTTTGATAGTAAGTAAAACTATCTAGGTTTATAATGATTTGATATTGTATTATGGTTGTTAGTAGGTTATTCTTAAAGGAAGTTATAAGTGTTGTTTTACAATTGGTAGTTGTTAAAAGATGAAATAGGAAATGTATTTTCTTATGGTTGCAATTATTAAGAATTAAATATGTATGTGTGGTTGTAGTTGATAAGAAGTTTATGTCTTGTGTTGGTAGGGATCAATACTTTTATATGCTAGAATATTCCTTAACAATGAGTGTATTTCCTATCTCTTTTATTTTGAGGTTGTCGTCCTTATCATGTCTAAATGTTGCATTTTATCCTCGCGTTCCTTGGGAAAGGAATTAATTTTGTTGTGAAAGTGCTTTTAGTAGTTGTTGGAAGTTTTAGATAAGTATGTTATGTTTATAAGTAAATGTTTTCTAGTGACTCATGTTTATAATTGAATTATAGAGGATTATAGTCATTCATTTGGAAATTTGTATTATCTAATAGAAGCTGGTGATTTATGATGATAAGAAGATATGTTTGTGGATTAAGCTGTTATTAGAAGTTGAGATAGTCTCTTAAGTTGCTTTCTTGTTTGAATAAGGAGTTCATCGATTTTCTTATGTTTGAATGCCTCCATGTTGTATCTTCACGTTTGTGTTGGATCTTTGTGTCTATTTTGGGGGTGAGTTGTGTTTATGTGTGTTTTCTTGTAAAGACGATACATTGTCGAATATGAATTTTAGTCATGTGGTCAAGTTGTATTTTCCAAGGCCTATGATGTTTATGGGTTATTGCAATTAATATGGTATATTACGGCTCTTGTTCATGTAAGGGAAACCTTGCAATATAACGGAAGGGATGACGCAATTGGTCTAAGCTCATTTCTTAGTTTGAGTCTTTCGTTGCAAACAAGTGTCAAGTGTTAACCCTTGGTTTCTATTTTGGATGAGGAACTTCTTTGTGATATAGTGTCGATGTACCTAACTTTAGAGGGGTAGTTCTTGGCTTTGGTTCGAATTATGGCATTGGGTTATCTGGATTTTTGCATCTTGCAATGATTGGGGAATGGTCTCTTGAATACAGTACTTGGTTCTTAATGGTTTTGCTTCATTTTGAAGAGATTATGGATTTCTTGTTGTGGCCTAATGAATGGCATATGTTATGGTCTAGATTTGATTTGTGACTTTTATACCTATATGTTGTGGTATGTATGTTTGACCCAAGAACACTAAGGGAGTGGCTTTCATGGTAGGGCCGGTGCCTAGTGAGAGGATGCCTGGGTAACCCCATAGAAGTTGTAAGCATGTGGAAAACCTAATAACTTAATCCAAAGGGTTGGGGTAATAAAACACTTAACAAGATAAGTAATAGACCTCACCCATACCTTGAGTGCTCTCACAGGCTAAGGATGGGATGAGAAGGCCTGGTTGGTAAGGCCGACCTCCTTGTCTCCATGAGAGGACCTATCGGCTCCGCATATGTCACCCTATGGGGCTGGTGCCTAGAGAGAGGTTGCCAGGGTAACCATAGATGGGGGCCGGCTTCTGGGGATAGATAGCCTAGGTAACCCATGTAGGACCATGTGATGACACTCTCCTTATGCAGATCTATTATTTCTTGGTGGTACCTCTAGAGTGATGCCTTGGCTTGTGCAGTGTTGTTGGTATGGTCGGTTGTTTCATGCCTGTTGTCATTCTATTATTGTTTGTCTCCTTGGCTTAGTGGAATCCTCATCATTATCTCCTAGCTCGGAGGGGTGGGCCTCAGGGTTCCACATGGTTGGGTGGAAAGAGCTATCCATTGGACCTTTTTGGAGATATGGTTTAAGATTCTGCGTAGAGGTGTTCCAGTTCCAGTTTGCCTCCTACCTTCGCTGCTGTTGTATATCTTCCTATGTATTCTTTGTAAGCCGACATGATCGGTCTTATAATCTTGTAATCATGTAATCATGTACTGAGACTCTGTAATTAATCTATTCTGCTTCAGTAAAAGTTATTTGTATCTATATTAGCAGTGTAATGGTTATTGCTTTTGTAGTTTCATTTTCTTTTATTAATGTAGTTATGTTGCCCTAGAGTTGTTAGAAGAGTAATTTCATTTATGCGGTGTAATATGGTATGTTTGGTTACTACTTTGCACTATCTTGCCTTAAAAAAAAAATTCTGTAACCTTTGCACTTTTAGTCTAGCACTCTAGGGTTGCATGACGAGGCATTACATTGCCTCTGCCCTAACTCCCCTCTACTGCCTCCTACTCTTCATAGTTTTCCAACCCTGTTCGTCCTGAGGATGTAGAGGGGGAACCCCACCTCCGTAGAAAGCCTTCGTCTTCCCCTATATAATGCTGCAAGGGTGCTCTGCCCTTGATTCATTTCTTGCATTCTTAATAATATTGCTTTGTCGTGACTGCTTGCTCTTTTTCGCATTTTGTCTATTTTCTTTTTTATCAATATTAACATATCCTCCAAAATTTAACAATAAATTTATTTAATTGTTTTAGAGTTTTACTATGGGAATTAATTGCTTTAAAAAATTATAATAAATTTTTTACTATGGTAAAAAAATATAATAAGTTTTTGGTATCATTTAGACTAAATTACTGAAAATATTTCATTAAAAATTAATTATTAGAACTAACAATTAATTAGCAAAGAAAAACTTTATTTTAGTTTAATGAAATTAAACAAATATGCAACTACACATGATTGATATGCAAATATAAAAGTACTAGTTCTCTATTGTTTCCAAATAAAAAAAATCATTGATTAAATGATACATTATGGCCGATAATAAGTCTCTTTCAAAACATATAAAAGTGTAGGGTTTAAAAAAAGACATGATTTTAAACAAGTGCCACGTTACCTCTTGTAGTGTTGTAATTACAGTATGTGTTTTAGTTGTAATTATAGTTGTGTATTAGTTTTAATTTTTTAATTTATTAGGTAAAATTCAAATTTACTTTTTGTCAAATGAACAAAACTTTATTATTTACAGTTATAATATTAATTATATTATTAATATTTATTATAACACTTAGATATATTATTTTAATTGATATTATAGTATTATAATATAGTATAATATTAATTGATAATATTTGTTGTATAGATAAATTGGATTCAAATGTTAAACAAATAATTTGTTGTAAACCCAATATAAATATTATAACAAAATTGTAATATTTATAGTATACTTTATAATTTTTTTTAGTTTAAATATTAATGAAATAGTATAATTAATTATTGATTGATAATAAACAATGTTTATATTATAAATATGATAATAATATATTTATATTATTACATTATTCTAATATTCTAATATTTTTATATAGTATTATAATATATTTTTGTTTTTATATAGTATTATATTATATTTTTAAAAATTTGAGCCAATGACAAGATTGATGATTGATTTTTCAATCATATTTGTTAAAATATATGCATATAGACTTAGGAAAAATTTAATATTTGTTTAACATTTAAAAAAATACTCTCTTGTCATTGGTTTATTCAACAAATATTTGCATATAGATTTAGGAAAAATTTAATATTTATTAACGTTTAGTTTAATGACCTTTGTTTTAGATTTTTACTATGGGAATTAATTCTTGTAAAAAAATATAATAAGTTTTTGGTATCATTTAGATTAAAATATTGAAAATATTTTATTAAAAACTAATTATTATAACTAACAATTAATTAGCAAAGAAAAACTTTATTTTACTTTAATGAAAGTAAACAAATATGCAACTACATATGATTGATATGCAAATATAAAAGTACTAGTTCCCTACTATTTCTAAATAAAAAACATCATTGATTAAATGATGCATTATGGCCGATAATAAGTCTCTTTCAAAACATATAGAAGTGCAAGGTTTAAACAAAGAAACGATTTTAAACAAGTGTCATGTTACCTGTCTTGTAGTGTTGTAATTATAGTATGTGTTTTAGTTGTAATTATAGTTGTGTTTTAGTTTTAACTTTTAAATTCATTAGGTAAACTTCAAATTTACTTTTTGTCAAACCAACAAAATGGTTATTATTTATATTTATAATATTAATTATATTATTAATATTTATTATAACACTTAGATATATTATTTTAATTAATATTATAGTATTATAATATAGTATAATATTAATTGATAATATTTGACTTAATTTTCTTCTTAGAATAAATATTGGTTTTATAAACAAATTGGATTCAAATAATGTTAAACAAATAATTTTTTTTAAAGCCAATATAAATATTATAACAAAATTGTAATATTTATAGTATACTTTATAAAAAAAATTAGTTTAAATATTAATGAATAGTATAATTAATTATTGATTGATAATAAACAATGTTTATATTATAAATATGATAATAATATATTTATATTATTACATTATTCTAATATTATAATATTTTTATATAGTATTATATTATATTTTTAAAAATCTAAGCCAATGACAAGATTGATGATTGATTTTTCAATAATATTTGTTAAAATATTTGCATATAGATTTAGGAAAAAATTAATATTTGTTTAACGTTTAAAAAAATACTCTCTTGTTATTGGTTTATTCAACAAATATTTGCATATAGATTTAGGAAAATTTTACTATTTGTTTAATGTTTAAAAAACACTCTCTTGTCACTGGTTTATTTTGGATAGAATAATTACTAGATAATAAAAACTCATTGGTCAGTCTCCAACTCCCTTGGTCAGGTCAGTCTACGACTCCCTTTCCATAAGCCAATATAAGCCAATATTACCACCATTATTGTAATGGATGCACATTAATCTTATTGGGTAAAAGTTTTCTGCCAATTAGATTAAAGAAAAATAATTTTTCAAATGGTTTATTTTGGATAGAATAATTACTAGATAATAAAAACTCATTGGTCAGTCTGCCACTCCCTTTCCATAAGCCAATCTGCCACTCCCTTTCCATAAGCCAATATTACCTTGGCCACTCCCTTTCCATAAGCCAATATTACCGCCATTATTGTAATGGATGCGCATTAAAGAAAAATAATTTTTCAAATATGTTTTGTTATAATATTTGCATCTATACAATAGCAATAGGTAAATATTTTTTAAATAGAAAAACTATTTCAGTTCTCATTGGTTGCAAAAAGAATTATTAATAATAAGTTAAGAACAGGCCTCCACTATAGTTTCCTTGGCAGAAACTAAAAACTCATTGCAATAGTACTGCCAAGACAGGTACTAAAAAACTAATAATTTATCTAATTTTAGATTATTATTTTGTTTTGCAATCACAGACATTTTAAATTTATTCTACAGTTTATATTAGTGTTTAAAAATATATTTGGATGTAATCATGTAAAAAAAAATTAGATCAATGTTGGATGTAACCATGTGAAAAAAATTACATCAATGTTCAGGATCATATTCTATGATTCATCATCAAAGTTTTTTTCCTTTGGTACATAATAAAAAAATAATGATTCTGATGTAAAAATTCACCCATATTTATATTTACAAACATTTTTTAAAACTTACAAATTATATTTTTTAAAAATATATATCACATAACATATTAAGAAACAAACATAATAATTTAATACATTATTTTTTTTACTTAACATTTTATTAATCCTCAATAAAAAATTTGCTCATATAACACCATTAAAACACCATTTTGAATGAGGAGAACTCTGAACTATGGTTTTAGGCATTTAACTTGTCTTGTATATGATATTAAAATTAGAGGTTAATGTATACACACCATTAAAATACCATTTTGAATGAGGAGAACTCTAAACTATGGTTTTAAGTATTTTGAATGAGGAGAACTCTAAACTATGGTTTTAAGTATTTAACTTGTCTTATATATATGATATTAAAATTAGAGGTTAATGTATACACACTAATAAAGTGGCTTTAAAAATACGGTACAAATTAAAATTTAACGTCATAACAAATGGAATAATTAGAATATGCCATATGTTTTTAACTATTAATATATCGCCAATAAAAAGAAATATAAATCTTTTTTTTTTATACTATAGGAATTAGGTAGCCCCCCCTATAAACTGCAGTGCACCTAGTAAACTTTTTTCACGTGACTGGTGATGCTAACATGACACGCCCTCCGGTACCATGGGGATGGGGGAGACTGGACCACAAACCATAAATGAGACGATAAGTTGTATTAGTGTAGTGTGTATCTTTAGAATCTAGTCTTGTCACCCAATAAACATCTACATGATTTCCTAAAAATATGACTTTGTTGCTAGCGTGACTTGCACTCCATTATCTGTCATTTCAAATAAAGCCAAATATTTCTGATATCAAGGCAAGGTTTGCTAAAGACAAAATTTGAGCCGTGACAAATAATTTTGCAATATGTACTCTGTATACGATTACGGAGTACTGTAATAATTATTCATTCTCTCCTCAATGATGTGAAGTATGGAATAGCAATTTACATGACGGAAAAACATACGAGTCAAAAATTGGAATAGCAATTTACATGACGGGAAAAACAATTGCCGGGAGGAAAACCTCCCACATATAAGCCTATCGGCTAAATATAAGGGAAACATAAAAATTAAAGATACCAAGGCACATTGTTACTATTTTTTACTATTTTATAGCCCAGACACATTTAATCTGCAAATGTACGTCACACAAACTTTATTTGGAGACGTGGCCTACTTAGCACCATTCAACATTTATATATCATCCACTTCAACAATCAAAGGTCAATTTTGAACAATAAAAATAGGACAAATCTTTACCACTTTTTGTTGTAAATGAGGTGTAAAATTGCTATTAGTTGTTTGAACATTGAAGTGGATGATATTTAAGTAAGGTACATTTATCTTATAGAACAATAATGTGAGACTCTGTGCAAGCGAGGCATCTAAGGCAATGGCCATACTGATCAGCTTTCTGCTCTTTTCTCTGGGCCTGCTAATCACTTATACTAGTAGCAAACGCTGGAACAAAGGACCATACAAGGGTCCTACCATATATCCTGTAGTGGGTATTATATTGGAGTTTTTCAGAAATCGAAACAGGTTTCTAGAATGGGCAACAGACGCCGCTTCCAGAACACCTTCTAACACGTTCATGATTCGGTGCCCAGGAGTCACAGGCTTCTACACTGCCAATCCTGCAAACGTAGAACATATTCTCAACACCAACTTTTCTAACTTACCCAAAGGACAGCCCTTCAGTTTTATTGTCCATGATTTCCTTGGCAGCGGAATCTTCAGTGTGGACGGAGAGCTGTGGAAGATGCAGAGAAAGGTTGCCAGCTACGATTTCAACACCAAGTCACTCAGAAATTTCATGGTGGAGACGGTGCAGTGGGAGATTCAGAACCGCCTCATGCCGCTGCTGTCCAAGGTAAGCGAAAGCTCTGACTGCATAGATTTGCAAGATATTTTACACAGGTTTGCATTTGACAGTATATGCAAGGTTGCATTTGGGGTGGATCCTCCCTGCCTCCATCCTTGTTTGCCTTGCTCGCCCTTTGCAAAAGCTTTCGACGATACGACCCAAATCAGTTCAGGACAGCTTTTTTACACTTTGCCCTACTTGTGGAGAATCAAGCGTTTTTTTAACCTCGGTTCTGAAAAGCGGCTGCGCGAAGCCGTTCGCGTAGTGGATGAATTCGTGATGGATATAATTCGTTCGAGAAGAAAGGAGATGTCCAAGAAGAAGAAAGAGGATCTTCTCTCCAGATTTATGGAAGCTGTTGTGGCTAATCCAGAGCTAGTCGAGAGACGATTTGATGAGAAGAAAACCAGGCGGCAAGAAATAAGTTCAACGCTGCAGAAGTCGGATTGTTTTTAAGAGACATGGTTGTGAATTTTATGATGGCCGAGAGAGACACAACTTCGACGGCACTGACATGGTTTTTCTGGTTACTCTCTTCTCGTCCTTGCGTAGAAGAAGCCATTCACTCTGAGATTTTGCAGCTCCTGGCAGCCAGAAATGGCAAGGCGGAGGAAAGATATGTGTTTAGCTTTGAGGAATTGAAGGAGATGCATTATTTGCATGCGGCACTATGTGAGTCTCTGAGGTTGTGCCCATCCGTGCCTCTTGATACCAAACTCGCTGCAGCCGATGACGTGCTGCCCGACGATAACGCTGTGCGCAAGGTGTGGTTCGTCAGCTAAAGTATTTATTCCATGGGCAGGATGGAAAGCATTTGGGGCAGTGGCTGTCTAGAGTTCATGCCAGAGAGATGGCTGAGAAATGGCATGTTTGTCGCAGAGGATCCATACAAGTTTCCAGTGTTTCAAGCCGGTCCTCAGATTTGTCGTGGGAAGGAAATGAGCTTCATTCAGCTGAAGTCGGTGGTGGCTTCCGTCCTACACAGGTTTAGCATGAAAGCAGAGGCAGAGCATATTCCAAAATATAGTATCTCCTTCACCCTGCGGATGAAAGGTGGACTCCCTGTAACAGTAACACGCCTCTGAGTCACGGGAGTGCTTGCGTAAAGTCGATTTGTCCAGTCACTAAGAGTTTGTATTATACTGCAAGGGATTCGCCCGATAGGAAGTTCAAAAGAAAGATTGGATCAATTATTGGATCCTTCATGCTAATATTTTAAATGATAAAAGTAGAAAATTGCTACTATGAAATATCATGTGGTCAATGATTTAACATAACATATAAATCAGTCAAAAGGGCACAACTTTCAATAGTGAAGGTAAATCTAACCATTAACTTCTAAGTAACCTGATATGGCCTTTTGGCCCTTCAAAGTGTCCTACCACTACCTAAATCACCAAAGGAGTTCAATCTCCTGATTTACGTAACATAAAACAAAAAGGATTTTCAATTTTTTAAAAATAACATCCTAGAATTCTAATCTTGTACGTTTTCAGTATAGAAGGGAAGAGAGAAGTAGAAATTTGCCACACAATCAAATTACCATGACCTAAAAAGTAGGAGAAAAAACCCAATACCTAGATAGTTCCAATGACTAATATAATATTTGTGTATTTAAAGCCCAATATTTTTAAAAGCTTAGCACTAGTAGTTGTAACTTTAAGATTGTTAGTGTTTTTTTTTTTGTATTGAAGAAATGTGAATACATACATATAAAAAAGCAGCAGAGCTGCCAATAAAAGAGAACTTGCATAGCAATAACCACTACAGAGCAATTACAACATAGAAGATATAGAATACAAAGCAAATTACTCCTTCAACTAACAACCGAAACAAAAATTGTCTCACAGCTCATATTACAACACTCACAAACATAGAATCTGGGTGAAAACAAAGAACTGTCCACCAGTGCCAAGGGTGTACCACACACCCAACCAAAACCTCTGTCCTTGAGACTGCTACAAGCCACACTGAACATCAAAAAGGCCATCCAACACTCTCCCCAAAATCCATCGTAACTGAAAGTAAGCATATCCTCTTATTTACCAGGATGAACTAGCACCATGCCACAATTACAGAGTCAGAGAAAGGCATATTAATCTCAGCCACAAGAAAAGCTTTGTTTTTGCATTCTGCAATAGGTCTTTGACTTAGCAAACTTCTTAACACAAACCCTTAGTGGACTGAAACAGCCACGAGCACACTGAGAAAGGCAGAAAAAGAAGTTCCTAAAATAATAGAGCAGCTACTACAAAAAATTGTTGGCACAAAGATCATACAGAGTTGTATATAAACAACTAAAAGTCTCATATGAATCATTACATCAAGAATAGAGAAACAAAGGAGGCCCAGGTGGCATATTCACTCTAAATAAGGTGCTCTTATATTTCTCAATGTGATTTTTGAAGAAAGTCTCTATCCCTTCCACCATGAAGTAGTCCAAGCGATCGTCAATGGCTCTAGTGATGGCCAAGCCATAGCTTCCAAGGACCTATTGTACTCCTTTAGAATTCCAAAGAGTGCAGGTAGAAAAATGTTTTACAGAATCAGTGCCCATGATAGAATTTATAGATTTTGATAAAAAGATATTTTTCAGAATCAGATTTTATCAGATAGGGAGGATTTTTTTATTTCAAATTAATCTCTACAGTTTTGACCCATTGCAATCAAATCACAAATAATTCTAGCAGTTAAAAAATATGACAAAATTAAATAATCAAGCATGTCTTGGCCCTTCAGCTCCGCCTGAATTATTTGCTTTCAACTATTTTTAGATTTTCCAGATGTGAGACAACTTCCCAAGCATCAAATGTTTACATAAAAACAATTTCCGATGTGAATTTTATGGCATGAGACAATTCTGAGCACTATAATGCTCACATATAAAGCCTATCGGCTAATTAAGTTTTATAAGTCTTGTCAATTTTCTAGATACGAATAATTTTAATGCAAGTTTGTTGCTTTCAAGTTGTGAAAAAAAGAAAGAAAATCTTTATCTCTGGCGTGGTATTCTACAACGCACTCTACTTAAATATCATCCACTTCAATGGTCAAACACTCAATAGAAATTTTTATTTGTCAAAATTGATCTTTGGCTGTTGAAGTGGATGATATTTAAGAATAGCTTCTACTATGTATGTTTCAACTTGCATATATGAATACATAAATTTTAATTCTCGATTAATAATTATTTTATTTTATTTTATTTACATTGTTTTGATTAAGATAATTGGGAAGGCCCTGAGCCCATACAAAAGGCCAAAAATGTGAACAGGAAGAGTCTTACAAGAAGTAAAACAAAGCACAAAGCTAATAGAACAAGAAATAGCAAATTTTCAAATACAGATTCGGCACAAAATTGAAAGACCAACATAGGAACAATAGAAGAAACACAACTGAGCCAATAGAATCTTGAGGTCATTGATGGGCTGCCACTCCCTATTAAGGAACTCCAATTTGTCCTCGAAGGTGGCCTCCTGCCCATTGATGTCATGGCTTTCAGTCATGACCACATCCTTCCCTTTGCTCTTCTTACTCTTTGCTTTGGTTATGTTAGTAGGCCCCACTATGTTAGGCTACTGATTGGCATTATCTCTGGTGAGAGTAGCAGGAATATCTCCCTTTGCAGCCTTTCTCTTTTCCATGTCAGCTTGGAAAACATAAAGAGTAGTAGTAGAACTATTTACTATCTCCTTACTAGAGGCAATAATCTCCTCCATGTTCTTCTTGATGACTTTATGGTTCTTAATCCTAAACATTTCACCCTCCATAATTTCCCATCTTTCAATAGTTTTGGCAAGCTTTTCCACTTCCTACCATAGTTCATCATTAGCATTCTCCTTAGGCCAATCAGAGGTTTCTAATTGGGTAATGATCTCTAGGTGCTGAATCTTGTTTCTAGTGTGGTGCATTGAGCCAACTGTCATTTTAAAACCTACTTTCGCAAATCCATAGCCTTGTACAAGATACAACCACCTTTTCCTCCAATTAACTGCAAGAAACACATTTCCTCTCCTCATGCCAAGGACTTTTCTCACTAATAGAGGAGCTCTTAGGAGAGGGAGTAGTCAAGTTTCTTTTGGAAGGGATGAATTGCTCTTGAAAGGTGGGTCGAGACTGGGAAGGAACATCCTGCATATTCCCCAGAACCTTACTCTTGCCTTTGTCCTCAATATTATGTGGTTTAGGGGTCAACTCACCCTGAACAAGGGAATCCTTAAGGGGATCATAGAACACCTTATGGATTTTCATTCTAGCCAAGGGTGGGATTCAAAACTCAGCAGGATTCTCAAGAGGTAAATGGTCTACCGAGGGCGAGGGTTTGGACAGCTTGGGTTTCTTAGAGGGCTGCAACTCAGCATTGGGATTATCAACAAGGGAGGGATTATAGATATGGGGTCTAAACGAAAGGGCTGAAGTGAGGGCCAATTGAAACATATAAATGGAGTCGATAAGCCCCTGGTGGAGCGGTAGGGCTTTCTCTTCGATTAACACCTTCTGAACAGACTCTTCCAACGAAGCAAAAAGCCAATAAGGGAAATTTAAAGTAGCATTCACATGAAAATGATTCAACAAAGGAAAGAGATAGGCGTGAAAACATTTGTAGCGTCCTTCTAAGGTGACGTACTGCATCAGCACTTCAACAACCCTCTTCCAAACACCTGGAAGGTCATCTCATATATATCCATTCTGGAGTTTATTGATATTTTCTCCCTATTGAAGGAACTTTTGCATGTCTTCCTAGTAGTGCCCTTTAACTTTCTTAGGGAGTGGGGTCCCTTCCATTTTGATCTTGATGACCATTACAATCAGCTCCTCCGTCACCCTAAACAAGATTCCTCTAATATACACCAACCAGGTTTTGAGGTAGCAGCAAATTCATAGGACAATATGGTATCAAAGTCATTCATACACTCACAATACGAGGTGAAGTGTCCCCTCTCTAGCACTCCCCACAACTCAATGTCATTCTTGTAGTTCTCGTAGTTAGACGGCTCAGTTTGAATCAAATCTCTGCTCATGGTGGAATTCCCAATAACAATAGAGTAGTAACCAACAACTTTAGGTAAAGAGAATGGAATGGTGACCCTTCAATCTAGAAATAGGTAATGTAAATTCTAATTCATGCCTTGTCATTATTTCCTTTGCTCCAGTGAGTTCTCTCACCCGTACGAGGTGTCCTCTTAAGGATAGAAGTGTTCATAAGCCTATATGGGATTGAGCTCTTCATTTTTAATGATAGAAGCCATGTGTCTTGGGAGGATCTTCTCATCAATCCATGTGACAATGTTTTCAAAAATGGTACAAAGGTTGGCAAGGGCATCCGCCAACCCATTGTTCGCCCTAAGTATGTGTTGGATAATAGCTTTATAAAAAAAAATTAAATACTTTCTAACTATGTCAATAATGTCACTATAGACCCAACTGTGGGTAGCCTTAGAAGCTAGCATGTTCAAGATGTTGTTAGATTCCCCTTCGATGACCATGTTCTTGATCCCTTTGTCAATAGTCATTTTTATACCTTGAATAGCAGCACTAGATTCTGCAAAATTGCAAGTTTGATACCCTAAGTTCTCAGCATAGGTGCCGATAACTTGACCCTTACTATCTCTTAGTATACTAGCCCCTCCCGCCTAACCTGGGTTGCCCTTGGTGGCACCATCAAAGTTTAATTTTATTTACATTATTTATTTTATTTTTATTTAGACAGTTATTTTGCTTTTGTATGTAATTATTAATTTTAAAATTTGCTGTCTTTATATTTAATAAATAAATATCTCTTCAAGAGTTAGGAATCTCTTAAAATAGGTCACCCTACCTAGTATAGTAAGAGTATCACACCTTTTTATAATGCCCCCTAAACTTTATATTCTAAATATTAAAGAGAAAATATGAACTTTCTTCTACTCCTGTATCTACTTGACCTATATACCAAAAAACTAAAACAAAAAATGAAAGCTACTTAAAATCTGAAATATTAAATTAAAAATTAAAAATTCTAAAAACATTAAAAATTAAACAAAACAATTTGAAAGGGGGCATAACCCCATGGCATGGCCTCCTCTATGGGGTGTAGCCCTCAAGGGAGCTGTCCTTTGTAATGAGGGGCATGGTCCCTGTGGAGGCATGACACAATGTACATTAATTTTTTATTAAGACATAAACTGGAAAAAAAATAGAATTTTCTATTCTTTAATTTAATAGAAATTATCTTCAAAAGTTCTTAATGGACCTTCAAACAACCATAGCAACAATTTTTTCCCTATAGTTTGACATTCTTCCTTCATGGCAACCGCTTTCTTTCACCTTACAAATCAAAAATAAAATAAAAAAACAAATAAAAAATATAGGTTCAATTATATTATAAAAACCTTTTAAAGGTTTTGCTCTCATTAAAATATAAATATATATAAGGAATTACTTATGTCAGCTATATTTTTCATTTTATAGTTTTAGAGTTTTATTAATATATGTTGACTATGTTTTGGTTGTTATGTACATGGTTATGACATGATGCTCCATACCTTGCAATAGAATTGTTTGATAGGAAATCGTCTCAGCTTACTGCTACACAGGTGATGTATGGGTCAATTATGATAACCAAGAGTCGGTGGCTACCAAGGTTTAATTCACTAAGCAGAAGGGCCTGTTGGGATACTTCTTCTGGGCCATTGGCCAAGATAGCAACTGGATGTTGTCCACAACAGGTTATTTCAATCACTCTTTGTTATTTGTTATTTTTCTTTGAATACTTTTATCGTAACTGCTACTGATGGAGTTTGATGGGTGCAGCATCTCTGTCATGGGACAAAAGATCTTGATTTGCCATCGATGTGGGTGGAGACTGAAGAATGACGAATAAAGCCAATGCTCATGCATTCTATGTAATTTTCTTTGTTTACGAATAAAATGTTGCATAATATGAAAGCAAGTGATTTGTAGCCATGAGATTGGGACATAGTATCTCCTGGTTTTACCAAATCATTTCGTTTTAAAATCCAAAGAAATAAGTTAGGGCTTTGGCCACTCTCTTAGCTTGGAAAGCCAACAGCTAATTTTCCCTTAATAACTAAAGCTAAATGTGATAACACGCTAAGTTTGGGTTGTTCTTAAATATCATCCACTTCAACAGTTAAAGGTCAATTTTAGCCAATAAAAATAGCACAAATATTTAACACTTTTTATTATGAATGAGGTGTAAAATTACCATTGATTGTTTGACCATTGAAGTGGATGATATTTAAGTAGAGTGCTGAGTTTGTAATTTGTGTCTTTATTCACGTTTACAATTTTATTATTCCTACATACATAGTCAGCACCATTATATTTAGCTTACCCCATTTCTTTTTACCTATTTTCTAGCAGCTTGTATATTTTTTTCATTAAAAAATGCTATAAATGAGAGTTGTTTCCTATTAGGTATATGTATCAATATTGATATCAATGGATAGTATATATGGCTTATCTTAGTCTAGGATGTTGTTATATAAAAATTTTCACTGTTATATATGGTTGGAAGTTATTACATGTTATTATATTTATGTAATTGGTACATCAATAGTTATTTACATTTAGCGTAGGTTCATAAATAACTACGTATAGTGTTATAAGTAATTACAAAATTTGAAAGAAACATATTTTTGTTTGTTTTTTAATGTAATGTACTATATATAGGGCATCGAGCAAATGGTTAAAGTACATTGTTGGTTGAATGCCTAGCAAATCAAGGCAGTCAATGCCCTTAGGTGATTCTCTTCCCTTCTTTTTAGCGAGATGCATGCATTGTCTTGCATCCTAACATATGGTTGGTAGTTGAAGGTCGATGAGTTGTGTAGATCTAACAAGCATTGTACTCATGAGATTGTAGTGAACACTAAACCTTGACGGTCAATTGCCTTGATGTCTATTGACACTTGTCAAGTGTAAGACCCTAGGGTTTGTGGATTGTTAAGCCCATGCCATCTTGAGTGGGAGTTGGTGGCGATCACCACGAGTCACATGAACAATTGGAACAAGGTATGGGTTATGCATATCCCAAGGTGGACTAACATAATGATCAAACTTGATGTTGGTGTAACAACAAAGCTCGGTAGATTGGGAGGATTGTTATCACTTTTGTAGACAATACCTACAACTTTCCCAATCAATCCATTAACAATATCTATAGCAACATATAAATTTGAAGTGAACATAACCTGCTAACCAATGCATAAGAGAGTTGGTGGCAATCACCACGAGTCACATGAACAATTGGCACAAGGTATGGGTTATGCATATCCCAAGGTGGATTGACGTAATGATAAAAAATGACAACAACAAAGCTTGGTAGATTGGGATGATTGTTATCACCTTTGTAGACAATAGCTCGGTAGATTGGAAATTAAGAGTAGACATGTGACATATTCTCTATTGGCATCTTGTGATGGTTCCCAGCAATAAAACTTGGTAGATTTTACCACATGTCTACTCTTAATTTCCTCGAGCCATTATTTTTTAAGGATTTTATGGTTGCTTATGACATTGCACTAAATGAAAGCACCTATCGATGTGCCCATTGCATATCAAATTGCGATTGATCAAACTTTAACATAATAGCTATTGTTGGATCTCTCATTGTATTTTAGGCCTGCTTTTTTGTGTTGAGCCTTGGATCTATTGTGGGTGTGTAATATTGAATGGGTTTTTAGCCTTGGCTATCTTGTGGTGATACCAAAAATTAGCTTGATTATTGTTTTAGTTCGTGGAAGGGTTTTTTTTAAGAGAGGTGGTTGTTTTCATCGATTGACTTGTTAGGAAATAGGGGACCTTCCAAAGTACCTATCGGCGTGCCTTACTAGTTATACAATTTTTAAAAATATAAGGGAAACATAAACTTTAAAGATACCAAGGGAATTATAGTACATTGTTACCAGTTTTTACTAATTTATAGCCCAGAAATATTGAATCTGCGAATGTACGTCACACAAACTTTACCTGGAGACGTGGCCTACTGAGTACCTTTCCACATTTATCTTATAGAACAATAATGTGAGACTCTGGCCAAGCGAGGCATCGAAGGCAATGGCCATACTGATTGGCTTTCTGCTCTTTTCTCTGGGCCTGCTAATCACTTGTACTAGTAGCAAACGCTGGAACAAGGGACCTTACAAGGGTCCTACAATATATCCTGTAGTGGGGATTATATTCGAGTTTTTCAGAAACCGAAACAGGTTTCTAGAATGGGCAACAGACGCCGCTTCCAGAACACCTTCCAACACATTCATGATTCGGCGCCCGGGAGTCACAGGCTTCTACACTGCCAATCCTGCAAACGTAGAACATATTCTCAGAACCAATTTTTTGAATTATCCCAAAGGGCAACGCTTCAGTTTTATTGTCCATGATTTCCTTGGCAGCGGAATCTTCAGTGTGGACGGAGAGCTGTGGAAGATGCAGAGAAAGGCTGCCAGCTACGAATTCAACACCAAGTCGCTCAGAAATTTCGTGGTGGAGACGGCGCAGTGGGAGATTCAGAATCGCCTCATGCCGCTGCTGTCCAAGGTAAGCGAAAGCTCTGACTGCATAGATTTGCAAGATATTTTACACAGGTTTGCTTTTGACAATATATGCAAGGTTGCGTTTGGGGTGGATCCTGCCTGCCTCCGCCATTCTTTGCCTCGCTCGCCCTTTGCAGAAGCTTTCGACGATGCAACCCAAATCAGTTCAGGACGCTTTTTTTACACTTTGCCCTACTTGTGGAGAATCAAGCGCTTTTTTAACCTCGGTTCTGAAAAGCGGCTGCGCGAAGCCATTCGCGTAGTGGACGAATTCGCGATGGATATAATTCGGTCGAGAAGAAAGGAGATGTCCAAGAAGAAGAAAGAGGATCTTCTCTCCAGATTTATGGAGGCTGTTGTGGCTAATCCAGAGCTAGTCGAGAGATGATTTGATGAGAAGAAAACCGGGCGGCAAGAAATAAGTTCAACGCTGCAGAAGTCGGATTTGTTTTTAAGAGACATGGTAGTGAATTTTATGATGGCTGGGAGAGACACGACTTCGACGGCATTGACATGGTTTTTCTGGTTACTCTCTTCTCATCCCTGCGTAGAAGAAGCCATTCGCTCTGAGATTTTGCAGTTCCTGGCAGCCAGAAATGGCAGGGCGGAGGAAGGAAATGTGTTTAGCTTTGAGGAATTGAAGGAGATGCATTATTTGCATGCGGCGCTGTGTGAGTCTCTGAGGTTGTGCCCACCCGTGCCTCTTGATACCAAACTCGCTGCTGCCGATGACGTGCTGCCCGACGGTAACGCTGTGCGCAAGGGCTGGTTCGTCAGCTACAGTATATATTCCATGGGCAGGATGGGAAGCATTTGGGGCAGCGACTGTCTAGAGTTCAAGCCAGAGAGATGGCTGAAAAATGGCAAGTTTGTCGCAGAGGATCCATACAAGTTTCCAGTCTTTCAAGCCGGGCCTCGGATTTGTCTGGGAAAGGAAATGAGCTTCATTCAGATGAAGTCGGTGGTGGCTTCCGTTCTACACAGGTTTAGTGTGAAAACAGAGGCAGAGCATATTCCAAAATATAGTATCTCCTTCACTCTGCGGATGAAAGGTGGACTCCCTGTAACAGTAACACGTCTCTGAGTCACGGGAGTGCTTGCGTAAAGTTGATTTGTCCAGTCACTGTCTAGGAGTTTGTATTATATTAAGTTTTATAAGTCTCGTCAATTTTCTAGATACGAATAGTTTTTTTATTAAGGCATAAACCCCAAAGAAAAGAAAAAAGAATTTTCTATTCTTTTATTTAATAGAAATTATCTTCAAAAGTTCTTAATGGATCTTCATTAAACAACCATAGCAACGTTTTTTTCCCTATAGGTTGACATTCTTCCTTCATGGCAACTGCTTTCTTTCACCTTGCAAATCAAAAATAAAATTAAAAACAAATAAAAAATAGAGGTTCAATTATATTATAAAACTCTTTTAAAGGTTTAGTTTTCTTTATCATTGTGTACATAAAAATACTTACTTATATCAGTTATATTTTTAATTTTATAGTTTTAGGGTTTTTTTTTTTTTAATATATGTTGGGTATGTTTTGGTTGTTATGTACATGGTTATGACATGATGTTCCATGCCTTGCTACCACTATAGAATGCCTCTCAGTGTAATTATCAACCACACTTAATATGTAATGGGCACATTGATAGATATATGTAATGGATGTATTTTTTAATTAATTGGAAAATCACAAAGAAATGTAGGCATTTAATTTTCACTATAGTGGAAGTCATTCTATAGAGTCTATAATGCTAAGGGTTGGTGTGCATTGTTGATTGAACTAGCTAATAATTTGAGTTTGGTATAGTGTGTAAATGATACTCCTTCCTCGAAAGGGAAACATATGCACTATCTCGCAAATGGGAATATCATTAGTAGTTGAACCTCATAAAGATACATAGATTTGTCAAACACCACACCTAGAAGATCAGAGTGAATGAGAGATATTGACAATCAATGTTTCCAATGTCAATTAATTCTCTTTTAAGTGTTAGACCTTGAGATCTATGAATCATCAAAGCCCACATCATTTTGATTGGTAGTGAAAAGTAATTGGTTTTCTATTTTCCATTTTTTGTGTTTAAATATTAAATAAGATCTATGAATCATCAAAGCTACCACAATAATAGGTTACACTTTCTGGGACATCTTAATTTTTGTTGAAATCGCATATTTTTATAAAATATAATAATTTAAACCTTGAAAGGTTCCATTTAAAGGATTGTAATTGAATAGGGTTTGATCAAACCCCCTTAGATCAAACCCCCTTGGATAGAACCCTGCTTGTTTTAGACCATACCTGTCATGGAGTCTCCTCTACACCTATCAAAATGCTGATAAAATACCACTTTTGATTAACCTTTTTGGGGATCAAATGAATTCATTTAAAATTTTATGTTTTGTAAGTATGTAGTCCTTATTATAAGCTTCCCAAAAAGTATAATTTTAAATATATTTAATTTGATTATTATATTCATTTTTTATTTCTTGTGAATGTAGGTTTTTTAATGAACATCAAGGTATTTGTTTCATACATACGAAAAAGTATGAAAATATAGAAAAAAATTCTAAAAAATGCATGTCCTCTAGGTATTGATGTCCTTATTCCAACAAAAAAAATTGAATTCCGATACATACACAAAAAGTTATGCTTTACACAGTACACCTATGTCTAAATTGTAATTGGTTTGACTTCAAAAGTTAATTAAAAGAAAAATATTCAATAAACCATTATGAAACCAAATGTATCCTCTAGGTATTGTAGTTAAAAATCTAAATTCGAAAAAATTATAATTTTATCCTTCATAGAAAACAAATTATGTTTTACACAGAACACGTCACTCTTCAAAAATGTTGTTTACTATTAGAAACTAGTTATTGAAGGAGATGGAAAAGGAAATATAATTGGATTTCAAAAAAATTTAAAAATATATATTTAGAATCTACCGACAAAATGTGACAAATCATTAGTTTACATCATCTTCAAATTCATCACGGTTTAGCAACTATAGATGTTTGAAAATGAAGATTTTTTTCAAAATGTTCATTTCAATGTTAACTTTGGCCAAAAAGTGTAACCCACTATTGTGGGATCACCCGAGTCCTCGTCCAACAAATGTAAATTAAAAAGGGGAACTGAGCACAATAGCATTATTCTAGAAAATGATTTATCAAAGTAATGAATTTGTGCCTAGTAATGACTTCTTGAATTTGAGGATCTTTTATTACACACTTTATGTTTTATCATTTTTATTGCCCTTTGAATCCAACGAGTCTGTGAATTTTAGGATTATCACACTCAAATTCCAGTTTTGGAAGAGCTTTTGTTACTCATCCTCCCACCTTTATTGAAACCCTTCATTTCTCTATGAATTTAATAATGCTTAGGCCTATTTTCATTGTAGTAATGTTGGCAATACTATGCTTTCACGAAGAGTATTTGAGTTGAAAGAAACATTTTTGGAAATAAGACATATAAACATATTTATTTTGACCATTAATCCTACTTGTATTTTATTTATCTTAACTAGGAAAAAATTATAACAAGGGTTGTGGTGCATAGTTGCAAATTTCCCTGCCTAAGACCACAAAAATAGTTTGTAGTGGCATTATGCCAAAATTACACCTTCAACATCCTCTACATGTGTGTGGCATCATTATGCATAGGTCCATTAGGGTCTAGTGTGCATGGGTGCACTATTTGAACTTGTCTATGTATAACAACATTTCTTTAATTTCTTGCCCTACTCAAGTAGAAAAGAGATCTATTTTTATAATACCCAGAAGGAAACTGTTGCACCTATGGCTACTGTAAAACTAATTATTCAAATCATCTTAGGCTATGTATTCATGTGATGTAGATTGATCAAGTTTAAAGACTACTTTGGTGGAACTTTTGGTGTAGTTAAATCGTCATGCTTAAACTGTAGGGAAACTTATAAAATATGAAACTAGAATACTCATTTGATTCTACATTTGTGTGATTGTTACCACTAGAGGAAGGATAGTTCTTAGATGTTGTAGTTGCTAGTGTCTTGGTAGACATGTACGAAAAATGTGGAAGCATAGACAAGGAACATGAACTGTTTACAAAATACCCCCAAAAGTTGTGGTCTTGTGGATTGCAAATGATTACACAGTATGCACAAAATGGTTCTTTTCTAATGTAGTGGATCGCCCAAGCTGGAAATATTTTTGTGCAAAATTTTTTTGGGCTACCTACCCAAATAAAGGTAAGGAATCTCTATGCTATCACGAATTCTTGGAAGATAGTGGTGAGGATTAGAGTGAGGGTTCAGACCTTCCAATAGTTGTGGAAACAAATAGTAGAGGTTTGGAGGATGTTCCTAGAGAGGCCAATTCCCTGGTAGTTTCTCTGGAAAGAGAGATGGGCTCAAAGCCAGTTGTGGAAGAGTTCACAAGGTGCTAGTAAGGGGCTCCATATACAACATGTGTAGAAATCTAAATTAATGCGATATATGAGCAAGTCGGGTGGAAGAAGTCACACACCTAATGGGAAATTAGAAAATTTTGGAGCTTCTAGAATATTTGTATTTGAGATGGCCTCAGAGGATTCAAGTCCTCATAAAAGGAAATCTATAAATTTAAGTTGTACTAGCAATAAAATAGACACCCTTGGTATACCTATACATGTCTTTCCAATCTCTCAGATGCCTAGGAGTGAAAGAATGGAGCTACAAAATCAGTTATAATTGGAACTTGACCAAGCAAGATCCACCGGACAAAACATTGAAAGCAAAGAAATTTAGGTTACTTTTTAGGTAGTGTTCCAATAGTAAGTGATAGCTACATTTCAAGTTTGGAAGGTAGATGCTAAGAAAGTAACCCTATTAAAGAAGGCATTGGGTCCCATGCAATTCAAGCCCCAAGATCATTTCAAGTAGATAATTGTTTAGGAAGTTAGAGTGTTGCTCAAGTGTTGAAATTGCTAGAGCAATAAAACTGAAAAACAATTTAACAATTCACATTGTAAATGATAACAAAAATAAATTGGAATTTCATTATAATCTTTCGTTGTAATTTTACATTCCATACAATGGCTTATAAAGACTTATTTTTCCCCTGTAACTGCCTACCAGATAACTTCTTGAAAACTAACAACTAATCTAAAACTAATTTATTAAATGTAAACCTTATTTCCTAACAATCCCCCTTTAAGGTTTACATCAAAAAAGAGGGGAAAAAAAAGAAATACTGTATCAACATCAACCTAAATTCCTTCTGTCTAGGTAAATGTCTGATTAACCAGCTTTGCATCAACCCAAACTCCTCTGTCTAGGCAAATGTCCAACTTTGCATCAGCCCAAACTCCATTGTCTAAGCAAATGACCAACTCTGCAGCAACATCAACCTAAACTTCTTTTGTCTAAGTAAATGTTAAAACCACTGTATCAGCATCAACCTAAACTTCTCTGTCTAAGTAAATGTCTGATTATACAACTCCAACTCATCAACCTATGAAGTGAGACACTCAACTTTCCACAGATACCACATAGAAACAATAACTCATTAGATTTGTGGATTCAACTATCCACAAACTAACAAACCACTATCCCGCCCCCCTTTACTCCTGAAGAGATTGGAGATAAAAACTGGTGCTTCTCATGCAATGTGTCATCTTTGAGCAAGAAGCTAACTTGAGATGACCAAAATTCCTCTTGCCTCCAATGCCTTCAACCTCTGATATGACCTTGTTACACTTTATTCACTTGATGTTTCATTAAACTCTTCGATAGAACAAGCTTGTACATTTAAAATCTCTGTCCGATGTAACATGGATGGTTTGAAGAATTTATTATGCAAAAGTGACAATTTGAGTATTTCAATTTCTAGTGATAATTCATCCTTCCAATAATTAACTCAAAATCAAATATCTTTGCAAATATAAAATAAACTCCAATACTAACCTTATTTCTCCTTATTTTCCATTTAGAAAACACATTAACCTTGTCTCTTATCTCTTGCAATTTCAATTTTAATGCCCATTCCCGATTTTTTTTTTCTCTCCAAAAAAATCTCATTTACCACGAATAAGAATGATGCAAAAGATATATAGTGATACTACCAGTCATACGGTTGGCGCAGTAGGATCAAACACTGGCAGATATGACTCATAGAAATTAAATAAAAAAATGCTCATAAAGATGATTTAACACTCCTTGTTCTTTGCAACTGCTGAAAGCAATAAAAACAACCAAACTGTTGGTAGCGTCCTTCCACAATATATGAAGTATTCCTGTGTTTTTTTTTCCTCCAAAATGCCTCTGAAAACTAATACCTTCCTTCCAATATGCAGTCCTCCACTTACGTCAATTTCTCCATGCCCTTGGGCAGTATATGGTCACCAGTGTAGTGCCATTAGCAGATATTCATGGCGGCAGTAAATGATATTCTTTTCTTGCACAGAGAAAATTTCTCTCGTACAAAAATGTCTTCCACAACCTCTACGCTACTTTTTGAATGTTCCAGCCTTGTATATCCATGGGAAATCAAACAGTACACACCTTTAATTAAGTAGCATTCTCCAGCGCATATTCCATGTTTGGAATTCCACGCTGAGCCTCCTTTACGCATAGCAAGTCTCCACACGCCCTTCACGTGATTTTTAATCACAGGCACACATAAACTATTAATGCTCTAATACCACTGGCATTAATACCACTGTTGAAATTGGTAGAGCAATAAAATTGATAAAATTGAAAAACAATTTAACAATTCATATTGTAAATGATAACAGAAATATAAATTAGAATTTCATTATAATTTTTCATTGTAATTTACATTCCATACAATGGCTTATAAAGCCTTATTTTTCCCCTAACTACCTACTGACATAACAGAAAATGTAAATCTTATTTCCTAACATCAAGATCTCAATTTTGAATATTTATCTTCTAATGGTAAGATTCCTCTTTGAGAAGTCAAATTCTAAAGGCAGTGTTAAGCAAGGCCTTTCGGAAGGATTTGAATCAAGAAATGGAAAAAGATAGACAATGTATCCAGTTTAAATTAAAACCCACCCCAAGCAAATGAAGAAATGGAAAAAGACAGTGTATATAGTTCTTAGAATTCCTTTATAGATATAGCACCAAATCAATGATAGTTGATAAAGAATTATTCTTGAGCCAATACAATATATCAATAACAGATAAGCAAATGTGATACATTTTGCAAGGCTAAGTGAATAGCCTCTTGTTCCATCTCTCTCTTTTGTTTGGCAGTGCTTGTAGCCTTTACTTCTGCTCTCGTTCTCACTGCTTCTACGGCCTTAGATTTAGTTTGAATTCTTGCTTTTTCTGATAAATAAAAAGTATGCATCAATATTTATAAAAATAAAGTAGAAAAATGTTGCAACCTATCAGCTAAGCCCCAAATGGCCAGTACTTAGATTCACTAACCTTCTCTTTGAGATTTTTCTATTTCTTCTCTCTCACGTCATAGCTTCTGTAGATCTCCCCTGTTATGCTAAACACACACAAATGCAAGAAATAAATGGCATATCCACTCACTAAGACTTAATTGCACTCTTTTGAAACAGTAAATCAATTAAACTATCAGCTTTATTTCAAGCAAATTACTTGCTCAATATCAATTTCCTACCTAAATGAAAGGCAATGACCAACACTCACCTGGATGAGTGTCTTTTGAATTTTCCCAAGATTTTAAAATTGTGTCTGCAAAGCAACTCTTCAACATGGTATCCCAGAGATGTATGTCTCGGGAGACCTGCCTCCCAGCCTCCACGTGGAGTACTTTCCCCTAACAAGTGATGATACTGAAATGGTAAGGCCATATGATGAAAAGGAAAACATAAAATCCTATTGATCGATATCATGATCTTCTATGAAGAAACGACTGCCTTGCGGCGTAGCATCTATAAATTGGAATATTGGAATATTTCAGATAACACAATAGACATACCGAACCTATAGTCTCACGATCATATTAGACTATCTACTTGCTGCCACTAGTGGACTCCACAGCTCCCTGGAGAAACCATATTCACTTTCAGTCAATATACATGCAAATCAGCAAGTTTGTAGATACTTCACATCCCAAAAAAATCAAATACATAAGTCAATTTCTACATCAAACAAAGAGCCAAGAAATATGAGGAACCATTTTTATTTAAAAGTTAAAACCAGTAATCTAATCCATTCGTAACACTACTTGCACTACAACATTTGGAATCCCACCTTAGAAGGTGCATATGCATAATGCACTTTATCCATAACCAAGTCAGTTCCTGATGAGATTTTTGAATTAGAATATGTAAGCACAAGGTTGAATGGAAATAAAAATAGGATGAAGTAGATAAATCTAACCCTGCAATGTCCCGCCACCAGAGGAAAATCCAAAATCACTGCATGAGCTATTGCTGGAACTACTAAATTTGATGTTGGCAATTGTCATCTCCTCAATGTCAATGATAGGGAAGTGTGTAGCTGGCATGCCATCCCCACCAGCATCAACATATTCATTGCCAACATCACCGTCTATACATAAACAAATGTTTATATGACCCAAAGAACTAAATTGCAAATACTGAATGAAAGAAAAGGAAAGACAAATTCCAACTTTCTATTAAAACTATCAGACCTTGTTGGGCTATCTTTTAATACTTATAGCCAAGTCCCATCACAAGGGCCTTCAAAAACCTAGAAATCAACGGCCATTCCAAGAAACACAAAGCAAGTGCATATCTATAATTGGTGAATAGGTCATGTCTAGGCATTGTGTATGTTCGTTTTTTTTAGAACTTGTCTTGTTTGAACCTAAGTAAATTGATTAATTTTCCAAGAATTTTGATGAGTGGAGTGATATGTGTATTGTATTCTAGTATAGAATGAATTATTTATTACCTTAGAGAAAATTAGACAAAAGTCTTCATTATAATGATTTATTTAATGACCAATTTGAGAGGTTATTTCATGTGGTTGTAGCTTCATAATATGGTTCTTTTTTACCTTGTCTTATGCCTAAAATGAGTAATTTTAGCTCATGCCATTGGGATTTGAACAACCATCAGTTATCTTCTAGATGTAAATCCATACATAAATACTTGAACACATATCGATGCACCCCATAACATCAAATCAAGGCCTTGGGTCAGGCACTAACAATTGTTTGTTTATTGGTGCAAAAAAAATTCTGTAAGTTGTCAATGTGATAAGTTTACAATATGACGTGATTAAAAGAGTTTGAGTAAAAAGAGTAGATGGGCAGGTCAGCTAGGATCAGTGATCAAGGTATTTCCTTGTTGACATGTGCTAGGGCTCGTTGGAGTGGTTGTAGCCCCCCAAACTGTGTTGAATGTAATTGTGACTTAGATGTTTAGAGACTTGTGTGTGTCTATATGTATGCATGCTTGTGCATGTGTCAATTGGTTAATCTAGTGATATTGAGTTATAGATTGGCCGAGTAGTGGATGCCATAATTTTCCTAGATTGGGTAAGTGGGGGTGGATTCCATTCCACATGGTCGCATGGCGCTTCAATTGGAGTGTGTTGAAACATTCTTTTGTGGGGAATTGCAAACATGACACATGACAGCAACGGAAGCCCCATTCTGTATTTCTCCCTTAGAGTGATATGTGTATTGTATTCTAATATAGAATGAATTATTGATTATCTTTAAAGAGAGAAAATTAGACAAAAGTTTTGATTATAATGATTTATTTAATGACGAATTTGAGAGGTTATTATATGTGGTTGTAGCTTCATAATATGGTTCTTTTTTACCTAGTCTACAAAAAATACTTGAACACAGATCGATGCACACCAGAACATCAAATCAAGGCCTTGGGTCAGGCACTAACAATTGTTTGTTTATTGGTGCAAAAAAAAATTCTGTAAGTTGTCAATGTGATAAGTTTACAATATGATGTGATTAAAAGAGTATGAGCAAAAAGAGTAGATGGGCAGGTCAGCTAGGATGGTGAAACACCTCATGTTTGTCTTTTATCTACTTAATTATTCATGGGTTGTGGATGGTGTATTCTTTTTGAAAGTATGTTCATTTAAAAATAATTATCTTTGATTTTGAATTTGTTGCAATAAACAAGATACCATTGTGTATAACATTTGAATAGAAACATGAACAACATTTGAATAGAAACATGAACGTAACTCTCAATCTTGAAAAAAAAAACATAATAACCTCGCCCTCCAATCTTGATTGAGCAAACTTTATTGAACAAAAAGAATTGATCTCAAGTAAAAGGGATTAGATAATTGATGGTACAGTATACTACAATTCTCCTAAATCCAGAAGAAAATACTTGCAATTCAAAAGAGAGGACAACCTCTGACAGATATACCTGGAGCAGTAGGACAGGAAGCAAGTGAGCAGTGATCTATCTGTATTCCCCACCATTCAAGCATCTTCTTCTGACTACCGAAACTAATGTAAAGTAGTACTCCCATTAATGGTGTGCCTACATCCAAAGATGCTGACAAAACATAGTTGTACCTCTACCACCACCCTTTCCTCAGTCTAAATATGAAGTAATTGAAGATGCTCCCAATGATGATCCATGTCCCAATGTTGACAAGAGTTGCAGGAGGCATGCTTGCAAAACCACCCAAACGCACTGGTATGTTGATCAATTTCAACCATTTTATTTCTGGGAACAACTTGTTTAGAATCCACACTGGCACCAGGAGAAGTGCACCCAGAAAAAATAACCATACCAAATTTTTGTATGGCCCAAGTGGTTCAAACAGTCACTTGGGACCAACAAGGCGCCATATCACAGAAGCATCAAATGTTACTCTACCCTTTGGACATGTCCAAGGGCTGTCAGTAGGAAGAGAGTCAACATCACAGATATGTTCTATCCTTGCTAGCATCCACCATGCTATGCACAGATTAACTGTGCCTGCAAGGATTGTGCCCACAAGCAGTGCAGATTCATAAATTAGCCCTCATTAAAATGAGCGTGTTTGTTCCACTTGTAAACAAATTAAATGTAAAAGTAAAATGATATATACATAAATAATCAGTCTAGAAAAATAGCAATAACCACACCTGAGCAATGTACATGCACATGGAGGATTCTTCATGTAGTGCCCAATCTTGAGATCGGCTAGAAAAGAAAGAGTATGTGTGGTACTGATCCTTCCATATGTCTTGAAAAGTATATTTGCTATTGGTTTTCCTGGAAACAAGTACCCAATAACAAATTCTGCAACAACATTGTAGGTTGGTTGCTGTTTGGACAATAGAAGCATATATGTTTTAGCTGGAATCTACTTTATTCCTAGAATCCCTATTTACTCTTACTGGGTATAAAAATAGCATGAGTGCAATTTCCCATATGGCAGGAAAATTATGTTGATAACTCATTTTCCATTTGGGTGCAAAGATGTAACTGTAGGTAATTTCTTAGTAAGCATATTCAACATTTCCCTCATTTCAAAGTGCTATTACATTTATAGTCATGTGATGTGCACATGCAGACATATGTTCTCATGTAATCATGTTTCAGATATCTGCTTCTTAATAAAAGAAAGGGAAGACAGAAGTATTCCCAACTTAGTTTGTAGTTTCCTGAATAACTCCAATGGGAAAATTTAATATACATGCGAGTCTGGATGCTAGCAGCATACCCCACCATGGAAGATAAACATCATCCTTCCATATAACACAGAGCATAATTGATAAATCCATACTGGCCACTAGTAGGATGAGAAACCACCACTGAGGGACATGCCTGTAAGCTTTCATTAAGCGTGCATGTACATATGGTCTATCTGTGTTCAGAGAAGATCTGCTCTGCTTAAGAATTTCACTGTGCAAATGAAGTGTTAGTCAGATTTTTACTCGTGGAGGGTGTGATTTGAGGAATTTGAGCAATACAACCAAAATATTCATAAAAGAAATGTCAATAAGCCTAATGCTTTCCAATACAGACTTAGGGATGTAGGTAATTCTTTTTGATGTACTTGAAATTTCTTCTAAGTTCATAAAAATAGATGAAACCTGTTCTTGTCATGCCAATAAAATATGAAACAAAGAACGGTTGATGGAGAACTTACCTTCCATTATAGAGCATAACATGGGTAAGTGTTGCAGCAATCCTTGCAAAGCCAAATCCAGTAGAGAAAGCAAACAATGTGCTGAGGTATAGTTTTCAGTATTTATTGTAAGCATCAATATCCATGTGGTGTAAGAATAAGAGTTGTATATACTTTTGACCAGTGGATATGAATAATTGACTTGAGAATATTGGAAATGCCCTTGCATTGTAAATATCAAATTTTCAATATGATAGTGCAATGAATATATAAACAAATAAGAAAAATCCAATGCCAATGTTAACTATGGAAAGCCAGGGGTTAACAAGGGGCTTCCAAGATATGATGAAATACCAGCCCAATCTAGGGTCACAACACCAATACCTAAACCATGAAATCCAGAGCCAATTTGATTTGTTGTGACACTCTGTGGACTTAGCAAATCCTTGAAAAAAATGACAAGATTGAAAAGAGATATCCAGGCAATGCAGTCCCTGTACTTTTAGCCGAGTTTCTTGGTGACATGAATTTCACTTATCATACAGTTCTTTGCCAACATTTCTAATTCAAACATAGAAAAACATTGTAAGCTTGTGAATACTTCCATTCTATTGAAGAGTTATATAGTCAGAGCAGAGCAACAATCTTCCATACAAACCTGATTATACTGTATCCTACTTATGTCCAAGATAGTCTGTGACAGCCCAAGAAATCTCTGCTTTAGACTTAACAAAAGGCTTTTAGCTCTGTCTGCAAGAAATTCTCTCTTATCTGCATCTCCCATCAAATCTTTAACAATACCCCATGAAGATTTCTTGTTTGGCCGATTCTTCTTTCCATACATTGATTGTCTCCCATGAAGTTTTCACCGCCAAACATGGATAGCAGCTTCAATGTGATTTGTAATTTCTAGTGTATGGTGTTCAGACGACAAATCTAGGTAGTCTAGCAGATAGTCTGGAGGAAACTGTTCTGCATTTATGTAGTGGTCGATGATATCTCCAAGATGGCTGGGCTTATCTCACACAATCTAAGCTTTGACTGCTTAGTGGCAGATGTTGGCCCATTCCTTTCGCCAATTTCCGTTCTCGTTCAAGCAGCAGTCACTGTTAACATTCAAATTCAAACTCTGTTCCTGCGCAGAAGTTTGGTGGATCCGTGTAAGTGTTTGATTGCATAAAATAACAGATAGCGTCTCATGGAAAATGGTTGCTACAGACATCGGCGTACTCACGAGGCAGTCGTACTGTTTCACGATATGCAACAAACAAGTTTCCAACCCGATCAGTTTTCATTTGCCAGCGTACTCCCGGCCTGTGCCAAAATGGGAGCTTTGGAACAGGGTATGGACATCCATCACAGGATAAAGGATAGAGTAATTTTGTCAGCTGTTGTAGTTGAAACTGCCCTGGTAGACATCTATGCAAAATGTGGAAGCATAGACAAGGCACGTGAACTGTTTGACAGAATGCCATGATTGCAGGATATGCAAAATGTGGAAGCAGAGACAAGGCACGTGAACTATTTGACAGAATGCCTCAAAGAAATGTGTGCTCATGGAATGCCCTGATTGCAGGATATTAATAAAATGGATTTGTTGAAAAGGCTTTAGAAACTTTCAACCAAATGCAATTGGCAGGTGTAAAGCAAGACTCTACAACCTTTGCTAGCATCCTCCCAGCTTGTGCCAAATAGGAGCTTTGGCATAGGGTATGGACATCCATCAAAGCATAAAGGATAGAGGAATTTTGTCAGACTTAGTTGCAACTGCTCTAGTAGATATGTATTCAGAATGTAGCTACATATTCATAAAACTTGCATATTTAATTTTTGAGGTAATTTTGATACCATAATTGTGGTTATAATTCACCATACAAACTAATGAAGAATATAGAAATTAAGGGAGTTGAGGAAAGTTTAGATGAGGTATATGCTTAGGTTGAAATTAGTGAAATAATATTTTGTGGATGTGTATTATGTGTGTGTGACTTGTGATGTTATTAAATTCTATGATCTATTAAGTTGCGATGCTTCAGGGATAAACTGTGTGCAAGTTTTTATCTCAACGTTTCAGATCACACTCCATGATCCATCATTAGGAGAAAGCAAGAGAAGAGAGCAATAGAAATGATAATTTGCAGACTAGTTGATCTCAAATGGAACAAGGAGCACGGGAACCAAGTAGTTGATAGGAGAAAAAGAAAAAATATAAAAATCAAAGAGATAATAAGGAAAACAAAGAAAATTAAAATAAGAGAAAAGAATAATGTGAAAATAAAGATAAGTATAAATAGATAAGTTTATGATTACAGATAAATACAAAATATAAAAATAGTTGAAAGAAATATATACATAGAAAATGCAATAAATAGGAAAAAATAAAGGATTATATATATATATATATATATATATATATATATATATATATATATATATATATATATATATATATATATATATATATATTCGAAAAAGAAAGACAAAAAGGTATAGCCATCCATAAAAGCATAGCACAAAGAAAAAGATTTCCCATAAAGAAGGAGGAAATAATAAATATAAAATTTAAAATGATGTCTCTTTCTATGATCTATGTCGAGGCTAGAGTTTTCAATGTGGTTGTGTGAATATGCCATTCTATGTTTGTGAATTCATGAGTTTGATGGTCTGATGTCTAAGTTGAGATCCTCGTGTATGCGTTTGATCTATTGTAATATAGTATGCATGTGATCCAATGACAAGGAAGACTCTATGGACTAAATTGTTGATCATCCTTTAGGCCTCAATGGAGTTGTATAGTTGCCATTTTACAAGGAGAATAGCTCCATGGTCATTCATGCATAAAGTAACATAGTAGAACTATTTTGGTGAATCAAATATCCAAATGATGGTCATCCTAGTAGATATGGGATATTTTCTATCTCAATTACATGTTGAATAGTGTGCCTTTCCATAGTGAGCTGTTGCCTTGATTATCAAGATGTTCTTAAGATGATTTTTATCTCAGTTTAAAGTTGGATGGTATTGCTTTGCTATAGCGAAGTGTTACATTGTGATCAAGGTATTTCCTTGTTGACATGTGCTTGGGCTCATTGGAGTGGTTGTAGCCCCCCAAACTATGTTGATGTAATTGTGACTTAGATGTTTAGAGACTTTGTGTGTCTATATGTATGCATGCTTGTGCATGTGTCAATTGGTCAATCTAGTGATATTGAGTTATAGATTGGCCTAGTAGTGGATGCCATAATTTTCTTAGATTGGGTAAGTGGTGGATTCATGCCACATGGTCGCATGACGCTTCAATTGGGGTGTGTTGAAACATTCTTTCGTGGAGAATCGCAAACATGACACATGGCAACAACGGAAGCTCCCTTATGTATTTCTCCCTTAGACTTCCTTTTATCTGACCCGAGCCCACCCTTAGGTGAGATTGGTAACACTTGGCAGCCTAGTGCAAATGGAAAATGCCATTGAACTGTCAAAGCTTACAGATGCAAGAAACCTCCATGTGTTTCCTTCCCGCGGGCTTCCTTGTTTAAAGGTGCCAGGCTGATCAATCTTAATTTTCAAAACCGATAAGGGGCAAAATACTTTCACCTATTTGTGACTCAAAATTGTTGCTAGCAACAACAAGTTAACACTGATATGCTTTGACTCATAACAAAATTACTCTACATTATTATTGAAAATAAATGACTTGGAATTTAATTATAAATTTATCCAAGTTCTTATGATTAGTACTTATTTATACTCTTGGACATCTTTGGACATAATTATAAATGTTAATAAACTAGTATAGAGATCTTGAATACATCTATCTAAAAAATATGGAGAGTTATTTTATTTACTTAAAAGTTATTTAAGTTTAATTTAGAGCTATTTAAGAATTATTTTATTTTATTTTTTATTTTTATTTGAAAAGCTTATTTTTTGCATTGTTTATTTTATTTTTATTTGGAGAGCTATTTTTATTTACTTAAGAGTAATTTTATAGTTTTTTTTTTATTTTTTATTTTTTAAAATTTAAGAGTTATTTTATTTTACTTTAAAACTATTTTATTTAGATTTTTGTGCTTCTGAGAAAACTGTGTTGCTTTTTTTGTCTCAACGTTTTAGATCACACTCTGTGATCCATCATTAGGAGGAAAGAAAGTGAATGTAAATATATTCAATGTTGCTTTTACCTATTTATTCAATGTTATATATTTATATTTACTTTTTGTGTTATATCCTCTTGCCTTACAATTAGTTTTATTTGTTTCGTTTTTATTCCTTGAGGTTCTCTCTTTTTATCTTCCATTTTAAATTTAATTTTAATTTATTTACTTAGAATCTTATCTATTTTTCCTCTCCCCTATGGGTCTTCTCTAGCTTATCTCATCTTCCGTGACTACCTCTATGCTCTCTTTTTAAGAAGCCTCTCTGCAAGTCAATCTCATGTGCATTCTCCTCCTTTCCTCCTGATGATGGATCATGGAGTGTGATCTGAAACGTTGAGATAAAAAAGCAAACATAGTTTTCCCAGAAACACTAGCACTATCACTATGGACTGTGGAAATATCATGTCTACAAGTGAATGTAAATCTGAAACATTGAGACAAAAAAAGTAACACAATTTTATCCAAAGCACAAATATCTATCATCATGGACTGTGAAAATACCATGTCTGCAACTATTTTATTTACTTAGGAGCTATTTTGTAGTGTTATTTTATTATTTAATAAATGTAACACACTCAATCATTATCATACTCCTTGTGCTACTATAGAAAATATCTTCAAAATTGTTTCTTTCTTATAAAGAACACTTAAGAATGCTATCAAATAGTTAATAAACAAATATTTAAGACCATTTGAACTAAACAATTTATATAATAACTTGAAAAAAAGAGAGCTCTGAAAGAGCTGGAGTCCCTGCCAAATGGAATAGACATGCTTATGTATGTTTGCAATTGATATAGGTTTATAATTTTTGTTGTGATGTTTGTGTCGGTGAGTTTGATGACATCAGAAGGTATCACATGTAGCAGTATGCCAATGGTTGCAACAAGGTGTAGACAATAGGAACTCGAATGTTTTATTTCATAGATCTATTGATATAGTTAGTTGGACATTGAGAGGTATGAAGTTATTTAAGTTTGTTTGGAGTGTATTTTTAATGGAATAAAATGCATGTATAATTAAAACTAGTAGTGTTTTTTAATTTGGTGGCTTTATCCATGTTTTAATTTACATGTATATAGTAAAATGAAGGCAAGAAAGAAGTATATATTTTCCCATAGATAGAGTGAGCTTGGATCAGTACAAAATTGTTTGTTTGTATAGTTGAAATTGAGACGAATCATTTATGTATCAATGAATATATCCTATAACTATAAATGAAAGATGGAAAATGCTGGTGTATTTATGCATCTTTATTTTGTTATTGCTATGCACGATGATAATTCTTATGCTTAAATTTAGAAATTCTAAAAGCGTATAAAGTTGTAATTTATAGTTAGTGTTATGCACCATGAAAATTTCAATGCTAAAATTTAAAAATTCTAAAACCATATGAAGGTGTAATTTATTAGTCAATGACAAGGAAAATTGATGTTACCATTCATGTTTATTTATAGACATGATAGTTGTATAGTTGTTTGCATCTATCTGTACACATCCATTGCCACTTAAATAGACAATCAAGCATCTACAAATGATGTTTATAAACTTATTGTACTATTGGAAGTGATTAAGGCAAGAGAAAATGACCTATTTTTTGGTCAAATTTCAAGTTTTTAAAGCATTTGTGTTAAAACATATCGTTTGCTAATATAAAATCTAGTTGTATTTGTTTTAGGTTTTTCCAATAAGAACATCAATACCCAATCAGGAAAAAATCAAAGCATATAAGTGGTCAATCAACCCTAGATAAACTATGTATTTGACACTTGTAATTTGTGCCATGCGACATAAAGTATGGTAACTTGAGGTGTGTTAGATGGTTGAGGTATGGGTATTGCCTATTTTGTCATCATGTGTGAAGTATGGTTTTTGACTAAACTAGATCATTAGGGCTAATAGATGATATATCTTTGCTCATATACATTATTTTTTTTCTAGTTTGAAGAGGTTTTAAGCATTGCATATGGTCATTTCTCTTTAATTGTTCTATATCAAAACCCTAGGAAATATTCACCTTAGCCTAGCAAATAGAAAACAAGGAGAAGCTACTCTTTCTCATGGATTGGTCCAAAGTTGTCCTTGCATGATCATAAGTTGCAAGTGCGATTGCTTAGGGTAAATTTCACAGTGGCTCAAGGAAAGAGTTGTCTTTAGGTTTGAGGAGTCAACAGTTGTGACACCAAAAATGGTACTATTCTTGGGGATTCATTGAGGGTTGTCATCATCTAAGTGTACTAGTTTATAGTTTTAGGGTTTAAGGTTCATAGTTTAGAATTAAATTTTAGTTTTAGGGTTTACAGTTCATAGTTTTTAGGTTTATAGTTAAATTTAGTGTTTGAACATTTATATTTCATAGTTTGATGGTTTATTGTTCATAGTTTAAGGGTTCATAGCTAAAATATGTGTTCTGGGGTTTATAGTCTATAGTTTTAGGGTTTATTGTTCATAGTTTTAGGGTTTATAGTTAAGTTTAGGATTTCAGGGTTTACATTATATGCTTTTGATGAAACAAGAACATAGATCCATAGACAAAAACAAAATTCAGGCTTATCTACAAAGAGAAGTAGATTTATTCTAGATTTTTATGACATATTTTATGACTAGATTATAATTCCATAATAACATGGTCTAGAGTATATTAATGGTATTTGTGTATTGAATGTTATAATTCATGTTGTGCATATTTTTTGATTGTCTTGGTCACTTTTTTTAACATATGTTTGTATTATATACAAGATATTGTAATTGTGCATGCATATGATATAAAGTTAATGTAGTATTGCTTTGAAATCGCTAGTGTTATATAAAGATATGTTAAAAAATAAAAATAAATAAAAATTATTCTGTTTTATACTCTCTATATTCATTCTTGATATTGTTGTAAATGATTTGGTAGTGATAAAATATGATACATTGAAGTCACTTATTTTTAATATATTCATCAAAATCTGTTAAATCAATAAACCCATGGGATTGTTATAAATTAGTAAAAGCACTTGAAGGTTATGCATGTTTAAGATTTAAATTTATATGTTTTAACCAAAGAAATTATAATCTTTGATGCTTGATTGGCTATTTAAGTGACTTTAGAAAAACAAATTGAATTAGTCTACAATTACTAAGATAATTGTTCTTCAGATCTTGCATTTGCTTTGTCAGTAATACGTATGTTTCCTAATCTTCTTAAACAAAAATAAACAAGAGGTTGTAAAAATAGAGTAACCATTAGTGAACTACAGTAATCATCCAAACTTTATAGAACTCGAAGAGATGATATATCATATTTCTAAAGAATCAAATAATATTGTTATAATCAAAGCATGTCTTCGACTACAAGAAAATAGTTAAATGATCATTCCAGATTGCGTCAACCACTCCCACAATATTGAATTCATAAGAAAGTTTACAATATTGTTATAATCAAAGTGTATGTGTTCACCTACAAGAAAATGATTAAAGGATAGTTACATATTGTGTCAAGGACTGCAAAACATAGAATTCGTAAATAGTTATACTTTTTAATTCCTAATGGAAGAATTAAGTTAATGTCAATAAAGACTAGTTTGCTATTTTGTTTCCATCATGTCTAGGTCATACATTTTTAGATTCCTATGTAGCTCTTTAATTCACCATATCATCTTCCAAGTTTCTATAGAAGTGCTATTGCTCCCTTTGGGCAACTATGAGGTAAGTCAAGGTAATATTTGTTAAACTATGGGCAGCCTTTTACAATAAAAAAGAGATTACATTGTTAAAAAAAACAAAATTATGTTAAAATAGCAATGCGAAAATGATTTTATTAAATAAAATAAGATGTAACTACATAGAAAGAACCAACTTTTTTTGCAAAGTTAATAATTTATTATTAATGTTAGTTAGGACATAAGGACTAATTTCAATCATCCCCTATTATCAGATCAACTATAATGACTTTGATCATGAATACATATAAAAAGAATTCATGAAGTATGAAACACTAGAATCTGTGACACTATATCATCAGTTGGTATTGATCCTTATTGATGTATTTTGGCTTGTCTACAAAAAAAACTAGATTTATTTTAGACCTTTTCGACATATTTTATGACTAGATTATAATTTCATAATAACATTGTCTAGAGTATATTAGTGATATCTATGTATTTAATGGTATAACTCATGTTGTGCTTATTTTCCAAATGTTTTGGTCACCTTTTTGTAACATATGTTTGTATTATATACAAGATATTGTAATCATGAATGAATATGATATAAAGTTAATGTAGCATTGCTTTGAAATCGCTATTGTTATATAAAGATATGTTAATAAAAAATTAAATAAATTAAAACTCTTGAGCTTTATACTTTATATATTCATTCTAGATATTGTTGTAAATAATTTGATAGTGATAAAATATGATACATTGAAGTCAGTTGTTTTTAATATATTAATTAAAATCTCTTAAATTAATAAACCTATGGGATTGTTATAAATTAGTAAAAGCACTTAAAGGTGTTATTGCTAAGATAGGATTAGAGAATATGATTGCATGGCTTATGATGGAATTTTATATTATCTTAGAACTGTATATCAAATGCTTGATGTGCATGTTTAAGATTTAAATTTAGACGTTTTAACCAAAAAAAAAAATAATATTTGATGCTTGATTGACTATATATTCATTCTAGATATTGTTGCAAATAATTTAGTAGTGATAAAATATGATACATTGAAGTTAGTTGTTTTTAATATATTCATCAAAATCTCTTATATTAGTAAATCTATGGGATTGTTATAAATTAGTAAAAGCACTTAAAGGTGTTATTGCTAAGATAGGATTAGAGAATTGGATTGCATGGCTTACGGTGGAATTTTATATTCTCTTGGAACTTTATATCAAATGCTTGATGTGCACATTTAAGATTTAAATTTAGATGTTTTAACAAAAAAAATTATAATCTTTGATGCTTGATTGGTTGTTTAAGTGACTTTAGAAAAACAAATTGAATTAATCTACGATTGCCAAGATAATGGTTCTTCAGATCTTGCATTTGCTTTGTCAATAGTAACTATCTTTCCTAGTCTTCTTAACCAAAAATAAATAAGAGATTACAAAAGTAGAGTAATTACTAGTGAACTACAACAATCATCCAAACTTTATAGAACTTGAAGAGATATGATTTCATATTTGTAAAGAATCAAATAATATTGTTATAATCAAAGCATGTGTTCGACTACAAGAAAGTAGTTAAATGATCACTCCAGATTGTGTCAACCACTCCCACAATACTGAATTCATAAATAAGTTTACAATATTTTTATAATCAAAGTGTATGTGTTCACCTACAAGAAAATGATTAAATGATAGTTACATATTGTGTGAAGCACTCGAAAACACAGAATTTATAAATAGTTTTACTTTTTAATTCTCAATGGAAGAATTAAGTTAATGTTAGTTAAGACTAGTTTGGTGTTTTGTTTCCATCATGTCCAGGTATACATTTTTAGATTCCTATGTAGTTCTTCAATTTACTATATCATCCTCTAAGTTTTTGTAGAAGTGCTATTGCTCCCTTTGGGAACTATGAGCTAAGTGTACATAATTTTTGTTAAACTATGGGCAACCTTTTACAATAAAAAAGAGATTACACCCTTTAAAAATACAAAAATATGTTAAAAATAGTAATGTGAAAATGATTTTATTAAATAAAATAAGATGTAACTACATGGAAAGAACCAAATTTTTATGTGAAGTTAATAAAAAACTATTAATGTTAGTTAGGACATAGGGACTAACTTGAGTCATCCTCTATTATGAGATCAACTCCAATGACTTGGTTGATGAATACATATAAAAATAATTCATGAACTATGAAACACTAGAATCTATGACACTATTTCATCAGTTGGTACTAATCCTTATGGATGTATACATCTGTTCTTGTGAATGAAGACACTATCTATCAGTATAAGTGCAACACTATCAGGTGTAAATTGAGCAATATCCATAACCCAAGAGTGAAGTTGGAAATAGAGTCAGTTTACTATTTACAAGACTTCTGCAATCAGGGATACAAGGAAGCACAGGTACAACATTTTAACTAAATAACACACAATTATTTAACATCAATTAGAAAGCTCCTAATCGATTAGCTTCAAAGGCTGACATAAGCCATTTGATTGTCTTTACAAACAATTGCTTGGAATGAGTGGCCATCTCTGAACTTAGAACTGAGACAACAATCAGAATGAGCCTCAAGAGAATAGGGATAAAGCATTGAGATGGTGTTTAGCGCTCCATCATTGCCTTCGCAATCATGATCACTGCTAAGAAATGCATAGTTAGTAAAAGTAGCTCTATGGAAAATTGCATACAAAAAGTGGAGAATAAATATGTATATTTGCACTTTGTCACTTACTTGTATCTTTTGAAAGGAGGTTCTAAATAGCTAGGCTGACATCATTGACTCATCTGTAGTAGGAAATTACAAATGCAAAGATGTAAAAAAATTAGAAAACAACAAGTGTAAAAGATATAGGAGATTACACATGTTTTTTTTCACTTTTAATATGATAGACGTAAACCTTGTCAATAGAGGGAGGTGCGATTTGCAAAAGATTATCGATAGATGAAATGATTTTATATGAAGACACTTCACATTTTTCTAAACGCAATTTTTATTTTTATTTACTAGACTAAAGTGCAGTCGACATGCATGCATGCAGAGAGAAGAGTAGTTCTATTCTTAATTGTGTCCAACATAGAAGTCGATAGACATAAATGATATGAATAGCCACAGTTGTTAGTTTCATCAAGCAAGCTGAGAAAATTAATGAACAACAACAAAATGATAGTGCAAAAGATAGAGGAACTTACAAATGCCTATTTTTTTCGCTTCCAATACAATGGATATAAATGTTGTCAAGAGACACAGATTTTGTGTTGGTCAAACAGACTATATGAAACAACATTAGAAATGCATGAAAGAATTCCAATAGAAACAACCCATTACGAATTGATTGGATGATTTTATACAAAGACATTTTGCACTTATTTAAACCTAATTTTGATTTTTGTTTTATAGATTGAAGTACAGTTGGCATGCATATGTGCAAAGAAAAGATTTGTTGCATTCTTATCTAAGGCCAATAGAGAAGTTGACACTAATGTATTATGGTGTTAAGTCTTTAACTCAATGACAAAGACCAAGCCATAAAAGCGTTCAAAGATAGGGAAAAGTAGACATCAACTCATAAAATGCATGAACAACAAAAAAATGACTATGTAAAATATGTAGGAACTTACAAATGATTCGTTCTCCACTTCCAATATCATAGATATAAACCCTTTGAATGGAGGCAAGATTCTCCATCATCAAACTAGTTGAAGAAATGAATAAGCAGAAAAAAAAATCTTTTGCTTATGAGGCTTAAAACTTTGCATCATAAGCCATCGATGCCACCTGTATTTCAGTCTCTTGATAGTAAATGAAAATTAGAGACTGATAAATGCACAATGTCCTGTTAAAATTTTGATGTGCTGACATAACCCATAAAAGCACTAAAAGATAGGGAAGAGTGGACATCAACCCATAAAATGCAGAAAGCAACAAACAATAGACATTTACGAATAAAATGCAAAGATGTAAAGAACTAAAAATGACAATGTAAAAGATATAGGAACTTACTAAAGTGTAGAGAACAATAAACAATAGGCATAAAGGCATAAAATGCAGAGATGCAAAAAAAACTATAAATTGACACTACAAAAGATATAGTAACTTACAAACTCCTCATTTTTTGCTTCCAATATGAAAGACGTAAACACTGTCAGTAGGCATAGATCTGACTACCATCAAGCAATATAGGGAAATGAATAAACAATAGGAAAATGACACTGTAGAAGATACAAGAATTTACAAATACTTGCTTTTTCACTTCGTATATAGTAGATATAAACCTTGTGAAGAGACATAGGTTAGATGCATGTGAAAAAGGCTATGACAAAGAACATGGAAAGGCATGAAATATTTCCAATAGCAACAAAATATTACGAATCAATGCAATGGTTTTATACTGAGACATTTTTCACTAATGTAGACCTAACTTTCATTTATATTCTATAAATGGAAGCATAGTTAACATGCATGCGTGCAGAGAAAAGTCTAGTTCCATTCTTAACTGTGGGCAACAAAGAAGTTGACAGTAATGAATTATGGTGTTAAGTCTTTAATTCAACAATAGAGACTAACCAATAAAAGCATTCAAAGATAGGGAAGAGTAGACATCAACACATAAAATGCAGAGAACAACAAACAATAGACATTAACCCGTAGAATGTGGAGATGTAAAAAACTATAAAATGACACTGTAAAAGATATAGGAAGTTACAAGCTGCACAGTTTTTTACTTTCAATGTGATAGACATAAACCCTGTCAACAGACACAGACATCACTCTCTTCAAACATTTGGAGCAAATGAACAAACAATACAAAAATCACTATGCAAAAGACGTTGGAACTTACAAATGTGTTGTTTTTTGCTTTGAATAGAATAGATATAAACCCTCTAAATAGACACAGATTACACCCTCATCAAACTATCTGAGAAAATGAATAAACACCACAAAAATCTTTTGTTGGACAATGTGAGAACTTTGCACCCAAAGCCATTAATGCCACCTGCATTACAACATTTTCACAACAAATGAAAATTAGGGACTGATAAATGATCAATGTCCTCTTAAAATGTGCCTTGTTGAAAGAATCCATAAAAGTAGTCAAAGATAGGGAAGAGTGGGGATAAACGCATCAAATGTAGATAACAAGAAACAATAGACATTAACTGATAAAATGTAGAGATGTAGAGAACTGTGAAATGAAATGCAGAAGAAATATGAACTTACAAACACCTCACTTTTTGCTTCCAATACAATAGACATATACCTTGTCAATAGACACAGATGTCACTGCCATCATAGAATTTGAGCAAATGAATAATCAGTGTATAAATGATGGCGCAAAAGATGTAAGAACTTACAAATGCCTCACTTTTTTGGGTTCCAATATGATAGATATAAACCCTCTCAACAGACATAGATTTTATCCTCATGAAATAGGCAGAGGCAATGAAAAAACAATGCAATAAATCCTATGGCTGGAATTCTAAAAACTTTAAAGCATATGACATTAATCACACATGCACTGCAGGATATTCACAATAAATGAAAATTATAGACCAATCAATGCACAAGGCCATTGTCCAAACGCTACGCATCAATAGATACACTATGTGTGAAGACATGACTATATCAAAGAACATTACAAAGCCATGAAATATTCCCAATAGAAACAAAAGGCCAGGAATCAATAAAATTTTTCTCTTTTTTGTCCGGAAAGTAATTTGCAATTAGGAAAATACAAAATCTTGAGAAAAATACCAACAACTAATGAAAAGATTGCAAAATTGTTTAATTTTAAAATGAATCAATGAAATAAAGAGAGAAGGTAAAAAATTATGAATAAACAATGATTATAAATGAGGAAATATTTCTAGCTTTTTTAAGTCCCAATATGATTTCAAGAAAACATAGTGTTTTGATGAAATAGTTGTCATAGTAGGAAAATAGTAGGAAATGATGGCTTTTTTCCCATTTGTGCTGCCAAGAATAAGATTAGAAGCAGTCAAATATACAGAACATTTTTAGCACAGAACAATGCTAAATCATAGTGAACAGTAGGGGAAAATGAATCAAACACTTAATGATAGGGAACAAGAGACATCAACCAATAAAGAGACTCAACAATAGGAAACAACATACTTTATTGTATTGCAAAGGCATATAAACCATAAGATTAACTTTTTCTATATTCACAATGAATTAAAGCTAGATCTAGATGAATGCATAATGGCGTTGCACACAAAAGACATGTCAAGTACCATGAACAACTATAATCTATGGCACATGAAAAATGATCCATCTGAAATATAGAAGAAATAGTGACTAGCTCTAGCTTTTGTTTTATCATAAACATGTACTATCATCATATACATAGTATGGAAAACATCACGTATGAAACACTAGCAACAACTATTTGTGAAATACAAAGCAAAGTCATTTATATCCATAGTATATAAGTAGTTAAAATAAATTATCAAATTGGTCTTGGTTGAAGTATCAACATCATTATCTAGTCATTGATATTATCAATAATAGTTATGTTATGCAGGCACTTTGACATCTCACTTGTTGACATTGTTCTACACTCCCATGTTGTGCTGCTTGGATCCTACACCACAAACATTTTCCATTATGCTTTAGACAATGTAGTTCTTACAATTGCCTATGAGACAGTGAGAATCAAAATTAGAATACTGTAGGGTAAACACAATGAACCTACAAACATTTTTTCAACTTGATGGAGATGTCATGGTGTTTTGTTCTATGAGAATTCCTACTATGCAATTATCCATTGTGAGCGTGAATGTTCCTTGTAATTGAAACTTTTGTAACAAGACCATTACAACAGACATGTCTTTCTTGTAATTTTCAAAAGGTATTGCAGCTAGTTGGGGGAAGCTATTTTATAGCAGTTGTTTGTGCAGATAACAGTCCACAGCTCCGTCTTTTGTTTGAATAGTGCACTAGAGAAAAGGTATGTATTGAAATTTTATGTCAGTTGCACATGTTGTGCACTGTGCAACATCATTGTTTGATGCTTGTGCCAAAAAACCCTTTGTTTACATAATGTGTATATTGGTTCATATGGGGGCAAGTGGACATTTTTAGGCCTCAAGTGGTAATGCAAATGCAATTAGTGACAAATTGCAAGAATGCAATTTTGGAGCTTTTTATAGAAGTTATAAACAACATCACAATAGCAGGGCACACATGACAAGTGCTTTGAATCAGAAGCATATACTATTATGTAAGATGTAAATGTTTTAGGCATTTAATTCCATGCTTGAGGACATAAGTGGTTGTAGGGCAACTTTTGTAGTTATATCATTGAGCTCGTCAATGAAGTTGGATGGTGTTGTTTGCATTACACTTGTGCCTTTTGCCCCACTACAAACAATATTCTTGAATAGTATGAGGAGGGGTTTTGCTGATGCTAGCATCACTCCAAGCATGGCATAGAGCTTTGCATGGATGCTAGGAACTATAACCTATAAAATACATTATTGTTCAAATGGAAATTTCTAAAGGAGATCAGTGTAAAAATTCAATATTAACAAGCTAGATTAAAAATTCTATGCTGTAAAATACAAAAAAAAATTTAATCAAAAGAAGATTGTTAAAATGAAAATGTCGTCAATACAGAAAGGCATCCTATAAGCAAACTAGCTATATTGAAAACGAGTTTTAAAAAACTTTTAGAGAGTTCAAAAAAGAGAAATGTTCAAACTATACGATGCCAATATTAATTTTGCTAAACGTCTTACAATAGCCAAGTCATCTTGGGAGTCTCCATCTTTAACTTGTAGCTCATATTGCATTGGTGCTTAATGGTGGCTAGTGACAACAGTGCCAAATGTTCCAATAGAAAAGTTGTCTGATTGAATGAGCTACAAGATGGTTGTGTCGGGAATCATCTTGCATTCCTTAGAAACTTTGTCAATGGGTTCAATGGTGCTTTGAGAGGTTAATACAATGGAATAATCAACATCTCCTCTTTCATATTGTGATTTTTTCCTAATGACAATGTTTGTGACATGCACACTAGTATGAGGCAATATCTATGCCAGAAATATGTCAATTAGTTTGTTGTTAATGATTGCAGTGATTGTCATTTGGCCATAGCTGTCAACCAAATCAACATGGACAATTGCTGCTTTTGGTTGTGTTGCAGGATTTCTGGTAACAATAGGGCCATAAATGGCTAAAATATTGCCTTCAAATGCTAAAGTTGATTGTTTTGTACAAATGTCGAGGATGCTTGATGGCTCTACAGTTCCTACCTTCATATGTACATTGCAATTTGAGCAATGATGGAGACTAAATCGACAATCAAACATACACAAAGACAAGATATATATGACAGAAGTAGGATACAGTACTTTCCCCTTTTGGTCTTGTTTCTCCTCTAAATGGTGCATTTTGTGTTGTGTACGAGAAGCGGTTGGTGTCTTGCAACAATTTCTGATAGCATATGCAATGAGATATTTGTGTGAAGAACGGATTAAAACAAAGTAAAAAGAGAGGATTAATGAGATATGATATGGATTTTAAGATTGTTGGTGTCAATTGTTAAACATTTACCTCTCTGTAGATGGTTTTGATTCTGTGTCACAAGTTAGATAGTCATAAGAGCATAAACATGCAAAAAATTTACAAGAGCATGATTGGTAGCTCTGACCACGTAAAATAGCAAAGCAGAGATCTACATAGATGGAGCATTGGAAAGACAAAGATTATGGTTAGAGACACGATTAGCATGAGAAACAATTAATCCAATAGTTCTTTTATACTTACACAAATAGCACGTTGGCTTCTTGGAGCAATGAGAAGTAATGATAACAACACAACACAGAGAGAATGTTGATAGTAAATAGTTGCATTGTGAAAACTATAAACAATGTTGTCCAAATGATTGTATAATAGCTTTTAAGCTAATGTTTCTCATTATGGGTGTTGAAAAAGGCACAATACAATTTGTGTATAGACTTTGCATTCTTTGTCAATGCAATTTGCTAGGTTTGTTTCAATTGGTGTATATATTGTTGTAATTGTTTAGTTTTGGGAACTAATATATTGTTGATTGTTTTCGATTCGAAAGTGCTTGCCACATCTTGAATAGAAAGTGGATCCTTGATATGCATCTTCTAAGTCAACTGTTGTTTTTGTTTAAGTGGTTCATAATGACAATGACCTGAGCCACTTGTAAAGCAAATAAAGTTTAGTTTTTTTGTAGGTCTTTATGCAATTTGAGCATGTTTCTGGTCTAGGATATAGAGATCATCGCCATATGTGTATTGTTGTAGTGAACATGTGGGACATCCATAGTGTGTAAAATTGAAGCCATTCAATGCCACTTTTCACATATGACATTCCAATCATTGTAACTGTAATAGACAATTGTTGCTTCTTATGTTAGATCAATCGACACTACCAAAACAAGCCAATGCATATCTACCTTCAATTGTCAATGCATTGGAAAATGGCTATGCCATTAATGATTGCAAAGCATTGTGTTCCAAGTGTTGTCTAAATTGGTATATGTGCTTTGCAAATGTGGTTAGATGTTTTGGATGTAATTATATGTATTTAGCCATGAAAACATTGTTTTGTATGTAAAAGACCAAATGCACATGAGTATGTTTAGCCAATATGTAAGGATTTTACACAGGTGTTTAATCGCCAAGCTGAGATTTACTACCATCATTGATCTCTGTGCTTGGAAGCTTCACTCTTTGTTGATATGTGTTTTTGCCATGCATGTTATGCAGATCCCTTAGGATTACTAGGTGGAAATCATGTCCGTAGCAACTTGAAGTTGTTGCAGAGCAATTGTAAGTTACACAATCTAAGAAATGATCCATAAGACCATTATGTAATTCTTCCAATGCAGAATAGCAATGAAGGAAAACATGGACTGTATCAAACAGGTAATTGCCAACTTCACAATTGAATGAGTCAATTCAAAAACAATGTGCATAGCGGAGATCTTTTCCAAATGGCATAGAAAAGTGCCTTCGCACTTGGTTTGTAGCTTTGTACTACAATTGGCTATTATGATAGTTTTTGTCTTTTTAAGATGATTGTTTGGAAGCATATTGCTAAATTTCATTTCAGAGGACAAAATATTCAAATTGTATTGATGTTACTTTGTAAAATAATGATTGTAAAACAATGTGCAAAGCTTTAAAGTTTGAGTATATACAAATAAGAATTGAATAGGCAATTACTTACCCTGATTACCAGCAGTGCCAAAATTGTAACTATAGCCTTTGGTACACTTTTATATAGTGTAAAGCCTACAAAGCTAGAGTAAATTGTGAATTTCAATTCATGTGCATAAAATGAAACTTGTTCTAAGATTATTGAGCAGGGTAGTTCATATTTGAAAATAGGCAAAAGAGAAGCAAGTATGATAATGTATTATTCACATTGATCAACAACACTACAAAATGTGTCACGATATCATGCAATTGGGAGCCCTATGTTGTCCAAATTCTACAAAAGGGAAAAGCACATAAATGGAGCAGTAGAAAATGATTAGAGTAAAAGCAAATCAATCAAGCAAAAACAAATACATTGATCAATTCTGATATTAATCTTGTTATACTCTTGAAGTCCATGTATGGTTTCAGCTTAGATACATATATTTGTAAACACAGACATATGCATATATATATATATATATATGGAGCGTGTATATATATATATATATATATATATATATATATATATATATATATACACACCTACATACATGTATAAATGGGGTAGGAACCTTGGGACTTCTATGCAAATACTGCTTTAGCAATCTGTAAACAACAAAATCTTTGCTGAGCAAAAGGATATTATGCTTTATTCATTTGGTCAAAGAAGCCAAAGGACAATGTGCAACATCCAAGAACAAAAATATATTATGCTAGATGAATGTGCTATGGTAGGTGAAAGCAGGACGTGCAATATGCACAAGAATTATGATTTCTCAATTCTTAAGGAGTAGGAATTTTGCAATGTCCAAGGCAATTGCATTCTCTCAACATGTAACTAGCAACAACATTCCAAGGTCCATTGGTACTATACCTTATGAAATTATTGCAACAAAAAATGTACTTGTAAAATTACAATTCCCCTTGCTACAATTGAAAACGTGGACAGAGCTTTGTAATACAAACTTTGGTGATTGATTACCAGTGACTACAACAGAGTAGCTGTGAGCAACATTAATGCCTAGATAACCATACATGTTTTCATTTTTGTGAACTTGGGCAATTTCTATAGGCTCTAGTTTGTGCTGTGAACACGTTTATGCGAAATCTTTCTTCTCTATTGCACTTGATTCTTGTAGAAAAACAACGTCCATTACAATTAATTGCAAGCAAATGATTGAGTTCCTTTATCTATAATTGCAAATATAAGTGAAAGCAATACACTGGTCAGCATTCTAAAGTTGTAATGTTTATTGCACTGCAATTTAAATGAACAAATGATGTGGTTCTAGATTCAGATTTAGTAATAGTAAGTAGAACTTACCTTACTCCACTCTCACTGAACAAGTATCTGGGCTTTTCTAATCAATGACAATACGATCATGATTACGTAGAGATCTAGTGTTTCCAAGTGTTTTCCTAAGGACCTGCACACATGCAAGGAAAGTCAAAAGTACAAATAGGCTATACTTGAAAGGAATGGCATAGGAAAATAGACTTGATGCATGGTATAATTGAAATCTAATAGATATATTATATTTAACCATGATGATTTTCTTGCATTAAAATCAATGTACAATTATGTAAACTAGGTAAAAAAAATAGATTTATTTTGTAAATTGAGACCACATCACCTCATAAACTTCATATCCTATGTATTCAAGCATAGAGTAGATGGTTGAAGCAACAAATGCCATCTAACAAGAACAAGGCACCTATTAATCTTAATAATAAATGGAAAATCTGTATAACAATGCATTCCAATTTCTAACACTTAGTACTAGTTTTAGAGAAGACATGAAATACTATAAACAACAACATCTATGCACAAAAACATTTACACTTAAGACATATGCATAGCAGCAAAACATTACGAACAAATAAGCCTATCACAATTTGTTATGCAACAATGAGCTACACACAAGTAATAAAATTCAATAGTAAAATTAGAAGTTAATGAGAAACAATTAATATGTTGTATGAGTATAATCTACTTAAAGTGTATAATTTAAAATGTAATTTGGTGTATCTTGCTCATGCTTCTGTATTCTCCCACTTGCAAATTACTCTTCCACACAAAAAGGGGGAAAATTTCATCAATCCCCAATGTTTTATTGCTATTGGAAATATTTCATGTTTTTGTAATGGTCCTTCATATAGTCATTCCTTCGCACCAAGAATTGTTGTCGATGCATAGTGCATCAACGAGGGCATTTTTTGCATTTATGAGTCCCAAATTTTCATTTATCGTGAATACATCAAGGTGCAGGTGACATTAATGGCTTATTCTACAAAGCTTTAAGTCTGTCATGCAAAAGTTTATTTGAATTATTTATTTATGTAAACAAATAGGTCAATGTGCATGAAACCTGAGTCTCTTGAGGGTGTTTATATCTATCGTATTGGAGGCAGGAAAGGACGTGTTTATAACTTCCTACATCTTTTACATTGTCATTTTAGTTTTTTACATCTCTGCAATGTTCCCCATTGTTGATTATTTGTATGGGTCCAGAGATTTTTTATAGACATTAAGCCATAAAAAACAATCAATGATAGGGAACAACAAAAATATTAAAAATAGAAGAGTTTTATTTGTGGGATACAAAAAAGGAGGTGTTTGTAAGTTCCTATATCTTTTATACTATCATTCTATATTTTCCTATGTCCATGTAATGGTTTAATCTCTGTTGTTTATCATTGACTATTTTTATGGGTTAATCTTTGGTGGTCAGTTAAAGGCTTAAGGCCATAATTCATTAATATCAACTTCTCTGTTAGCCATCATTAACAATGCAATTAATTTTATCTAGGGCATTGAAGCAGGGTAAAATCTATGTCTGTTTAGAAGCTTTAAATCTATTTTCTTGGAAGCAAAAAAGGAGACTTTTGTGACTTACTATATCTACTAGTTGCTATCATTGAGTGCTATTATGGGTTGATTTATGTTGTACAGTTAAAGCCTTTACAATATAATTCATTAATGTCAACTTCTGTGCTAGCCACCATTGACAATGCAATTAATATTTTGTTTGCTATGCATGGATGCCAACTGTAATTGAATCTATTCAAACAAAATCACAACCTCATCTTTGGGCTGCTTGATATAGTATGTATATATGTATGTATGTATGTGTATATATTTGTGTGTGTGTGTATATATATATGTATGTATATATATATGTATGTATATATATATATGTATGTATATATATATATGTATGTATGTATATATATGTATGTATGTATATATGTATGTATGTATGTATGTATATATATATATATATGTATGTATATATACATATGCGTACGTATATTTTCTCACTGGCTGTCAGGATTTTCTTTGGGGTTTTGTGTTTTTCTAATTGCAAAAAATTGTAAAAAAATTCTTTGATATCGTCATGTATTTGCACTTGGTGTTTCTATCAACACATGACATTTTAAGAGGACCTTGTGCATCTATCAATCCCTTATTTTCATTTAGTGTGAATACATTGAAGTGCAGGCGACATTAATGGCTTATGCATATATATGTATGTCTATATATACACAAGTATATATATATATATATATATATATATATATATATATATATATATATATATATATATATATGCACTTATAGACTAAAGTGCAGTCTTCATTAATGGCTTCTGTTGTGAGGTTCTTACTCTATCAAGAAAAGCATTATTTGCATTGTTTATTCATTTTCTTAGGTTGTTTGGCGAGGGTGAAGTTAGTCAGAAAAGTACATGTGTATAGGAGCAAAACATTATGAATAAGTAAATTTTTCCTCTTTGTACCAAGTATATGCACAAATATGAGGAACCAAAAAGCCGCCACATGACTTTTTGGTCCCATACAAGTCATAACATGAGCACGTTATATTGCACTCACATTATGTCTTAGTATTGATGGAGATTGATTGTCATTGATGTCAAAAATGTGTTGTCATATGCTTTAGGAGATGATATTGATCATACATGAGTTCACATGGTTCACATGGTTCACATGCATATGTGTTATATGTTTATGCAATGATGATGTAGGTATGATGTAATGCATATGTGTTAGATAAGATGCAAGACAGAGAAGTCACAAAGATTATGTTGGTTCAGGATTGTTCATAATGAGGTTATGATTCATATTGCTAGTTGATGAAAAAGATCACTTGGTGATTCATGTCAGGTGTTGTATGTCATGTTTGCTATCCTTCATACTGTAGGATGCTTTATGGAGTTGCTTCATGCTTGCCACAAATGGGGATTATATTATATCAGGATATCAAAGATTTTCATTTTCTTGTTCATGATGCTTCGTTGTTTAGTTGATGTGGATGCCTCACTATCTTTTGAATGGATGCTCATATATCTTCATGGTGTTTAGTTGACATGCCTTGTTATTCATCCTAGTTAATCAATGATGTTGAGAAAATCTTAGAAGAAGTTTGATTCTCATTTCAAATGTTTCATAAACATGGACATCAAGAGAACAAATCACAACATCAAGAGTGATAACATTAGGAGGATAGATCAGGAAGGTTTTTATCATTCCATGGTATTATAAGTTTGGTGTGGTGATTGTTACAAAGCAATGAACATTGTGAAGACTAGATGTTACAAGTTGTTCATTTATGGATCAGAATTAAGATTGATGAACGCCTCTCTTTCAAAATTGAAAATTCCATGTCTATTCCTTATTTTCCTATCCAAATTGTGTTGCAAGATTTTAGGGTTTGATGTTTCCTAAATCTTGAAATTTTCATCCTAAAATCCTAATGCTTCAATGTATAAACCTCACACTATTCACTCCTCTCTGCCCGCCATATAAATAAAAGAACTTTTTGTTCTAAAAGAATGTTGACCTATGACAAAGGTCATGGGCCACTTAAGTGGCAAATTAAAGGGTAAGGGAGTTGTTGGGCAACTAGCCCCTCCTCCTTGACAAACCTGTTCTCCTAGTCTTCTCCATGAGTGGTGGGTGCGAAAAAGAAATTGATGGATGTAATTGAATGTGTGTTGAGAGGGTAAGATCAAATCGGTGGTTGACATTTGAAATGATCTCCCTCACTCCAATTTAAACTTTGACGTTCATTTGGAGGCCATCTTATTAGGACTGTAGTTAACATGACCTTTGAGGCTATTTTTAGCCAATTAAAAAAAGGTAGATTTGTATGCTATTTTTTTGGAGATTTATTTCTATTTTTCTAAAATCATCTCAAGGCATTGAAGAGACAAAGAAGGAAGATTTCTTTTTTATGTCTTTCTTATGAGAAAATTTCCTTATAAAGATTTTATTCTTTTGGGTGATTAGTTTTTTTTTTTTTTTTATGATTTTATTTTCTTCTCATAAAGATGAATGAGTGTCTCGGAGGATGGAAGGGCAGATTGATTTATTTTTGAAGGTGTTTGTAGAGAAGGTGAATTGATTGATGATCTTATGTAAAGGATATCATTTATGGTATTTTATTTTGGAGAAGATGAATAGATTGATGAGGATGAAAATCTATATGCAGGTTCATTCAATTTTTTTATTACAGGTGAATGATTTTTTATGCAGAGGAGATGAAGAGTTTGAAGAAGAGGAGAGGAATATATCAAAAGATTAATTTTTGTAGATTGAAGTTTTGGGAAAGGAATATGTATGGTTATGAAGATGAATATACAGAGAGAGAGAGAGGAAAGGGAATGGTCTTTCAAAGATTGATTTTATTTTTCTTGTAGAATGGAAATGTTTTTGCAGAAGAAGAATATGAATGGTCATCTCATATATATTTGTTTTACAGGTGCATTGTATGAGAGAGTTGTGATGTGAATCAAAATGCAGTGGTGAAGACATTTCTATGAAGATATATTTGAAGAGAAAATATAGATGGATCAGATGATTTTTGTATGTGATGTATGAGATCATGTTTTTGCACACAGGTTGAAGACATCATGCAATAAACTTTCAGATTGAATAATGTTAAGTGTGAAGACAATATGCAATTAATTGTGTAGAGATAATCTAAATTAGGTGAATTAATTTTTGCAGAGATAATGAGAATGAAATGCAACAAAATATGTAGATTGAATTGAGTATGGTTGGAGAGATATATGCAAATTCAAGGGCTTGTATTGAAATAGAGAAACCCTTTGTATTACTTGTATTTTTTTGATATTATTGTGTTGCCAGTGGGGCTTTATGTGTCAGTGAGGCTTGTATGGTCAGTGAGACTTCTTTGTATGTTAGTGAGGCATTTTGTAAAGCTAGTGAAGCTTCCTTCGTCAGTGAGACCTATTTGTAATCAGTGAGGTTTTGAATAAGTCAGAGAGGCAATTTTGAGAGGTTTTTCTACCCTAGGAGGGTTTTCCTCGAGTATAATCTTTTGTGTCTTGGTCTCATGTCTTGTGTTAATTTATACTTGTACATATGTGTTTAACAAATTATTGATGTCCTGATCTCTCTTTGTCTTGTATTTAAAAGGTGTAAAAATTTATAAAAGTTTACACAACACTAACTCACCCCCCCTCTCAGTGTTGTCTTGGACTCCAACAAGTGGTATTAGAGCATAGGTTCCCTATATATGTCTAATTGGCTTGGGTAGGTCCTATTAGTGGAGTACCATGGGAAAGTGTAGAAGAAATAAGAGCATGAGAAATGTCAAGCCTCATACTAGTCAAAAGACTCAAAAGACATCATCTATATCAAATTTAGATGTTGATATAAAATCTGTTGATAGAAATGTTTCAAAAGTTGAGAAAGAGTCTTCAAGCGTTCCTCTCTTTGATGATTCAAAATTATCTAGTTGGTATATTAGAATGCAAGTATATTTACCCTCTTTAGGATATGGTGTTTTGATGTCAGTTGAGAATGGGTATTGTGTCTCCTCTCAATCTCCTAATATTGCAAATAACAAAGAAGCTCTTGAATGTAATCAAATAGAAAAGAAAGCTATTTTATCTGGTTTATATAATGAATTTTCTTGTAAATTTATGCATTGTGATACAACTCAGGATATGTGGAAGGAATTGAAAATAATTTATCAAGGTGATGCACTTGAAGAAGAGTTCAACTTGGTGTATAAGGAAAGTGACAATGATAGGAGACTTTCACATGCTGAAGATAAGGTCCAATCAAATTTAGAAGAAGAAGATTACATTATAAGTGATGATGAACAAGAATTTGAGGTTGATGTTGAAGGAGAGCTCATATGTGCTCTGAGTGAACTCAAGAAATATAAAAAGGAGAACAAGAAATTAAAATTGCAGCTACAACAAGAAAAAGATTTCAAAGAGAAAGCACTCTCTGATCTTGAAGAGGCAAGAAAACAAATTATAAGTTTAAGGACACAAATTAATGAATTAGACAATTTGGTTATCAGCCTAAAGACAGAGGTTGAGGAAGCTAAGAGGATAACTGATGTATCAAAATCTGACCTTGAGGTTAAAAGAATTGAAAATCTAAAATTAGAGGGTGAAATTATTAATCTGAGAAAAAATTATGAAGGTCTCAATATTCTATCCAAGAAATATCAAGAGTTTGAAGAAAGCTCAAACAAGTTGCATGAGATGTTGGGCAAACAGAAGCATTATAAGAACACAACTAGTTTAGGATTTGAAGAAGGAAAGTGTTCCAAATCTAGAGAAACTCCTAGAAGGAAAATTGATTTATGTCATCATGTTGCTACCCCTGAAGGTAAAAAGAAGAGTGAAGCTGAGGAGAAAACTAAAGATGAGTTTGTCAAAATGCACAATCAAAGAAGAAATTTCAGAAGAACTGCTCCAATAAGACAAGCATATATGTATAGGTGTAAATTTTCATTTAATGGTTATTGTTATACTTGTAATCATTTTGGACACAAAGCAGTTGATTGTAGAAGGAATACTAATCTTGTATGTTACAAGTGCAATAATGTTGGTCACATACAAAGAAATTGTAAAATGCATAGAAGGTATGAACCTGCATGGAAGCATAACAATAAAGATCAAGGGATGTTAAAAAGGTATTATCAATCATTTGATTATGATTACAATATAGTTTTTTTATATATGTAACTCTCTTGGTCATAAAGCATATAGTTGCAGAAAAGCATCACATGATTTGAAAAAGTGGAAAACGAAAAAAGCTGAAAAGGTTTGGAGGAAGAAAGAACTTGTGAAAGCCTGTAGATTGAAATGAAGTCAAAAGAAGTCAGATTCTAAACTTGTGCATCTTGCACAAGTTACATCATCAGTTGCATAATAGATAGCATGAAGGGAGAGTTGTTCATGTCCTATCAAATATCCCCAAGAAGTTTTAGGAAGGAGATCATTTGATGTTTGTCAATATGATGATCTTGGTCTATTATGTTTTGGATTCATGCTTGATAATGGTTGCTAAGAAATTAGTCTTGTGAAATGAAGTTCTTAATGGTGTTGATAACTATGTTGATCTTTAGTATGTGACAGTGATACAGGTGATAAGAGCATAAGATGTTCAGGGATTCAATGCACAAAGAGTTTGTTGATGTTGAATGTTCCTTGTTTATAAATGATCCTATTTATATCTTGTTCATATCATGTTGATTCTTACAAAGGTTGAGTTGTCATGATGTTTTAGTTTAAAGTGTGCTTGATATGTTTGAGAGAATGTGAAGTGTTGTTGTAGGAAGAACTTGGTGGTGCAGTTAGTTTATTGATGTGCAGACTTGATGTGCTGATTTGAGTGTTAAAGTCAAGAGGCATCAGTTCTTGTTGATTACAATTTGTTTCAGATGTATTTGACATTGTGTTGCAAAAAGTGTCATGTGCAGGAATAGGAGGATGGTCTTCATCAAGATAGTTTTCATTTCTTACAAATGGTTTTCATTCTTTATTATGTCAAGATGTGTGTGCAGAAGCTAATTGGTTGTAGGTTGATTGTCTAGTCACTATCATGGTATTATCAGCAAGGTCATCTCTTGAGTGGGTATCATGTCATCATGAGTTGTGAATTTTGTGATGAGTAGTCTTCATGCTATTATTATCAGAATTTTGATTGTTGAACCTGCAATATTGCTCATCAAAGGTGTTAATGTGATTATGATATCTTTGTCTTATCAATTGAAGTGATCAGAGGATTTTAATGATGTCAGTTTTTATCTTCATATTAGTGCTGTGACATGAAATGGTATTGTGCTGAGAGTATAGTGTAGTCTATGGGTAGTTTATAATAGTGGTTTGATGCTTTGTTTGGTGTGCCTCACATAATGTTGCTCTTAGATTCTGTGCTTCAGGATGTATGTCTTCAGATATGTGTTTCATGGTGACTTGTTGCTCTCAAGTTAAAGAGTTGTTTCAGGGTATTGTCAACATGGTTTGTCATATGCTTGCTTCAGGTTTGTAATTTTTGTCATCATAGATCATCACAGGTTCAAAGGTTAACAAGATTTTATATAATGTAATGTGAGTGTAAATGTTATGATTAAGCTTTAACATCTTTTAGTGGAGTTAAATGATAGGGGGAGCATCTTATTCTTTGTCATCAGATGTCAAAAAGAGGGAGAGAGAGAAAATGCATCATGTAGTTTTGCCATCAATGACAAAGGGGGAGATTGACGGAGATTGACTGTCATTGATGTCAAAAATGTGTTGTCATATGTTTCAGGAGATGATATCGATCATACATGAGTTCACATGGTTCACATGCATATGTGTTATATGTTTATGTAATGATGATGCAGGTCTGATGCAATGCATATGTGTTATATAAGATGCAAGGCAGAGAAATCACAAAGATTCTATTGGTTCAGGATTGTTCATAATGAGGTTATGATTCATATTGCTTGTTGATGAAAAAGATCACTTGGTGATTCATGTCAGGTGTTGTATGTCATGTTTGCTGTCCTTCATACTCTATGATGCTTTATGGAGTTGCTTCATGCTTGCCACAGATGGAGATGATATTATATCAGGATGTCAAAGATTTTCATTTTCTTGTTCATGATGCTTCATTATCTAATTGATGTGGATGCCTCATTATTTAATTGATGTGGATGCCTCACTATCTTTTGGATGGATGCTCATATATCTTCATGGTGTTCAATTGTCATGCCTTGTTATTCATCCTAGTTAATCAATGATGTTGAGAAAATCTCAGAAGAAGTTTGATTCTCATTTCAAATGTTTCATAAACATGGACATCAAGAGTGATCACATCAGGATGATAGATCAGGAAGGTTTTTATCATTCCATGGTATTATAAGTTTGGTGTGGTGATTGTTACAAAGCAATGAACATTGTGAAGACTAGATGTTACAAGTTGTTAATTTATTGGATCAGAATTAAGACTGATGAAGGCCTCTCTTTCAAAATTCAAAATTCCCTATCTATTCCTTATTTCTCTGTCCAAATTATGTTGCAAGATTTTAGGGTTTGATGTTTCCTAATTCTTGAAATATTCATCCTAAAATCCTAATGTTTCAATGTATAAACCTCACACTATTCACTCCTCTCTGCTCGTCATATAAATAAAAGCACTTTTTTCTCTAAAAGAATGTTGATCTGTCACATAGGTCACGGGCCACTTAAGTGGCAACTTAAAGGGTAAGGGAGTCATTGGGCAACCGGCCCCTACTCCTTGACAAACCTGTTCTCCCAGTCTTTTCCATGAGCGATGGGCGCGAGAAGGAAATCAATGGATGTAATTGAATGTGTGTTGAGCGGGTAAGATCAAATTAATGGTTGACATTTAAAATGTTCTCCCTCACTCAAATTTGAACTTTGACATTCATTTGGAGGTCATCTTATTAGGACTATAGTTAACGTGACCTTTGAGGCTATTTTTAGCCAATTAACAGAAGGCAGATCTGTATGCTATTTATTTGGAGATTTATTTCTATTTTTCTAAAATCATCTCAAGGCATTGAAGAGATAAAGAAGGAAGATTTTTTTTATGGCTTTCTTATGAGAAAATTTCCTTATAAAGATTTTATTCTTTTGGGTGATTAGTTTTTTTTATGATTTTATTTTCTTCTCATAAAGATGAATGAGTGTCTCAGAGGATGGAAGGGCAGATTGATTTATTTTTTAAGGTTTTTGCAGAGAAGGTGAATTGATTGAAGATCTTATGTAAAGGATATAATTTATGGTATTTTATTTTGGAGAAGATGAACATATTGACGAGGTTGAAAATGTATATGTAGGGTCATTCAATTTCTTATTATAGGTGAATGATTTTGAAGAAGATGAGAGGAATATATCAAAAGATTAATTTTTACAGATTGAAGTTTTGGGAAAAGGAATATGTATGGTTATGAAAATGATTTATTGGTGAAGATGAATATACAGAGAGAGAGAGGAAAGGGAATGGTCTTTCAAAGAATAATTTTTTTTCTTGCAGGATGGAAATGTTTATGTAGAAGAAGAATATGATTGGTCATCTCATATATATTGGTTTTGTAGGTGCATTGTATGAGAGATTTGTGATGTGAATCAAAATGCAGTGGTGAAGACATTTTTGTGAAGATATCTTTGAAGAGAAAATATAGATGGATCAGATGATTTTTGTATGTGATGTATGAGATCATGTTTTTGCACACAGGTTGAAGACATCATGCAATAAACTTTTAGATTGAATCATGTCAAGTGTGAAGACAATATGCAATTAATTATGTAGAGATAATCTAAATCAGGTGAATTAATTTTTGCAGAGATAATTAGAATGAAATGCAGTATGAATGCAAAGAAATATGTAGATTGAATTGAGTATGGTTGGAGAGATATATGCAAATTCAAGGGCTTGTATTGAAACAGAGAAACCCTCTGTATTACTTGTATTGTTTTGAGATTGTTTTCTGTTGCCAGTGAGGCTTGTATGGTCAGTGAGACCTCTTTGTATGCCAGTGAGGCATTTTGAAAAGCTAGTGAAGCTTCCTTGGTTAGTGAAACCTATTTGTAATAAGTGATGTTTTGAATAAGCTGTTAGTGCCTGAATCGACAGAGGGTTTTCCAGCTCTAATGCACAGGCAGATTTAACCAATAGATATGGGAGGTTGCATGAGCTACCTCCCGTTCACTTCTAATTCTTCCGCACCAAGGGGGTATCCCTGTAGCTAAAGGTTTTGCTTTGACTCACCCAATGATAGAAGGATTTAGCTTTTCAATAACAGGCAGAATAGTCTCATGTTTGGATGAAGATTTTCACGATAGGTCAGAAGTTTGGCAACATTCTTGGACATATTTAACTGGTTGGAAATGAGAGTATGCAGGGTTCCTATTCCTACTCCTACAACTAACAGGTTGGAAAAATGGAATGATTTGTATTAACATTTTGGATGCAAGACAAGGGGTTTTGGATCATAACTACTACACAAGAAACAAACTAGTGCCTATCTCTAGGAAAGGAGTCAACTAGATGTATACAAGAGAATGGCTTGCAACTGGTATTCATGTTTCAAGGGGTTAGGACTGGTATTTGCCTTACAAACACCACCCAAGAATGAGTACTTAACTGTTTCTACTTACAGATATCCCTGCTGACATACAACTTTCTTCATACTTAGCCTAAGAAAATTTAATCCACTCCTTGAATGGAAATCATAGATTAAGCATGCACTAGAGAAACCTGTACCCTAGAATCTAGGAAACCCTTAGCAACTAGATTCAAAAGAAGGAATGCATGCAACAAAGGAGACAAACATCTAAACACATACAAAGAAGCATTTCTCATATAACACAAGAATGAAACTAAAAATATCTGCAATGTACACTCAGATGCAAGTCATAAACTCCAAAATGAGATAAAACAATAAGGAAATGCCCTGTTTTTCGCTATTCACAAAAAAATTGCCCAAGTCTTCAACAACCCAAATGAGTAACATAGTTTCTATTTTTATAGCAAAATTGTGTACTCAGCAACAAAAGTACATGGTCTCTCAAAAATTGCTAGATACACTGCACCGTGAGAAATGGCACTCAAAATAATCAATGTAGCCCACAAAGGAAGAAGGAAATAGGTGAAAACAAGATTTGTATAGTTGACTGAAGATCCTCACCACAAATTTGGTAGGTAACCTATCATTCCATCGACCATCCCTCTGCATACTGCCATCAATGGCTCAGCTACCCGCAGCTTCTCTCGAAATGTAGCAATGAATGCATCAGAAGTTTTCCCGCTCAAAAATGTGGCTGCAAACAAAGAAATCCCTTAGCTGCAGCATGTTTTAAAACTAGCCTTCGATTTGTATTCCATCGCTGAGATTAACAGCTCCAAAACATGCTGAAAAGTCACCCACCTGTGAGAATGTGCCACGTAGGCATCTCATGCTTCTATCACTGACTTTTCCTTTCCTTCATTCTGCCCTTTTCGCCATGTATGTGCATATACAATTGCCTGCCTTTTGCCTTTTAAAATCCTTTGTATATGCAAGAGTGTATATATACAACCGTTTAATATACAAGGTAGACCCCAAACTTTTATGAAGCAGATTGGAAACTTATTCGGGTCTGACTTGTATCTCTCTCCTTTGTATATCCGCGATATGCAACACACACATACATACAAGCTGTGGACTTCAAATCATTATGCATCAGAATGTACCTCCTTTTGAAATCCGGCTTGTATCCTTTTCATTTCACATCGGCTTGTATATTGGCATATACCAACACTTTATATAACCCACGAATGTCAAATTTTATTAGCTGCATTTTATTTCTCCTTTGCATCCGGGTTGCAACTCCCTTTCCTTGTATCAATGCCTTGTATATCACAAACATACAATGCAGATATACAAAACTAAACATACAATCTAGAACTAAAACCTTTATCAACTAGAATGTATAACCTCTCGGGTTCGGCTTGTATATTTGTAAATGCATATTTGATTGTATGTGCAAACATAAAATCGCTAAAACATGCAATCAGTGGGCCCCACCTTTTATATATCGGCCCTTTGCTCTTTTCACTTTGTACATAGCGAATGTATATTGCATATACATTCTACCTTGTATGTGAGGTAGACCCCACCAGATGTATCTCCTGCATTTGTATATTGCTGAATTATGCAAGACCCCTTGCGTACTCAATGTACATGTTTCTTCTTGCACATGCATCGGCCAATGTATCTTTCACTGTAGCGAATGTACATGCACCTCTTTGTATATTTTCTTTGCATGTTTTCCTTTGTATCTAGCCATTGTATGTCTGAACATACAACACAAAATACACATGCAACCCGATATACAAGTAGGGAAAATTCCTAGAATCTGCGAAAGATTCCTCAATGTATATGCACCTTTTTTAAGCCTGATATGCATTGCGAAATGCATACAACTAATTTTTCACCATTTTTGAAGGCCGATTGAGATTTCTGAACCACCAATGCACATTTGACCTGCATGTATATACAAACAACCTTGTATATACAAAGTGACATGCATACAATAGAATTTTCACCATTTTTGAACTGCGAAGGCCAAAAGGCTTAGAATTTTTTGGATTTTTTGGGAAGGTGCCTGCATATTTAAATGCTTGAAACCTGAATGTTTATGCATGCACTAACATTGGGTCTATTTGGGGGGACATGCCTCTTGTAGGTATGGTGAGAACTTTAGATCTCTGGGATGTAGACCAGTCCCTTATCCATTGGCCACAGAGTCAAACATTGCACCAATCTACATAACAAATCACACATTTTTAAATTTACTTAGCGGCCCAAGGCCACCAAAAAGGAAAAAAACTAGAATTTTCCTTTGTCAAACACTCAATTTTCTTTTGATTTCTTCAAATGAAGCCTGAAAACATTTTGCTGTCTGTAGTACCCAGCGTTGCAATTGATTGTGCTGCTGCCCATTTCCTTTTCTTTGACAAATCTACAACAAGCTTGATCATCATACATTATCATTAGCTGTAGAGTGTCATCATCATATGAGTCATTGATGTTGCTTGGAAAAACAACAAACTCACATGAAACAAATGAATCCACATCAGAATTTTGCTTTTCTTCAAAAAGTAAGAGCCCCTCTGTATCAAACAAACAATATTCAGGCACAAGCAACATCTCATAATCAGATTCATCTTTATAAACAATCAGGTATTCATCATCATTGCTCTCAACAATCCTATCATTAATGTCCACTTGGAATGTCTTAAAAGAAGGCAAAAATAGCTCAGAATGCAACCCTTCGCTGAAAACTTCATAGTCACCCCTGCAACCAACACTATTCCCAACTGTATGAGCACACACATCTACAACTTGTGCATTCACATCTGGATATTGACCTAGTCTTTCCTCTTCACCAATGCACTGACAATCAAAAGCAAATTTTTCAACTTCTACATTGTAGAGATGGTCATAATCTTCAAGGAAGCATTCATATTCAGCATCCATATATATTTCATCATTTGAAAGGCTCACATATGCATCTAAATGCTAACAACCATTAACATATTCACTGCCATCCCTTGAATCAATGTTTTCTATATTGATATTGAAGCTCTGCATATCCACCTCATATAAATAATTAGGAATAACTAGGATATGCCTATCACTGCAAGACACAACCTCATGTATATCTTTCATTTCATCATTTGAAAGGCATTTTGCATCTGCAGGCTTCTCTTCTAGAGGCTGACAACAATCTTTGTCTTCATCATTATAGGATGTACCTATATTTTCTATAGCATTTTCGTCATGTTTATGCATCAGATCATGACTGCACCCATTGTTTTGAAATATATTTCCCTCTACAAAATCATCTTCTAATGAACACAGTAGGAGAGCTAAAATATATTCACTTTGATAACTATTTTGACAACTTGCAGCGACAAAGCCTACTGACATTCCATATTTCTGATTATTTTCAATATCCTTAGTAAATTTGAAAGCTTGGTGAATCGTAGCTAGTTCTTTATCTCTCAACCTATAACTCATTTTCTTATCAAATGCAGCCAAATAAATTATCAATCACAATGCATTATTGGGTCTCATATATTCAAGAATTTGCTTGAGCAACTTAATAAATCTAAGATGAAAGGCTAGAACCAGTTCCTCATCTTCCTTTTGAATATTTATGAAGTGTATGATCAATGAGGCCAAATCAAATCTTTCACCAAACTGCTCTAGGAATGCAATTTCTAAATCTACCCATGAAGAAACTGAACACACAGGCAGGTCTGAAAACCAGACCCTAGCATCATCCTCTAATGACTGAACAAAAAGTTTCATTACTACATCTTCAGCCTCTACTTCATAATCCTCTATGAAATTAAATTTTTTTTTGTAGATGTTTGTTTGCAGATTGAGAATTTGATCCACTATATTTTGGCAAACATTTTCAGAATCCTCTATCAAACTAGAAATTTTTTGCAGATGTTTGTTTGCAGATTCAGAATTTGATCCACTATATTTTGGAAAACATTTTCTAATCTTGTTAGGAATAACATTTGGGTAACCATTTATTGCTTTGAAATTTAGAGCTTTATATCTTTGAATAAAAAATGGTCTTCTTTAAGACCACAACCAGGACTGTTGCTTTGTTTTAATCATTATTTCTGTATCAAAAGATGAATACCTGGAAATACATTGTAGCATTGGATAGGTTCAATCAACAGATTCGCCATTTCTCATAGAGAGGACAAAATATCAACAAGGCACTTTTGTTTTTTGGATTCAACACCCAGCAGAGCACCACATGGTTCTTTGGTATTGCTGCAACCTCTTCCTTGGAAACTAGATTTTCCAGCCCTCGAAACTCAACTCTTTTACTACAACATTCCCCAATAGAGTCACCATTTCTATTAGTGCCCGAATCGACAGAGGGTTTGCCAGCTCCAATGCATAGGCAAATTCGGCCAATAGATACAGGAGGTTGTGTGAGCTGCCTCCCCTTCACTTCTAGTTCTGTCGCACAAAGGGGGGTATCCCTATAGCTTAAGGTTTTTCTTTGAATCACTTAATGATAGAAAGATTTAGCTTTTCAATAACAGGCAGAATACTCTCATGTTTGGACCAAGATTTTCATGATAGGTCACAAGTTTGGCAACATTCTTGGACATATTTAACTGGTTGGAAACGAGAGTTGACAGGGTTCCTATTCCTACTCCTACAACTAACAGGTTTGAAAAATGGAATGATTTGTATTAACGTTTTGGATGCAAGACAAGGGGTTTTGGATCATAACTACTGCACAAGAAACATACTGGTCCCGATCTCTGGGCAAGGAGTCAACTAGACGTATACAAGAGAATGGCTTGCAAATGGCATTGAAGTTTCAAGGGGTTAGGACTGGTATTTGCCTTACAAACACCACCCAAGAATGAGTACTTAACTGTTTCTACTTACAGATATCCGTGCTGACATACAACTTTCTTCATACTTAGCCTAAGACAATTTAATCCAATCCTTGAATGGAAGTCACAGATTAAGCAGGCAATAGAGAAACCTATACTCTAGAATCTATGAAACCCTTAGCAACCAGATTCAAAAGAAGGAATGCATGCAACAAAGGAGACAAACATCTAAACACATGAAAAGAAGCATTTCTCATATAAAACAACAATGAAACTAAAAATATCTGCAATGTACACTCAGATGCAACTCATAAACTCCAAAATGAGATAAAACAACAAGGAAATGCCCTATTTTTTGCTATTCACACAAGAAATGCCCAAGTCTTCAACAACCCGAATGAGTTTAACACAATTTGTATTTTTATAGAAAAACTGTGCACTCAGCAACAATTGTACATGGTCTCTCAAAAATTGCCAGATACACTGCACCATGAGAAATGACACTCAAAATATTCAATGTAACCCACAGAGGAAGAAGGAAATAGGTGAAAACAGGATCTGTGCAGCCGACTGAAGATCCTCGCCACAAATTTGGTAGGTAACTTGTCATTCCATTGACCATCCCTCTACATCTCGCCATCAATGGCTCAACTATCCACAACTCCTCTCGAAATGCAGTAATGAATGCATCAGATGTTTTCCTACTAAAAAATGCAGCTGCAAACCAAGAAATCCCTTCACTGCAACAAGTTTGAAAACTAGCCATTGATTTGCATTCCATCACTGAGATTAATGGCTCCAAAACATGTTGAAAAGTCCCCCACCTGTGAGAACATGCCATGTAGGCATCTCATGCTTCTATCACTAACTTTTCCTTTCCTCCATTCTACCCTTTTCGCCATGTATATGCATATTCAAATCCATATACAATTGCCCTCATTTTGCCTTTTAAAATCCTTTGTATATGCAAGAGCGTATACATACAACTGTTTAATTTACAAGGCGGACACCAAACTTTTATGAAGCAGATTTCGGGTCCAATTTGTATCTCTTCTTTGAATATCCGTGATATACAACACACACATACATACAAACCGTGGACTTCAAATCATTATGCATCAGAATGTATCTCCTTTTGAAATCTGGCTTGTATCCTTTTCATTGCACACCAGCTTGTATATTGGCATATACAAGCACTTTATACAACCCACAGACCTCAAATTTTATTCGCTGCATTTTATTTCTCCTTCGCGTCTGGGTTGTAGCTCCCTTCCTTGTATCAATGCCTTATATATCACAAACATACAACGTAGATATATAAAAGAAAACATACAATCCGGAACTAAAACCTTTATCAACCAGAATGTATAACCTCTCGGGTCTGGCTTGTATATTTGCGAATGCATATTTGATTGTATGTGCGAACATACAATCGCTAAAACATGCAATTAGTGGGCCCCACCTTTTTTAGATCGACCCTTTGCACTTTTCACTTTGCACATAGCGAATGTATATTGCATATACATTCCACCTTGTATGTGAGGTAGACCCCACTAGATGTATCTCCTGCATTTGTATATTGCCGAATTATGCAAGACCCCTTGTGTACTCAATGTATATGTTTCTTCTTGCACATGCATCGGCCAATGTATCTTTCAATGTAGAGAATGTACATGCGCCTCTTTGTATATTTTCTTTGCATGTTTTCCTTTGTATCTAGCCGTTGTATGTCTGAACATACAACACAAAATATACATGCAACCCGATATACAAGCAGGGAATAGTCCCAGAATCTGCAAAAGATTCCTCAATGTATATGCACCTTTTTTAAGCCCAATATGCATTGCAAAATGCATACAACTAATTTTTCACCATTTTTGAAGGTAGATTAAGATTTCTGACCCACCAATGCACATTTGACCTGCATGTATATAAAAACAGCCTTGTATATACAAAGTGACATTCATACAACAGAATTTTCACCATTTTTCAACAGCAAGGGCCAAAAGACTTAGAATTTTTTATATTTTTTGGGAAGGTGCCTGCATATTTAAGTGCTTGAAACCTGAATGTTTATGCAGGCACTAATATTGGCTCTATCTGGGGACGCATGCCTCTTGTAAGCATGGCGAGAACTTTAGATCTCTGGGATGCAGACTAGTCCCTTATCCATTGGGCACAAAGTCAAACATTGAACTAATCTGCATCACAAATCACACATTTGTAAATTTATTTGGCGGCCCAGGCCCACCAAAAAGGGAAAAACTAGAATTTTCCTTTGTCAAACACTTGATTTTCTTTTGATTTCTTTAAATGAATGCCTGAAAACATTTTGCTATCTACACTACCCAGCATTGCAATTGATTCTGTTGCTACCCATTTCCTTTTCTTTGACAAATCTACAACAAGCTTGATCAACATACATTATCATCAGCTGTAGAGTGTCATCATCATATGAGTCACTGATGTTGCTTGGAAAAACAACAAACTCAAATGAAACAAATGAATCCACATTAGAATTTTGCTTTTCTTCAAAAAGTAAGAGCCCCTCTATATCAAACAAACAATATTCAGGCACAAGCGGCATCTCATAATCAGATTCATCTTTATAAACAATCAGGTATTCATCATCATTTCTCTCAACAATCTTATCATTAATGTCCACTTGGAATGTCTTAAAAGAAGGTAAAAATAGCTGAAAATACAGCCCTTCGCTGAAAACTTCATAGTCACCCCTATAACCAACACTATTCTGAACTGTATGAGCACACACATCTGCAACTTGTGCATTCACATCTAAATATTGACCCTGTCTTTCCTCTTCACCAATGCACTAACAATCAAAAGCAAATTTTTCAACTTCTGCATTGTAGAGATGGTCATAATCTTCAAGGAAGCTTTCATATTCAGCATCCATATATATTTCATCATCTGAAAGGATCACATATGCATCTGAATGCTACCAATCATTAACATATTCACTGCCATCCCTTGAATCAATATTTTCTATATTCAGATTGAAGCTCTGCATATCCACCTCATATAAATAATCAAGAATAACTAGGTTATGCCTATCACTGCAAGATACAACCTCATGTATATCTTTCATTTCATCATTTGAAATGCATTTTGCAGCTACAGGCTTCTCTTCTAGAGGCTGACAACAAACTTTGTCTTCATCATTATAGGATGTGCCTATATTTTCTATAGCATTTCCTTCATGTTTACACATCACATCATGACTGCGCCCATTGTTCTGAAATATATTTCCCTCTTAAAAATCATCTTCTAATGAACACACTAGGAGAGATGAAATATATTCACTTTGATAACTATTTTATCAACTTGAAGCCATGAAGCCTACTATCATTCCATATTTCTAATTATTCTCAATATCCATAGCAAATTTGAAAGCATGGTGAAACATAGCTAGTTCTTTATCTCTCAACCTATAACTCATTTTCTTATCAAATGCAGCCAAATAAATTGTCGAGCACAATGCATTATTGGGTCTCATATATTCAGGAATTTGCTTGAGCAACTTAATAAATCTAAGATTAAAGGCTAGAACCAGTTCCTCATCTTCCTTTTGAATATTCATGAAGTGTATGATCAATGAGGCCAAATCAAATCTTCCACCAAACTGCTCTAGGAATGCAATTTCTAAATCTACCCATGAAGAAACTGAACACACAGGCAGGTCTGAAAACCAGACCCTAGCATCATCCTCTAATGACTAAACAAAAAGTCTCATTACTACATCTTCAGCCTCTACTTCATAATCCTCTATGAAATTAAAATTTTTTTGCAGATGTTTGTTTGCAGATTGAGAATTTGATCCACTATATTTTGGCAAACATTTTCTAATCTTATTGGGAATAACATTTGGGTAACCATTTATTCCTTTGAAATTTAGAGCTTTATATCTTTCAATAAAAAATGGTCTTCTTTGAGAGCACAACTAGGACTGCTACTCTGTTTGAATTGTTATTTCTTAATCAAAAGATGAATACCTGGAAATATGTTGCAGCATTGGATAGGTTCAATCAACAGATTTGCCATTTCTCACAGAGAGGACATAATATCAACAAGGCACTTTTGTTTTCTGGATTCATCACCCCAGCAGAGCACCACATGGTTCTTTGGTATTGCTGCAACCTCTTCATTGGAAACTAGATTTTCCAGCCCTCGAAACTTGACTCTTTTACTACAACGTTCCCCAACAGAGTCACCATTTTTGTTAGTGCCCAAATCGACAGAGGGTTTGCAAGCTCCAATGCACAGGTAGATTCAGCCAACAAATACAGGAGATTAGGTGAGCTATCTCCCCTTCATTTCTAGTTCCTACCACACCAAGGGGGTATCCCTATACCTAAAGGTTTTTCTTTGACTCACCCAATGATAGAAGGATTTAGCTTTTCAATAACAGGTAGAATACTGTCAAGTTTGGACAAAGATTTTCATGATAGGTCACAAGTTTGGCAACATTCTTAGACATATTTTACTGGTTGGAAATGAGAGTATGCAAGGTTCCTATTCCTACTCCTACAACTAACAGGTTGGAAAAAAGGAATGATTTGTATTAACATTTTAGATGAAAGACAAGGGGTTTTGGATCATAACTACTACACAAGAAATAGACCGGTGCCTATCTCTGGGCAAGGAGTCAACTAGACGTATACAAGAGAATGGTTTGCAACTAGCATTCATGTTTCAAGGGGTTAGGACTCGTATTTGCCTTACAAACACCACCCAAGAATGAGTACTTAACTGTTTCTACTTACAAATATCCCTGCTGACATACAACTTTCTTCATACTTAGCCTAAGACAATTTAATCCACTCCTTGAATGGAAGTCACAGATTAAGCATGCAATAGAGAAACCTGTACCCTAGAATCTATGAAACCCTTAGCAACTAGATTCAAAAGAAGGAATGCATGCAACAAAGGAGACAAACATCTAAACACATACAAAGAAGCATTTCTCATATAAAACAACAATGAAATTGAAAATATCCACAATGCACACTCAGATACAACTCATAAACTCCAAAATGAGATAAAACAACAAGGAAATGCCCTGTTTTTCGCTAGTCACACAAAAAATGCCCAAGTCTTCAACAACCCGAATAAGTAACACAGTTTGCATTTTTATAGCAAAACTATGTACTCAGCAATAAAAGTACATGGTCTCTCAAAAATTGCCAAATAAACTGCACCATGAGAAATGGTGCTCAAAATAATCAATACAGCCCACAGAGGAAGAAGGAAATAGGTGAAAATAGGATCTGTGCAGCCGACTGAAGATCATCACCACAAATTTGGTAGGTAACCTATCATTCCATCGACCATCCCTCTACATACCGCCATCAATAGCTCAGCTACCCACAGCTCCTCTCAAAATGTAGCAATAGATGCATCGGAAGTTTTCCTACTAAAAAATGTGGCTACAAACCAAGAAATCCCTTCGCTGCAGCAAGTTTTAGAACTAGCGGTCGATTTGCATTCCATCGCTGAGATTAACAGCTCCAAAACATGATGAAAAGTCACCCACCTGTCAGAATGTGCCACATAGGCATCTCATGCTTCTATTGTTGACTTTTCCTTTCCTTCATTCTGCCCTTTTTGACATGTTTATGCATATTCAAATGCCTATACAATTGCCCGCCTTTTGCCTTTTAAAATCCTTTGTATATGCAAGAGCGTATACATACAACCGTTTAATATACAAGGTGGACCCCAAACTTTTATGAAGCAGATTAGAAACTTATTCGGGTCTGGCTTGTATCTCTCTCCTTTGTATATCCGCGATATACAACACACACATACATACAAGCCGCATACTTCAAATCATTATGCTTCAAAATGTACTTCCTTTTGAAAACCCGCTTGTACCCTTTTCATTGCACATCGGCTTGTGTATCGGCATATACAAGCACTTTATACAACCCATGGACCTCAAATTTTATTCGCTGCATTTTATTTCTCCTTCGTGTCTGGGTTGCACCTCCCTTTCCTTGTATCAATGCCTTGTATATCACAAACATACAAAGTAGATATAAAAAACAAAACATACAATCCAGAACTAAAACCTTTTTCAACTAGAATGTATAACCTCTCAGGTCTAGCTTGTATATTTCCGAATGCATATTTGATTGTATGTGCAAACATACAATCGCTAAAACATGCAATCAGTGGGCCCCACCTTTTGTATATCGGCCCTTTGCACTTTTCACTTTGCACATAGCGAATGTATATTGCATATACATTCCACCTTGTGTGTGAGGTAGACCCCACCAGATGTATCTCTTGCATTTGTATATTGCTGAATTATGCAAGACCCCTTGTGTACTCAATGTACATGTTTCTTCTTGCACATGCATTGGCCAATGTATCTTTCATTGTAGCGAATGTACATGTGCCTCTTTGTATATTTTCTTTGCATGTTTTCCTTTGTATTTAGCCATTGTATGTCTGAACATACAACACAAAATATACATGCAACCTGATATACAAGAAGGGAATATTCCTAGAATCTACAAAATATTCCTCAATGTATATGCACCTTTTTAAAGCCCGATATGCATTGCGAAATTCATACAACTAATTTTTCACCATTTTTGAAGGTAGATTGAGATTTCTGACCCGTGAATGCACATTTGACCTGCATGTATATACAAATAGCCTTGTATATACAAAGTGACATGCATACAATAGATTTTTCACTATTTTTCAATTGCAAAAGCCAAAAGACTTAGAATTTTTTAGATTTTTTGGGAAGGTGCCTACATATTTAGATGCTTGTAACCTAAATGTTTATGCAGGCAGTAACATTGGCTCTATCTGGGGATGCATGCCTCTTGCAGGCATGGTGAGAACTTTAGATCTCTGGGATACAGAGCAGTCCCTTATCCATTGGGCATAGAGTCAAACATTGCACCAATCTGCATCACAAATCACACATTTTAAAATTTACTTGGTGGCCCAGGGATACCAAAAAGGAAAAACTAGAATTTTCCTTTGTTAAACACTCGATTTTCTTTTGATTTCTTCAAATGAAGCCTGAAAACATTTTGCTAGCTACAGTACCCAGCGTTACAATTGATTGTGCTGCTGCCCATTTCCTTTTCTTTGACAAATCTACAACAAGCTTGATCAGCATACATTATCATCAGCTGTAGAGTGTCATCATCATATGAGTCACTGATGTTGCTTGGAAAAACAAGAAACTCACATGAAACAAATGAATCCACATAAGAATTTTTCTTTTCTTCAAAAAGTAAGAGCCCCTCTATATAAAACAAATAATATTCAGGCACAAGCAATATCTCATAATCAGATTCATCTTTGTAAACAATCAGGTATTCATCATTATTTCTCTCAACAATCTTATTATTAATGTCCACCTGGAATATCTTAAAAGAAGGTAAAAATAGCTCAGAATGTAGCCCTTCGCTGAAAACTTCATAGTCACCCCTATAACCAACACTATTCCCAACTATATGAGCACACACATCTGCAACTTGTGCATTCACATCTGAATATTGACCCTGTCTTTCCTCTTCACCAATGTACTAACAATCAAAAGCAAAATTTTCAACTTCTGCATTGTAGAGATGGTCATAATCTTCAAGGAAGCATTCATATTCAACATCCATATATATTTCATCATCTAAAAGGCTCACATATGCATCTGAATGCTGACAATCATTAACATATTCACTGCCATCCCTTGAATAAATATTTTCTATATTCAGATTGAAGCTCTCCATAGCCACCTCATATAAATAATCAGGAATAACTGGGATATGTCTATCACTGCAAGACACAACCTCATGTATATCTTTCATTTCATCATTTGAAAGGCATTTTGCATCTGCAGGCTTCTCTTCCAGAGGCTGACAGCAATCTTTGTCTTCATCATTATAGGATGTGCCTATATTTTCTATAGCATTTTCTTCATGTTTATGCATCATATCATGATTGCGCCCATTGTTTTGAAATATATTTCCCTCTACAAAATCATCTTCTAATGAACACACTGGGATAGCTGAAATATATTCACTTTGATAACTATTTTAACAACTTGCAGCCATGAAGCCTACTGGCATTCCATATTTCTAATTATTTTCAATATCCATAACAAATTTGAAAGCTTTGTGAAGCGTAGCTGGTTCTTTATCTCTCAACCTATAACTCATTTTCTTATCAAATGCAGCCAAATAAATTGTCAAGCACAATGCATTATTAGGTCTCATATATTCATGAATTTGCTTGAGCAACTTAATAAATCTAAGATTAAAGGTTGGAACCAATTCCTCATCTTCCTTTTGAATATTCATGAAGTGTATGATCAATGAGGCCAAATCAAATCTTTCACCAAACTGCTCTAGGAATGCAATTTCTAAATCTACCCATGAAGAAACTGAACACATAGGTAGGTCTGAAAACTAGACCCTAGCATCATCCTCTAATGACTAAACAAAAAGTCTCATTACTACATCTTCAGCCTCTACTTCATAATCCTCTATCAAATTACAAAAATTTTGCAGATGTTTGTTTGCAGATTCAGAATTTGATCCACTATATTTTGGCAAACATTTTCCAATCTTATTAGGAATAACACTTGGGTAACCATTTATTCCTTTGAAATTTAGAGCTTTATATCTTTCAATAAAAAATGGTCTTCTTTGAGAGCACAACTAGGACTGCTACTCTATTTGAATCGTTATTTCTTAATCAAAAGATGAATACCTGGAAATATGTTGTAGCATTGGACAGGTTCAATCAACAGATTCGCCATTTCTCATAGAGAGGACAAAATATCAACAAGGCACTTTTGTTTTCTAGATTCATCACCCCAGTAGAGCACCACATGGTTCTTTGGTATTGCTGCAACCTCTTCCCTGGAAACTAGATTTTCCAGCCCTCAAAACTTGACTCTTTTACTATAACATTCCCCAGTTGAGGGTTTGCCAGCTCCAATGCATAGGTAGATTCGGCCAACAGATACGAGAGGTTGCGTGAGCTACCTCCCCTTCACTTCTAGTTCTGCTGCACCAAGGGGGTATCCCTATAGCTAAAGTTTTTTCTTTGACTCACCCAATGATAGAAGGATTTAGCTTTTCAATAACAGGCAAAATACTGTCATGTTTTGACCAAGATTTTCATGATATGTCACAAGTTTGGCAACATTCTTAGACATATTTAACTGGTTGGAAACGAGAGTATGTAGGGTTCCTATTCCTACTACAACTAACAGGTTGGAAAAATGGAATGATTTGTATTAACATTTTGGATCCAAGACAAGGGGTTTTGGATCATAACTACTACACAAGAAATAGACCAGTGCCTATCTCTAGGTAAGGAGTCAACTAGACGTATACAAAAGATTGGCTTGCAACTGGCATTCAAGTTTCAAAGGGTTAGGACTAGTATTTGCCTTACAAACACCACCCAAGAATGAGTACTTAACTGTTTCTACTTACAGATATCTCTGCTGACATACAACTTTCTTCATACTTAGCCTAAGACAATTTAATGCACTCCTTGAATGGAAGTCACAGATTATGCATGCAATAGAGAAACTTGTACCCTAGAATCTATGAAACCCTTAGCAACCAGATTCAAAAGAAGGAATGCATGCATCAAAGGAGACAAACATCTAAACACATGCAAAGAAGCATTTCTCATATAAAACAACAATGAAACTAAAAATATCTGCAATGTACACTCAGATGCAACTCATAAACTCTAAAATGATATAAAACAGCAAGGAAATGCCCTGGTTTTTGCTATTCACACAAAAAATGCCCAAGTCTTCAACAATCCGAATGAGTAACATAGTTTGCATTTTTATAACAAAATTGTGTACTCAGCAACAAAAGTACATGGTCTCTCAAAATTTGCCAGATACACTGCACCGTGAGAAATGGCACTCAAAATAATCAATGCAGCCCACAGAGGAAGAAGGAAATAGGTGAAAATAGGATCTGTGTAGCCGATTGAAGATCCTCGCCACAAATTTGGTAGGTAACCTGTCATTCTATTGACAATCCCTCTGCATACCGCCATCAATGGCTCAGCTACCCACAGCTCCTCTCAAAATGCAGCAATGAATGCATCAGAAATTTTCTTGCTCAAAAATGCAGCTACAAACCAAGAAATCCCTTCACTGCAACAAGTTTTAAAACCAACAGTCAATTTGCATTCCATCGCTGAGATTAACGGTTCCAAAACATTATGAAAATTCTCCCACCTATGAGAATGTGCCACATGGCATCTCATGCTTCTATTGCTGACTTTTCCTTTCCTTCATTCTGCCCTTTTCGCCATGTATATGCATATTCAAATGCATATACAATTGCCTGCCTTTTGCCTTTTAAAATCCTTTGTATATGCAAGAGCATATACATACAACCGTTTAATATACAAGGTGGACCCCAAACTTTAATGAAGCAGATTGGAAACTTATTCTAGTCTGGCTTGTATCTCTCTCCTTTGTATATCTGCAATATACAACACACACATACATACAAACCGCGGACTTCAAATCATTATGCATCAGAATGTACCTCCTTTTGAAATCCATCTTGTACCTTTTTCATTGCAGATTGGCTTGTATATTGTCATATACAAGCACTTTATACAACCCACGGACCTCAAATTTTATTTGCTGCATTTTATTTATCCTTCACGTCTATGTTGAACCTCCCTTTCCTTGTATCTATGCCTTGTATATCACAAACATACCTTTTGTATATCGGCCCTTTGCACTTTTCACCTTGCACATAGAGAATGTATATTGCATATACATTCTGCCTTGTATGTGAGGTAGACCCCACCAGATGTATCCCCTACATTTGTATATTACCGAATTATGCAAGACCCCTTGTGTACTCAATGTACATGTTTCTTCTTGCACATGCATCGGCCAATGTATATTTCACTGTAGCGAATGTACATGCGCCTCTTTGTATATTTTCTTTGCATGTTTTCCTTTGTATCTAGCCATTGTATGTCTGAACATACAACACAAAATATACATGCAACTTGATATATAGGTAGGGAATATTCCCAGAATCTACGAGAGATTCCTCAATGTGTATACACCTTTTTTAAGTCCGATATGCATTGCGAAATGCATACAACTAATTTTTCACCATTTTTGAAGGCCGGTTAAGATTTCTAACCCACCAATGCACATTTGACTTGCATGTATATACAAACAGCCTTGTATATACAAAGTGACATGCATACAACAGAATTTTTACCATTTTTCAACTGCAAAGGCCAAAAGAGTTAGAATTTTTTGGATTTTTTGGGAAGGTGCCTGCATACTTAAATGCTTGATTCCTGAATGTTTATGCATGCACTAACATTGGCTCTGTCTGGGGATGCATGCCTCTTGCAGGCATGGCAAGAACTTGAGATCTTTGGGATGCAGACTAGTCCCTTATCCATTGGGCAGAAAGTCAAACATTGCCCCAATCTGCATCACAAATCACATATTTTAAAATTTCCTTAGTGGCCCAGGGCCCCCAAAAAGGAAAAACTAGAATTTTCTTTTGTCAAACACTGAATTTTATTTTGATTTCTTCAAATGAAGCTTGAAAAAATTTTGCTATCTGTAGTACCTAGCATTGCAATTGATTGTGCTGCTGCCCATTTCCTTTTCTTTGACAAATCTACAACAAGCTTGATCAGCATACATTATCATCAGCTGTGGAGTGTCATCATCATATGAGTCACTGATGTTGCTTGGAAAAATAACAAACTCACATGAAACAAATGAATCCACATCAGAATTTTTCTTTTCTTCAAAAATTAAGAGCCCCTCCGTATCAAACAAACAATATTCAGGCACAAGCAACATCTCATAATCAGATTCATCTTTATAAACATACAGGTATTCATCATCATTGCTCTCAACAATCTTATCATTAAGTAACAGATTAAGCATGCAATATAGAAACCTATACCCTAGAATCTATGAAACCCTTAGCAACCAGATTCAAAAGAAGGAATGCATGAAATAAAGGAGACAAACATCTAAACACATGCAAAGAAGCATTTCTCATATAAAACAACAATGAAACTAAAAATATCTGCAATGTACACTCAGATGCAACTCATAAACTCTAAAATGAGATAAAACAACAAGGAAATGCCCAAGTCTTCAGCAACCCAAATGAGTAACACAATTTGCATTTTTATAGCAAAACTGTGTACTCAGCAACAAAAGTACATGGTCTCTCAAAAATTGTCAGATACACTGCACTGTGAGAAATGGCACTCAAAATAATCAATGCAGCCCATAGAGGAAGAAGTAAATAGTTGAAAATAGGATCTGAGTAGCCAACTAAAGATCTTCACCACAAATTTGGTAGGTAACCTTTCATTCCATCGACCATCCCTCTACATACTGCCATCAATGGTTCAACTACCTGCAGCTCCTCTTGAAATGCAGCAATGAATGCATCAGAAGTTTTCCCACTAAAAAATGCGGCTACAAACCAAGATATCCCTTCATTGCAGCAAGTTTTAAAACCAACCGTCGATTTTAATTCCATCACTGAGATTAACGGCTCTAAAACATGTTGAAAAGTCGCCCACCTATGAGAACGTGTTACGTCGGCATCTCATGCTTCTATCGCTGACTTTTCCTTTCCTTCATTCTGCCCTTTTTGCCATGTATATGCATATTCAAATGCATATACAATTGCCCACCTTTTACCTTTTAAAATCCTTTGTATATGAAAAAGCATATACATACAACCATTTAATATACAAGGCGGACCCCAAACTTTTATGAAGCAGATTGGAAACTTATTTGGGTCCGGCTTGTATCTCTCTCCTTTGTATATCCGTGATATACAACACACACATACATACAAGCCGTGGACTTCAAATCATTATGCATCAGAATATACCTCCTTTTGAAATCTAGCTTGTACCCTTTTCATTGCACATCAGCGTGTATATCGACATATATAAGCACTTTATACAACCCACGGACCTCAAATTTTATTCACTGCATTTTATTCCTCCTTCGCGTCCAGGTTGCACCTCCCTTTCCTTGTATCAATGCCTTGTATATCACAAACATACAATCCGGAACTAAAACCTTTATCAACCAAAATGTATAACCTCTCGGGTCCAGCTTGTACATTTGCGAATGCATATTTGATTATATGTATGAACATACAATCGCTAAAAAATGCAATTAGTGGGCCCCACCTTTTGTATATCAGCCCTTTGCACTTTTCACTTTGCACATAGCGAATGTATATTGCATATACATTCCACCTTGTATTTGAGGTAGATCCCACCAGATGTATCTCCTACATTTGTATATTGCCAAATTATGCAAGACCCCTTGCATACTCAATGTACATGTTTCTTCTTGCACATGCATCGGCCAATGTATCTTTCACTGTAGCGAATGTACATGCGCCTCTTTGTATATTTTCTTTGTATGTTTTCCTTTGTATCTAGCTGTTGTATGTCTGAATATACAACACAAAATATACATGCAACCCAATATACAAGCAAGGAATATTCCCAGAATCTGCGAAAAATTCCTCAATGTATATGCACCTTTTTTAAGCCCGATATGCATTGCAAAATGCATACAACTGATTTTTCACCATTTTTGAAGGCAGATTGAGATTTCTGATCCGCCAATGCACATTTGACCTACATGTATATACAAACAACCTTGTACATATAAAGTGACATGCATACAACATAATTTTCACCATTTTTCAACTGCAAAAGACAAAAGACTTAGAATTTTTTGAATTTTTTGGGAAGGTCCCTGCATATTTAAATGCTTGAAACCTGAATGTTTATGCAGGCACTAACATTGGCTCTATCTGGGGACACATGCCTCTTATAGACATGGCGAGAACGTTAGATCTCTCAGATGCAGACCAGTCCCTTATCCATTGGCCACAGAGTCAAACAATGCACCAATTTGCATCACAAATCACACATTTTTAAATTTACTTGGTGGCCCAGGGCCACCAAAAATGAAAAACTAGAATTTTTCTTTGTCAAACACTCAATTTTCTTTTGATTTCTTCAAATGAAGCCTGAAAACATTTTGTTGTCTACAGTACCCAGCGTTGCAATTGATTGTGTTGCTACCTATTTGCTTTTCTTTAACAAATCTACAACAAGCTTGATCAGCATACATTATCATCAGTTGTAGAGTGTCATCATCATATGAGTCACTGATATTGCTTGGAAAAACAACAAACTCAAATGAAACAAATGAATCCACATCAGAATTTTGCTTTTCTTCAAAAAGTAAGAGCCCCTATGTATCAAACAAACAATATTTAGGCACAAGCAACATCTCATAATCAAATTCATCTTTATAAACAAACATGTATTCATCATCATTGCTCTCAACAATATTATCATTAATGTCCACTTGGAATGTCTTAAAAGAAGGCAAAAATAGCTTAGAATGCAGCCCTTCTTTGAAAACTTCATAGTCACCCATACAACCAACACTATTCCCAACTGTATGAGCACACACATCTGCAACTTCTGCATTCACATCTAAATATTGACCCTATCTTTCCTCTTCACCAATGCACTAATAATCAAAAGCAAATTTTTCAACTTCTGCATGGTAGAGATGGTCATAATATTCAAGCAAGCATTTATATTCAGCATCCATATATATTTCATCATCTGAAAGGCTCACATATGCATCTAAATATTGACAATCATTAACATATTCACTGCCATCCCTTGAATCAATGTTTTCTATATTCAGATTGAAGCTCTGCATATCCACCTCATATAAATAATTAGGAATAACTGGGATATGCCTATCACTGTAAGACACAACCTCATGTATATCTTTCATTTCATCATTTGAAAGGCATTTTGCATCTGTAGGCTTCTCTTCTAGAGGCTGACAACAATCTTTGTCTTCATCATTTTAGGATGTGCCTATATTTTCTAAAGCATTTTCTTCATGTTTATGCATCACATCATGACTGCACCCATTGTTCTGAAATATATTTCCCTCTACAAAATCATCTTTTAATAAACACATTGGGAGAGCTGAAATATATTCACTTTGATAACTATTTTAACTTGCAGCCACGAAGCCTATTGGCATTCCATATTTCTGATTATTTTCAATATCCATAACAAATTTGAAAGCTTGGTGAAGCGTAGCTAGTTCTTTATCTCTCAACCTATAACTCATTTTCTTATCAAATGCAGCCAAATAAATTGTCAAGCACAATGCATTATTGGGTCTCATATATTCAGGAATTTTCTTGAGTAACTTAATAAATCTAAGATTAAAGGCTGGAACTAGTTCCTCATCTTCCTTTTGAATATTCATGAAGTGTATGATCAATGAGGCCAAATCAAATCTTTCACCAAACTGCTCTAGGAATGCAATTTCTAAATCTACCCATGAAGAAACTGAACACACAGGCAGGTCTAAAAACTAGACCCTAGCATCTTCCTCTAATGACTGAACAAAAAGTCTCATTACTACATCTCAAGCCTCTACTTCATAATCCTCTATCAAATTACAAAATTTTAGCAGATGTTTGTTTGCAGATTCAGAATTTGATCCACTATATTTTGGCTAACATTTTCTAATCTTATTGGAAATAATATTTGGGTAACCATTTATTCCTTTGAAATTTAGAGCTTTATATCTTTCAATAAGAAATGGTCTTCTTTGAGAGCACAACTAGGACTGCTGCTCTATTTGAATCATTATTTTTTAATCAAAAGATGAATACCTGGAAATATGCTGCAACATTGGACAGGTTCAATCAACATATTTGCCATTTCTCATAGAGAGGATAGAATATCAACAAGGCACTTTTGTTTTCTGTATTCATCACCCAGCAGAGCACCACATGGTTCTTTGGTATTGCTGCAACCTCTTCCCTGGAAACTAGATTTTCCAGCCCTTGAAACATGACTCTTTTACAGCAACATTCTCCAGTAGAGTCACCATTTCTGTTAGTGCCTGAATTGGCAGAGGGTTTGCCAGCTCCAATGCATAGGCAGATTCAACCAATAGATATGAGAGGTTGCGTGAGTTGCCTCCCCTTCACTTCTAGTTATGCCACACCAAGGCGGGTATCCCTATAGCTAAAGGTTTTGCTTTGACTCACCCAATGATAGAAGGATTTAGCTTTTCAATAACAGGCAGAATACTCTCAAGTTTGGACCAAGATTTTCATGATAGGTCACAAGTTTGGCAACATTTTTGGACATATTTAACTTGTTGGAAATGAGAGTATGCAGGGTTCCTATTCCTACTCCTACAACTAACAAGTTGGAAAAATGGAATGATTTGTATTAACATTTTTGATGCAAGAAAAGGGGTTTTGGATCATAACTACTACACAAGAAATAGATCAGTAACTATCTCTGGGCAAGGAGTCAACTAGACATATACAAGAGAATGGCTTGCAATTGGCATTCAAGTTTCAAGGGGTTAGACTGGTATTTGCCTTACAAACACCACCCAAGAATGAGTACTTAACTATTTCTACTTACAGATATCCCTACTGACATACAATTTTCTTCATACTTAGCCTAAGATAATTTAATCCACTCCTTGAATGGAAGTCATAGATTAAGGATGCAATACAGAAACCTATACCCTAGAATCTATGAAACCCTTAGTAATTAGATTCAAACGAAGGAATGCATGCAACAAAGGAGAGAAACATCTAAACACATGCAAAGAAGCATTTCTCATATAAAACAACAATGAAACTAAAAATATCCTCAATGTACACTCGGATGCAACTCATAAACTCCAAAATGAGATAAAATAGCAAGGAAATGCCCTATTTTTTGCTATTCACACAAAAAATACCCAAGTCTTCAACAACCCAAATGAGTAACACAGTTTACATTTTTATAGCAAAAATGTTTACTCAGCAACAAAAGTACATAGTCTCACAAAAATTGCCAGATACACTACACCGTGAGAAATGGCGCTCAAAATAATCAATGCAGCCCACAGAGGAAGAAGGAAATAGGTGAAAACAAGATTTGTGCAGCTGACTGAAGATCCTCGCCACAAATTTGGTAGGTAACCTGTCATTCCATCGACCATCCCTCTGCATACCACCATCAATGGATCAGCTACCCGTAGCTCCTCTCGAAATGGAACAATGAATGCATCAGAAGTTTTCTCGCTTAAAAATGTGGCTTCAAACCAAGAAATCCCTTCACTGCAGCATGTTTTAAGACCAACCATCGATTTGCAATCCATCGTTGAGATTAACGGCTCCAAAACATGCTGAAAAGTCGCACACCTATGAGAACGTGCCACGTAGGCATCTCATGCTTCTATCGCTGACTTTTCCTTTCCTTCATTCTGCCCTTTTCGCCATGTATATACATATTCAAATGCATATATAATTGCCTGCCTTTCACCTTTTAAAATGCTTTGTATATGCAAGACCGTATATATACAACCATTTAATATACAAGGCAGACCCCAAACTTTTATGAAGTAGATTGGAAACTTATTCGGGTCTAGCTTGTATCTCTCTCCTTTGTATATCTGTGATATACAACACACACATACATACAAGCCGCAGACTTCAAATCATTATGCATCAGAATGTACCTCCTTTTGAAATTTGGCTTGTATCCTTTTCATTGCACATCGGCTTGTATATCAGCATATACAAGCACTTTATACAACCGATAGACCTCAAATTTTATTCGCTGCATTTTATTTCTCCTTCGCGTCCGAGTTGCACCTCCCTTTCCTTGTATCAATGCCTTGTATATCACAAACATACAACGTAGATATACAAAACAAAACATACAATCCGGAACTAAAACCTTTATCAACCAAAATGTATAACCTCTCGGGTTTGGCTTGTATATTTGCGAATGCATATTTGATTGTATGTGCAAACATACAATCGCTAAAACATGCAATCAGTGGGCCCCACCTTTTGTATATCGGCCCTTTGCACTTTTCACTTTGCACATAGTGAATGTATATTGCATATACATTCTGCCTTGTATGTGAGGTAGACCCCACCAGATGTATCTCCTACATTTGTATATTGTCGAATTATGCAAGACCCCTTGCATACTCAATGTACATGGTTCTTCTTGCACATGCATCGACTAATGTATATTTCACTGTAGCGAATGTACATGTGCCTTTTTGTATTTTCTCTTTGCATGTTTTCCTTTGTATCTAGCCGTTGTATGTCTAAACATACAACACAAAATATACATGCAACCCGATATACAAGCAGGGAATATTCGTAGAATCTGCGAAAGATTCGTCAATGTATATGCACCTTTTTTAAGCCTGATATGCATTGTGAAATGCATACAACTAATTTTTTAGCATTTTTGAAGGCCGATTGAGATTTCTGACCCGCCAATGCATATTTGACCTGCATGTATATACAAACAGCCTTGTATATACAAAGTGACATGCATACAACATAATTTTCACCATTTTTCAACTGCAAAGGCCAAAAAACTTAGAATTTTTTGGATTTTTTGGGAAGGTGCTTGCATAGTTAAATGCTTGAAACCTGAATGTTTATGCAAGCACTAACATAAGCCAGAGAGACAATTTTGAGATGTTTTTCTACCCTAGGAGGGTTTTCTTGTCGTATAGTCTTGTGTCTTGGTCTCATGTCTTGTGTTAATTTATACTTGTACATATGTGTTTAAAAAATTATTGATGTCCTCATCTCTCTTTGTCTTGTATTTTAAAAGGTGCAAAAATTTGTAAAAGTTTACGCAACATTGATTCACCCCTCCCTCTCAGTGTTGTCCTAGACTCCAACAAGTATTACCAAGCCTATAACGTGAGCGCGTTATAACACAAACGCATTTTGCAAAAGCATAACTCTCTCTCTCTCTCTCTCGCTCCCTCTCCCTCCCTCCCTCTCTCTCTCCCTCTCTCTCTCTCTCTCCCACTCTCTCCTTTTCTCTCTCTCTCTCTATCACATTGGAGTTTGAATCACCCATGTCATTTCTGAGAGAGAGAGAGAGAGTTTAGGGGTTAGGGGTCATGGTTCAGGGGCATTATTTAGGTTTTATGAGTTTAGGTTTGCTCAAGTTTAGGGTTTGGGGGAATTATTTAGGGTTTATGAGTTTAGGTTTGCTCAAGTTTAGGGTTTAGAGTTTAGTGGTTAGGGTTTCACAGGTTTAGGGTTTAGGGTTTAGAAAGAGATAGAGAGAGGAGACGGATAGACATTGGGAGAGATAGAGGAGACAAAGGGGAGAGATAGAGAGATAAAGAGTGAGGGACATGTCCAGAGACATAGGGAGAGAGATTGAGAGGTAAAGGGATGATAGGGATAGGAAAATAGAGGAGAGATATCGAGATAGAGGTTTAGGGTTTCGCAGGTTTACGGATTGGGGTTTAGGGGTTTGGGGGTTTAGGGTTAGGGGTTAGGGTTTAGTGTCATTATTTAGGGTTTATGGTTTAGGGGTTAGGTGTTAAGGTTTAGAGGTTTAGGTTTCACGGGATAGAGAGTGAGTGTAGATAGGGAGATATAGAGGAGACCAAGGGGAGAGATATAGAGATAGAGAGTGAGGGACATGGGCAGAGACATAGGGAGAGAGATTGAGAGGTAGAGGGATGATAGAGATAGGGAGATTAAGGAGAGATAGGGAGTTAGAGGTAGGGTTTAGAGGCATTATTTAGAGTTTAGGGGTTTAGGGGTAGATAGAGAGAGAGGTTTAGGGTTTAGGGGTTAGGGGTCAGGGTTTAGGGGAATTATTTAGGGTTTGAGTGTAGGGTTGCTCAAGTTTAGGGTTTAGGGTTTATGGGTTATGGGTTGGGTTTAGGTTCCAATTATTTAGGGCTTAGGGTTTCTCAAGTTTAGGGTTGCATGTCAAAAACAATCTCTCTATCTTTATCTCTCTCCCTCCCCTCTTTACCTCATCTCCGTTGTCTCTCTCTCTATCCTAGGGTTGCTTAGGTTTAGGGTTTAGGGTTTAAATAGGGTTTATGGTTTATGTTTTAGAGGTTAGGGGTTAAGGTTTAGAGGTTTAGGGTTTAGGGTTTAGAGAGAGAGGACCAATACGAAGATATAGAGGAGGCCGAGGGGAGAGATAAGGAGATAGAGAGTGAGGGACATGGCTAGAGACATAGGGAGAGAGATTAAGAGGTAGAGGGATGATAGAGATAGGGAGATAGGGGAGAGATAGGGAGATAGAGGTTTAGGGTTGCTTAAGTTTAGGGTTTAGAGGTTTAGGGTTGCTCGACTTTAGGGTTTAGTGGTTAGGGGTTAAGGTTTAGGGGCATTATTTAGGGTCTAGGGTTTATGGTTATAGGGCTTAAGGTTTAGAGGTATAGGGTTTAGGGTTTGGAGAGAGAGGACCGATTGGGAGATATAGAGGAGACTGAGGGGAGAGATAGGGAGATAGAGAGTAAGGGACGTGGCTAGATACATAGGAAGAAAGATTGAGAGTTAGAGGGATGATAAAGATAGAGAGATAGAGTTTTAGGGGTGCTTGGGTTTAGGGTTTAGGGGCATTATTTAGGGTTTAGAGGTTTAGGGTTTCATGTCAAAAGCTCTCTCTCTCTCTCTGAGAGGTAGCTCGAGAGATAGGGAGATAGGGAGAAAGTGATAGAGAGAGAGAGAGAGACTCATAGTTTTCTTTTTTCCATTTCCTTCATCGATAAGGGAGAGGGACAGATAGGGAAATAGAGGAATGATAGGGGAGGAGGTAAGAGATATGTAGATAGCAAGAGATAGATAGGTAGAAAGAGAGAGGAGACAAATAGGGAGAGATAGAGGAGAAAGAGGGGAGAGATAGGTGATAGAGAGAGTGAGATGTCTAGAGAGATAGGGAGATAAGGGAGAGTTATGGAGATAGAGGTTTGGAGTTGCTTGGGTTTAGTGTTTAGGGGTTTAGAGAGAGAGACTACTTTTGATATGCAATCCTAAACCATAAACCTGGGCAACCCTAAACCCCTAAATCCTAAATAATGCCCCTAAAACCTAAACCCAAGAAACCCTAAGCCTCTACTAAACACTAACCCCTAACCCCTAAACCCAAGAAACCCTAAATCTCTGTCTCTCTATCTTTATCATCCCTCTACCTCTCAATCTCTCAATAATGCCCCTAAACCCTAAACCTGAGAAACCCTAAACACCTCTCTCTCTCCACCTCCCCCTCTCTCCCCCCTCTCTCTCTAGAGAGAGAGGTCTTTAGGGTTTCTTAGTTTTAGGGTTTTGGGGCATTGTTTAGGGTTTCTCAAGTTTAGGGAGAGAGATTGAGATGTAGATGGATGATAAAGATAGAGAGATAGAGATTTAGGGTTTTTTGGGTTTAGGGTTTAGGGGTTATGGTTTAGGGGAATTATTTAGGATTTAGAGGCTTAGGGTTTCTTAGATTTAGGGTTTAGGGGCATTATTTATGGTTTATGGGTTTAAGGTTTCTTGGGTTAAGGGTTTAGGGTTGCATGTCAAAAGCAATCTCTCTCTCTCTCTCTAAACCCCTAAACCCTAAATAATGCCCCCAAAATCATAACCACTAACCCCTAACCCAAGAAACCCCAAACCTCTATTTCCCTATATCTCCCTTATCTTCCTATCTCTCTAGACATCTCATCACTCTCTATCACCCTATCTCTCCCCTTTTTCTCCTCTACCTCTCCCTATCTATCTCCTCTCTCTCTCTACCTATCTATCTCTCACTATCTCCATATCTCTTACCTCCTCCCCTATCATTCCTCTATTTCCCTATCTCTCCCTCTCCCTTATCAATGAAGGAAATAGAGAAAAGAAAACTATGACTCTCTTTCTATCTCTCTCTCTCTATCTCCCTATATATCACTTTCTCCCTATCTCCCTATCTCTCTTTGCCTCTCAGAGAGAGTGAGAGAGAGGGAGTTGTTTAAGCTCACCATAATGTGATTGCATTATAATGCACTCATGTTATGTGAATGCACAAAACATGAGTGCATTATAACGTGCTCACGTTATGTGTTGCCTTGGTTATTTCCAAGCCTAAGGCTTCGATTTGTCTTGGGCTTCCAACCCAAATTCTTGTACTGTGTTTGGGACGTCCAAAGCCATGTTTTACCAGATTGTAGAAAAAACCATATAATTTGGAGCGTGCTCCCCATCAAGTTTGCACTTATTTTGATGAAAACTAAAAAAAAATACCACTATAATCTTGATCTCTCTGTTAGCTATCTAACCATATAATTTTTTTCACAGTTTGAGTATGTTAAGGGTTTCATCCTTAATTTCTTTTGTTAGTGTATCTATTTTTTGTCAAAAACCAATGTTTACTATTTCTGACCCTTTTTTAATTGCTCATCGAAATTTGAAATAAGTTACATTTTTAGAAACTAGACTCCATTCTACACATTAAAAAAAATTGATTTTCAATTAGTTTTCAAATATTTTAGGGGGGAGCATGCTCAATTTTCTATTTTTCAGGATGTGTCCACTTTGAAAATTACTAAAAAATTAATTATTCATGAAAAAATTATCAAAAAAATTAGGGATAAACTACATGGTGTTAGCTAATTTCTCACCGAAGCGAGTTTTGAAATACTTAAAAAAGTTAACATTTTAGGGGGGGCACACTAGACGCTATGTTATGTTTTTTTGAGAAAAACATGACCAATTTGTGTGCTCCCCTTTTTTTAACCCCTTAATCTCAACTATTTTTGGAAAAAATAGTAGTTTAGAAACTAGATTCAGAGCACTATGAGTCTTGTTTTTGTTCCATCTTCAAATTTTGAGTGTAGCTATCTTCAATTTCTCATCCAACATCAATGTTTCCTAATTTCAGAAACAAGTGGCATCTTAAGACCCCCTTTTGGTCCCCCATCTTTGTGGACTTACCCTTGTAGGTCACATGAATGATTTACAATTGGGAAAATACAAAACCAAGAACATAATATTGACTACAATTGGGGATATTGCAAAAAAATAGCACAAACTTCACTACGACAGTTGCAAATACACATGTTAAATATAAGTCTTATCTCTTCATGATATACATGGTGTACATGCATCAAAAGATCCATGGTACATCAGACATATCTTGACCAAATAGGCATCTTTAAATGTCTATTTAAGAGAACATTGTGCATTTATCAATTCCTTATTTTCATTTATTGTGATTAGACTGAAGTACAGGTGGCATTAATGGCTTATGGTGTGAGGTTTTTAGTTTATGGAGAAAAGGATTATTTGTGTTGTTTAGTCATTTACTGAGATTGTTTGATGAAGGTGAAATCTGTGTCTATTGAGAGGATTTGCATGCATCATATAGGAGGTGAAAAAGGAGGTGTCTATAAGTTCCTGACTCATCAATGCACAACAAATTTGAATTGGGAAAATACAAAACCACGATCGAAATATCAAACCCCAATCAAGAATAGGTTTTTCCCATCTTTGTATTTTATGGATTAATGTCTACTATTTGTTGTTCTATGCATTTTATGGGTTAATGTCTACTCTTTCCTATCTTTGAGCTCTTCTATGTGTTAGTCTGTGTTGCCGATTCAAAGATATAACACTATAATTCATTAATATTGACTTCTCTACTGGCCATGATTATGAATGGGAGTAATCTTTTTCTCTGCACGCATGCATGCCAATTGCACTTCAATCTATGAAATGAAGGTGAAAATTAGATCCAAACAAGTGACTAATGTTTTCAGTGTGTTCATGCCTATTAATGCAAACATAAAAAATTGTGCCGCTAATGTTAACGCTATAGTCTGTGGTATCAATTTTTTAAAAGGGAATTATCGTTTATGCTATACTTTATGGGATTAATTTATTTAAAGGGAATTTTTGATTTCTTTTTTCAATTTTGCCATTAGCTACTAGTATTTTCCTCGGGGTTTTGTGTTTTCCTAGTTGCAAAAAATTGCAAAATAATTCCAGCACAAGAAAGGGAAAAATTTAATCGATTCATAATGTTTTGTTGCTATTGGAAATATTTCATGACTTTCTAATGTTTTTTGATATAGTAATGTGTTTGCCCCCACTATTTCTAGAGTTCCCAAGAATAATTTGCAATTGGGAAAATACCAAACCACGAATAAAATATCAACTTCCCATGAGAAAATTGCAAAACTTCCTATATCTTTTACAGTGTTGTTTTATAGTTTTTTGCATCTCTGCATTTTATGGGTTGATGTCTATTGTTTGTTGTTTCTTGTGTTTTATGGGTTAACTTCTCTAGTGGCCACGATTAAGAATGCAATGAATCTTTTTCTCTGCATGCATGCATGCACTTTGAGTGCACTACAATCTATAAAATGAAAATGAAAATAAGGTCTAGATAAGTGCAAAAATGTGTTGGTCTAAAATCATTTGAGCAATTGGCAATGCTTTGTTGATATTGGAAATATTTAATGGCTTTGTAATGTTCTTTCATATAGTCTATTTCATATAGTCTACTTGATGAGGGAGAGCAATGTTTTCACTGTGCTCATCTCTATTAATGCAAACATCAGAATTCATGCCACTAATGTCTACACTATAATTTCGAGCATTAATCTATTTAAAGGGAATTTTTTGTTTTTTGGCAACTCTTGTCATTGGCTGCAGGTATTTTCCTTAGGGTTTTTTTTTCGCTAGTTGCCAAAAATTGCAAAATAATTTCGGGGCAAGCAAGGCAAAAATGTAATCGTTTCCTAATGTTTTGTCAGTATTGGAGTTTCATTTATCGTGAACACCCTGAAGTGTAATAAATGTCCTCATTATTAAGGTGGAATTTAAGTGATTTGTCTATGTGTTGAACATGTTTCTAATTACCATGGATGCTTTGATGCATTGATGCCGTGAATTTCTTAAACAGATAAGACTTCTATTAAGGACATGTACTTGGAAGTATTAAAATGAAGTTTGGCCCTTTTTTTGCAATTGTCTCACTGGCAGTTGATGTTTTGTTCCAATTCACGTGCCTTGCATCTACTAGCACATTTTGCATAAATTTAAATCTTTTTTCCAGTTAATGTCATTAGTTTGGAGCCCAGCTACCATGAATGCAATATGCCATGCATTGTGTATGTTTTGATGCATGTGGAACATGTATTTCTTCAATAGATAATACTTCTGATGAAGACTTCTGTCTGAAATTATTGAAATGCAATTTGGGCCAGCATTTAACTTGCCCAATTAAACGTGAAAACCTTGAACCTATTGCCTATTAATGCATGCACTAGAAATCACACTACGGAGGAAGGAAAATGTGTATCCTATTCTTTTCACCATTATCATTGTTACAACGAGATCTCAACTGTCCTTTACAGTTTTCTCATTGGCACCAGATATCTTGGCCATTGTATATGAGAGAGAAATCTATGTCTATTAAGAGGGTTTATGTCCATCATTTTAGAAGAAAGAAACGAGGCATTTGCAAGTTCCTATATCTTTTACAATGTCATTTTATAGTTTTTTGCATCTCTATATTTTACAAGTTAATGTCTTTTTGAGCAATTTGTCTTTGTTCTAAACATGTTTCTAATGTACTTCGGATGCTTTGATGCATGGACATCATGAATATCTTCAACAAAAAAGACTTTTGATCGGCACATGTATTTGGAAGTGTTATGGGAAAATTGGTGTAAATGAATAATCAATGTATATCAACAATACCCAATAACTCAATGAAATAAGAAATAAAGAAATCAATCAAACAAATAACTTCAAACCTTTGCAAACCTCTTCACTTCATGGCTTCCATTGATTGCCTATTGCAAATGATCTTGTCTATGAATATGGTCCTCAGAAGGTGCACTTCCTTGCTATTCCAAGTTGTCAAATGGGAATGGCTATGATACTTTATTACAATGAAGATAAGCTTCGCAACAATGGTAGTGGCATGGTAACAAGTTGATCGCAAGCAAATGGAATGACTTGGGTGCCAAAGGTGCATTGTAATTCCTATAGAGTAACAATACTAAAAGCTTGGATGAATGAAATGGAGGAATTGGGTTCAATTTATAGAGAGGATCAACGGTATAGAAAGAATGAGAAGATCAATGGTTGATAAACCTTGAGAGAACATGTGCGAATAGAAAGAAGACAAGTGTCACACAAAAGCTATTTTGTTTGAGTTAATTGCTTTCTTTTACAAAGATCAGATTTGATTTCATAAATTAGAATGATTTTTTTCTAATTTAAGAGTTATTGATAAAAATAAGATAGAATAAATCAATTAACTCAACTTGAGATTTGCTTTTGCATGATTTAAGAGAAATTAAATAATAAATTATTTAATTTTGTCTCCATGAAGAAGAAGACTTATTTTTAGAAGATTTAAAAGATTTTTAGAAGATAAGAAAAAAAATTAAATAAATAAATTTATTTAATTGTTTGTGCATGATTTGGAAGAATAAATAGAATATTTGATTATATTTTATTTTTAGAGATTAAGAGGATTTAAATAAATTTGATTATTTATTTAAATTTGGAAGAAGAATTGACTTAATTAAATAATTAAGAATTATTTAATTGTTTGGAAGAATTTAATTAAATAAAAGATTTTAATTAATTTTGACTTTAGAAGAGGTAATTAAATATTTTGATATTTAATTAATTTAGAGGATTATGAATCGAATAAATAAATTTATTTATTTATTTATTGATAGAGGAATTAAATAGAAATAAATATTAAGAATATTTATTTAGACTAAGACATGTCAATTTTAGGTGTACACATTTTTCCCCTCTTTGATGCAATGTGTTTTATCATGTTGCTTCAAAGAATAAGATTTTTTTGATAATGATACATGCCTCAGTTTGCCCCTGTACATGTTATGATGATAGGATGCCCCCTCAGGAGATTGGACGGGAAGAAAGACAGAAGGATGTGAGATGGACAATCTCATGATGAAGAAGGTGAAAAAATAGGTTAGAATGAAGAAAGACAGGTCACGGTTTGGAGAAATGGGAAGAAATAGGTTTGGGAAGTAGTCACGGTCACCACACAGCTAGTTAGGGTACACTTGCTATATATAGGAGCTGGGTCCACAATCCTAGTCATTTTCACATTTGGCTTTTGTTGATAGGTCTTTGAGAGCTTAGGAGAGCATAGGAGCATAGAGAAGTTGGCATAGATATGGATATTCCACGCGAGGAGCATTGCTTTGAGCAAGTCCGACGGTTTGATCGACCAGCTGACACAGGACCACTGTATGTAGTTTAAAAAAACTCACCTCAGGTCATTTAGTAGTGCAATAAATGCTAGGGAAAGTTAGTGAAGATAGATGCGCCGATCTACATTTTGGCGCATATGCGCTCTGAAACTGCTCATATGTAACAATTTGGTGCATATATGTTATGAATCAGTGTACATGACAAAGCTGCACATACATGATATGGGTCAGCACATCTGTCAAGAACTTGTGCATTTGATATGGGAAGCAACGCATACGCAAATGTTGCGCATGGGTGACATGTTTCGGCGCACTCACTGTGAAGCTGCATGTTTGATATGGGACTGCGCTTTTACTCAATTTGGTGGTGCATTTGCTAGAAGTGGCACATTTACTGTGAAATGGTACATGTACCTTCTAGTTTGGTGCCTATGTTTTAGATAGTCAATTTACTTAACGAAATTGACTCGATTGGCATCTTGCTTGATGCGTCAATCGATAAGCAATCTCTGAGATTGCAAGAATCTAGTCAAGAGATGTTGTATGTTGTTTTGATCAATTTGAAATGTTAAGTAAGTGATATGATGCTTTAGATAGGTTTGAGAAGGTATGCATTTTTGGTAGACGCGTTGCTTTGCTTGATTATAGGACATTCAGGATGTACTTATGTTGAGGGAGCAGTTTCCCCTGCCATTGTTGTAGGGGTATATGTTGATAGGGATAGATCAAGAGGCTCTCAGTGCTATGGGACTTGACTATGTGTTCTTCATGCCCGAGGTTCATGCGAAGCTCAGTTTGCTGACTACCGCTGTGGAGCGTTTCCACAGCGAGGATGGGACCTTTCACTTGCTGACTAGTGAGATGACAATTACTCTCGAGGACGTCTACATGATTATGCATTTGTCGATATAGGGTGAGCTAGTAGAGTATGATCCTCAGCGGGATGTAGGTTTGGTAGAGTGCAGGCAAGTTTTTGATGACCTAGAATTAGAGGGTCAGGTTATCTCGTGAAAGGATATTCATGATTACTATGACTACTTCTCAGGGATAGTGGCTGGACTGATCGGGGGTGTTGTCTACCCTGATAGGAGGTCGCATGGATTCCCTATTGTTTGGGGTAGGACCATGGAGAGGATGGTTACAGAGGGCACCTGTTGTGCATGGGGTGTCTGTGTTTTGGCACATTTGTATTGGGATATGTATCAGGTGGTTTACCATAGGGGTGCTAGCTTGTCAGCAGGTGTCTCAATTTTACAGTTTTGGCTATGGGAGCATATTGTGATTACTTGGATGATATGCATCTTTTCTAGGCAGAGGGGTGAGCCGTATAGCTATTGATACACAAGAGTTATTTCCCAGCACAAGCTGGGAAAGATCGAGTATTGGAGGCATGCGCAGGACAATGTAGATAGAGTTGTCTGGCATCCCTATCTAGATTGTGAGCCTTGGGATGATGAGGATGATGAGTTACCTTACTACTTTTAGACTCGGTGGTTCATTGGCAGGACTCGGTTCATTTTGGAGAGGCAGATTGTTACCTAGGTTCGGAGGTAGTTTGGGAGGATACAGGGTATGCCATAGGGGTAGGCTCGGTTTGCGAGGACACATGTAAAGCGGTTTAGATGGGGTCCAGTTGCTTCCTATGAGGGGGCTCTAGCAGAGTTCTAGTAGACTCCTTATGTGGCTTGGCTAATGAGGAGGGAGGTCATAGATGTAGGGATGATTCCTGATTATGAGGAGTGGTTGGCTGCTCATCCGTTCCTGAGATATTCAGGACCTAAAGAGTTGGTTCCTTGCCTAGATGAGGAGGACTTAGAGGATGAGGATGGTGTAGGTAGGAGGAGGAGATAGATAAGGGGGAGAGGAGGACGGGGAGATGGAGAGGATGGAGGCGATGGAGGAGATGGAGGTAGAGGGAGACATAGATAGAGGAGGAGAGTAGGAGACAGACCCTCCTAGCAGTAGAAAGTAGTGTAGCCACAGGTTACATAGCAGGTATAGATGCCAGCACCATAGCAGGTGCCCCAGCAGGTAGTTCAGTAGCAGGTGCCAGAGGTTTAGGTTCCTCAGGCTCTTGCCTAGCCTGATTTACAATTGTAGGCTATTATTATGCTACAAGAATAGGTGAGACAGCTCAGGGCACATCTCTGGGTGGCAAAGTCCCATAGAGAGTCAGATGCACGGGTTCTAGTTGGGCTCACTACGGAGTGGGATGCAACACTAGCGAGGGTGCAGGCCCTTAGATTGGAGAGAGACTCAACTCTAGCAACCTTGGGCATGGATGGGGCTAATACATTTTTGGTTACACAGGTGTAGCAAGGACATGCCCAGGTACATCAGTTATAGATGTAAATTGTGCAACTACAAGGTGAGCTTGCTAGAGCGCATGCTCAGACACAGTACTACAGGGGATTGTATCATGGGGTGGTGCCGACAGACCAAAGGGCACTAGGCTATAGAATCTAGTCTGTGGTAGGCACATCTTAGAGGGTAGGGGGTTCAGGGTCAGCGGTCTATGCTATGGACCTGTAGTAGTCAGGGGCTGGTAGAGGTGGAGGTGGAGAGGGTAGTGTTGGGAGCAATGCCCCATGGCAGTAGGGCTAGCCATCATACTTGTACCAATTTTGGGTTATGTATACACTTTTTGATGGCTCAGATAGCCTGATATGTATATACTTGTATCATTTTGTACCAAGACATGTATCATTATTTATGTGATGTATACACTTTATGTGACTTTGACTCAGAGATGGACTTTGATATTGTTGTACATTTGGACATGTTTTATGTGATATTTATATGATGATGTAGCTATTGATGATCTATATATGCAGTTGTTTATGCTATATGTCATGGATGCATTTTATTTTATGATGTTTCATATGTGGTGTAGACTTTTATTTTGTCTATATGATGCTATGTGATGGCGTTATGGATGCGCTGTATGATTCTATACTATGATGCTTACTTATGATTATAGGACTTTGATATGATGATGATATAATGCAAACTTAGATGATTCCTGATGATCTAATATGCAAATGTGGATATTATCTATATGATTATGCAGTGTTATGCAATGATCTAAATGTACTTGTCTATGTTTTTGATTTGTTTTGTTGATACTATGGTATGATGCAAATGTATACAGATGATGGATGATCTAATGCACCTATTATGTATGCAAATGATTTAATCTTGTTAATGACTATCTAATGTGATATGATATGCCACTTATGCTATGTTTTTGTTATGTCCAAATGTACTCAATCGACATAGAAATGACACAAGATAGATAGAAGACTGATTGATAGAAGAAATTTGAATGAAAGGATCACAAGCTTGTATTTTGTATTGATACTCTGCATTATGGATCATTATTGCATGGGATATGGATGTAAATGGGATCATTATTACAAAGAAAATGATTATGCCCCCATCATAGATTCTCTAGTTTTTTTGACATCCTCGAGTATCATAGAAAGACATAAAAACAAAAATTAAAATGCTGTAACCTAACCTGATTACAAACAAAAAACATTCTTGCATTAGATGTGTTTTCTTTCCATAATTTAGATAGAATGATTTAGAGTGCTTTAGGTTCATGTTTGCTTTGCTTTGGATAGGTTGATGTCTTGTGTCAAGATTTTTTTTTGGAAGCGAGCTTTGCTTATGCTTGCATGTATGCCTGGTGAGATGGACCCTAAGGGACTAACCTAGTGCCTCAGGAGCACATTGCTAAATGGCCTTGCCTACGTCACGACATAGAGGCAATGTAGTTCGCGAGTTGGATGTAGACGCGAATGGACTAGAGGATAGACAACAAGATATGGGACAGATAGGAAGTGGAGCCTTGAGGGCACATTGATAATGGCCTTGCCTACGTGATGACACTCAGGAAATGTAGTTTGGGATGAACCCTATGATACTGATGATATACACTATGCTAGGCTGACACTGTGGATAGGATACTAGATAAGACCTTAGTTGATAAGGCGACAAAAAGAGATAGAGTATCAAGCCATGGTAGGTTATCATTCAGTTACACATGGTGTTTTATTATGGAACAGATATGGATCAGATAAGAAATGATGGTAGGAGGAATGGACACAAGGTGATTGGTTTCCCAAAGATAGAGAAGGCAGTTTATCACAAGTAGTGCCTATTTACTAGGTTTTCACTACTTGTTTTGATTTGTAAGGAAACTAAAAGTACACATGATGCTTGTTTGCTAGGTTTTCATCATGGTACCTATCCAAGGCGCATGTTTGCTAGGTTTTCACCAGAGGGCAATTTTTTTTGTTGTTTTTCTATTTTTTTATTTTTTTTCTTTTTTCTCTTTTTTTTTTTGAATTTTTGCCCCCCTTACATTGGGGTTCTCTTAGGTATAGAACTAGCAAAGATGCATACTATTGATTAGTTCATCAAACAACTCACCTTTTGATGTTGCTAACTGATATGCCCCTGATCCATAGGCAACAATGATTACATAAGGACCAAGCCAGTTGGGCTCAAACTTACCTTTCTTTTCCCAATCCTGCTGATTGCGGGGATTTTTTATAAGTACTATATCACCAACATTGAAGACCCTTGGATGGACCCTATGGTTGTAGCTTCATGACATCATTTGCTGATATGCCTTGAGATGGTTGAAGGCATTCTGTCATTTTTCCTCCAACAGTTCTAACTCTTGCAATTTGGAAACTCTATAGTCTTCATCAGTAATAAGACCTTTTAACGACACCCTTAGAGATGGTAACTCAACCTCGATGGGCAAAATAGCTTTGATACATAGACAAGGGCATAAGGGGTAGTACCTGTGGGAGTGCATATACTAGTTCAATGGGTCCACAGAGCAGGATTCAGTTGTATGTGCCAATCACGACCAGCATCATTGACTGTCTTCTTGAGGATTTTCAAGATTGTTTTGTTGGATGCCTCTACTTGGCCATTGCCTTGTCAATAGTAGGGGGTGGAGAAACGGTGTTGGATTTTGAATTTGTCACAAAGCTCTTGGACATCGTCATTCTTGAAAGGTCTTCTGTTATCTGTGACAATGGATGAGGGAATTCCGTATCTACAGATGAGGTAATTGTGGATAAATGAGGCAATCTGTTTTCCTGTGACATTATGAACTTGTGGCTGTTGGATGATGGAGGGTGAATTTTGCCCACAAGGTCGAGTCCCCATTGAGAAAAGGGCAAAGGTGTCGTTAAAGGTCATAGCTCTTGAGTTGGTGCGTGGATCAGGTTAGCATGTATCTGACATTGCTTGCACTTCTTCACAAATTGATATGAATTAATTTCCATGTTCGGCCAATAGTATCCCAAACTCATGAGTTTATTAGCTAAAGAAGGACCGCTAGAGTGTGTTCTGCAAATTCCTTCGTGTATATCTCATAAGGCAGTTTGAGATTCTTCCCATTCTAAACATCAGAGTAAAGTACCATCTAGCCCTTATTGGTATAGAGTGTTAGTGATAATGGTGTAATAGGATGTTTGGCGAATGAAGGTTTGACATTGGTTAGAAGACAAGTCAGGTGGTAGGGTGTTATCCTTGAGGTAAGTGTAAACCTTACTATGAAGGGGAAAATGAGTTAGTCAAATTAATGAAAACAAAAACCCAAACATCAATGGAAGTTGAAAGAAAAGAAGATTTAAAACCAACACAAGTAAATATACTTACAAACTCCTTTACCTATCATTTTCCATTGTTTGCCTATCTTTCTTTGATCTTGATTGTGAAGCCCTCAGAAGCTTTCCTTGCTTGCTTGCTTGTTGAAGATGACAAAGGAAGAATGGCTTTGATACCTTTTTGTGTTGAATGTGAATTTCAAACACATGATAATGGAGGACACTTGAAAATGGAATGAAGAAGAGAATGAGAGAAATTTGGGTATAGTGATTGTGCAAGATGAAGTGTGTCTAAATGGCTTGGGTGAGGGTTTCATTTATAGATTTTTGAAAAAGGAATGGAGGGTGAGGATCAAAAGATGAGATCAATGGCTCTCATTTTTTGTGAATCTTTAATTCATAATGGATGATTTAAAAATTCATTTTTAATGAGAGTGGATTATGACAAATTGAATTTTTTAATTCAATTAGTGGAGGACAATTGAATTAAAAATTGAATTAGTGGATGACAATTGAATTAAAAATTTATTTAGTGGAGGACAATTGAATTAAAAATTCAATTAGTGGAGGACAATTGAATTAAAAATTCAATTAGTGGAAGAGTGGAGGATAATTGAGTTAAAAATTCAATTAGTGGAGGACCATTGAATTAAAAATTCAATTAGTGGATGACTATTGAATTAAAAATTCAATTAGTGGATGACAATTGAATTAAAAATTCAATTAGTGGAGGATAATTGAATTAAAAATTCAATTTTGGATAATTGAGGATATTAGCTAATTAAGTATTAAGAATATTTAATTATATGTGCCACATGGTGAGGTGGAAGAGATGAGGTGGAAAGATGAGGTGGATTTAGGACTTGAGACATTAGAAGAATTTAGGGAATTTAATTAAATAAAATGATTTTATTTAATTATGGGATAATGAAATAATCAAATAAACTTATAATATTTATTTAATTGACAGAAGAAAATAAGAATTAAGATAAATATCAAAATATTTACTTAATTCAACCTAAGCCAATTTTAGGTGTATACACTTACCATACCAGGGTGAATCAGATCTGACTAATAGGCATATGGAGTGGGTTTCAAGAAGATCATAAGCTGGTTGCATAACTAACTCCACTAAGAACTCATACCGTGACTCAATCTCTGGGATCGCGAGGAGCAAGGTAATGGTTGCCATGGCATTTGCTACCTTGTTTTCAATGCGAGGTATTTGCTCAAAAGAGATGATCTCAAAGCACTCTTTAAAGTCATCTACCATACACTTGTATGGGATTAACTTGTCATCTTTGGTCTGATAGTCATTGTTGACTTGATTGATTACTAGTTGGGATTCGCCATAGACATGTAGCTCTTTTATTTTCCATTCTACTGCCATTTTGAGACCAATGACCAAGGCCTCATACTTTGCTATGTTGTTTGTGCATGGGAATAGTAGACGATAAGACTTAGGTATGGTGTCTCCATGAGGAGTGACCAACAAGATTCCTACCCCTGATCCATGGTTTGTATAGGATCCATCAAAGTGGAGTTTCCATGAGTGTGTTGTGATACTGAATATGGCTTCATCTGGAAACTTGAATTTCATTGGTGTGGTATCCTACAATGGTGCTTCTGCTAACTGATCTGCAATGATTTGACCTTTGATAGCCTTCCTTTCTACATACTCAATGTCATATTTGCTTAGGAGCATTACCCACTTAGCTAGGCGACCTGTGAGAGCTACTTTGCTTAATAGGTACTTTAATGGATCTATCTTTGCAAGAAGCTTGATTGAATGTGCTAGCATGTAATGTCATAGTTTTTGGGAAGAAAAAACCATAGCAAGACATGATTTTTCTATTTGAGAATATTACAGTTCATAGCCCACCAATGTGCGACTAATGTAGTAGATAGCCCTTTCTTTGCCTTCATAATCTTGTGCTAATAGAGCTCCGAGAGCTGTCTATGTAGCAGATATGTAAAGTAATAGTGACTTACCTTGGATAGGTAGCATTAGAATAGGAGGGTTCATGAGATATTCCTTTAGCGTGTGAAATCCTTCTTCACACATTTCAACCCATCTGAATGGTATGTTTTTGTGCAATAGGTGAGAAAAAGGTTGACACTTGTCTGCCAGTTGTGAGATGAACCGATGAATTGCCTGTAACTTGCCCTGTAGAGACCTCAGTTGAGTGATGTTCTTTAGTAGTGGCATTTCCATGATAGCTTTAACTTTGGCAGGATGCACTTCAATCCCATTTGCAGATATAATGAAGCCCTAGAGCTTGCCAGAGGTGACTCCAAATACACATTTCTTTGGGTTCAACCTGACTTTGAAGTGTTCTAGCCTCTGAAAGACCTTCTCTAGTACATCTAGGTGGGATTCTCTTGTTAGTGACTTTGCAAGGATATCATCTACATAGTCATCCATTATGACGTGCATCATATCATGGACGATAGTGGTCATAGCATGTTGATATGTTGCCCCTGTGTTCTTTAGCCCAAATGGCATGACGTTCTAGCAGAAGGTGCCCCAAGGACAAGTGAAAGCTATTTTATGCTGGTCTTCTAGTACTATCCTGATTTGATTATAGTCGAAGAAGCCATCCATAAGAGAAAGCATGGTATGTCCTGCTGTCAAGTTGACAATGATATCAATGTTAGGCAACAGAAAGTCATCTTTGCGGCAAGCCTTGTTTAGATCTCAGAAATCATTGTACAATTTGACTCTGCCATCAGGTTTGGATACTGGAACTATGTTGGATACCCATTTTGGATAGTCTATTGCCCTGATGAACCTGACATCTAGCAATTTCCTGAGTTCCTCTTTTACTAGTAATGCAATGTGTGGATGTATTTTTCCAAGCTTTTGCTTGACTGGTTTGACTCCTGGATCTAGTGGAAGATGATGTAGAATCAAATCTAGATCTAAACCAGGCATATCTATGTATCACCAAGTAAAGTTGACTTGATTTTTATTGAAGAATGGTACAAATTTTGTCTTTTCTAGTGGAGATAGAGACTTTGCAAAGTGAATGATCTTAGGATTATCCTCTGTTCTAATGTTGACAGGTTCTGTAGGTTCCACAACAATCTGAGACTTCTCCTGATACATGTCAGTGGGGAGAGTGTCAAGCCTTCCATCATCTGGCTCCTTAGAGAGGTTTTCACCATTTGATATGTCATTTCTTTTTACTATTTTGGCATCTAATACTATCGTAGAGCGGTTTTCACCATCAAATCCAGTCTTTATTTTGATTTTTTTTGTGAATGAAAGGCTTGGCACCCTCTCCAAAATAAGCCACAATGTTAAGTTCAATGGCGAAGCCAGATTTATGATCTCCTATAAGCAGGTGGTCCCTAAGTTCCATGTAGTCAATATAGGCATCATCATTTTGGAACATGTCTAGTTGTGGAGTTCCTTGTAAATCCCAGTCGATAAATTTAGGATGCACAAGGGGAAGGGAGTTGGAAGATAGATCTGATTCATTGGGTGTGATCGTTTGAATGGATACATGGTTAGAATTTAGATTGGTAGGGATAAGATCCGAGATGGTACATTCCTCCAGATTGTTTATTGCGATGGAACTCTGACCTTCATCGAAAGTCATACTCTTAGGAGTTGGCAAATCAGACTCTAATGGTTTAAACGTTAGCATTTGTCCCTCACGGTAGGGGCTATATGTTTGAATGGTGTCAACTCCTTTGTCCTCATAGGAGTGCTCTGTGAGTTCATCCCACTCATATGCGTTAGAGTCTATGTCACTATCTTCTTGTAGGACATGGATCTGTTCCACAAAACAAGCATTTGCCTTAGCCTTGCCTTTGTCCTTGTATCATAACCCTTTTGTATTTCCTACCAATGAGGATGAAGAGGGTTGGATGGGTTCTATTATTCCTTCTTTTCTTAGGCCAATGGGACCTTGTCCGTCATAACCCATTCTGTGTAGGATAGACTCACCATGCCCATAGATTTCTGTTGGGAGCTTAGGTTATCTTCCTCTATGTAGAGCCATTGTAAGATGTCTCTTTCCTCTGTTTCATCTGATAGGGTCCCCCATTTTACAAAGGGAGCTGTGGGAGGTTTGGGAGGAGCAGATGGCTTTGGAAAAGGTGTAGGTCGCCCAAAGGAGCTTGGAGATAGAGACATTTTGACTAAGTTGAGGCTATGCTCGATGGAGTATTCCCCTACTCCTGTTTCTTTGATTGTGATTTTCTACTCTTTGGGCTTGGATGAGGAAGCTTTAGAGGTAGAATCATGCTGTAAGATGGGGGATGTAGAAGCTCTATTGTTACGAATGATGCAGTCAGGCTTTGAGTGGATAGTGTTGTAGTGCTGGACAGGATCAGGATCACCTTGGATGGTGATCTATTTGCCGTTATGAGGAAATTTGACGCATTGGTGGTAGGTAGAAGGAATAACTTTCATGGCATGAATCCAGGGTCTACCTAGGAGGATATTATAGGCTATCTCCCTATCAAGGACTTGGCAAACAATTTCCTTTATTACTGGTCCAACTTGTATTGGTAACACCACTGTTCCCTTAGTAGTTCTTTCTTTTTCATCATAGGCCTTAATAGTGATCTTTTTTGTAGGATCCACTACAGTTTCAGAGAACCCCAATGTAAGGACTAGCTTGAGCATGCAAATATTTAAACTGGCTCCTCTGTCAATAAGAAACCATTTGATATGGTGTTTATGAATGAAGGCAATGATATGCAAGGGTGTGTTATGAGGTCGAGACACTGAAAGATCATCCTATTTGGTGAATGATATGGTGCTTGAGGAGGTTAGATTTCCTACCATGGCTTGAAACTTTTCTTGGGCCAAGTTCGTGGGCACAGTTCTTTCCACTAGGGCTTTATCAAGAATTTCCTTGTGGGAGGGAGACAAACGCAACAAGTCTAAGATAGATATGTGGGAAGGAGTTCTCCAAAGTTGGTCTATGACACTGTAAGTATGGGAGTTAGACAGAGAAGGTGACGACCTTGGATGAAGCATGTTTAACGTGACCTTACCACTGCAGGTGATGATGCTGCAATCAGGTTTGTTGGGTCATGACTGTTGGTTGAATGTGACCACATTAACTTGTGGGATGTGCTCTGATATACAGTTGATAGTATAATCAAATGGCACGCTCGCATAGTTAGCATTGTTGTGTCTGTTGTTTGATTCTACCTATTACGATTGTTATTGTTGTTGTTGTATGGCCTGTCATGATTGAGGACTGGATCCTTGTATGCTACATGTGTCTCATTAGAGGTATGTTCTTTAGTGCCTACCTAATTTTGTTCAAGTATGTCTTGAATGACATGTTTGATATGGATAGAGTCATTGGTCTTATGGCCTCTTCCAATAGTGAGGTTTTATTTGAGGTTCATAGTCGCTAGTGGAAGGAAGAGTGATCTCATTGTTGGCTAATAGCTTTCTTAACGTAGACTCCTGGGACTCCCCTAATGGTGTGAATTTTCATTTAGGATTTGAGGTGAACCATGTCTTTGTCTTGCAAGAGAAGGTTTTGTTTCATGTAGAATTGCTTGCTTCTCCTTTGAGAGTGAAGATTGGTTGTTGTTTGGGAGCCACCACTTTGGCATCAACTACTCCATCATTGATGACATTTTTGTTCTTTGTCCACAACTTTGACTTGTCCGTGGAGTAGTTAGAGTTAGGGGTGTCCTTGTACAACTTTATTTGCCCCTTGGTGATCATAGCTTTCTCGATAAATAATCCCATCTCAATGACTTTCATAAATGAGGTAGGGCATTGAATTTGGAATTGGTAACTTATATTAGGGTTAAGGTTGTGGACAAACATCTCCATCATTTTCTTCTCAGGTACATCATATGAGCATTCTCTCATGAGTTGTCTCCACCTTTGTAAGAAAGATACAAAGGATTTGCCACCCTTTTGCTTTGTATTGCATAGATCAAGCATGGAAACTTCATGTTCAATGTTATATGAGAAGTGTGTGATGAACTTGTTTACTAGGTCATTAAAAGTTTTGATACCCAAGGGAAGTCATGAGAACTATTCCATGGATTATCCACCTAGAGATCTAGGGAATAGTCTCATTAGGAAGGTTTTGTTGTGTGCTACTTCTAGGCATGTAGAGTTAAATTCCCTAATATGATCTCTTGGGTCTCCTTTCCCTTTGTACTTGTCAAACTTAGGAACTTAGAACTGAAATGGGAAGGGTACCATGTTCAAACTTTTGTCAAAGGGATACTATGGGATGTCTTCCAAGGAATAAGTTTTAGTGGTTATTCCTATTTTAAGATCAGTCATTTGCTGCGTTAGGCTCTCAATTTGTTTCTACAATGTTTCCATAGGTATGTTTGGGTCTATGTCTTTCTTTCCTTTGTTTTTGTCAAGGGAGTTTTCCTCAGTTGTGCTCTTTTCGTGAGTTCTTTCCTCTCCTGGTTCTTTTAATGCCTCGACATCAAAGTCGATAGGGAGTTTAAGTCCTAGGATTGTAAGATGAAGAAAGTACCTTTGAGGGTCCTCTTTGAGCACTTTGTCTAGCATGCATTGAAATTTTTGATCTTGGAGGGTTCCTTGGTATTCCTCATGAGAGATTTCCTCATCACTGTCATGAGGAGACACAATGCTGTCAATCTAGTTAGATGTTTCAGCCATTTCAAGTTGCTTTAGGTGATGGGATCTAGTTAAAACCATGCAAGGCGATGTGGGAAGAATTGAGGTGAAACTAAAGACTTTGGTAAGCTATTGATGTAGGTTGGTGAGAAGGGGATACTTGCGGTGATGAGATTCGAACAAGGGACTCTTTGCTTGCGGGAAGACCTGGTAGAAAGTGGATGAGACGACTGATGAAAGAGAAGGTATGCTATGGAAATGGATGAAAGAGTCAACTGCATGGTAGATCTAATCTCAAAAACTAGAATAAGACTGAAATGGGTATCTAGAAATGCTGAAGATTTTCTCTCAAAAGATGTGGAAATGCTCACTGTTGCGAATGTGTAGCAATGAATGCACTGAAACAGAGGATAAAAGTGCAGCAAGTCAAGACAAATGTGCAGCTCTGGAAAATGGTAAAAGCATAGTAACAGAGGGTAAATGCATAGAAAGTCGATGCAAATGTGTAGTAGGTCAAAATGGATGCACAACTCTAAAGGACAAATGCTTGAATCTAGTTTTCTTGACTGTTTTTGTAATTTCTTGGCACATTTTTTGATTTTTTTTGGTTTCTTTGGTTGCATGTTGGTCTTTTTGATCTGATTTTCTCAATTATGGCAAGTAAAACACAACAAACACAAAGAAGTTTTCATGATTTTTGATTTTCTTTTTGGTAATTTTTGGACTCTTTTCAACTCACAAGCAAGTATAAATCCTAGGTTGGCTGGGACAATATAAACCAAATTCTCACTATTTCTAGATGAGGCATCTTCGAGACGTGAGAATCACCCTTCCTTGCACCGAATTATAGGGGTTTTTAGCTACTAAAAATAAAGGATGATTAATAAGTGCAACCGTTTGAGTTGTTATACATGCGGCAACACTACTCTCCATTATGGAGTTTCCCAACCTGCAAGGGTTACGCCTTGGAGGGTTTTGGGGGAGGTTAGCTATCGGTATAACACAAGTTCACTTGTTGTTTGAAGCTTTCACTCCAAACACAATTTATTTATAGTGGATTGGCAGAGCTTGGCTTTAGCTTGTTACCACTTAAGGTCATTCCCGCTTGGACATATGAATATCCAAGGGCAGGCCTCTATAAAGGTTCAACACACACGAAAATGATATGTCTGGCTTTTTGGTCACCCAAGATAGGGGAGAGCATAGGCCTAGTGTCATTCCCAAAAATATGAAAGACAGTGGTTCTTTTCCCCTATTTAAAATGAAAAAGACTATATGAGCTGGCTACTTGGGCACACACACAAGTTGTTAACTTTGAAAGCAAGATAGCAATGGTTCAATTTTATTCTCCTAGCATTGGGACTATATTCAATTTGTTGATGCAAAAATATCAAATTACAATCCTTCCTAGTTAGATCTAGATGTGATTTTGCATGAACATCTGATTACTATCCTTTAGAAAATATGATGTGTGTTAACAATGTGACTAGAATGTCAAAACTAGCCCCTAACCTGCAAGTAGATCGGAGAAAAATCCTGTGAGAAGTGTTAACATTAGCAGAATCACAAGAAAACTCAAAAAGTCACTGTCAGAATCATATGCATAGGTACATAGATTAGATGCGTAGAGACAGAGATCAAATGCATAGCTATTACAAAAGCATTGAGATAGAGGTCAAAAACACGGAAACAGAGATCATATGCACCATTCAGTAGATGCGCTATAACAGAACATAGACGCATAGCTTCAGGAGGTAAATGCACCGAAATAGAGCTCAGACACATGTTAGAATTGTTCAGATGCGTCGAATCCTCCTATGTACGGAACCTTTACACAAAAAACTCAATTTTTTGGGTTAAATCGGGGCAAGGCCCCACGGTGGGTGCCAAAAATGTAATAGGAAAATTGGTGTAAATGAATAATCAATGTATATCAATAATACCCAATAACTTAATGAAATAAGAAACAAATAAATCAATCAAACAAAGAACTTCAAACCTTTGCAAACCTCTTCACTTCATGGCTTCCATTGATTGCCTATCACAAATGATCTTGTCTATGAATATGTCCCTCAAAAGGTGCACTTCCTTGCTATTCCAAGATGTCAAATGGGAATGTCTATGATAGTTTATTGCAATGAAGATAAGCTTCACAACAATGGTGGTGGTATGGTAACAAGTTGATCGCAAGAAAATGGAATGACTTGGGTGCCAAAGGGGCACTATAATTCCTGCAAAGTAACAATACTAAAAGCTTGGATGAATGAAATGGAGGAATTGTGTTCAATTTATAGACTTGTGAGAGAGAGGATCAATGGTATAGAAAGAATGAGAAGATCAACTGTTGAGAAGCCTTGAGAGAATGTGCATGAGTAGAAAGAAGACAAGTGTCACACAAAAGTTGTTTTGTTTGAGTTAACTACTTTCTTTTATAAAGATAAGATTTGATTTAATAAATTAGAAAGATTTTTTTCTAATTTAAGAGTTATTGATAAAAACAAGATAGAATAAATCAATTAACTTAACTTAAGATTTGCTTTTATATGATTTGAGAGAAATTAAATAATAAATTATTTAATTTTGTGTGCATGAAGAAGAAGACTTATTTTTAGAAGATTTAGAAGATTTTTAGAAGATAAGAAAGCTAATTAAACAAATAAATTTATTTAATTGTTTGTGCATGATTTGGAAGAATAAATAAAATATTTGATTGTATTTTATTTTTAGAGATTGAGAGGGTTTAAATAAATTTGATTTATTTATTTAAATTTGGAAGAAGAATTGACTTAATTAAATAATTAAGATTTATTTAATTGTTTGGAAGAATTTAATTAAATAAAGGATTTTATTTAATTTTGACTTTAGAAGAGGTAATTAAATATTTTGATATTTAATTAATTTAGAGGAATCAAATGGAAATAAATATTAAGAATATTTATTTAGACTCAGACGTGTCAATTTTAGGCGTATACAGGAAGTATTAAAATTAAGTTTGGTCTTTTTTTTGCAATTGTCTTGTTGGCAGTTGATCTTTTGTTCCAATTCATGTTCCTTGTAGCTGTCAACACATTTTGCATAAATTTAAAGCTTTTTTAGTTAATGTCGTCAGTTTGGAATGCAATTGCCATGAATGCAATATCCCATGCATTGTGTACATGTTTCAATGCATGTGCCTCATGCATTTCTTCAACATATAACACTTTTGATGAAGATGTATATGTGAAATTACTGAAATCCAATTTGGGCCAGCATTTCACTTGCCCGATTAAATGTGAAAACCTTGAACTTATTGCCTATTAATGCATGCGCCAGAAATCACACTACAGAGGTGTTGGGTCTAAAAAATGCAGGTTGTAGATTCTAAGAGGATGCCAGGCTTCTGTGATCAAATCTACAACATTTTTGAACCAACTAACGGAGTTTGATTACTCCCTACACTTCAGGCTCTGTTAAACCTAGGGGGTGAACCTTTAATTAATAAAACAGATCAAATGAATATGCAATTTTAACAAATATAACTTATCTACTCACAGTGGCATAAAATATGAAGTAAATGAAAGAATTATTAACTACTTCTACAGAGCAAATAATTTGTAATGTTTAAAAGAAATTGAAGATTAATTAATGAATAAATGAAATGAAATTTTTAGACTAGTGCCTCATTGGGTAACGGAGTCAAGAGAGATTTAGAACAAATAACTTAAGTTTAGTAATAATTCAAATTGTTTGGCACAGAGAAATGATTTACAAATTGTGTAACCGTGCAAGGAGATAATTATTAATCCATTCTTAATTATCCAAATGACAGAATCAATTAATTGCAAAATATTAAAAGGGTTTTAATCCTTTCTTGAAGGAACCGATGAAAATTATGCAGAAAAATTAGATTGCATAAAATTTGGAGACAGAATGGGTAAGTACAGGAAGATGGGGGGGCCAAAAAGGGGTCTTAAGTGGCCACTTTTTTTCTGAAATCAGGAAATACTAGCCTTGGATGAGAAATTGAGCATAGTTACACTCAAAATTTGGAGATGCAACCAAAACAATGTTCGTAGTGCTCCGAGTCTACTTTCTAAACTACTATTTTGTTTTGAAAATGGCATAGATTAAGGGGTTCAAAAGAGGGAGCCACATAAATTGGTGTTGTTTCTCTCAAAAAAACATAACATAGCATGTTTTGTGGCTCCCTCAAAAGGTCAACTTTTTTTTGGTATTTTTAAAATCACTTTAGTGAGAAATTAGCTAATAGCATGTAGTTTATGCCTAATTTTTCTGATAATTTTTTGATGAATATTTGATTTTTCACTAGTTTTCAAAGTGGACACATCCTAAAAAACATAATTTTGGTCATGCTACCTCTATAAATTTTGAAAACTAATTGAAATTTTTTTTTTTTAATATTTGTAGAATGGAGTCTAGTTTCTAAATATGTAATTTTTTTGAAATTTGAATGAATAGTTAATTTACAATGAAAAAAAGACCAAACAGTGGTTTTTGCCTAAAAACGAACACACAAACAAAAGAAATTAAAGATGAAAGGCTTAACATTGTTAAAATGTGAAAAAAATCACATTGTCAAATAGCTAAGAGAAAGCCTAATATTACCCAAGTGTTTGATTTGTTTGACCTTGAAACACATGCAAATATGAGGGTTAGCACAAACGAAATTATGTGAAAATTTGAAGAATATAGAAAAACACGTCTGTGACTGTTCATAAGGCACTCCAAGCCTTTGGGTTTGAAATCCAAAGCAAATCCTAAGGCCAAGGCTTGGGATTCCCAAAGCAAGACATAACGCGAATGCGTTATAACATGCTCGCGTTATGTTTTGCTTTGCAAATTTCCTTTCCCGCAAGTCTATTGTTTGTCATGTTTGACATAACACGAGCGCATTATAATGCACTCGCGTTATGTTTCCCTTAAATTTTTTTACGTTCAAAGCTATTAATCATGAGGGTTAAGGGATAAGGGATAGGGTTAGAGGGTTTAGGTATAAGGGATTAGCATTTAAGGTATAGTATCGAGCCCGTTGAGGGTCTAGGAATAGGGATAGCGTTTAGGGTTTAGGGATGAGGGATTAGAGTTGAGGGATGATAGATTAGGGTTTAGGGTTTAGGGTTTAGGGATAGGGTCGAGGGTCGAGGGATTAGAGTTAAGGGTTGACGGTTGAGGTTCAAGGGTCAAGGGTTTAGGGATAGGGTTTAGGGTCGAGGGTCGAGGGATTAGAGTTAAGGGTTGAGGGATTAGGGTTTGACATTAAGGGTTGAGGGTTGAGGTTCAAGGGTCAAGGGTTTAGGGATAGGGTTTAGGTTTGAGGGATTAGGGTTAAAGTAGAGTGTGGAGGGTGTAAGGATTAGGTATAGGGTTGGAGGGTTTAGGGATAAGGGATTAGGGTTTAAGGTATAGTATCGAGTCTGTTGAGGGTTTAGGAATAGGGATAGCATTTAGGGTTTAGGGATGAGGGATTAGAGTTGAGGGATGATAGATTAGGGTTGAGGGTTGAGGGATTAGGGTTTAGGGATAAGGTTTAGGGTTGAGGGTTGAGGGATTAGGGTTTAAGGTATAGTGTTGAGGGTTGAGGGTTTAGGATTAGGGTTTAGGGTTGATGGATTAGCATTTAATGTCAAGGTTAGGGTTAGAGTGTCGAGGGTAGAGGGATTAGGGATAGGGTTTAGGGTTGAAGGTTCAAGGATTGAGGGTTGAGGCTTTAGGGATGAGGGTTTAAGGCTTAAGATATAGTGTCAAGTGTTGAGGGTGTAGGGATAGGGTTTAAGTTTTAAGGGTTAAGGGTTGAGCGATAGGAATTAGGGTTTAAGGTATAGTGTTGAGGGTTGATGGTTTAGGGATAGGGTTTAGGTTTGAGGGATTAGGGTTTAGGGTTGATGAATTAGGGTTTAATGTTGAGAGTTGAGGGTTTAGGGTTGAGGTTGAGGGATAGGGTTAATGGTCAAGGGATTAGGGTTAAATAAGAGTGTCGAGGGTAGAGGGATTAGGGTTTAAGGAATAGTATCGAGCCTGTTGAGGGTCTAGGAGTAGGGATAGCGTTTAGGGTTTAGGGATGAGGGATTAGAGTTGAGGGATGACGGATGACGGATTAGGGTTGAGGGTTGAGGGATTAGGGTTTAGGGACAAGGTTTAGGGTTAGGGTTGAGGGATTAGGGTTTAAGGTATAGTGTTGAGGGTTTAGGGATAGGGTTTAGGGTTGAGAGATTAGAGTGAAGGGTTGAGGGATTAGAATTTGATGTTGAGGGTTTAGGGTTGAGGGTTTAGGGACAAGGTTGAGGGATTAGGGTTTGACGTTGAGGGTTAAGGGTTGAGGTTCGAGGGTCAAGGGTTTAGGGATAGGGTTGAGGGTCGAGGAATTAGGGTTAAAGTAGAGTGTGGAGGGTATAAGGATTAGGGATAGGGTTGGAGGGTTTAGGGATTATGGATTAGAGTTTAAGGTATAGTATCGAGTCTGTTGAGGGTGTAGGAATAGGGATCGCATTTAGGGTTTAGGAATGAGGGATTAGAGTTGAGGGATGATGGATTAGGGTTGAGGGTTCAGGGATTAGGGTTTAGGGATAAGGTTTAGGGTTGAGGGCTGAGGGATTATGGTTTAAGGTATAGTGTTGAGGGTTTAGGGATAGGGTTTAGGGTTGAGGGATTAGAGTAAAGGGTTGAGGGATTAGGATTTGACGTTGAGGGTTGAGGGTTTAGGGTTAGGGTTGAGAGATGAGGGATTAGAGTTAAGAGTTGAGGGATTAGGGTTTGACGTTGAGGGTTGAGGGTTGAGGTTCGAGGGTCAAGGGTTTAGGGATAGGGTTGAGTTTCAAGGGATTAGGGTTAAAGTAGAGTGTGGAGGGTGTAAGGATTAGGGATAGGGTTGGAGGGTTTAGGGATAAGGGATTAGAGTTTAAGGTATAGTATCGAGTCTATTGAGGGTTTAGGAATAGGGATAGCATTTAGGGTTTAGGGATGAGGGATTAGAGTTGAGGGATGATGGATTAGGGTTGAGGGTTGAGGGATTAGGGTTTAGGGATAAGGTTTAGGGTTTAAGGTATAGTGTTGAGGGTTGAGGGTTTAGGATTAGGGTTTAGGGTTGATGGATTAGCATTTAATATCGAGGTTAGGGTTAGAGTGTCGAGGGTAGAGGGATTAGGGATAGGGTTTAGGGTTGAAGGTTTAAGGATTGAGGGTTGAGGCTTTAGGGATGAGGGTTTAAGGCTTAAGATATAGTGTCAAGTGTTGAGGGTGTAGGGATAGGGTTTAAGTTTTAAGGGTTAAGGGTTGAGGGATAGGGATTAGGGTTTAAGGTATAGTGTTGAGGGTTGATGGTTTAGGGATAGGGTTTAGGTTTGAGGGATTAGGGTTTAGGGTTGATGAATTAGGGTTTAATGTTAAGAGTTGAGGGTTTAGGGTTGAGGTTGAGGGATAGGGTTAATGGTCAAGGGATTAGGGTAGAGGGATTAGGGTTTAAGGTATAGTATCGAGCCTGTTGAGGGTCTAGGAATAGGGATAGTGTTTAGGGTTTAGGGATGAGGGATTAGAGTTGAGGGATGATGGATGATGGATTAGGGTTGAGGGTTAAGGGATTAGGGTTTAGGGACAAGGTTTAGGGTTAGGGTTTAGGGATTAGGGTTTATGGTATAGTGTTGAGGGTTTAGGGATAGGGTTTAGGTTTGAGGGATTAGAGTGAAGGGTTGAGGGATTAGAATTTGACATTGAGGGTTGAGGGTTTAGGGTTGAGGGTTTAGGGATAGGGTTGAGGGTCAAGGGATTAGAGTTAAGGGTTGAGGGATTAGGGTTTGACGTTCAGGGTTGAGGTTCGAGGGTCAAGGGTTTAGGGATAGGGTTGAGGGTTGAGGAATTGGGGTTAAAGTAGAGTGTGGAGGGTATAAGGATTACGAATAGGGTTGGAGGGTTTAGGGATAAGGGATTAGGGTTTAAGGTATAGTATCGAGTCTGTTGAGGGTGTAGGAATAGGGATAGCATTTAGGGTTTAGGGATGAGGCATTAGAGTTGAGGGATGACGGATTAGGGTTGAGGGTTGAGGGATTAGGGTTTAGGGATAAGGTTTAGTGTTGAGGGCTGAGGGATTAAGGTTTAAGGTATAGTGTTGAGGGTTTAGGGATAGGGTTTAGGGTTGAGGGATTAGAGTGAAGGGTTGAGGGATTAGGATTTGACATTGAGGTTTGAGGGTTTAGGGTTAGCATTGAGAGATGAGGGATTAGAGTTAAGGGTTGAGGGATTAGGGTTTGACATCGAGGGTTGAGGGTTGAGGTTCGAGGGTCAAGGGTTTAGGGATAGGGTTGAGGTTCAAGGGTTTAGGGTTAAAGTAGAGTGTGGAGGGTGTAAGGATTAGGGATAGGGTTGGTGGGTTTAGGGATAAGGGATTAGAGTTTAAGGTATAGTATTGAGTCTGTTGAGGGTTTAGGAATAGGGATAGCATTTAGGATTTAGGGATGAGGGATTAGAGTTGAGGGATGATGGATTAGGGTTGAGGGTTGAGGGATTAGGGTTTAGGGATAAGGTTTAGGGTTGAGGGTTAAGGGATTAGGGTTTAAGGTATAGTGTTGAGGGTTGAGGGTTTAGGATTAGGGTTTAGGGTACAATTCCTTCATTAAACTATTTATTTTATTACCTCCGTAAAGCTTTGAAGTCCACCACTACTGGTAGGTGTTGCCGTGAAATCTACAGTATTAACCTATTCAACATCCAAAATCAGATATTAGAATACCATTCATATAACGATGCTATTCACATGTAATATTTATAATTGTTTACTAGTTACATACCTCGACAGTAGATGATCTAGTGAAAAATGCAGGTGGAGAACCACTGAAAACTGCATCGACGCTATGACCCTAAAATTTCATTAAAATCATCAATTTAAATTAGTTAATCTTGTATTTCAAAAATAAAATTTAATAAATTAAATTCAATAAACTTGCTAATATTTACTTGAGTATCAAGGCTTAAAGTCTCACTTAGGAGGGTATCTGTCATCACCATCTACTAAGCTGCAGATGTAGCCTGTGCACCTACATCCTGACTATCCATGGGGTCATAACAATAGGTTGACCTGTAAGCCTAGAAAGTATGGGGTGGGACCCTACTCCTCGCACTATCTCCCAACCCACTCTGTGTTACAGGATCGGCATGCTCTATGATGCTCTGGGTCAAGGCACTAATCGACCAAAGTGTATCGACCTCAACACTCTCCTTCACAATGGAAGGGATAGAAACATGCTCGTGGGCTGGTCTGCTGATTACTCGTCTCACTACCCACTGTGGGTCAAGATGTGCCCCTGGTCTATCTTGTGCTGACCTCCCACCTCTACCCTAGAAGTCCTGCATATCAAAATAGTTTGGCACTTTATTGAGGACAAACTCGCAGTAGAGTTTCCTCAAAAAGTATTGCAGGACCTCATTATTATTGCATGGAGGATGGTCAAAAGCCATCCACCACCTCTACCCAAAATTGTCCCTTATCACTTGGTTGTTGTACCAATGGATAGGGAACCTCTTGCATGTAATGGGTGGAGGTTGATTTGTTTGTGGGTTTGTAAAAATTGAACACAAGTCTAATTTTGTAATTTGTAAATTTTTCACATCTTGGTATGACAACTTGTCTACATAGTAATCTCTAAACTCTCTCTTTTTATCCGTCCAACTAGTTATTTGCTTGCTAATTGAATCTACATTTGATAACATAGACTCAAGAGATTCGGCAAGCGTGGACCTATGCAAGGTTGAAGTGGAAGGATCTTTCAACCTTGCAATTATATCTTCAATTTCCTTTTTGTTGTTTTTAATTTGTCCCATTATATTTTCTTGTGTTCCAGGGGCATGTCGAGGAATGAATGGAGGAGGTTGTTGTTCTGCAGGTATTTCCTCCTCAGGATTTTGTGGATTTTGAGGAGGAGGAGGAGGAGGAGGTGCATTAACATTTCCTGACAATTAACAAAATATACATCAAAAATCAATAAAAACCTACCTATTTAGAAATAAATTCAAACAAAAAAACAAATATAACTCACCCCTTTGGCGTGCTCGATGTCGTGGCAGCATTTTGGCGATGAATCGATAAACTTTTTGTGTTGAATAGTGTTTTGCAAAATGCGAGCGCGCTTTCGAGGGTTTGCAAGCCACGGGTTGAGAGGAGAAAATTGGAAACCTTTTTTTTTAATTTATAGGAAGTCATAACGCGAGCATGTTATAACGTGCTTGCATTATGACTTAATTTTTTTTAAATTTAATTTGGCCACTTTTTAGCCCCCCATCTTCTTGCACTTACGCAAATAACAATTCTAATTAAATGATTCTACTTATAAATCTGAATAGTATTTCTAGATTACTGTGATTAATCAAAAGGATTTAATTCTTTTCAAAAGAAACCAGTTAATCTAATCACATAGATACAGCAAATGTGCTCTAACAAAATGAATACATTGCTTGATATATCGAATTGAATAATCAAAAAATATTAAAACAAATACAATCAAATAACTGAAATAAATCAACAAACAACTGATACCGTCATGAAGTCATCAAATCTGAACTCTTCCTCTGACTGCTTCAAGATATTTCATGCAACATAGTCGTTTAAATCCCAAAAGTATTTTCCCAAACCTAAATTTACCTCTCAGTCTATCTTCCATCTAATCTCCATTCAGGTCATGGTCATCTCTTATAAAGAGAGGCAACAAGCTTCAGACCCATTACAAAATTAGTGACAGTTGATAATTGGTTGAACCTAACCATGAGGAACGGTATATTTTATTACATAAATTAAATAACTTGATTTGAAAACTTTAAGGATCATTTGAGGCTGAAATAAAATATTTAATCTTCCCGGTTGAGAGCCGCTTCATTGCATTCAATAAAACCCTAATCCTTCAAAGAAAACCAAATAATCGTTAGATAAATAATAAATAAACATATAATTTGCATTGATGTGGACCTTAGGACCTGTGTTGTGAGGTGTCCTTTCCTTGTTTCCATTGAATATTTTCTGATTGACATGTATTTAGGGTTTTTATCACCGGGACAATGTATCTCATTTATCGTCACTTTGTCATACCCAAATGTTAATAATAATTTGCCTCAATATTTTCTTTTAAGGCTCCAATAGTTTCATAAATTCTTTGGCATGACCTTAGGTTTAATTTATTGTTTTTAATATTGGTCTTTTGCCGTCACAAAATAAAATATTCTTAAAAGCTTTTATATCACCCTTTTCCCCATTTTAGCCTCTTCACGTGACATCTATTAGGGCATTAAATAATTTCTTCAGAATACTAATTTTCATATGGTAAATCCTAAATATTTTCATCATAAATTTTTTCTTGGGGATATATACTTCTTCTCATAAAATATCTTTCAACACTTTACCTTTTAGCATATTTTTTACTCCCTTGGTGAAAACACTCATAACTATGCCTTTTATGAATTACCAGAATAATTAATTCTCCACAAAAAGTATTCTCTTAGAAATATGAAATTTTCACTTGACATAATCACATTAATCCTCTTCTTATTTTATTTTAATGTATTAGGAGGATTTATTTTACCTCTACTAATATTCTCATAATTCTTTCTCATGATACTATTTATTTTAGTGAAAATGATTTCCTCCGACTTGTTTGGTGAGATCGTTTTACCAGTCTTCATACAAAAATATTCACCCACATTCTTCACTTTTGTTTGTCAAAATTAATTCATTTGAGTGAAAACAATTACTCCTCCTCAGCAAAATATTTTACCAACCTTTGTATGTTCTTCCGGAATATTTTATGGGTGAAATAATTACCTATTGAAATAATCCCTTCGATATCTTATTTTAAGATAAAAATATCAAAAATCTTTCCTTGCATTAGGTTAAATTTTCCAAAAGATATTTCACCTCCAAGCATATGCAAATAAAATTAAACATGATGGTTGGAATATTAATCCAGACAATGTTTGGATTCTCTATTGCACTTTATAAATTTTTAATGAGTTTGATTTTTACCTTTTTGCTTAATACTGAATAAAAATTTTGTGGCCAAGACTGTATTTAATTTTGCAAATTCATCTCGAATCTCATATGTCACAAGAACTATTCTTCTGCCATGTTGTCACTTCAGTTATTACATAGCCCTTTAGTAGGATTTTCTTTGAAGTCTTATGTCCTATAAGTTAATGTCCCACTAACATGATTTAGATCACCCCATGCAAGAGCTTTTGTTTAGACTGTCTTGAGTTCTCTTTACTTATCTCATATGACTATCAACAATTTTATTACACTGTTCTCCTTAAATACAAGACCAATAGAATACCAACACAATAGGCATCATGAATGCTTTGCATATACAGTAGTTATTTTAAATTGTTTTCTACTCCTCTTCCAAGGCTTTGTGTAACAATCAACTTATGATAGAGACAAAAGCTTCTTATATCATCATCAAGTATTTATAGACACTAAAGAAACATTGCCTGCCTTATAGATGCTTCAATATCAAATGTGTTCAAGATAGAAAAGATTTCATAGATTCAAGATTTTTAACATAAGACTCTCATCATGCCTCGAGCCTTGAAGCTTTATCATCTTTGAACTTTGTCTCAGATCTGTCTCTATTAACTCTCAAATCATAGTCTTCTCATCATACATTGTTCACACCTTATATAGCATTCTCTCCTGCTCCATTTCATTGGTTTGGCAATGTCTCATGCAAACTTTCAACTGTTCTCTAATCATGTAAAATATCTATATTAATTGCCATATAGTTTGTTCTACACTCTTTTATCATCCACTAACTGCTCTTTACATGTCCTTATGTGTCTGAAAGTTTCTCTCTTGCATGTGCTTTGGTGTCTATCATTTGTGCTGACTGTCCCACCTATAAATCACTGTCTCTTAGATTACTGACACTACTGATTGTATTTTCTGAGTATTGAAACTTTGTAAATGTGCTAGACTGACCATTATCACCATAGACTTATAAATCTACATGTACAACATGTATCTACCAACTGCCTTACAAACTGCATACATATTACTAACAACCATTGTTTACAAGTCAATTGATCTCATTACAAACTGCACTATCCATCTAGAATCATAGACATACTAACACACTGATGGCACTGGGGCAAATGGAGAATAGTGATAATAGAGGCATAGTAGAAGATTGAAATCAAGCAACTGAACCTACTGACTATTTTTATGAGTAGATGTAGATATTTGATGCAAAGCAGATGTTCCTATACTACTCATGTGATAACATACTCTTTGTCCAACACTGGATGTCTGATCATTTGCTCTGACAAAAGGACTATCACAAGCATGATACATGTTGGGTCTCAAATCTACAGGTTATTAAACCCTAAAAGTATGCTAATCTTTATGGTCAGGTTCAAATACCTAGATTTGGCCAACTAACAAAATCAACAAAAAATAGTTGGGGTTCCCTGATGAACCACGATCTACTCAAACTCCCATTTAATATTTTTTCAATGATCGATAACTACTAGGAGTTTAACAAATGCGGCTTTTACTAATATGAATTTATCATATCCTACTACTGGATGGTTTGTTGTATGATAATAATGTGAGCCTCAGTTTCACTCTAGCCATGATTTCTTAAGATGGTGCAATTATCAAATAATGGCTCCCCAGGACTTTCCTTATAAGATGTTTACTATGTTTCCGTCTCCACGTCCACAATCTCTATCTTATTGAATGCCGAGAGCTTATTATGATGACTGATATGATAGGCCCTCTAATTACATGGCACAAATGATTAGAGGTAGTTCATGATGACATCCTCATGAATTTGGTGTCTGTGATATTGTCATATCCAAGCTTTGTATGGTAATGAGATGAAACTAACTACTGCCGAAGCGCCCTTTATAGTCTGATGTTTCACAACTCCGGTGACAGTCTTCCATATCTCTTCAACTTTCTTGCAATAGATATTAAGGTTTCTAGACAGTCAGATGCAACTCCACTTCAAGAACCATGCAACACTGCACCCATCTCAAACATTTCTTTCTGATCTTCATTTTTAACATTTTTGACCAGCTACAAGTATTTCCATAGATCTTTGTTGGCTTCTCATGTTCTTCTTTTTTATGTCAACAAATCTTCTTTCAAACAAACTTAAGGGTTCGATGAGACAAATCATGGAAAACATTAAATATCAATATAACCAAAGAAAATATATTATTGCACAATCCTATCACATAAAACCTCAAAGAAAATATTAATCTGGAAATAAGCCAAAAGATCAAAACTTTGAACAGAATTATGACACATGTCGCTTCCTTATTTACTTAGGAATGAAGATGCCCCGAAGAACATAAAATAGAGGAAACCACCTAGAAAATGGTACAATGAGAATGTGACTCTCATATAATCTCCTTTTTAATGCCATGTGAATGAAATCTGTAGTTGAATTCATCCTAGTAATTTATTTGCTTTAATTTGAAGTTTATTCATGTTTTGAGTGGTGTGGCATGCTACAGATCAATTGCAAGAGTAACTATGGGATATGCTACAACTTGGAGTAAATCTATTTGCACATTTCTCTTAGATCATTCTTGACTCTGTTGTAACCATCCAATGCTTTTCCAAATCAAGACAATAGCACATATATAACTTGTGGCCTTTACGTGATCATTTGACTAAAGAATTCTGCATATGACTGATATTTCATTTTAGTCCAACAAAAGTTTCAGAGCACTAGATTCATGAAATTTTGAGGTACTACAATCAAGTTAATCATCATGGGACTTTAAAAAGTTTTGAAAAATTTTACAGGAAATTTTCAGTTCCAACATAGGCTCCGTCTAGGGATGTATGGCCCTTGTGGGCATAGTAAGATCCCAGATCTTTGGGAAGTAGGCCAGTACCTTATCCATTGGGTGAACTATGAACTATGATGAATAGTGGAACTACTATGCATGGAAAGAAGTATTTTTGAGAGTATTGACCAGAATTGTCCATGCACTGACAATTCTTTTCCCTCTTGTTTTCTTCTAAGAGAAAAAATGTTTCAAAAACTGCCCATGTACTGGCAGTTCTTGTTCCTCACCTAACATGTTCTATAAATGATAGGAATCCTCCCCTCCTTTGTCATTGATAACAAAGGGCCTGATCCATAAAGCCTCAAACTTCCCATGTTTTCCCTTTTCTTGATTTCTAGCATTCCACATAAGCACTATGTCACCTACCTCAAATTTTCTGACTTTAGCCTTTTTATCATATAGGTACTTCATCTGCGTTTGTATTTTCTTATTCTGTTGCATTGCTTGTTCCCTTATTTCATCCACTTCCATTAGTTGTTCTAACCTCTCTTCCATCGGTTCTAGGACATCCCAATCCTCTTGTAGGATAAACTTACATACTGGCAATAGGTTGTGTATTGGGAGTCTAGCATGAGTTCCATATAATAGCTCAAATGGTGACTTGCCAATTGCTTTCTTTATTGTGATCCTATCAGCCCATAGTGGTAACCTCAACTTGGAATCCCAAGCTTTCTTGTTATTATCCAACATTCTTTTTATAATCTTTAGGATACTTTTATTGCTGGACTCAGCTTGCCCATTACCCTGTGCGTGGTATGGAGAAGAATATGAGACCGTAATGCCATAAGATTTACAAAATTTTTTAAACTCATCAGATCTAAAACACATTCCATTATCAGTTATGAGCCTTGATGGTACCCCAAATCTAGTTATAATAGTTTCCAATAGAAAACTCATCAAAACCTTGCTAGTTGCTTGTTTAGTGGGTATTTCTTCCACCCATTTCGTAAAATAGTCGGTGGCTACTAATATCCATTTGTGGCTGCCACTTGATTTCTCCATAATTTCTCCTATAAAGTTGATTCCCCATTGGTGAAATGGGGCATCAACTTGCATAGGTCTCAAGGGTAATGCCCCTTGATATTTTAACTTCACTGAGAATCTCTGACAGGCCTCACACTTCCTGGTAAAGCTATAGGCATCATTGAAGACCTTGGGCCAATAGTAGCCAGCCCTTAATATCTTGTGTGCTGTGGTTTTAGCTGAGAAATGGCCACCACACACTCCCTGATGCATCTCTTTTAAGGTAGATTTAGCTTGTTCTTCATCTAAACAAAGCAATAATATACCATCCTTGTTTTTCCAATAAAGATCTCCCTCTATAAGCACATATTTTGAAGCATGCAATTTTATAGTTCTTTTCTTATAATCATCAAATCTTTCAGGGCATCTCATATGTTTGAGGTAGTACACTATGTCAATATACCAAGGAGTTTTCTCGATACTTGTTACCATGTCCTCTTCATTTTCAATATTACATACTTGGGCAGCCTCAAGGTTTGTTTCAGTCATTAATTTTGCTAGCCCTTGTCCCCTTACCAATTTTGTGATTTGAATTTCTATATCAAATTCTTGGAGTCGGTTTATCCACCTACATCTCTTCCCAGTTACTTCTTTATGCATAAAGACATCTTTGACTGCTGCATTTGGGACATAAGCTATCACCTTAGCCCCAACTAGGTAAGGTCTAAATGCCTTAACTAATTTCACTAAATGCATAGGCTTGTTTTTTAGTGATATCATAGTTAAGTTCTGCATGTTGGAGTGATTTACTAAAAAAGGAAATAGGCTTCTCATAACCCTCACTATTATTTTGTAGCATTACTGCTACTATTGTATGAAAAGACGCAAAGGAGAAGATCTGAAAAGGTTTACTGAAATTGGGAGACTTTAGCACTGGAGCTTCTTTTAATTGTTCTTTTTATGGATGCAAAAGCTTCTATACATTCATCTATCCAATTAACCTTTGCATTTTTCTTCAACATTCTAGATATAGGGTTAATTATTTATGCAAAGTTTGGTATAAACCTTCTCACAAAGTTTATTTGTCCAAAGAATGATTGTATGGCCTTGATTATCTTTGGGATAGGAACTTTACTATTGCATCTACTCTTTCGGGATCAATCCTAACTCCATCTTTAGAAACTATGTGCCCAAGCAATTTCTCCTCTGTGACTGCAAATTTACATTTCTTAGGGTTCAAGGAAACACCATACTCTAGTGCTCTTATAAATATTTTCTCAAGATGATTCACATGATCCTCTGCCCTTTTCGAGTATGCAGTGAGATCATCCTGATATACAGCCATGATCTCATTTATTAAACCTACAAAGGCAATGTCCATTGCCCTCTGGAATGTAGCTCCAGCATTTGTAAGGATGAATGGCATCCTTACATATACATATGTTCCCCATAGGGTTGTAAATGCTATATTGTATTGTTCAAACTCTTTAACCTTCACCTAGTTATTGTTGCAAGTATGGGTCTAATTGGTATTGTTATTGATGTCAACATACTCATGTTGCATTAAAAAGAAGGATTGGATGAGCTGTGTGCTGAGGATATTAAGAAAATTATAGGAATAGTGAAGAACAATGATGACAACAAGGTAAAAGTCCAAGATAGGTTGAGGATCAGAGGATATGGTTTAAAGGGTTTGTAGATATAAGTCTTGAGATGCTCCAGTCAAGTTTTCAAAGGTCCGCATGAAGATTGGAAGAAGTTATAGTCGCTCAAGTAGAAACCAGTTCTAGCAGGTGTTCAAAGGTGATAGAGTGACACAGATAGGTCCGGTGAGATCCGGTAATGCATTATCCCATTCTGTGGATCTGAGGAAGTGTTGAGGACATCCCTGTGAAGTATCAAGTAGATTTGTTTGTGGCTTGAAGGTCTGAAAGAACCTATTCCTTTGTGACAGTGATGACAGACTGTATTCTTAAGGTTCTAGATGAAGGAGAGAAGGATTCTAGTAAGCAGATGAATTGCAGATGTTGTTGGTGATTCAGGAAAGCTTGTGCTGATCTGTGGACCAGTTCCAATTTATGTTGGTGGTCCGCATTGAAGTTAAAGTTCATATTTGAAGAATAACCATCAGATGTTGGTGTTCTTCCTAAGACTGGCCGATCAGATGTATTAAACGTCTTGTGGATGTTCTTGTAGGTGTTTGCCAACTTAGATGATTATTCCTAAGTCGATGTCTTGTATAAATAAGGGATTGTGAAGTCATTCCAAAGTGTGTCTTGTGGAGATAAGAGTGTGGTAGCGATAGGCAGAGCAGGAGTATTGAGCTTAATGGAACTGATTCAAGCATGGTGAAGATGCTATTGTCTAGTTCATGTATGTGATACTTATTTCTTTGTAGACAGTGTGTCTCTTGTAGGCAGTGAGCCCTAATTGGCATGTGCCATTTTGTTCTTTCTATTCTTCTAACAGAGAATACATTGTTGGGTTAATCACCCCATGGTTTTTCCCTTAACCGAGTTTTCCACGTCAAAATATTGGTGTCTTATGTGTTGATGAGTTTCTGCTTTTGATTTGAATGCATTATGTTTCATGTTTAATATACTGCTAATCACCAAGAAGATTTAAGTGTGTAAATTGGAGAAAGTTTTGCACAACTGATTCAACCCCCCTCTCAGTTGTGTGCCCTAAGTCTAACAATTGGTATCCGAGCCAAGTTCCTCTAAAAGGAGCTTAACCACTTGAGGAGATCCAGGATGTCGTCTTATAAGAAGGATAGTCCAAAGTTTGCTGGAACCAACTTTGCTCTCTGGAAAGGTCGCATGAAATGTCACTTGCAGTGTATGGGAATGGCATATTGGTCCATGGTTACAAAGGCGTATGTACCTCCACAGGGTGGTCCGACAACCCTAAATGAAATCACAGATGCTGAAAACAATCTATGGACCAAAGAGGCTCTTCTAAGCACATTATTTGACTCAGAGCTCTCAAATGTTATTGACCTACCAACTGCCTTTGAGATTTGGAATAAACTGGAACTTTTGCATGAAGGAGACCAGTATGTTAAATGTGCAAGGTTACATAGTCTAAAAGGAAAATTTGAAAAACTAAAGATGAGAGATGATGAAAATATTACCACTTTTATGTCAAGAGTGAATGAGCTGGTTTGTGGAATTAGAAATGCTGGTGGTGTCTTGGATGAAAATGAGATTGTTGGTAAAATTCTCAGATCCCTCCCTGCTTCTTACAAAATCAAGGCTACTGCCATTGAAGAATTTAGAGCCCATACAACTGTCACAAGAGATCAATTGGCTGGGAAATTGGCTGCATTTGAAATGACAGAGTTTGGAGATGACCCTCCCAAGACTGAATCTACATTCAAAGCCAGTGCCTCTGTTAAAGGTAAACAAAGGCTTGATCCAGGAGGGAATTCTTCAAGGAAAATGTCATGGTATGAAAAAACAAGAAAAGATTTAGAAGAAGAAGAAGTAGAAACTCCTCAACTTGAAGCCCTTATTGCAAAGAGGCTTCCAAGAGCATCCGGTAAGTATGAAGGAAAATTACCTTTTAAGTGTTTTAACTGCAATAAGATTGGTCATTTTGCCTCAAGGTGTCCGGAAAGATTTTCAAGGTAAAATCCTAACAAGCCAAGGTTCCAAAAGAACTATTACTATGTACATGAAGATGATGATAATGAAGGAGTAATAGATGATGAATCAGAGATAGGAAACAAATCTAGAAATGAATGGGTGTTCATTGCCATCAAGGAAGAAGATCCAATGTCCTCTGTATCTGTCAATTTTAAGACTGTGGAAAGAGCTCTGGCTGCCCAAATTGAAGAGAAGGATGATTGGGTCATTGACAATGGATTCTCTCACCATACAACAGGTGACAAAAATAAGTTTGTAGATTTGGAAAGGTATGAAGGAGGAGTGGTAAAGTTTGGTGACAATTCTACTAGAAGAATCAGAGGAAGAGGAACTATTTCTTTTGATGGAAGAAACAAAACTGGTAATGTACTATATGTTGAAGGTTTGAAGCACAATCTTCTTAGTGTTGGACAGTTGGTGGACAAAGGCTATGATCTTTGATTCAAGGATGGAAAGTACAAAATCTTTGAAAGTTCTAGAACAGAGATTGCATCCGGTACTCAAACTAAAGGTAATATCTTCCATTTGGTTGGTACTGGCAAAAGTTGCTTATTTGTTCAAGTTGATCAGAGTTGGTTATGGCATAGAAGGATGTGTCATGTGAATTTTGATAATATCATTAAAATAAGCAATACTCAGGCTGTAAGAGATCTTCCAAAATTAATGAAACCTACTGACAGCTTGTGCAAGGAATGTCAGTTGGGTAAGCTAAGCAGAGTCACATTCAAAAGCAAGGAACTATCTTCTACCGGATTATTGGACTTATTCACACTGATCTTTGTGGTCCAGCAAGAACCAGAAGTATTCAAGGTGATAGATACTTCATGCTGCTAATTGATGACTATTCTCGGATGATGTGGGTAACCTTTCTAAAGGAGAAATCAGAAGCTCTTGAAAAATTCAAAATATTCAAGGCTATGGTAGAAAATGAAACAGGATTAAAGTTGAAATGTCTGAGGTCTAATAGAGGTGGAGAATTCACATCCGGTGAGTTTATAGAGTTCTGTGAGAAACATGGAATTAAGAGATAGTTGTCTTCTCCTAGGACTCCACAGCAGAATGGAGTAGTGGAGAGAAAGAACCAGACCATCCAGGAAGCATCTAGGACCATGATGATGGAAGCAAATGTTCCTTAGATCTATTAGAGAGAGGCTGTCAGCACTGTAGTCTATACTCTCAATCAAGTTCAAATCAGAAGCAATACCGGTAAGACCCCTTATGAACTCTGGTTTGGCATTACTCCTACTGTAAGATATTTTAGAGTCTTTGGTAGCAAATGTTACATCAAAAGAGATGAAGATCTAGGCAAGTTTGATGCTAGAAGTGATGAAGGAATATTCTTGGGTTACTCTACTCAAAGCAAAGCATATCAGTGTTATAACATGAGACTGAGAAAGATGATAGAAAGTACAAATGTAAAGGTTGATGAAGGAATAGAGAAACCCTCAAGGTTTTATGAATATGATGAAGATGATCAGAATGGTGCTCTGGTTCAAGGAGTTCAATCCTCTTCTAAAAGTCAGATTCAAACTGATCCAGTAAATTAGGAAGAAGAGATAGGTCTGAATGATTCTGATCAAGAAGTAGAAGTGCAAGAAACTCCCAAAGTTCCAAGGTATGTAAGACTGAACCACTCTAAAGATCAGATCATAGGTGACAAAAGCAAAGGTGTGCAAACTAGAAGGAAAATTGCTCAAAACTCAGATGAATATTGTCTGATTTCAAAGATTGAACCTAAGACAATAAATGAAGCCTGCAATGATGAAAACTGGACCAAAGCAATGGAGGAAGAGTTGATGCAAATTGAGAAAAATCACACTTGGGATCTTGTTCCCAGACCTAGAAACAAGAATGTGATTGGAACCAAATGGGTCTTCCGGAACAAACTAAATGAAGTTGGTGAAGTAATCAGAAATAAAGCCAAATTGGTCTGCAAGGGCTACTCTCAAATAGAAGGAATTGATTTTGAAGAAACTTTTGCTTTGGTGGCAAGAATTGAAGTAGTCAAATTATTTCTTCCATTTGCTACCTTCAAGGATTTCAAGGTGTATCAGATGGATGTCAAATCTACCTTCTTGAATGGTGACTTAGAAAAAGAAGTGTACATTGAACAACCAGCTGGATTTCAATTATCTGAGCATGGTGATATGGTCTACAAACTAAAGAAGGCATTGTATGGACTAAAGCAAGCCCCAAGAGCTTGGTATGAAAGACTAGACAAACATCTTTTGAAGATTGGTTTCAACAAAGGTACTACTGACAGTAACTTATATTTCAAAATTGATCATGAAAACATCTTGATTGTTCAAGTATTTGTTGATGATATCATCTTTGGAGGAAGAGACAGTATGTGTAAAACCTTTGCAAATCAAATGAAAAGTGAGTTTGAGATGTCAATGCTTGGTGAAATGAATTTTTCCTTGGGTCTGCAAATTACTCAAACAAAGAAAGGAATCTTTATTTCTTAGACCAAATATGTGAAAGAATTGTTGAGGAAATTTGGAATGGAAGATTCAAAGCCAATGACTACTCCTATGGCAACCGGATGTAAGTTGAGAAAAGATGATGACTCTCCTAAGGCAGATCAGACAAAGTACAGATCAATGATTGGAGGATTATTGTATCTCACTCAAACTAGACCAGATATAATGCAGGCTGTTGGTCTTATTGCGAGATTCCAGGCTGATCCCAGAGAATCTCATGTCATGGCAATCAAAAGGATCTTTAGATATCTAAAAGGAATAGTTGAGTATGGTTTATGGTATCCTAGAGATCATGATTTCTCTCTTCATGCATATACAGATGCTGATTGGGCAGGAGATGTGGATGACCGAAAGAGTACCAGTGGTGGAGCTTTCTTTTTGGGAAAGAGATTGGTTTCTTGGCTAAGCAAGAAACAAGAGGCAATATCCCTATCTACAACTAAAGTAGAATACATAGCAGCAACAGGTAGTTGCACTCAAGTTTTGTGGATGAAGCAGATGCTAAGAGATATTAAAATAGAATATAAGAAGCCTATCACAATTTTTTGTGATAATTCAAGTGCAATAAATATTTGTAAGAATCTGGTGTTGCATTCTAAGACTAAGTATATATCTATCAAGTTTCACTTTCTAAGAGAGCAAGTGAACAAGGATGAAGTCAGACTGGAGTATGTGCCCTCCAAGGATCAGATTGCAGATATCTTTACTAAACCTCTTCCCAAGGACTCTTTTGAGTATCTCAGGGAGAAGTTAGGGGTTATTGCCCCTCCAATGATGAACTAGGATGCACTGATGTGCATTAGTCTGGTGGATATCACAGTCATATCTTGTGATCCGGATTGATGATGTGAAGCTGCTACTTAGGGGGAGCAGCAGGTATGATTCTGAAGTATTGGAGTTGCAAGTATGAGCCCTTTGCCATTGATGTCAAAGGGGGAGAAAAGACATGTGAAAAACAAGTGGTTGATGATCAAAGGCAGAGCAGTAAAGGAAGAGAAGACATGTGAATAGTTGTTGTTGATAGGGGGAGCTGTGACAGTAAGGATAAGTTCTTGTCTTGATGGTTTTTCACATCATATGTTGCCATCAATGACAAAGGGGGAGATTGTTACAAGTATGGGTCTAACCAGTGTTGTCATTGATGTCAACATACTCATGTTGCATTAATGAGAAGGATTGGATGAGCTGTGTGTTGAGGATATTAAGAAAATTTTAGGAACAGTGAAGAACAGTGATGACAACAAGGTAAAAGTCCAAGATAGGTTGAGGATCAGAGGATACGATTTAAAGGGTTTGTAGATATAAGTCTTGAGATGCACCGTTAAGTTTTCAAAGGTCCGCATGAAGATCAGAAGAAGTTATGGTTGCTCAAGTAGAAACCAGTTCTAGCAGGTGTTTAGAGGTGACAGAGTGACATAGATAGGTCCGGTGAGATCCGGTAATACATTATCCCATTCTGCGGATCTGAGGAAGTGTTGAGGACATCCTTGTGAAGTATCAAGTAGATTTGTTTGTGGCTTGAAGGTCCAGAAGAACCTATTCCTTTGTGACAGTGATGACAAACTGTGTTCTTGAGGTTCCAGATGAAGGAGAGAAGGATTCCAGCAAGCAGATGAAGTGCAGATGTTGTTGGTGATTCAAGAAAGCTTGTGGTGATCTGTGGACTGGTTCCAGTTTATGTTGGTGGTCCGCATTGAAGTTAAAGTTCATGTTTGAAGAATAACCATCGGATGTTGGTGTTCTTCCTGAGACTGGCCAACCGGATGTATTACACATCTTGTGGATGTTCTTGTAGGTGTTTTCTGACTCAGATGGTTATTCCTAAGTCGATGTCTTGTACAAATAAGGGATTGTGAAGTCATTCCAAAGTGTGTCTTGTCGAGATGAGAGTGTGATAGCGAAAAGAAGAGAGAAAAGAAGAGCGAAAGGTAGAGCAGGAGTATTGAGCTTAATGGAACTAATTCAAGCATGGTGAAGATGCTATTCTCCAGTTCATGTATGTGATACTTATTTCTTTGTAGACAGTGTGTCTCTTGTAGGCAGTGAGCCTCTTCTGAGCAGTGTGCTCAGGCAGTGAGCCCTAATTGGCATGTGCCATTTTATTTTTCCTGTTCTTCTAACAGAGAATACATTGTTGGGTTAATCACCCCATGGTTTTTCCCTTAACCAAGTTTTCCACGTCAAAATATTGGTGTCTTATGTGTTGATGAGTTTCTGCTTTTGATTTGAATGCATTATGTTTCATGTTTAATATACTGCTAATCACCAAGAAGATTTAAGTGTGTAAATTGGAGAAAGTTTTGCACAACTAATTCACCCCCCCTCTCAGTTGTGTGCCCTAAGTCTAACAGTTATAACCAGAGAAACCATCCATCATGGTTAACAATTCATAGCCAGTAACCCTCTGTAACAAGATTTTCATATTAGGCAATGGATAATTGTCTTTTAGGGAGAACATGTTTAGGTTTCTAAAATCTACACAAAGTCTAATGTCCCCGTTCTTCTTCCTAACAGGCACTAAATTTAAACCCAAGATGAATGCCTAATTGGTTTTATGATGCCAGCCTCATTGAGTTTCATGAGTTCTTCATACATCTTTAGTTCTAACATAGGGTTGATAGGTCTTTGCTTTTGTCTATAAGGCTTAGCATCTGGCTTCAGAGGGATTTCATGCTGGAACAAATCTTCCCTATAAGCTTTAAGATCATCATAGGACCAAGCGAATACATGTTTATATTTTCTCAATAATGTAATTAACATGCTTCTAATTGCAGGGGTTATCTTCTTTCCAATGTAGACTTTTTTAGGTGACAATTCAGTTCCTAAATTTATTTCTTCCACATCATCCTCTTTTACTATTACTTTTTTGGTAATGGATCGATCATTCATATCAAAAACTCTCTCTAATGCCACTAAGCCCTTTGGGATTTTATTGGTTTTCAGTTGGACAATTTCTTTCCCAAATAAAGTCTCTTTTCCATCAATCTCCTCAACGAAAGAATTAAGATCAATCTCTTGATTCTCATACTAATCTATACAATGCAAAAATTTGAGCAAATCAGCATCACTAGATCAAAAACTTGCCATTTATATATGTTGTCTGGGATAGTTGGTCTAGTTTTGAACTCAACTTCTGAAATACCTGATAAGGTAATATCATCCCTTTTCAAAGCTATGTTTGCAAGGAAGTCAGCCATTATATTTTTTGACCTATCTATCCAACTTATCGAAAAAAAATCAAACATTTCTATATCATCCAGAACTGCATTCTTGTATTGTTTTAATCTTTTGTTTTTTGAGGAATATTTACCCTTGATTTGTGAAATTATCAACTCAGAGTCTCCATATACAGTTAACAGTTTGATCTTGTATTTTCTAGCAATGCTCAACCTAGTCAAGAGTGTTTCATATTTAGCTACATTATTTGTACATTCAAAGGCCAAGAAAAATGAGTATTTGAATGTCTTTCCTGATGGTGATATAACAGGTATCCTAGCTCCATTCCCTGCCTTGCTGCATGCACCATCAAAATACATGGTCCATACACCATTTTCATCAAGTTGGGCTTCATGGTGAATTGGGTCAGTGTTGCTCAGTTCAAGATTGTTTTATTCTATCCTAAATGTGCCAAGATCTATGTCACAGAAGCAGGTCATTTGGTTTGGATCAATCTTTTCTATAATATTTTCAAACCGTGGCTCCCTATAAAGTTTAACTCTCTGTGTTCCTACTGGGATAGTGGCATAAGATAAATCTAATTGCACATTTCCCCCTACCATAGCAGCCCATTGCCTTGACAACAACATTTTATAATAGGGTGGAATATCTACCACAGTGATATCAATTTTATATGCAAGTTCAGGGTGAGATGCCAATTTTATTTCAACATCCTTCATGACTCCTACAACTGGCACAAATCTATTATCCATCGCATAACATTTGCCAAATGTAGTATCTACCCACATTCCAAGCTCTCTCATGATAGCCATAGGCATTATGTTCATTGTTGCTCCTGAATCAAGCATGCAGTTCCTAACCAATTTGTTTCTTATTAACAAAGTGATATAGAACGGATCTACTTGAGATGGATTCTTCATTAATGTATCACCTAGGTAAACCTCAGGGGTTTCTTGTTGCACATTATTTATTTTATGGCTGGGTTGTTCTAGTTTTTTGTCTGATACATCTAAGATCATCTTTACTACTGTATTCTTATATTTTTCTACCTTCATCATTTCTAGAAGTGGCACAGATATTTTCACTTGAGAAACAACTTGAGCAATATCAAATGGGGGATTTATGTTTGGTTCTGCCGTTTCGACCTTTGTTTGCCTTTTTTCCTCAGTTTGTGTGCTATTCTTTATTTTGTTTTGTGTATCAACAGGAGGTGCTTTCTCAATTTTACTTTCATCATTTTTACCAGAAACTTGATTTTTGATAAACATACTTCTGGGAGTACCTTGTTCAGCATTGATTGTTCTGTTTCTCAGGTTGTAACTACTCTTGGCTTATGCTACCACAACCATTGTTAAAGCTTTTCTCTCTTCTTCAGAAGGTTTTCACCAATGACAATCATGTGTTGTGTCAAGACCATATCCATAGTTCCCTAAATCCTCCTCATGGTCAGAAAATATTTCTTGTTTTCCCATGTTCACATTATACTTTTGAGTTCCCACATCATATTCATATCCCGCCTCCTCATTGGATGAATAGTCTTCTTCAAAAGTGTGAGGTTTAGTACCCAACATGTTTATAGTATGATTGCCCCTTTCAGAGTTATAAGATACCTCATCCTTTTGTAATGATTGTGCTACCACACAATAATCATGAGAGTGTGGCAAATTACAGGGCATACACCATGGGTTGTCCTCTACCAAATGGGTTCCATTTTTCTTTAAAGGGTTATGGGTGTCTCTTCCATAGTTATGTCTCCTGTTATTATCTACGGGCTTTCCATCTTTCCAGTTTGTATGGTATGGCATGTCATGAAGTCTGGGCCTTTCATTTCTATGTGAATAATCTTGTTTGTTTGAAGGAGGATTAGGGTTTTGAGGGACTCTTATATTTTCTCTTTTTCTGATTATCCCAGTAGCCTTTTTATTGTTTTCAATAGTGAGAGCTATTTTTTGTGCTTCTGCCAAGGTTCTAGGACTTCTATTCCTAAGTTCATAACCTGTCTTTGGGTCGAATGCTTTCAAGTATATGCTGAGGGTTGCTTGGTTGTTCAATTTGGATTCTTGTGGGATCTTGTTATATAACTTAGTGAATCTCAAATTAAAATCATACACTTGTTCATTTTGATACTTTTGAATAGTTATTAGTTCATGAAGAGCAAATTCTGGGGTGCATCGATTTCCTTATTGTTCAAAAAATTAATTGTGGAAGTTTGTCAGGGAGTATATTGAAGCATTTGGTAAACTATTTACCCAATCTCTTGCTTCATCAATAAGAGATATCATAAATAATTTCATTTTTAAATCCTCATATTCAATGACAATGTCTTGTATAAAAGCATTAAATCGTCTAATATGTTCTTTTGCTGTCAATTCACTATTTCCTGCAAACTTAGGTACAGTGTTCCTCCAACTATTATTCATGGGGTAAGGATATAGTTGATATCCAGTCAAGTCAAATTTTCTAGCCATACTCATAGGATTTGGAGGTGGCATGTTAGGGTATGGTGGATAATACTGGTATCCAAATGGAGGTTGTGGATACATATTGGGTTGGACATGATGCTGATGATACAAATTTTGTTGTGGGGGAGGTCATGGTTGTTGATTGTTAAGTCTATGTCCTGGTGGTGGGTGCTGTTGGTGAACATTCCCAGTATTTATAGGTGGAGGTCTATGTACTTGCCTATTTTGCTGAGGAAGATTATTGCATGTATTATGGGGTACCCTAATGTTTCCAATAGCAGTAGTATTCTGAGGCATTCCATGCAGATTGTTATTGTTTCTGTGTGGGGGCACATACTTAATTGAATTTCGTGCCTGAAGATCTAAAAGGGCCATTTGTCTATTGATTTCTTCTACTCTTTGTATCATTTGTTGTCTATTTTTTAGTCTTTATTCTTGATATTCTAAATGTATAGCAAGTTCCAGATCAGTCATACAGTCATAGTCTATGATAACTTGATCACTTGTATGTTCATGATTTTCCTCACCTTAATTTTCTATCTCATCTATCCTTTGTGGCTATGCTTCCTGATTGAAAATATCATTATGATTATCTATTGGTGTCACAGGATTCTCAACTTCAGCGTGGAATGCAGATGTATATATTGTATAATTTTGGCACGGAGTATTTGTACTCTCATGTGGCTGTTTAAGTGTTTCTCTATCTTTAACAGTATTGCCTTTAGTTTGAGGGGACCCATTTTTGGTTGTCCATTTCTACTGAGACATCCTTCCATTCATGTTTGTAAAAATAATATTCGTTTAGAATTTGTCACTAGAATGGAGTCGCCACCTACTTCTTTCAAGTAGGAAAATTAAAATTCTTTCCTTGCCAGTGGAGTCTTTTAATTAAAACTTGGGATTGACTCTATGACAAATGGCTTTAGCTTTTCAGACAAACTGTCCCCAGTAGAGTCACTAATTTGTTAGGTCTCAAAAATGCAGGTTGTAGATTCTAAGAGGATGTCAGGCTTCTGTGATCAAATCTACAACGCTTTTAAACCAACTAATAGAGTTTGATTACTCCCTGCACTTTAGGCTCTATTAAACCTAGGCAGGTGAACCTTTAATTAATAAAACAGATCAAATGAATATGCAATTTTAGAAAATGTAACTTATTTACTCACAGTGGCATAAAATATGAAGTAAATGAAAGAATTATTAACTACTTCTATAGAGCAAATAATTTGTAATGTTTAAAAGAAATTGAAGATTAATTAATGAATAAATGAAATGAAATTTTAAGACTAGTGCCTCATTGCGTAACAGAGTCAAGAGAGATTTAGAACAAATAACTTAAGTTCAGTAATAATTCAAATTGTTTGGCACAGAGAAATGGTTTACAACTTGTGTAACCATGCAAGGAGATAATTATTAATCCATTCTTAATTATCCAAATGATAGAATCAATTAATTGCAAAATATTAAAAGGGATTTAATCCTTTCTTGAAGGAACCGATTAAAATTATGCAGAAAAATTAGATTGCATCAAATATGGAGACAGAATAACAATTCTAATTAAATGATTCTACTTATAAATCTGAATAGTATTTCTAGATTACTGTGATTAATCAAAAGGATTTAATTCTTTTCAAAAGAAACCAGTTAATCTAATCACACAGATACAGCAACTGTGCTTTGACAAAATGAATACATTGCTTGATATATCAAATTGAATAATCAAAAAATATTAAAACGGAGACAATCAGATAACTGAAATAAATCAACAAACAATTGATACCATCATGAAGTCATCGAATCTGAACTCTTCCTTTGACTGCTTCAAGATATTTCATGCAACATAGTTGTTCAAATCCCAAAAGTATTTTCCTAAACCTAAAGTTATCTCTCAATCTATCTTCCATCTAATCTCCATTCGGGTCATGGTCATCTCTTATAAAGAGAGGCAACAAACTTCAGACCCATTACAAAATTAGTGATAGTTGATAACTGGTTGAACCTAACCATGAGAAACGGTATATTTTATTACATAAATTAAATAACTTGATTTGAAAACTTTAACGATCATTTGAGGCTGAAATAAAATATTTAATCTTCCTAGTTAAGAGTCGTTCCATTGCATTCAATACAACCCTAATCCTACAAAGAAAACAAATTAATCGTCAGATAAATAATATATAAACATATAATTTGCATTGATGTGGACCTTAGGACCTATGTTGTGAGGTGTCTTTTCCTTGTTTCCATTGAATATTTTCTCATTGACATGTATTTAGGGTTTTTATCACCGGGACAATGTATCTCATTTATCGTCACTTTGTCATACCCAAATGTTGATAATAATTTGCCTCGATATTTCCTTTTAAGGCTCCAATAGTTTCATAAATTCTTTGGCATGACCTTAGGTTAAATTTATTGTTTTTATTATTGGTCTTTTGCCATCACAAAATAAAATATTCTTCAAAGCTTTTATATCACCCTTTTCCCCATTTTAGCCTCTTCACGTGACATCTATTAGGGCATTAAATAATTTCTTCAGAATACTAATTTTCATATGGTAAATCCTAAATGTTTTCATCATAAAATTTTTCTTGGGGATATATACTTCTTCTCATAAAATATCTTTCAACACTTTACCTTTTAGCATATTTTTTACTCCCTTGGTGAAAACACTCATAAATATGCCTTTTAAGAATTACCAAAATAATTAATTCTCCACAAAAAGTATTCTCTTAGAAATATGAAATTTTCACTTGACATAATCACATTAATCCTCTTCTTATTTTATTTTAATGTATTAGGAAGATTTATTTTACCTCTAGTAATATTCTCATAATTCTTTCTCATGATACTATTTATTTTAGTGAAAATAATTTCCTCCAACTTCTTTGGTGAGATCATTTTACCAGTCCTCATACAAAAATATTCACCCACATTTTTCACTTTTGTTGGGCAAGATTAATTCATTTGAGTGAAAATAATTACTCCTCCTTGGCAAAATATTTTACCAGCCTTTGTATCTTCTTCCATAATATTTTATGGGTGAAATAATTACCTATTGAATTAATCCCTTCGATATCTTATTTCAAGATAAAAATATCAAAAATCTTTCCTTTTATCAGGCTAAATTTTCCAAAAGATATTTCACCTCTGAGCATATGCAAATAAAATTAAACATGATGGTTGGAATATTAATCCAGACAATGATTTGGATTCTCTATTTGCAATTTATAAATTTTTAACGAGTTTGATTTTTACCTTTTTGCTTAATACTGAATAAAAATTTTGTGGCCAAGACTGTATTTAATTTTGCAAATTTATCTTGAATCTCGTATGTCACAAGAACTGTTCTTCTGCCATGTTATCACTTCAGTTATTACATAGCCCTTTAGTAGGATTTTCTTTGAAGTCTTATCTCCTATAAGTTAATGTCCCACTAACATGATTTACATCACCCCATACAAGAGCTTTTGTCTAGACTGTCTTGAGTTCTCTTTACTTATCTCATATGACTATCAGCAATTTTATTACACTGTTCTCCTTAAATACAAGACCAATAGAATATCAACACAATAGGCATTATGAATGCTTTGCATATACAGTAGTTATTTTAAATTGTTTTCTACTCCTCTTCCAAGGCTTTGTGTAACAATCAACTTATGATAGAGACAAAAGCTTCTTATATCATCATCAAGTATTTATAGACACTAAAGAAATATTTTATAGATGCTTCAATATCAAATGTGTTCAAGATTGAAAAGCTTTCATAGATTCAAGATTTTCAACATAAGACTCTCATCATGCCTCGAGCCTTGAAGCTTTATCATTTTTGAACTTTGTCTCAGATTTGTCTCTATTAACTCTCAAATCACAGTCCTCTCATCATACATTGTTCACACCTTGTATAGCATTCTCTCTTGCTCCATTTCATTGGTTTAGCAATGTCTGATGCAAACTTTCAACTGTTCTCTAATCATGTAAAATATCTCTATTCATTGCCATACAGTTTGTTCTACACTCTTTTATCATCCACTAACTGCTCTTTACATGTCCTTATGTGTCTGAAAGTTTCTCTCTTGCATGTGCTTTGGTGTCTATCATTTGTACTGACTGTCCCACCTATAAATCACCGTCTCTTAGATTACTGACACTACTGATCGTATGTTCTGAGTATTGCAACTTTGTAAATGTGCTAGACTGACCATTGTCACCATAGACTTATAAATCTACATGTACAACATGCATCTACCAACTACCTTACAAACTGCATACATATTACTAACAACTGTTGTTTACATGTCAATTGATCGCATTACAAACTGCATTGTCCATCTATAATCATAGACATACTAACGCATTGATGGCACTAGGGCAAATGGAGAATAGTGATAATAGAGGCATAGTAGAAGATTGAAATTAAGCAACTGAACCTACTGACTATTTTTATGAGTAGATGTAGATATTTGATGCAAAGCAGATGTTCCTATACTACTCATGTGATAACATACTCTTTGTCCAACACTGGATGTCTGATCATTTGCTCTGACAAAAGGACTATCACAAGCATGATACATGTTGGGTCTCAAATCTACAGGTTCTTAAACCCTAAAAGTATGCTAATCTTTATGGTTAGGTTCAAATACCTAGATTTGGCCAACTAACAAAATCAACCAAAAATAGTTGGGGTTCCCTGATGAACCACAATCTACTCAAACTCTCATTTAATATTTTTTCAATGATCGATGACTACCAGGAGTTTAACAAATGCGGCTTTTACTAATATGAATTTATCGTATCCTTCTACTGGATGGTTCGTTGTATGATAATAATGTGAGCTTTAGTTTCACTCTAGCCATGATTTCTTAAGATGGTGCAATTATCAAATAATGGCTCCCCAGGCCTTTCCTTATAAGATGTTTACTATGTTTCCGTCACCATGTCGACAATCTCTATCTTATTGAATGCCTAGAACTTATTATGATGAATGATATGATAGTCCCTCTAATTACATGGCACAGATGATTAGAGGTAGTTCACGATGACATCCTCATGAATTTGGTGTCTGCGATATTGTAATATCCAAGCTTTGTATGGTAATGAAATGAAACTAACTACTGCCGAAGTGCCCTTTATAGTCTGACATTTCACAACTCCAGTGACAATCTTCCATATCTCTTCAAGTTTCTTGCAATAGATATTAAGGTTTCTAAATAGTCAGACATAGCTCTGCTTCAAGAACCATGCAACACTGCACCCATCTCAAACATTTCTTTCCGATCTTCATTTTTAACATTTTAGACCAGCTACAAGTATTTCCATAGATCTTTGTTGGCTTCTCATGTTCTTCTTTTTTATGTCAACAAATCTTCTTTCAAGCAAACTCAAGGGTTCAATGAAACAAATCATGGAAAACATTAATTATCAATATAACCAAAGAAAATATATTATTGCACAATCCTGTCACATAAAACCTCAAAGAAAATATTAATCAGGAAATAAGCCAAAAGATCAAAACTTTGAACAAAATTATGACACATGTCGCTTCCTTATTTACTTAGGAATGAAGATGCCTCGAAGAACATAAAATAGAGGAAGCCACCTAGAAAATGGTACGATGAGAATGTGACTCTCATATAATCTCCTTTTTAATGCCGTGTGAATGAAATTGTAGTTGAATTCATCCTAGTAATTTTTTTGCTTTAATTTGAAGTTCATTCATGTTTTGAGTGGTGTGGCATGTTGTAGATCAATTGCAAGAGTAACTGTGGGATATGCTACAACTTGGAGTAAATCTATTTGCACATTTCTCTTAGATCATTCTTGACTTTGTTGTAACCATCCAATACTTTTCCAAATCAAGACAACAACACATATATAACTTGTGGCCTTTGCGTGATCATTTGACTAAAGAATTCTGCATATAACTGATATTTCATTTTAGTCCAACAAAAGATTCAGAGCACCAGATTCGTGAAATTTTTAGGTACTGCAATCAAGTTAATCATCATGGGACTTTAAAAAGTTTTGAAAAAAATTACAGGAAATTCTTAGTTCCAATAGAAGGAAGGAAAATGCTTATCATATGCTTTTCACCATTGTCATCATTAAAATGGGATCTCAGCTGCTCTTTGCAATTTTCTCATTGGTACCAGATGTTACATCCCTCTTTTTGGAATTGAATATGCTATTTACTTTCTTGCAAATTTTAGTGTATAATGTGTTGTGGACGACATGGAAACTGATGATTTATTATACAAAGTTAGTTATATGAAATGTTAGAATCTATTGATTATGATCAATGTGATGTTGTAGACTAAATGTTCTTTTTGTTAAGAGAAATGATGTTTTGGATATATTATGCTTTGATTTGGAACATAGGTGCTTTGACCACAAAATTGTATGTGAGACTATCGTTGTAGGAATAGGTGGACCATGTTCGACGGGAAGAGAAAGTATCTTTGAGAGAGAGTATAGACTCTGGAAATTAACCATGGGTGTTTGTTACTGAGAACGCCCAACAGGTAGATAAACCTTGCAGCCATCAATTTAGTCTTGTTTTTTCGACTGGGATAGTTTAAGACTAGATGTCGACGTCTGAAGATAAGGTGTAACATCCTTTTTGTAAGTCATCATATAGAATCTTGGAATCAACGATGTTGTCACAAGTCCACCAAAGTGAGTCGACTTATATAGACGATTATTATTTCGCTTATAAGTAATTAAATGAACCTACTTGTGGCAAATTTGTGAATCACATCTCGTAGTTGAAAGATGCGAGAAGTCAGCTTTGTGCATCTAACGATGTAGGAAACTTGTTTTGCGTTACGCTCAATCTGTCATGATTGCCGTAAAAATGTGTCGAACTTGTGTTGTGAATTTATTCTTTTTGGAAATCGATGAATGTCGATTTTGAAGCCATAGCATGTAATAATTTGTTTTGGTCATTGTTGGGAATGAGTCTTTTTCTTCTAGCTTTGACCGCAAGATATTATTGATCTAACCTTGAGTTTCCTTATTAAGTTGGTCTTTATCTCTTTTTCTTTTTCGACCAAAAAGATGCTTTAGACATTTCTTAACCGCTGCCTTGTCGAGCTTAACCCCACAATTCAGCTTTAAGTTGCTCTTGGAGGATTAGATGCCTTAATGTTCGAGTGTGGGTGGGGTTGTTATGTCCACTAACAAGCCACGTCGTCATTTAGAACCTCCATCTTGTTGTGGCCACTGCAAATGTGGGTAGTCAAGTGGGTAGTTTTTTCTATTGTTAAGAAGTGCAACCGTGTGATAAAGGCCTAAGAATCTTGTTGCTGTGCGCAGCTTGAGGAGGGTGTTCGGTTAGAAGAAATGAAAACCAACTGAGTAAAGGCCATTATGCCACATCGTGGTAGGCGCTTTCTGAGGCATGAGCTTTCGGTTGTTAAGAGATGGGAAACTAGAGTGAGGGGGCATTGATTCTTCTTCATTTTGCGCAGCCTGAACATTGTTTTCTCAGTGGTTAACCAAAGGAGGACATAGGAGGAGAGTTCGATGGGATTGAGTCGAAGGGAAATACTCGGAGGACGTCGCCGAAGAGCTCGGTGAGGACGAGCTAGTGACAACAGACTTCATAGTCCATTGACAGGTTCCTATTCTCCCACTTTGCGCAATCTATGATTGATATGTGTGTCTTATTCTGCAATGAAGGTGTAGGAATCATGCAACGTAGATGATAATGATAGTGTAAGCCTCAGTTCTTTCATGTTTTCAACATAGTTATGAATGTAGACAGCCTGTGTGTTATATTGTTGGGCAGAGGTGTAGAGTATTAAACTAGTAAAAGATCATACAATGATTAGGATTTGCAAATAACTTCATCATACTGTAAGCTCAGAACGTGGGTTGATTACAACGAATATGTATTATTGTTACCTTCTCACAAAATGAAACTATGCTGTCTTCTTAGGAAATGATATCATTAAATATCATAAAATAGACCATGACAATCATAGAACATAGCTTTTAAATGTATTTATACACCAATGCTGATATACGCATGATGCAAGTTGTGAACTAGATTTCACTAGGTGTTGGTAAGGATGTATGCACTTAGTTGTTTCTATATGACTATGTTACCAGCTCAAATCAGAGAAGGATAAAATTTTAAAACATCTCTCGGTTCTAATAGATAAAGATTCTGAAAACAAGACATGGAACGTAGATAAATGTAACTAGCTAGTGTCTTATTCGTTTTATACCTTTAGTTAGAGGTCGACCATGTGTTTGGTCATCTCTAATATTGTAAGATAGATTCCAAATCCTTTATTATCTTATTTTTACGATTCTTACCTCAATGACCCAGGTGAAACTATTTGACTTGGAAAGGGGAGTAGAGAGTTAAAGTATTAGTATTGGTCGAAAACCCTCATGGTTTTGTAATTAACAAGTAGGGTGAAAAAACCTACATTTTGAGTCTAGATTACATTGCATGTGATGGTTCTAGTGTCGCTTTTATTTTGTAGACCTTTATGAGTCTAAAACCTTTAAATTTTGGGATAACGGGAAATTGTTTTGTATACTTGGGTATGTTGTATAAACATGGGAACCGAATAGCCAAGTTTGGAAACCACTTAGGAGTGGGTGTTATTAAATGAGGTTTTATATGAATATGGGATTATGAAACTATAAACTCAGGATTAGAGTAAACATTGCGCCATGCGCTATTGCAGGAGAAAATCCTAAAACCTTGAGGCCATTGAGGTTGACATTTGTTTAAACCTTACAAATAGGAAATTGTAGGATTTCGATTAGTTCAAGTTGAGTAGGGTGGGTGAACTAAGTTCATGCATTCTTAGAATGCTATTTAAAAACAAATCCTTTGGCCAAGGTGGTGCATGATCCTCAAGTGCATCGAATGTTCACTGTGACTGGATGGCATTTCTTGTGGAGAGTCGTGCATGACTAGAGGGTATCTAGGGATCTGCATGATAAGACACATAAGTTACAACACCAGAGCTTAGATGGCAAACACCGATGGTTATCTTAAGTCTATCCTCTTGAGTAGGGTAGGGCCACTTCCGGTTAGGAAGGAGTGTGGGAGACCGACGGTCTGTGGTTGGAGGTTAAGCTCCTTGAAGATACTTTCTCTTCCAAATACTGAGGATTGCCGAGTCTTGAATGTGATGGGTTGACAATCGAGATGCATGTTAATGGTATGTTTCCAATATTTTATTTGTTTCAAGAAAATTTCAAATTGTTAGAGAACAAAATGTTTATTGTATATCATTTCTTTCAGTTTTATGAAAAATGAAATCATGTTTAAGTTAAAGTGAAAAATGTTATACTTGGTAGTAGATAAGTTCTTTTGTATTTGATTACCTAGTAAAAAAAAAAAATTACCTTTGTGAAAACCTAGTTTGACTTGTCATTTCAGATATGGATGTTACATATGGTATTAGAGCCAGGTTCAGCACTAGGGCTGATGAGTCCACTAACCTGATTAGGAAATCAACATTATGCGGGTAGCTAATGATTTGATTTACTATGCCAAGATGGTATACATCAAGAAAACCGCAAGAAAATCCTTCACGGGTAAGAAGCATTATCTGCAAGCTAAGCAGAAATGGTTTGCGATGATCAAGACCATTGAGAAAACTAATGACGAAAATGACATTTGGCTTGATGATGTGGAAACCTTAGCCAATGCAATGGCACGACTTAAATGAATGAGGAGAGAACTCCTAGAGGGAGCAGCGACGACAGCTCGAATCATGATCAACTGCTGCCCCAGTATTGTACCTAATATTGTACCTGTTAGTGTACCTGAGAGTGTACCTATTAGTATACCCATGATCACTAGGAATCCTCGTGTAGTACCTAGAGCTGAGATCTTTGAGCTATCTTCTGATAGTGAGTTTGAGGGGTATGCACCTCATGATTATGTGTCGGACAATGAATCCGAAGGTTACACTCCACTAGATAATACTGAGTAAAAACATGAGATATGTCCATCTCTAATGATGTTGAAACAATTTTACAAAATGAATAAAGATAAAATTTTGGTTTGAGAACAATTATGATTATGATCAATTGTTGTTTTCTTTGGATGATATATAATATGATAAGCATAAAACTGATTAGTATATGTTTAATCAGGTGAGAAACTAAACTATCATGGACCAATCAGAGTTTAACGAGGGGGAGGATCGGGAAGGTCATAACTCTTGGGAAAACTCCACTGACAAGTTGGATAGGATTCTAAACATGATTACTAAAACCAAGGAAAGGTTGAACAAACTGGAAAAGAAAATGGATGAAACTGGCAACACAGAGGGTGAAAACGAGAACTCACATTATACAAGCAAGAGTAAACATTGGGAAAATGGCATGTCAAATGAAAATCCTGACGACAGTGAAGCCCAAAGAAAAACCAAAGATAAACTTGCATTAGAGTTATCTAAGGATATGAAGAAGGTTAATCCTCCAAAGTTCGATGGAACGAAAACTGGAGATGCAGCAGAAGCATGGTTAACAGAGATGGAGAAATACTTTGAGATCAAAAATTACTCTGAGGTTACTAAAGCTGTGTGAGGAGCATATCAGCTATCTGGGGAAGCGTCCACTTGGTGGATGAATAAGAAAATGGAGCTAGAATTAAGTCCCTTGAAGGTGACATGGGATGAGTTTGTAGAACTATTCTAAAAATGGTGGCTACCTCAGTTATATTTTGATCAGAAGTTAAAAGATTTCCAAAACCTCAGGCAAGGTGAACTATCTGTGGTCGAGTATGCAGAAAAATTCACTAGACTACCGAAGTGTGTTCCTCAATACCAAAAAGGATGAAAGGTTCTGAATCAGAAAATTCATCATGGGACTCAATCCTCAGATTGGCGGTGAGGTGGAGGTGCATGGTCCAAGCACAATGGATCAAGTATATGAAAAGGCAATTAAACAGGAGCAGAAGATCAAATCTATCTCTGCTTACCATGATAAGAAATGCAAGAAGTTTGATAAGAACTACAATGATCGGTCTTATAAAAGGAAAAATGAGAAGGGATATGGAAACAGGAGGTTTGATAAGGGAAATCGAAAGAATCAAGGGGGATTTGGTAATGAGAGAAGAGGTGAAGATTATAAGAGAAATGTTAATTTTAAGAAGAATGATGATTCTGCAAGTAGGCCATCTGAGAAGTGAGGACCTATAGGAGGATGCTTTTCTTGTGGAGGAGATCATTATGCCAATCGTTGCCCTAACAAGAAGCATAATGGGAAGCCTAGGAACACGGAACTTCCTTTGCAACAGGAAGCATTTCAGCAAAGGATTCATGCCGCTCTTGACAATCGACAAGCGGAGTATCAGATCACCCCTATTGAGATGACAGGTACCTTATTTGGAGTTCCTATTTCTATTCTATTTGATACTGGTGCAACAGAAAATTTTGTGTCACCTAGAGTCTTAAGTAAATTTTCTAGAAAAGTTAGTTTTATGTCAAAACCATGGACAGTTGAGTATGCAAATAACTCAAAGGCTCAGGTAGAGCAATGTTTGTTCGAAGCTAAGATTGATGTTTCTAACTTCACCACTGAGGCAAACTTATATGTAGCGCCTTTAGGGTCCTACGATGTCATCCTAGGAATGAATTGGTTGTGGAAACATCGAGCCAAAGTAGATTGTTTTCATAAAACCAGTGAGTGTCTAGATGAGATGGGCAAAATAGTAAATCTCCAAGGAATTCAAAGGGAAATAAGGATTAGATCCATTTCATCAAAACAACTAAAACGGGCTAGGTGAAATGGATGTCAACTTTTTGCAGTCAAAATGGACCTAGTAGAGGAAACCTTAGAGAAACAAACATTTGAGGAAAGATATTCATATCTATGCAACTTCAGGGATTTATTTCCCAAGGAGTTACCAGGCTTGCCTCCGAAGAGAACATTTGACTTTGGCATAGATATTAAACCAGGATCGGAGCTAATCTCTAAAGCTCCGTATCGTATGACTACCACTGAACTTATGGAATTAAAAGCTCAGTTGCAGGAGCTATTGTCTAAGAATCTAATTAGGCCAAGTGTATCACCATGGGGATCCCCACTTATATTTGTCAAAAAGAAAGATGGAACTCTAAGGCTGTGTATAGATTATAGGATGCTTAACAAGGCGACAATAAAGAACAAGTATCCCTTGCCACGTATTGATGATCTATTTGACCAAATGCGTGGTGCATTAGTCTTTTCTAAGATAGATCTGAGATCTAGATATCATCAGTTAAGGTTGAAAGATGAAGATATTCCCAAGACAGCATTTAGAACGACGTATGGTCATTATGAGTTCACGGTGTTGCCATTTGGATTGACCAATGCACCTGTTGCTTTCATGAATCTCATGAATAGTGTTTTTAGAGATTGTCTTGATAAGTTTGTGCTAGTTTTCATTGATGATATTCTGATTTATTCCAAAAATGAAGAAGAGCATGCATGACATCTTCAAATAGTCTTGCAACGATTAAGAGAACACAAATTGTATGCAAAATTCTCAAAGTGCACCTTCTTTCATAAAGAAGTACAATATTTGGGGCACATAATATCAGCCGATGGGATATCAGTTGATCTAGCCAAAATAAAAGCTATTATGGAATGGCCTGAACCTACCAATGTGTCAGAGGTATGAAGTTTCATGGGATTGGCAGGGTATTATAGGAAATTTGTATTGAATTTCTCAAGCATTGCTAGCCCAATTACCTCTTTGCAGAGAAAAGGAAAAAGGTTTGTTTGGATGGATGAATGTCAAAAGGCTTTTGACTTGTTAAAAGAAAAATTAACAACTGCTCCAATTCTGAAAGTTCCTAATCCTGAGGGAGAGTTTGAGGTTATCACTGATGCCTCAAGGGAAGCATTGGGAGGTGTGCTTATGCAAGATGGCAGGGTAGTAGCCTATGAGTCAAGGAGGCTGAAAAACTATGAGCAGAACTACGCTCCTCATGACCTAGAGATGGCAGCAGTAGTTCATGCCCTTTAGATGTGGTGACATTATTTGTTGGGAAGGACTTTTATTCTAAAGTCCGATCATCAAAGCCTTCACTACATATTTACACAACCAAATCTCAATGCAAGGCAAAGGAGATGGTTGGAATTAATATTAGATTATGACTTTGAAATTTCTTATATCAAAGGCAAAGAAAACCGAGTAGCAGATGCCTTAAGTAGAAGAAGGCACATAGCCTCTATAATCTCCATACATGCTAACTTTAAAGACTTAGTAATGCAAAACTTATCTAGAGATGAGTATTATGAACAAGTGAAACAGGCTCTACATTTAAACCCTAAGGACCCAAGATATGACGGATTCAGTTTTGAATCTAATGGATTGATGAGATTCAAGGGAAGAATCTACGTTCCTAATTCAGTAGAACTTAGAAACCTTGTGTGGAAGGAAGTTCACTGTGCTCCTTACTCTGGACACCCTGGTGTAACAAAACTGCTAGCCGATGTCAAGCTGCTATATTCTAGAAGGGAATAAAAAGTGATGCTGCAAAATTTGTAGCTAGCTGTTTGGAGTGTCAGAGAGTTAAGGCAGAACACCAACATCCTTCTAGATTGTTATACCCGCATGATATTCCAGAATGGAAATGGCAAGTTGTTAGTATGGATTTTGTCCAGGGGCTACCAATGTCTAAGAATAGGCATGATGCAATATTGGTTGTTGTGGATAAACTAACCAAGGTCACACATTTCATACCAGGAAATTTGATGGATGGAGCTCATCTTTTGGCTTGGAAATTTGTGCAAGAAATTTTCAGATTGCATGGGGTACCTGAAAAGATTATATCTGATAGAGATGCTCGGATAACTTCATGGTTTTGGCAAACCTCATTTTCTGCATTAGGGACTAAACTTAATGTGAGTACTGCTTATCACCCCAAAACTGATGGACAAACAGAAAGGGTGAATCAGGTATTAGAAGACCTCTTGAGAATGTATTGCATGGATCAGCAATACAGATGGGAGGAATATCTACCTCTTGTCGAATTTACCTATAACAACTCCTGTCATTCTGCCATTAAGATGGCGTCATTTGAAGCATTATATGGAAGGAAATGTAGAACTCCTATAAGCTGGGATAAGCTGGAAGATAGGATAAGCATTGGACCTGAAATGCTTGCTGATATGGAAGAAAAAGTAAAAATGATTAGGAAGAGGTTGGCAGAAGCCAATGACAGGCAAAAGAGTTTTGCAGATCGCAAATGGGTGCCTAGACACGTCTCTGTTGGTGAGAAAGTGCTTTTGTGAGTGAAACCCCAAAAGAGTTCTATAAAATTTGGTAAATCTTCAAAATTGGCTCCTCGTTATGTCAGACCATTCAAAGTTCTTGAGATTATCAATCCAGTTGCCTACAAGTTGCTCTACCTCTAGCCTTGTCCAAGATGCATAATGTTTGTCATGTTTCATATTTAAAGAAATATTTTGTAGGTAATAACCACATCCTTAACTGGAATTCCTTACAGATGCAAGAACCCGAGGTGGTTGTGATCAAGCCACTCAAGGTGCTTGAAATGTGTAAACTTTGTTTACGTAATCGAGAAGTTTTGCAATGCAAAATTCAGTAGGACTAATATGGCGAGGATAGTGCCACTTGGGAAGACTATAAAGACATTTACCGAAGATTTCCTAAACTTTTCAAAGACATTAATGTTGCACTGTAAAAAGTTTGTTTTAAGTTTAAATTTTTCTTGATAAACTTAATCATCGGGGATGATGATTTTTAAAGGGGAAGGATATGTTACATCCCTCTTTTTGGAATCGAATATGCTATTTACTTTCTTGCAAATTTCAGTGTATAATGTGTTGTGGACGACATGGAAACTGATGATTTATTATACAAAGTTAGTTATATGAAATGTTAGAATCTATTGATTATGATCAATGTGATGTTGTAGACTAAATGTTCTTTTTGTTAAGAGAAATGATGTTTTGGATATATTATGCTTTGATTTGGAACATAGGTACTTTGACCACAAAATTGTATGTGAGATTGTCATTGCAGGAACAGGTGGACCATGTTCAATGGGAAGAGAAAGTATCTTTGAGAGAGAGTATAGACTCTGGATATTAACCATGGGTGTTTGTTACTGAGAACACCAAACAGGTAGATAAACCTTGAAGCCATCAATTTAGTCTTGTTTTTTCGACTGGGATAGTTTAAGACTAGATGTCGATATCTGAAGATAAGGTGTAACATCCTTTTTGTATGTCATCATATAGAATCTTGGAATCGATGATGTTGTCACAAGTCCACCAAAGTGAGTCGACTTATATAGACGATTATTATTTCATTTATAGGTAATTAAATGAACCTACTTGTGGCGGATTCGTGAATTACGTCTTGTAGTCGAAAGATGTGAGAAGTCAGCTTTGTGCATCTAATGATGTAGGAAACTTGTTTTGCGTTACGCTCAATCCATCGTGATTGTCATAAAAATGCGTCGAACTTGTGTTGTGAATTTATTCTTTTTGGAAATCGACGAATGTCAATTTTGAAGCCATAGCATGTAATAATTTGTTTTGGTCATTGTTGGGAATGAGTCTCTTTCTTCTAGCTTTAACCGTGAGATATTATCAATCTAGCCTTGAGTTTCCTTATTAAGTTGGTCTTTATCTCTTTTTCTTTTTCGACCAAAATGATGCTTTAGACATTTCTTAACCGCTGCCTTGTCAAGCTTAACCCCACAATTTAGCTTTTAGTTGCTCTTGGAGGATTAGATGCCTTAATGTTTGAGTGTGGGCGGGGTTGTTATGTCCACTAACAAGCCACGTCATCATTTAGAACCTCCATCTTGTTGTGGCCACTGCAAATGTGGGTAGTCAAGTGGGTATTTTTTTTTCTATTGTTAAGAAGTGCAACCGTGTGATAAAGGCCCGAGAATCTTGTTGCTGTGCATGGTTTGAGGACGGTGTTCGGTTAGAAGAAATGAAAACCGACTGAGTAAAGGCCATTATGCCACATCATGGTAGGCACTTTCTGAGGCATGAGCTTTCAATTGTTAAGAGATGGGAAACCGGAGTGAGGGGGCATTGATTCTTCTTCATTTTACATGGCCTAAACATTGTTTTCTCGGTGGTTAACCAGAGGAGGACACGAGAGGAGAGTTCGGTGGGATTGAGTCGAAGGGAAATACTCAGAGGACGTCGCCGAAGAGCTCGGTGAATATGAGCTAGCGACAGCAGACTTCGTAGTCCATCGACAGGTTCCTATTCTCCCACTTTGCGCAGTCTATGATTGATATGTGTGTCTTATTTTGCAATGAAGGTGTAGGAATCATGCAACGTAGATGATAATGATAGTGTAAGCCTCAGTTCTTTCATGTTTTTGACATAGTTATGAATGTAGACAACCTGTGTGTTATATTGCTAGGCAGAGGTGTAGAGTATTAAACTAGTAAAAGATCATACAACGATAAGGATTTGCAAATAACTTCATCATACTATAAGCTCAGAATGTGGGTTGATTACAACGAATATGTATTATTGTTACCTTCTCACAAAACGAAACTATGTTGTCTTCTTAGGAAATGATATCATTAAATATCATGAAACAGACCATAACAATCATAGAACATAGTTTTTAAATGTATTTATACACCAATGCTGATATATGCATGATGCAAGTTGTGAACTAGATTTTACTAGGTGTCGGTAAGGATTAGATGCCTTAATGTTCGAGTGTGGGTGGGGTTGTTATGTCCACTAACAAGCCACGTCATCATTTAGAATCTCCATCTTTTTGTGGCCGCTGCAAATGTGGGTAGTCAAGTGGGTATTTTTTTCTATTGTTAAGAAGTGCAACCGTGTGATAAAGGCCCGAGAATCTTGTTGCTGTGCACGGTATGAGGAGGGTGTTCGGTTAGAAGAAATGAAAACTGACTAAGTAAAGGCCATTATGCCACATCATGGTAGGCACTTTCTGAGGCATGAGCTTTCAGTTGTTAAGAGATGGGAAACCAGAGTGAGGGGGCATTGATTCTTCTTCATTTTGCATGGCCTGAACATTGTTTTCTTGGTGGTTAACCAGAGGAGACTTCAGTGGGATTGAGTCAAAGGGAAATACTCAGAGGATGTCATCGAAGAGCTCGGTGAGGACGAGCTAGCGACAGTAGACTTTGTAGTCCATCGACAGGTTCCTATTCTCCCACTTTGCGTAGTCTATGATTGATATGTGTGTCTTATTCTGCAATGAAGGTGTAGGAATCATGCAACGTAGATGATAATGATAGTGTAAGCCTTAGTTCTTTCATGTTTTTGACATAGTTATGAATGTAGACAGCCTGTGTGTTATATTGCTGGGTAGAGGTGTAGAGTATTAAACTAGTAAAAGATCATACAACGATAAGGATTTGCAAATAACTTCATCATATTGTAAGCTCAGAATGTGGGTTGATTACAACGAATATGTATTATTGTTACCTTCTCACAAAATGAAACTATGCTGTCTTCTTAGGAAATGATATCATTAAATATCATAAAACAGACCATAACAATCATAGAACACAGTTTTTAAATGTATTTATACACCAATGCTGATATACGCATGATGCAAGTTGTGAACTAGATTTTACTAGGTGTCGGTAAGGACGTATGCATTTAGTTGTTTCTATATGACTGTGTTACCAGCTCAAATCAGAGAAGGATGAGATTTTAAAACATTTCTCAGTTCTAATAGATAAAGATTCTAAAAACAAGACATGGAACGTAGATAAATGTAACTAGCTAGTGTCTTATTCATTTTATACCTTTAGTTAGAGGTTGACCATGTGTTTGGTCATCTCTAATATTGTAAGATAGATTCCAAATCCTTTATTATCTTATTTTTACGATTCTTACCGCAATGACCCATGTGAAACTATTTGACTTGGAAAGGGGAGTAGAGAGTTAAAGTATTAGTATTGGTAGAAAACCGTCATGGTTTTGTAATGAACAAGTAGGGTGGAAAAACCTGCATTTTGAGTCTAGATTACATTGCATGCGATGAAGAAACAGGAAAATTCCATCCATTTCCTAACGTCTTGCTACTCTAGACATATTTTTAGTATAAACATCTATGGTGGGTAGACCACATTGTTGATAGTAGTTAACATGTCTGATTAGAAATTGGAATGCTTCTTTACATAGATTTTATTTACTATTAAGATTGATAGGTGCCTTGTTAATAGAAGCACTAGCTTACCACTACAACGGAATCAACACATGTAGCTGCAAAACTCAAAAATCACTTGAACCAAATAGGATCTTGATACTTCTCATTTTAGTCACCTATTTGAGACAAAGCTTTCCAAGATTTGAGGAAGCAACACTAACAACTCGATTCATGCATCCATCATTGTTCACCAATAGCCAGCCAACATTAGACTAAAAGTTGAAAGAGTGTCTCCTGCAGTTGATACAGATTGCCTCAACTTCATTATATAACATTTAACAAGCATAAATCCATAACACATAATAAGAACGAATTGTATTCTAATAAGAAAATATGGACCAAAATAAAGATGAATTGTAAACTAATACTGAATCCATGCATCAAGAAAATTTGGAAACCTTGACTAGATATATTGTAGGTTTGTCATACTACATTCATAATCTTGTAAGAAGCATAAAAAGAGTGAATGAGCAAAAATGGAAAAAAGATATTGCATTGTTCATTTTAGATTTAATCTTAATCACCATACTTTATATGATCCAAGAAACATTTAAAAATTAATATATAATACAAAATAATAAAAATGTTACTCACATATTAGTTAAACTTTTCAATGGCTATCTTCACTTCTTGACTGCGAGACATTGTCACGGGTGCAAATGCTTGTGCAATTTTAGTTTCATTATCTATGACCACCTACAAAACTAGTTCAAAGATGAGGTTACAAACACATGCTACAATGCATTTAATAGAAGTGTTAAACCTGGAAAACAAAATGACATTGCCATTTACCTGGATGACAATTTACCAAGCTAGTTAAGCACACAGAGAAAATAATAGTTAGGTTTTTGATCAATATATTTAATTCTAAATACTTAATTTATATGTTGAATTCAAGAAATTCTAAAGACATACCAAGTTCTAATTTATTATTCAATGAAACTAAAAATAGATTCTACTATTCACATTTATTTCTAGTCATGATACTTGTATTGTTCTTTGCATCTATCTGTAAACATCCATTGCCACTTAAACAAACAAAGTTGACATATGCTTACATGTATACATGCTTTTGAATTAGTCTAAACCAATCTCTATCACTTTCTGATTCCCCTTCTCAATCTTCAATTTTTTTAACTTATTTTATTTTGATGGCTTTAGCCATGATTCAATTTACATGTATACAGTAAAATGAAGATAGACAAGAAAATATGTTTTTTGCATATATAGCTTACTACATCATACCTAAACTATTACAAAATTGATTATTTGTATAGATAAAATTTAGACCAATCAGTTATGTATCAATGAATATGTTCTATAACTATAAATGCAAGATGGAAAAGGCTAGTTAATTAAATATTTAATCAAGGTATGGATATTAGATGAAAGGGAAATGCCATAGATTAATTAAGTCTAGTCGATGCATTTAGCTATAGATGATGAAGTTGTTCAATTGGGGATTAAGGGATGAAAAGTTGCAGCGAATATTTTAGTTCTCTATATTTTGTCTGTCTTTGACAAAATACAACTAAGCACCATTGCGTGATAGAAGAATTAAATGTACGATGGAATGAAGTGAAGATTTAGTGGTAAATTGCACTGATTTCTTGGCAATCATGATGTAATTGATGCCCCTGTTGGTAGTTTTAAATTCCCAACCTAATTCTCACAGCAAACCTTTAAAATCAGCCACTTATTAATGATTAATCTGCCTTGAGGGATTGGCCAATGAATAGGAGATTTAAGGGGAGGAGGCCCTTTTCTTAGTCCCCTTATTCTTCCTCTGCACTTTAGGCTCTGTGAAACCAAGGAGGGTGTTCCTATTTTAAAATGGACTTATCTCTAATTCTCTGGCTATTTCTTTTAACTGATGTATTCCTACTTTAGGGATAACAACATTCTATTTCAAACGTTTATATCATAGATATGTTCCATGTAGGCTGCTTGAAAGAATGTATGATAAAGTGAGGATTGGCTAGATTCTTTAAGCTTATATCTTATTCTTTGCAGAGGAACATGCAAGACATAACTTAATCAAAATAAATATCCTAAAAGCCTATTGCTAGAAAGGAAAATATTTTGAGGATAACTAGAGGGGCATAAGTTTACTATAGTATATGTGAAATAGATCAGTGTCTATCCAAGAGCCAAGGAGTCAAAAAGGTCAAAATGATGAAAGTTAAACAGACAATGATGTAAGAAACTTTAGTTTATTGTAAAGGTACAATAATGCCATACATTAGAAATACTTTTACTAGCTTTGAAATCAACCATACTTAATTATCCCTACATACTCGAATCATATCTGATATTTTCTAACAGTAATTTTTACATTACTCCTTGAGTAAAGGCCATACGAGAAATATGCCAACATAGGAATGACTGTGTCAATGAATAAAGATGATTTTTTGACCAAATATATATTCATAATATGAAACTGTATACATGAAGTATGAGACAGTGTATTTCAAAACTCAACAAAATCTGTAAAATAAACTGTTCAGCAACTTGCATCATAGATTTCAAATATTCAATCAAGAAACAAGAAGAGACTCGAATTGCAAACCTGAAAACAAACTGCTAATCTATAGAAGAAAAAAAACTTATTTACAACTCCACCCTAACTAGATTGATCCCTATCTCAGACTAAGTTTGGAAAATATGACCTCAAACCAATGTCTTCTCATAATCCCTGAATTCCCTTTTATACATGAAAGGGAGCAACAAGCTTCAGGCTTATGACAAAAGAAGTTACAATATTTTTCTAACCAATAGATGCAACTAAAGAGGCCAGTGCAACCGCTCCACAACTGTGTGTTCTGCCACTTTTGGTGGAGAAGGGAGTAAGGCTTTTGATGATGGATGTATTATTGGAAGCCGTTAGAGCCAGGCACTCCTCAAATACCACTAATGTTTTTAATAAGAGCACTTATTGTTCTGCCCTTCCAAATTGCACATCAAAAGATGAGAAAATGTGCAAGGAACAACATTGAAAGGAGACCCAGGATGACAGAATCTCCTTCACTATTTCCATGTTCCATTGCATAGGTGAGATTTTTCCCTCCAAGTCTCGAAGTTTCATACAAGTTTAATTGAGCAGAATCTTGGGGAATCCACACTAGGCCTTCTTGAAAAGTATTGGAAGCCAAACCAAGAGAACATCATCAACAACAACAATTTTCCTCCATTCCCTTATTTGTTTGTTCCCGGGGGACAATCTCCTTACACCTAGAGTTAATGCTCTATTAGGAAAATTAGATGTAAGGGAGGGGTAGTGGAAGCTGAGAAGCTTCTCTACTTTAGAAGGGAATCTACCAACTCACAGAAATAAGGAACTAATGGAGAAGGAAGAATACCCCTTAGAACCCACTGACAGATGAGATAAGAAAAGGGAGAAGAAATCACAGCGTTACAATGGACGCTGCTGCTAACCTCTAATTTTCCCTACACCACCTATTCTAGAAGAGATAATTCTAGGTCTTTCTAATTCTGTAGGGACAGATCAACAGCCATGAGAACAAGGAAGAAAATCCTAAAGAATAGGGGAGCAGACATAACACATAAGAGAAGGGGAAAGCCATACTGTCAAAATATCTTTAGATAGCATGAATTGCAACATCAACACTTGCCTTTTTATAGAAATTCAGGGATGTAAGAATACATCCACCCATCTATGGTGTATTAATTTTTAGTCACTTTGATACATTTCTACCATAAATGGAAATCTATCAAAGATTGCCATAATTGAACATAAAGATAAGATTTCATAATTCTACATAACATGAAAACATCACTTCTTTTATTGAATTTTCCCAATAAAGTGTCTCAGTTTTCCCACTTAAGCACTGTCATCATATCTAATTTCATCACACAGTGGATGAAATGTCATTCCTGGTAAAGGTACAGATTTCCAAGGGTTGAACTTTGCATAAGCCAAAGATAATTCTGTTACTAAATTCTTTAGAAGCGGCGGTGATGAAGCCCTTGCACATGCCTGAGCAGTTAATTCTTTGCTATGCAACTTAGCCAAGTTCAGTGCCAATTAATCCTTCTAGCATGATTTTGAATTTAGGCCATTGATCTAGATCCTAGCTAGTGCATTTTGATGGTGCTAATTTGACCCTTTTTCTAGGTCAAACCTTACTACTTGCTTGATTCAATAGTAACATGCCACTTGGACATCCCTTTCCAATCGTGATCATGAGAAAAAAATTCCCTTTGCAATGTAGTTAAGATGACACCTAACATTCCGCGTATGAAGGATGTGGTCAAAGATATGATCTCAGTGGAATGGTGGATAACCATCGGATCATTGTACCCTAAGTAGAGTATCTCTTGAAATGGTCACGTTTGATGCCATATCTGAGATATGCATTTAATATAAGAGTCCCATCACTTTAAGAAAGCCACGCGTCTCAATTTTGTGATTCCTCGGTCGCTCATAAAACCTCTTGATGGAGTATGGGGAAACGTTAGAATTGAGACAAAATTGATATATAGCACCTGGGACCTACCTTCTTGCCACTTGGGACTGTCCGTAGCCAACTGTCACCTTTTATGCGTTTCCGCCAAGGCTAATTTCCTTTGCAATTCATCGTGGGCAGAATGGTAGAAATGAATCCGCATGCGCCACCTGCACAAAACTAGTTAGCAAGACTGGTCTTCGATGTATATACAATATTTTTCCATATAGACAAAGGGTGACCAATCGGGTAGATTTTCTCATTAATATTAGATTTCTTTTTAGAGCAGAGTATAGACAGTATTTGCTTAGCGAGGGGCCGGTAAACAATGTTGATGGATGACATGAAAAGGGAACTTAAAAGGATAATGACAGGAACAAGGTTTTCGACAGAGTTGGGTTCCTCAGAACATTTTTTAGAAGAAAACCCTTATCATGGAAATCTTGTAGCTTGGTGACATAAAGCAGGGAACAAAACAACCAGAAACATGGAAAATTTTTCATGGTTCCATCAGTGCTCTAGTTGGGGACGCCTATTCAATAATGAACAGAGTGAGATCACAGAAGAACTCTAGAGGAGTAGACCAAACACATAATGACCTCAGGCCATTATGTAAGAAAAATAAAAATCTAACTTGCCTCTATCAAACATTTTGTTTTCCAATGACTTTGTTAAACTGCTTTGGACAACCTCATTGAAATTCAATCTGTTTCTTACATATATATTCAGATAACCTTTTGGATAATTATTTTCATCTCTCCATGGTTCCTTCCATCATTCTGAATCACAAATATTTGAGACATACTGCCATCAGAAGAAGACCCAGCCTTCAATTTAATTGTTTCTAACCATTTAAAAATATCATTACCTCCATATTTTTGTCCTTCACATATATCTGAAAAGAAAAAGCAATTATAATCTACATTATAACTAGTAGTAGGGGAGATTTTACATTCTCCTACATCAATGTCAAACTTGAAACAATCATACTTTGTTTCCCTTTTGAAATCTGACATTCTATTCTTACTTTCTTCCTTCTGACTTGGCACTTCATTCTGATGTTGAATGTAGGATTGGGAAACACTATTAGATTGGAGATTTAGGCCCTGATTATTTGATACAGTGTTTGTTTCCCCATATACCTTTGGATATAGAACTAATATTGCCTCATTAGTTCCCTTAGGAGTCTCTTCAAAGAGTGGATTTTCTATGCATTCATAAAGCTCCATATCATCTCCTATTGACAAATCTATAGGCTCATCATATAATGGATTGTCTCTGATATGCATTTCATTGGCAGAATCTTCATTATTATTGTCCATATAGCAAGTAACATCATCTATTCTAAGACTCCTATCATTTTGATATGAGAATTTTGATAGTTGCTCACTGTTTTCTATATGATTGACAAGGATTAATCCCTCTTGAGACTCAGACTCAAAGCAGGCTAGTTCCCTAGGAGGTTTTGATGTTAAATATATTTCCTCATAGTCTAGGGAAATGTCTTCAATTTGTTCATAAGTCATAGGGACTTTCTTGACTGATATATCCTTATGTATCATGGTATCCATTATTTCATTAGTTGTTTTGTAAGGCTTTGGGGATTTCCTTTTATTTTGATACTGAGGGGAGAAAAGAGTAGCAAGAGTATAGGAACTTAGGATTTCTCTTGTCTGAACATAGTCCCTATCCCCTCCATTATACTGAGCTCTGTAATTTGATTTTTTTGGCATGGGTTTATAAGAATAGTCCATTTCATTTTTGCTTTGATAAATGTGAGGATAAATGGATTCATTATTCCTTTTACACCCATTTTTTACAGACTCACAACCCTTTATCTTTGTGTTCTTCAAATTATTTTCTATACTTATGGCAAAGGAATATGCTTGCCTCATAGTAGTAAGGTTTTTGTCTCTCAGTCTATAACTATCCTTTCTATTGAAGGCACCCAAATATATGATCAAACACATAGCTTCATTAGGTCTAATATTTTCAAGAATTTCCCTCACTATTCTGGCAAATCTTAAATTAAAAGCTAGGACTGATTCCTTATTTTCATTTTTAATCTTCATGAGTTCCTTAATCAATATACCCATATCTATTCTCTCCCTAAATTGCTCCATGAAAGCAAACTTTAAATCTTGCCAAGAAAAGACAGACTTACTGGGTAAATATGCAAACCAATCTCTAACTTCTCCTTTAAAAGTTTGAACAAACAATTTTTTGACTACATCTTCATGATTTCTTTCATAATCTCCCATTAAGTCACAAAAATCTCTTAAATGGCTACTAGCTGTATTGGATATGTCATTGTTGAACTGAGTTATTAGATTTCTAACTTCTTGGGGTATATGGTTTGGAAACCCCCAAATACCATTGAAATTAATTGCCCCATATCTTTCCATGACAAACCCACTTTGACAAGAGAAATGTGAATGTTGCTTATACATTTCTAAACTTCTATGAATGTTTTCTAAAGCTTGGTAAAATACCTGAAGAGAGCCTTTTGCTTCTGGTGTAGATTTTGTCTTGATTTTTATGCAAAATCAATAATACTAGACTGCATCACCAGATCCTTTCTCATAGAGTTGCCACCTTTATTTTATAGATGAATATATTATTTCCTTCTCAGGAGCAACTTTTGAATCTTGTTTCACAATAGGGCTACACAAAATACTCTGACATATAAAAATTTATGGTAGAGTCACCATCCTTTCCTTTGAAAGGAATATGATCCAATAGACTTATGTCCTTCTAATACATTTATCAAAAGATCTCTTAGCTTGAGAATACAACTCTATAAAGTTAGAAAACATGAGGAAACTTTGAATGGACATAAACTCCTTTTGAATCTTATAAACCATTGCACCTTTTGCAAGGGTTTTATATTCTTTGGATAAGACATAGCCTCTTTTGCTTAAAAGGGTTCCCAGTAGAGTCACCAATTTGTTGGTTGTTTTAAATTCCCAACCTGATTATTGCAGCAAAACTATAAAATCAGCCACTTATTAATGATTGATTTGCCTTGAGGGGTTGGCCAACGAATAGGAGATTTAAGGGGAGGAGGCCAATTTTTCAGTCCCCTTTCCTCTACACTTTAGGCTCTATGAAACCAAGGAGGGTGTTCCTATTTTAAAATGGACTTATCTCTAATTCTTTGGATATTTCTTTTAACTGATGTATTCCTACTTTGGGGATAACAACATTCTACTTCAAACAAGATGGGGTTTTCTAGAGATACTAGATTGTTAGCTTTGCTTATATCACAGATATGTTCCTTGTAGACTGCTTGAAAGAATGTATGATAAAGTGAGGATTGGCTAGATTCTTTAAGCTTATATCTTATTCTTTGTAGAGGAACATGCAAGACATAACTTAATCAAAATAAATACCCTAATAGCCTATTGCTGGAAAGGAAAATACTTGGATTGAAAATATTTTGAGGATAACTAGAGGGGCATAAGTTTAGCATAGTATCCGTGAAACAAATCAGTGCCTATCCAAGGGCCAAGGAGTCAAAAAGGTAAAAATGATGAAACTTAAACAGACAATGATGTAAGAAACTTTAGTTTATTGTAAAGGTACAATAATGCCATACATTAGAAATACTTTTACTAGCTTTGAAATCAATCATACTTAATTATCCCTGCATACACGAATCATATCTAATATTTTCTAACAACAATTTTTACATTACTCCTTGAGTAAAGGCCATAAGAGAAATATGCCAACACAGGAAAGACTGTGTCAATGAATAAAGATGATTTTTCAACCAAATATATATTCATAATATGAAACTATATACATGAAGTAGGAGACAGTGTATTTCAAAACTCAACAAAATCTGTAAAATAAACTGTTCAACAACTTGCATCATAGATTTCAAATATTCAATCAAGAAACAAGAAGAGACTCAAATTGCAAACCTGAAAATAGACTACTAATCTATAGAAGCAAACAAACTTATTTACAACTCCCTGACTAGATTGATCCCTATCTCAGACTAAGTTTGGAAAATATGACTTCGAACCAATGTCTTCTCATAATCCCTGAATTCCCTTTTATAGATGCAAGGGAGCAACAAGCTTCAGGCTTATGATAAAAGAAGTTACAATATTTTTCTAACCAATAGATGCATCTAAAGAGATTGGTGTAACTACTTTGCAACTGTGTGTTCTTCCACTTTTGGCGGAGAAGGGACTAAGGCTTTTGATGATGAATCTATTACTAGAGACCATTAGAGCCAGGCACTCCTCAAATACCACCAATGTTTTTAACAAGAGCACTTATTGTTATGCCCTTCCAAACACACATCAAAAGATGAGAAAATGTCCAAGGAACAACATTGAAAGGAGACCTAGGATGATAGAATCTCCTTCACTATTTCAAGGTTCCATTGCATAGGTGAGATTTCACCCTCCAAGTCTCAAAGGTTCTTGCAACTTTAATTGAGCAAAAACTTGGGGAATCCACACTAGGCCTGCCTCAAAAGTACTAGAAGCCAAGCAAAGAGAACATCAACAACAACAACAATTCTCCTCCGTTCCCTTATTTGTTTCTTCTCGGGGGACAATCTCCTTACACCTAGAGTTAATGGTCTGTTAGGAAAATTAGATGTAAGGGAGGGGTAGAGGAAGCTGAGAAGTTTCTCTACTTCATAAGGGAATCTGCCAACTCATAGAAATAAGGAACTACTAGAGAAGGAAGAATACCCCTCAGAACCCACCATCAGATGAGATAAGAAAAGGGAGAAGAAATCATAGCATTACAATGGACATTGCTGCTAACCTCTAATTTTCCCTGCACCACCTATTCCAGAAGAGATAATTATGGGTCTTTCTAATTCTATAGGGACAGATCGAGAGCCATGAGTACAAGGAAGAAAATCCTAAAGAATAGGGGAGCAGACAGAACACATAAGAGGAGGGGAAAGCCATACTATCAGAACATCTTTAGATAGTATGAATTGCAACATTAGCACTTGCCTTTTTATAGAAATTTGGGGATGTAAGCATACATCTACCAATCTATGGTGTATTAATTTTTAGTCACTTCGGTACATTTCTGCCATAAATGGAAATCTATCAAAGATTGCCATAATTGAATAGAAAGATAAGACTTCATAATTCCACATAACTTGAAAACATCACTTCTTCTATTGAATTTGACCAGATCAGGTGTGTTGATTTTCCCACTTAAGTATTGTTATCATATCTGATTTGATCACATAGTAGATGAAATGTCATTCTTGGTAAAGGTACAGATTTCCAAGGGTCAAGCTTTGCATAAGACAAATCATTCTATTACTAAATTCTTCAAAAACGGTGGTGATGAAGACCCTGCACATGCCTGAGTAGTTAATGCTTTGATATGTACCTTAGCCAGGTTCAGCGCCAACAAATCCTTCTAGCATGATTTTGAATTTAGGCCATTGATCTAGATCCCAGCTGGTGCATTTTGATGGTGCTGATTTGACCCCTTTTCTAGGTCAGACCTTACTGCTCACTTGATTCAATAGTAACATGCCACTTGGACATCCCTTTCCAACTGCGATCTTGAGAAAAAAATTCCCTTTGTAGTGCAGTTAAGATGACACCTGCCATTCTGCGTATAAAGGATGTGGTTAGAGATATGATCTCGGAAGAATGGTGGATAATCATTGGATCATTGTACCCTGAGTAGAGCATATCTTGAAATGGTCATGTTTGATGCCACATCTAAGATATGCATTTAATATAAGAGTCCCATCACTTTAAGAAAGCCACGGGTCTCAATTCTGTGATTCCATGGTCGCTCATAAAACCTCTTGATCAAGTATGGAGGAATGTCAGAATTGAGACAAAACTGATATATAACACTTGGGACCCACCTTCTTACCACGTGGGACTGTCTGCAACCAACTGTCACCGTTTCTGCATTTCCGCCAAGGCCAATTTTCTTTGCAATTCATCGTGGGCCAAATGGCGGAAATGAATCTGCATGTGCCACCTACACAAAACTAGTTAGCAGGACTGGTCTCTAATGTGTATACAATCTTTTGCCATCTAGATGAAGGGTGACCAATTGGGTAGATTTTCTCTTTTATATTAGGTTTCTTTTTGGAGTGGGGTATATATGGTATTTGTTTGGCGAGGGTCTGGTAAACAATGTTGAGGGATGACATGAAAAGGGAACTTAAAAGGATAATGATGAGAACGTCCAGTCACTGAAAAATTATATCGAGTGCAGCCAATGACCTCATTCTATAAGGGTTTAGGGTTTTTGATAGAGTTGGGTTACTCAGAGCATTTTTTAGTAGAAAAACCCTTATCATGGAAATCTTTTAGCTAGGGACATAAAGCAAGGAACAAAACAACCAGAAACATGGAAAAATTTTCATGGTTCCATCACCTCCCTCAAGAGAATTATTGAGTGAAATGGAACCCAATTGTTATGTTGAAAAGATAAAGGGTGATAAAATATGTATCATAAAGGATGAAATGTGGCATGCAAGAAACTGAGTCTAGATGTTATGCGTATCATGAATATACAACTAAATGATTTGTTGATGATCGGTCATGCCAGTCCATCTTGCTACAATGACTAGATTTCATTTGCATGAATGTACATGTAGGATGATGCAATCCCCAATTATCGCAATGCAACTAAATGAAAGATGATGATGGATAAATCGTGAGGCAAAAAATGGAATGGATAAGTAAGACATTGTCATAGTGACTTCATGTGCAAGTACCTACCTTTATTTTTCTATAGCACTCAATGCTATGCAGCATCATATAAGAAGCCATGATGAGCATGAGTCATGTAAACATAGACTGACACACAAATACAATACTCACCCAATAGACACATTGTCTTTAATACATAGACATATGAATATTGATGACAACTGTGACAGTGTGATTTGTCCACCCCTAAGACTAGAAACAAAATAAAACATAAACCAAAGCCAAAATAAACTAGAATATGTGAAGCTAATGCATATATATTAGGAAAAGAAATCTATGGCACAATTTCAAAAGTGTGTGAAGAAAATCACACTGTAGAAAAAGCTAAGTTTCAAGCACATTTAATCAATTTGAAAGTTTTGAAATGAACTATTCTACATATGTAGATAGTGTGGATGTAATTGTTAAAGCTATTAGAACAATTATTTTGCATAAAGTTTTATGTTCTCTTCCTTTCATTTTTCATGCCATAGTATCCACAATTGCATAAACTAGTACAGAGTATACCTTTTCACATTATTGTAGCAGTAGAACCTATTAGCAAGAGACACTGCTTTATTAAATAGTTAAAGTGTTGTCATTGATGGCAACAAGGCAAAGAAACTTCACTCTGGTAGACCCAATGGATTTGGAAAAAAGCATCAAGGTTTCAAAAGGGTTGTGAGGTTATAGTAATCCTCATGAAGTCAAGTATACAAAGAATTCTTGTCTGGAAAGAAGACTTAGTCATTTTGGCTAAGTGTTGGCAGAATATAGAGAGGACTGCAGAACTACAGTGCTATGGTTCTCAGTGGTCCGCAGTTGAAGATCTTGTCTTGTGGTTTTGGTAAGATGTTACTAATCCTTAGATGATCTCAAATCCAAAGTTTCATCTTCTGATCATCTCCAGAAGTATAGTTTCAAAAAGCATAAGTCCGGCTTAGCAGAGAACATTCTTAAATAGGACAAAATGTCAGTTTGATTTGATCCACATTTCTCTGGTAATAGATATTATGCTCTACAGTTCTGAGGATAAGCTTGGGGATGCCTAAAGAGTCTTAGTTGTGAATTTGAAGAAGTTTTGTGGTTTGCATTGAAATTATGTTTTGCCAGCTGATCTGAGTCTATGACAATCAGTTTGTGAAGCTAAACTAATACTAGGATCTATGTGTGGAAGAATCTAGTGACTAGGATCATATCCTAAGTGATCTTACAGTATAAGCTGACATAGAAGAATGTATTTCAAACTTTTTCTTTGGTCTGCAAAGTATTTTGGTAAATGCTTTAGGCCGACAAGCCACACATTGTATAACTACATGATTTATCTTAGCAGGCTAACCTAACTTGAAGTTTTTAAGTGTTGCAGATATATATATATATATATAGATATGGGATCAAACTTGGTGTTTGAATGTAGTGAAGTGAATGCGAATTATTGACATGTGAAGTAAGGTGATTTTGAGCAATAAGAGCAAAATAAGAAAGATCTTGTTCTTATGTAAAAGCAGAGCAATGAAACAAAGCAGTCAGAGATGGAGAGTTTTGAGATAGTATTTCTGTGCTTCATTGGAGTTGTAACCAAACATGTATAGATACAATCTGAGTAGTTCAACTTGGCAGTGAGTGATTCTTCTTTCTTCTTTCTTACTCTAGGCAGTGAGCATTTCTTTAGGCAGTCAGCCCTAAGGTAGTGAGCCTTCTTGTAATCCAGTATTGTTCTATAATAATATATTGTGAGCTAACACTCACTGTGGTTTTTCCCTTTCTGAGTTTTCCATGTAAAAATCCTAGTGTTCATGTGTTATGTCTTTATGGTTGCTATTCATATGCTTATTCTGTATTCATACTATTAATTTTGGAAATTGGATTAATATACTTGTTAAGAAGTGGTTTTGTAGAACACTAATTCAACCCCTCAGTATTCCTTACTATCAACAATTGGTATCAGAGCAAGGTTCCTTGGAAGAAGCCTAACCACTTGAGAAAGATCTGGGAAGAATCAATCATGGCAGCCATAAGGTATGGAAACTTTTCATATGAAAACAATGTTGAACTAGAAGCAACTTTTACTGATCTTGAAAAATTAGAAGTAGAAATCAGGGATCCAAAGGATAACATTCAAGAAGCTGATGAGTGCATTTTTAAACTGAAAGAAGAATTCAAGAAATTCAAAGAAAAATATAGAGATGTTAGTGACCAACTAATATCAACAAATGAAATCCTGAATGATTTTAAAGTGGAAGTTATTAAAAGAGCTAAAGCAGAAGAAGATCTAAATCTAATGGTTAACAGTAAGATAGAAGAATGTGTCAAATTGGAAGAAGAAGTTGTGAAGCTAAAAATAGACTTGGACAAAGCCAAGAGATATGAAGAAAAGTTCAAGATAAGTTCTGTAAAACTTGATGAGATGATTGCTAGTCAAAAGAGTTTAGATGATAAGTAAGGCTTAGGATTTGAGAAAGGAGAAAGTTCAAAATTAGGTCAAGGAAATTTTTTAGTTGAAGCAAAACAAAGGCAACCAGTTCAGGAATCAAAAGGGAAGACCTAGAAGATCTTTGGTCAGACAACCAAATGCTGAAAGGTACCCATCTTTCAATGGCCATTGTTTTAATTGCAAAAGGTTTGGTCATAAAGCTACTTATTGTAGGAGTAGAATAAACCAGAATGTTCCATCATTCTCTGTTCAATGTTTCAATTGCAAGAAAATTGGTCATAGATCAAATGAATGTAGAAGTCCGGTAAGAAATGGCTTTCAAATTTCAAGGAATACTCAATCATTCAATGGAAGATGTTTTGCATGCAATAGATTTGGACACATGGAAAATCAATGCAGATCAATGATGAATTCATTTAGAGGAAGGAATTGAGGACAAGGAAACATTGTATGTTACAATTGCAAAAAAATTGGACATGTTGCAAGATTTTGTAGAAGAAAGAATGTGAAAATAAATTACTATACTGAAGAAAGGAAAATAGGGTAGAGGAATGATAAGGGAAAAGAAAAATTTGATCCAATTGAAACTAAGAAAGAAATGGACAAGATCTGGATCAAGAAAGAAGTAATTGAAGTTAAGGATGGATCCACACCAGCATCTGGTGCAGATACTTCCTCCGGGAAGTAAATTGGGTGCTCTATCTTAGGAGGGGCTATGTTGAAAATTCAAAACCCCCAGCAAAAAAGTTACTACTGGAATCTGGTACTAAGGTATGTTGTGAAGAATCTTATGAGAAAACTTCTGAAAGAAATTCTAGTAGAAGGAGATCCAATGCGAAGGATTGTGGAGTAATTTGGATTGACTGTGAGTATCAGAGAAGTGCTTGACAACTTTTTGAAAAATAGCATTAATGACACTTAGGTTTCGACATGCAAGGGTTAAAAGGAGTTGTATCCGAAGAAAAAATCATTTTGCATTCTAATCTCTAAAGTATCCAAGGAAAACCAAAGCAAGATTCGAAACGACTACAACACTCTCTAAAGCATTTCAAGGCAAGATCAAGTTCAACCCTAATCCGGTCAAAGAGGTATTTTCTATTTGAAACCCTTTCTCAAGTTTGCTTGATTATTCGTAGAAATGGTAACACCATAGGTACTAGATATTAGTGAGTGACCTCAACCAAAATTCAAGAAACACCCATTCAAATCAATCAAAGTTGATCAAATGGGTGCATTTTCAGATGTTCCACACAGAGTTCTCCATGCGGAGGATGTTAGGGCATATATTCATGTTGCCCTAGAGGATTTTGGTGATAGCAGGTTTTCTGATCTGTACTTGAATCACTTGAGCAATGAGAATCTCGATCTAAAGGAAGAATATAAAGCATTGAAAGAGAAGAAATTCATTTAGTACGTGGGCTTCCCAACTTTTGTAGATGATGAATGGGTTCGACATGTATTGAGCAGGGTTCATGATGAGTTTATGTGGCTTGAGAGACCTTTTAAGATTACAAAAGATGCTATATGGGTAGTAACTGGATTAAGCTCCACTAGATTAGTACCATTGTTGAAAGAAGTAAAAAATGATACAGTAATGGCGGCTACTAGAGAAAATTTTGATAAGAACCTCTTTAACAACTAATGATATTGAGGACCATGCTATAATATTTGTTTCAATGGTGTTGGGATACAAAGTCTATTTCGCAAATTGGAAAAACTCTATTTTAGGTACAGCCATATACACTACCTATCAGACGATCAAGGAGATTACTGACTATGACATTTGTGAATTTCTCTAACAGCAAGTAATGGACAACTTGAAGAAGACAAAAGAAGGTAAATAACCCTTCAAATTTGGTACGTTGATCATATATTTATTCTTCTATTTCATGCAAGAGTTTCCTGGCATAAAGAACTATTTGTGGACTAGAGACAAACTAGTTGCAGTTTAGATTAGAAATTTATTGAGTAGCATAGGCAATATTGATGCACAAAATTCAGCCCTATGGGGCTATTTCAAAAGCTTCCAAAAGTCAATGCAATCTAGGGAAAGAATCCCTAGAGCAGTTGTTGAAAAATACAACGATACTATCTGTTTTATTGTGACAAAAGATCAATGCTTGATGGAGGCCATTAAGACCATAACGGTTTGGTTTATGCCTATAGGATATGAGGTAGATGGAGGGATATTGGAAAATTATACGCAACATATGTTAAGCAAGCCTAGAGATCCCAATGAAGAAAGATTTGGGACTTATGAGGAACTGTATGCTAAAGTTCATGTTGAGGTAAGAAAGCCAGAAATATCCAAGAAAATGTGGAGAGTGGCAGAGACAAGGTTTCACAAAAGAGCAAAAAGAAAAGGCAAGGGAAAAATCACAAGTTGAAAAGGAAGCAAAAGAAAAGAAAAAAAGTGAACCAGTTGGTGCTCTAGAAGTACCCAATGGTAAAATAGAAAAACCAGAGGTATCAAGGAGGAGAAGCAAAGGATCTACCTCTAAAGAAGCTGTAACTATTCCCTCAGGTTTCACACCATCTGCTAGTATGGAAACTCCTGCCACAAGTCACAAAAGAAAGAAAACCAAGGCAAAAATAATGCATGTAAGCATTGCAGTTGATGAAGAAGAAACAGAGTTAGATGAAGAAGTAAAGAAGATGAAAACTGAGGCTACAAAAGCCTCTAGAACCAGCAAAAAGAAACCCTCTAGTAAGGGTAAACCTAAGAAAAGAAAAAGTGAGATGTGCCTCAGACAGAAGAAGAATCTATAAGCCTTGAAGATGTTCTTAAAGCCATAACAGTGGATGGTAATCTAAAACCCATTGCATAATTGTATGATGAATATAATGATCTGGATAAGAGAATCATTGAGACTGTTGTTGTAGAATACCTAAACATCTACAACAAGGCCCTAATTGAGATAATTATTGATCTACCACATATTCTGGCAAGTATAATGTCTGCAAGAAAGCAAGTGGCCATGTCGAAGGATGTTGAGCTTAGAGAACACTCATTAATAAAACTATGTCCGAAAATCACTCTGAAGGAAAAGGTGAAAATCTCCAAAGCAATTCACAACAAATTCAGGTCAAAAAGAAGAATGAATGCTCTTATGGGAGGTGATATTTAAAAAGTGGAAAAGGAAACTAAAGAAATCACTTTGAACACATTGAAGGAATTTAATCTCCCTACCCTTTATGACAATAAAGGAGCAAATGATGAAGATACATATGTACCAGAGACAAGCCAGGGTCAAGGACTAGAAAATAATGACCAAGCCCCTAATGTTGATACATTCGATATGACAAATCAAGGTAAATCTAAAATTCCTCCTGAGCAATAGGCTAATGTTGAGAAGAATAAAGAACAAGTAAGGATCCCTACAATGGAGAAAAACATTGATCAACAAGAGAACATAGATATGGATCCTTCAGAACAAAGTCAAGAAGAAGCATCTGGTAAAGCAAGAGACACTGCAACTATCTCAGTTGATTCTGAGGCAAAATAGGATCTAGATGAGTCTAAACTTCTTCAAGGACCAATTAATTTGGCCTCTCTATTACCTATATAGAAATTCAAGCTAGGATCAATTGTTCAAGCCAAAGCATAGGAAGAAATGCTTAAATCACATATCCAATATAGTAAATTGATCAATGATGCATCCAACATTTTGGAGAAGATGATGCTGACATTTCAAAAGGATACCTCATTATCCTCCATTGATCAACTCAAAGGTCTATTAAACTTTGTAAGTACACATTTTGAATCTTTTGAAAAATCTACAGAAGCAAAAGTTAGAAAAGAGTTTGTTGAGAAGAGATTGGCTGAGTTAAAGGCTATGATTGCTATCAATCAAGATTGCGCCACTAGTCAAGTCAAGCTTGACTATCCTATTGAAACATGGAAACCCTCCTAGATGTGGGTGATTGATTTCGAGAGGGAATCTCCAGAGTGAGCTGGTTCTCCTTATGATTTTTCCTAATCTAATGACTTATCTGGGAAAAGGGATAGAAAGATATGCTGAAATAAATGAATTCTAATTAACCTTTAAGATTGTACCTCCTAATAGATCTTACTCACAATTGGATTATTGAACTTTGGCCTTCACAACACTCTGATCATTTAACTCATAAATATTTCACATTAAGGTCTGGTAGAACACAGCATGCAACCTAAATTAAACAAGGACTTTGCGAAAAGATCACAAGCTAAGACAAAATAAATGATAAATATTCATCACAATGCATTATCAAATTAACTTGTAAATGATTGAACAAAATGTGAAGGAAAGTTGTTGCTCAATAACTGAAGGAATAATGAGTACATGAAATAAATACAACACTCTCAGTGTGAGAAGAAGACTTTGATCCTGAACTCTAATCTCTATGCTACTCTAAACTGTAAAACTCTCAATCTCACTGGAACCCACAAAAGAAATGAATCTCTGCCATATATCCTGTGAAATCAATCTCCTCTTGAAAGATGAAAAAAAACCCTGAAAATAGATATAGCAATCCATTTTCATGATCCATCAAAAAGCTGAAAATAAAGCCCTCAATCTACCTCCAAAGTACAAATAGAGGATGCCAAACTATCCCCTTAGGTGCCCCCACCAAATCTGCTTTAAAATCATGCTTTATTTCTCCCCTAAAGGCTCTTATTTTGTCTTCTTTTGCCCAACTTGCCCAGAAAAACAAAAAAGGAATCCCCTTGCTTTAACTAGTTAAAATAGTTTTATTTTAAAGCAATTTATAATTTATTACTTTAAAACAAAACTTTACAATAGATGCAGTTTTATACTCCTGATTTGATTTTCTCTTACAATAATACAAGGCTTTTATTTTTTTTTCATACTTTGCCAAGTATACTGCAATTACAATATTTGATTTTTCTATAAAAAATCATAAAAACAATATAATTCCTAAGGACCTTGCAAAAATAGTTTAAGCCTTCAAGGCTTCTCCTCCATGATCTGCCAAAACACTCTAAGGCAATAGGTCAAAGGCATATTGTTCTTATTTTGAACGACCTTTAAGGCAATTTGATTATTCTTCAAAAGGCATCACAAGGTTCCATGGCGCTAAGACATCACATCTAGGCATTTACAAAATCACTGTGGGATCATAAAAAAATCTAAGCATCTTATGGTTGTCGACCTCTTGGGACTCATGCAAAAGTGTGGTCGACCTAACCATTTGATCACCCCATGCATTTGTTTTGGCAAAAGAAATGTTTCAAATGTGATAAAATTGTCAAGTTTTGAATTAGGGCAAAAACCCTAACACAAAACCATCTCTATCCTACTTTTTCACCTCCTTTCATCTTTGCAATATTGGAAAATGGCTCTACATGTGCCGCTGAGAAACCTTAGGGTTTCAACCTATGAATCTATAGCTTTCTTGGTACTTTGAGAAAAATTTCTACTGGATCTTTTGCAGAGAATGAAGGTATGCTTCTGTGTGATGCAAGTTTGATTTATATTCTTGACCTTCCCTCAATTCTAAGATGAAAAAGGCCTTCAAGCCATGGCCTGTACATTTTTTTTTATGAACTTGTTTGTCTCTTTCGTAATCTCTGGGTATCGACTCAATCTCTTGCATTCAGGGCCGTTGTGGAGTACCTTCTGAGGGTTTGAGACCATGACAAGCTATTTGCGTAGTTACTTTCTTGTAACATTGACACATGATGCACAAAACCAAAAGGTAATTTCTTCCATTCACCATATTTGCACATTCCTGTGTGGGACCACCATGGCTGTCAATCTAAACCTATTACATTTCTTTTAATTTTGGAAACAAAATCCAGCCTTTTGAGACGTGGATGTAGCTGCATCTATGAATTTCATCTATTGATATGGAACCTAATATAGGCTTAAAACCTCTGGCCGTGACATTTTGTATATGTTTTTCTCCCTCTATGGCTCCAAAACCCTTATTATAGTTCTGTATCTGATTTACCTATGCATCTTGCTCATTAGAGACTGCGGCCTTACTCTACATCTCTGTATATCTATAGCTTAAAATTTGAATTGGGTCTTTCTTATTCAAGTCGTGGCTAGAGATACATAGTTTATTTATCATTTATTTTTGTAGAAAAATGGGTTAGACCCACTATCAGGAGGCTTCCTATTCCTGGCAATGTATAAAATCTCATATGGGTTTCACTTAATCATGAAGAAAAAATGACTCTTACCGGTGCATGACTTTTGTGCCTCTGACATTCATACTCCTATGTACATTGCTTAAAATGAGGCTGCAGTTGTAGCATTACATTTATCCTCATTTATTGAATGTTTCCTTGCACTGTGTGAAGTGGATTTTTTTCTAAGACATTCCTTCCAATCTGAATGTAGACCTATATACTCCTCTTCACTGTATATGATAGGCATTCTTTTGTAGTTACTTATTCAATCTAGAGGTGCTATCTCCCTCCATGTTGTGAGAGGACATTCTCTTGATGATCATTCACAATCAAAACACAAATACTTCTTTTATAATCTACAACTAAATATGGATTTCTTTGACAGTATTGACCGCATCAGAAGCTTGATTGGTACTTAAAGCATTGACAGATGAAGTCTTATGAAGTTGGCACCTCCTTTTGCCTAATTAATGTTTTGGACACTCAGACAACAATACATTTTATCTCACCTATACTTCAGATGTACAAAGAAACATTGCTTTCTCTTGAGCAGTTTTTGGATATGCCTTGTACACATGAGGCCATACTTGCATTTTAGTGGCTCATTAATATCTGCACTTGTATCTTCATACAGTTTCATTTGTTGTATATGGAGCTCCTGTAGCTATGCATGAGCATTCAAATTGTACCCCTTGTCATGATATATCAAATAGTCTGACTATGTATGTATTTCTCCTGTATCATTTACTGCACTATGATAAAGACATGTTCCATATTTTTACTATCATCAATCTACTTCACTGCATATTATGTCCAGTGATGATGTTTCTTTTCTTGAATCAGTCAGCTTGAAGCACTATGCTCGTGTATGTCTCTTCATGTGATCATTCTTCATCTGTCCTATTTATGACTGATACTGGCACTCTTTTACATGCATACATCCAATATGATTAACATACAAATACCAGTTACAACTTCTTCTATCATCCTCCAGCTGATATGTACACTTTTACACTTTCTCACTGAGATAGCGACTTCTTCCATACTGTAGATAGTCATGTACACTTGATCATTCTGGTCACTGTAGCTTAACATGATAGCATAAATGCCTAAACAGGTGGTACCTTTGTATCCTTCTACCTTGTTGTTCTCAAAATTAGGCTGCATACACTTTCACTTGATTATCATGTTTTGATCTCCTACATTGGATGTTGTTCTCTTATGAGTTCAATTTATCCTTATGGTTCCTCTTCATTTTTGAACTGCAATCATGAGTATATTCTGTCCCTGAAATTAGTGCATAAGAGTAATGATCTCAATTCCATTTCATCCCCTTTGAGAATTAGGGTCGACACACTAGGATCAACCCTTGTGGGAGCTTACTTTATACCACACGCTGAATTGTCTTCTATACAGTAACATACTTATCCTACACCTGCACATGAAACAAACACATTAGATAAAAACAAATGAGGTTCAGTGATTGTTTCTTTCTCAATTCCTCTTGCATGTGAATGATGTTCATTGATCAGTGTAGTATAGACAAAGTGTTATGTCCCTTCTGATAGGACATAGAGATCTCATAACTAGAGCTCTAACAGGACCCTCCCATATTTTTTTAGGTTCATGTCAAAGATCGAGAATAGAGATAGGATACAACTTCGAAGATTAAATATCTTCAAGGAAATGATGGCTATGGCATTCTCTTTCTTATCTTGAGATGCATAGCATTTTCTTTATACTGTATATGTTCAGCTATTACCCACGGCTTGTGTGGGAAATTTAATTTGTTATTATTTCTTTCAATGCAATGTTTATCCTTTTATGTATTTCAATTTTAAATGAATAATCATTGTAGTGAATGAAATACTTATCTCTCCTATGAATGTTTTGCAATGCAATGAATGATCTAAAATCTTTTCTTCTCTTGAACAACTGAATTGCAATTATCATTGAAACACAATAACTATGCAAATAACTTATAACAGAAAAATGTTACCCTTCACTCTAAAATGAAATTGTTATACCAGCTCTGCCAATTTTTGAGTTGTGGTGAAAAAATGGTAACATTTCTAGTGACTTATGCTATATGCTTGCTTGCTAAGCATCAGATCAGTTGCTTCGAATATCCATTGGGCATTCAGTCATCCTCTACTCTTCTCAAGCTCAGAAAATACTACAATTCAACTCTCCAAATAGTTCAAATAGCAACAAAAAATTGAAAACAACTCAACTGAAAGCAAACTAATAGGCCTTGATGGAAAAAAAAAACTATACAGCAGCACTTAGGGAAACAAACACTGACTGAAAGTAAATGTGCATTGAGCACTTATTGACTGAAAATACTAAACTAACCCTACTCTAACCAGCCAAAGTGACTGATCAGACAAAACCATTCACCGATTGGGTGAAATAACTACCTTTTGTTTGTAATCTACAATACTCCATAAACTTGTGACTTGACCACAAGAGGTGGAATAAAAGCAAACAACTAGCAAATTGTTGCAACACCTCTCTGATCAGGATCATGCCATTACTCACCCATCTAACTTGTTTGGTAAACTGATCAAATGAAAACTTAAACCGATAGTATTCAACTAGGTACCTCCCTTGATGATCTTGATCAGTGACATTATGAGGTTGCCCCCTTCTACTAGCTTCCAATCCAACCAGATATCTAATAAGACACCCTTTAGAAGGTTTTGGATTGAAAACAATAGCATCATCTGCAACTTTCATGATAGCACGCCATTTGGCTTCCTCTTCTTCGGTTAGTGGATCATCCTCCTCCTCTAAAGTAGCTAGTAGCTTATCAAAATTGTCATAACTTAGAAGATCCTTAGCAAGAGTTATACTAGGCTTAAGACATTCAAGATTTATCAAGGAGATACACTCTGAAATGGGTGTTTCTTCTCCAAATGAAGGCAATAATTCAAACAATGAACTCCTCTCTTGTAACAAGCCATCAATTTTCTCAACATCTTCAAGTTGCTCTGTGGAACAAGAGGGTAGCTCCTCTAAACAGTTGAGGTTAGGTTGCTCGTTATGTTGCTCTATAACTAGTAATTCATTCAGGAACATAGTCACTTCCTATGCTTGCTTCTGTTGTTCCAGATAAATCTCCTCCAAAGAGGCTAGCATAACCTCTAAGTGTGAGCAGAAAAGCTCAATTTCTACATGAAATGGATCTTCCTCAGACTCTGCACTTTTCAAATTAGGGTTGCCTTTACATATACGATCTTCGATTAGCACCTTATTGATAGGTTGTTTAGCCTCAATCAGCATCTCATCACAAGGTTTGATATCTCTCTGCTATTCTAAAATTGGTGTCCTTGATATGAAAATAGTTTCCTCATCTAGTTGAACAAATCTAGGTAACTGATTGAACAAAGAGACTAATTTCTCTTCCTCATACAGATTTGCCTTTGATGAAATTTGGGCGTTCAGTTTCTACAATTTCAGACTTTCACCCTCTAATCTCTGCATCCTGCTTTGATTCATCTTATAGAAAGCATTAGGAATTTTGTCGAATGATTCAAAGTGCAAAGGGTTCAGGACCAAGTTTGAACCAACTTCCTTCACACATTCCTTATGCTCATAATCAGTTGGGACTGCAAGACGAAAAACAACTTCTTGTTCTTTATTTGATTTCTCAGTTGCTGGCCTGACATTTGTGATTTCAATTGATTTAGATTCTTGATATGGCTGAAACTGAGGTCTAATGGATTGGTTTTGAATGTAAACATGCTCCTGAGCAAAATTAGAACTTTTGAAACTTGAGATTTTGATTTCCTAGGGAGTCTGTTTGCATTCAAAACCCATCTCTTGGCCTTGGGAATAATTCACACCATAGAATTCAAAACTTTGTCGATTCATGAAAACCACCTCAGGGTTATAGTCTCTTCTTGGGGCTTGTGGATCAGTTTGGAAGGGTGGCTTATTTAGCTGATTAGACTGATATAGGGTCTGGTATGGCTTATGTTCTTGACTGATTTGCCTCTTGAAATTAACAAACTCATTTGTCATGCTTTCAATTGTGTTTTAAGCTCCTGTAATTATTGAATTTGGATTGGAACAATAGTCTCTTGAGTGGCATCTTGGTGTCTCATGGCTGGAACAGCTAGGACAACAGCTAAAAGGGGAATTTCCATGGGCTCAGGTGGCTATATTTGCAAACAAATGGGTAAGGGAGGCCTTGGGGCTATTTTCCCTACTAGAATAAGGCAGTTTTCTTCTCTAACAACAATCTGAAAAGCATCAGGAAGGGTAGATCCACCCAGAGCTTGAATCATAACATATATTTTGCTATCTAAAGCTCTAAGATAAAATAGAAAGGCATGGTGTGGTGTAGGCCTTACCGTCACATGGATTCTATCCCAAGTCCTCTGGAAGAGGTAGTTGAAATCAGACATATGTTCATGCGGATGCCTCTTGATGGTACTCAACTATTGCAATAGAGACAAAAGATCAGATTTGTCCTCAAAATGTTTGTGCAATCCATCTCCCACATCATCCCATGACGTGATTAAGCCTACTGTGAGTCCTCGAAACCACTGCCAATCTTTTCCTTTCAGCGATGCAGCCAAGAGTCTGATTGCAACGTTCTCTTGGGTAACATTATGTACTAAACATAACATTGCCATATCCTAAATGTGTTCAATAGCTGTAGTGTGATCCTCTCCGGTGAAATATGGCAGTCCTCTAAGGGCTGCAGCCGGAATGTCATCATGTTGGACAAGCTGTAATAGGATGGCCCTGTTAAATGCAACAAAAGGATACGGTCTAGCCATTTACTTAGAGTCGCTAGGGTGTTTGATCCTTTTTCCTTCAAAGGATGTTGATATTGAAGAAAAAACCCAATTCTTTAGTATATAACCTTCTTTATGTGGTGTTCACTAGATTTACAAGCAAAGCTAGAAATTTGAGTCGCCAAGTATGCTGCCTTTACCTCTGAAAGGCTAAAAACCTTGTTGCGCATACCAAATAGCAAAGAAAGCAATGTGCTTTTGTCCCACTAGGCATGCCAAAAATTGTTATCAATCAAAATTGTGCCACTAGTCAAGTCAAGCTTGACTATCCTGTTAAAACATGGAAACCCTCCCAGATGTGGGTGATCGATTTCGGGAGGGAATCTCCAGAGTGAGCTAGTTCTCCTTATGATTTTTCCTAATCTAATGACTTATCTAAGAAAAGGGATAGAAAGATATGCTAAAATAAATGAATTCTAATTAACCTTTAATATTGTACCTCCTAACAAATCTTCCTCGTAAACATAATATTGAACTTTGGCCTTCACAACACTCTGATCATTTAACTCATAAATATTTCACATGAAGGTCTGGTAGAACACAAAATGCAACCTGAATTAAATAAGGACTTTATGAAAACATTACAAGCTAAGACAAAATAAAGGATAAATATTCATCACAATGCGATATTAGATTAACTTGCAAATGATTGAACAAAATGTGAAGGAAAGCTGCTACTCAATAACTGAAGGAATAATGAGTACATGAAATGAACAAAACACTCTTAGTGTGAGAGGAAGACTCTGATCCTGAACTCTAATCTCTATGCTACTCTAAACTATAAAACTCTCACTGGAACTGGAACCCACAAAAGAAATGAATCTCTGCTATATATCTTGTGAAAGTAATCTCCTCCTGAAAGCTGGAAAAAAACCCCCTAAAAATAGACATAGCAATCCATTTTCGTGATCCATAAAAAAGATGAAAATAAAGCCCTTAATCTACTTCCAAACTACAAATAGAAGATGCCAAACTGTCCCCTTAGGTCGTCCCACCAAATCTGCATTAAAATCATGCTTTATCTATCCCCTAAATGCTCTTATTTTGTCTTCTTTTGCCCAACTCGCCTAGAAAAACAAAAAAGGAATCCCCTCGCTTTAACTGCTCAAAATAGTTTTATTTTAAAGCAATTTATAATTTATTTCTTTAAAACAAAACTTTACAATAGATGCAGTTTTATACTCCTAATTTGATTTTCTCTTACAATAATACAAGGCTTTTATTTTTTTTTATACTTTGCCAAGTATACTGCAATTACAATATTTGATTTTTTTATAAAAAATCATAAAAATAATATAATTCCTAAGGACCTTGCAAAAATAGTTTAAGCCTTAAAGGCTTCTCCTCCATGATCTACCAAAACACTCCAAGGCACTAGGTCAAAGGCATATTGTTCTTATTTTCAACGACCTTTAAGGCAATTTGACTATTCTTCACAAGGCATCAGAAGGTTCCATGGCGCTAAGACATCACATCTAGGCATTTACAAAATCACTAAGTCATCATAAAAAAATCTAAGCATCTTATGGTTGTCAACCTCTTGGGACTCATGCAAAAGTGTGGTCGACCTAACCATTTGATCACCCCATGGCATTTTTTTGGCAAAAGAAAGGTTTTGAATGTGATAAAATTGTCAAGTTTTGAATTAGGGTAAAAACCCTAACATAAAACCATCTTTGGCCTACTTTTTTACCTCCTTTCATCTTTGCAATATTGGAAAATAGCTCTGCATGTGCCACTGAGAAACCGTAGGGTTTCAACCTGTGAATCTCCAGCTTTCCTGGTACTCTGAGAACACTTTCCACTGGATCTTTTGTAGAGAATGAAGGTATGCTTCTGTGTGATGCAAGTTTGATTTATATTCTTTATCATCCCTTAATTATGAGATGAAAAAGGCCTTCAAGCCATGGCCTATACATTATTTTTTTGATGAACTTATTTGTCTCTTTTGTAATCTCTGGCTATCGACTCAATCTCTTGCATTCGGGGCCGTTGTGGAGTACCTTCTGAGGGTTTGAGACCATGGCAAGCTATTTGTGGATTTAATTTCTTGTGACATTGACACGTGATGCACAAAACCAAAAGGTAATTTCTTCCATTCACCGTATTTGCACATTCCTGCATGGGACCACCATGGCCGTCAATCTAAATCTATCTGCATTTCTTTTCATTTTGGAAACAAAATCTGGCCTTTTGAGCCGTGGATGTAGCTGCATATGTGAATTTCATCTGTTGATATGGAACCTAATATAGGTTCAAAACCTCTGGCCGTGACATTGTGTATATGTTTTTCTCCCTCTATGGCTCGAAAACCCTTATTATAGTTCTATATTTGATTTACATATGCATCTTCCTCATCAGAGACCGTGGCCTTACTCTGCATCTCTGTATATCTATAGCTTAAAATTTGAAATGGGTCTTTCTTATTCAAGTCGTGGATGGAGATACACAATTTATTTATCATTTATTTCTGTAGAAAAATGGGTTCGACCCATTATGAGGAGGCTTCCTGTTCCTGGCATTGTATAAAATCTCATATGCATTTCACTTAATCATGAAGAAAAATGACTCTTACTGGTGCACGACTTTTGTGCCTCTGACATTCATACTCCTATGTACATTGCTTAAAATGAGGCCATGACTGTAGCATTACATTTCTCCTCATTTATTGAGTGTTTTCTTGCATTGTGTGAAGTGGATTTTCTTGAAGACATTCCTTCTGATCTAAATGCAGACCTATATACTCCTCTTCACTATATATGATAGTCATTCTTTTGTAGTTACTTATTTGATCCAAAGGTGCTATCTCCCTCCATGATGTGAGAGCACATTCTCTTGATGATCATTCACAATCAAAACACAAATACTTCTTTTATAATCTACAACTGAATATGGATTTCTTTGACAGTATTGACCGCATCAGAAGCTTGATTGGTACTTAAAACCTTGACAGATGAAGTCTTCTAAAGTTGGCACCTCCTTCTGCCTGTAGCTTCCTATACATGCACTTGTAAGGAAACAATGATTAGTGTTTTGGACACACTCGGACAACAATACATTTTATCTCACCTATACTTCAGATGTAAAAAGAAACATTGATTTCTCTTCAGTAGTCTTTGGATATGCCTTGTACACATGAGGCCATACTTTCACTTTAGTGGCTCATTAATATCTACACTTGTATCTTCATACAGTTTCATTTGTTGTATATGGAGCTCCTATAGCTGTGCATGAGCATTCAAATTGCACCCCTTGTCATGATATATCAAATAGTCTGATTATGTATGCATTTCTCTTGTATCATTGACTGCACTATGATAAAGACATGTTGTTCCATAGTTTTACTTTTATCAATCTACTTCACTGCATATTATGTCTAATGATGATGTTTCCTTTCTTGAATTGGTTAGCTTGAAGCACTATGCTCATGTATGTCTCTTCATGTGATCATTCATTGGCTGTTCTATTTATGACTGATATTGCCACTCTTTTACATGCATACATCTAATATGATTAACATACAAACACATGTTAAAACTTCTTCTATCATCCTCTAGCTGATATGTACATGTTTACACTTGCTCACTGAGATAGTGGTGTCTTTCGTACTATAGATAGTCATGTACACTTGATCATTCCTATCACTGTAACTTCACATGATAACATAAATGCCTAAACATGTGGTACCTTTGTATCCTTCTACCTTGCTATTCTCAAAATCAGGCTGCATACACTTTCACTTGATTAACATGTTTTGATCTCCTGCATTAGATGTTGTTCTCTTATGAGTTCAATTATCCTCATGGTTCCTCTTCATTTTTGAACTGCAATCATGAGTATATTCTTTCCGTGAAATCAATACATAAGAGTAATGATGTCAATTCCATTTCATCCCCTTTGAGAATCAGGAGCGGCATGCTAGGCTCAACCCTTGTGGGAGCCCACTTCATACCACATGCTGATTTATCTTCTAAACAGTAACATACTTATGCTACACCTACACATGAAACAAACACATTAGATAAAAACAAATGAGGTTCAGTGATTGTTTATTTCCCAATTCCTCTTGCATATGAATGATGTTCATTGATCAGTGTAGTATAGACAAAGTGTTATGTCTCTTCTGATAGGACATAGAGATCTCATAACCAAAGCTCTAACAGGACCCTCCCACATTTTTGTAGGTTCACGTCAAAGATCAAGAACATAGACAAGATACAACTTTGAAGATTGAAGACCTTCAAGGCAATGATAGCTATGACCTTCTCTTTCTTATCGTTAGATGCATAGCATTTTCTTTATACTACATATGTTCATCTATTACCCACGGCTTGTGTGGGACATTTAATTTGTTATTATTTCTTTCAATTCAATGTTTATCCTTTTATGTATTTCAATTGTAAATGAATAATTATTGTAGTGAATGAAATACTTATCTCTCCTGTGAATGTTCTACAATGCAATGAATGATCTGAAATCTGTTCTTCTCTTGAACAACTGAACTGCAATTATCACTGAAACACAATAACTATGCAAATAAGTTATAATAGAAGAATCTTAACCTTCAAGTCTCTAAAATGAAATTGTTACACCAGATCTACCAATTTTTTAGCTGTGGTGAAAAAATGGTAACAATGATAGCAAAAGATAAAACTCTGCTAGATAATGGAATAAAAAGCATATAGAGTGCGATTGATGAAGCCTATAAAATATACAAATTTTGACTATCTTGGCCAAAAGTTACAAAGGAATTAGAAGATAAAATCAAGGACTTGGAGCTCAAACTGCTTAATATCTCCAAGACATATAATCCAGCAGTTGAGCCAATAAATACCAAAGAAACATAGGTCGCAAATATTCACAATGATTTGAGTACTCTGATGAAGAATAGGGAAGAAGTCAAAGATATATTATGCTATCTAAGGGGGCTGATAAGTCCAAAAATAGATTCCATGACTAATCTAACAGAAGAAGGCTTGAAATCACAAGTATTAATTGATACACCTTCAGGTGTGCAAAAGGCAGAGAAGCTAGTTTCTCTGATAAATGGCCATATCCATATTTTGGAGAGTGCAAGGAATAAATGGAAAGGAGAGATAGCTCTAATAAAGACTATCTATAATGATATTCTACCTTCAACCATAAATTGAGAATGAAATGTGTACCTATATATATGCGGCAGAATATGACAGTTTTGAAGAATTTTTGACACAATTTTGCTTGAACACACACCTTTGCCATTGATGTCAAAGGGGGAGAGGAAAACTAGTGAAAAATAAGCACACATCAAAAGGAGAATAGAAAAATAGAGTAAGGGGGAGCAACACAAGTATTTTTCACTAAGTGTTGCCATCAATGACAAGGGGAGATTGTTGGCAAGAGACACTGCTTTGTTGAATAATTAAGTGTTGTCATTGATGGCAACAAGGCAAAGAGACTTCAGTCCGGTAGAAAAAATGTATTTGGCAACAAGTATCAAGGTTTCAAAAGGGTTGTGAGGTTATAGTAATCCTCATGAAGTCAAATATACAAAGAATTCTGGTCTGGAAAGAAGACTTAGGCATTTTGGCTAAGTGTTGGCAGAATATAGAGAGGACTGCAAAACTACAGTGCTATGGTCTGCATTGGTCCACAGTTGATGATCTTGTCTTGTGATTTTGGTAAGATGTTACTAATCCTTAGATGATCTCAAATCCAAATCTTCATCTTCTAATCATCTCTGGAAGTATAGTTTCAAAAAGCATAAGTCCAGCTTAGCAGAGAACATTCTTAAATAGGACAAAATTTTATTTTGATTTGATCCACATTTCTCTGGTAGTAGATATAATGCTTTGTGGTTCTGAGAATAAGCTTGGGGATGCCTAAAGAGTCTTAGTTGTGAATTTGAAGAATTTTTGTGGTCCACATTGAAAGTTATGTTTTGACAGCTAATCTGAATCTGTGACAATCAGTTTGTGAAGCCGACCTAATACTAGGATCTGTGTGTGGAAGAATCTAGTGACTGGGATCATATCCTAAGTGATCTTATAGTATGAACCAACATAGAAGAATGTATTTCAAAGTATTGTTTTGGTTCACAAAGTATTTTGGTAAATGCGTTAGGCTGACAAGCCACACATTGTATAACTACACATTTTATCCTAGCAGGCTGACCTAACTTGAAGTTTTTAAGTGTTGCAGATATATATATGGGATCAAACTTGGTGTTTGAATGTAGTGAAGTGAATATGAATGTGTGACATGCGAAGTAGGATGATTTTGAGGAAGCAATAAGAGCAGAATAAGAAAGATCTTGTTCTTAAGTTAAAGCAGAGTAGTGAAACAAAGTAGTCAGAGATGAAGAGTTTTGAGATAGTATTTCTATGCTTCATTGGAGTTGTAACCAAGCATGTATAGATGCAATATGAGTAGTTCAACTTGGTAGTGAGCCATTCTTCTTTCTTCTTTCTTTCTCTAGGTAGTGAGCCTTTCTTGTAGTGAGCATTTCTTTGGGAAGTGAGCCTTCTTGTAATCCAGTATTGTGCTATAATAATATATTGTGAGCTAACAATCACCATGGTTTTTCCCTTTCTGGGGTTTCCACGTAAAAATCCTGGTGTTCATGTGTTATGTCTTTATGGTTGCTATTCCTATGCTTATTCTATAGTCATACTATTAATTTTGGAAATTGGATTAATAGACTTGTTAAGAAGTGGTTTTGTAAAATACTGATTCACCCCCCTCTCTTAGTATTCCTTACAATCAATAGAATCATGTCATCAGCAGAGGTGACATGCCAAGCAATAAACAGTCGGTGGGAACCTTTGCAAAATCAAGGACCGATGCAAAAGAAATTGTCCCATGCTTCTTGATAAATGAGCCTTGAACACCATGCATGTATGTGACATGTGGTTATAGATAATGTACTTTCTACACCAATACTGTCTACCAACTTCTGAAATTGCCTTCCATACACTTTGTTTGTTCCAAGGGCTAGCACTATTCAGTGTTTGCTTCATGCAAGTATGCATAAATGATAGGTGCATGTCTTCGCCCATACACACACACGTATATGTATATATGTATATATATATATATGCACATGTATGTATATATAATTATGTATGTATATACATACATATACATGCCTAGGCCATTAATGCCACCTGCACTTCAGCCTATTCACAAGAAATGAAAATAAGGGACTGATAGATGCACAATGTCCTCTTAAAATGCAAACATGCCACAACATATATCATTTGCAATTGGGAAAATGCAAAAGCATAAGCAAAGTATCAACTATGAATGAGACAATTGCCCAAGAAAGAAAATCCAAATTTCATTTTAATAGTTGCAAAGACATATACATAATAGAATTCTTATCTCTTCAAGATATGCACAATGTCCATGCATCAAAGCATCCACGATATATCAAATACATGTTAAACACATAGACAAATTGTTCAGGAGACTTTAAACTTCACACCATAAGACATTAATGAAATGTGCACTTCAGTCTATCCACAGTAACTGAATATTAGGAACTGATAAAAGCACAATGACTTCTTAAAATGCCATACGTTGACAGAAATGCTTGATGCAAACACGACTATATCAAAGAACATTACAAAGCCATGAATACCAACAAAACATTTGGAACTGAATAAATTTTTGCTAACATCTTGTATTTTTCTAATTGCAAAACAATTTTGGGGCAAGGAAGGGACACCTTAAAATGCAAGCACTATCTGTACAAGGGCTTCAAAGTGGTGCAGAGATATTTGTTACAACATGCATACCAACATGACAGTTATAAACCCTCCCGACAGCCACAGTTTTTACACTGACATATTTTGCACTAACCAATATCTAATTTCCATTTAATAGATTGAAGTCTAGCTGGCATGCATGCATAGCAGACAACATATTAGTGGCATTATTAATGGTGACCAAGAGATAACTCGATGTTTATGAATTATGGTGTTAAGTACAAATGCCTCCTTTTTTGGGTGTGAAGACACCACTATATCAAACAACATTACGAAGCCATGAAATATTCCCAATAGAAACAAAACATTACCAATTGATGGAATGATTTTATACTAAGATGTTTCACACTTGTTTAGACCTAAAGCATTTTCTAGTCCTTGATTTTCATTGTTTGTTAATAAACTGGAGTGCAAATGTCTGTTGTCCACTTAAGAATGGAACTAATCTTTTCTCTACATTTTATAGGTTAATGTCTATTGTTTATTGTCCTCTACATTTTATGGGTTAATGTCTATTGTTTATTGTCCTCTACATTTTATGGGTTAATGACTACTCTTTCCTATCTTTGAGTGCTTTTATCAGTTGGCCAGCATAGAAGTCAACATCAATGAATTATGATGTTAAGTCTTTAACTCAACAATAGATACTAATCCATAAAAACACTCAAAGATATGGAATATTACACACCCTCTCGATAGACATAGATTACACCCTCATCAAACAACCTGAGCAAGTGAATAAACAACACAAAAATGACTACGTAAAAGATGTAGGAACTTACAAATGCCTCCTTTTCCACTGCCAATACCATGGATGTAAATGAATATTCTTAAATATCATCCACTTCAATAGTCAAATGTCAATTTTGACCAATAAGAATAGCACAAATATCTACCACTTTTTGTTGTGAATGAGATGTGAAACAACTATTGAATATTTGACCATTGAAATGGATGATATATAAGTAGAGTGGATTTAAACCCTTTCAATAGACACAGATTTCACCCTCATCAAACAATCTTAGCAAATGAATAAACAATCTAAATAATCATTTGCTTGACAGATTAAAAACCTCACACCATAAGCCATTGATGCCACTTAAACTTTAGTCTATTCACAATAAATGAAAATTAGGAACTGATAAATGCACAATGTCCTTTTAAACCCTCAGTAGAGTGGATATAAACTCTCTCAATAGACACAGATCTCACCCTCATCAAACAATTTGAGCAAAAGAATAAACAATGCAAAAATGAAAGTGTAAAAGATATAGGAACTTACAAATGTCTCCTTTTTCGCTTCCAATACAATAGATATAAACCCTCTAAATAGACATAGATTTCATCCTCATCAAATAGAGTATATGAAACAACATTACAAAGCCATTGAATATTTCCAATATCAACAAAATAGTGCCAATTGCTGAAATGATTTTAGACCAGCACATTCTTCACTTATTTCAACCTAATTTTCATTTTCATTTTATAGATTGCAGTGCACTTGGCATGCATACATGCATGCAGAGAAAAGATTAGTTCCATTATTAATCGTGGTCAATAGAGAAGTTAGCCCATAAAATGTAGACATCAACCCATAAAATGCAGAGATGCAGAAAACTATAAGACGACACTGTAAAAGATTTAGAAAGTTACAAATGCCTCATTTGTCACTTCCAATATGATAGACATAAACCTTCACAACAGACACATATTTCACCCTCATAAAACAATATGAGCAAATGAATAAACAATGCAAAAATGACTATGTAAAAGATGTTGGCAAGAGACACTATATGGATTCATGGTTGTTGTCATTGATGGCAACAAAGGTCATCCCATATATCCGCAAGTCATAATGTGTCTCTACCGGAAGTCAGAATAAAGATTGTTGTGGTCCGGTGAACAAGAACAGAGCATGTGGCAAGGTCCGACAGATTGATCCGGATCTCTCAGAGGAAGTGTCTTGGTGCAGTGCAGATTTGGGGAAGTCAAGAGGACTACCTTGAGTGGTATATTCCAAGGATTTAGCCTCCGGTGATGGACAAGGAAAAAGATATGAATAGTTGAGTACTAGATTCCTGAGAGACAGTGAAAACAGAGGAAGAACTGACTGACAGAGTATCAGACTACTTTCCGGATGTGTTACTGTTGATGATAAAGGTTGTGAAGGCATGGATCATGTTTGGCCGACATGATTAATGATATCTACTAGTATATGCTTGATCTGCATTGCTTGGTGAGCAAGGATTCAGCCGACAGAACAAAGTTTGTAAGAAACTAGACTGTTCCGGATGCCGACTAGAAAGGTGATGAAATTACTTGTGCGGATATATATAGAGGATGGATTTAGTTGTGAAGTGTGTGTGTGAATGTGTACATATGCGAATAAGTCCAGAACAGAGCAGAAGTAGCAAGAAAGATCCGGTATGTGAAAGGATAGCAGAATAAAGAACAGAGGAAAGATGAAGTGCAGCAGATCAGTGTACTGAGCCTAACCGGAACTGAACTCCAGCATATGCAGATGCTTCCAATCAGTTCAAGACTGTGATTCTTATCACTTTGTAGACAGTGTGTCTTCTTGTAGGCAGTGGGCCTCTTGTGAGCAGTGTGCTCGGGCAGTGAGCCCTAATTGGCAAGTGCCATTTTGTAATTTCCTATTCTTCTAACAGAGAATAATTTTGGGTTAATCACCCCGTGGTTTTCTCCCTTAACAGGGTTTCCACGTCAAAAATACTGTGTCATGTGTTTCTTATTTCATGATAATGTTCTTGTGTTTGATTCAATGCTGCATTAATTAATAAGAAAGTTCAAGAAGGGAAATAATTAGGATAACTGATTCACCCCCCCCTCTCAGTTATCAACAACTGGTATCAGAGCTAAGTTCCTCCTAATAGAGCCTAACAGCTTGAGGAAGATCTGGGAATTCAAATGGATGCATATGGTTTAAGGGAGCAACTCAAGACTGCCCTTGACGATCTTGAACAGTCAAGTTCTGAAGTCAATGAATTAAAAGAAAGACTCAAACAGGTTGATGAATTCATGAGAGAATTAAAAGACAAATTAAGTCTCTCTATGAAAAAGAGAAAGGAGCTGCTCCAACAGTTGGCAAGACAAAGTGAAGAAAGCAATACAAATGAGGAATTGACTGAGCAAACCAAGTTATGTGAAAAGTTATCAAAAGAAGTCATTATGTTAAGGCATGAAATGGAATCAGGAACTATAAAGTTTACTCAAGAGATTGAAGAAAAAAGAAAGGCTGAAGACAATCTAAGACAATCTCTTAAAGAAAAATCAGAAGAATGCCACCAGATGGATAGAATTATCAGACATCTTGAATCTGATCTTGAAGATGCCAAAGATAATGAAGAAAAACTTGAGGATCAAATTGCCTCTCTCAAAAGAGACCTTCAAACAACAAATGAATATAAAGAGAAATTCAAAATAAGTTCTGCTCAACTTGAAGTTCTTCTTGGAAGTCAAAAGAGGACAGATGACAAGTTTGGTTTGGGATATGAGAAAGGAGAAAGCTCTGGATCCGGTCAAAAGAATCTTGGATCAGAAAATCCAAGGAGCAGGCCTAGAAGACCTCCGGTAAGATAGCCAAATGCTCAAAGATATCCATCTTTCAATGGATACTGCCACAGCTGCAACCACTTTGGTCACAAAGCTAATAAGTGCAGAATGAGAATGAATCAGATTAATTCATCCTTCTCCGAACAGTGCTTCAACTACAAAAGGTATGGACACAAATCCCATGAATGCAGAATTATGCAAGTAAACAAATCATTCAAAGGTAGATGCTTTACATGCAATAGAGTAGGTCATATGGCTAATCAATGCAGATCAAGAGGATATCAGTCAAATATGCAAAGAAATGTTATTTGCCAAATCTACAATAGGTCCGGTCATAATGCTAAAGTCTGCAGAAACAAGAATCAGGACAAAAGAGGTCCGGTGTATAATCAGAATCAAGACAAGGGTAAACAAAAGATGAATGCGGATGAAGTCAGGAATCAGATGAGCAAGATTTGGGTGAAGAAAAGATCAAAGAATGTAGAGGTTGGATCCGCACCAGACTCTGGTGCTGATATTTCTTCCGGAAATTAAAAAGTGAGCTCTGGCTCAGGGGGAGACTCAAAGAAAATCCTGTTCCCCCAGCCAATCAAGTGGTGCCGGATGTGGCACAAGATGCGGAGTAAAGGGTTTAAATATATAAGTCTTGAGATGATCCAGATAAGATTTCAGAGGTCCGCATGGAGTTATGAAGAAGCTGTGATCGATCAAGTAAGACCTGTTCAGGGAGATGCTCGGGTATGACAAAGGATTACAAAAATGTCCGGAGAGATCCGGAAGTGCACTATCTTGTTCTGCAGATTGGACAGAATGTTTAGAATGTTCTTGTAATACGTTACCTCGATTTATTCATGATTGAAAGATCCAGATGATATTCACAGATCAGGACTAATCTGGGATACTCCAAGCTATCCAGACAAGGCAAACCGGAATAATGTAGGTGAAGCATTTATTGCAGACAGATATTAGGGTTCGCGGAGCAATATAAGGGATTTCTCAAAAGTCATTTGCTCATTCTGCACTCAAGAAGAAGCGAAAAGTGGAGCTCTACAACAAGATTCATCAAGCACACCAAGGATCTCCTGCCGAAGTCATTGCATAAAGAAATCAATCCAACCACTCCGTGCAAACCAAAGGCGCATAAGGTATTCTCCGTTTTTCATTATCTCACTAAAAATCTTTGAAGAATGGCTACTCCAAATATAGTTAAGATCTCTGATAGACCTCGCCCCACATTCAAGAAACATCCTTACAAATCATTGGAGGTAGATCCACTAGGAGCCTTCTCTAGTGTTCCTCATGGTGTATTGCATACGGAAGATATTAGGGTTTACATCCATGCGAATCTTGAAGACTTTGGAGAATCAAAACTGATGGATATCTATCACAAACAATTGATAGATGACTCCTTTGAGATCAAACCTCAGTATAAAGCCATCCAGGACAAACACTTTGCACAGTGCATTCATTTCCCCTGTTTTGAAGAAGATGAATGGGTCCGGTATGTACTAAGTAGAGTACATGACAACTTCCTATGGTTGAACAAGCCCTTCAAGATCACCAAGGATGCAATTAGGGCTGTAACTGGTCTGCACTCATCCGGTGGATTACCTGTTCTCAAATCTGTCAAAAATCAGACAGTCAGTGATGCAACCGGATCCAAGTTTGACAAGAGAGCTATGACAGTTGATGACATCACTGAACCAGATGTCAAATTTGCAGCTATGATAATTGGTTACAAAATCTATCACTCCAGTAGGGAAAATTCAGTACTGGGAACTGCAATCTACACAGCTTATCAGATGTTAAAGGAGAATGCAGACTATGACTTGTGTGAGCTTCTAGTAAACCAACTCTTTGAAAATCTGCAGAAGATTAAGAAGGACAAGAAAAACTCCTTCAAGTATGGCAATCTGATCCTTTGTCTCTTCTTCTACTACATGAATGAGCTTCCCGGATCCAGTGGATGGATATGGCAGAATGACAGACCGGTTGCCATCCAAATCAGAGACTATTTGCATGGACTTTGGGATGCAAAAGCAAGAAATACAGCTCTATGGGGATACTTCAAGAACTTCCAAAGCATGATGCATGCAAGAGAAAGAATACCCCAATCCCTAGTTGAAAAGTACAAAGACACAGTATGCTTCATGGTAGAAACAGATCAGTGTCTGATGGAGGCAGTAGAGCCAAGGACTGTCTGGATCATGCCCATGGGGTATGAAGTGGATGAACAGATAGTAGAGCTGCATGTTCAACACATGCTAAGCCAGCCCAAAGATCCTAAGGCAGAAAGGTTTGGAACCTTTGAGGAACTGAGTGTAAAGTTACATGTAGAACTCAGGGAACCGGAGATAAAGAGGAAGGTAAGAAAAGAAGTTGAGCATATTGCTCAAGGCCTAGGCATCTCAAAAGAGGCACTTGATGCCAGCCAGGAAAAGAGGAGGAAGGCTGAGGAAGAAGAGAAAAGTAAAGAAAGTGTTCCGGTTGAAACTCACACCCGGACCAGATCATCAAAGAGATCTGCACCTCCCACAACCAAAAGTTCAAAACCAGAAGTCCAGGCATCCGGTAAAAGATCCAAGACAAAAGCCACAAGGGCTTATGAAAGCCAACAGGATGAAGAGGAAACAGAGTCAGATGAGGGAGTAAAAGAAATAAAGAAGCAGAAGAAGAAAGGATCCGGTAAACCATCCACAGGCCAAGACAAGGATGAAATGGCAGAGGTATCTGTTGAAAAGTCCACTCTGTCTCTAGAGAGTGTAATCAAGTCAGTCACGGTAGATGGAAACCTTCAACCAATGACTGAATTTTATGATGACTACAATGAGGCTGACCAAAAGATTCTGCAGGAAGCCACAGTCAAATATCTGAACATATACAATAAGGCTTTCATTGAGATCATATCTCTTATTCCTAAAAGCCTAGAAAAGGAATTAGAAATAAGAAAAAATAATGCTCATGCAAAAGATCTTGAGATCCAGGAGCAGATAGCTATTCAGCTATATCCTCAAATTGATCCCAAGACAATGAACATTATCTTCAAAGACTGCAAAGATGAGATCAGAAGTAAAGCCAGGATGAATCAACTCATGCTTGGTGAGACTGACAAAGTAGCCCAAGAGACAGAAGAGATCCTCCGGAAGGCCTTCAAAAGGTTCAATCTTCCTGTTGTAGAGGACTTGGGTGCAGAAACAGCTGCGGATTTGGAATCATCTGTTCCGGAAGAAGTGGGCCCTGAACAGACAAACATCTCTCCTCCGGTTTCCCCTACAGTCTCCGGATCCAAAGAAGAAGAGAAATTACAGGAGAAGGAAGCAGGGGTGAAAGATAAAGAGGTTGACAGTTCCCAGACTGTAGAAGAAAAGAAACATCTGTCTCCGGCAAGAGACACTGCACAAACTGTTCAACAATTTTTGAGCAAAGCCACTGTAGAAATTGATGAACCGGACCTACTAAAAGGACCAATAGATTTTGACTCTTTGTCACCGGTGCAAACAATGAAAATAGCCTCATTTGCAAGTGAGAAAGTCAAAGAGAAGCTGCTGAAATCTCACATGGAAGACTGTGAGCTTATGGAGGTAGCATCTGGAGTGCTAGAAAAGATCATGCCATCCTTTCAAAAGGATCCCACAGCCTCCTCTTCCGGTAATCTCAAAACCTTAGTCAGCAGTGTTAGTACACATTTTGAATCTCTAGAAAAATCTGCTGAAGAAAAGGTCCGGAAGGAATTTTTGGATAAAAGATTTTCAGAAGTATTAGAATTAATCTCTAAAGATAGGAAAATTGTGAGTATTGGAATAAAGAGCTTAGAGAATGCTCTTAAGGATGGCGGTGACATTTACAAATTTTGTATATCCTGGCCAAAGGCAACAGCAGCAATTGATAAGAAAATAAAAGAGGAACAGGACAAGCTACAAAGCTTATCTCAAAGTTTTGATCCTCTCTCTTCCTCCATAATAAATCAAGAATGTCAGACTATTGCAGTCTTGAATGAAATAAAGAATCTTGAGAAGGAAAGGAAGAATATCACTAACCGGATGGGAGAACTTAGAAGGATTATAATCCCTAAGTTGGAAACCATGCATGAGGCCATCAGTGATGCTCAGACCACCGCCCAAACAAAAGATCCGACAGATATCAAGCGGGCAGAAGCTTTTGCATTTTTGTTGAGTGGTCACATTTCAATTTTGGATAGAATGAAGCAAAGTTGGGCTACTGAAATGATCCAATTGTAGACATCCTTTGCAGACATTCTTCAGTATATGTGAGTATGTAAATAATGGGCTATATATAGAAAATTTTTGAAAATTTTGGTGTGCGGACCCTACCCTTTGCCATTGATGTCAAAGGGGGAGTGAGGAGCAGTGAAAAATGAGGAATCCAACTAAGGGGGATTTCTTGAAATTGTATATAAAGACAGAGCATCAGCAAAGGGGGAGCATAGTGTAAACACTTAGTCATTTTTCACTAAGTGTTGCCATCAATGCCAAAGGGGGAGATTGTTGGCAAGAGACACTATATGGATTCATGGTTGTTGTCATTGATGGCAACAAAGGTCATCCCACATATCCGCAAGTCATAATGTGTCTCTACCGGAAGTCAGAATAAAGATTGTTGTGGTCCGGTGAACAAGAACAGAGCATGTGGCAAGGTCCGACAGATTGATCCGGATCTCTCAGAGGAAGTGTCTTGGTGCAGTGCAGATTTGGGGAAGTCAAGAGGACTACCTTGAGTGGTATATTCCAAGGATTTAGCCTCCGGTGATGGACAAGGAAAAAGATATGAATAGTTGAGTACCGGATTCCTGAGAGACAGTGAAAACAGAGGAAGAACTGACTGACAGAGTATCAGACTACTTTCCGGATGTGTTACTGTTGATGATAAAGGTTGTGAAGGCATGGATCATGTTTGGCCGACATGATTAATGATATCTACTAGTATATGCTTGATCCGCATTGCTTGGTGAGCAAGGATTCAGCTGACAGAACAAAGTTTGTAAGAAACTAGACTGTTCCGGATGCCGACTAGAAAGGTGATGAAATTACTTGTGCGGATATATATAGAGGATGGATTTAGTTGTGAAGTGTGTGTGTGAATGTGTACATATGCGAATAAGTCCAGAACAGAGCAGAAGTAGCAAGAAAGATCCGGTATGTGAAAGGATAGCAGAATAAAGAACAGAGGAAAGATGAAGTGCAGCAGATCAGTGTACTGAGCCTAACCGGAACTGAACTCCAGCATATGCAGATGCTTCCAATCAGTTCAAGACTGTGATTCTTATCACTTTGTAGACAGTGTGTCTTCTTGTAGGCAGTGGGCCTCTTGTGAGTAGTGTGCTCGGGCAGTGAGCCCTAATTGGCAAGTGCCATTTTGTAATTTCCTATTCTTCTAACAGAGAATAATTTTGGGTTAATCACCCTGTGGTTTTCTCCCTTAACAGGGTTTCCACGTCAAAAATACTGTGTCATGTGTTTCTTATTTCATGATAATGTTCTTGTGTTTGATTCAATGCTGCATTAATTAATAAGAAAGTTCAAGAAGGGAAATAATTAGGATAACTGATTCACCCCCCCTCTCAGTTATCAACAAAAGATGTATGAACTTACAGTAAAACAACACAAAAATGACTACGTAAAAGATGCACAAACTTACAGACACCTCCTTTTTCACTTCCAATATGATGCATGCAAAGCCTCTCAACAGACACAGATTTCACCCTCATCAAACAATCCCAGCAAATGAATGAACAATGGAAATAATCCTTTGCTCCACAGAATAAAAAGCTCACACCATATGCCATCAATGCCACCTGCGCTCTAGTCTATTCACAATAAATGAAAATAAGGAACTGATAAATGCACAATATCCTATTGAAATGCCATGCATCGACACAAACACTAGGCGCGAAGACACGTCTATATCAAAGGACATTAGAAACTCATGAAATATGTCCAACACCAACAAAACATTAGGAAACGATTACATTTTTGCCTTGCTTGCCCCGAAATTATTTTGTAATTTTTTGCAACTACAAAAACAAAAAAAAGTTGAGGAAAATACTAACAGCCAATGACAAAATTGCAAAAAAAAATTAAAAATTCCCTTTAAATAAATCAATGCCATAGACTATAGCATTAACATTAGTGACACGATTTGTGATGTTTGCCTTAACAGAGACGAGCGCAAACAATCCTTTGCTCCACAGACTAAAAACCTCACACCATAAGCCATCAATGTAGCCTGCACTCTAGTCTATTCACAATAAATGAAAATAAGGAACTGATAAATGCACAATGTCCTATTAAAATGCCACATGTTAACACAAACACTGGGCGTGAAGACATGACTATATCAAAGGACGTTAGAAAGTCATGAAATATTTCCAACACCCACAAAACATTAGGAAAAGATTACATTTTTGCCTTCCTTTCTCTGAAATTATTTTGCAATTTTTTGCAACTACAAAAAATAAAAAACCCCGAGGAAAAATACTGACAGCCAATGACAAAATTGCAAAAAAAAACTAAAAATTTCCTTTAAATAAATCAACGCCAAAGACTATAGCGTTAACATTAGCGGCATGATTTTTGATGTTTGCATTAATAGAGACGAGCGCAACGAAAACATTAGTCTCACACCTATAAGGCAGGGACTAAATTCAACAATTCAAAAATGACTGTGTAAAAGTTGTGGGAACTTACAGATGTCTCCTTTTTTGCTTCCAATACAATGCATGTAAACTCTCTTAACAGACACAAATTTCACCCTCCTCAAACAATTTGAGCAAATGAATAAACAACGCAAAAATGACTATGTAAAAGATGCAGGAACTTACACACGGCTCATTTTTTGCTTCCAATACAATGCATGCAAACCCTCTCAACGAACACAAATTTCACCCTCGTCAAACAATATGAGCAAATGAATAAACAATGCAAAAATGACTATGTAAAAGATGTAGGAACTTACAGATGCCTCCATTTTCACTTCCAATATGATGCATGCAAACCCTCTCGACAGACAGATTTAACCCTTGTCCAACAATCTGAGCAAATGAATAAACAATGCAAAACTGACTGTGTAAAAGATGCAGGAACTTACAGACGCCTCATTTTTTGCTTCCAATATGATGCATGCAAACCCTCTCAACAGACACAGATTTCACCCTCGTCAAACAATCTGAGCAATTGAATAAACAACACAAAAATGACTGTATAAAAGATGTAGAAACTTACAGATGCCTCCTTTTTAGGATGCATGCAAACCCTCTCAACAGACACAGATTTCACCCTCATCAAATAATCTAAGCAAGTGAATAAACAACGCAAATAATCATTTGCTCCACAAACTAAAAACCTCACACCATAAGCCATTAATGCTGCCTGTGCTTCAGTTTATTCACAATAAATGAAAATAAAGAACTGATAAATGCACAATGTCCTCTTAAAATGCCACGCGTCAATACAAACACTGGGCGCGAAGACAAGACTATATCAAAGAACATTAGAAAGTCAAAATATTTCCCATACCCTCAAAACATTAGGAAACGATTACATTTTTGCCTTACTTGCCCCAAAATTATTTTCCAATTTTTTGCAATTAGGAAAAACAAAAACCCCGAGGAAAATACCAACAGCGAATGATAAAATTGCCAAAAAGAAATGGAAATTCGCTTTTAATAAATCAATGCCACAGACTATAGCGTTAACATTAGCGGCACGATTTCTGACATTTACATTAATAGAGATAAGCGCAGCCGAAAACATTAGTCTGCCGCCTTATAAAAGGCAGAGGCTAATAAATATACAATACTTAACTTAAAAAAAACTATAAATATCTAGACCTATCAACCATACAAAAAGCTATAAATATCTATACTAATCAATCATTTAGTAACACCGATAAAGTAGATAGATCGTAAAAACATATGCATTCAATGTAAATGTTTGATGCATTTACGGCATCTTAATAACAATCTGCATAACACTAGTGGAGTAAAATATTCCGGCATAAATAATTCGGGGTCATGCTTAAGCTCCAGCTATTTCAATGATTGATTGAAAACCCTATAAATTAAATTAAATTTATTCTTCTACCTGTGTTGTGTCATTTTTTATTCAAATAATTGTTAAAGAAATAACTCATTTGATTTCTGCAGCCTAAGCAGGCAAGATTCTCAACTAAATTTAACTCGATTTGATTATTTTAACATAAGCGTGGAAATATTAGAAAACTTTTGGTTCCTCTCAGAGTGTCGGTTCTTACGGATTAGTGTGAACGTCGACTGCCATTTTAATTGCGTGTTCTTTGTATGTTTTCTACCGTTTCGATTTTAAATCGACTTTCAATCTATACACAGTAAAAGCGGCATCCATTATACCTTGATTATGTCATGTAGCACTTCATATATATCCGACTATCCATGTGAAAAACCAGGAAAAGTCCTGCACCTACTCACTCCACTCAACGTACATCTGTATGAAATACAAATCACCGGCTAACAATTACTCAAATTTGCTCCATTTAGGTTAACTAGTATATTCACAAACCAAGAAAGCGTCACCAACAAATCTCACTTCTTCAAAGTAGTTCAATTTTAAAGACCTCATTATCCTGCTAAAAATATTGTTCCGTTATAATCTAGGTAACCTTGTATATAACAAAAGAACGTCATTGAGAAAATATTTAAAGTATTTCATGTGAGTTTTTATAGGCCTGGTAATATTCTGAAAGGAACCATTGCTCTCATTAACAAATGTAAGATCATGCCAAAAAAATGAATCCATTGTGGAAGAACAACTGTATTTGAAAAATGATTCATTTCATTTCATTTATTTCTTAACAAAAGCGAAAAGGATATATTGCCATCAAACCATATCAAAGCGGCAGCTTCTGTGAAACCTTGCATCATATTTATTTATCTTCAATATCAATTGCTCCGCGTACATCCTCATCGTGAATGCTTCCTCCCAAAATGTGTTTTATAAACAAGATCAACAATACAGCATTTGCTTTGTATATTGGGTATAATAATCTCATGAGTCTCATGATCGACGGGTAATATAAGTTCGAACATTTCAATATTAGTCCACCAAACTAGAGCTACAAAAACCATACAAACAACACTGGCCACTACAGTTAGAAGTCATTCCAATCCCCTCATCAAAATGCCCACTCATTAGATTTATGAGATTCTCTAAAAAAATTCCTGCCTGTTGCTAGAAAATGCAGCAGTTATGTCCTGAAAAGAATTATGAGCTGAACGGAGAACAAGAGTGAGAGAATACAAACTTATAGCCAGTTTGGCATGCTGTTCTTAGCAAGACACTCTGAAAACCTGTAGTTGGCTGGAATAGACGTGGCATAAAGCAGAGGACCACACCTATTTGCTAGTTTTCTTCCACATGGTGAGCAGTAGTAAAATGAGAGTCAATCGACTCTTAGTAAGGACATCTACGTACACTCTCACCACAATATTTCATTTATGTGGCAGTGGCATTCATTGCTTGGCATGTGCTCTTACAAAATGTGCAGCAACATAACGAATATTGTTAAAAAATATTCAGAATAAAAAATGTCACCTGTTTCTTGTGACATTTTTTATTATTATATCTAATCTATAATATATGCATTCACATGTATTGAGCCATGCATTTACTTTTATGGTGGTTTACTACATAATCAACACCAAATAAATAAGTGTTTATATGAAGTATATTGTTTATAGTTAATAAATTAAACATAACATCTTAGTATTATACGCGTGCAACTTAAACATACTAATAACACATAAATTGATTAAATAGATTGTTTTTTTAACATATTATAACAATACAGACTAGCATTATGCTAACCAAATAGATAAGTTTATTTTTAATTCTATGTTAGTTCTATTTCAATTAATGTTTTGCATTAATTTTGAGTGTTTCAGATGATATTTCTAGTTTTGGTTGACCATGATCTATGCATCTCATTTGATGTAAATTCTTTTAACTCCAATATTTTAAAAAAGTGAAAATCTAATATAAGGTCAGATATACTTGTATTTTTTTGCCATGGTTTGAGCAAATGCACAGTATCTCACAAGAGTAGCCTAATTACATGTAATTACTGAAGGTAAAAACATAAATAGAAAATAGTGACATTCAACTAATTGTGGGAGCTATTATCGATTTGATAGAATATAGGATCAAAGATCAAAAACATAGAAATAATAAGAATTTACATCTATAAATGATACAAAATGAACACACAAATGTCCAATTTAAAATTTACATTTTCAAATATACGCTTATAAAGCCATTTCTTTTTAACCATTTGGATAACTATCAAATACCCATTAATAACTAATAACTCTCAAGCCATAGACTATTAAACTAACACAGCATTAATACATAGCCACAAACAAACACTTTGGATCATAAACCTAACAACCCCCTTGATCCAAAGGGGACCAAAAGATTACCTAGAGAAACAATCAATATAACTCACGTAGCCATTTTGTAAACTTTGTCTCATGTCTCCTAGTACTATTTAACCAAAGTTGATATATATATATGCATCCTCTTGGTGCCTAACCATTTACTTCACATTCCTATGTGAGCAATCATTGCTAGCCCTATACATCTAGTGCCATGTACCATCACTCTCATAGTTTGAAGATCCATTGCCTCTTGTTGACAATACCTAACATGATCATGTTGAAATTTATCTCTCAACATTCCCTTGAAAATATGTACCACATGTAGTATGAGTAAGATTCTTCATTGTCTTTAAATAATGACCACTATGTTGATGATCCCTTCTACTTGTAGCCATCAAGTGCATCCTCAATTGATGACCAATTACTTGACCACATTTTAACTTTGACTCCACTTTGCATCTACTTCTCTCAACGTGCCTTTGACCATCTATACCACATGTAGTATGAGAAAGATTATTTATTTTCAAACTACAATTACCACTTTCCTAGTGATTCCTTATACCTATAGTCCTCAAGTGCATTCTCAACTAATAACCAACTACCTAACCACATATCAGTTGACTAATCTTTGCCTCCTTTTTTGGCATAGGAAACACTTGTCAAAGGTATAAAATCACTTGTTTATTGGTCATGAAGACGTACTCTCCCCTACGCCCAATAAGTCAAGAGATGAAAACAAAATAACATAACTCTACTAAACTACTACTCCTCATCAACACCCAACAAAAAGAAACCAAGACTAAGCACAAAAAACAAAATTGAAAAAAAAAAGCTACAAATCGGAAGGAAATACAACTACTCCTACCAAAATTGTCTCTCAAATATCATGCCTAATTTTCAAGAAAGAAGCTAACTAGAGATGAAAACATTTCTTCATCCTCTTGTGTGTCCTCCAACCTCCATTATATCCCCTCCTAGATCTTAGCTTCTAAATGTACCATCCAAAGCACTAAGATCTTTGAAAATACAAGCATGACATAATAGAATAAATGATTTTATTTTAAGGTGTTGGGCTCAAACAAAAATACACCTTTTACAATGTGATACAAAATTATTTTTCATTTACAAGACATATTAATCTTATCACTCCATTGAAAAATTCAAGACTCAAAATTAAAAAAATAAAGCCCACAACTTTAAATCTAGAAATGAAGAAAATCCTCGTTTCTCTGCACAAATGAAATGCCCAATATAAAATATTTAAGACTTCCTTCTCTCCAACTATAAAGACTCATATTGTTTATAAAAAGCCCAAAAATGTTTCAAGATTCTAACTTTTAACCTTCACATTCAAAATTTTATTTCTAAGCTTTCCATTTAGCTCTTACTGCTCTCATTAAGAAATATGTCAATGCTTTTATTTTAAGTAAAATCAAATGCTCATGTAAATGCTTCAAATATTTTTTTATTAAACATGAGTGATTAGTAGATGAAAAAAATTCATGTACCTTGTTTACCAAGAGTGTTTGATGTTTAGACTCTTCCCTTGTGAAGTAATGATATGGTAGCATCAAATATTCAATAATATGTGTTATTTTCTTTCTTTTTTAATGAATAAGTGTTTATATTATTAAAAAAATATATTGTACATTCATAAAAAATGGCAAGTGAAAGAAGTCACAACATTCTAAATCTATGTCGACAATTTCTTCTTCCTTTTGTGATTCAATATAATATACATAGCTTTCTTTCAATACATAAGAAAATATACACTCAAAGGTGTGAATTTTTAAGTGATGTTGTAATTTTGAAAGGATGATCAAAATCTTCAAGTTATGCAATTTGAAACAAACATGAATAACCAAAAACAAGACCAAAAAAACTCCTTATTTTAATTGTAAAGTTTCTATAATCAACTGTTTAATATTGATTTAATGCTATTCCTTATATTAATTAATTTTCATTTAGAATGTGTTTTATTTTTCTTCTTCTAATATTACTATAAAATCTAAAATAAATTAAAAAATAATAATAAAAAATTACATATATAAATAATATAAACTGATAAAAATGTTAACCATTAAAATAATTATCAAATACCCATTAATATTTTAAAACAACCCAAAACATAAACTATTAAACTCACTCAACATTATTATATAACCACAAACTAACACTTTCATCATAAACATAGCAGGTACTACTTGTACACTTGTATTTATAGACCTGCCTGATCGACAGCAATAAATAAATATTTGATGGAAGTGTTGCCAGGAATACCTGACAAGATAAACATAAAGAGTTATTGGTGTCCATGGCTATCAGTCCGGTAGTGATCAGGAAGACAAGAGAAGTCCCTCGATGGTCATTGCTCATGGTGCTATCAAACAAATTTATATTTTTAGGTAATATGTATCACTTGCATTTAGTCGCCTCTGTACTAAGCTCCATATATAATTGAGAGGTGGCAAATAATGACACAAATCATCCCTAGAGTGTAAACCACCATTCTCATTCCAAACATTCAGGGCAAATGGATAGCAGCCAGCTTTCTCTTGCTCTACTTGTGCTTTTAGTTTACTCTTATATACTATTTTCTCTGAAAAGAAGAACTTAGAACAGGTCCTATAAGGGTCCTGTTATCTATCCCATAGTCGGTTTCGCCTACGAAATCATTAGAAATTGCCATAGGTTTCTGTAATGGCTCACAAAAACACTCCAAAAAATGGAAGAGCTTAACCAGCCGATGCGTTGTAAACAACCGGCTGGTCGACATCCCGTATGGCCTCCACTTCCCAGATGAATCAGCGACTGCAACCTGTACGGCAACAATGGTGGTAGTCGACTATGTCTGTTAACTGTCTAGTTGGAGTCAACTGGTGGGTCAACATTGAAATGCCGTACAGCCGGTCGGCACAACTCACCGACTGTTTATGGCTGGCACCAAAAAATGCCAACGAAGACCTTTGTGACCAAATGACCCAGCGGAGTAATGGATATCTATACTGAAGATCCTGCAAACGTAGAGCATATACTCAAAACCAACTTTGAAAACTATCCCAAGGGAGAACGGTTCACCTTTCTTCTCCACGATTTCCTTGGCCAAGGCATCTTCAATGTCGACGGATGTAATGTCCCTTACCTGACTTGCCCTAGAATTTGCTTGTGAATTAGGTTTAGGGTTTCTTCTCTTTTAAAGGGGTAACCTTGGGTTGAATAGATCACACATTATTTTGAATCAGTACCTGCAGCATCATGTATATTCAAGTCCATATTGCTGCATGTTAGTTTTAATATCTAGTATTCATCAGTCCAACATAAACACACTTGCAATTTGAAACACATAGGTAAAAGAAAAACATTCATGCTGTAGGGGGAGGTAAACACATAAGCCCTTAGTAGCCAAAGGCCTACCACAATCCTATTGCCCAATCCCTTGACTCGGGCTTATGGTGGCTGGTCCTTTTACCGAATCCCTCGTCTCGGGCCAAAGGGACATGTTACAATGTGGGACCCCCATCCCTCCATGATCCAAGCCCTTGACTTAGGCCAAAGGGGCATAACGCCCAATCCTGGTCTCGGGCCTATGGGGACGGAACCTAGATGGTGTTTTTAGGCAATCTACTAAGGTCTATGCATTCCCTCTCCTGGTTGAATTCATAAAATGCAATACATGTAGTTTCCACACACATTTCAAAACATACAATTTGCCTTTATTATTATAGTGTCCCTTTTTGTCTGTTGTGACTCTTCTTGAGTCAGTCTCATGCCTATTCTTTAATATTTATATATTATAGTATTTGTTATAATATTAATAATATCTCTATATTATATTATTACATATTTTATTAATAGTATTTTATATATATATATATATTTGATTGCTCGCCAGCACTTGAATTTTATTGTTATTTTATTATTAACATAACTATTTAATATATTACTTATTCATTATCATTATAATATTACAATTATATATATATATATATATATATATATATATATATATATATATATATATATATATATATATATATATTATTGTTATTATCATAGCATTATTATTATATTTTTATCATGAATATAAATTTTAATAATGTTTAATCGTACCGATACTGATACCGATACCGATCTCTATCAGGCCATCACATCCTTTATCTACTATATATATTATATTTATTTATTTATTTTTACTAGAATCATTCTTCTCATTTGCTGCTGATGTAGATATCTCTATATATTAATTTATGTTGTCTTTCCTTTTATATTTTCTTCCCCTGATGATTTCCTTCTATCTCACAACCTTTATTTATTTCCCTTTCAAGGGATATGATCGAAGAGGTATGTCTCTTATTATTTTTACCTCTTATTATTTTTATTACTTTATATTAATTCCTTTTTGTGGTAAAACTAGTTCTAACCATACGTAACTTTGTTATCATAAGAGGATAGGTTAAAATATATTTATTTATTTTATTTATATGTATATTATATCATTTATATTATAATAAATGATATATTATATATTTTATATTATTTATACTATATCATTTATATTATAATAAATGATATATGATTTATATTATATTATTTGTTTTTATATTAATAAGTATATTTGTATTTATATTATTATAATGTATGTAATTATTTCTATCATCCAAAATAATATTTTAGAAACCATCTTTATTATGTTCAAATCTGTACTTTTAACAGTGTCTTTTAACAGTGTCTAGATATGGGGACATGACAACCCTCCCCACTCATGCCATTTCAAGCTATAGGTTATAGAGATATTTTAACTATTTTATTTTACTATTTCATTTAGTATATTTACTTAATGTAAGTTTAAGAGTTATTTTATTCTTATTTATTTTTTACCTTATTTACTCATTACTTATTACATATTTGTAATTTTAATTTATTTATTTTTTGTTGCATCATAACATATTGAGTAACTTTTAATTTTTTAATGTTACATATATATATTTAAAATATTTTAACAATGTATTAAACACCATTATTTTTTTATTTTTATTTATTTTTAACTATTATTCACAGGATGGCAGGATCACTGCTCTGATACCATTGTAATGTCCTTTACCTGACTTGCCCTAGAATTCGCTTGTGAATTAGGTGTAGGGTTTCTTCTCTTTTAAAGGGGGTAACCTTGGGTTGAATAGATCACACATTATTTTGAATTAGCACCTGCAGCATCATGTATATTCAAGTCCATATTGCTACATGTTAGTTTTAATATCTAGTATTCATCAGTCCAACATTAACACACTTGCAATTTGAAACACATAGGTAAAAGAAAAACATTCATGCTGCAGGGGGAGGTAAACACATAAGCCCTTAGTAGCCAAAGGCCTACCACAATCTTATTGCCCAATCCCTTGACTCGGGCTTATGGTGGCTGGTCCTTTTGCCGAATCCCTCGTCTCGGGCCAAAGGGGCATGTTACAGTGTGTGACCCCCATCCCTCCATGATCCAATCCCTTGACTTAGGCCAAAGGGGCATAATGCCCAATCCTGGTCTTAGGCCTATGGGGACAGAACCTAGATGGTGTTTTTAGGCAATCTACTAAGGTCTATGCATTCCCTCTCCTGGTTGAATTCATAAAATGCAATACATGTAGTTTCCACACACATTTCAAGACATACAATTTGCTTTTATTATTATAGTGTCCCTTTTTGTCTGTTGTGACTTTTCTTGAATCAGTCTCATGCCTATTCTTTAATATTTATATAATATAGTATTTGTTATAATATTAATAATATCTCTATATTATATTATTACATATTTTATTAATAGTATTATATATATATGATTGCTCGCCAGCACTTGAATTTTATTGTTATTTTATTATTAACATAACTATTTAATATATTACTTATTCATTATCATTATAATATTACAATTATATATATTATTGTTATTATCATAGCATTATTATTATATTTTTATCATGAATATAAATTTTAATAATGTTTAATCGTATCTCTATCAGGCCATCACATCCTTTATCTACTATATATATTATATTTATTTATTTATTTTTAGTAGAATCATTCTTCTCATTTGCTGTTGATGTAGATATCTCTACATATTAATTTATGTTGTCTTTCCTTTTATATTTTCTTCCCTTGATGATTTCCTTCTATCTCACAACCTTTATTTATTTCCCTTTCAAGGGATATGTTCGAAGAGGTATGTCTCTTATTATTTTTATTACTTTATATTAATTCCCTTTTGTGGTAAAACTAGTTCTAACCATACGTAACTCTGTTATCATAAGAGGATAGGTTAAAAGATGTTTATTTATTTTATTTATATTTATATTATATCATTTATATTATAATAAATGATATATTATATATTTTATATTATTTATACTATATCATTTATATCATTTATATCATAATAAATGATATATGATTTATATTATATTATTTGTTTTTATATTATAAAGTAAGATAATTATAAGTATATTTGTATTTATATTATTATAATGTATGTAATTATTTCTATCATCCAAAATAATATTTTAGAAACGATCTTTATTATGTTCAAATCTGTACTTTTAACAGTGTCTGGATATAGGGACATGACAATGGAGAACTGTGCAAAATACAGAGGAAGACCGCCAGCTATGAGTTCAATACCAAATCTCTGAGAAGCTTCATGGTAGAGATGGGGCAGTGGGAGATTCGGAATCGCCTCTTGCCAGTGCTGTCAAGCGCATGCAAAACAGGCAAGTCTTTAGATTTGAAAGACATTTTGCAGAGGTTTGGATTTGACAATATTTGCAGGGTTGCTTTTGGGGTGGATCCCGCCTGCCTACTCCCCTCCATGCCCACTTCACTATTTGCAGAGGCTTTTCACGATGCCACAGACATTAGCGCTGGTAGGTTCTTCTATGCTATTCCCTTTTTGTGGAGAGTCAAGCGCATGCTTAACATTGGTTCTGAAAGGCGCTTACGCGGAGCACTTAAAGTAGTGGACGAATTTACTTTGGAAGTGGTAAGTTCTAGAAGGAAGCAGATCTCGGGGGAGGCTCTGAAAGAAATGATCTGCTTTCTAGGTTCATATCACTTCTTTTAGATAATTCAAATCAATTCGAGGATGAAGTTTATGTTGAAGATGATAAAAAATTCAGTGGTACGATAGATATTTTTTTGAAGGAAATGGTGGTGAGCTTTATGTTGGCAGGCAGAGATAGTACATCCGTTGCTCTCACATGGTTTTTCTGGCTGCTCTCGTCTCACCCGACGGTGGAGGAAGCCATTTACACTGAAATCTTACACATCTTGGCTAAGAGATCACAACCCCCAGCAGTTGATGAAGAAGGGATTGCTTTCAGCTTTGCAGAATTGAAGGATATGCAATATCTGCATGCTGCTCTATGTGAGTCAATGCGGCTCTACCCTCCTGTGCCTATTGATACTAAATATGTCTCCATAGATGATGTTTTACCAGACGGGACTTGTGTGAGGAAAGGATGGAATTTGAGTTACAGTAGTTATTCCATGGGCAGGATGGAAAATATTTGGGGTAGTGATTGTTTGCAGTTCAAGCCTGAGAGATGGTTAAAAAACAGGGAATTTGTGGGAGAAAATCCATATAAATTTTCAGTATTTCATGGGGGTCCTCGAATATGTCTTGGTAAAGAGATGGCATTCATACAGATGAAATCAGTTGTGGCTTCTATTGTTCATGGTTTCAGTTTTAAGATAGAAGATGGGACTACGCGTCCCGATTATGTGGTGTCGTTGACTATGCGCATGAGAGGAGGGTTACCTGTTACAGTAACATGTCGCTGACGCACCAAGTCTGGTTGGTACCTTGATGTGTCGCATGTAAGGAATGTCTAGTAAAGTTACCAATGACATGATTAGACTGCTTGTAGTGTTATCTTTACTCTTCGTGTGATATATTAGTTGTATCAATTAATGTAGCAATCATCGAGGTTGGATCCGTAGTTAAACACGGCCCAGAATAGGCACCGGCTAGTTTTTGCCATTAAGTTTGTTGGGAAAGTTTGGTACATTTTTAAGATATTGAAGTTGATAAAATTAAGTTTATTGAATACATGTTGGACAAGTGATGTGTGCAACCTAGTACTTGTATTTGATTTGTAATATTCAACTCTTTTTAATATGATTTGTCTCTACACCCTCACTGCCCCGGGACATCCCTACTTAAAACACAAGTTTCAGTTGCTTACTTTGAACCAGTTGATCCAATTGTTTACTCAGCAGCAACCTACAAAAATGGAAAAGAGGGGGGCAAAGGGATTTAAAATTGAAATGTAGAATGTGGTTGAAATTGAGAAGCTCCTTGAATGATATTTGTACGTCTAACTCTAAATACATGTCATTTGTCAACTAGATACTATCTACATAGTTATTTGGATTATGCATTATTGTTTTAGCTTGTGTTTGTTACGATTACAAGTTGTATCGAGTGTCCAATATCTTCTATATTGTTGGAAAGAGTCTTTTGGTGTACTACAAGCTGGTGTAAGATCTACATGTCTATCCATTTTGTGCATAACCTGCCATATACTGTTTGATGGGAAAGGCTGACAATGAGAATTGTTTGTCAATGCCGGATGTGAATGGTCTTTAAGAGGGATCTGTAGGTGCTAAGGTATAACATATGAGATTTTAAGAACTCATCTGACATGTGTGGCATATAGACTATTATTAATGTATATAAAAAAGGTTATTTGAAACTAGACGGTCTTACTGAATTTCTGATGCTGAATGTATAATTGGCAATTTTTTCAAGTCTCCACCATCATGTTTAAACTGTTGGTAAATAATGGTGATGGAAGTTATGACTCAACAAAATTAACCTTTAAAAAAATATTTCGTGAGGTAGGTATTTACACTTCACAAATCGTTTGTGTAATGAGTAACCCAAGTGTTTTTTTTAATTTGCTTCTAAATGATATAATGGATTTGGCACATAGAGTGCCTCATTTTTACGCCATTCATGGTGTTCTGAGTACCTTCTGATATAAACACCTCTTGGGTTGTTATTCTTTGCTTCTATTTTAATCCTATGATTTTGGATCTCTAATCTCTCCAAAAAATTGTCTGTACAAGGTCCTTTTGTAATGCTAGCATAAAGAGAATTCAATTATGTGTAAGTATAAAAAGGGTTAAACCGTCATTAGCTATTGGTGGAAACCCATGGAGTTGCTTCAGTTCCATGCTAACTACCCTAATGAGTGTAGCAGAGCAAAGAAGACAGCATGGCATCTTTCACTCTCGTTACTGCCAATTGGAATCCCGAATTCTATTTTAAGTTAAACCGTCATTAGCTATTAGTTCTTTAAAGACTAAATCATCTATATGAAGCATATTATATAGCTGATCTACAGGTTTCTACAAATCTAGTTTGAATTTTGTTGTGTTGATAAAAAAGCTCCTTGTTTTGTTTCTAGAAACTTGAGATTGGGTTTATTTCTACTGAAGCTTTTGCTTTTAAATTTTAGATTTAATAGCAAGAGGCCATTCATGTACATGTAAATTTAGAATGTCTTTTTCCCCTTGAAACATCTTCATATTATAGGTTTTTGGTGGAAACCCATGGAGTTGCTTCAGTTCCATGCTAATGTTTTTGTTAGTTGCCATTGCACCAAAAGATCGACCTGTTAATGCCCGATACAACCACTTGACTTAACAAGCATGGGAGGCGGTTAAGCCCTTGTCACAAACCACCGCAGCGCAGCACTGAACAAGGAGACCAAGGGCCACACCTTGCAACAATCCCCCCTCCAACACGGGGTTTGAACCCGTGACCTCGGCTTTGATACCAACTGTTAGTTGCCGTTGCACCAAAAGATCGACATGTTAATGCCCGATACAACCACTTGACTTAACAAGCACGGGAGGCGGTTAAGCCCTTGTCACAAACCACCGCAGCGCAGCGCTGAACAAGGAGACCAAGGGCCACACCTTGCAATAGTTTTTAGTGTTAGAAATTTTTTAGTGGAGATGAATACATGTGTATATGTTTGTTTTTGTAGCTAGCAAGAACAATCAATCATTATTGTTGTGTCATTATCTTATTGTCAATTGCAATTGGAAATAATTTTGTAACAATTTAAAAAAAATCTCTCTCAAAATAATGGTAAATGTTTTCCTAGTTGAACAATAGCCAAAAATAGCATTGAGCATCAAATTTAATTATTTTTCTTGATGGACCTAATATTGTTTGAGATCTCATTCTAATAACAATTATGTTAATATAACTACTTATCAAAGTGAGTTGGACCCATAAAGAGATAAAAGGAAGGGAAATGGATGGAGTTGTTATTATGATAGGATTCACATTAGCCATAATGGTCTACAATACAACATTTAATAAGAATTCATATTCTTATTCACAAAGTGCGATAGATAGTCTTAATAAGTATGAAGTGGGAGGAATATTTGATATTCCCAAGGTATGCATGCTAGAGGAGAAAGAAGTAACAACCATAATGGTGGATGATATTGATGGTATTGATTAAAGGGATGTTGAAGTTCTATTATCCTCAAGATGCAACATTATGATTGACACAAGCATCTCCTTCTCCACTTACAAGGCAAACGAATCAAAGAATATGTGTTTGGGGAAAGTTATTTAGTCCAAAAAATGTAGTAAGAGAGCGATTATGATAATCCTCCATTAGTTACAATTTGAAGGTATGATTTTTCTATCTTTACAAGGTTTTTCTTTAATTCACAACTTGATTCTCTTTATAAACTCTTTCATATGAAGGATTCCACAACAACTTGGAGAGCTCAAAGAGTTGAGTATATTAGACCTTAGCACTAACTTGCTCCTAGGTGTCATTCCAAAATTTTTAGCCAATTGTACATGTCTTCAATGGATTGGATTTGCACAAAAATAGTGGATGGGGGCTAATAGAATTTTGTTGCTCGGCAAAGCTACAAGTCATCATCATCTCTAACATCCTTTAAAAGGAAGCATCCCAAATTCTCTGAGTAATTGAATGTCTCTCTAGATATTAGAGATTGGCTACAATAATCTCATGGGTTTAATCCTTTTTGCAATGGGTTTACTAAAGAATCTATTATATCTATACATCAGAGTCACCTTGCTCATCACTCACATCCCTCCTCTCAGTAATTGTACTAAATTTTCCTATAGATCTTTATCACAACTTGTTAGAAAGTATTGTTCTTAATTGGGCATGCCTCGATCAAAGGGCCTTTCCCCCAACTACAATCAGTTAAGAGACAATTTTCCTCCACGTTTGGGTATTTGTTCTTTTGATTTAGGCCTTACCTTTGGGGTTTAATTTGCAATTGTCTAGCAATATACCAACTGAATTAGGGAATTTAAGAATGATTTCTACATTATCAGTCTATAGCTCATCAGGGATAACTTTAAGAACCCCCCGTTAGAGAAGGTGTAAAAACCTAGCGAATCATGTATACGTCCTGAGAAAAATATTAATTTTCTTGGCAAATTTTTTCATTTTTCAGGGGAAAAGAATCTCAATTGGTGAATCTTTTGTAATCACTAGAAGTCTGTGGAAAATCCTGGTGAATTGTATTTTTTTAAAACCAATAAAATATTTTCATTGGCGATTCAAACCTATTTTCAAACCAATAAAATATTTTCATTGGTGATTAAAACCTATTTTCAAACCAGTAAAATATTTCCATTGGCGAATTAAACATGTTTTCAAACCAATAAAATATTTCTGTGGGCGAATTAAACCTGTATTCTAAATAAAAAAAAAAATTTGTTGGTGATTAAAACCTATTTTCAAACCCCCAAAAATAATTTCATTAGAAAATTAAACCTATTTTCAAACCAATAAAAAAAATCATTGGTGAATTAAATATAATTTCAAACCAATAAAAAATTCATTGGTGAAATAAACTGTTATGCCAATAAAAAATTATATTGTGGGTGGTGAAAATATCAAATGCTACATATTGTTCTATTCTGGGAGAAATTTTCCGCACATCCAAATTCCTTCATAAAGTGTTCGGAATGGGGACAAGTGTCAACATATTTATTATGTCTGAAGCAAGATGTTAGCACAAATTAATATAATCGATGACCATTCGATGAATTTTTGATGGACGACTGTAGTTGCATTCCAATAGAAAATGTCTGAAACACTAGACTTGCAAATTCAAACCTCTAGAATAACACTAGAACTGTTAGATTTCCAAATATCAATGGTTGACATTTCATATGAGAAACATAGCTTTTAACCCTCTGCATTATAATCTTCAACAATTGTTGATTACATTGTTGTATATGCTACTATTGTCAATATGTTATTAAGCATTGCCATTGAGTTGAGAGATGAATCACTGAGTACATGTTTAACACAATTAAAATATGAAATTATTAATAATATATTAATTTATTCAATCCGATGCATAATTTCAAATTTTCAAGGAATACAATATAAACTATCAAATACAATATAAAATATCAACTACAGTTTGAAATATAAAATTCTTGGTAATCCTCAACTGGTTAAATTTGGGTTGTTAGGTCTGCAACCTAGGGCTTTCTAAAACCCTATTATCCTAAAACCCTTCAACTTCATCGACAAGAGCGACAACAACATGCATTGATGGGAGGTTGACATATCGGTGGGACAACATTCAAAGTCACTTTGATGTTCTGACAAGTAGTAGTGAATAGTTGTGTAGAACTCCTGCTGGAGGGAGATACTCATATTGCTGGGACAATATTCTAAGTCCCCTCAACATCCCGATGGAAGGCAGGTATTCTCAACTTCATCGACGGAAGTGACAACAGTATGTTTTATTGTTGACATCGTTCACTTTTTTACCGATCTTTAAGTTATGACTTATGGGTATCGATGTTGTGAGTCCCACGTCCCCTTTTGCTAGGAAGTGGGAAGTACCCCTTCAATATTTTGTTAAGCTAATGTTATTTACTATTTCAAATGTTTTATTCACATGACATTGAGACCGCCCTCTATCCCTCTGGCTTCAGTAGTGTTTAGATCTACAACAGCGGCATAGCGGGGAACAGTCCAGATTAAGTCTTGGCCCATCAACTTGCATGCTATTTAACCTCCTTAGTCATTTGCCTAGCAGCTTAAATTTTTTATCATCAGATGGTTAAGATTAAAACATCTTATCGCATATCTGCCCATGTGCTTTATAATTCCTTTAAGTAGCTCACTATTTAAAACCCAATGCAACTCCTTTGAAATACTTGACAAAATATTTCATGTCTTCTAAAGTCTCTTCAATGGTCTAGATGAAGACACGTTTCATCTCCTCGCTATCCCTCTAAGAGATGAAAGTTTTTGGTGGCCCCCCCGCGGGCTAGCGAGGAATGACCCAAATTGACTCTAATCTTTAGATCACCACCACTGATTTTCAATGCTTTGATGTTCAATGCCTATAGTGGATGATGGGTTCCACTTTAATAGGCAACAAGTGTCACTAGCCTGCTATCCCTTTGGATTTCTTAAATCATTATTTTATTAAAGCGGGCTGGTGGGAAGCGGTCTAGATTCAATCTGTGAGATTCAACAGCTCCCATTAATGTTCAGATATGCACATACAAATTGTTAGTGACTTAAAAGAGGACATCCCTAGGTTGACGGGATAAAGGGACATAAAAACTTTGGGGGTCAAGACTTAAGATAAAAGATGAAATATTTAACCCCTTTAAACATTTTGACACATAATGTTCCCAACTAAGTGGTGACAAATGAGAAAACGCAAAGGGGTTGGTAATACTGACGGATTTGATGGCTTAAGTGTGAACTTCGATGACCGGGAATCGACGGTAACAAGTCAACTTAAAATTATAATGCAAAAGGCTAAAAGGTTAGGTTTATGTATGAAATGAAGATAAACCCTAAACCATAAGCCTAAAACACTAACCAACGGATCAAATGGTCTATTGTAGGAGTATATTTCATTTTCTGACATAGTTGCAAATAAGGCACTGATTGAAATAATTCATAAACTATGAAAAATGATGCAGAATCACATATCAAATCAAAAACCAAAATTCTACTTTACTGTAGATTTTATGTTTTATGCACAAATCAATGCTAGCAAGGAAATATTCAGCATTGAGTTGAATGATGAATCATTGAGTACATGTAAAACTTATCAGTATGACACAATTAAAATATGAAATAATTAATAATATGTTAATATATTAAATTTGATTCACAATTTCAAGGAATAAAATATAAAATATCATCAACTACAATTTTGGAATATGATTCATGAAATGTTGTATAAATACCTAAAAACTGCTAATGCACTTCCATTTGCCAAATCAAGTCAGGGTCCTCAAACTGATGTTCAGATAAAGTAAAAGAGTCATCTTGATTCTAAGTCTGGTCTTCATTTTCTTCGTCTTGATTTTGAGTCTCAAATTCATCATCAATTTCAAGGATCCAACTCCAACTTCCAAAATCTGAATCAAGAGCTCACAAGTTCAGAACTGAACAAAATGTGTAAGAATAAATTTGAGTTTCGATTGTATTTATATCAATCCATATTTGGGAAATTCTGTGGGATTTTTAAATGGTATATAAAAAATTTGGCAAATCTCACGTGATTATATAGGGAATACATTTAAGTGTTTGTGAATTAAACCTCAACGGAGTACATACTTTGTAATTTCCAAGGCAAATATGGCCCTATGATTAGCACGGAGGTGTCATGGCAATTGGCAAAATGTGTCCTCAATTGTAATTATTTTTTAATGTTATTGGAGAAATGGGCCCTCATAAGCAACTAGTTGTAAATTTTAATTGGCAAAATGGGTCCTCATGCGTAGTGACCATTTAATGGCATTGGCGAAACGTGTCTTGATACACAATATTGTTTCAATAGTATTGGTGAATATATAGGTGATTTAGTACTTACTTTTGAGATTCCAGGTGAAAATATTAGTTGGCCCATTTGAAATGTGTAGTTTCGAAACATGTCTTGATACACAATATTGTTTTAATAGTATTGGCAAATATATAGGTGATTTAGTACTTACTTTTGAGATTCTAGGTGAAAATATTAGTTGGCCCATTTGAAATGCATAGTTTGTTATGGAGAAAATATTACTTAATTGATTCTCATAAAATAAATCAATGGCGAATGGATATGCATTCGACTGATAATATGTAAAATCTGAGCGCTTTGGCCATCCTGTTGAATGCGATTTACTCACCATTTGTGATTTGGCCAATCTACGATATTCATCAATTGGTGAATATTCACCACTACAAAAATCTCTGATGGCTCAGGGAATCTAGCAATGTGTAATGCATTAAAAAATCAACATAGCCGCATTGTGGGTGTGGGATTTAGAATGGGAATGGAAATGATGATAATGTGGGTGTTTGACATTGGTGGTATTGATATTAGGAGGTAGAGAAACAAGGGTAGAAGTGGGAGTCCTCATGGAAATGAAATCTACATTGGACCCAAGTGGAGAGATACTATTTGCATGGGTGCAATGGGTCTTTTGAGGGAATTGCCTATAATGAGTGTGGCTAGGTGAAAAATATTTCATTGGGCTATGGATTATTAGGTTCCATTCCCTAGTAGTTGGCTAGTTGAAGTGTCTTAGTGGGATTTATTTGCATTATAACAGTCTTCAAGGTGAAATACCAAAAGAGATGTTGAACTTGATAGAGCTGTGGGCCTCTATTTGAATATAAATATGATATCAGAGTTTATTCCCAAGGAACTAGGTTCTGTCTAACTTGTAAGGCACTCAAACAAACTTGTACCTATTTCTATATTTGGTTTTTCTATATTTTACTCAGTGAGCACCCAATTGAAGTTAACTTGGATTTTTATGCAATGTTACAATTGTGTTGCAATGGGTTGATAGGTCCTATACCAAAGGAGTTGGGGTCTCTAAAGAAGCTTAGTGTTCTTACAGTGTAGGACAATGATATGAGTGGACCAATACCATATTGTCTTGGAGGGTTGAACATGCTGACGAGGCTCAACCTCAGTTCAATTCCCTCTTTGGCCCCATTCTCAGAACTCTCTCAAGCCTACCTCAACTCATTGTGTTCATTGTGAGGAATAATAGTTTATCTAGAAATAATTAAAAACCTTACGAATTCACCATTCTCACATCCCACTCTTTTGAAAGATCTACCAATTTTAGGACTTGAACCACTCAAGTATTAATGCCTAACTCTATCTTCTTAGTTATGGACATTTTTAATTTAGACTTTCAACATATTTAAAGGCAAATGTTAATGAACTTTAAAAGTTAGATGTTAATTTATTTATTTTATTTAGAACACTTTAGTATTATATATTAAATATTATATTATATAAATAAAAATACATTTAATAGAAAGTTTATTATTGTAATGGTGAAAATTGTATAATTTATATTTTTTATTTTTATTTTGGGTTCACTTTGACTTTGTTGCCCTTTATGCAATGAAAAATGTATAAGTGGCATGATTTCTTTGAAATATGACACTTAATTCTAATATGTCTTAATCTCATTTACACTAATATGTTAGTCCACTTTGGGATATGCATAACCCACACCTTGTGTCAATTATTCATGTGACTTGTGGTGATCACCACAACTCCCACTCAAGATGGCATGGGCTTAAACAATCCATAAATCCTAGGGTCTTACACTTGACAAAGTGTCATTAAGCATAAAGGTAATTGATCATTAGGGTTTGGTGTTCACTACAATCTTTTATCTCAATCATAGCTAATCATAAGAGTGAATAAAGTGAGTGTAAGGGGTGTGCCTATCGATGCAATAAAACATATAAAAAATCAAAGACAATCACATTGTTCCACTCTTTTTCTCAATTTTTTTACACCATAAGGAGTTGAACCCACAGCCATGGATACATTAAGGTTCAAGAATGAGTGCAAATAATATGAGGGGTGTGCCTATCAATGCAACAAAACATACAAAAAATCAAAGACAATCACATTGTTCCACTCTTTTGCTCAAATATTTTACACCATAAGGAGTTGAACCCACAACCAATGGATACATTAAGGATCAAGAATGAGTGCAAATGAGATGAGGATTGGACTTGAACTTGTACAAGAAATGGATAAACTGAGGATCAAGAATGGCCCCATATGAATGAGTGCAAATGAGATTAAGATATATTAGAATTAAGTGTTATATTTCGAACAAATCATACCATTTATACATTTGTCATTGGATAAAGGGCAACAAAGTCAAAGTGAAGCCAAAATAAAAATGAAAAATACAAAGTATACAATTTTCACCCTTACAATTATAAACTTTCTAGTTCGAGTGATTCAAGTCCTAAATTTAGTAGATCTTTTGAAAGAGGATGTAATAATGGTGAAGTCATAAGGTTTTCGAGTTTGTACACTCGTGTAGATATCCATAATCTTTTCCTGAGGATTTGAATTTCCTTATTTTACACATTTCAAAATGTTATAATGATGAGACATATAATCTGATAGGATAGAACTTGAGGCAAAAGGCATAAGAATGCATTGGTAATAATTGAAATATTGAAATGACAATCATGGTGTGCAATTCATCAAATCCTTTGCTTCATGTTGTCATTGATGTGAACTTTGAACAATCCATAAATCCCATGGTCTAATAGTCAAAAGAACATCAATTGACATAAGATATATTGATCATTACGATGTGACAATTGCTAGAATGTTCTAGGTGTTGCATTATGTAGATCTATATACTTCCTTGAGCTTTAGCTACAAGTGATATGTCCATATACATGATAGTACATATCTCTCCCTGTGAAGGAAGGGAGAGGATTGTCTTCACACAATATCAATATACAAGATAGTACATATCTCTCCCTATGAAGGAAGGGAGAGGATTGTCTACACACAATATTAATATTAGATTATTATACACTTTAATTAACAATGTATTTCCCCCCTCCCACTACACACTATGTTCAATGACTTTTATTGCCAAAAAAAATAATGTCTAAATTTCATTGTGATTTGTGACTTTTATTACCACTCATTCCATCTAGCTATTGGCATACCCATTACACATTAAGTACGATTGCTACTAAATATATAACACTTTTTTTATTGAAAGAATGCAATAGTACAAAGATAATGGCCAAAAAGAGCAGTAGAAGATAAAACCTAATACATACAGAACAAGAACAATGCTATTACAAACATGGTAAAAACCACAGACCCAAACTGGGCAGCAAAATACCATCCAATGCAGGGGAATACATCACAGAGTCAGCAACCAAACCACAAAAGATAATCATGTTACAGAACGATTGAAAACCAATGGACAAAAAATGTGCATCCCCTAGTGCAGTAATGGCAGTTGTCATTGTGTAGGTTATCTGTAGAGGCAGTCACTAGGCAAAGTGATTGGCAGAAAAAGTTTCATAGGCCCTATGATCTCAGACTTGTTAGAGCTTTTTATCTACTTGAAGAGAAGCCCATATTTTAGAAGATTATGCTGCATTACAAGTTTAACAAGTCTCCACAGCATAAGGTGATAATCAACAAAAAGACAAAAGAAAAAGTTCCACTGCCTTGAAACAGTGTACCTTGCAGCTACTGTAAGAGGTTAGGCTCAGGTTACTTCCTTTTCTATGACCATTTTAGCAATAAGATTACTATTTCTTCTATTTAATACATCCTGTTGCATGGTAAAAGAAGCCACAGACTAAACTGTAGACTACGCGAGATGTCTAGGAGCACAGAGCAGCGAAATACAATCTACAGCTCTGAGTAAACATAGTTTAGAAACCATAGAGACGACCCATACAGATCAACAGCAGAAGCCTGTAAATCTCAGCAAGTTACAAAAGGCAGTCAAAAGACTACAATAAAGATACAAAAAACTGAAATAGAGCTGTTTTGCAGCTGTTAACAATGCGTTGGAAACAGGCTAGCAATGCATACTGTCACATAGCAACACCAAGTGTATCAAACTGCCACCACTGAAGACTGTCCAGGAGCACAGGAGCACAGAGCAAGCACAGATCCAAGGCTGGATCAATAAACAAGCTACAGAACCAGTAAAAACTTCCCAGCAACCAAATGTAATGCCGTCCCATTAAACCGAACACTGAACAACCATAGAGATCAACATAAAAAGCTTGAAATTGTCCATCCACATCAAACAATGATGAACAAGTTACAACACAAAACCACGAACAAAAACAAGAGCCAAGGAATTGCAAAGGTAGAATAAACTTATCAAGCTTTGGATCCAGGTTTCTTGTTTTCTGAAGATGCAGCAATGATGTGTGAAAAGACAAAATTGATCACCCATATTCACTTTTTTCTTTGAATCTACACCACCCAGACCTCTTTGAAACTGTGCAAATAGAGAAATGATTTGAAGGAACACATCAGAGTAAATCCTTACCATACCTGCTTCCTGATGATAAACGGAATTAGAAAAGACTGCCATGCATCTAATTTTCCAAATATGAAAGAGAATAACTTGTCTGATAGAATTAGCAATAAGATTATTAGGCCCACCCCTAGCAGAGCTTCTTTCGAATTCAATTGATGTTCAAAAATTGCAGGAAGATCTTTATAAATAGTCTTCCAAATCTTTTTAATAGTCAAGCATTCCCAAAAAATATGTTTCATACTTTCATTTATATTGCAAAAAGGACATTTGGGAGGCTGGATCAAAAATACATTTCAATCTGTCAAAAATAGGCAGTTTATAATGCAAGATTTTCCAAGTCAAAACCTGCACATTCATATCAATTTTAGAATTCCAAATTTGAGTAGACAATTTATTCCAATATTTCTCACTAAATCTGCAATTCCACTTAGCATTCAAGCGTGGATTTAATAGTAAACATGGAAGAAGTTGACTATAAGTTTTCTTTAAGGGAAATGTAGTAAAGTGATGAGAGGCAAGCCATTGCCAGTCCCTAAGAAAGGTATAGGAAGTAGTGGTGCACATTTTAACAGACAACTCCAGAGGAATCAAGGACTGAACAAAAATAAGAAAATGTTCCCAATGATTATTTAGCCCAAATCAAAGCTTAATAGCTTGCCAAGGAGCCCAACTTAGCAAGTTAAAATCCCAAATATCATTGACATGATGAATTCCTTTCTTAAACAAATAATGTGCTTGTTTGGGAAAGCTTACAACAAGAGGTTGACCATGGTATTGAATCTGTTTATTCCACCATAAAGATGATGAACCAAAGCTAAAGCCATGTTGAAGAGATGATCCTTTCCACTCAAGTAGATGGAAAACTTACTACCAAGCCTTCCAAAAAGATTGAAGAGGAGGTGAAGCTTTGATCTTAAAACATGGAGCCATGAGAATCTTGTCTCACAAATTAACAAGTTGTCACTTGCCTTTAACAGAGGCAGAATTAATTCTATGACAAACCAACACTTTCCAAGGTTCATCTCCTTGTATAGACCTAATTATCCATTTGGTAGATAAGCAAATTCCTTGAGTCCTCAAACCAATCAGTCCAAGACCTCCTTTATGTTTGAGTTGAATGCAATGTCTCCAAGAGGAGTATTTAAAACTAGCTTTACCATCCCATTTAGACCACAAGAATTGTGAATGATTCTGTTCACATCTTCATAACCTTTGTTGGAAGGCATCCAAAAAGAAGAATAATAAACATGGGTGGCTATGAAAATTTTATTAACAACTTGGATTTTTCCTACTAAAGATAAAAATTTATTTCCCCAATTAAATTTTTTTGACTTGAGTCTATCTAAGAACCACCTCCACATATCAGTGAGAGAAACACCCAAACCAAAAGGAATCCTAAGGTATCTAGTGATTTCTCCATGTTTGATTTATCTCCATTATTTAGGAATCCATTGAGGAACAAAGCTTGATTGAGTCATTAAAAATTAAGTTTTGTTATGAGCAAGCTAAGAACCTGAAACAACACAATATAGATCTAAGATTTCCATGGCATGGTTGATCTCCTCCTCAGAGTTTTGCAAGAACAACATGATATCATCAACAAAATGCAAGTTAATGACCGTTGTATTTTGAGGGATTAAAAATCCTGAAATAAACTTCATCTAATGAGCTTTATGCAGCAAATATCCCAATGCATCTTTTGTAAGATAAAGGAATGGTGATAGCAGGCATCCCTATTGGATAGAACATTGTAGAGGGAATGTGCCAGTCATAGATTGATTAATCAAAATTTGAGCAATAACATCCTTAAACAACATTTGAACATGAGCTCAAATTTTGGGTCCAAAACCAAGCCATTGCAACATCTTAAGGATAAAACTCCATCAAATTCAGTCGTAGGCCTTGCCAAAATCTAGCTTAATTAAAAGAGCATCTTGATATGACTATTGAGCCCATTCAACAATTTGCCAAACAAGAAAAAGATTGTCAAGAATGTATCAAACTCCAAGAAAACTCATTTGTTTGTGTCTTACAATATCTTGAACCACATGTTTGATATGGATAGCCAAAGCTTTAGCTATTATTTTATAAGAGGTATTGAGAAGGGTAATTGGTCTCCATCCGGAAATGGTGTCTTCCCTTTTCCCTTTTGGTAAGAGTTTAACAAGACCCCTATTTATGTTGGGACCTAAAGAACCTTGCTCAAAGGCTTCCAAATAAAGTGAATAAAAATCATCCTTGATATATGTGGCCACATAGCTTGATAGAACTCCACTGGAAGCCCATCGATACCCAAGCTCTTATGAGAAGCCATAGAAAATAAAGCATGTTCAAGCTCTTCCGGGAAAAGGAGCTGATCTAGGAAGTGACTATAACCAAGATCAATTCTATTAGGGATATATTTTTCAACCATCTCCTCCAATATGGATTGAATGTCATTCCATTGACTGTCTTTGAAAAGAGTCTCATAAAATTTCTGAAATATTAGACTTATCTCAGTAGGATTCGTATGAAGATTATCAAACTTATCCCTTATAGCACAAATTCTTTCTTTTTTATGTTTATAGTGAAGAAAATTAAAGAAATATTTAGATCCTTTATTCCCTTCCTTTATTGAATGTAATCTGGCTCTAATCTTGGTCCCTTGCCCTTTATAGTGATCAATTTGATGCAACTGTGTTTTTATAGCAGCAATAGAAGTTTGTAGATTAATATTATTAGGATCCATATTTAGTTTTTATCTAGCTTGTTCTAGCTTACCTTGGAGATATTTGTCTCTGCATTTGCATTGCCAAGCCATTTTTCTTCTAAAATCACGAAGAAAGGTAGTACACTATTCAATTATAGCACACAACCATTCTATCTTTGATTCACCTGCTTGTGGTTTTGGGAAAGACATCCACATTCCCATAAGGGTAGTCATACACTCCTTATTCTTAAGATGGGAAATATTAAGATTAAAGGGAAGTGAGGAGGTAATTTTTAAGTATGGACCAAAAGAGATAGTGCAGAAAATAGGTTAGTGATTTGACAAGGTAACTTAGAATAATCCACTTGAATATAATCACTAGAAGAGGCATTGACCAATGATAGATTAGGCGAGAGATAAAATCTATCTAACCTCCTAAGTTTTCTATCCTCACTTGATCTGTAGTTAGACCAAGTAAACCAATTACTGGCATGACTACTAAATTTTTCATGAATTAGATCAGCCAGTCCTAAAATATTATGACAATACAACCAGCTATTAAATTCATCATTTCTAAGTTTAAAAGAACTAGGCCAACTCTGATCAAAATGATGTTCCACCATATTAAAATCACCGCCAATGATCCAGTCAGTAATAGGAAGGGATTTGGCCATCTAGTCCCAAAGAGCAATTCGCTCTTTCACATTGTTAGAAGCATAAACAGAGGAAAAACCAATTGGCAGGCCATTGACAATGGTGAGGGCCCAAACACAACTATGTGAAGGGTCCTCACCCTTATCAATGACGAACTTAGAAATCCATGGTGCTATACCAATAATAGCCCCTCCTTTCCCATCTCTAAGAGAAGTATGCAAAAAAAAGTTTCCTATCATACATTTGATAGAGAAGCTTCAAGTCTATTATTGTCAATTTTAACTTCTTGTACAAATAAAATATCAAGTTTCCATTTAATAATAGTCTTCTTAACCTTATACTTGCGATGAGGGAGAGTATACCTCCTTACATTCCAAGAAACAATATTGAAATTCATGGTGTGGATGGAATATCAGGAGTGACCTCTTGTGGTAGCACACTAAAGCTATTAGTTATTTTAACTTGTTGGTCATTGCTTAATTGTTCAGCGGAAGAAAATGGAGGAGATCTAGACCTTTGTCATGAAGAAGGTGGAGGGGAAATGGAGTTAAGTGCATGATGGATTGAGGACTTGCCATCACATGACTGAGAAGGATTGTTAGAATGGGAGGGAGACTTGGATGTCTCTTTCCTTTTTCTAACCATTCTCCAACCATTAGTCATAACAACATCCTTATAAGGAGAAGATTGAACTCGAGGCACCTCCGAAGAAATGTGGGAAGCTAGTTGCAAAGACAGGGGAGATTGGGGTGGAGGGGGTGAAGGAGAAGAAGGGGTAGTGGTATGTGGAGGAATAGGATGAGAAGGGTTATTTGCATGCTGATTATTGTGGGTAGAAGATAAGGGAACTTACTAGAGGCTATTCCATTTCAAAACCCAAACCAATTAACTTAACACTTTCAAGTAATGGATTGATTAAATCCATTTCCACACACACTCTAGGATGCACTCTCAGAATGGCAAATTTATCAGAACTTGGCTTGCACCAAATGACTCTGCCCAACTGGGCCACAATATCTTTCAAGAATGGTCTAAAGGCAAGATTTAAGTATGGCAGTTCTATCCACATTGGGTATTGAGAATGAGATGGTCCTTCAAGGTGGAAATCAAACCTCCATGCCTAAAGGTAGCAAATCTACCTGCAAATCATCCATGTTGCATATTGGAGAACAACTTGTGCATGGTCTACAGATCTAAACATACATGATATATAACTTTTCCTGAGTCCCCTTAAAAAGTCAATTTCCCAGCCTCTATTTTTAAATATAGAACACTTAACTTAAAACTATAAATATCTATACCTATCAACCATACAAAAAGCTATAAATATCTATACTAATCAACCATTTAGTAACCCCGATAAAGTAGGTAAATTGTAAAATTTTATGATTAGCTTCTACCGAACACAATGTACAAACATATGCATTCAATGTAAATGTTTGATGCATTTACGACATCTTAACAACAATCTGTATAAATTAGCATTTTGAAAACAAAAATTATGCTGTAATAAAATGATCCTTCCCTGTTGAGTGTAGTAATAGTAGAATCCAAATTCTGCTATGACATGTTAGAAAAAACCTCTTTGATGGACGTCCATATTCTGTTTAAAACTCTCATATGCACAAGCGATGTTGGCACAAGTCTTGGCTTTAGATGGGTTATTTTCCATCATTTAAACATTTCAAATGTCTTTTCAACAAATCCAATTTGTATGTATGCAACAATGATGTCTTGAATGGTGTTTTGACTTCCTTCATACAATAACAATTCAAAGGTCTTCCATTTTAGGCTCAGACCCTATTGTGTAATTTGCAAATCAAAAAAATACATAATGATTCTTAGAAATTAATCGTACCCATAGTAAGCATTAATCTTCCAACAAAAAAAATGGTTGAAACCAAGGCCAAGTCAACAAAAATTACAACTATCAATTTCTAAAGGAGCTAAAACACAGGTAATTCTGGTAAACAATTTGAAAAAATGTTTGAAAGAGATATACATCTATAGTTTTGACAATCATAGAGCATATCTAGCTCATTTAATTTCATGCCATATTGGTTACATACAAAAGTACGTGTAAGATTGTAGGGCATTTGCAGATAGAAAGTTTACATCTTGATTGTGCTCAGGTGTAGGAGTGGTGTAGTAGTTTTAGCCTTTGGTTGTATCACCTTTTTTGTTTTCAAGTCTTGCTCTTAGCTTGTGTTGGCCTTCACATTTTGCAAATGCTTTAGGGTTCAAGTACTCATTTTAAGAGGAAAGACCTATTGTTCTTCCTAGCTAGAAACCAATCACCTCAAAATCTCAGGAAAAGAAACACCCAGGTTTGGATGTTGTGTTATAGATGTTCTTTTTAGTCATTAATAACTTAATTTATTTTGTCCATCTCCAACTTCTACATAGTTATTTTGCCTAAATAATAGGCCATGGAATTGTATTTGGACATTTCAGTCCACAAGTTTCCTTTCCTTCTCTTACCTAGTTCTTATGTTTTGTTTTGCTCTAACTATGACCGTTGTTGCTTTAGGGGAGGGCTTGTATTCAGTCTATGGCAAGGCTCTTGAAACCAATGATGCACTTGCTTAGACTTTCATCTCTAGCAAATTTTAAATCATCTCCTAGTACTTATCTATGACTACTATTAACTAGACTTAACTAACATGAAAACAAGGCTTCATTCATTTGATAATGAAAATGCAGGTGTAACTATCTCTAGCTACGAAAGGGATTTGTTACATTCACTTGCTCTCTTAAAGATATACTATATGCAGAGTTTGACCACAAGTAAGCTAGACCTCTACTATTTGTTTATTTTACACAACATTGTTGTATGAGAAGAACTCAAATTATTGTAGCCAGTGCAATAACTACACCTAAAATCATATACATGAATTTTTACAGGATTTCCATCGTTTAAATCCATAATGTTCTAAAGAAGAGTATCATAATCTGTTCACTAAATTTGACTGCTCTTTGCAATATAGATTATCAGAGACACAGGGTGCCTCTGATATCAAATAGTTCAATTCATGTTCTCACCTATCAAATATTTCCATTTAATTCAAGTTTTTGTATCCAAGATCTTGAAAGTGCTCCTTTAGTAGCACATTGCAATTCTTTGTGTTCATCATCTCGTCCAGCTACAATCCTTGCAAAAGTAGGTAAAAAATTGTCACTGCTCAAACAACACTCTTATACTATTTTATTATGCTAATGTTTGTAGAAGCTTTTATGCTTATTTCTGTGTATAACACTAGTTATTTTTTTAATTAATTTGATAGACTATTACTATTTCATTCTGTTATTGACCTTTGTAGTTTGCACTATAAACTTAAAATAAATTTGCACTATATACTTAAATTAAATTTGACTTTGTTAAGTAATGGATTGTTAACTAAAAATACTAAACAAATTTCTAGAATATGGCAAGTATGCTAGGAATTAATGCAGTCTACTCTTGCAGTGTGGTGCAACTTTCCTTATTGTTGTTCTACTATATGCATATCCATTGTTTATTGTGCCATGATTATGGCGTACAAGTGGTGCAGTTTCCTTCAGCTCACCCTCAAGGATTGAGGTGGTAGTTTAACAAAGGAAAGTAGTAATATGCTGATTATTTGATCAAATAGTATATTGCATATAATCTATAGTCAATCAGACTGCACTCCTGCACTCCAAATTTTTGATTTAATGTAAATGTATCAAGAGCATGATGTAATTCTTATTTAATATATTACATTTAATTTGTATTTTATATATTTAGATGTCACACTATAAATTTGCAATTTGATTTCTTAAACGTTTGCTATGCCTCTGCTCAATAGAAGAACTATTTAATGACAACCTATTTAGATCTAGTGTAGTATATAGTTTAATAACTTAAAAAACTAGTAAAACATTAATAGTTTTCAAAATTGAATTTAGCTTTGTCAGTTGACCTTCTCTATAAAACATGGAAACCTTTAAGAAACAAGTTTTGAATGAACACTTTGAGTCGAGGCCATCACAATTGGCACTACCTCAACTCAATCTATATTTAACCAAGATGCTATATTGACAGAATCGACCTGCCAGCATCCGGCAAGAACTTCACTACAATGCAGCCTTGTTTATTACGTAATCAACACCAAATAAGTAATTGTTTATATAAGTATATTGTTTATAGTTAATAAATTAAACATAATATTATGGTATTATACACATGTAGCTTAACCATACTATTAACATATAAATTAATTAAATAATTTTTTTTAATTATATTATAACAACATAGATTAGCATTATGCTAATCAAATAGATATGTTCATTTTTTACTCTATGTTAATTCTATTTCAATTAATGCTTTGTGTTAATTTTGAGTGTTTTAGTTGATATTTCTAGCTTTGGTTGACCATGATTTATGCATCTCATTTAATGTAAATTCTTTTAACTTCAATATTTTAAAAAAGTGAAAATCTAATATAAGTTTAGATATGTACTTGTATTTTTTACCATGGTTTGAGCAAATGTAAAGTATCTTACAAGAGTAACCTACTTACATGTAATTATCGAGGGTTAAAACATAAATACAAAATAGTGACATTCAACTAAATTTGGGAGCTATTATTGATCTGATAGCATATAGCATCTAAGATCAAATACATAGAAATAATAAGAATTTACATCTATAAATGACACAAAAGGAACACACAAATGTTCCATTTAAAATTTACACTTTCAAATATACGCTTATAAAGCCATTCCTTTGTAACCACTTGGGCAACTATCAAATACTCATTAATAACTAAAAACTACCCAAACCCTAGACTATTAAACTAACACAACATTAATACATAACCACAAACTAACACTTTGGATCATAAACCTAACAACCCCCCTTGATCCAAAGGGGACCAAAAGATTACCTAGAGCAACTATCAATTCGACTCACATATCCATTCTATAAACTTGGTCTCCTATCTCCTAGTACTAATTAACCAATGTTGATGCATCTATGCAACCTCTTGGTGCCTAACCATTTTCTGCGCATTCCTATGTGAGCAACAGTTTTTAGTCCTATACATCTAGTGCCATGTACCATTGCTCCCTTAGTTTGAAGATCCATTGCCTCTTCCTTACAATACCTAACATGATCATGTTGACATTCATCTATCAACATGCCTTTGAAAATATGTACCACATGTAGTATGAGTAAGATTCTTCATTGGCTTACTATAATGATCATTGTCTTGGTGATCCCTTCTACTTGTAGCCATCAAGTGCATCCTCAATTGATGACCAATTACTCGACCACATATTAACATTGACTCCACTTTGCATCTTCTTTTCTCATATACCACATTTAGTATGAGAAAGATTATTCATTTTCAAACTACAATGACTACTTTCCTGGTGATTCCTTATACCTACAACCCTCAAGTGCATTTTTAACTAATAACCATGTACCTAACCACATATCAATTGGCTAATGCTTTTCCTCCTTTTCTAGCATAGGAAACACTTTTCAAAGGTATAAAATCATTTTTTGATTGGACATCAAGACCTACTCTTCCTTACCCACAATAAGTCAAGAGATGGAAGAAAAATAACATAACTCTAGCAAACCACTGCTCCTCATCAATATTCAACAAAAAGAAACCAAAATTAAGCACACATCACAAAATTGAAAAAACATTAGCTACAAATTGGAAGGAAATACAACTTTTCCTACAAAAATTGTCTCTCAAATTTATCGTGCCTAATCTTCAAGCAAGAAGCTAACTAGAGATGGGAACATTTCTTCATCCTCCTGTGTGTCCTCCAACCTCCATTATATCCCCTCCTAGATCATAGTTTCTAAATATACCATCCAAAGCACTAAGAGCTCTGTAAATACAAGGATGACATAATAGAATAAATGATTTTATTTTAAGGTGTTGGGCTCAAACAAAAATATACCTTTTACAATGTGATAACAGATTTTTTTTATTTACAAAACATATTAACCTTATCACTCCATTGAAAAATTTCAAGACTTAGAAAATGAAGAAAATGAAGAAAACCCCACAAGTTTAAATCAAAAAATGAAGAAAATCCCACATTTCTCTGCACAAATGAAATAGCCAATATGAAATATTTAAGACTTCCTTCTCTCCAACTATAAAGACTTATATTGCTTATTGTTATCAATTAGATATGCACCCTATGCTAAGCTTACAGAAGAGATAGCTATTTGTTGACACATGGAAACACTCTCAGGATGTGGGTTTCTTATAGCAAGAGTGAATCTCCAAAGTGAGATGGTTCTCCTTAAGATTTTTTCTAATCTAATGACTTGTCTAAGAAAAGGGATGAGAGAGGTATGCTGAAATAAATAACTGAAATGAATCTCTAAGGTGATGCGCCAACACTAAACTCCTATCAGATCTTACTCACAATCAAACTATAGAACTTTAATCTTCACAACACTTGATTCTACCTAATTCATAAATATTTCACATGAATGTTTAATAAAAACACGTTATGCAACCTAAACCAAGAAAAATATTTACATATCTATCACAAAATCAAGACAAAACAGAGGACAAATACTTATCATAGTGTAATATCAAATCAATCTTGCAAAAATAGAGGCAAAAGTGAAGGAAAACTGCTGCTCTATAACTGAAGGAATAATGAGTAGATAGACTGAATACAACACTCTCAGTGTGAGAGGAAGACTCTGATATCTTGAAATCTAATCTCTACTCTATTCTTCCAAAAAAACAAATTGCAACTTGAATTGATGGAAAAGAAATATATCTCTGGCATATATCTTGTAAAAAATCTCCCCAAAAGAAAGATGGAAAAAGCTCCTAATAATAGACATCCATGTCCATTTTTGAGCTTCTCAGAAAAGACAAAAATAAAGCTCTCAGAATGTCTCCAAACTGTGAAAGCAAAGTCCCAAAAGATTCTCTCATGTCACCCCACCAAAAATTTGCTCTATCTGCACATATAACCTTAGTTTTTGTCCATATCTGACTCAAAATAAAACAACTCAAGGAAGAGATATTTGACTTGTTTTATTAGTTTTAACTACCAAAAATAGTTTTGATTTTAAAGCAATTTATAAATTATTGCTTTTAAACAAACTTTACAATGCTTGCAATTTTATCCTATACCCCTATTCGATCTGATTTTTTGCAAAAATAAATGCACATGGCTTATAATTTCTCCAAGTCTTTACAATACATATCAATTGATTTTTCTTATAAAAAATTATAAAAATATCAAGGGACATTACATATTATTTGCAAAAATAAAATCCTAGTGGGCATATCTGCATATGACATGTCTCTACATCACATAAGCATATGGACTTGTCTCCTATAACAAAAGAAAGGTTTGTAGACTATACCAAGGGCATGAGCTCCATCTCCAAGGGGTCTAAGGCACATAGCATAATCTCAAGGTGACCAAGTATGTTTTGAGGCATCAAATGTATTGGGGGAACCATTGAGGCTCGACCTCACCCTAAGACATGGAACTTAGGCATTGTACAACATAAATTCAACACCACAAAGGTATTAGTTTGTGCCTCAAAAAAAGAAATGAATGTGAAAAAATTCACCATTTGGGTTAGGGCTTCATTGAAACCCTAATGACAAAATACATTCACCCTACTCTTTTGGGCTAATTTTGACATTTGCATTTTGTGGAAATGGGGCTCTGCAGCTGCCATGAAACCCTAGGGTTTCATCTTGAAAATCTTCAGCTTTCGGGTGTTTCTGGTCATGGTGCCCAATGGTTTTACACAAAACAAGAAAGGTAACACTGTCTTATGCATATTTGATTTCCATTCTTTGACTTTCCTTTGATCTCTTGAGCTAAACCAGGCTTTATAAGCCTCGGCCCTGACATTTTCTGATGGATTTGTTTACATTTATTTTCACTGTCATTTCGTGGCTACCATGGCTGTAACTACTTGAGAAGAAAATGAAGCCAAAAAGAAGAACGTTTCAGCTTTGCATCATTTGACAAGGTAAGTTTCATTTTTTCTAATTTTTAGAACTCATACACTATGCTCAGCCTTTTGATTTCCTATGCTAGCCATCCACCTGAAGGAGAGAGATGTCATTATGTTTTATGGGATGTGGTCTATCTTCCACAAATCTTCACTTTTATTTATGGGCTCAAGAACTAAATAAAGTTCTATGTTTTCCTTTTGTAATAAAAAGCCACTATGGGGTTTCTTTGATGAAGGTACATGGCTTATCTTGTCTTTTTGAGTTTGACATTCTTGAATACTTCCTTTCTGCATATAAAACTTCTAATTTGAAATTGGGGTTTTTGAAAAATGGTTTAAAAAAACCCTAAGAGGGTTACTGCTTCACTAGCCGTGGCTGGCAAAATATATCTGTTATGCATTTGTGAATGAAGGTTTGAAACCTTTGATGTGCTATCCTCTGTCTAACCATTGGTGAAATATACTCTCCTTCCATGTTTCGACAACCCTCATCTCTTATATACTGAGCTTATATATGATACTCTATGCTCGATTTGTGGTTACTTCTCTTGAAGGGCCAGGGCTGGCTTGAAATCATCTCTACATTTTCTTTTTCATTTCATTCCTCTTACTTATGTATCAGCATTTTGTGTTCAAATATATGTCAAGACTCCTTTTCTCGAGGTCACAACTAGCTTGATGCTGTGTATTTTGCATTTAAAATCTTAGTTTGTCTTGGATCTGCAAAAACTTCAGATGGATATGGACAAAATGGTTCTTTTCTTTAGGTTCTTATTCATAAGGCCACGACCTATATATTCTTGAATATGGAATAAAAACCCAAATGGGTCTGTGCACAAAAATGAGTTTGATTTTATCCTCTCCTATAGCTATGAATTCAAAGCTTTCATTTCATTTTGTATCATGCTCTCTTTGACAATGATGCTCATTTCTTATTGATGCTCTATGTTCCAATAGTTATGTAATGCATTGGGGATTTCCCATTATTTGATATCAGACTCATTGTACTTGATGTCTACCATGACCTACACATATGTTATGATTGTTCTATTTTATTCATGAGCTGCTCCAAAAGTACTCTGCCACGATAAAATTCATGTCACCTCTTTGTGTCTACACTTTACATTTATACTTCTATACCTTAAAAAGGAAATAGAAAGGCCAAGATGTATGTTGTTAGTATCTCCTTTTGCATTTCCTTTAGATGACACCATTTCCCTGAAGTGCATTTATTAAACTTTTTGATATACATACACTTGGTATGGTCACTCAACATCTAGCATATATACTTCACATTGACTTAGTTCACTGTTTCTTTTCATACACCACATATGGTATGGCATCTTTCATTAGCTGTTATATAATTGTGAAAATCCCCATTGGTGAAACCTTATTGAATGATGACATTTATGATCAACACTTTATTCTGTAGCAACACCATATGGAAGAGAACTTATGATTGAACTGTATTCGGCATTTTTATCTTGCTCCAACATGATGAAGTGACACAGTATATATCTTGATATTATTCACAAAATGAGAAGGATATAACCTGACAGAGCATCTCTTTGTAAATCAATTTGGCAGTTACTACTTGAGACAACATTCCCTATGGATGAACATGAAATATTAGTTGTTTCATACTCTATAGCTTGAATGGACGAAAAAGACACATACTTCTTTCAAATCTATGGCTCATAACTAAAATTTGCTAGATCACTACATGGTTGTCCTTGTGTACTCTTCAATTTCTTGCATACATCTGCTATTTATTTCTAATGCTGTGAATTCCCTTTCCTCAATGGTAGTTGAAGCAATGACGACAGCTATTTTTGCATTGAATGCTATCCTGAATGTGTTCAATTTACTCTTATGATTCCATTTTATTCTTTGAACTGCAGCCATGAGTATATCCTATTCTTGACACCAATGCATTCGATTGCTTTGATACTCTTTTAGTTTGTCATTCAATTAAACAATATGAGTAATGATCTCTCTTTTCCATTACATCCCCTTCAAGATTAAGGGGAGGCAACATGCTGGGCTCAACCCTTGTGGGAGCCCACTTGACACCACATGTTGATATGTCTTTAATCAGCTAGTTGACTTGTCCTATACTTGCACATGAAACAAACAGATTAGTTAAAAACAATAAAGTTCAATAATTGTTTCCTTTTCAGTTCCTCTTGCATGTGAATGATGTTTATTTGATCAATACATTATAGGCAATCTGTTATGCCTCTTCTAATAGGACATAGAGATTCCATAACCGGAGCTCTAACAGGACCTTTCCCAAATTTTTGTAGGTTCTTATCAAAGATCAGGAGTAGGAACAGGATGGCAACCTTGGAGATTGAAGACTGCATAAGGTATTGATGGCTATGACTTTCTCTCTCTTATCTTTAGATGCATAGCATTTTTCCTATATTTGCATTTGTTCAGCTATTCCCATGACTTGTGTGGGAAATTTGATCTATCATTATTTCTTTCAATGCAATGTTTATCCTTTTATGTATCTCATTTGTAAACAAATAATCATTGTGGTGAATGAAATACTTATTTCTCCTATGAATGTTCTTGATTGCAATAAATGGTCTGAAAATCTTTTCTTTTCTTGAACAACTGAATTGCAATATCATAGAAACACAATCAACTATGCAAATAACTTATAACAAAAGAATGTTAACCTTCACTTTAAAAAATAAATTTGCTAAACTAGCTCCACCAGTTTGAGCTGTAAGTGAGAAATGGTAAGATTTCTAGTGACTTCTGCTATATGCTTGCCTGCTAAGCATTGGATCAGTTGCCTTGAATATCCATTGGCCATTGAGTCATACTCTGCTCCTCTCATACTTAGAAAACACTAAAATTTAGCTTTTCAAATAGTTCAAACAGTGACAGAAAACTGAAAACAAACTAAACCGAAAGCAAACTAACAGGCCCTGATGGTCAAAAAACTTGTGCAACAGCAGTTAGGGAAACAAAAAATAGCTGAAAGAATGTGCATGATGTACTTATTAACTACAACACTACTCTAACCCTACTCTAACCAGCCAAGGAAGCTGGTCAAACAAAACCATTCACCGATTGGGTGAAATAACTACCCCTCCTAACCAACTGAGGATGCTTCTCATGCTTACAAACTGGCAATAAGGAGCAAAACATAAGAACAGACCTTATAAACTGCTGCACTGCAACCTGTAGAATACAATCAAAGGTTTGAAACTTTTGATTATGTTCAGATATACCTCTGATTGTCCATGAATGGGCAAGTTGACCCTGCTGCTCCTCGACTGCAATCTCATTCTTAGGGGCACTGAAAACACTCTAGAAGTTGTCGGTCATGTCATTGGCCAAATCTGTAATGGGGCATCCTCTCAAAAGTTTGGGACTAGAAACAACAACATGACCTGTATCTTGCATGATAGCCTGCCATGTGGCTTCCTCCTCTTCGGTTAATGGGTCATCCTCCTCCATTAGAGCAGCTAATAGCTCATCAAAAATTTCTAGACTTGGAAGATTCTTAGCAAGAGCTATACTAGGCTCAAAATATTTAAGACTACTTGAGGAGATACACTACGAAACATGTGCTTCTTCAACAAATGAAAGAAAGAATTCAAACAATGAACTAACCTCTGTCGAGAAACCATCAATTTTCTTATCAGCCTCTAATTCCCATGTGTCACAACTGTCCTCACTAGATTCTTCCCGAATATGCACCTTGCCTAATTGATTCTCTTCATACTGTTTATCATCCTCATCATCTACTGGCTTGGGCTTTTGATTGCTGCAAGAAACCAATAGCGTGGCAAGCTCTTTGCAAGCTAAATAGTTAGGATCCTGACAATCAAGTATGAAGTTGTCTTGGACAAGTTGATTATCTCTAGCTGGTCAACTTGATTACTCGTTAAGACAAGCTATCCTAGTCTCATTGATGTCAGTTTCTTCATTACAGTACAATGGGAGCTCTAAGAACAAGCTAAATGCCTCATCCTCATAAAAAATCTGATCTAATTTAACCTTACGTTTAGCCTGGTAGTCAGGGTCTTCATGCAAAACAAGTGTGCTAGGTTTGGAAACCAAACTGTCTCTTTGCTCCTCAAATTGAACTGAGGTCTCGATCTCATCATTGCCCTTTCGAAACAACAGTGCACCATTTTTTGTAATACATTTTGGCTGTCCCAAATCAGCTGATAAGTGGGATTCTTGCATGCTATCTTCATCATCATCGACATAAGCGGGTAGCTGATCAAACAAGAAAATTGAATCGTATCCTTCTTCCGATCTATTCTCCATTTGAACCTAAGCAACGTGCCTTTGCAATTGAAGACTTTCACCCTCCAATCTCTGCATCCTGCATTGATTCATCTTATAAAAATTATTAGAAAACTTGTCAAATGAATCAAAATGTAATGGGTTTAGGATCAAGTTTGAATCACCTTCCTTTACACATTCATTACGCTCATAATCAGCTAGGGCTGTAGCATAAATAGCAGCAACCTCTTGCTCCCTATTTGATCTTTTAGCTGCTGGCTTGAACTTTGTGATTTTGATTGGTTTGGGTTCTTGATATAGTTGAAATTGAGGACTAATGGACTGGTCTTCAATACAGACAGGCTCTTGAGAAAAATCAAAACTTCTGAAACTTGGGAGTTTGACTTCTTGGGGAGTCTGTTTGCATTCAAAACCCATCTCTTGGCAATTCAAGAAAACCACCTCAGGGTTATAATCTCTTCTTGGGCTCTACAGGTCAGTTTGGAAGGGTGGCCTATTTGGCTGATTAGACTGATACAAGGCCTAGTATGGCTTATGTTCTTGACTGGTTTGCCTCTTGAAATTAACAAACTCATTTATGATGTTTTTAATTAGGTTTTAAAGTTGTTGGAATTCTTGAGTTTGGACTAGAACAACAGTCCCTTGAGTAGCAAACTGGTGTCCTATGGCTGGAACAGCTGGGATAGTAGCCAAAAGGGGAACGACCATGGGCATAGGTGGTTGGATTTGTAGAAAAATGGGTAAGGGAGGCCTTGGGGCTATTTTCCCTACTAGAATAAGATAGTTTTCTACTTTAACAACAATCTCAAAAGCATCGGGAAGGGTAGATCCACCCAGAGCTTGAATCATAATAGATATTTCTCTATTTAAGGCTCTAAGAGAGAATAAAAAGGCATGCTATGGTGCAGTCCTTACCATCACGTGGATCCTATTCCAAGTCCTTTGAAATCAATAGTTGAAATCTACCATGTATTCGTGGGGGGCTCTTTTGATGGTGCTCAACTGCTCTAGTAGAGACAAAATATCAAATTTGTCCTCAAAGTGTTTGTGCAATCCATCTCCCATATCATCCCATGACGTGATTGAGCCTGCTGTGAGTCCTCTAAACCACTGCAAAGCTTTACCTTTTAATGATGCAACCAAGAGTTTGATTGCTACATTTTCTTGAGTAACATTATGCACCAAACATAGAGTTGCAACATCCTAAATGTGCTTAGCAGCTACATAGTGTGGTCTTCTCCGGTGAAGTACGGTAGTCCTTTAAGGGCTACGACAAGAATGTCATCATGCTGGATGAGTTGTAAAAGGCTACCCATATTAAATGCAACAAAAGGATACGGTCTGGCCATTTACTTAGAGTCACCAAGGTGTTTGATAATTTTGCCTCCAAAGACTCTTCATACCAAAGAAAATAACCAATCCTTCAGTATGTGACCTTCTTCTCATGTGCTATTCACTAGATCTGCTTGAAAATCAGAGATTTGAGTCACCAAGTATGCTATTTTTATCTCTGAAATGCTAAAACCTTGTTGTGCATACCAAACAACAAAGAAAACAATGTGCTTTTGTCCCACTCGGCATGCCAAAAACTGTTATCAATCAGATATGCACCCTATGCTAAGCTTACAAAAGACTTATCTATCTATTGACACATGGAAACACTCTCAGGATGTGGGTTTCCTATAGCGAGAGTGAATCTCCAGAGTGAGATGGTTCTCCTTTAGATTTTTTCTAATCTAATGACTTGTCTAGGAAAAGGGATGAGAGAGGTATACTGAAATAAATAATTGAAATGAATCTCTAAGGTGATGCACCAACACTAAACTTCTATCAGATCTTACTCACAATCATACTATAGAACTTTAATCTTTGGAACACTTGATTCTACCTAATTCATAAATATTTCCTATGAAGGTTTAATCAAAACACAACATGCAACCTGAACCAAGAAAAATATTTGCATATCTATCACAAATCCAAGTTAAAATAGAGGATAAATACTTATCACAGTGTAATATCAAATTAATCTTGCAAAAATAGAGGCAAAAGTGAAGAAAAATTGCTGCTCTATAACTGAAGGAATAATGAGTACATAGACTGAATACAATACTCTCAGTGTGAGAGGAAGACTTTGATATCCTAAACTCTGATATCTACTCTATTCTACTGAAAAAAATAACTGCAACTAGAACTGGTGGAAAAGAAATATATCTCTTCCATATATCCTATGAAAAATCTCCCCAAAAGAAAGCTAGAAAAAGCTCCTAATAATAGACATCCAAGTCCATTTTTGAGCTCCTCAGAAAAGCCAAAAATAAAGCTCTCAAAATGTCTCCAAACTGTGAAAACAAAGTGCCAAAAGATTCTCTCATGTGGCCCCACCAAAAATCTACTTTATCTGCACATGTAACCTCAGTTTTTGTCCATATCTGACTCAAAATAAAACAAATCAAGGAAGAGATATTTGATTTGTTTTATTAGTTTTAACTGCCTAAAAATAGTTTTGATTTTAAAGCAATTTATAAATTATTTCTTTAAAACAAACTTTACAATGCTTGTAGTTTTATCCTATACCCCTATTCGATTTGATTTTTTGAAAAAATAAATGCACATGGCTTATAATTTCACCAAGTCTTTACAATACATATCAATTGATTTTTCTTATAAAAATCATAAAAATATCAAGGGGCATTACATATTATTTGCAAAAATAAAATCTTGGTGGGCATATATCCATATGACCTGCTTCTACATCACATAACCATATGGACTTGTCTCCTATTCCAAAAGAAAGGTTTGTAGACTATACCAAGGGCATGAGCTCCATCTCCAAGGGGTCTAAGGTACATAGCATATTCTCAAGGTGACCAAGTATGTTTTGAGGCATAAAAAGTTTTGAGGGAACCATTGAGGCTTGACCTCACCCTAAGCCATGGAACTTAGGCATTGTACAAGATAAACTCAACACGACAAAGGTATTAGTTTGTGCCTAAAGAAAAGATATGAATGTGACAAAATGCACCATTCGAGTTAGGGCTTCATTGAAACCCTAATGACAAAATACAATTGCTCTATTCTTTCGGGCTTATTTAGACCTTTGCATTTTGTGGAAATGGGGCTCTGCAGCTGCCATGAAACCCTAGGGTTTCAACTTGAAAATCTTCATCTTTCAGGTGTTTTTGGTCATGGTGCCCACTGGTTTTACATAGAAAAAGAAAAGTAGCACTGTCTTATGCATATTTGATTTCTATTGTTTGAATTTCCTTTGATCTCTTGAGCTGAACTAGGCTTTATAAGCCGCGGCCATGACATTTTCTGATGGATTTGTTTGCATTTGTTTTCACTGTCATTTTGTGGCTACCATGGCTGCAACTACTTTAGAGAAAAATGAAGCCAAAAAGAAGAACTTTTCGGCTCTGCATCATTTGACAAGGTAAGTTTCATTTTTTTAAATTTCTAAAACACATACACTGTGCTCAGCCTTTTGATTTCCTATGCTAGCCATCTACTTGAAGAAGAGAGATTTCATTATGTTTTATGGGCTGCGGTCTATCTTCTTTAAATCTTCACTTTTATATATGGGCTCAAGAACTAAATAAAATTCTATGTTTTCCTTTTGTAATAAAAAGCCACTGTAGGGTTTCTTCAATGAAGGTCAATAGCCTATCTTGTCTTTCTCGGCCTTGTCCATTGTTCATGTTTATTTAAGATAATTTTGTCAAATAGTTCACATGCCCTTGCTTCCATGTCTATTATTCTGGCAAGTTTTTTACAAGACACTACCGTGCTGGTCAACTTGTACTTATTTTCTTGCCATTGTTGAGGAGTGAACCCTTTTACCCTTTTCCTAGGCATTTTTACAGTTTGTATCATTGATTTATCCCACTTTTCACTAAAAACTTACAAAAGATTTGCAAGTTTGATTCATCTGTAAAATACTTGGGTGTAGGTGGGACTCTCATAAATGGAGGAAACATGCACTGATTTGTTGTCTTGCTAGCAATAGCCTAAAAAACAACCATTGCCTTTACCATAAAAACAAGCAAACTCCTAACAACTAAAATGCATAGATGCTATACTAACATTTTCTTGGACACCCACCTTTTCACCGAAGCATTTGCAAACTGAAAAATTCAGTGAACTGAAAGAACCTTGAAATTTTAATTTTGAGGCGAGTCAAAAAATAATTCTTTATTTTTCCTTATCTATGGACATTCTCTTTGTTAGTGCAAGAGTCTTAAGGAATTCTTCTATAAGAAACTAGAGACACGATCTTTTAAGGTGTTACATAAGACAAAGAAGTTCTATTGTAATATAAATCTAGAAAATAGACAATAGACAAAAACCTATTTTAACTGGTGATGCTCTTGACCAAAGTTTGCATCAGAACTATTGTTAAAAACAATTCAAACTATCTTTAAAGAAAGTACTTAGGAAGATTTTTTATCAATGATTACAAGAGGCAATTTGCTTTTGAGCAAACAGAGAAATCTTATCCAAATGAGTGGAGGCAGACTTAAAAAGTCTCTTGGACATGCTGGAGTCCACTCTGTGTCACTAACCGTATGGTGTGAATACCCTTCTTGTTCATTGATTCAGAAATATTGGCATAAATGCTTTTTTATCCATCTCAATTATCATTTAGTACCCCATCTGCATGACCCCTCAAACTACAATAAAAAGTTCACAAACTACATCCTCTATTTTTTGCCTTTAAAATCTTGAATGCTTCTTAAATTCTTGTTTTTTCTTCTTCCTATTGTTTTAGCATTTTGAAAACAAAAATTATATTGTAATAAATTGATCCTTCCCTATTGAGTGAAGTAATAGTAGAATCCAAATTCTGATATGACATGTTAGAAAAAATTGCTTTGATGGACATCCATAGTCTATTCAAAACTCTCATATGCATAAGTAATGTTGGCACAAGTCCTGGCTTTAGATGGGTTAGTTTCCATCATTTAAACATTTCAAATGTCTTTTCAACAAATCCAATTTGTATGTATGCAGCAAGGATGTATTGAATGGTGTTTTGACTTCCTTCATACAGTAACAATTCAAAGGTCTTCCATTTTAGGCTCAGACCCTATTGTGTAATTTGCAAAAGATTTACAATATGCAAATCAAAAAAATACATAGTGAGTCTTAGAAATTAATCCTACCCACAGTAAGCATTAATCTTCCAACAAAAACAATGGTTGAAACCAAGGCCAAGTCAACAAAAATCACGACTGTCAGTTTCTAAAGGAGCTAAAACACAGGCAATTCCAGTAAACAGTTTGACAAAATGTTTGAAAGAGATATATGTCTATAGTTTTGACAATCAAAGAGCATATATAGCTCATTTAATTTCATGCCATACTAGTTACATACAAAAGTAGGTGTAAGACTGTAGGGCATTTGAATATAGAAAGTTTGCATCTTGACATTGCTCAGGAGTAGGAGTGGTGTAGCAGTTTTAGCCTCTGGCTGTATCACCTTTTTTGTTTTCAAGTCTTGCTCTTAGCTTGTGTTGGCCTTCACATTTTGTAAATGCTCCAGGGTTCAAGTACTCATTTAAAGAGGAAAGACCTATTGTTCTTCTTAGATAGAAACCAATCACCTCAAAATCTCAAGAAAAGAAACACCCAGGTTTGGATGATGTGTTATAGATGTTCTTTTCAGTCATTAATAACTTAATTTATTTTGCCTAAACAACAAGCCATGGAATTGTATTTGGACATTTCAGTCCACAAGTTTCCTTTCTTTCTCTCACCTAGTTCTTATCTTTTGTTTTTCTCTAACTGTGACTATTGTTGCTTTAGGGGAGGGCTTGTATTCAATCTATGGCAAGGCTCTTGAAACCAATGATGCACTTGCTTGGACTTCCATCTCTGGCAGATTTTAAAACATCTCCTAGTACTTATCTATGACTACTATTAACTAAACTAACATGAAAACTAGACTTCATTCATTTGATAATGAAAATGTAGGTGTAACTGTCTCTAGCTGCAAAAGGGATTTGTTACATTCACTTGCTCTCCTTAAAGATACACTATATGCAGAGTTTGACCACAAGTAAGTTAGACCTCTGCTATTTGTTTATTTTACATGGCATTGTTGTATGAGAAGAACTCAAATTATTGTAGACAGTGCAACAACTACGCCTAAAATCATATACATGAATTTTTACAGGTTTTCAATCTTTTAAATCCATAATGTTCTGAAGAAGAGTATCATAATCTGTTCACTAAATTTGGCTACTCTTTGCAATATAGATTATCAGAGACGCAGGGTGCCTCTGGTATCAAATAGTTCAATTCACGTGCTCACCTATCAAATATTTCCATTCAATTCAAGTTTTTGTATCTGAGATCTTGAAAGTGCTCCTTTAGTAGCACATTGCAATTCTTTGTGTTCATCGTCTGGTCTAGCTACAGCCCTTGTAAAAGTAGGTAAAAAATTGTCACTACTCAAACAACACTCTTATACTATTTTATTATGCTAATGTCTATAGAAGATTTTATGCTTATTTCTGTGTATAACACTAGTTATGTTTTTAAGTAATTTGATAGACTGTTACTATTTCGTTCTATAATTGACCTTTGTAGTTTGCAGTATAAAATTAAATTAAATTTCCACTATAAACTTAAATTAAATTTGACTTTGTTAAGTAATTGGATTGTTAACTCAAAATGTTAAATAGATTTCTAGAATATGGCAAGTATGCTAGGAATTAATGCAGTCTACTCTTGCAGTGTGGTGCAACTTTCCTTATTGTTGTTCTACTATATGCATAGGCATTGTTTATTGTGCCATGATTATGGTATGCAAGTGGTGTAGTTTCCTTCAGCTCACCCTTAAGGATTGAGGTGGTAGTTTAACAAAGGAAAGTAGTAAAATGCTGATTATTTGATCAAATAATATATTGCATATAATCTGCGGTCAATTAGACTGCACTCTTGCACTCCAAATTTTTGATTTAATGTAAATGTATCAAGAGCATGATGTAATTGTTGTTTTATATATTACATTTAATTTGTATTTTATATATTTAGATGTAACACTATAAATTTGCAATTTGATTGCTTAAACATTTTCTATGCCTCTACTCAATAGAAGGACTATTTAATGACAACCTATTTAGATCTACTGTAGTATATAGTTTAATAACTTAAAAAACTAGTGAAATATTAATAGTTTTCAAAATTGAACTTATCTTTGTTAGTTGACCTTCTCTATAAAACATGGAAACCACTGAGAAACAGGTTATGAACACTCTGAGTCGAGGCCATCACAATTAGCACTACCTCAACTCAATCTACATTTAACCAAGACGCTATATTGACAGAATCGACCTACCAGCATCTGGCAGGAACTTCGTTGCAACACAGACTTGTTTATTACATAATCAACACCAAATAAGTAATTGTTTATATAAGTATATTGTTTATAGTTAATAAATTAAACATAATATTATGGTATTATATACATGTAGCTTAGCCATACTATTAACATATAAATTAATTAAATAAATTATTTTTTAATTATATTATAACAACATAGATTAGCATTATGCTAAGCAAATAGATATGTTCATTTTTTATTCTATGTTAATTCTATTTCAATTAATGCTTTGTGTTAATTTTGAGTGTTTTACTTGATATTTCTAGATTTGGTTGACCATGATTTATGCATCTCATTTGATGTAAATTCTTTTAACTTCAATATTTTAAAAAAGTGAAAATCTAATATAAGTTTAGATATGTACTTGTATTTTTTACCATGGTTTGAGCAAATGTAAAGTATCTTACAAGAGTAACCTACTTACATGTAATTATCGAGGGTGAAAAGATATATAAAAAATAGTGACATTCAACTAAATTTGGGAGCTATTATCAATCTGATAGTATATAGCATCTAAGACCAAATACATAGAAATAATAAGAATTTACATCTATAAATGATACAAAAGGAATGCACAAATGTTCCAGTTAAAATTTACATTTTCAAATATACACTTATAAAGTCGTTCCTTTGTAACCACTTGGGCAACTATCAAATACTCATTAATAACTAAAAACTACCCACACCCTAGACTATTAAACTAACACAACATTAATACATAACCACAAACTAACAATTTGGATCATAAATCTAACAACCCCCCTTGATCCAAAGGGGACCAAAAGATTACGGATAGTAACTATCAATTCGACTCACCTAGCCATTCTATAAACTTGGTGTCCTATCTCCTAGTACTAATTAACCAATGTTGATGCATATATGCAACCTCTTGGTGCCTAACCATTTTCTTCACATTCCTATGTAAGTAACAATTGCTAGTCCTATACATCTACTGCCATGTACCATTGCTCCCTTAGTTTGAAGATCCTGTTGGCAATCATTTATGTTTAGGGTTTTAAGCTTGAATGTTTGCAGGTTTTCTCTTTCAAACCCTAAATTTTCTAAGTCTTAGGGTCTTGCATTGTTTTGTCTATTCTGACATTCACCTTCTATGGTGGGTTCCTAGTTGTTTAGTTTCATCCTCATGCTTTAGTGTTCATAGGTTGACTAGCCCCCATGCATTGTTTTACGCCTCTTTCCTATCACACATGAGAAAATGTTAAGTTTTTGTATATGCAAGAGCAAATGTGTGTTGATGGGCTTGCATATTTTCCATCAACCTCCAAAAAATGATAAAGAAGTGAATCATATGCATTTTAGATGCATATCGGGTTCAAAGGGATGCATGTACATTGGGGGAATCTTCTGCAAGATTCTTGGAATATTCTCTGCATGTATATCTAGTTTTCTTGTAAAAGTTTTGTTGTATGTCCCATCATACAAAGGTTATATACAATCAAAAAATGTGCAATGGCAGAATATACATTGAAGATTCCTTGAAGATGCCATTGTTGTATCAAGCGGGTGCGATGTACATTTGTTTTGTTGTATGTTCGACATACAACGCCAAGTGTACATTGCGGATTTCAAAAGAAGTTCAAAATAGGGCTAAAGGCAGGTCGGGTCCGCAAGTATATGCAGGAGGGATTGCATGTATGTTTGACATACATTGGAGACTTACAAGTGGGAATCTTTCGCAAGATTCTTGGGAATATTCCCAGTTTGTATATCGGCTACATACAAAGGGCTTTGTATATTTGGTAATATAAAAAATAGCAAAGGTATAATTGGTGGGCCCTGCCGCAGGTTTATACAAACAGGTTTGTACATGTTCAATATACAAGGGGAGAATGTATATCGAATATTTTGAAAAGATTCTCTACTTGTATGTTTGTGTTTGTATATTTAACATACAAGTAAAATATACATACAAAAAATGCAAAGGATAAAGTGCAAGGCCCAGACCTGAGGAGTATTACATTCTGGTTGATGCAAGTGTTTGAGGTCCGAATTGCATGTATATTGGGTTTGTATATGTACCTTACAACCTGATATACAAAACAAAGGTGATACAAGCCGGACTTCAAAAGAAGGTACATTCTAATGCATAATGTTTTCATGTTCGTTGCTTATATGTATGTGTGTATTGTATATCACAGATATGTAAAGGTAAGAGGTACAAGCTGGACCCGAATTAGTTTCCAATTTGTTTCATAAAAATTTCAGGTCCAGCTTGTATATCAGATGATTGTATATGCATTTGGACATGTATATACAAGGGACAAAATGGAAAAATGAGGAAAGGGAAGGTCAGCGATAGAAGTGTGGGGTGCCTACATGGCATGTAATCATTGGCTCTTGGCTTTTTGCAGTTTTTAGCGCCGTGGATCTCAGCAATGGAATCATGATCGACGACCATGTTTTGAACCTGCATCATAGGTGTTTTCCTATGTATTTACAATCATTTTTGAGTAGGAAAACAACAGAGGTGTCCGCTGTTGCATTTCAAAGAGGCCTATAGGTAGGTGAGGCAATAATGGCAGATTTGCAGAGGATAGTCAATGGAGTTGACGGGTCATCAACCTGATTGAAGATGAAAGTCCTTGAGCGGTGGTACGGGTCCTGATTCCACCTGTTTATTCCTCTTTGTCTCTCTGTAGCATTGAATATTTATGAGCGGTATTCCACATGCATTGAATCTAGTGGATTTTTGATTTGCCTTGTAATTAATTTTGTTGGGTACACAGTCTTGGTATAAAAGCCAAACTGTGTTACTCGTTAGGTTGTTGAAAACTAGACAAATTTTGGTGTTGTGACACAATACAACTTCATTGGTGGCCCTGTTCTTGATGTCTTGTAATTTTATGAATCTCATGTTGTATGTTTCATGTATGAATTCACTGGTTTCATGTTGTTTTATATGAGAAATGCTCTGTGCATGTGTTTAATCATTTGTCTCCAGGTTGTGGGCATATTTTCTTTTGAATCAAGATAACTAAGGGTCGTTAAGGTTCAGGAATATAGGTTTTCTATATTGAATGTTTAATCTCCTACTTTTGTTCAAGGAACAAATTAAATGTTTTAGGTTAATCATTGAGAGAATGTTTTACAATAGGGATACCATTAAGTATGAATGATTAAGCACCTAATTGTTGGGAAGTATCTGTAAGGAAGATATTGGAAATCCCCTTGATACCAGTCTTTGGTATATGTTCATGCTGGCCATTCACATGTGTATGTCTATTGACTCCGAGCCCCGGATAGGCACCGATCCAGTCTTGTATTGAGGTTGCAACCCAAAGTCTCAGTTTTGCATCCAAACATAAAATCAAACTTAAACTTTAAACTAAACCTTTAGGACTTTAGAAGTAGTTTAGAACCAAAATCCTCTGTCTCACAACTGAATATAGACCCAAAGCTAGCCCCTTTGCACTTATTCCACAGTTTTGGTCTGCATAAAGGAGGATTTATCTACTTTGTATCAACATCCAAGTAAGTTCATGTGCATATGTCATAGATGTTGAGTAGGAATATCCCCCTTGGTTTTGCAGAGCCTAAAGAAGAAGAGGATATATTTATAGAGTCTATCTCTTATATTGTTGGCCCCTAGCCTGGGAATCCTATTGATCAATGATGGCTACCTTGTAGGGATAACTAGGAATAAGCATCCAGTCTGGGAAAATAACCAACAAATTTTGGTGACTCTGCTGGGGACGTGACGTGAAAGAACCCTAATTTTAAAAGAAAACAATTCCTAGTTATAGGTGGCAACTCTGAACCAATCTCCCAACTGGTAAAGTAAAATTTTGTATGCAAGGGAGAAGATCCCTGCATAATTCTCTGTCTGAAGAATTACCTAGAAAAATGATGTACAGAAGAAAAGGAACTGTTCAAGCAAGTCAAGAGGGTTCTCCCAAAAGTAATGATAATATGTAGGACAATCCAAGATCTTCAGAATGAACAATACCTTATTTTTCAAACACTGAGGCTGAGATCTAGAATGTATATGAAAGACAGCAGTGTAGTGGATTAAGAATGAGATCGGAGGTGTTTCAAGAATGCCCTTTCCATGATTCCCCTAATAGATTTGAAGACGCTGAATCGCCAAGGCATGATAATGATGATCAGAATGTAATAAAGCCCTCCTCTTCTATGCCTAGAGAGGAGGAATTAGCTAAAGAAATTAAGAGCTTAAGGGCAGAATTAGAATATCTGTAGGCAGTGAAGATCAGAGATGACATGAGACAGAAAGTGCAAGCGCTAAGAGTTGCTCAGAATGATTCAATTCCTACCCTTGAAAATGCAAGTATGCAGAGAAATCAACAAACAAATGAAGTCCAGGATCAACATAATGATCAAAGACACAATGCAAATAACGCTAGAGTACCATTGAATAATGTAAGAAATCAGAATACAAACAGAAATGCCAATGTAAATCAGTTTGGTAGACAGTTGATGCAGCTGGACAGATTCAGACAGCTTATTTTTCATGGCATCCTTGGTTACCCCAATCCTGTTGACAAACACGTGAAGCTACAAGTGCCTAATTTTTTAGGAAACAATACTGTGTCAGGAGAAGACCACTTAAAAGCTTTTCAGAATATCATGGACAACTTTGAGGTTGAACATGAAGATGTTTTTATGAAATTATTTATGAAATCCTTAGTTGATGAGGCTAGAGAATGGTACAAGGGTCTGCCCGACAGCAGTGTTTCATCATGGGAGGATTTTAGGAGAATATTCAAAAGAAGTTCAAAATAGGGCTAAAGACAGGTCAGGTCCGCAAGTATATGCAGGAGGGATTGAATGTATGTTTGACATTCATTGGAGACATACAAGTGGGAATCTTTCGCAAGATTCCTGGGAATATTACTAGTTTGTATATCGGCTACATACAAAGGGCTTTGTATATTTGGTAATATACAAAATAGCAAAGGTATAATTGGTGGGGCCTGCCGCAGGTTTATACAAACAGGTTTGTACATGTTCAATATACAAGGGGAGAATGTATATCGAATATTTTGAAAAGATTCTCTGCTTGTATGTTTGTGTTTGTATATTTAACATACAAGTAAAATATACATACAAAAAATACAAAGGATAAAGTGCAAGGCCCGGACCTGAGGAGTATTACATTCTGGTTGATGCAAGTGTTTGAGGTCCAGATTGCATGTATATTGGGTTTGTATATGTACCTTACAACCTGATATACAAAACAAAGGTGATACAAGCCGGACTTCAAAAGAATGTACATTCTACTGCATAATGTTTTCATGTCCATTGCTTATATGTGTGTGTGTATTGTATATCACAGATATGTAAAGGTAAGAGGTACAAGCTGGACCCGAATTAGTTTCCAATTTGTTTCATAAAAGTTTCAGGTCCGGCTTGTATATCAGATGATTGTATATGCATTTGGACATGTATATACAAGGGACAAAATGGCAAAATGAGGAAAGGGAAGGTCAGCGATAGAAGTGTGGGGTGCCTACGTGGCATGTAATCATTGGCTCTTGGCTTTTTGCAGTTTTTAGCGCCGTGGATCTCAGCAATGGAATCATGATCGACGACCATGTTTTGAACCTGCATAATAGGTGTTTTCCTATGTATTTACAATCATTTTTGAGTAGGAAAACAATAGAGGTGTCTGCTATTGCATTTCAAAGAGGCCTATAGGTAGGTGAGGCAATAATGGCAGATTTGCAGAGGATAGTCAATGGAGTTGATGGGTCATCAACCTAATTGAAGATGAAAGTCCTTGAGCGGTGGTATGGATCCTGATTCCACCTGTTTATTCCTCTTTGTCTCTCTGTAGCATTGAATATTTATGAGCAGCATTCCGCATGCATTGAATCTGGTGGATTTTTTATTTGCCTTGTAATTAATTTTGTTGGGTACACAGTCTTGGTATAAAAGCCAAACTGTGTTACTCGTTAGGTTGTTGAAAACTAGACAAATTTTGGTGCTGTGACACAATACAACTTCATTGGTGGCCCTGTTCTTGATGTCTTGTAATTTTATGAATCTCATGTTGTATGTTTCATGTATGAATTCACTGGTTTCATGTTGTTTTATATGAGAAATGCTCTGTGCATGTGTTTAATCATTTCTCTCCAAGTTGTGGGCATATTTTCTTTTGAATCAAGATAACTAAGGGTTGTTAAGGTTTAGGAATATAGGTTTTCTATATTTAATGTTTAATCTCCTACTTTTGTTCAAGGAATAAATTAAATGTTTCAGGTTAATCATTGAGAGAATGTTTTACAATAGGGATACCATTAAGTATGAATGATTAAGCACCTAATTGTTGGGAAGTATCTGTAAGGAAGATATTGGAAATCCCCTTGATATCCAGTCTTTGGTATATGTTCATGCTGGCCATTCACATGTGTATGTCTATTGACTCCGAGCCCCAGATAGGCACCGATCCAGTCTTGTATTGAGGTTGCAACCCAAAGTCTCAGTTTTGCATCCAAACATAAAATCAAACTTAAACTTTAAACTAAACCTTTAGGACTTTAGAAGTAGTTTAGGACCAAAATCCTCTATCTCACAACTGAATATAGACCCAAAGCTAGCCCCTTTGCACTTATTCCACAGTTTTGGTCTGCATAAAGGAGGATTTATCTGCTTTGTATCAACATCCAAGTAAGTTCATGTGCATATGTCATAGATGTTGAGTAGGAATATCCCCCTTGGTTTTGCAGAGCCTAAAGAAGAAGAGGATATATTTATAGAGTCTATCTCCTATATTGTTGGCCCCTAGCCTGGGAATCCTATTGATCAATGATGGCTACCTTGTAGGGATAACTAGGAATAAGCATCCAGTCTGGGAAAATAACCAACAGATTTTGGTGACTCTACTGGGGACGTGACGTGAAAGAACCCTAATTTTAAAAGAAAACAATTCCTAGTTATAGGTGGCAACTTTGAACCAATCTCCCAACTGGTAAAGTAAAATTTTGTATGCAAGGGAGAAGATCCCTGCATAATTCTCTGTCTGAAGAATTACCCAGAAAAATGATGTACAGAAGAAAAGGAACTGTTCAAGCCAGTCAAGAGGGTTCTCCCAGAAGTAATGATAATATGTAGGACAATCCAGGATCTTCAGAATGAACAATACCTTATTTTTCAAACACTGAGGCTGAGATCCAGAATGTATATGAAAGACAGCAGTGTAGTGGATTAAGAATGAGATCGGAGGTGTTTCAAGAATGCCCTTTCCATGATTCCCCTGATAGATTTGAAGACGCTGAATCGCCAAGGGATGATAATGATGATCAGAATGTAATAAATCCTTCCTCTTCTATGCCTAGAGAGGAGGAATTAGCTAAAGAAATTAAGAGCTTAAGGGCAGAATTAGAATATCTGTAGGCAGTGAAGATTAGAGATGACATGAGACAGAAAGTACAAGCACTGAGAGTTGCTCAGAATGATTCAATTCCTACCCTTGAAAATGCAAGTATGCAGAGAAATCAACAAAGAAATGAAGTCCAGGATCGACATAATGATCAAAGACACAATGCAAATAACGCTAGAGTACCATTGAATAATGTAAGAAATCAGAATACAAACAGAAATGCCAATGTAAATCAGTTTGGTAGACAGTTGATGCAGCTGGACAGATTCAGACAGCTTATTTTTCATGGCATCCCTGGTTACCCCAATCCTGTTGACAAACACGTGAAGCTACAAGTGCCTAAATTTTTAGGAAACAATACTGTGTCAGGAGAAGACCACTTAAAAGCTTTTTAGAATATCATGGACAACTTTGAGGTTGAGCATGAAGATGTTTTTATGAAATTATTTATGAAATCCTTAGTTGATGAGGCTAGAGAACGGTACAAGGGTCTGCCCGACAGCAGTGTTTCATCATGGGAGGATTTTAGGAGAATATTCAAAAGAAGTTCAAAATAGGGCTAAAGGCAGGTTGGGTCTGCAAGTATATGCAGGAGGGATTGAATGTATGTTTGACATACATTGGAGACATACAAGTGGGAATCTTTCACAAGATTCCTGGGAATATTCCCAGTTTGTATATCGGCTACATACAAAGGGCTTTGTATATTTGGTAATATACAAAATAGCAAAGGTATAATTGGTGGGGCCTGCCGCAGTTTACACAAACAGGTTTGTACATGTTCAATATACAAGGGGAGAATGTATATCAAATATTTTGAAAAGATTCTCTGCTTGTATGTTTGTGTTTGTATATTTAATATACAAGTAAAATATACATACAAAAAATACAAAGGATAAAGTGCAAGGCCCGGACCTGAGGAGTATTACATTCTGGTTGATGCAAGTGTTTGAGGTCCGGATTGCATGTATATTGGGTTTGTATATGTACATTACAACCTGATATACAAAACAAAGGTGATACAAGCCAGACTTCAAAAGAAGGTACATTCTAATGCATAATGTTTTCATGTCCGTTGCTTATATGTATATGTGTATTGTATATCACAGATATGTAAAGGTAAGAGGTACAAGCTGGACCCGAATTAGTTTCCAATTTGTTTCATAAAAATTTCAGGTCTGGCTTGTATATCAGATGATTGTATATGCATTTGGACATGTATATACAAGGGACAAAATGACAAAATGAGGAAAGGGAAGGTTAGCGATAGAAGTGTGGGGTGCCTACGTGGCATGTAATCATTGGCTCTTGGCTTTTTGTAGTTTTTAGCGCCGTGGATCTCAGCAATGGAATCATGATCGACGACCATGTTTTGAACCTGCATCATAGGTGTTTTCCTATGTATTTACAATCATTTTTGAGTAGGAAAACAACAGAGGTGTCTGCTATTGCATTTCAAAGAGGCCTATAGGTAGGTGAGGCAATAATGTTAGATTTGCAGAGGATAGTCAATGGAGTTGACGGGTCATCAACCTGATTGAAGATGAAAGTCCTTGAGCGGTGGTACGGATCCTGATTCCACCTGTTTATTCCTCTTTGTCTCTCTGTAGCATTGAATATTTATGAGCAGCATTTCGTATGCATTGAATCTGGTGGATTTTTTTATTTGCGTTGTAATTAATTTTGTTGGGTACACAGTCTTGGTATAAAAGCCAAACTGTGTTACTCATTAGGTTGTTGAAAACTAGACAAATTTTGGTGCTGTGATACAATACAACTTCATTGGTGGCCCTGTTCTTGATGTCTTGTAATTTTATGAATCTCATGTTGTATGTTTCATGTATGAATTCACTGGTTTCATGTTGTTTTATATGAGAAATGCTCTGTGCATGTGTTTAATCATTTGTCTCCAGGTTGTGGGCATATTTTCTTTTGAATCAAGATAACTAAGGGTTGTTAAGGTTCAGGAATATAGGTTTTCTATATTGAATGTTTAATCTCCTACTTTTGTTCAAGGAATAAATTAAATGTTTCAAGTTAATCATTGAGAGAATGTTTTACAATAGGGATACCATTAAGTATGAATGATTAAGCACCTAATTGTTGGGAAGTATCTGTAAGGAAGATATTGGAAATCCCCTTGATATCTAGTCTTTGGTATATGTTCATGCTGGCCATTCACATGTGTATGTCTATTGACTCCGAGCCCCGGATAGGCACCGATCCAGTCTTGTATTGAGGTTGCAACCCAAAGTCTCAGTTTTGCATCCAAACATAAAATCAAACTTAAACTTTAAACTAAACCTTTAGGAGTTTAGGACCAAAATCCTCTGTCTCACAACTGAATATAGACCCAAAGCTAGCCCCTTTGCACTTATTCCATAGTTTTGGTCTGCATAAAGGAGGATTTATCTGCTTTGTATCAACATCCAAGTAAGTTCATGTGCATATGTCATAGATGTTGAGTAGGAATATCCCCCTTGGTTTTGCAGAGCCTAAAGAAGAAGAGGATATATTTATAGAGTCTATCTCCTATATTGTTGGCCCCTAGCCTGGGAATCCTATTGATCAATGATGGCTACCTTGTAGGGATAACTAGGAATAAGCATCCAGTCTGGGAAAATAACCAACAGATTTTGACGACTCTACTGGGGACGTGACGTGAAAGAACCCTAATTTTAAAAGAAAATAATTCCTAGTTATAGGTGGCAACTCTAAACCAATCTCCCAACTGGTAAAGTAAAATTTTGTATGCAAGGGAGAAGATCCCTGCATAATTCTCTGTCTGAAGAATTACCCAGAAAAATGATGTACAGAAGAAAAGGAACTGTTGAAGCCAGTCAAGAGGGTTCTCCCAAAAGTAATGATAATATGTAGGACAATCCAGGATCTTCAGAATGAACAATACCTTATTTTTCAAACACTGAGGCTGAGATCCAGAATGTATATGAAAGACAGCAGTGTAGTGGATTAAGAAGACGCTGAATCGCCAAGGGATGATAATGATGATCAGAATGTAATAAAGCCTTCCTCTTCTATGCCTAGAGAGGAGGAATTAGCTAAAGAAATTAAGAGCTTAAGGGCAGAATTAGAATATCTGTAGGCAGTGAAGATCATAGATGACATGAGACAGAAAGTGCAAGCGCTGAGAGTTGGTCAGAATGATTCAATTCCTACCCTTGAAAATGCAAGTATGTAGAGAAATCAACAAAGAAATGGAGTCCAAGATCAACATAATGATCAAAGACACAGTGCAAATAACGCTAGAGTACCATTGAATAATGTAAGAAATCTGAATACAAACAGAAATGCCAATGTAAATTAGTTTGGTAGACAGTTGATGCAGCTGGATAGATTCAGACAGCTTATTTTTCATGGCATCCCTGGTTACCCCAATCCTGTTGACAAACACGTGAAGCTACAAGTGCCTAAATTTTTAGGAAACAATACTGTGTCAGGAGAAGACCACTTAAAAGCTTTTCAGAATATCATGGACAACTTTGAGGTTGAGCATGAAGATGTTTTTATGAAATTATTTATGAAATCCTTAGTTGATGAGGCTAGAGAATGGTACAAGGGTCTGCCCGACAGCAGTGTTTCATCATGGGAGGATTTCAGGAGAATTATTAATGAATTCACTGGAATCACCAAAGGATCAAATGAACAGGTTGTTGATTTCAATGCTAGATTCACTAAGGTGTTGAAGAAATTGCCACATCACCTGAGGCCTAATGAACCTATGTGCATAGTGTTGTACATAAATACTTTTGATGCCAAAACAACTTATGCGTTAAGAGATAAGGGTCCTCACAGCCTCAGAGATGCCTTCAAAGTTGCAACAAATATTGAAAATAACAGAAAAGCATCTAGTAAGACAAACAGAAGAGATGATATAAAAGTTTTGCAAAATCCAAATACTAAATCTCAAAGTGTTCAAGGCAGTGCATCTATTTCTGAGGATAAATTAGATAAATTGACAACTATTGTCAAGGACCTAAGCTATAGAATGGCTAAAAATGAAAAGGGAATTGGTCCTAACGGACAGGTTTACCGAAGACAAGAAAGAAGACCTTCATTACATGATATGCCAGATAATACCAATTGGCATAATGGTAAACCCATTCTCCCAAACAGTAACTCAAATTCAAGGAATCAAAATGTTAAGGAAACACCTGACCCTTTGAAGAAGGCAGTTAATAATGTTAATGATACCCCATGGTGTATCATATGTCAGATGCATCACTCACAGTCACAATGTATGATTGCTCAGTCTTTATATAACAATGTTGTTGCCTGTGATGAGTGCAATGAGCCGCACTGCATGGAAGATGACGATGCCAATATGCTGTCTACAAATAGAGAGTATCCCTCTCAGGATGTTGATGCAAATGTAAATGATGAGATTCAGGCCTATCAACAGTTTCCCTATGATGAAGATGATGAAGATAATTATGCTTATGCTCAGGACTCACACAATTTTTTAAATAATTTGAGGAGACCATCTGATGAAGAAATTAGAGCCCTCACAGCTGCAGCAGTAGCTCAAGTTAAAATCAATTACAATCTCAGGGGTAAAGCTCAAGTAAGCAACTCACACAAACCAGAGAATACTTTTGTAAGCCAGCCAGTGCATAGTCATAAAGGGACTGAACCACAAAAGAAACAATGGAACAATAATAAGCAAAATTTTAAGCAAAAAATAGGTCATGATTCTCAAGGACTAGAAAATAGAATTCCCCAAGTTGAGGATCAAAACAAGAATTTTCAGATCAAAGATGACAGTCAGGGAGCCACAAAAATTCAAGCTGGATCATATCAAAATAAAAATAAAACTGTGGATCAAGCTACATCTGTTATACAAAATTATGCTCCATTTGACATTGCCCAAGTTTTGTCCCTGGTAAAGGTCTCTGTTCCATTAATGGAGCTGATGAAAGTTGAGGAGTTCAGAAATAAAACATTGTCCCTGATTTCAGGAGTACCCTGTCAAGCTAATCAGAATACTGAGACCCAGGGTAAAAAACAAGCCACGTGTGTTGATAAGGATGAGACTCCTGAAGTATATCTGGGGGTGACCATGACAAAATGCCCTTCACAGGTTGAACCATTCTATGTTTCCCTTGTCATAAATGGAAAAATGATTAAGAATTGTATGCTTGATTCAGGAGCATCAACAAACAGCATGCCTCTGGCTATTATGCAACAAGCTGGGTTAAAGATAGATAAGGTATGTGGGAAATGCTATGCAATGGACGCTAGGGAAGTACCTATCATCAGGATTATGAAAGATGTAGATTTCAGACTGGCAGCAAGTCCTGAAAAGGCCTACAAAATGAACATAACAATTGTTGATATCAAGCCACAGTATGGCATGTTCTTGTCAAGAAGATGGGCAGCATTGATTGGTGGGTGTATGCAATTAGATCTGTCATATGCTGTGATCCCTATGAATGGAAGGGATGTCAAATTGATCAGAGAGGAAATATCACTAGACACAGTTGAAGATTAGGAGTTAGAGGAGCATGTATGTTTTGTGGACACTGATTGTGATAATTTCAGAGTTGTCTCAGATGAAAAAGGCTGTAAAGGAGGAGACATGTGCATTGAAGAACTTGACCAACAGGGTCTCTGGACCATGTATTTTGATGGAGCTTGTTCAAAGGAAGGCTTTGGTGCTGGAATTGTATTTCTGTCTCCAACTGGTAAGCTCATTCTTGCTGAAGTTTGCTTGTACAAATAATATTGCAGAGTATGAAGCTCTGTTGTTAGGATTGAATGTTGCTCTGAAGCATGGAATTAAAATAATACAAGTATTTGGAGATTCAGAGTTAATTGTTTCCCAAGTCAGAGATAGGTATGTATCAAAGAATAAGAGGTTAAAACAATACAAGCATGTTGTCTGGGATACAATTGAATTGTTTGATGCATTTTCAATAAGCTGGGTAGAGAGATCAAAAAATGTCATGGCAGATTTTCTAGCCAATGTAGCCATAAGGCTAGATGATGCTACTCTGTCAGATGCTACAAATGTTGAGGTCAAACTTAGACTTGCAGTGCCAGATAATATATACAGCTAGCAAGTATTTGATGATGATAAAGATTTGCTGAGATTTCTACATTGTATTGATGAGTATGAGAACCAGAAAATAGATTTTCAAAACTTTGTAGAGGTTGTAGATGGGAGAGAAACCCTCTTAGGGAAAGAAATAATTCAACTCAAGACAAATAAAATCCCTAGAGGGCTGGTTGCTCTAGAGAGAGCTTTCGACAATAGAGACCAATTTGTTACAAAGGCATCTTCAACAAATAAGAATGATTTAGAAGAGATAAATTTGGGGACATCGCAGGCCCCCAAAAAGGTATACATTGGCAAACAGCACAAGCCACACATCAGAACTATGCTGATTGTACTACTGGAAAAATATAAGCATGTTTTTGCCTAGTCATATGAGGACCTGAAAGCTTATAAAGAGGATTTATTTCAGCATGAAATCCCTTTGAATCCTGGAGCTAAACCATTTAGACAAAAACAAAGACCTATCAACCCAACTTTAGCTCCCAAAATGCAAGAACTTAGAAGCTTAGGGAGGCTGGAATAATTATGCTCATTAGACACTCGACTTAGGTGTCCAACCTTATTCTGGTTAGAAAGAAGAATGGTGATATCAGACTTTGTGTGGACTTTAGAAATCTGAATGTATCTTCTTTGAAGGACAATTATCCATTGCCAAACATGGAAGCCAAGTTGCAGAAGCTGACTGGCTGTGAACTTTTATCCATGATGGATGGATTTTTGGGATACAATCAAGTGAAAGTAAAAAAATCAGAACATTTCGAAAATGCCTTCACCACTCCATGGGGAACCTATGTATATGTGAGAATGCTATTTGGACTGACAAATGCACGTGCTACATTTCAGAGGGCAATCAATGTTGCTTTTGCAGGATTGATTGACTCAATCTTGGAGGTGTATCAGGATGATTTGACAGCTTATTCAAAAGAGGAAGAGCAGCACTGTATGCACTTGGAGCAGATATTTATTAGAACATTGGAATATGGCATCTCACTCAACCCAAAGAAATGTGTTTTTGGGGTAGTAGAAGGAAAATTGCTTGGGCACATTGTTTCCAAGGATGGAGTTAGGATTGATCCTGAAAGAGTGGCTGCAATTGACAAAATTCAAATCCCTAAAATAGTGAAAGGTGTTTAGTCCTTCTTTGGACAAATTAATTTTGTTAGGTGATTTGTTCCTAATTTTACAGAGACCACAAAAGATATCTCCAAGATGTTGAAGAAAGGTGCAACTGTCAAATGGGAAGATGAAGCAACTAAATCATTTTAGAACATAAAAGAGGCAATAAAGATATGCCTCCTATGCTAAAATCCCCTAATTTTTTTAAGCCATTCCAACTATTCTCATTTGCTTCTTACCATACTATTGCTGCATGTTTATTGCAAAAAAATGAAGAAGGTTTTGAACAACCTATAGCTTTCTTTAGTAGGTCATTGCAAGCTGCTGAGTTGAAGTATGACATCATGGAGAAGCAAGCATATGCACTGGTTAGAGTAGTCAAAAGTTCTAGGCCATATTTGGTAGGCTCTCAGATAATTGCATATGTGCCTCATGCAGCAGTCAAAGATATTTTTACTCAACAGGAGGTAACTGGAAGAAGATGTAGATGTAAAAATAAATTGCAAGAATTCAACATTGAAATACAGATCACAAAATTGGTAAGAGGACAGGGTTTGGCAAAATTGATGACACAGTCAAATCTAGAGGCATGCCAAGTGAATGTAGTGCATAATGAAATTATAAATATGTCAGAATCTGAATGGTATAAGGACATAGTACATTATTTGCAAGATTTGAACTGTCCTTCCCATCTCAGTGACAATCAGAAGAGAACCTTGAAGCTGCATACTATTAAATACATCATTGTTCAAGGAGAGCTGTATTGGAAAAATCTAGAGGGTGTATTACTCAGGTGTGTGAATGAGGATCAGGCTAGGGATATTCTAAGTGACATGCACAATGGAGTGTGTGGTGGACACTATGCTGCCCATACAACAGCCCACAAAATCCTCAGAGCTGGCTACTGGTGGCCAACTCTTTTCTCGGACGCACACAAAATGGTAAGAAAATGTGATCCTTGCCAAAGGTTCTCAGGAAAGCTAAAATATGGAGGTACATTGTCTCTTAAGACTGTAACTGTAGAAGCTCCATTTCAGCAATGGGGGATTGATTTTATAGGGGAAATCTCAAAAAAATCAAGTGGAGGGCACAGTTGGATTCTGGTTGCCACTGATTACTTCACTAAATGGATTGAGGCCATTCCAACTAAAAAAGCTACAAGCAAAGTGGTGATGGATTTTATTCTAGAGAACATTATTATCAGATTTGGAGTGCCAACCAAATTGGTCATAGACAATGCTATGTGCTTCAGGTCTGGTGAATTTATTGATTTTTGCAACAATTATGGTATTGATTTGTCTCATACATCACCATACCATCCTTAAGGAAATGGTCAAGCAGAGTTAAGAAACATGAGTCTCATGAAAATCATCAACAGGGTGATAGATAAAAACAAGAGAGCTTGGGATTAAAAGCTGAAGTTGGCATTATGGGCTGACAGGGTGATAGTAAAAAGAGCAACTAGAAGGTCACCTTATGAATTAGTATATGGTGCAGCAGCTAGGTTTCTCGTGAATAACCTCCTACCAGTTTATAAATTCATGCAAGAAAATGAGGAGGAGATTGAAGACCAAATGACTGAAAGAATAAATCAGCTAGTTACACTAGATGAAATCAGAAGAAAAGCACAGAAAATTAACATCAAGAAATAGTGAAAAGTGAAATATTTGTTTGATAAAAGGGCTACAGAGAGAAGGTTTCAGATAGGTGACTTGGTCCTTATGTGGAATGCAAGAAGTCAGGATAAGGGCAAGCACGGTAAATTTGAGCCCTTATGGATTAGCCCATATCAAATTGGCAATGTCTATGAGAATGATTCTTACTTTCTCCAAGCCCTAAATGGTGAACTACTAGAATTGCCAATGCACGGTAAATTCCTTAAAGCTTTTTTCACATAAATATGTACCTTCTGTGCACACTATGAACTAGGTGTAAATATTTTGTACATGCCTTGTATAGTCAGTCGTGTTTTGAGTTTTGAGTTCTGTCTGGTCTGCCCCGGAGTAGTCTGGTCCTTGTTGCAGTCTTGTGCCTGCACGTCCCCAATCGGAGCCTGTGTTGGTAATCATTTATGTTTAGGGTTTTAAGCTTGAATGTTTACAGGTTTTCTCTTTCAAACCCTAAATTTTCTAAGTCTTAGGGTCTTGCATTGTTTTGTTTGTTCTGACATTGGCCTTCTATGGTGGGTTCCTGGTTGTTAAGTTTCATCCTCATGCTTTAGTGTTCATAGGTTGACCAGCCCCCATGCATTGTTTTACCCCTCTTTCCTATCACACATGAGAAAATGTTATGTTTGTGTATATGCAAGAGCGAATGTGTGTTGGCGGGCTTGCATATTTTCCATCGGCCTCCAAAAAATAATAAAGAAGTGAATCATATGCATTTTAGATGCATATCAGGTTCAAAGGGATGCATGTACGTTGTGGGAATCTTCCGCAAGATTCTTCAAATATTCTCTGCATGTATATCTGGTTTTCTTGTACAAGTTTTGTTGTATGTCCCAGCATACAAAGGTTATATATAGGCAAAAAATGTGCAGTGGCGGAATATACATTGAAGATTCCTTGAAGATACCATCGTTGTATCAAGCGGGTGCAATGTACGCTTGTTTTGTTGTATGTTTGACATACAACACCAAGTATACATTGCGGATTTCAAAAGAAGTTCAAAACAGGGCTAAAGGTAGGTCGGGTCTGCAAGTATATGCAAGAGGGATTGAATGTATGTTTGACATACATTGGAGACATACAAGTGGGAATCTTTCGTAATATTCCTAGGAATATTCTTGATTTGTATATCAGCTACATACAAAGGGCTTTGTATATTAGGTAATATACAAAATAGCAAAGGTATAATTGGTGGGGCCCGCCGCAGGTTTATACAAACAGGTTTGTACATGTTCAATATACAAGGGGAGAATGTATATCGATAATTCTGAAAAGATTCTCTGCTTGTATGTTTGTGTTTGTATATTCAACATACAAGCAAAATATACATACAAAAAATGCGAAGGATAAAGTGCAAGGCCCGGACCCAAGGAGTATTACATTCTAGTTGATGAAAGTGTTTGAGCTCCAGATTGCATGTATATTGGGTTTGTATATGTACCTTACAACCCTATATACAAAACAAAGGTGATACAAGCCAAACTTCAAAAGAAGGTACATTCTGATGCATAATTTTTTCAAGTCCGCTGCTTGTATGTATGTGTGTATTGTATATCACGGATATGCAAAGGTGAGAGGTACAAGCTGGACCCGAATTAGTTTCCAATTTGTATCATAAAAATTTCAGGTCCGTCTTGTATATCAGACGATTGTATATGCATTTGGACATGTATATACAAGGGACGAAATGGCAAAATGATGAAAGGGAAAGGTCAGCGATAGAAGTGTGGGGTGCCTACATGGCTTGTAATCATTGGCTCTTGGCTTTTTACAATTTTTAGCACCATGGATCTCAGCTATGGAATCATGATCGACGGCCATGTTTTGAACCCGTAGCGTAGGTGTTTTCTTGTGTATTTGCAATCATTTTTGAGCGGGAAAACAACAGAGGTGTCCGCTGTTGCATTTCAAAGAGGCCTGTAGGTAGGTGAGGCAATAATGGCAGATTTGTAGAGGATAGTCAATGGAGTTGACGGGTCAGCAACCTGATTGAAGATGAAAGTCCTTGAGCGGCAGTATGGATCCCAATTCCACCTGCTTATTCCTCTTTGTCTCTCTTTAGCATTGAATATTTATGAGTGCCATTCCACATGCATTGAATCTGGTAGATTTTTGATTTGCCTTGTAATTAATTTTGCTGGGTACACAGTCTTGGTATAAAAGCCAAACTATGTTACCCATTGGGTTGTTGAATACTAGACAAATTTTGGTGTAGTGACACAATACAACTTCATTGGTGGCCTTGTTCTTGATGTCTTGTAAGTTTATGAATCTCATGTTGTACATTTCATGTATGAATTCACTGGTTTCATGTTGTTTTATATGAGAAATGCTCTGTGCATGTGTTTAATCATTTGTCTCCAAGCTGTGGGCATATTTTCTTTTGAATCAAGATAACTAAGGGTTGTTAAGGTTCAGGAATATAGCTTTTCTATATTGAATGTTTAATCTCCTACTTTTGTTCAAGGAACAAATTAAATGTTTCAGGTTAATCATTGAGAGAATGTGTTGTAGTAGGGATACCATTAAGTATGAATGATTAAGCACCTAATTGTTGGGAAGTATCTGTAAGGCAGATATTCGAAATCCCCTTGATATCCAATCTTTGGTATATGTTCATGCTGGCCATTCACATGTGTATGTCTATTGATTCCAAGCCTCAGATAGGCACCGATCCATTCTTGTATTGAGGTTGCAACCTAAAGTCTCAGTTTTGCATCCAAACATAAAATCAAACTTAAACTTTAAACTGAATCTTTAGGACTTTAGAAGTACTTTAGGACCAAAATCCTCTGTCTCACAACTGAATATAGGCCCAAGGCTAGCCCCTTTGTACTTATTCCATAGTTTTGGTCTGCATAAAGGAGGATTTATTTGCTTTGTATCAACATCCAAGCAAGTTTATGTGCATATGTCATAGATGTTGAGTAGGGAATACCCCCCTTGGTTCTACAGAGCCTAAAGAAGAAGAGGAGATATTTATAAAGTCTATCTCCTATACTGTTGGCCCTTGGCCCGGGAATCCTATTGATCAATGATGGCTACCTTGTAGGGATAACTGGGAATAAGCATCCAGTCTGGGAAAATAACCAATGGATCCATTGCCTCTTCCTGACAATACCTAACATGATCATGTTGACATTCATCTATCAACATGCCTTTGAAAATATGTACCACATATAGTATGAGTAAGATTCTTTATTGGCTTACTATAATGACCATTGTCTTGGTGATCCCTTCTACTTGTAGCCATCAAGTGCATCCTCAATTGATGACCAATTACTTGACCACATATTAACATTGACTCCACTTTGCATCTTCTTTTCTCAACATGCCTTTGACCATCTATACCACATTTAGTATGAGCAAGATTATTCATTTTCAAACTACAATGACTACTTTCCTGGTGATTCCTTATACCTACAACCCTCAAGTGCATTTTTAACTAATAACCAAGTACCTAACCACATATCAATTAGCTAATGCTTTGCCTCCTTTTCTAGCATAGGAAACACTTTTCAAAGGTATAAAACCATTTTTTGATTGGACATCAAGACCTACTCTTCCCTACCCCCAATAAGTCAAGAGATGGAAGAAAAATAACATAACTCTAGCAAACCACTGCTCCTCATTAATATTCAACAAAAAGAAACCAAAACTAAGCACACATCACAAAATTGAAAAAAACATTAGCTACAAATTGGAAGGAAATACAACTTTTCCTACAAAAATTGTCTCTCAAATATCGTGCCTAATCTTCAAGCAAGAAGCTAACTAGAGATGGGAACATTTCTTCATCCTCCTATGTGTCCTTCAACCTCCATTATATCCTGTCCTAGATCATAGTTTCTAAATATACTATCCAAAGCACTAAGAGCTTTGAAAATACAAGAATGATGTAAAAGAATAAATGATTTTATTTTAAGGTGTTCGGCTCAAACAAAAATATACCTTTTACAATGTGATAAAATATTATTTTTCATTTACAAAACATATTAACCTTATCACTCCATTGAAAAATTTCAAGACTCAAAATAGAAAAATGAAGAAAATGAAGAAAACCCCACAACTTTAAATCAAAAAATTAAGAAAATCCCACATTTCTTTGCACAAATGAAATAGCCAATATGAAATATTTAATACTTCCTTCTCTCCAACTATAAAGACTTATATTACTTATTGTTATCAATTAGATATGCACCCTATGCTAAGCTTACATAAGAGTTAGCTATCTGTTGACACATGGAAACACTCTCAAGATGTGGGTTTCCTATAGCGAGAGTGAATCTCCAGAGTGAGATGGTTCTCCTTAAGATTTTTTCTAATCTAATGACTTGTTTGAGAAAAGGGATGAGAGAGGTATACTGAAGTAAATAACTGAAATGAATCTCTAAGGTGATGCACCAACAATAAATTCCTATCAGATCTTACTCACAATCAGACTATAGAACTTCAATCTTCACAACACTTGATTCTACCTAATTCATAAATATTTCACATGAATGTTTAATCAAAACATGATATGCAACCTAAACCAAGCAAAATATTTGCATATCTATCACAAAATCAAGACAAAATAGAGGACAAATACTTATCACAGTGTAATATCAAATCAATCTTGCAAAAATAGAGGCAAAAGTGAAGCAAAACTACTGCTCTATAACTGAAGGAATAATGAGTACATAGATTGACTACAACACTCTCAATGTGAGAGGAAGACTCTGATATCTTAAACTCTGATCTCTACTCTATTCTTCCAAAAAAGAAACTGCAACTGGAACTAATGGAAAAGAAATATATCTCTAGCATATATCTTGTGAAAAATCTCCCCAAAAGAAAGATGGAAAGAGCTCCTAATAATAGACATCCAAGTCCATTTTCGAGCTTCTTAGAAAAGACAAAAATAAATCTCTCAAAATGTCTCCAAACTATGAAAGCAATGTCCCAAAAGATTCTCTCATGTCGCCCCACCAAAAATTTACTTTATCTGCACATGTAACCTCAGTTTTTGTCCATATCTGACTTAGAATAAAATAACTCAAGGAAGAGATATTTGATTTGTTTTATTAGTTTTAACTACCTAAAAATAGTTTTTATTTTAAAGCAATTTATAAATTATTTCCTTAAAACAAACTTTACAATGCTTGCAGTTTTATCCTATATCCCTATTCGATCTGATTTTTTGCAAAAATAAATGCACATGGCTTATAATTTTGCCAAGTCTTTCCAATACATATGAATTGATTTTTCTTATAAAAATCATAAAAATATCAATGGGCATTACATATTATTTGCAATAATAAAATCCTGGTCGGCATATGTCCATATGACATGTCTCTACATCACATAAGCATATGGACTTGTCTCCTATTTCAAAAGAAAGGTTTGTAGACTATACCAAGGGCATGAGCTCCATCTCCTAGGGGTCTAAGGCACATAGCATATTCTCAAGGTGACCAAGTATGTTTTGAGGCATCAAATGTATTGAGGGAACCATTGAGGCTCGACCTCACCCTAAGCCATGGAACTTAGGCATTGTGTAACATAAACTCAACACCACAAAGGTATTAGTTTGTGCCTCAAAAAAAGAAATGAATGTGATAAAATTCACCATTTGGGTTAAGGCTTCATTGAAACCCTAATGACAAAATACATTTTCCCTATTCTTTTGGGCTCATTTTAACCTTTGGATTTTGTGGAAATGGGGCTCTGTAGCCGCCATGAAACCATAGGGTTTCATCTTGAAAATCTTTAGCTTTCGGGTGTTTCTGGTCATGGTGACCACTGGTTTTACACAAAAAAAGAAAGGTAACACTGTCTTATGCATATTTGATTTCCATTCTTTGACTTTTCTTTGATCTCCTGAGCTGAACCAAGCTTTATAAGCCTCGGCCATGACATTTTCTGATGGATTTGTTTACATTTATTTTCACTATCATTTTGTGGCTACCATGGCTGTAACTAGTTGAGAGGAAAATGAAACCAAAAAGAAGAATGTTTCGGCTCTGCATCATGTGACAAGGTAAGTTTTTTTTAAAAAAAAATTTAAAACTCATACACTGTGCTCAGCCTTTTGATTTCCTATGCTAGGCATCCACCTGAAGGAGAGAGATGTCATTATGTTTTATGGGCTGTGGTCTATGTTCTGCAAATCTTCATTTTTATTTATGGGATCAAGAACTAAATAAAGTTCTATGTTTTCCTTTTGTAATAAAAAGCCACTGTAGGGTTTCTTCGATGAAGGTCCATGACTTATCTTGTCTTTTTGAGTTTGACATGCTTGAAGACTTCCTTTCTGCATATAAAACTTCTAATTTAAAACTGGGGTTTGTGAAAAATGGTTTAAAAAATCCCTAAGAGGGTTACTCCTTCACTGGCCACGGCTAGCAAAATATATCTCTTATGCATCTGCGAATGAAGGTTTAAAACCTTTGATGTGCTATCCTCTGTCTAGCCATTGGCGAAATATACTCTCCTTCCATGTTTTGACAACCCTCATCTCTTATATACTGAACTTATATATGATACTTTATGCTTGATCTATGGTTACTTTTCTTGAAGGGCTACGGTTGGCTTGAAAGCATCTCTACATTTTATTTGTCATTTCATTCCTCTTACTTATGTATCAGCATTTGTGTTCAAATATATGTCAAGACTCCTTTTCTCGAGGTCACGGCTAGCTTGATGTTGTGTATTTTGCATTTAAAATCTTAGTTTGTCTCAGATCTGCAAAAACTTCAGATGGATATGGACAAAATGGCTCTTTTCTATAGGTTTCTATTCATAAGGTTGTGGCCTGTATAGCCTTGAATATGGAATAAAAACCCAAATTGGTCTATGCACAAAAATGAGTTTGATTTTATCCTCTCCTATCGCTATGAATTCAAAGCTTTCATTTCATTTTGTATCATTCTCTCTTTGCCAATGATGCTCATTTTTTACTGATGTTCTGTGTTCCAATAGTTATGTCATGCATTTGGGATCTCCCATTTTTTGATATCAGACTCATTGTACTTGATGTCTACCATGACCTACACATATGCTATGATTGTTCTATTTTATTCATGAGCTGCTCCAAAAGTACTTTGCCATGATAAAATTCATGTCACCTCTTTGTGACTGCACTTTACATTTATACTTCTATACCTTAAAAAAATGAAATAGAAAGGCCAAGATGTATGTTGTTAGTATCTCCTTTTACATTTATTGTAGATGACACCATGTCCCTGAAGTGCATTTATTAAACTTTTTGATATACATACACTTGATATGGTAACTCAACATGTAGCATATTTACTTGACATTGACTTAGTTCACTATTTATTTTCATACACCACATATGGTATGCCATCTTTCATTGGCTATTATATAGTTGTGAAAATCCCCATTGGTGAAACCTTATTGAATGATGACATTTCTGATCAGTACTTTATTCTGTAGCAACACCATATGGAAGAGAACTAATGATTGAACTGTATTTGGCATTTTTATCTTGCTCCAACATGATGAAGTGACATAGTATATATCTTGATATTAGTCACAAAATGAGAAGGATCTAACCTGACAGAGCATCTCTTTGTAAATCAATTTGGCATTTATTACTTGAGACAACATTCCCTGTGGATGAACATGAAATATCAGTTGTTTCAAACTCTATAGCTTGAATGGACTGAAAAGACACATACTTCTTTCAAATCTATGGCTCATAACTGAAATTTGCTTGATCACTACATGGCTGTCCGTATGCACTCTTTAGTTTCTTCCATACATCTGCTATTTATTTCTAATGTTGTGAATTCCATTTCCTCAATGGTAGTTGAAGCAATGATGACAGTTTTTTTTTGCATTGAATGCTATCCTGAATGTGTTTAGTTTACTCTTATGATTCCATTTTATTCTTTGAACTGCAGCCATGAGTGTATCATATTCTTGACACCAATGGATCTGATTGCTTTGATACTCTTTCAGTTTGTCATTCAATTAAACAATATGAGTAATGATCTCTCTTTTCCATTACATCCCCTTCAAGATTCAGGGGAGGCAACATACTGGGCTCAACCCTTGTGGGAGCCCACTTGACACCACATGTTGATATGTCTTTAATCAGCTAGTTGACTTGTCCTATACTTGCACATGAAACAAACAGATTAGTTAAAAAAAATAAAGTTCACTGATTGTTTCCTTTTCAATTCCTCTTGCATGTGAATGATGTTCATTTGATCAGTACATTATAGGCAATCTGTTATGCCTCTTCTGATAGGACATAGAGATCCCATAATCAGAGCTCTAACAGGACCTTTCCCAAATTTTTGTAGGTTCTTCATTTGATCAGTACATTATAGGCAATCTGTTATGCCTCTTCTGATAGGACATAGAGATCCCATAACCAGAGCTCTAACAGGACCTTTCCCAAATTTTTGTAGGTTCTTATCGAAGATCAGGAGCAGGAACAAGATGGCAACCTTGGAGATTCAAGACTACATAAGGCAATGATGGATACGACTTTCTCTCTCTTATCTTTAGATGCATAGCATTTTTCCTATATTTGCATTTGTTCAGCCATTCCCACAACTTGTGTGGGAAATTTGATCTATCATTATTTCTTTCAATGCAATGTTTATCCTTTTATATATCTCATTTGTAAAGGAATAATCATTGTAGTGAATGAAATACTTATCTCTCCTGTGAATGTTCTTGACTGCAATGAATGATATGAAAATCTTTTCTTTTCTTGAACAACTGAACTGCAATATCACTGAAACACAATCAACTATGCAAATAACTTATAACAAAAGAATGTTAACCTTCACTTTAAAAAAAGAATTTGCTGAACCAGCTCCACTAGTTTGAGCTATAAGTGACAAATGGTAATATTTTTGGTGACTTCTGCTATATGCTTGCCTGCTAAGCATTGGATCAGTTGACTTGAATATCCATTGGGCATTGACTCATACTCTGCTCCTCTCAAACTCAGAAAACACTAAAATTCAGCTCTTCAACCAGTTCAACCAACAATAGAAAATTGAAAACAAACTAAACTGAAAGCAAACTAATAGGCCTTGATGGTCAAAAAACTTGTGCAATAACAGTTAGGGAAACAAAAACTAGCTGAAAGAATGTGCATGAAGCACTTACTAACTGCAACACTACTCTAACCCTACTCTAACCAGCCAAGGAAGCTGGTCAAACAAAACCATTCACTGATTGGGTGAAATAACTGCCCCTCCTAACCAACTGAGGATGCTTCTCATGCTTACAAACTGGCAATAAGGAGTAAAACACAAGAACACACCTTATAAACTATTGCACTGCAACCTGTAGAATACAATCAAAGGTTTGAAACTCTTGATTCTATTTGGATATACCTCTAATTGTCCATGAATGGGCAAGTTGAACCTGCTGCTCCTCGATTGCAATCTCATTCTTAGGGGTACTGAAAACACTCTGAAAGCTGTTGGTCACGTCATTGGCCAAATCTCTAATGGGGCATCCTCTCGAAGGTTTGGGACTGGAAACAACAGCATGACCTATACCTTGCATAATAGCCTACCATGTGGCTTCCTCCTCTTCGGTTAATGGGTCATCCTCCTCCATTAGAATAGCTAATAGCTCGTCAAAACTTTCTAGACTTGGAAGATTCTTAGCAAGAGCTATACTAGGCTCAAAATATTCAAGACTGCTCAAGGAGATAGACTTCAAAAAATGTGTTTCTTCAACAAATGAATGCACAAATTCAAACAATGAACTAAGCTCTGTTGACAAAGCATCAATTTTCTTATCAGCCTCTAGTTCCCATGTGTCACAGCTGTCCTCACTAGATTCTTCTCGAATCTACACCTTGCCTAACTGATTCTCTTCATACTATTTATCATCCTCATCATCTACTAGCTTGGGCTTTTGATTGTTGCAAGAAACTACCATAGTGGCAAGCTCTTTGCAAGTTGAATAGTCAGGATCCTGCCAATCAAGTATGAAGTTGTCTCGGACAGGTTGATTATCTCTAGCTAGTCGACTTGATTACTCGTCAAGACAAGCTGTCCTAGTCTCATTCATGTCAGCTTCTTCATTACAGTACAATGGGAGCTCTAAGAACAAACTAAATACCTCATCCTCATAAAAAATGTGATATGATTTAACCTTGCGTTCAGCCTGGTAGTCAGGGTCTTCATGCAAAACAAGTGTGCTAGGTTTGGAAACCAAACTATCTCTTTGCTCCTCAAATTGAACTAAGGTCTCGATCTCATCATTACCCTTTCGAAACAACAGTGCACCATTTTCTGTAATACATTATGGGTGTCCCAAATCAGCTGATAAGTGGGATTCCTGCATGCTATCTTTATCATCACCAACATAAGCGGGAAGCTGATCAAACAAGAAAACTGAACCATATCCTTTTTCTAGTCTATTCTCCATTTGAACCTGAGCAACGTGTCTTTGCAATTGAAGACTTTCACCCTCCAATCTCTGCATCCTACATTGATTCATCTTATAAAAATCATCAGAAAACTTGTCAAATAAATCAAAATGCAATGGGTTTAGGATCAAGTTTGAATCAACTTCCTTTACACATTCATCACGCTCATAATTAGCTAGGGCTGCAACACAAATAGCATCAACCTCTTGCTCCCTATCTGATCTTTCAGCTACTGGCTTGAAGTTTGTGATTTTGATTGGTTTGGGTTCTTGATATGGTTGAAATTGAGGACTAATGGACTGGTCATGAATGCAGACAGGCTCCTGAGAAAAATCAAAACTTTTGAAACTTGGGAGTTTGACTTCTTGGGGAGTCTGTTTACATTCAAAACCCATCTCTTGGCCTTGGGGATAATTCACACCATGAAAATCAGTACCTTGCCAATTCACGAAAACCACCTCAGGGTTATAATCTCTTCTTGGGCCCTACGGATCAGTTTGGAAGTGTGGCCTATTTGGCTGATTAGACTGATATAGGGCCTGATATGGCTTATGTTTTTGACTGATTTGCCTCTTCAAATTACCAAACTCATTTATCATGTTTTTAATTATGTTTTGAAGTTGTTGGAATTCTTGAGTTTGGACTAGAACAATAGTCTCTTGAGTAGAAGTCTAGTGTCCTATGGCTAGAATAGTTGGCACAATAGCCAAAAGGGGAACGACCATGGGTACAGGTGGTTGGATTTGTAGAAAAATGGGTAAGGGAGGCCTTGGGGCTATTTTCCCTCCTAGAATAAGATAGTTTTCTACTTTAACAACAATCTCAAAAGCATCGGGAAGGGTAGATCCACCTAGAGCTTGAATCATAACAGATATTTCTCTATTTAAAGCTCTAAGATAGAGTAAAAAGGCATGCTATGGTGTAGGTCTTACCATCACGGGGATCCTATCCCATGTCCTTTGAAATTAGTAGTTGAAATCTGCCATGTATTCGTGAGGGGCTCTTTTGATGGTGCTCAACTGCTCTAGTAGAGACAAAAGATCAGATTTGTCCACAAAATGTTTGTGCAATCCATCTCCCAGATCATCCCATGATGTGATTGAGCCTGCTGTGAGTCCTCTAAACCACTGCAAAGCTTTGCCTTTTAATAATGCAGCCAAGAGTCTGATTGCTACATTTTCTTAAGTAACATTATGCACCAAACATAGAGTTGCAACATCCTAAATGTGCTCAGCAACTACATAGTGTGGTCTTCTCTGGTGAAGTATGGTAGTCCTTTAAGGGCTACGACAGGAATGTCATCATGCTGGACGAGTTGTAAAAGGCTACCCCTGTTAAATTCAACAAAAGCATATGGTCTAACCATTTACTTAGAGTTGCCAGGGTGTTTGATAATTTTACCTCCAAAGACTATTGATACCAAAGAAAACACCCGATCCTTCAGTATGTGACCTTCTTCTCATGTGTTGTTCACTAGATCTGCTTGAAAATCAGAGATTTGAGTCACCAACTATGCTATTTTTACCTCTGAAAGGCTAAAACCTTGTTGTGCATACCAAACAGCAAAGAAAACAATGTGCTTTTCTCCCACTGGGCATACCAAAAACTGTTATCAATCAGATATACACCCTATGCTAATCTTACAGAAGACTTAGTTATCTGTTGACACATGGAAACACTCTCAGGATGTGGGTTTCCTATAGCGAGAGTGAATCTCCACAGTGAGTTGGTTCTCCTTAAGAATTTTTATAATCTAATGACTTGTCTAAGAAAAGGGATGAGAGAGGTATACTGAAATAAATAACTGAAATGAATCTCTAAGGTGATGCACCAACACTAAACTCCTATCAGATCTTACTCACAATCATACTATAGAACTTTAATCTTCACAACACTTGATTCTACCTAATTCATAAATATTTCGTATGAAGGTTTAATCAAAACACAACATGCAATCTAAACCAAGCAAAATATTTGCATATCTATCACAAAATCAAGACAAAACAGAGGATAAATACTTATCACAGTGTAATATCAAATCAATCTTGCAAAAATAGAGGCAAAAGTGAAGGAAAATTGTTGCTCTATAACTGAAGGAATAATGAGTACATAGACTGTATACAACACTCTTAGTGTGAGAAGAAGACTTTGATATCCTAAACTCTGATCTCTACTCTATTCTACCAAAAAAAATAACTACAACTAGAACTGGTGGAAAAGAAATATATCTCTTCCATATATCCTGTGAAAAATCTCCCCAAAAGAAAGCTAGAAAAAGCTCCTAATAATAGACATACAAGTCCATTTTCTAGCTCCTCAGAAAAGCCAAAAATAAAGCTCTCAAAATGCCTCCAAACTATGAAAGCAAAGTGCCAAAAGATTCTCTCATGTGGCCCCACCAAAAATCCACTTTATCTGCACATGTAACCTCAGTTTTTGTCCATATCTGACTCAATAAAACAAATCAAGGAAGACATACTTGATTTTTTTTATTAGTTTTAACTGCATAAAAATAGTTTTGATTTTAAAGCAATTTATAAATTATTGCTTTAAAACAAACTTTACAATGCTTGTAGTTTTATCCTATACCCCTATTCAATTTGATTTTTTGTAAAAATAAATGTGCATGGCTTATAATTTCGCCAAGTCTTTACAATACATATCAATTGATTTTTCTTATAAAAAATCATAAAAATATCAAGGGGCATTACATATTATTTGCAAAAATAAAATCCTGGTGGGCATATCTCCATATGACCTACCTCTGCATCACATAAGCATATGGACTTGTCTCCTATTCCAAAAGAAAGGTTTGTAGACTATACCAAGGGCATGAGTTCCATCTCCAAGGGGTCTAAGGCACATAGCATATTCTTAAGGTGACCAAGTATGTTTTGAGGCATAAAATGTTTTGAGGGAGCCATTGAGGCTCGACCTCATCCTAAGCCATGGAACTTAGCCATTGTGCAACATAAACTCAACACCACAAAGGTATTAGTTTGTGCCTCAAAAAAAGATATGAATGTGACAAAATGCACCATTTGGGTTAGGGCTTCATTGAAACCCTAATGACAAAATACATTTGCCCTATTCTTTCAGGCTCATTTTGACCTTTGCATTTTGTGGAAATGGGGCTCTGCAGCTGCCATGAAACCTTTGTGACCAAACGACCTGGCGGAGTAACGAATATCTGTACTGCAGATCCTGCAAACATAGAGCATATTCTCAAAACCAACTTCGAAAACTATCCCAAGGGAGAACGGTTCACCTTTCTTCTCCATGATTTCTTGGGCCGAGGCATCTTCAATGCTGATGGAGAGCCATGGAAGATGCAGAGGAAGAACACCAACTATGAGTTCAATACCAAATCTCTGAGAAGCTTCATGGTAGAGACGGTGCAGTGGGAGATTCGGAACCGCCTCTTGCCAGTGCTTGTTAAGGAAAGTAAGATTGTCTAGGGAATAGGCAAAGATTTTTCTAGAGTTTTCACAACGAAAAGGCAAGTTGTTTCTAGAGGTTTCTATAAACTAGACTCTTCCATCAAGCCATTTTAAAAAAAAGAACATTCCAATTTTTAAAAATTAAAATATAGAATTATCTAGAAAGATGGAAGCTTCCAGACTTCAAAATTTTTTGTAATTATATATATGATTGTACAAAACTATTGTACACAACATTTTTTTTGAATGAAATATAATTCAAATTAGATAAATATATATCTTGTTTTTTTTATATCTGTTTTGCCCTGTTTTTCATCTGCTTATTATTGCTGTTATGTTTTTTATTATTGGGCCTGTTCTCACAGTGCTGTCAAGCGCATGCAAAACAGGCAAGTCTTTAGATTTGCAAGACATTTTGCAGAGGTTTGGGTTTGACAATATTTCCAGGGTTGCTTTTGGGGTGGATCCCGCCTGCCTACTCCCCTCCATGCCCACTTCACTATTTGCAGAGGCTTTCCACGATGCTACAGACATTAGCGCCGGCAGGTTCTTCTATGCTATTCCCTTTTTGTTGAGTCAAGCGCATGCTTAACATCGGTTCTGAAAGGCGCTTGCGAGGAGCACTTAAAGTAGTGGAAGAATTTACTTTGGAAGTGGTAAGTTCTAGAAGGAAGCAGATATCAGGGGGACAACCTGAAAGAAATGATCTGCTTTCTAGGTTCATATCACTTCTTTTAGATAATTCAAATCAATTCGAGAGAGAAGTTTATTTTGAAGGTGATAAAAAATTCAGTGGTACGATAGATATTTTTTTGAAGGAAATGGTGGTGAGCTTTATGTTAGCAGGAATTTACACTGAAATCTTACACATCTTGGCTAAGAGATCACAACCCCCAGCAGTTGATGAAAAAAGGATTGCTTTCAGCTTTGAAGAATTGAAGGATATGCAATATCTGCATGCTGCTCTGTGCGAGTCAATGAGACTCTACCCTCCTGTGCCTGTGGATACTAAATATGTCTCCAATGATGATGTTTTACCAGACGGGACTTTTCTGAGGAAAGGATGGAATTTGAATTACAGTAGTTATTAGATGGGCAGGATGGAAAATATTTGGGGTAGTGATTGTTTGCAGTTCAAGCCTGAGAGATGGTTAAAAAACAGGGAATTTGTGGTAGAAAGTCCATATAAATTCCCAGTATTTCATGTGGGGCCTCGCATATGTCTGGGTAAAGAGATGGCATTCATACAGATGAAATCAGTTGTGGCTTCTATTGTTCATGGTTTCAGTTTTAAGATAGAAGATGGGATTACGCATCCTGATTATGTGGTGTCGTTGACCATGCGCATGAGAGGAGGGTTACCTGTTACAGTAACATGTCGCTGACGCACCAAGTCTCGTCGGTGCCTTTATGTGTCGCATGTAAGGAATGTCTAGTAAAGCTACCAATGACCTGATTAGACTGCTTACAGTGTTATCTTTACTCTTCACGTGATATATTAGTGTATCAACTAATGTAGCAAGCATCGAGGTTGGATCCGTAGTTAAACGCGGCTCACAATAGGTACTGGCTAATTTTTGCCGTTTAGTTTGTTGGGAAAGTTTGGTAGATTTTTAAGATATTGAAGTTGATAAAATTAAGTTTATTGAATACATGTCGGGCAAGTGATGTGGGTAACCTAGTACTTTATTTGAATTGTCTCATTCAACTCTTTTTAATATGATATTTGGAAGCTAGAAAATTGCTATTAGGGGTACGTGTCATGTTTATTGGTTGTAGTTATTTTGGAGAAAATGTTTGTCTTTCTATTTTTGATTAAGTTAGTTTTGTTATTATGGGAGAATTTGTTATTTTCGGTTTCAAATTTAGGGTTGTGAGATTAAGGAAACATGAAATATCATATCATCAATTTTAAGAAACATGATTATTGGTTGATCGATCAAGGAAACATACAATAGTGTTCCATATATGGTAATGGTAGATAGATGACAATGTAATAATGGGCTACTTGCACATGAAGATGACAATATAAAATAAATGCTGTCCTTAGATGTATAAGATGGTGAGAATAAGAGGGGAGGAATTTTAACCAATGAAATTTTCATTTGACAATAGAAACCAAAATATTTGAAGTCGGTGGAGAAAATGAAAAGCTAATTGAAAAGAACAATTTTGAACACAATAGTACCAAGGTAGGTGCTAATAACTCATAGGTTAAGTGTGCATTGAGATTTTAGTTATTTATGATTAATTAAATAGAGAAATGAATAGATATTTAGTATGTGGATAGCATTCAATTAATGAATGTGTAATGAAAAGGCCTTTTAGATATTTAGTCAATTGTAGAATTTGTTGAAAGAATGCAAGTGAAGCAATAAGGTAAAAAATGAGAGATGGCAATAAAAATTGGTTACATGCAAGTACATTTTGATTTATAAATCTAAGAAATTATTTCCCTGAGAAATAGGGAGTATTGAGGATTATATTATAATAAAAAGTGGACATTTGGATCTTCAAAAATAATATGAGAAAGTGTTTGAAAACCCAACTAAATTTATTTTTAAGAAATATGTGTGTTTACCCCAATAATTTTCTGCCCTCCACATATATTTATATTAGTATTAGATACTAGGATGGCATATTGAATACTTAAGAAGACAAACTTTAATATAGTCATGCCAAGAGGAATTTTTATTTGACTAGGAAAGGTTCAGTAAAAAATGATTAAGGTAAAACGTATGCTCATGACATGCATACAAATATAAATGTTTGAATTGAAAAGAGTGTTAGGAAAATACCTAGTCTACACCTTGTGAGGCCCACCCTAGTCTGTCTGAATTATGTGTTTTTTGGACTAATTATTATTTTGCTACACCTAGGCCTTGGACAATTGTGTATAGGCTTATGACCTTTGTTATAGACTTATTAAACAATGATGCCGAATTAGAGTAATTGAGTTAATTTGCATATGAGGATAATGATATTACTAGGAGTTGACCATGTTATATTTTATTCAATTCTTATATTTTGCTTTGAATTGAATTAATGTTATTTGATCATGATTATGAATGATTCAATTACCTAGTAATATTAGATGAAAGGGAATATCTATGTTAAGGGAATAAGAATGATGTCCTAAAAAGATAATATGAAATTTGAATGTTATTAGAGATATGTATTGTGATGTGTAAATTGAAATTGAGTTATCATTCAAACTATGAATCCTTGAATTCACTAGAGCAACACATGATGGTTAGAGTCTAAACATGATAAAGATTACAAACTCTATAGTATGATATGCAAAAATGGGCATAGCATACAAAATCTATTATGCAAACCAGGAAGACTTCATAATCAGTACAACAATACAAATGAGTATCAAATGGTAGGGGAAGGAAAGGATTTTGACCTATGTGAGGTGCTCTGAGAGAAGTGGATGGAGAATCTCCAAAAGACAAAGAACTCACAGTATAATTTCTAGTATGGTACCCTAATTATTTGCCTTGTCTTCTATTTTATTAATGCACTTCTAAATTTTACTAGAAAAGCATGGCAATCCCACATTTCATTTGTTGCACAAATAAATTATCATGTGAAAAAATTCAAGGATAAACAATCTTACACTATGACATACTAGGGGTTCTTCAAATCCCTCCAGCAACAAACATAAAATAAGGAGAGAATACCATATGAGATGGTGAAAAAATACATCAATGACAACCTTCTTAGTAAATAAAGATTATACACTTGTGGAGGCACACTTGTGGAAGCTATAGAACCTAGAATGTCATGGATACCAAAATTCCCCTAGTAAATAACAAAGGAGGAAGTGGAGTCATATGCCTAAAACCTACTCAAATAGTCCAAGGATACAAACACATAAAGGTTTGGGACATATAGAGAATTCATAAATAAGCAAAAAAATGAAGATGCGGAAGAGAAAGTAGACAAAAATAAAGAAAAAATCCATGAAAAATGGGGATCCACATAAAAAGAAGTACTACAACCGAGAACCACAACACCATAAGTTTGTACAACCACCACACCACAAATGCAGAGATTTGGTTTGCTACACTCTGGTACTCCAAGTTTATAGTCTATGGTAGGACCTGCTACTTCATCACAAAACCAATTAGTGTCTACTCTACAAGCCCTAGAGAAAGACCCAGAAGTAGAGGAGAACTCTAAAATTTTGTTACAAATGAGTGCAAAGAGAAAGAAGAAGCCAGCTAGGAGAAAATAGGTGGTGAAAAGAAATATCATAAAATCTTTTAGGGGAGAAGAAGAAATAGAGGAGGAGGATGTATTGGAAGTGAGGAAGCCTCCACAAAAGTGGAAAATAAGAAGTACCATAGTACACATAGTGAAACCACTGGTAGAAGGGACAACACAAAAGAAAGAAACAATAATGGATGTAGATATCCTTACCACAACAATACATAATAATGATATATTGAAGATAATCATAAATATGTATAATCAAGTAGGCCCAAAGAACAAAGCTATCGTAACAAGGGAAATATTAAGGTACATAAGAACATATGAGGACACAATAGAAAATATAATCAAAATTTTCCCAGATGAATTGGCCATTGTACAGTAAAGGAGAAGGCCATAGAGTTGGATGAAGAGATGAGGAAATAAGCCCTAGAGTAGATAGACCCCATTCTATGTACTGAACAAAAAGATAAGTTGTCACATATGTAAGAAAAGGAATTGAGGACAAAACAAAGAGTGGGCACTTTGATGGGAGTGACAGAAGGGGGAAAAAGAAAACTCCAAAAAGAAACTAAGGTGGTAACAAAGAAGGTATACAATGCAATAAGGAAAGAGGAGAAAAATTAACAAGAACAAAAAATACCTTCCATAGGTAGTCCTTAGCAAAGTGGCCAGAATGAGTAGGATGAGGGGTCACAACAACAAGAACAACAACAACAACAACAACAACAACAACAAGAGTCATCACCACATAAGGCATCCTCCTCCACCACATCTCCCATGCAATCGATCAAAGATTTCTTAGTGCAAAAAAAATAGATCCAACCTACAATAACACCCCAACTACTATGATAGATAGTGGGTAGATTTTGTCATTTAGTTTGTTGGTAAAGTTTGCTAGATTTTTAAGATATTGAAGTTGATAAAATTAAGTTTATTAAATACATGTTGTACAGTGATGTGGGAAACCTATTACTTGTATTTGATTTGTCTCATTCAACTCTTTTTAATATGATTTTTGGAAGTTAGAAAATTGTTATTAGGGGTAGATGTCATGTTTTTCTTGGTTGTAGTTATTTTGGATAAAATGTTTGTCTTTCTATTCTTGGTTAAGTTAGTTTTATTATTTTGGAATAATTTGTTATTTTTCACTTCAAATTTAGGGTTGCAAGATTAAGGAAACATGAAATATTAGATCATCAATTTGAAGAAACATGATTATTGGTGAATTGATTAAGGAAACATGCAATAATCTTCCATATATGTCAATGGTAGATAACAGGCTATCCCTTGCACATGAGGATGAAAATGTAAAATAAATGTCATCCTTGGATCTATATGATGGTGAAAATAAGAGGGGATAAATTTTAACCAATGAAAATTTCATTTGACATTAGAAAAAAAAATATTTGAAGTCGATGGAGAAAATGAAGAGATATAGTTGGTGTATTTTGAAAAGCTAATTGAAAAGTGAACAAATTTGAACATAATAGTACCAAGGTAGGTACTAATAACTCATAGGTTAAGTGTGGATTGAGATTTTAGTTATTTATGATTAATTAAATAGAGAAATAAAGAGATATTTAGTATGTGAATATCATTCAATTAATGCATGTGTAATGAAATTGACTTTTAGATATTTAGTCAATTGTAGAATTTGTTGAAGGAATGCAAGTGAAGCAATAAGCTAAAAAATGAGAGATGGGAATAAACATTGGCTACATGCAAATTATTGCCAAGAGAAATAGGGACTGTTGAGGATTATATTATAATCAAAAGTGAACATGCGAATCTTCAAAATCAGTGTGAGAAAGGGTTTGAAAACCCAACAAAATTTATTTTTAAGCAATAGGTGTGTTTACCCCGATAATTTACTATCCTCCACATAGTTTTATATTAGATTTAGATACTAGGATGGCATGATGAAAACCTAAGAATACAAACTCTAATATCGTCATGCCAAGAAGAATTCTTATTTGATGAGGAAAGGTTGAGTAAAAAATGATTAAAGTAAAGCATATGCTTGTGACATGCATACTAATATAAATATGTTTGAATTGAAAAGAATGTTAGGAAAATACCTAGTATGCACCTCTAGTACCATAAGATTTACTAAATAAAAAGCCTCATACAAGTGCAAAAAACTATCCACATAAAGCAAAATCATAACACATTTATTTCTAAAATTAACCCTTAGAGGAAAGAAATATAAATCTCAGCTATGAAAATTTTAGCACCATAACAACACATGTAAAATAACACTTTAGAAACAAGAATGAGAGAAGAATAAATGGTGCATGGACATAAGAGAAGAGACACCAATATACATGGGGGAAACCATTTTGAGTAAAAAGAACCCCACCCTTCAAAGCATATAAGTAATGCATTATTTAGCAAAACATAATAGTTACAACATACTTATAGGCTATTGCCTTAACAAGATTAATATCATCTTGCTTCTTTGGAGGAAATCTGAAGGCATAACCTTGTAATGTAAAACTCCTCTATCTTATCAACTGAAACATCCAAATAAATAAGCAATAACCAAAAAAAAAATTAACTATAGTTTCAAGAAAACCATGTGTTAGCATAAGAGGTATGGAGCCCACATCTCTATGGCACAAATTCTAATGCCCATGTCCAAGTTTGGGCTCTAAAATAAAAATAGAATCTTCTCTTACACATGTAAGATGCTATCATAAGTTTTAATAGTCAATCAACTAACTTGGGTGCCCCATTTGGTCATATTCCACCTTTAGCAAGTTGCTTTATGACATTTGTCATAGACTAGATCATAACCTTGGTCAAGATTCTTGGTCTACTTTGTCCCTTCTTACATGTTCGTATGCATGTCATAGAAACTCTCGTATGCACTTACAATGTCATGAATCCTCTTACATATCTTACATGACATAATTCCCTTACATATTCTTACACAATCATCATACAAAGACATACACATGACATAATAGCCAAGTTATAAACTTGGGATGCCCCATTTCATAAATGAGGTACAAATAATAAACTAGCAATCACACAAAATGTGCAATGGGCAATGCCAATAGACATTTTCAAGTAGCATTTGTTTCTTATAAGGAGAAGAGAAATAATTTAAACGTGGTTTTCCCATGCACAACAATTTTGTTAAATTTACATGAGGAAAGAAATACAATATAAAAGATTAGGGAATGGAGCACAATGGAGCACATAAATAGACAAGAGAACTATGGAGCAAAGACTTCAAGTGTCTTGAGATGTGCCCCTCCTTTTTCAAGATGCAATGTGTATTCCAATTTTAGAATGTGTTGTATTTGTTAATTTAGTTGAAAAATTGATGGGCACATATGTAAACCTTAAATAATTTAACCAAGGCCCAAAATAAAAATATAGAAAGGAAAACAAAAATTTAAAAACAATAAGTTGCTAGGAAAGTAGGCACATGGAAAAGTTACATGAGTGTCATTTTTTTGGATTGACAAAAAATACAACACACACATTATGTAGTGGAGCACTATCAAGTGCATAAATATACAAGACAACTATGCAACTGAGGCTTTAAGAGCCTTGAGACATGCCTCCTCCCTTTTCCCGAGATAAACATAGGCATTGTTCTACATGTGAGCGTAACACTGGAAGGTGAAAGAGGGCAAGATGTGTATGTTTTGCAAATGATGTACACGGGAGATAGCAGTGAAGAGTAAACCTTGATGTTCTGTAGGACCAATGTCTATCGTGGACTTGTCAAGAGTAAGTCCTTGGGCTTTGTTGATGGTCAAAGCCCATGCCATCCTGAGTGGGATCTATCTCCGAGAACCACGAGTCACTAGAGCAATAGGAACAAGGTGTGTGTCACGTGAATCCCAAGGAGGTCCTGCATAGTTGTCAAGTACATAATGACAACTAATCTTGGCAAGTCTGGAGGATTGTAACCATTTGGGTAGACAATAACTAGAACAGTTCCCAGCACCCCATTAACAAGTCCAACAACCACCCACAAGTTTAAGGTGAGCATAACCTTTTGGCCAACACTCAAATGAATTATGGAAGGCAACTGCTCATCTTCAAGGGTTGTAATAGAACTCCTCCTTGCTTGTTCAACATTGCACTGGGCAACGGGAACCCCTAATGATTGTACCATATGCTTATTATGTTGAACAACCAAGGCATTTGTTGGAAATAAATGTATGGAGAAACAAAATGTAGAAAGGTCATCTACAAAGAAAGTATCAGTCCGTGACATCAGGAGCTCCCAATCAGGCAAGCATGCATCTGCATTCCTAAGATTAGCTAGGAGCTGATGAAACTAGACCTGTGCCTCGCTACCACCTTCTTTCTAGAAGACATCGTTCAATGTAACAACAGTTTGAAAGGAGCTCCGCAACACTACACCATATGAGTTGCATGCATAAAAGGGAATGTCTCTAATAGGAGGCAACTGACCAAAATCACCAACAAGGATAATGAAGCATCCACCAAAGGGAATCTAGATACACATAGGGAATGCTTCATGTAAGTGCCTATCAATACAAGAAAGGAGCCTTGGCGCAATGAAGCTCATTTCATCAATCAAAATGTATTGAACAAAATACATGCTCTCCTTAAACATCATTTGTGTTGGTGATTGTTTTGATGCAATCATAACAATAAGTTAAAATTCACATATAATGAACTGAAACTATACTTGAAAGATAAGAAGGAATCGTTTAAGATTCACTTAATCCCAAGTCTACAATAGTCCTGTTGGTCAAATTCAGTTGGTCAATGTGAAGCTGTAATGTTCAAGGGGCCTTACGTAGTTTAGGGTTTCTTTTTGGTTTACTGGACTCAGATTATGCAAAAGATCATAGATATCAACAAGTGTTTTGTTCATTTGCATACAAGTATTGCTATGTTATAAAGCTGTGAATGAGTTTTCTAGGTTATTACAGCTTTCCTCTTTATATATTTATGAAAACTTGTCTACTTTTAACTCTGTTGTTCTTGCTTCTTCAAATATGAGACAAATTTCCTTCAAATTTCTACATTTTAAGCTAAATATTTTAGATGGGTTGGGAAAAGTTAGAAAGATTTAATCTAAACATCATTTAAATCTACCAAAGGATCTAATTGTTCTGTTATGCACTATGTAAATCATACAGTAATTTGATCAAATCCACAATAAAAACCTTAAATGTAAGTTCTGAGCATTTTCACAAACATACATTTAAAATTGCAAGCTCTCAAAGAAAATATTTTAAAACACAAAGAAAAATAGGAGAACACTTAGAAGATAGATGCAGAACTCCAGATTCTATTGTATTAGAAACAAACAGTCATACATGATTTACAATGTTGGAATGACTCTTAGTTTTATAGATCAAACTACAGAGAACTTACAAGCTTTACAGATACAGTAAGGAAGCCAGACATTCCACGCACTCCTTACTGCAGACAAATAGGCGACCTCCTTCTTCTACTTATAAACTATGCTAAGCTAAAATGTTGTATGTTCCTAAAAATCCCTGTTGTAAAGTATTACAATGTATTAAGGCACAATATATAGATTTTTTGATTGTTCTGAATATAGCACAAAACCCTAATGGTTAAGCAATGGTTCAAACCCTAGGTTATAGCATTAAATGGTGCAAAACTAGTTTCACAAAAATATCTCTAAATGTGTCAAATCTGGGTGAAAATATGCCCCTTTCTGAAACCCTAGCAGTTCAGAAGTAAATTCTACAACCTACTTGTCATTACATTTTATCTACATTTTGGGTCTTCTCATTGATGTCCCTTGACTTTCTGTACTTCATCCTTATCATCTCTTTGCTTTTGAAATCTGATTCTCCCCCCCAAGACATTATCGCCATTAAGTTTCAACTTCTTCCTCAGCTGCAAACCTGCAAAAATAGACCAGCAATAAGTACCATTGATTATTAAACAATGAGAAACAAAATACCTATTAGATCCAAGTGGGGCTGAGCCAAAATCGTGACTATCGGGTCAAAATCTACAAAAAATGCGTTCATACTGCACAACTGTGTTAAAAACTCACTAGGTCAACCATCGCGGACCAAAAATGATGCATACGCAGGGTAAAAATGTGTCGAAAACTATATAAAAACCCTAAAGAACCTATCGCTAAATGTTTCCCACCTATCGGCATAAAAAAAAAATCATCAGCGGGCCCTGAAAACTGCCCACAGACCAGCTGTGGCTGGCTGAAAAAATGGCCCTTTATATCCCACTTCAAGAAACGGTGCCCTCAGAGAGAGACATGTGGCGCGTTCCGTGCGAGGGGCTTATGAAACTGTTGGTTTATGCGGAAGGTGATGCATGGCAACTTCCGCGGGACTCTCAAGATACTAAAAAAATTGTTGCAAAACTGCCCCAGGGACACCTCTATTACCCTTTTGAAACTCTGACTCCCGCGTGAGACACGTGTCGCTACCTGCGCGTTCCCCAAAACTCTTTGAAACCTCTTGCGGAATGTGACACTTGTCACACTCCGCACGACTGCTATGACCCTTAGAAACTGTTGCGGTACCTTTTTGAAATTGTTGGTGGAAGGCGCCACATGGCATCTTTCACGTCGCTGTTGAGACTTTCAGGGGCAGGGTGGGTCATACTTCAGAGTGTGACACTTGTCACACTCCACGGGGCCTTGAAACATGTTTGAAACCTTTTAGAAACTTTTGCGGAAGGTGCCATGTGGCGTCTTCCACGCAACCTTTGAAACTTTGGGAAATTGTCGTGGAAGGTGCCATGTGGCGTCTTCCACACAACCGTTGAAACACTTAGAAACTCTTAAGAAACTTTATGGAGGGACTGCGAAAAGTGACACATGGTGCTCTCCGCGCAGGTGTCGAAACTTTAAGAAACTTTTGGAAACAATGCGGAAACTTTTAAAAAACATGCGGAGATTGACACTTGTCACACTCTGCGTGACTGTGAGACTTTAAAGAAATAATCGTGGAAGGTGACACGTGGTGTCTTCCGCGATACACTTGAAACTATTTAGAAACTTTAAGGGGGCTCTGTGGAGGGTGACACATGGCACACTCCGCACTAATCTTGCAACATTAAGAAACTTTATGGAAACTTTCGCGGAAGGTGCCACGTGGCATCTTTCGCACAACTATGTTGAAACTTTAAGGAACTTTAAAGGGACCCGTGGAAGGCACCATGTGGCACGTTCTGTGGAACTTTGAAACTATTGGAAACTCTTTGGAAACTGCTAAGAATCCTTCGTGTTGCTTTGAAACTTTAAGGGACTCTTGCGGAAGGCACCACGTGGTGTCCTCCGCACAATTCTGAAGCAGTTTAGAAACTATTAGCCCATAGAAGGTTTAAATTTTTTTTAGGGGCTATTGCGGAAGGTGACAAGTGGCACCTTCCACACAACACTGGAAACTGTTTAGAAACTGGTGTGAAACTCATGCAGAATGTGACACTTGGCACGCTTCGCATAGCCACCGAAACACTTAGAAATATTTTAATGAAACATTTGAAACTTTGAAATATTTAAACCTGATAGTGCATTTTACAAAAATGGGCATAACTTGAAAAATATGGCAAATTTTCAGATGATTCAAAAAGCAACCCTGGCTCATTTTTGACGAGGAATCCAACCATACCATGTACTGGCACTCAAAATGCATTTTCTCACTAATTTTATCAAAGTTTGCAAATTTTACTCCCATTTCCCGTACCACCAAGGACAGACCCACAAAAACAGAAGCAAAAAGCAAAGCCATAGCAGGGGTCCCTATTTTGCTAAGGAGTAAAATGGGGTGTGTTGTGAACATCACAACAACTAGCAACCAAACAAAACAACTAAATTCAAGGCATTCAAGAAAATTAAGTGAAATAAATGCATAACTTTCGACTATCCATCTTGTAAATTATTATTCAATCTTGAGACCTAAGGCATTCAATAAGGGTGCATGAATTTTTATTTTCAGTTTAATTGTGTGCACGTGATTAATAAGCCTCATCTTGAAGATCGGTTGAACAAACCAGTGACTGACATTAGTCTACGTAGGTGAGGATATTCCCTCATAGCCGACAAGATAGAGCCTTGCTGCCAGCGAGCATCTATAGCCCCAGTAAGGTTATCGTTACAATTCTCGTAAGTAGAGCCCCACTGCCGGCGAGCGTCTATAGCCTCAGTAGAGTTACTTAGATGGCTTAATCTGGATTTTCAGTATAATCCATTTTATTTATTTTTATATTTTTTATTTTCTAATTTTGAAAGAGATTTCATAAGATATAGCAATTTGTAGCTTCATGATGCAAGGAGTGGACACTTGCTGAAATTAAGCTGAGAATTGTAATGGTAGCAAGGGTGACCTCTAATTTTTCACCTACTATCTACATTGGTAGGCTCAACAAACCTAAGGATTTTAGGTGTGTCATCGTGAGAAACTTGCCTCGAATTCTCAATCACATTTATTGAATACGAAATTTTAAAAGATAAATAACTCTCTACATTCATGGCAGTCACAACAAGTTATGTGTAAATTGCAAATAATTAACCTGAATATTCTAAATTTATACTATTTTGGATGGTTGCTAGGCTGCTCCTTAATACTCTAAAGTAAAACAAAGATCCCTACTGAGGAGAAAACAACAAACCAAACCAACAGACTATACAAAAAGCAAAAAAGCAGAAAAAACTGTACAAACAGGCTGTATAAACAACACTGTACAAACAGAAATAAAACAACAAACAGGAAACAAAACTATACAAAAATCCAACCCAAAAAAAGAAAATAGCAAAAGAAGAACTGGACATTACTTACACTATATTACACCAAAATGGGCTGCCCTTTACCTCAGGCCTGGAAGTAGTGTTTCAGATGTTGGCCATTAACTGGCAATGTCACCTCTTCTCCAGTCAAGTTCTTAAGTCTAAATGTATTATCTCCTATTATTTCTGCGACTTGTAATGGACCTAGCCATAGTTTATCAAATTTTCCATGGCTTCTTTTCTTTTCATGTGCTTTGTCCCAGCACAGCACTAAGTCTGATATCCTAAATGTTTTGACTCTTGCCCTTTTATCAAACCACCTCTTAACAATAGCTTGGTGTTTGGAAAACTTCTCAATGGCTTGACCTCTTTTCTCATCTAATTGTAGCATTTGTACTATTCTGGCTTCCCTATGGTCATCAAAGTCTAGATACTCATTGGCAAACTTCCAGGTTGGTATTCTCAGATTTACTGGAAGTATGGGATCAGTCCCATAAACTAAATGATAAGGTGTGCTACCTAAAGCTATCTTAAACTTGGTCCTATCTACCCATAATGCATATCTTAACAGGGTATTCTACTCTCTAGGACTCTTTGCAAGCAACCTTTTGATTATGTCTAACAAAATTTTGTTCGTTGATTCAGCCAATCCATTTCCTTGAGGGTAATAATTTGAAGAAAACCTTAAAATAATCCCGTATTCAAATGCCCATTTAGAAAACTTTAAAGAAGAGAAAGCAGGGCCATTATCACATACCAATGAATAGGGAGTTCCAAACCTGGTGATGATGGTTTCTTCAAGAAACTTGATAACTACCTTAGTTGTGGAGAATTTGCAGCAGGTAGCCTCAGTCCACCTTGTACAATAGTCTGTTAACGTCAGTATAAATTTGTGTCCTGCAGAAGATGGGGGATTGATGACTCCAATAAAATCCAAGCCCCACTGTGCAAACGGTCTTGATTCAATCACAGGTTGTAGTGGATTGGCCTGATTTCTCCCTTTATCTGCTATAGTCTGACAGGTGTGGCAACTTCTGATGTGACTCTCAGTATCTTTGAACATTGTGGGCCAGTAATAGCCTGCCCTCAGTATTTTGTGTGTCATAGCTAGATGGGAACCATGGTTGGTTCCGTACTTGTCATGTAGTTCTGTCAACACTTTATCTACTTCAGCTCTGTTTAGGCATCTCAGATAAATTCCATCATGGTTCTTCCTGAATAGAAGACCTCCTTGCACCATATATTTTTGTGCTTTAACCTTCAAAGCTCTCCTTTGAGAAGCTTTCATTCTATTTGGGTACTTTCTAGCTATCAAGAAGGTGTTTAAATCATCATACCAGTCTGATGCGTTCTAGGAATTCAATACGTACTGCTATTTTATCAAATCTGGATCTGTATTTGCTATTGTTTGCACCAACGCCTACCCTCTAACCAACTTCATGGGAATGATTTCCATGTCAAACTCCTGCAACATGGTGATCCACTTGGCTCTTTTTTCTCCAGGTTCATTCTACATCAGCAACATTTTTACTGCTGCGTCTGGCACTATGGCTTTGACCTAGCTGCGCAGAATGTAGTGTTTGAATTTTTTCACAGCCTTCATTAATGCAAATGCCTGCCTCTCAGTGTCTAGATACCTCAACTGTGCATCCTTCAGAGGTGTGCTCATAAGTGCGATGGGCCTTTCTTCATTATTTTCACCTTTCTGTGTCAAGGCAGCTGCGACTGAATGAGAAGATGCAAAGGAGTAGATGCAAAATGGGCTTGTGTAGTCTGGACTTGCCAATACAGGAGCATTAAAAATTGCCTCCTTGATATCTTCAAATGCAGCCCTAGCCACTGGCGTCTATTCCATCTATGCATCCTTCTTCAACATGGCATTTAACGGCTGCACGATCTCTGCAAAACCCATGATAAACTTCTGAACAAAGTTAATTTTACCAAAAAATGATTTCAACTCTTTCCTACTGTTTGGTATTTGCAAATTTTTTATGGATTCTATTCTATCCGGATCAATTGAAATTCCATCTTCAGAAATGACATGGCCTAATAATTTACCTTCAGTTACGCCAAATATACATTTCTTAGGATTAAGGGAAATCCCATACCTTTCACATCACTTGAGTATTTTCCTGAGATCTTTAGTGTGAGTGGATGCATCCTTGGAATACATAGTCAAATTATCCATATACACAACAATGCACTTACCTGATAATCCACGGAATGCAATGTCCATGGCTCTCTAAAAAGTGGCACCTGCATTGATCAGACCAAAAGGTATTCTTCTATATGCATAATTTTCCCATTTACAAGTGAAGGTGGTTTTTAGTCTATCTTCTCTATCAATTAAGACCTAGTTATAACCTAAAAAACCATCTAGAAAAGACATCATCATTGCCCCGTTTACTGCTTGCAGCACTTCGTCTATCGGAGGCAGAGGATAATTATCCTTTTCAGATGCTTTGTTTAAATTTCTAAAGTCTACGCATAACCTGATGTCTCCATTTTTCTTCCTCACTGGTACTAAGTTAGCTACCCAGACTGAATGTCTGACTGGGAAAATGATTCTAGCAGATAGCAATTTTTTAACTTCCTCAAAGATTAAAGGCTCCAGAATGGCGTTCACAGGCCTTTGCTTCTGCCTAAAGGGCTTAACCTCTTTTCTTAAATGTATTACGTGAGTTATGATGGACTTATCAAATGTTTTCAAGTCTTCATACATCCATGCTATTACGTGTTTATAATCTTTCAGAGCATCTAAAACCTCTTTTCTAATTTTCTTAGAGCAAGCCTTTCCGATTAGTACATTTTGTGGACTTTGCTCTATCCCTAAGTTATGTAAATTGCACTTACCCCCTTCTGTTTTGGGCAAGTCCTTCTGTCTCATTACTCCATCGAAGTCAAAGATATGTTCTAATTCAATTACTCCTTTGGGTAAGAAGTTGCTCTTCAAATTGATTATATCCTCTTCGTCCCATGTTATTTCGGGCCTTTCTTGCTGATCAATGATTTGAGCCTCAAATGCCTCATTACAAGTTAGAAAATCAATAATTTGCTGATCCCCCCAAATACCTGAAAGTGTGTAACGTTGTCTGGGATACTGGGCACATTAACTAGCTCAACAGCAAATCGTCTCAATCCTGACAGTGTCAATGGTTCTAATGTACTAGCAGCAACTGCTAGTGCATCTGGCCCGTGGTTCAGTTCTCTAGGGATATGCTCTAAGTTGAAAGCATCAAACGCATCTATTAAACCCCATACTCTATGTCTATAACTAATCAGTTTTTTGTAATTGTAGGCATATAGTTTCCTCACTTGTTTGACTACTAATTCAGAGTCTGAAAATACTCTGATCGTTTTCACCCTTTTCTTGATGGCCATGACAAGTCCTAAAATTAGGGCCTCATATTCAGTAATATTGTTAGTACAGGAAAATTGTAATCTATATGCTACCAGATGTGATTTACCTTAAGGATCTATGAGTTCAACACCTACACCCACGCCCTGTTTTGATTTGGACCCATCACATTTTAACGTCCACATGCAATCTTTACTTTTCTGACCTTTTATCTTGGCATGCTTTGTCTCTTTTATTGCCTGCAGGGTGTTGTCCTGTTTATTCATGGGTTTTTCTATTTGGTTAACTTGCATATGTGTGTTTATAGTTTGTAACTTAGAAAGACAACTACCCTTGTCCCTTATTTCTTCTCTTAAATCTGGAATCAGGGCATCTACATCCTGAACGTATTTCTATGTTGGATCGGGATTCTCATTTTCCCCTTGTAACTCTACTCTCCCTATGCATTTTTTGTATTCATATTCAATGACGTCTTTGCATATTTCACAACTCTCCTTAGAATGTTGCCTATCATGGACTCTACACCTATTTTTATACAATTTACATTGGACTGGCAGATTGTGTTTAACGCACTCTTCCACCTCTTGTCTAATGGCATGACCAAATTGGTCTATTGCATTGTTTTCTTCATCTGAAGAATTTCTATCAGACTCAATGAATAATGCTGTCCTATTGTTGACACATTTTTTTCTAATGTTTAACATCATGATCTCTTCAATCTACACCCCATTGTTGGTAATTCTATAGACATTAGGTTCAACAGTAGCATATAGTATTTCATTAGTTCGATTATACTCTGTTATCATGTGTTTCATCCTGGGCTCTGCCTCTATTCTAATCTAGTTTGGGACACCTCTCTAAGGCAGCCACATATGTGAAAAGTCAGTGGCCATATATCTGTTTAATGTCTTGGACCAATCCCTACTCAACAACATTCCATAATTTATGGGTATATCCACTACTTGAATATCAATGATTTGGCTTACCCTAGGGTCTGAAGCTAATTGCATTTGAATGTTCATGAGTTCTCCTATCACGCTAACCTCAGTCTTATCTAATTGTGTGACAACCTTGGTAGATTTGGTGGGAGTTAGCTCGAGAGTTTTACATATTCCTAAGGGCACTACATTGGCTAAGGCACCAGAGTCTACCATGCAGTTGTATATATTCATCACACACAATCTAATAGTTAACAGGAAAGGGGGAGTATCCCTCTTATCCGTGTGTATTACGACATTTGTATTGGAAGGGTGCTCAACTTTCTTATTTTTCTCTTTAGGTGGTGAATCTCTATTAGGAATAGTTATATCAGCAGACACCTCGTCTGTCATGGATGTATCTAGAGATTTTATAAAAGCATTTCTGATCCCTGGGGTCTTCAATAATTCATTTAGAGGTATACTGACCTTAATTTTCTTTATTTCCTTTGAAAGGTAACTCATGGATCTTGTTGTCTCTATTGTTTCAGTTTTACTTGTTTGATCCTTTTGTACTGCTATTCCGTTATTTGTGTGCTGATTAGCTTTAAGTATGGCAGGATTGTTGTTGGCATTCTGATCTGGGGGTGTATTGAAGTTATTCGGAGGAATGGAAGTGGTGAAAGGTCCTCCTGGCCTAGGGTTGTTCCTCAAATTGTAGGTATGGTTTTTATTTGTCTGTTGAAAGGCCTACACCTCTTCAGTTTCAGTTAATACCTCATTTTTAGATTCAAAGGGAAACTGAAAAGCATTTAACACAAAGGCTGATTCAGGATAAAGATTTTCACAACAGTATGGTTCATCTTCTAGCAATTCATCCTCTTTCTCTTTTGTAGTTGCAAAGGTAAATGTTTCTAAGACTAATGCTGTGTCATATCCAGAGGGTACTACCTCATTACCCTTGGGAATGAGAAATTCAGAGGTAGGAGGCTGGACATCTATATTAAAAATGCTGGCTGCTAAGTGGAATTGTGGGTAGTCGTGCTCAGCATGAGCATTGGTATTGTGAAATTTGCACCAATTTTTGGGTGCTGTACTGGCCATTTGGATGCCAGCCGTTTGTTTTGCATCATGATTATCTATGTTTTCAAAAGGAGAGGCTAGAGTACCATTGTTGGGCCCAGTGTTCCATGTCTTGGGTGGCCTAGGTTGATTCTGATTTCTGTTATTATTGCCCTAGGTCCTATTATCTATCACTGGCCCTCTATTTTGCATTGGTTGCCCTGGTTGGGGCCTTGATGCTGATTATAGTTTTGGTTATGATTGTACTACTGATTTTGATTGAAACTATAGTTTTGATTTTGGCCTTGTTTGTGATTCTGATGTTGATTGTAGTTGTAGTTGCCTCTTCCATAGAGGTTCTCGTTTCTTAGTTCTATCACTTCAGTGGTTAACCTTTTCAAATGTGTAGTGATCTCTTTGATTTCTTCCCTTTCCTCCTGTGCTTTTGCCACAGTTGTATCCCTAGGAGGTTGGAAGAAAGACTGACCATTATTTTGACTATTATTGGAAGTGCTACCCATGTAAGGAGTTATAGCTTGGATTGGGGTAGGACTATACATAGGTGTGTAAGAAGGAACCGGATTTAATAATGGAGTGTGATGCATAGGGGCTCCATTCCATGGTTGTGCCTGATTCTGCACCCTAAAATTCCCTCCATTAACAAATGGGCTATAAGTTGTATGCCTCATCTCTTGGTTCACTGAGGCTGCCTCTTTGTAGGCTTTGGATATTGAATCTATGTCAGGTTTTCTTTTGACAAACATGGCAGTTAAAGGATCCAAGGCTGCATAGTACATAGCCAACAAGGGATCGTCATCCACGGTATAAGGGGCTACTAGCCTAGAGTAGGCCTTTTGGAATCTGTCATTGAAATTATCAATCAGCTCTCCCTCACCTTGCTTTATAGCAGCCAATTTATGATACAAAGCGCAAGGGTCAATGGGTCCTCTAAATCTTGATAGAAATGCTTCTTCCATAAGTGACCAAGAAGAAATGTAACCGTTGGGTAAGTTTACATACCAGTTAGAGGCTTGTTCATTAAAGGTGTAGGGAAACAATCTACACACAACATCCTCGTGCTCTAACATAGCCCTAAAACACGCTTCCTTAAATATTCTAATATGATCCTCTGGATCCTGATGCAACTGGTACTTGGGACATATCTTTTCTAGATTTTTGGGCATCTCATGATAATCATTGAAGAATATGGGAGAATGAACATTGAAATAAGCCATTGCAGGTGTTTGAGCTTGACCTGAACTTGTAGAAATACCAGGATTGATTGTAGGGACATGATTTCTAGGAGGATTAGGACCTCCAGGAGTGCCTTAATCAAGATTTAAAGATTTGAATAGTGATCTATCAGGACTCACAATTCTACGGATGTTAAAAGGTGACCCAGGAGGTGTTCCAGATGAACTTCCTACTTGTGATATTTTAGGATTCCAAATCAAAGGGCTCTTACTTCACCTTATATCAGGTAGTTGCACAAATATATCTCCTAAACTGGATCTAGACTTGGTCACTCTATTACTATTATTAGCCATTTTGAAACAAACCCTAACTCAAGTCAGGCCCTCCTTCTAGTGCCAGAAAACTGTTGGTGATTATTTTGATGCAATCATAACAATAAGTTAAAATTTAGATATAATGAACTGAAACTATACTTGAAAGATAAGAAGGAATCGTTTAAGATTCACTTAATCCCAAGTCTACAATGGTCCTGTTGGTTAGATTCAATTGGTCAATGTGAAGCTATAATGTTCAAGGGGCCTTACATAGTTTAGGGTTTCTTTTTGGTTTACTAGACTCAGATTATGCAAAAGATCATAGATATCAACAAGTGTTTTGTTCATTTGCATACAAGTATTGCTATGTTATAAAGCTGTGAATGAGTTTTCTAGGTTATTGCAGCTTTCCTCTTTATATATTTATGAAAACTTGTCTAATTTTAAATCTGTTGTTCATGCTTCTTCAAATATGAGACAAATTTCCTTCAAATTTCTATGTTTTAAGCTAAATATTTCAGATGGGTTGGGAAAAGTTAGAAAGATTTAATTTAAACATCATTTAAATCTACCAAAGGATCTAATTGTTCTGTTATGCACTATGTAAATCATACAGCAATTTGATCAAATCCACAGTAAAAATCTTAAATGTAAGTTCTGAGCATTTTCACAAACATACATTTAAAATGGCAATCTCTCAAAGAAAATATTTCAAAACACAAAGAAAAGCAGGAGAACACTCAGAAGATAGATGCAGAACTCCAGATTCTATTGTATTAGAAACAAATAGTCATACATGATTTACAATGTTGGAATGACTCTTACTTTCATTGATCCAACTACAGAGAATTTACAAGCTTTACAGATACAGTAAGGAAGCTAGACATTCCATGAACTCCTTACTGCAGACAAACAGGTGACCTCCTTCTTCTACTTCTAAACTATGCTAAGCTAAAATGCCGTGTGTTCCTAAAAATCCCTGTTGTAAAGTATTACAATGTATTAAGGCACAATATATAGACTTTCTGATTGTCCTGAATATAGCTCAAAACCCTAATGGTTAAGCAAAGGTTCAAACCCTAGGTTACAGCATTAAATGGTGCAGAACCAGTTTCCCAAAAATATCTGTAAATATGTGTCAAATCTGGGCAAAAATATGCCCCTTTCTGAAACCCTAGCAGTTCAGAAGTAAATTCTACAACCTACTCATCATTGCGTTTTATCTGCATTTTGGGTCTTCTCATTGATGTCCCTTGACTTTCTGCACTTCATCCTTATCTTCTCTTTGCTTCTGAAATCTGATTCTCCCCCCAGGACATCATCACCATTAAGTTTTAGCTGCAAACCTACAAAAATAGACCAGCAATAAGTACCATTGATTATTAAACAACGAGAAACAAAATACCTGTTAGATCCAAGTGGGGCTAAGTGAAAATCGCGACTATCGGGTCAAAATCTACAAAAAATGCGTTCATACTATGCAACTATGTCAAAAACTCACCGGGCCAACCATCACGGACCGAAAATGATGCATACGCAGGGTCAAAATGTGTTGAAAACTATATAAAAACCCTAAAGAACCTATCGCTAAATGTTTCCCGCCTATCGGCATAAAAAAAACATCATCGGTGAGCCTTGAAAACTGTCCACAGACGAGCTGTGTCTGGCCAAAAAAATGGCCCTTTATATCCAACATAAAGAAACGGTGCCCTCAAAGAGAGACATGTGGCACGTTCTGCGTGAGGGGCTTATGAAACTGTTGGTTTATGTGGAAGGCGACGCATGGCAGCATCCGTGGGACTCTCAAGATACTAAAAAACTGTTGCGAAACTGCCCCAGGGACACCTCTATTACCCTTTTGAAACTCTGACTCCCACGCGAGACACGTGTCACTACCCACGCGTTCCCCGAAACTCTTTGAAACCTCCTACGGAATGTGACACTTGTCACACTCCACGCGACTGCTGTGACCCTTAGAAACTGTTGCGGCACCTTTTTGAAACTATAGGTGGAAGGCACCACGTGGCATCTTCTGCGTCGCTGCTGAGACTTTAAGGGGCAGGGTGAGTCATACTTCAGAGTGTGACACTTGTCACACTCCGCGAGGCCTTGAAACATGTTTGAAACCTTTTAGAAACTTTCGTGGAAGGCACCATGTGGCATCTTCCACACAACCGTTGAAACACTTGGAAACTCTTAAGAAACTTTATGGAGGGACCGCGGAAAGTGACACATGGCGCGCTCCGCGCAGATGTCGAAACTTTAAGAAACTTTTAAGAAACCTACGGAAAGTGACACTTTTCATGCTCCGCGCGACTATGAGACTTTAAGGAAACAATCGCGGAAGGTGACACATGGTGTCTTCCACGATACACTTGAAACTGTTTAGAAACTTTAAGGGGGCTTTGCGGAGGGTGACACATGGCACACTCCGCACTACTCTTGTAATATTAAGAAACTTTATGGAAACTTTCGTGAAAGGTGCCACATGGCGTCTTCCACACAACTATGTTGAAACTTTAAGGAACTTTAAAGGGACCTGCGGAAGGCACCACGTGGCATGCTCCGCGAAACTTTGAAACTGTTGGAAACTCTTTGGAAACTGCTAAAACTCCTCCGCGCGACTTTGAAACTTTAAGGGACTCTTGCGGAAGGTGCCACGTGGTGTCCTCCACACAACTTTGAAATAGTTTAGAAACTTTTAATGGGTCGTAGAAGGTTTAAATTTTTTTTAGGGACTATTGTGGAAGGTGACAAGTTGCGCCTTCTGCACAACACTGGAAACTGTTTAGAAACTGGTGCGAAACTCATGCAGAATGTGACACTTGGCATGCTCCGCGTAGCCGCTGAAACACTTAGAAATATTTTAACGAAACATTTGAAACTTTGAAATATTTAAACCTGATAGTGCATTTTACCAAAATGGGCATAACTTGAAAAATATGGCAAATTTTTAGATGATTCAAAAAGCAACCCTGGCTCATTTTTGACAAGGAATCCAACCATACCATGTACTAGCACTCAAAATGCATTTTCTCACTAATTTTATCAAAGTTTGCAAATTTTACTCCCTTTTCCCTTACCACCAAGGACAGACCCACAAAAATAGAAGCAAAAAGCAAAGCCATAGCAAGGGTCCCTATTTTGCTAAGGAGTAAAATGGGGTGTGTTGTGAACATCACAACAATTTGTTTCAATGGTTAAATAATCAATAACAATTTTACACCTCATCCACATTAAAATGTCATAAATATTTATCCTTTTTTAATTGGCCAAAATTAACATTTGAGTGTTGAAGTGGATGATATTTAAGAATAGCCATAGAAAGAAACCTGGTGTGTAGTTGACGTGACTTCCTGCTGTCTTTGGTAATAGTGAGCAAATGAAACTATTCGCGTGTGATTTATATGATTGCAGGAACACTATATTTCCCATCAAATACTCTTGTACACCGAGGACTTCCAATCAATAGGTTGAATCATGTAGCTACAATGTCCTCTATTGCTTGTTATGCAAGTCTCCACATTTGATTGAGCTCTTGATATTTCCTCCATGGTGCTTATTTTCCTACAAATTTCATGCATCCCAAAGCAATGAAGATCTCCTTTTGGAAAAGTTTTTGGCAGTAGAAGGCAATGCCCAAGAAGAAATTGTGTAGATCTAGTTTCCAATAGATGGAGACCCTGGCTCTGAGGAACTACAAGAAAAATAAATTGTAGTTGAGTTCTCAGCTTACTGTCATTGCAATCTATGTTGTTGGTCTTGTTGAATCTCTTGCTGCATCATCTTTGACATGTCAACGGTGGCTTGCTCTGTGTTTCTGGCAACTAGCCTTCAAACAACATCTTCACTCCCTAGTTATCTTCATTTAATCTTTAGAAGGGAGTTTAATTTGTCCCTGATACATGTAATTATTGTGGCTTAATATGAAGCATTTTCATTTGGCTTGATTGTTTCTGTAACAAACTGAGCAAGCACATGGTAGATTCAACTAAAATCCCATATTATAGTTTTTTAGGAGAAAACATAGTGCATTTTTTTGTCTTATTTTTATCTTAACCTTGAGATTCAAAATTGTGCAAAGGAAAGTTTAAAACTTGCATCAAACAAAGTATTTGCTGATTTATTGAAGCTATTGTAGTTGCACTCTCATCTTTTTACTTACACGTGATCCAAACTCATATAAACATAGCTTAGAATTGTTGGATAACTAAAGATCCACCTGCTTTTTCCAAATCTGATTAGTTTTTTGCCTTTTGGCTCCTCACTTCTATAGGAAGTTTCTATATTTTTAGTCATTTTTTTTTGTTAGTTGTTTAGGATATTTCCATCTATCTTTATGGCATGTACGAACCTTCTATCATTAGTTTATTTTTTATTTTTTCCATATAAGTTTTTCCTTTCTAAAAACAACGTATAAGAAATGTATAAGAGCTGCAGCTCTCTGGTTTTTTAAATAGCAATAATAAAATAATTCTTCTTGTGTGTCTACATATAACTTTTTATGGTTATTTGTTTGTTCATTTTAAATCTGCTATTATATTTTTTGTTTAAAAATCTTCATTTGGTATCAAAGTAGGTGAATTTGTTAGAAAATTTATCATGTCAAATTCCAACTCTTTGTCAATCCCAGAAGTTAATGGATGTGATTATGATTATTGGTGCATCAAGATGATGACTTTTTTGATAGGAAAAGATTTATGGGAAATTGTAGAAATGAGATATGAAGAGCCAAGTGATTGGAATGCTCTTGCATCCAATGATAGAACAACTAAGAAGCAAGCTAAGAAGAAGAATGCACAGGCTTTATTTCACACTCAAATAGATTTTGATAAGAGCCTATTTCTAAGAATTGCAGGTGTATAGATAGCTAAAGATGCCTGGAAGACTCTAAAAGAAGCTTACCAAGGTAGTGATCAAGTCAAATTTGTGAAGTTGCAAACATTAAAAAGAGAATTTGAGAATTTGAAGATGCAAGAAAGTGAAAATGTGAGTGATTATTGTGTAAGAATAAAAGATGTGGTTAATAAGATGGCTAATCTTGGAGAAACTATGGACAATGAAGTTGTGATAAAAAGGTTGTTGAGCTCTCTAACACCAAGGTGGAACAATGTTGCCATCATCATTTAAGAAAGAAAGGATTTGACTACTCTTCAGTTTGATCAACTTGTTGGATCTATCACGTCTCATAAAGAAATTGAGAGATTCATCTAGAGAAAGTAATGAGAAGGCTTTTCCTTCCAAAGTACAAATTACAAAGAATGAAAATGCTAGCACAAGTACCAAAAATAACCAAGGCCAAGGTAGAGATCAAAATCAGAATTCTTCAAGAGGAAACCAAGGAAGAGGTGGTCCAAGAGGAAGAGGTACAGGCAGATTTGATAAAAGAAATGTTTAATGTTATCATTGCAATAGGTATGATGACTTTGAAAGGGAATACAGATTAAAAGAACGTAATAACAATAGAAGTGCTAATTATGCTAATGAAAATGAAGAGGCCTCTCCTAGTAATTTATTCTTATCATATGACAACTGAAAATAGTTCTAAAGAAGTTTGGTATTTCGATTCAGATTGTTCTAACCACATGTCAGGGAATAATGAGATTTTTTCTACAATGGATAAAAGTTTCAAATCTAAAATTAAGCTTGGTGATAACAAGTCCTTGGAGGTTGTAGCTAAAGGAGCTATGGAGGTGAATACAAAAGAAGGTAAGAAATGTGTGACTGATATTTACTACACTTCACAATTAAAACATAATTTATTGAGTGTTGGGCAATTGTGTGAGAAGAATTATAAGGTGGTATTTGAAAATCAGCAATGTACAATTTATGATAAAAATCAAGGCAATAGGGTGGTTACAGTAGTGCCTATGTCAAAGAATAGGATGTTCCCATTGAAGTTTGGTGAACATAGCAGTCATCTTGCCAATATGGCATATGAGGATAAGAGTTGGCTATGGCATGTCAGATATGGCCATTTGAATTTTCATAGTTTGATGTTTCTCACTTCAAAATCTTTGGTTTATGGTTTGCCTAAGGTTCAAGAACACAAGGAAGTTTGTGAAGGCTATGCTAAAGGAAAACATGCAAGAGAGTCATTTGCAAAAGGCAATGCATGGTGGGCCCATTACCCACATCAATTGGTTCACTCAGATATTTGTGGTCCTATGTAGACAAAGAGTTTGGGTAAGTCATCATATTTCATTACTTTTATTGGTGATTACTCACGAAAGTGTTGGGTTTATTTTTTGAAGACAAAGGATGAAGCCTTTGATACATTCAAAAGGTTTAAAGTCTTTGTGGAAAATGAAAAAGGTTGTAAGATCAAATGCTTAAGGATAGATTGTGGAGGAGAATTTTGCTCAAGAGATTTTAGGAATTATTGTGATATGAATGTCATCAAAAGGCAACTCACCACGACTTACACACCTTAACAAAATGGGGTAGCTGAAAGGAAAAATCGTATAGTGGTGGAAATGGCAAGGAGTATACTACATACCAAAGGATTAGACAATTCTTTTTGGGGTGATGCATAATGAAGTAAATTAAACTATTTTATTCGATAATCAAATTGCAGATACAAACAAGTATATAAACTATGAGAGGGAGTTGACAGTGAAATTTACAATAGTTATATGGTTATATATAACTGACAATTGAAACTGAACTGACTGAACCATGACAATGTAATACAATGTATTACGCTAACATTCCCCCCTTATTACATTGTTCTTGCAATAGTACCAAGGGACCCCCCCTTAGTGCTAAAATACTAAAATACTCAACAAAGCTAATTACATAATATGAATATATATTTTGTAGAAGATCTTCTCCCAAAGAACAAATCTTGAACCAAGTGGGGCTCTATCATGCTGTCTCATCTACCCTCAGAAAGGCGTAGCTTCGAGCTATGTTCTTGAGCTTTTTAGTCCCAAGCTCTCAAATCACAGAGTCTTGAACTATTCGACAATGGACCCTAAGAGATACGACAGATCTATGCCATGTTGTCTAGTGACCGCGAAAGGGTATAATTCAAGATCATATACTCTTTGAAGCTCGTTGGACAACAATCCATATTGAGCTCAACACCAAATCCCAAACCTATCTTCAAAACAAAATCTTCACAAAACATACATTCTTCAAATTTGTCAGCTCTGTCAGCATCAACAAAGAAAAGCAAAACAACCAAAACCAAAAATATTTCTCACACAAAGCATCATCTCAAAGCGAGAAGCTAACTTGAGATGATGGAAAATCCTCCATCCTCTAATGCCGCCTGCCTCCAATTTGACCCTACTACACTTTATCCATTTGCTTTAGACTCTTCAATAGCACAAGCATGCAAGTTTCTCAAATTTCTATAAATGATAGCATGGATGGCATCGCAACCACAAACATAATGTGTGGCCATGATGTCAATTTTGATCAATGATGGACTTAGATACTGATCAATGATGGATTCAGATACCTCCAATCCTTATTTTCCTTATCACTCTAATGTAAAATTTCTTTGTAAATCCCAGGCACTAACTGACCTACTGATATGATTGCATTCAGGAATACAAATTTAAATTGGCAGCCATTTTTACACTCGACTTCTTGTGTTGTATTTCCACAGTCACATAGAATGTTCTTTCTTTAACTAAAACCACTTCAGATTTTATTGAGAGTGGTTGGATCTTTCAAACATGCTAATATTAATTATAGAGTTTTTATTTTTAACTCCTCTTCCTTCATACACATCCACACACATCCATATGAAACAAAATATTTTACCACAGCATACCTAATAGGATGAACTTAGAAATAAATAGATTAGATTTAGAGGAAATATAGGCCACCTTTGCTAACCAACATCTTCTAGACAATGCCTTCTCCATAGGAAAATGGATTATATTTCTTGTTCATCTATAGTGTACAATAGAGACTTTTGTTTAAACAACTTGAGCTCTCCTTTAACCTATAGATTTGAATGGACCAACATATAATTTCATATGTCTTTTATCAGCTTCAACACCTTTGTGATCTTCTACACCTTCACGGTTTACAATGGGAATAAACGAGAGTTTTTATTTTTTATTTGAACAACATCAAACTAATTTTCAAATTTGATTCACCACAACTAGCAGGTCACACTAAAATAAACACAGTCCAGAAGGAATTGAGAATATCCAATTTTAAATCTGAAACGCCTCATGAAAAATGTAATTTGGAATATCTATAAACTTTCTATGCCTTCATGGAACTACCTTTATGAAACCAAAAATACCTTCAGATGCCTTTATGAAGTTTTGGACAGCTTCAAATATCTTATATCATGGCTGGGGTGTGGAAATTTCTACTTTTCTTTACCTCCAAAATACCTCACAAATTGCATGAAATGGCTCTCAAATAAATCACAAATCCTCTTGCCTTCATCACACTTACACACTTGGATCCCATCACATGGTGTCTATTCTACAATGTTCCCTCTATCAGCAGACACGTCTCCACAAAAATGTTTGCAGGCTCTCTCTTAAGCTTTGCTCATGGACCCATCATTTCACAGGCACATAAATATCAATTGCTCTGATACCAAATAATGAAGTAAATTAAACTATTTTATTCGATAATCAAATTGCAGATATAAAAAAGTATATAAACTATGAGAGGGAGTTGACAGTGATAGTTACAATAGTTATATGGTTATATATAACTGACAATTGAAACTGAACTGACCGAACCATGACAATGTAATACAATGTATTACGCTAACAATGCAGTTGCTACAATAGTGTTCATTCTCAATCGGAGTCCTACTAAAGCATTTGACATGATGACTCCTTATGAAGCCTGGTATGAAAAAAAGCCTAATGTTAATCATTTTAGAGTTTTTGGTTGTTTAGCCTATGTTCATGTGGCTAATCAAAATAGACAAAAACTAGATCCCAAAAGCGAGTCATGCATTTTTATTGGATATAGTGAGCAAAGTAAGTCTTACAGGTTGTATAACCCTCGTACTAATAGCATTATTGTTTCAAGAGATGCGATTTTTTATGAAGGTGGAGTTTATGGTCATCAAAAAGACCATGTTGAGAAATCTAAATCTATTTTGAATGGTGGTATTATTGCTGATATTGATCATGATAAGCCAGCTAATACTTCAATTCTAAGTGCTACACATCCACCAAGTAGCCCCTCATCTAGTTCTCCATTTTCAAGTACAAGTCTAGATTCAATTCCAAGTCCTGCAAGGAAGGTAAGAAGCTTAAGTGATATCTAACAATGAAGTACAATTCAAGCACATGAAGAGAATCCTATAGGTGAGACAATAAATTTTGCTTTATTCTCACAAGATGTTTTTGAACCATCATGTTATGAAGATGTATGAGTTAATGAAGTTTGGGTGCAAGCAATGCAAGAAGAGATGGAATCTATTCATAGGAATGGTACTTGGGATCTTACAAAGCTTCCTCATGACAAGAAAAAAGATTGGCACTAAATGGGTCTACAAGCCTAAGTACCATAGTGATGGGAGTGTTGAAAGACACAAAGCAAGATTAGTTGCTAAAGGCTTCACACAAAGGTATGGCATGGATTATGAAGAAACATTTGCACCCGTAGCATGACAAGAGACTATTAGAATGTTGATTTCCCTTGCAGCCCAAAAGAAATGGAGCATTCATCACATGGATGTGAAAAGTACCTTCCTGAATGGGTACTTACATGAGGAAATTTATGTGGATCAGCCACAAGGTTTTGAGGTGCAAGGAAAAGAACATCTAGTCTACAAGCTGAAGAAGGCTTTGTATGGCCTCAAGAAAGCACCAAGAGCTTGGTATGCTAGGATTGATGGGTATTTTCAGCAAAATGGCTTCAAGAGAAGTAAGAGTGAGCCTACCCTATACTACAAACAAGAAGGTAATGATATTCTTATTGTGAGTTTGTATGTTGATGATTTGTTGTATATGGGAAGTAGTTCTAAGATGAAGGATGAATTCAATCATGCTATGATGAATGAGTTTGAAATGAAAGATTTAGGCCTTATGCAATATTTTCTAGGCATGGAGGTTTATCAAAGTAAGGATGGAATTTTCCTTTGTCAAACAAAATATGCCAAGGATATGTTGAAGAAGTTTGATATGGTTGATTGTAAACCAACCTCCACTCCAATTTCTTATGGAGTTGTGTTGTGTAGAGAGGATGGTGCTAAAAGTGTTGATGGGACAACTTATAGAAGTGTTGTTGACAATCTAATGTTTCTAACCCACACAAGGCCTGATATTGCTTATGCAGTTTCTCTTGTTTCAAGGTATATGACATAACCTTCTGAATTACATATGAAGGCTGCTAAAAGAATTTTGAGGTATGTGAAAGGAACTCTTGCTTTTGGCATTCATTACTACAGTTCTAAAGGATTTAATCTAGTTGGTTTCAGTGATTCTGATTGGGGAGGTAGTGTGGATGACCAAAAGTCTACCTCTGGTAATTGTTTTACTTTTGGTTCTGGTTTGGTTTCTTGGAGTTCAAAGAAACAAAGCATAGTTTCTCTTTCTTCCATAGAGGCAGAATATGTTGCAGTCACCTCTGCAGGTACTCAAGCATTATGGCTCAAAAAAATTCTTGAAGAGATTGGAGAAAAACAAGTTCAGCCTAAAGTGCTCTTTTGTGATATTATGAGCACAATCAAATTGGCAAAAAATCTTGTGCATCATAGTAGAACTAAACACTTTGATCTGAAATATCATTTTATCAGAGATTTGGTGCAAAAGAAAGAAGTAGAACTCAGGTATATCAAGACTATAGAACAACTTGCAGACATTTTCAGCAAGGCAGTTGGAAAGGTTCAGTTTTTGATGCTTCGAGATCATATTGTGACTCCTCCTTGCATCAAGGGAGAGTATGTTGGATAACTGAAGATCCGCCCGCTTTTTCCAAATCTGATCATTTTTTTGCCTTTTGGCTCTTCACTTGTATAGGCAGTTTCTATATTTTTGGTCAATTTTTTTTGTTAGTTGTTTTAGGATATTTCCATCTATCTTTATGGCATGTAGGAACCTTCTATCATTAGTTTGTTTTTTTGTTTTTTTCATATAAGTTTTTCCTTTCTAAAAACAATGTATAAGAAAAGTATAAGAGCTATAGCTCTCTAAGTTTTTCAATAGCAATAATAAAATTCTTCTTCTTGTGTGTCACCATATAACTTTTTATGGTTATTTGTTTGTTCATTTTAAATCTGCTGTTATATTGTTTGTTTAAAAATCTTCAAGAATGTTGGTGGTTTTCAAAATTTGAAACTCCTTTGGTCAGATTTTATAGCAACTGGATAGGCTTTCATGCATATTGCTATAGTTTCATGTAAAATCCCATAAGAACAAACTTTATGTTGGATTATCTAAGTTCATCTAGTGGGCTTAATTTTCTTTATAAATAATCGAGTATACTTTCATTCATTCAGCGCAATTGATATAAAAATCCCTTTAAATGGTTTTAATGTGAAAAATATCCACCTAGTTTATGTTTCTTCTTGAGTAACTAAGCAATCTTATGATATTCTCTTCCAGATTCATACAAAGACTACTTATATTTGTTATTCTTTGAGAAAAGTTTAAGCCTTTACATGGAAGTATCTTTTGTGCTGTATTCAAGGATGAGATTTGAATTTGATGGAGCTAGAGCAGTGTAAAGGCTAATTTTTGTTCAGTCTGAGCTCGGGTTGAGATGAATTAGGAGAATATTGTTTTCTTTTGAGTGGTAGAAAAGTTTTTGTAGAAACTTAAATCACAAGAAAGTTGGAAAAATCTTGGGAGAAAGCCATAGAAGCCATGCAAGGTGTTCAGAAAATAAATGAAACCTTTATTCTGACTTTAGACAGTGTCTTGAAATGTACATCGTGCAAGCTTCCTTATGTGGCTTTGTTCGAACAAATTATGCCTCTCCAGCACTTGTCTTTAGAAAATACAACCCTAATTTCTCTCAAGGGTTTCCCTTGCTTGCATCCCTTGAGGTGCTTGGTCCTCAATGAGAACAAGATTTCTAGTGGATTCGAGCATTTGGTATTGGTGGGGCTTAAATCTCTGCAAGATCTTGATCTGTCAAATAACTATATTGGGACTTTTGAATATTTTGTGATTTGTCACAACTTCGTTTAGGTTCCTTGGATATTTATGAGTGCTCTATAATGAGACTGCCTGATTACATGGCTAAAGTTTTTGGATAAGTAGATCGGGAGGGAAAAAGACTTAGGTCACAAAATTATTATATGTTAATTGAAATGTCATTATTGCATGAAAGAGTTTGGTCAAGCTAGTTATTTTTCACTAAAATTAGCAACATCCTCTTAGTCTAGCATGTGCCAAAATGGGAGCTTTGGAATAACATTTATTGTTGTTGCCACTGCCCTCGTAGATGTGTTACAAAATCTAAAGGCATGCATAAGACATGCGATCTATTTTGTAACCTTCATGTTTTGGGAATTTGTTTAACTTGAAAGACATTAGTCATGTTTCCTTTTATAGGTATTGCATTTGTCAAGTATTTTTCACGAGAAATGGCAATCTGATCTATTCATGCTTTAAGTGGAACTTGTGTGATCGAGATAATTCTTTAAGGAATGGTTTATAATTATGTCACAAGCTAATGTTATAATTCTTTAGTATATATTATAAATGTAGGCATAATTAACAAATACAAACAAGCAAACAAAATTCAAACCTCAGTACAAATATGTTAGTGTAGGAATATTAACACTATTACTTATTATTTAAATAAGTAATTATGTGTATATTCCCCACCTGGCTTTAAGCTACCTTAGGTGGTTAGGTGTCTACTTAGAGAGTCCATTACAACTCTCCAAGCCACTTGTAGACTCTCTTTCCTCCACCTCTAGTTGAGTGTTGAAGTTGACTCCTAAATCAACTCAACCTCTCTACCCTATATGTAGAACTACTTTGTTCATAATCAAATTACTCCAATTTGTAATCAACAATGCGTTAGTCAATCCTATCTCTAATATGGTATTAGAGCTACATTAATTGCTTGCTAGTTTGATTGGAGGCAAAAATTCCCCTATTTGACAGAAATTTTTGTAAAAAATGCAATTTTTTTTAGAAATTAAATGACATTTTCCAAGTTTTTTCATTGATAGATATTTGTTGAAAATGCAATTTTTTTTTGAAATATCAACATTTTGCAGATCTCTTGTTGTTCAATGGTTTGTAGATTTGGGTGTTTGTGTTTGGTTTGTAGATCTGGGTGTTTGTGTTTGGCCTCTTCGCCTCCCTGGTTGCCATTGAGGTTGAGGCTCTGTTTGAATCTTCCTTGGAGTTTCAACTGCTTAGTTCAGCGCTTCTTGGAAATCTTGGCCTGATCTGCACCTATTTTATTGACCCTTTGATTGCTTTGTGGGAGCTCATTATTTTCTTCAAAGTCTTGTGGATCGATAGGCATCCTCCTATCTCTGGTCGAAGCCATGCTTCACAAACCCTACGCAAGAGGCATCCTTTCACAGTCCCATTGAATTATCCTAAGGCCGCTGTCAATTTCAAAGTTGCTTGATTCACAAATTTTTTTGACTCCCATGGCTTGTTCAAAGGGTTAACCTTAACCAGCCAGTGCGTTGCAAATGACCAGCTAGTCGACATTTGTACGAAACAGTCGAAGTGAGTGTACAACACATCAAATAGTGCATGGTTGAAAAGAAATTCGTCAAAATAGTTATTAGGTTTTGGTGACTAGTGCATTGCTGGAAAAAGTTGTACAACCGGTTAGCAATAACTCACTGGTTGTTTACGGCTGGGCTGTTCAAAGCCTTGATCTAGGGGCACCATGTCTCACAGCCTGTTAAAGGTTTTTTTTTCTGTGAGAAAAGGCTAATTTTTGTTGAGAAGCCATGACCTGATTTGCTGATGCATATAGGTTGTGCCATTGCTATATGGTTGCGCCTAAATATTTATAGCTTGTGTGCCATAGTCTTTGAGGCCGTTCTTATATTCTTCTAGTGGTTGTGGCTTGTTCTTTGGCTTATTTCGCTAGGAGAAATCGTGACCTGGAGATAAGGCCGAAGTTTTGGCCATCACAAGGCACGCAACCTACATCATCTTCATTCTTGCCTCTGTGCCCAAGTCTTCAGCCCAACAGGCCTCTGCATATGCCAAATTGGCTGCCACAATACTACCTAGCTCTGCCTTCACATAGGGGTCGCCTTTGTAGATCGGTGATGAAGGTTTCTATTGCCAATGGCCACCATTGTCTAACTAGTCGAGGACTTGGTGGAATCACACAACATTTTGGCTGAAGTCTGAATGTTCACTACTGAGGTACCTCTGATAATAGGTTGCCGAAGAGTGAAGGTCTTCACACCAGTTGACTTGCTCACATTTCTGCAATGTGGTTTGGGTTTGCTTCAGCACACACAGTCAAGAGAGCAACGCCAACATCACTGCTACGAGCCAAGTTTGATCAAATCTCAAACAGACTTCATAAGTCTCCATTGCAGCACTCACTCTCTTTGATTAATGCTTGTGGTAGTTTACTTGGTGGTAATTAATGTTTGGAGGTAGATTTCATACTACTTAATGGTACTCATTATGGTAACATTTGTAAACAAACATTTATTGCTAACTATAGACATTAGTGCCACATCTAAGCATATAATGTAAATACAACAACTATTGTAAAGTTAACAGTTAATGTTAACTATTAACAACTATTGTAAAGGCAACATTAATTTGTAATCAAAACCACTAGCACTAGCACTTAAACTGCCCAAACAAAAGTTACTTGCTAGCATCATATGTAAATGTAACAATTAGTGGTCAACAAACCACCTAAATTGACATTTTATGTTCAGCAATCATCCTGAAAGTTGCATTTTCTAAAAAAAATTTGCCTCGGAAGACCCTAGTCTTGCATCGATGTGTACAAAGAGGGGCTTTTTTTCATTTTGCAGTAACTTTCATCCATGGAGCTGAAACTGGGCATATTTATAGTTGATGGAAAGCTAGTTCAGGAACTGACAAAGCTACATTGAGATGATTTGAGAATTGTCCCATTTTTCTCAAAAAAAATTTCTCATCTTTGTACAAGTTAAAAACTCGAAAAATAATTGTATCTTTTGATTGGCAACTCGAAATTAAGTGTCATTTTTTTAGAAAGTGAATTTTTTTTCAAGAATAATCTATTAGAAATGATTTTGCACTATCATTATAAAGTGTCATTTTTCATTCCAATTAGACTTGTTTAATGCACTATCATTATAAAGTGCCAAAATTTAGGGGGGATAAAAATATTGAGTCATAGGGAAGTTTCTCAAACAACAAAATAATTTTGGGATAAAAATATTGAATTATGGGGGGCTCATAGAGGTGTGTAAAGAGCTTTTCTGAGTTGTGCCAAGAGCACTTCCACAGAGTTATGTCAAAGATCACTTCCACTACTACTTCATCATTCTTCAACATTTTTTTTCGCAATGTATTGAGATTTGTCAAGTACACTTCCATTGAGATGTGTCAAGAACATTTCCTCTACACCATCACCTAATGCTACATGTGCATCCAGAGTTGATTCTTTGAGGACTTCTAGAAATTCATCACAACAAAAGATTGATATTACTTTCCTTGGTTCTACAAGTTTTAGAGTTGCTTCATAGAAAGCTTTCATAGAATCTTCAAAGCAAGACTTCACATTTGGATTAGAATTGTAGCCATATGGCATGCAATTGCACTCCACACATGAATCTTGCAAATATTACAAGACTATTTACTTTCAGTTGTAATGTGTCAAGTGCACTTCCATCGAGTCATGTGTAGTACATTTTCTTATTTTCTCTCTTTTTGAAGATTTTTTTTCCCATGGGGTTTTCTTTCTTTCTCCACTTATGAAAGATGCTTTTGTACATTGGTACCTGATCAAGCCTAGTTGTCGGGACCCATCTCTATTGTGTCCACCTAAGTTGTGCTTAAGGGGGGTGTTAGTGTAGGAATATTAACACTATTACTTATTATTTAAATAATTAATTATGTGTATATTCCCCACTTGGATTTAAGCCACCTTAGGTGGTTAGGTGTCTACATAGAGAGTCCATTACAACTCTCCAAGCCACTTGTTGACTCTTTCCTCCACCTCTAGTTGAGTGTTAAAGTCAACTCCTAAATCGACTCAACCTGTCTACCCTATATGTACAACTACTTTGTTCATAATCAAATTACTCCAATTTGTAATCAACAATGCGTTAGTCAATCATATCTCTAATAAAATATATTGTACTTATTATATATAAATATTCTTCAAAAATAGGAACAAATTTACCATCTACAAAGTGGGAAAAATTACTTGAGTTATTCTTGTTAATTCAATTTCAAATATAAATTTTCTATGAATTAGGTTACTTGATATGTTGATATAATTAGATCACAGATAAGACACATAATTGGTCTTTGGGTTTAGTGGTTAACATGCATTGGTATAAGCCTATTGAAAGGAGATTATGCTTTCATTGATCTTAAAGTTTGTCCCTTCTTTACACTTGATCCGATAGCCTTGTAGTGAAAAATGGGTGAGAGGGTTTGAAATGAAGTCTTCAGTGTATTCATGTAGCTATCTGAGTTGATTGTTAAATGAAACCCACAACTTTGTATCTGTTTTAGAAGTATCTCTCTTTGAATAGAAATTGTACCCTCATACAAGTTAGAAATGGCAATGCAAACAATTTTTTGGTGTTGATAATAGTTCCTGGCAGTGCTGGTCCTCTCAGGATTATTCTAGACTCAACTTAGTAGTTTATGTTATCATCATTTAACCGTACACAATATACCCATAAATGTTTCAACCAAATGACTCTACTTTAGACTAGACTAGAATAAACTATCAACCCATCTTGTACATTGCACCAAAACCTCCCTTTCCAAGATTCTTGTTGTCATGAAAATTTTATATGGCTTCTATTAGGGCTTGTAAAGTAAAGATAAATTTATGCTCTTGCTTAAGGAGAAGATGCATGCCTCTCTATAGCAATAGAAAACAATAAGAGAAAAAAGGGTAAGCTTAGACAATTTGTTACATTCAAATGTAACAATAAAAAGAAAAATTAGAAACTAGAAATGGATTTTGGAAGGAACACCTTGGTTGTGGGTAGCAATAGTTTTTGGCTTCCCAAAAATGGCAGACTCAACTATTTTTCTCCATACAATCAATCAAATAAGTAAAGGGAGAATGATACCTCCCACAAACCCCAAAACAATGGGTAATGTATTTGAGGACTTTTTTGCATACTAGAATTCAATATTTATTTATTAGAATTGTAGGACTATGATACCTTCACAGTGACAAAAATGAAAGTAAGATAATTAGGTTTCAAGTTCAAGTCACATTAATGAATTATATCTTCTTTTTAACTATGGCACCTAGCCAATGGCTGCAAACAAAAACATAAAATAAAATATAGAAGACCAAACATTTTCATATCTTATTTCAAAACTAAAAATAATAATATTGTATCTGCTGATAATGGGTTCTTGGTACCCATTTATGCTGTTCTGAAATTGAGTTTGTAGGTTTCTGTTTTTAGCCCTTCGAACCCTTAGTGCCTTAGGTTAGGTTGTTCCTCGGCCCCCATGCAATGTTCTACTGTTTTTTCCATCTCACTTCATGAAAAATGCTAAGTTTTTGTATGTGCAAGTGCAAATATGTGTTGGTGGGCTCAAAATGCATATCTGCTCATAAAAATGGTGAAGAAATGAATTATATGCATTTTGTATGCATATCGGGTTATGCATTGCAGGTATATTCCATCGAAGATTCCCGCTTGTACATAGAGGCTTGTGTGTTGTTGTTGTATATTTGGATATACATTGGGTTTATGCAAGGCGGATCTCAAAGGGGAGTTCAAATCAGGGCTAAAGTGGTGGTCGGGTCTGTAGATATATGCAAGAAAGAGTGAATGTATATCCAATATACATTGAGTTTATACAATGAAATATATACAAAGAGATCCAACATGCATTTGCTACAGTGCAAGGGTTCATCGCGGGCACATACAATGAAAAGATGCATTGGCGGCATACAAGGAGGTTACTGTGTCAAATGTATATCAGGTTCACTGTAGCTGATGCATATGGAAATATACAATGGAAACTATACAAGACGCAGACATGCATTCGCTACAGTGCAATGTATCATTGGCCGATGGATAAGAAAGGAAGGAATGTGTGAGGGGCCGATATACAAGTGGTGGGGCCCGCGGACATACAAAGCTGATTGTATATTAGAAATATGCAAGATGCACATACAAAGAAAAAGTTGCATACAAAGGCAATTGTATGGTGATGCATGCAATCAAATATGCAAGGCCCGGACTCGAGGAGTTTTACATTCTGCTTGATGTAGGTTTGAGATCTGGATTGCATGTATATTTCATTTGTATGATCAAATATACATTCCTGATGTGCACGGGGGAATCTAAAGAAACATGTAATCCAATTGATAAAGGATAAAGTCTGCTACTTGTATGTATATTTTTACTTGTATATTGGTGCTGTACATGCTAGTATACATTTAAAAGATGCAAGCCAGATTTGAGAATTATTTCAATCTTATGGATAAAATGGCTGGGGTCCGTTGTATGTATATCACATTTGTATGATGTGATATACAAGGAAATGTACAAGCAAGGAGATGCAAACCAGACCCGATTTGAATTTTAAAGCACCTCATAGTCATCTGAGGTCCGCAACGTGTATATCGTGCATAGTATATGCCGATATACAATGCGATGTGCAGGGAGAGATACAACCCAGATTTCAAAGCATTTCCAATCCACTGTATAAAAATTTGAAATCCACAGAATGTATATTGCGATTGTATGTAAGCATATACAAAATGGAGATGTAAAGGTTAAAATGCAAGATGGACTTCAAAGCGATTGCAATATGCTTCATCATAATCTGAAGTCCAGGGCTTGTATGTAAAGTGTGTTGTATATGCCGAATGTGGAAAGGGGAGATGCATACAACCCAGACCTGAGTGCAGGTTCAAAATTATTTTATAATATTTTAGGGTCCGCCTTTTATATAAGATGATTGTATATGCATTTGCATATACAAAAGTGGTAAAGGTAAAACAGAAGTAGGAAAAGTCAGCGATGACAAGGAAGCATCTGTGTGGCACATTCTCATTGGCCAGTGACTTACCTGTTTGTTTTGAACCGTAGATTTAGGAGGTGCAAAGAAGGATAAACGACTGTGTTCAAATGTTTGATGGTGAGGGTTTTCCCATGCATATGCAGTGGCATTCTTGGTGGGAAAATTGTTTATGCATCTGTTACTGCATTTCCATGGTAGCTGCGAGTTGGTATGCCATTAATGGTAGGATTGCAGATAGGTATGGGCCGAAGGGACATGCAGCTACCACCTTCAACTGGAAAATCTTCTAGCAGCGGCATAGGGCTCGAGTTCAACTACTGTTCGCCCTTCTTCTGCTTCTTCCCATTTTGTCTTCCACTGCATTGATTGATTTGGGTGCCATTCTTGGTGCATTGTAATTGGTAGAATTTTGATTTGACTTTTGTACGGTTCTATTGAGGGCACACTTTGAGTATATCTGAGGTGTGTGCCTCATTATTTTTTGTTGTTGAAAACTGGACAAGTTTTGGTGCAGTAATGAAATACAACTTCATTGTTGGATCAATTCTGGGTATTTTGTGAGTTTATGAGTTGTATGTTGAATGTTTTATGCATAGAATTCATTAGTTTCATGTTGATTCAAATGAGTAATGCTTTATAGCATGTATTTTGTTATTTGTCTCTAAACTAAATGTGTTCTTCTTCTGAATCTAAATAGCTAAGGGGTGTTTGGGATTCTAGAATATGGGTTTACTATATTGAATACTTAATCTTTTACTTCTACTCAAGGAGTAGATTAAATGTTTTGGGTTAAGTGTTGGGAAAAATATATTGCAGTAAGGATGTTTGTAAGCAGAAGTAACTGAATACTTTGTCTTGGGAATTGTCTGTAAGGCAGACATTGCAAAATCCCCTTGAAATCTGATTATTGTCTTAAGTCTGTGATAAACTCACACACACACACACACACACACACACACACACACACACACACACACATGTATATATTGACTCTGAGCCCTGGATAGGCACGAATCTGGTCTTGTGTTGAGGTTATAATCAAGGTCCCGGTTTTGCATCCAAATACCAAAAATCAATCTTAAACTTCAAATACAAACCTTTTAGGACATTAGGAGTAGTTTAGGACCAAAATCTTCCGATTCATGACTAAGCATAGGCCCAAAGCTAGCCCCTTTGTACTTATTTCACAGTTTTGGTCTACATAAGAGAGGATTTATCTTCTTTATGTCAACATCCCAGTTAACTTTTAGATGCATTTCATAGATGTTGAATAGGGAATACCCCCCTTTGTTCTGCAGAGCCTAAAGAAGAAAAGGAGATATTTATAGAGTCTATCTCCTGTACTGTTGGCCCCTGGCCCGGGAATCCTGTTGATCAATGATGGTTACCTTGTAGGGATAACTGGGAACAAGCATCCAGTCTGGGAAAATGACCAACAGATTTGGCAACTCTACTGGGGAACTGCTCTATGAAAGAGCCCTGATTTTAAAAGAAAACAATTCCTAGTTGTAGGTGGTGACTTCGAACAAATCTCCCAATCGGTAATGTAAAAATTTGTATGCAAGGGAGAAGATCTCTGCGTAATCCTCCGTTTGAAGAGTTATCCATAAAAATGATGTACAGGAGAAAATGGATTGTTCAAGCTAGTCGAGAGGGTTCTCCTAGAAGTAATGATAATATTCAAGACAATCCAGGATCTTTAGAGTGGACAATACCTTATTTCTCAAACACTGAGGCTGAAATCTAGAACGTATGTGAAAGACAACAGGGTAGTGGATTGAGAATGAGGTCAGAGGTGTTTCAAGAATGCCCTTTCCTTGATTCCCCTGATAGATTTGAAGAAGTTGAATCCCCAGGGGATGATAATGATGATCAGAATATAATGAAACCATCCTCTTCTATGCCTAGGGAGGAGGAATTAGCTTAAGAAATCAAGAGCCTAAGAGCAGAATTAGAATATTTGTAGGTAGTAAAAATTAGAGATGACATGAGACAGAAAGTGTAGGCTCTGAGAACTGCTCAGAATGATTCAGTTCCCACCGTTGAGAATATAAATGTGCTGAGGAACTAGCGCAGAAATGAAGTTCAGGATCAACATAATGATCAAAGACAGAATGCAAATAATGCTAGAGTACCATTAAATAATGTAAGAAATCAGAATGCAAACAAAAATGTAAATGCAAATCAGTTTGATAGACAACCTATGCCGCTGGATAGATTCAGATAGCTGGTTTTTGATGGCATTCCTGGGTACCCCAATCCTATTGACAAACATGTGAGACTGCAAGTGCCAAAATTTTCAAGGAACAATACTGTGTCAGGGGAAGACCACTTAAAAGCTTTTCAGAACATCATGGAAAATTTTGAGGTTGAGCATGAGGATGTTTTTATGAAATTATTTATGCAATCCTTAGTTGATGAGGCTAGGGAATGGTACAAGGGTCTGCTTGACAGGAGTATTTCATCATGGGAGGACTTCAGGAGAATTTTCAAAGAACAATATGGTGACAAAACTGATCCTAGTTTTTTCATAAATGAGTTCACTAGTATTACCAAAGGATCAAATGAATAGGTTGCTGATTTCAACACTAGATTTACTAAGGTGTTGAACAAATTGCCACATCACTTGAGGCCTAATGAACCTATGTGCATAGTGTTGTACATAAATTTTTTTGATGCCAAAATAGCTTATGGGTTAAGGGATAAAGGTCCTGCTAGCCTCAGAGATGCTTTCAAAATAGCAACAAATATTGAAAATAATAGAAAAGCATATGGTAAGACAAACAAAAGAGATGATGTAAAAATTTTGCAAAATCCAAATACTAAATCTCAAAGTGTTCAAGGCAATGCATCTACTTTTGAGGATAAATTAGATAAATTGACAACTATTGTCAAGGACTTGAGCTCTAGAATGGCTAAAAATGAAAAGGGGATAGGTCCTGACAGACAAGTTTACCAAAGGCAAGAAAGAAGACCATCATTACATGATATGCTATATAACACTAATTGGCATAATGGTAAACCCATTCTCCTAAACAACAACACAAATCCAAGGAATCAAAGTGTTAAGGAAACACTTGACCCTTTGAAGAAGGCTGTTAATATTGTTAATGACACCCCATGGTGCATAATATGTCATATGCCTCACTCACAGTCATAGTGTATGATTGCTCAGTCTCTATATAATAATGTTGTTGCCTGTGATGAATGCAATGAACCGCATTGCATGGAAGATGACAGTGTCAATATGCTGTCGACAAACAGGGAGTATCCTTCTCATGATGTTGATGCAGGCAGAAATAATGACACTCAAGTCTGCCAGCAATTTCCCTGTGATGAAGATGATGAAGATAATTATGCTTATGCTCAGGACTCACACATCTTCTTGAATAACTTGAGGAGACCTTCTGATGAAGAAATTAGAGCCTTCACAGTTGCAGCAGTAGCTCAAGTCAAAAGCAATTAAAATCTCAGTGGTAAAGCTCAGGTAAGTAACTCACACCAACCAGAGAATACTTTTGTGAACCAACTAGTGCATAGTCATAAAAGGACTGAACCACAAAATAAGCAATGGAGTAATAATAAGAAAAATTTTAAGCAAAAAATAAGTCATGATTCTCAAGGACCAAAAGATAGAATTCCCCAGGTTGAGGATCAAAATAAAAATTTTCAGATCAAAGATGACAGTCAGAGAGCCACAAAAATTAAAGCTGGATCATACCAAGATAAAAATAAAAGTGTAGATCAGGCTATGACTGTTATATAAAACTATGCTCCGTTTGACATAACTCAGGTCTTGTCTGAAGTAAAGGTTTCTGTTCCATTGATGGAGCTGATGAAAGTTGAAGAATTCAGAAATAAAACATTGTCCTTGATTTTAGGAGTACCCTGTAAGCTAATCAGAATATTGAGACTTAGGGTAAGAAACAAGCCATGTGTATTGATGAGAATGAGGCTCCTGAAGTATATTTGGGAATGACCATGACAAAATGCCCTTCATAGCTTGAACCATTCTATGTTTCCCTTGTCATAAACAGAAAAATGATTAAGAATTGTATGATTGATTCAAGGGCATCAACGAATATCATGCCCTTGGCTATCATGCAGCAAGCTGGGTTAAAGATAGATAAGGCATGTGGGAAATTCTATGCCATGGATGCTAGAGAAGTACCAGTCATTGGAATCATGAAAGATGTGGATTTCAGACTAGTAGCATATCCTGAAAAGACCTACAAAATGAATATAACAGTTGTTGATATCAAGCCACAGTATGGCATGTTGTTGTCAAGAAGATGGGAAGCATTGATTGGTGGGAGTATGCAACTAGATCTGTCATATGTTATGATCGCAATGAATGGCAGGGATGTCAAACTGATCAGAGAAGAAAGGTCATTAGAAACAGTTGAGGATCAAGAGTCAGAGGAGCATATGTGTTTTGTGAATACTGACTGTGATAATTTCAAGGTTGTCTTAGATGATCAAGTGGGTAAAAGGAGAGATATACTCATTCAAGAGCTTGACCAAGAGGGTCTCTAGACTATGTTTTTCAATGGAACTTGTTCAAAGGAAGGCTCTGGTGCTAGAATTGTATTTCTGTCTCTAGCTGGTAAGCTTCTAAATTTCTCTTTTTTGTTGAAGTTTGCCTGTACAAATAATATTGCAGAGTATGAAGCTCTGTTATTAGGATTGAATGTTACTTTGAAGCATGGGATCAGGATGCTCAAAGTATTTGGAGATTTAGAGTTAGTTGTTTCCCAAGTCAGAGATAAGTATGCATCAAAGAATAAGAGATTAAAACAGTATAAGCATGTTGTTTGGGATACAATTGAATTGTTTGATGCTTTTTCAATAAACTGGATTGAGAGATCAAAAAATGTCAAGGCAGATTTTCTAGTTAATGTAGCCATAAGGCCAGATGACATCACTCTGTCAGATGTTACAAATGTTGAAGTCAAACTAAGACTTGCAGTACTAGATAATGTATGCAACTGACAGGTGTTTGATGATGACAAAGATTTGCTAAGATTTCTACATTGCATTGATGAATATGAGACCAAGAAGTAGATTTTTAGAACTTTGTAGAAGTTGTGGATGGGAAAGAGACTCTCTTAGGGAAGGAGGTAATTCAACTCAAGACAAATAAAATCCCTAGAGGGTTGGTTGCTTTAGAGTGAGCATTTGACAATAGGGACCAATTTGTTACAAAGGCATCTCTAACAAACAAGAATGATTTGGAGGAGATAAACTTGGGGACATCTCATGCCCCCAAAAAGATATATCAAACAGCTCAAGCCACGCATTAGAACTATGCTGATTGCATTACTGAGAAAGTATAAGCATGTCTTTTCCTGGTCATATGAGGACCTGAAATCTTATAGAGAGGATTTATTCCAGCATGAAATCCCTTTGAAGCCTAGACCTAAAGCTTTTAGATAGAAACAAAGGCCTATCAACCCAACTTTAGCTCCAAAAATGCAAGAAGAGCTTATCAAGCTTAGGGAGGCTGGAATAATTATGCCTATCAGACACTCAACTTAGGTGTGTTGGTAAGAGACACTATATGGATTCATGGTTGTTGTCATTGATGGCAACAAAGGTCATCCCACATATCCGCAAGTCATGGTGTGTCTCTACCGGAAGTCAGAATGAAGATTGTTGTGGTCCGGTGAACAAGAACAGAGCATGTGGCAAGGTCCGACAGATTGGTCTGGATCTCTCAAAGGAAGTGTCTTGGTGCAATACGGATTTGGGGAAGTCAAGAGGACTACCTTGAGTAGTATATTCCAAGGATTTAGCCTCCGGTGATGGACAAAGAAAAAGATATGAATAGCTGAGTATCGGATTCTTGAGTGACAGTGAGAACAGAGGAAGAACTGACTGACAGAACATCAGACTACTTTCCGGATGTGTTACTGTTGATGGTAAAGGCTGTGAAGGCATGAATCATGTTTGGCCGACATGATTAATGATATCTACAAGTATATTCTTGATCCGCATTACTTGATATGCAAGGATTCAGCCGACAGAACAGAGTTTGTGAGAAGATAGATTATTCCGGGTGCCGACTAGAAAGATAATGAAATCACTAGTGCGGATATATATAGAGGATGGATTTAGTTGTGAAAGGACTGATGGTGTGAAGGTGTATGCGAATAAATACAGAGCAGAGCAGAAGCAGTAAGAAAGATCCGGTATGTGAAAAGATAGCAGAATAAAGAACAGAGGAAAGATGAAGTGCAGCAGATCAGTATACTGAGCCTAACCGGAACTGAACTCCAGCATATGTAGATGCTTCCAATCAGTTCAAGTATTGTATAACATTCTTTTGTAGACAGTGTGTCTCCTTGTAGGCAGTGTGCCTCTTTGTGAGCAGTGTGCTCGGGCAGTGAGCCCTAATTGGCAAGTGTCATTTTGTAATTCCTTATTCTTTTAACAGAGAATAATCTTTGGGTTAATCACCCCGTGGTTTTGTCCCTTAACCGGGTTTCCACGTCAAAAATACTATGTCATGTGTTTCTTATTTCATGGTAATGTTTGTTTGTTTGATTCAATGCTGCTTTGATTAATAAGAAAGTTCAAAAGAAGAAATAATTAGGATAACTGATTCACCCCCCCCCCCTCTCAGTTATCAACAATTGGTATCAGAGCAAGGTTCCTCCTAATAGAGCCTAACAGCTTGAGGAAGATCTAGGAGTTCAAATGGATGCATATGGTTTAAGGGAGCAACTCAAGACTGCCCTTGAGGATCTTGAACAGTCAAATTCTGAAGTCAATGAATTAAAGGAAAGACTCAAACAGGCTGATGAATTCATGAGAGAATTAAAGGACAAATTAAGTCTCTCTATGAAAAAAAGAAAGGAGCTGCTCCAACAACTGGCAAGACAAAGTGAAGAAAGCAATACAAATGAAGAATTGACTGAGCAAACCAAGTTATGTGAAAAGTTATCAAAAGAAGTCATTATGTTAAGACATGAAATGGAATCAGGAACTATAAAGTTTACTCAAGAGATTGAAGAAAAAAGAAAAGTTGAAGACAATCTAAGACAATCTCTTAAAGAGAAATCAGAAGAATGCCACCAGATAGACAGGATTATCAGACATCTTGAATCTAATCTTGAAGATGCCAAAGATAATGAAGAAAAACTTGAGGATCAAATTGCCTCTCTCAAAAGAGATCTTCAAACAGCAAATGAATATAAAGAAAAATTCAAGATAAGTTCTGCCCAACTTGAAGTACTTCTTGGAAGTCAAAAGAGGACAGATAACAAGTATGGTTTGGGATATGAGAAAGGAGAAAGCTCCAGATCCGGTCAAAAGAATTTTGGATCAGAAAATCCAAGGAATAGGCCTAGAAGACCTCCGGTAAGACAGCCCAATGCTCAAAGATATCCATCCTTCAATGGATACTGCCACAGCTGCAATCACTTTGGTCACAAAGCTAATCAGTGCAGAAAGAGAATGAATCAGACTAATTCATCCTTCTCCAGATAGTGCTTTAACTGCAAAAGGTATGGACACAAGTCTCATGAATGCAGAAATATACAAATAAACAAATCATTCAATGGTAGATGCTTTGCATGCAATAGAGTAGGTCATATGGCTAATCAATGCATATCAAGAGGTTATCAGTCAAATATGCAAAGAAATGTTATTTGCCAAATCTGTAATAGGTCCGGTCATAATGCAAAAGTCTGCAGAAGCAAGAATCAGGACAAAAGAGGTTCGGTATATAATCAGAATCAAGACAAGGGTAAACAAAAGATGAATGTGGATGAAGTTAGGAATCAGATGAACAAGATTTGGGTGAAGAAAAGTTCAGAGAATGTAGAGGTTGGATCCGCACCAGACTCTAGTGCTGATATTTCTTCCGAAAATTAAAAAGTGAGCTCTGGCTCAGGGGGAGACTCAAAGAAAATCCTGTTCCCCCAGCCAATCAAGTGGTGCTGGATGTGATACAAGATGCGGAGTAAAGGGTTTGAAGATATAAGTCCTGATATGATCCAGACAAGATTTCAGAGGTCCGCATGAAGATGCAAAGAAGTTGTGATCGATCAAGTAAGACCTATTCCGAGAGATGCTCCGGAATGACAGAGGACTACAAAAGGGTCCAGAGAGATCCGGAAGTACATTATTTTGCTCTGCGGACTGGACAGAATGTTTGGGATGTTCTTGTAATATGTCATCTCGATTTATTCATGATTGAAAGATCCGCATGATGTTCATAGATCAGAACTGATCCGGGATACTCCAAGCTATCCGGATAAGGCAAACCAGAATAATATAGGTGGAGCATTTATTGCAAACAGATATTAGGGTTTGCAAAACGATATAAGGGATTTCTCAACAATCACTTGATCATTCCACATCCAAGAAGAAGTGAAAAGCGGAGCTCTGCAACAAAACTCATGAAGTTCACCGAAGATCTCCTGCCGAAGTCATTACATACAGAAATCAATCCAGCCACTCCGTGCAACCGAAGACGCAAAAGGTATTTTCCACTTTCGATATCTTGCTACAAATCTTTTGAAGAAATGGCTACTCCAAATATAGTAAAAATCTTAGATAGGCCCCGACCTGAATTTAAGAAACATCCATACAAGTCATTGGAGGTAGATCCCTTAGGAGCATTTTCCAGTGTTCCTCATGGAGTTTTACACACATAAGACATTAGGATTTACATACATGCAAGCATTGAGGAATTCGGGGAATTCAAATTGAGAGATCTCTATCACAAACAACTGATAGACAATGCTTTTGAGCTTAAACCAGAGTACAAGGGTATCCAGAAGAAACAGTTTGATCAATTCATTCATTTCCCCTACTTTGAAGAAGAAGAATGGGTCCGATATGTATTGAGAAGAATGCATGACAACTTCCTATGGCTGGATAGACCTTACAAAATCACAAAAGAGGCAATTAGGGCAGTAACTGGTCTATACTCTTCCGGAGGGATACCTATCCTCAAATCTGTCAAGAACAACATTGTAACTGAGGCCACCGGATCAAAATTTGATAAGAGGGCAATGACCATTGAAGATATTTCAGATCCAGATATCAAGTATGCATCCATGATAATAGGATATAAGATCTATCACGCCAGCAGGGAGAATTCTGTATCCGGAACTGCAGTGTATACTGCCTATGAAATGCTAAGGAAGAATGCAGAATATGATCTCTGTGAACTGCTCTTAAGCCAATTAATAGAAAATATACAGAAAATCAAGAAGGACAAGAAGAATTCCTTTAAGTATGGTACTCTTATATTATGTCTATTCTTCTACTTCATGAATGAGCTGCCCAGATCAAGTGGATGGGCATGGCAGAATGACAAACCTGTTGCAGTCCAATAAGAGACTATCTACATGGGCTTGGGGATGCCAAAGCAAGAAATACAGCCCTATGGGGATACTTCAAAAACCTCTAAAGCATGATGCAAGCAAGAGAAAGAATTCCCTAGTCTCTTGTTGAAAAATACAAAGACTCAGTGTGCTTTATGGTGGACACTGATCAGTGCCTAATGGAGGCAGTGGAGCTAAGGACTGTCTGGATCATGCCCATGGGGTATGAAGTGGATGAACAAATAGTGGAGCTGCATGTTCAACACATGCTAAGTCAGCCCAAAGATCCAAAGGCAGGAACCTTTGAGGAGCTGAGTGTAAAGATACATGTAGAACTCAGGGAACCTGAAATAAAGAGGAAGGTGAGAAAAGAAGTAGAGCATATTGCTCAAGGCCTAGGCATCTCAAAAGAGGCACTTGATGCCAGCCGGGAAAAGAGGAGAAAGGCTGAGGAAGAAAAGAAAAGTAAAGAAAGTGTTCCGGTTGAAACTTCCACCCGGACCAGATCATCAAAAAGATCTGCACCTCCCACAACCAAAAGTTCAAAACTAGAAGTCCAGGCATCCGATAAAAGATCTAAGACAAAAGCCACAAGGGCTTATGAAAGGCAAAAGGATGAAGAGGAAACTAAGTCAGATGAGGGAGTAAAAGAAATAAAGAAGCAGAAGAAGAAAGGATCCGGGAAACCCTCCACAGGCCAAGACAAGGAAGAAATGGCAGAGGAATTTGCTGAAAAGCCCACTCTGTCTCTAGACAGTGTAGTCAAATCAGTCACTATGGATGGGAACCTTCAACTGGTGGCTGAATTCTATGATGACTACAATGAGGCAGATCAAAAGATCCTGCAAGAAGCTATAATAAGGTACTTGAACATCTACAATAAATCTTTTATTGAGATTATCTCTGAAATCCCAAAGAGCCTAGAGATGGAATTAGAGATAAGAAAGAACAATGCCATGGCAAAAGACCTTGAGATTAGGGAACAGATAGCTATTCAGCTATATCCTTCAATTGATCACAAAATAATGAACATGGTATTCAAAGACTGCAAGGATGAATTCAGGAGCAAAGCAAGGATGAATCAGCTTATGCTTGGTGAGATCGACAAGGTAGCCAAGGACACTGAAGAGATTCTCTGGAAAACCTTCAAAAGGTTTAATCTTCCTGTTGTAGAGGACTTAGGTGCAGAAACAGCTGTGGACTTGGAATCATCTGCTCCGGAAGAAGTGGGCCTTGAACAGACTAACATCTCTGCTCCAGTTTCCCCTACAGTCTCCGGATCCCAAGAAGAAGAGAAACTACAGGAGAAAGAAGCAGCAGTTAAAGAAAAAGAGGTTGACAGCACCAAGGATGCAGAGAAAGAGAAGGCTCCAACAGAGAAAACCACAACTGAAAGTGGTAAGAGTAAGGAAGGAGAAAAGATTCCAAAGGAGAAAACTGCAGAAGAGAAGAAACATCTGTCTCCGGCAAGAGACACTGCACAAATTGTTCAAGAATTCTTGACAAAAGCCACTATAGAAATTAATGAACCGGACCTGCTAAAAGGACCATTAGATTTTGACTCTTTGTCACCGGTGCAAACAATGAAAATAGCCTCATTTGCAAATGAGAAAGTCAAAGAGAAACTACTGAAATCTCACATGGAAGACTGTGAGCTTATGGAGGTAGCATCTGGAGTGCTGGAAAAGATCATGCCATCTTTTCAGAAGGATCCCACAGCCTCCTCTTCCGGTAATCTCAAAACCTTAGTCAGCAGTGTTAGTACACATTTTGAATCTCTAGAAAAATCAGCTGAAGAAAAGGTCCGGAAGGAGTTTTTGGATAAAAGGTTCTCCGAGGTTCAGGGTTTGATCATTAATGATAGAAGAAACATGAACATTGGGATAAAGAGCTTAGAAAATGCTCTTAAGGATGGCGGTGAAATATACAAATTTTGTATCTCCTGGTCCAAGGTAACAGTGGACATTGAGAAGAAAATAAAAGAGCAAGAGAACACACTACTAAGCTTGTCTCAAAGTTTTGATCCTCTTTCTTCCTCTATAACAAATCAAGAATGTCAGACTATTGTAGTCTTGAGTGAAATCAAGAAATTGGAGAAGGAAAGGAAAAATAGAATAAGCAGGTTGAGTGAGCTCAAGGGGTTAATTGTCCCTAAGCTAGAGGCCATGCATGAGGCCATAGCAGAAGCTCAAATCACAGCCTAGACAAGTGATCTGAAAGATCTAAAAAGGGCAGATGCATTTGCATTTTTGTTGAGTGGTCACATTTCAATTTTGGATAGAATGAAGCAAAGTTGGGCTACAGAACTGATCCAACTGAAGACATCTTTTGCAGACATTCTTCAGTATATGTGAGTATGTAAATATGCAGCTATGTATAGAAAATTTTTAAAAATTTTGGTGTACGGACCCTACCCTTTGCCATTGATGTCAAAGGGGGAGTGAGGAGCAGTGAAAAATGAGGAATCCAACTAAGGGGGAGTTCCAGAAATTGTATATAAAGATAGAGCATCAGCCAAGGGGGAGCATAGTGTAAACACTTGGTCATTTTTCACTAAGTGTTGCCATCAATGCCAAAGCAGGAGATTGTTGGCAAGAGACACTATATGGATTCATGGTTGTTGTCATTGATGGCAACAAAGGTCATCCCACATATCCGCAAGTCATGGTGTGTCTCTACCGGAAGTCAGAATGAAGATTGTTGTGGTCCGGTGAACAAGAACAGAGCATGTGGCAAGGTCCAACAGATTGGTCCGGATCTCTCAGAGGAAGTGTCTTGGTGCAGTGTGGATTTGGGGAAGTCAAGAGGACTACCTTGAGTAGTATATTCCAAGGATTTAGCCTCCGGTGATGGACAAAGAAAAAGATATGAATAGCTGAGTACCGGATTCCTGAGTGACAGTGAGAACAGAGGAAGAACTGACTGACAGAACATCAAACTACTTTCCGGATGTGTTATTGTTGATGGTAAAGGCTATGAAGGCATGAATCATGTTTGGCCGACATGATTAATGATATCTACAAGTATATGCTTGATCCGCATAACTTGATATGCAAGGATTCAGCCGACAGAACAGAGTTTGTGAGAAGATAGATTATTCCGGGTGCCGACTAGAAAGATAATGAAATCACTAGTGCGGATATATATAGAGGATGGATTTAGTTGTGAAAGGACTGATGGTGTGAAGGTGTATGTGAATAAATACAGAGCAGAGCAGAAGCAGTAAGAAAGATCCGGTATGTGAAAAGATAGCAGAATAAAGAACAGAGGAAAGATGAAGTGCAGCAGATCAGTATACTGAGCCTAACCGGAACTGAACTCCAGCATATGTAGATGCTTCCAATCAGTTCAAGTATTGTATAACATTCTTTTGTAGACAGTGTGTCTCCTTGTAGGCAGTGTGCCTCTTTGTGAGCAGTGTGCTCGGGCAGTGAGCCCTAATTGGCAAGTGCCATTTTGTAATTCCTTATTCTTTTAACAGAGAATAATCTTTGGGTTAATCACCCCGTGGTTTTCTCCCTTAACCGGGTTTCCACGTCAAAAATACTGTGTCATGTGTTTCTTATTTCATGGTAATGTTTGTTTGTTTGATTCAATGCTGCTTTGATTAATAAGAAAGTTCAAAAGAAGAAATAATTAGGATAACTGATTCACCCCCCCCCCTCTCAGTTATCAACAAGGTGTCCAACCTTGTCCCAGTTAGAAATAAGAATGGTGACATAAGACTTTGTGTGGACTTTAAAAATCTGAATGTATCTTCTTTGAAGAACAGTTATCGATTGCCAAACATGGAAGCCATGTTGTAGAAGGTGACTGGCTGTGAACTTTTATCCATGATGGATGGATTTTTAGGGTACAATCAAGTGAAAGTAAAAGAATTTGAACAATTCAAGACTACTTTCACCACTCCATGGGTAACCTATGTATATGTGAGAATGCCATTTGGACTGACAAATGCAGGTGCTACATTTTAGAGGGCTATGGATGTTGCTTTCGCAGGAGTGATTGACTCAATCTTGGCTGTATATCAGGAAGACTTGACAGCTTATTCAAAAAAGGAGGAGCAACATTGCATACACTTAGAGCAGATCTTTATTAGAGCATTGGAATATGGCATCTCACTCAACCCAAAGAAATGTGCTTTTGGGGTAGTGGAAGGAAGATTGCTTGGACACATTGTTTCCAGGGATGGAGTCAGGATTGATCCTGAAAGGGTGGCTGCAATTGACAAAATTTAGATCCCTAGAATAGTGAAAGGTATTCAGTCCTTCTTTGGGCAAATTAATTTTGTTAGAAGATTTGTTCCTAATTTTACAGAGACCACAAAGGATACCTCTTAAATGTTGAAGAAAGGCGCAATTGTCAAATGGGAAGATGAAGCAACTAAGTCATTTCAAAACATCAAAGAGGCTATAAAGATGGCTCCTGTGCTAAAGTCTCCTAATTTTTCTAAGCCATTTCAACTATTCTCATTTGCTTCTTTCAATACTATTACTGCATGCTTATTGCAGAAAAATGCAAAAGGTTTTGAACAACCTGTAGCTTTCTTTAGTAGGTCATTGCAAGCTGCTAAGTTGAAGTATGACATCTTGGAGAAGCAAGCATATACACTGGTTAGAGAAATCAAAAGGTTTAGACCATATTTGGTAGGCTCTCAGATAATTGCATATGTGCCTCATGTAGCAGTTAAAGATATCTTTACTCAGCAGGAGATAACTGGAAGAAGATGCAAATGGATAAACAAATTGCAAGAGTTTAATATTGAAATGCAAATCACAAAATTGGTAAGAGGACAAGGTTTTGCAAAATTGATGACACAATCAAATCTAGAGGCATGCCAAGTGAATGTAGTGTATAATGAAGTTATAAACATGTCAAAATCTGAATGGTATAAGGACATAGTAAATTATTTGCAGAATTTGAACTATCCCTCCCATCTCAGTGATAATCAAAAGAGGACCTTGAAGCTACATGTTGTTAAATACATCATTGTTCAAGGAGAGTTGTATTGGAAAAATCTTGATGGTGTATTACTCAGGCGTGTGGGTGAAAATCAGGCCAGGGATATTCTAAGTGACATGTACAATGGAGTGTGTGGTGGACACTATACTGCCTAGACAATAGCCCAGACAATTCTTAGAGCAAGTTACTGGTGGCCAACTCTCTTCTCAGATGCACAAAGAATGATAAAAAAATGTGATCCTTGCCAAAGGTTCTCAGGAAGGCTAAAATATGAGGGTGCATTACCCCTTAGAACTATAACTGTAGAAGCTCCATTTCAGCAATGGGGAATAGATTTAATAGGGGAAATCTCAGAAAAATCAAGTGGAGGACACAGTTAGATTTTGGTAGCTACTGATTACTTTACTAAATGGATTAAGGCCATTCCAACTAAAAAAGATACAAGCAAAGTGGTGATAGATTTCATTCTAGAAAATATTGTTATTAGATTTGGGGTACCAACCAAAGTGGTCACAGATAATACTATGTGCTTCAGGTCTGGTGAATTTATTAATTTTTGCAATAATTATGAAATTGATTTGTCTCATACATCACCATACCATCCAAAAGGAAATGGTCAAGCATAATCAAGCAACAAAAGTCTCATGAAAATCATCAAAAGGTTGATAGATAAAAACAAAAGGGCTTAGGATTCAAGGATGAAAATAGCATTGTGGGCTGACAGAGTGACAGTGAAGAAAGCAATTGGAAGGTCACCTTTTGAATTAGTGTATGGTGCAGTAGCTAAATTGCCTATGAACAACCTCCTACCAATTTATAAATTTATACAAGAAAATAAGAAGGAGATTGGGGACTCAATGACTCAAAGAATAAATCATTTGGTTGCACTAGATGAAATTAGAAGGGAGGCACATAAAACAAACATCAAGAAAAAACAAAAAGTGAAGTATCTATTTGATAAAAGGGCTACAGAGAGAAGGTTTTAGATAGGTGACTTGGTCCTTATGTGGAATGCAATGAGCCAAGATAAAGGCAAGCATGGTAAATTTGAGCCCTTATGGATTGGCCCATATCAAATCGGCAATACCCATGAGGATGATTCCTACTTTCTCTAGGCCCTCAGTTGTGAACTACTGGAATTACCTGTGCACGGTATATTCCTTAAGGCTTTTTTCTCATAAATGTTTATCCTGTGTGCACATTGTAAATTAGGTAAATATTTTGTACATGCCTTGTATAGTTGGTCATCTTTTGAGTTTTGCATTTTGTCTGGTCTGCCTCGGAGTAGTCTAGTCCTCGTTGTAGTCTTGCACCTGCACATCCCTAATCGGAGCCTGTGTTGGTACCCATTTATGCTAAGGGTTCTGAAATTGAGTTTGCAGGTTTCTATTTTTATCCCTTCGAATCCTTAGTGCCTTAGGTTAGGTTGTTCCTCGGCTCCCATGCAATGTTCTACCATTTTTTCCATCGTACATCATGAAAAATGCTATGTTTTTGTATGTGCAAGTGCAAATGTGTGTTGGCGGGCTCAAAATGTATATTAGCTCTCAAAAATGGTGAAGAAATGAATTATATGCATTTTGTATGCATATCGGGTTATGCATTGCAGGTATATTCCATCAAAGATTCCCACTTGTATATAGAGGCTTGTGTGTTGTTGTAGATTTGGATATACAATGGGTTTATGGAAGGCAGATCTCAAAGGGGAGTTCAAATCAGGGCTAAAGTGGTGGTCGGGTCCGCAGATATATGTAAGCAAGAGTGAATGTATATCCAATATACATTGAGTTTATACAATGAAATATATACAAAGAGATCCGACATGCATTTGCTATAGTACAAGGGTTCATCGCTAGCACATACAATGAAAAGATGCATTGGCGGCATACAAGGAGGTTACTGTGCTGAATGTATATCAGGTTCACTGTAGCTGATGCATATGGAAATATACAATGGAAAATATATAAGGCGTAGACATGCATTCGCTATAGTGCAATGTATCATTGGCCGATGGGTAAGCAAGGAAGGAATCTACGAGGGGCTGATATACAAGTGGTGGGGCCTGCGGACATACAAAGCTGATTGTACATCAGAAATATGCAAGAGGCACATACAAAGAAAAAGTTGCATACAAAGGCAATTGTATGCTGGCGCATGCAATCAAATATGCAAGGCCCAGACCTGAGGAGTTTGACATTCTGCTTGATGCAGGTTTGAGAGCTGGATTGCATGTATGTTTCGTTTGTATGATCAAATATACATACCTGATGTGCAGGGGGAATCTAAAGAAACATGCAATCCGATTGATAAAGGATAAAGTCCACTGCTTGTATGTATATTTTTACTTGTATATTGGTGCTGTACATGCTGGTATACATTCAAAAGATGCAAGCCAGATTTGAGAATTATTTCAATCCAATGGATAAAATGGCTGGGGTCCGCTGTATGTATATCACATTTGTATGATGCGATATACAAGGAAATGTACAAGCAAGGAGATGCAAACTGGACCCAATCTGAATTTCAAAGTACCTCATAGTAATTTGAGGTCCACAGCGTGTATATCGTGCATTGTATATGCCGATATACAATGCGATGTGAAGAGAGAGATACAACCCAGATTTAAAAGCATTTCCAATCCACTATATAAAAATTTAAATCTGCAGAATGTATATTGCGATTGTATGTCCGCATATATAAAATGGAGATGCAAAAGTTAAAATGCAAGATGGACTTCAAAACAATTGCAATATGCTTCATCATAATCTGAAGTCCGGGGCTTGTATGTAAAGTGTGTTGTATATGCCAAATGTGCAAAGGGGAGATGCATACAACCAGACCTGAGTGCAGGTTCAAAATTGTTTTATAATATTTTGGGGTCCGCCTTTTATATAAGATGATTGTATATGCGTTTTCATATACAAAAGTGGTTAAGGTAAAACAGAAGCGGGAAAAGTTAGTGATGACAAGGAAGCATCTGCGTGGCACATTCTCATTGGCTAGCGACTTGCCTATTTATTTTGAACCATAGATTTGGGAGGTGCAAAGAAGGATCAACAGCTGTGTTCAAATGTTCGATGGTGAGGGTTTTCCCATGCATATGCAGTGGCATTCGTGGTGGGAAAATCGTTTATGCATCTGCTGCTGCATTTCCATGGTAGCTGCAAGTTGGTATGCCATTAATGATAGGATTGTAGATAGGTATGGGCCCAAGGGACATGTCAGCTACCACCTTCAAATGGAAAATCTTCTAGCAGCGGCATAGGGCTCGAGTTCAACTACTACTCGCCTTACTTCTGCTTCTTCCCATTTTGTCTTCTGCTACATTGATTGATTTAGGCGCCATTCTTGGTGCATTATAATTGGTAGAATTTTGATTTGACTTTTGTACGGTTTTGTTGAGGGTAGACTTTGAGTATGTCTGAGGTGTGTGCCTCATTGTTTTTTGTTGTTGAAAACTAGACAAGTTTTGGTGCTGTAATGAAATACAACTTCGTTGGTGGCTCTATTCTGGGTATTTTTTGAGTTTATGAGTTGTATATTGAATGTCTTATGCATAGAATTCATCAGTTTAATGTTGATTCAAATGAGTAATGATTTATAGCATGTATTTTGTTATTTGTCTCCAAATTAAATGTGTTCTTCTTTTGAATCTAAATAGCTAAGGGGTGTTTGGGATTCTAGAATATGGGTTTACTATAGTGAATACTTAATCTTTTACTTCTGCTCAAGGAGTAGATTAAATGTTTTGGGTTAAGTGTTAGGAAAAATATATTGCAGTAAGGATGTTTGTAAGCAGAAGTAACTGAATATTTTGTTTTGGGTATTGTCTATAAGGCAGACATTACAAAATCCCCTTGAAATCTGAGTATTGTCTTAAGTCTATGATAAACACTCACATATATATATCTATTGACTCTGAGCCATGGATAGACACCAATCTGGTCTTGTGTTGAGGTTATAATCAAGGTCCCAGTTTTGCATCCAAATACTAAAAATCAATCTTAAACTTCAAATACAAACCTTTTAGGACATTAGGAGTAGTTTAGGACCTATATCCTCTAATTCACGGCTGAGCATAGGCCCAAAGCTAGCCCCTTTGCACTTATTTCACAGTTTTGGTCTGCATAAGAGAGGATTTATCTACTTTATGTCAAAATCCTAGCTAACTTGTAGATGCATTTCATAGATGTTGAATAGGGAATACCCCCCTTGGTTCTGCAGAGCCTAAAGAAGAAGAGGAGATATTTATAGAGTCTATCTCCTCTACTGTTGGCCCTTGGCCCGGGAATGTTATTGATCAATGATGTCTACCATGTAGGGATAACTAGGAACAAGCATCTAATCTGGGAAAATGACCAACATGGGTTATAGGTTCAGTTAAGCTGATGACCCTCGAATGACTTTGACATCTAAAAGATCACCCTAACCATTCAATCTTGGATCAAATAATTTATAATAATTATAAAAAGAACTGATCATACTTTTGATTTAATAAAGAATAAAACGAGATAGTTAATAATTAATTTGATATTTAAAATTTAAAATTATAGATAGAGTTACACTGGTAATTGATTAAAGATATTTTGTTCTTCATTTTCATAATAACATGTGAAGTGTGATCTGAAATACATCAATAAAAGAAACTCTTTACTATTACACTGGTATTTCCCAATAACTTAAGCCTAACCTAATACCCTAGCCAAAAAAGGAAAGAGAGAGTATCTGGAGGAGTGGATCCCTCAGGGGAAGGAGAGGGAGAGCAACTAGAGGAAAAAAATGAGCATATTTCATATCTTGCCATTTAGCTTCCAAATAGAACCCAAGCTCCTTGTTTTCTAGAGTATTCCAACCATGGCCTTACTTTAGCCAAGCATGTTCTGCAATCTTGTATTGATATATCTCTCCAACATTGAACTAAACCATATAACTTTCCGAAAGCACAATAGTTGGCTGATCCATGAACAAATCCCTTTTTTGAAGGGATGAAAGCTTGCTTTGACAGATTCGACAGAAGGGTAATGTCTATAGACTGGAAAGTGTCTATTTTTCTGTAGATATCCTTCCTGTTCACCATGAAAGCTCCATCAACATCTAGTACTAAAATAAAATTCAAGCTACCATAGCGCAAGAAGTAGTCATCCAACCATATTCACCTGCCTACGTTGTTAGAGCAAAGTTCTTGAATATTGTAATTTGCTTCCTACACATAGTTTGTGCAACGCACTACTGTTATATTCCCAGTACTCTGAAGCAGACCATAGACCTTATTGGGCGATTGGCCATGGGAGGAAGTGTTAAACCCTGAACTCTGAGGTGCATTATGAAACAGATCGCTGATAACTAGATTCAAGTTTGTAGAGAAACTTTTCTAGCCTCAGCTAACTTGTATATCACATTTCAGTCATAGTGACAGTGATACTATGATTTGATGTTAGCAGCTGAGATGATTTCTATGGTCGTCCAATGCCTACCTGCATTTCCATCCATAGATTTCGAACCATTACTGCATAGAGGTCGCTGCTATTGAATCTGACATTTGTGGCTACATCATTGGAGACATTTCAAACCATGGATCAGGGCAATCATGCAGTATAGAACTTGACCTCTTCCAGGGTAAAACGCCTATCGACATAATAAATACAATTAAAATAATTAATGCAATCATTAGGACTTGCAAGGTGTATGACACACCTAATCCCATCATTGTCCCACATGTTGTATACCTTGCAAGAGTAAAAGGGAAACTCAAACAAATCCATGAACTACCAAGGGTACGACCATGCTATCCCAACTAAAATCCATTATGTTCATGATCTTCAAAAAGGTATCTACAACAATCCACTTTGGAACACACTTTGGAGCACACTTAACCAACTCTAGAGCACACATAAAAAAAACACAAGAGCACACTCTAGCACCACACTAACTAACTCTAGAGCATACTCTCCATAGGTAGCCTCAACCTATTATTAGAACAAATACCGAAAAGTCTAGTCACCTCTAAAATAAGATTGAGTATGCACCACATACTCTAGTCTAGTTAGAATAACCACCATAGCCAGTTGCTCACATCCAAATAAATATGACCATTGATAGACCTTTTACTCTTAGCATAACCAACCCAAATTATAATGCTCATCCTTGTATATGCACCATCCTGCTCAAGCTTACCATCTCCCATGGTGACAAACACACCAATGTACAAAAATCTTACAACCCCTTGATATCATAGTCCAATGAAACTTATCCACCAAGGACACATATACCTCCTCTAGAACTCCCACTATATGAGAAATGTTTGCTTTGATGTCAACCAAAGAAATGCAAAGTTCACCAACAATACTTTCATAATTGTTAGGATTAAGGTGCCATCAACCTTGTAAATCCAACCAGTTTAATTGCTCCTAATATTGTAATTGTAAATGCAAACATAATGAAAGTAGAATCCACCAACTGGAGTAATTATTAACTTATAGTGACTATAATATTTATTTATTTTTACCTTGGGATAGTTAACAGGTGAAATAGTGGCATCCAAGTTCATTAATTGATTTATTATAGTTGTAAGAGAATATTCCAAGATTGTCTCTTATATTTTGTAAGGATTTCGTTATTTTTGGACAGTTATAATGTTTTGGCTTCCCCAAAACACCCCTTAAACTAATGGGACCCACCCTTGTAAATGTGTCATTGAAGGGAGTATCTAACTCATGGTGTCTCAAAACATGCTTTAGCCTCTTGTTGTCACAAGGATGTTGACTTGTTGAAATGATACCAGTGATAATTGTTTTAGAACTAAGATGAGATCCAACCAAGATTTTTTATTTGTTTGATACTTTTACATTAATAGAAATATCAAGACAAGTGTTGATGGATAGTAGCTTTCTCTCAAATCCCAAGGATACTTGGTATGCATTTCAAGGTTCCTCTAATGTATTTATGTGATATCCCAGAGACCATTTAAGTTATATTAAAGAAATGGTTATCTTTTCTCCTAGTCCCATGTGTACACTAAGTAAGGATAGTGAAGAAACAGTCCCTTCAAGTTAGGAAATTCTATCCTTTTGTCATGTTAGCTAGACCTAACTCCAATATTTATCTGTGAGGACCTACATTTCTCTATCTCTATTCAAACCTATATCTCCTTCGAGATATTTTTTTACATGGCTCTCACTATAATGTTCATGGCCTTCTCAAAGATTTGTCAACATGTAGAAGTGGATGTTGGATAGCACTTTTTAGGTGCTTGGCCATTTTCATAAATATGTAGTTATTCCTCACATTAGAAAGTACATCCTAGGTATTTCTGTGCCCTAGTATCAAGAGCTTGAATGTGATTACCCAACTTGATCAACAAGCTTTTGTAATTATTGGTGATCATTAAATTAGGACACATAGTACCACTTGGGTTTCATCATCTAAACAATGAACTTAACACCCTTGGAGAATTTGAGGAAAAAAGAATGCATCAAGAGTGCACTTTCCAAGGGAAATTATTTTCCCCTATGAGCCATTGTTGGTTTCCAATTTAGTTCCACCTCCATGGGTATTTCCCTTCCTTTTATTCCTCCCCTTTCCTATTGTGATGTTTCATTTCACTTAGATAGATTCTCACAACTTAGAAGTATTGAAAATGGTAGAGCAAATAAATATATTAAACTATTGCACAGAAATAACAAAAATATAGAATAATATATTATTGTGTTTGAATGATGTTGCAATACAATTCAATGGCTTTTTAAAGCCTTATTATTCCTGTATATAACTTCTTATGGGAAAGTATCTTCCCAAAACCTAACTTATAAACTAACATTTATTTAATATGCATAAACTAACAATGTAATACTATATGACTATTATGCCAAGATTCCCCCCCTTATTACATTGTTCCTGCCAAAGTACTAGAGGACCCCCCTGAATGCTAACATACTCAACAAAGCTGATTACATAATATGAATACATATTTTATAGAAGATCTTCTCCTAAAGAACAAATCCTGAACCAAGTTGGGCTCCATCATGTTGTCTCATCGACCCTCAGAAAGGTGTAGCTTCAAGCTGTGTTCTTGAGGTCTTTAATCTCGAACTCTCAAATCACAAAGTCTTGAATTATTCGACAATGAACCCTAAGAGATACGACAAATCTCTACCATTGTCTAGTGACTGTGAAAGGTTATAATTCTCGATCATATACTCTTAGAAGCTTGCTTGATAACAATCCATATTGAGCTCAACATCAAATCCCAAACCTATCTCCAAAACAAAATCTTCACAAAACATACATTCTTCAAATCTGTTAGCATCAATAAAGAAAAGCAAAACAACCAAAACCAAAAATGCTTCTGATACAAAGCATCATCTCAAAGCGAGAAGCTGACTTGAGATGATGGAAAATCCTCCATCCTCTAATGCCGCCTACCTCCAATATGACCCTGTTACATTTTAACCAACTGGTGTCTTGGATGACTCTTTGGAGGCCTCATCAGGGATAGAAAAGATGGCCCTAAAAGCATAAGCTATCTTTGACATATGTGCATTCATGATGATAATGTCAATTTGAACCAATAATAGACCCATACCTTATATCTCCAAGATATTATTAAACATTCATCAAATTAAGCCTTCAACAATTTTTACCTTATTACTTCAAATAAAAACTCTAGAATTTCACAACCACCTTCATTATATTTGACAAAATTATCACACTTTCTCAAAATTTAAGATCCCTCTTTGAATTTCTAACCACCACTTTAAAATATTCATATGCCACTTCAAAATCTGTCTGTGTGCAAACATTGAACCATACCACTTCCAAGGATGCAAGACATTTTGAATGCCTGATTAGACATGAAATATTCTACAGGACCCTTTCCTCCACACAATTATTCCATGCAAACTATATAAACTTCATTGATAATGCCTATATAGTTATAGACGCAATAGGCATTGATGTTAAATTTTTTTAAAAAATAAACTCCAAACCTTTTAAAACTTTCAATAGCTATTGAGATGGGGAATGCTAGCTTTTAAACCTTTCAGCATTTTTATATTGATCTTTAGATCTGTGCCTCTTTTCATTAAACTTGGCTGACCCTTTGCTTCAAACAAAAACACCTTCTAAAATTCTAACTTTGTGGATTTTCTTCTTGAAAGGACATCTTATCTCCCAAAATATAATATATGAAATGCAAAAAAAATATGGTCTATGATTTTTAGTGATTATACAAATAACTATCACTTCTAAAGAAGAGGATTAATGATAATTGAATCCAAACAAAATTAAAGCAATTTTAACCTGGCTTTGTCTTGTCTCTTCTAGTCACGCATCTATTTCGGCCCAAATTTCGCAAAGAAATGCACAAATTTTCTCCAGAATTGTTTGCAGACCTCAATGAATTCCGCTCAAATACATCAAAATATTCACAAAACAAACTCTTCTGATCATCAATCTGTTCCTTACAGCACCAAAATCTTGAAAAATCCCCTCGATTAGATTGTCCTGCAAAGATATGTAGCCCTAAAAATATCATATGGATTCATCCACATCCTGACATTGTTATTATTTCCCCATGGCTCTTCTTCAACACACAAGCACATAGAAATCTTCAATGCTCTGATACCATATTGGAAATGGTAGAGCAAACAAATATATTAAACCATTGCACAGAAATAACAAAAATATAGAATAATATATTATTGTGTTTGAATGATATTGCAATACAATTCAATGGCTTTTTAAAGTCTTATTATTCCCGTATATAACTTCTTACGGGAAAGTAACTTCCCAAAACCTAACTTATAAACTAACATTTATTTAATATGCATAAACTAACAATGTAATACTATATGACTATTATGCCAACAAGAAGGTCAAATTTTCTTAGCCCATGGTGTCTTTTGAACACAACTTTGGACTAATTGGAGCTTTCCCTTCTAATGGAGAAAGGGATAGGAGTGTTGTATACAACATTAAACATACTATCCACCCAAGAAGACAAAAAGGCTTCTCCCAGAGATGTAATATCTACAAAAAGTGTGACTCTAAGACTAGTGGATAATGCTCTAGGACCTCTATCTTTCAAGAAAGATGCCTCTATGAGTCACCAGAAATGTATAATATTTTTGTGCACTATCCCACTAAGTAATCTAGGCTAACATAGCTATATTCCTCAAGTTCTTTTTTAGTTGTTCTTTCTAGATTTTGGATCTCCCTAGATCTCTAAGATGTACCTCCATTAAAATTTGAAATCACCTTTGTTGCCTTATGTAGCTCAAGGAATAAGTCATGGCTATCATGGTGTCTATGCCATCCTCCTTTTGATTATTGATGCCTTGGAATAACTCATGGCCCCACTAATCCTATGAAATAGCTAAGCTTAATCCCTCTAAAAAATTCTATAGCATTACATTCATTAGCTTCAAAAACTTCACTGGCCCATGAACCTTATGTCCATGTAGGCCTCACCCCCATTTCGTGATTTGTTTCACAGTTATTTTTGTCCTTGGGATGACTCAACAAACCAAACCTCACATAGGACATTAATCACTCATCCAACAATATGGACAATATCTCTTATTGTACTAATAGCACAGTGGGCCACACCCTCTCCACCTATCTCTACCTCTTTTTAGAGGTTTTTAATGACAAGTCCACACCAACATCCTTTGAGATGTGCCAACTATTGATCTTTTGAGGACATCTAATGGTGCTTTTACTTTTACATTATTCCTCTACATGACATTGGGTCCACCCCATAGTGGGTCCCTTTATAGGGATTTTTAGGGTTTCCTCCATGATGGCACCCACTAGATTGCATTGGCCATTGATTCAAGGCAACTTCCAAGGTTAACTTGATATATACAAAGAGAGTGGTCCTAAAGGCTACAATTGATGGACCAGAAAAGAAATAATCTACCTCCTTACCTCTACTCTTTAATAGTGTTTTCTTATAACTTTATTATGTTACAAATCTTTCTTCTTTCATCTCCTCATAAAATGTGATATATGAGTCAAAATTTAGTATTGTGTTAGCAATCCTTCCTTCCTCCTCCCTACCTCTCCTCTTTAATAGGGTTTTTACAATTTTGTTATGTTACAAATCTTTCACCTCTCCTCTCCTCTCCTCTCCGAAAGTGGTATACTAGTAATAAATTATTTTGTTAGCAATCCTTCCATTTTTTTAGCTAGATATTCTTCCCATGGGCACAAACTTTTAATTGTTTGCACAAGATAAAAAAAACTATCTTAATTATTTTTAAACTCGTATTCATTCTAAAGGCATGGAGTTTACTTTAATTTAAGACATAACCATAACAGTGTCATGCATAGACAAAAGGAAAATGTCAATGGCAGGAACACAAAAATGAGACAAGTTTTCTAAATCATATTAATTGTACTAGCAAATGAGTTTTGTGGAATCCATCCTTGCACACAAACTCAGAAAAGGAAAGCATGTGCTGTTGAAATGTTGCCTTCAAGCTTTAGTAGCTTAATAGAACTTAGTGTTGTCTCCATTTTATGACCTCTAAAAATTTTGTTTGTATGAATGCATAAAATACATTCTAAACCTATAAATGTCTTCAAATGTCTTCACAAATAGTGCTGCACTTGTTGAATAGAAAAATCAATTTTAATCAATCCATAATAGGTTGCTTACTCAGCAACTTGATTTCAACAAAGCTTTACCAACTTTCAATACAATTTTAAAAAATTCTCAAATCTTTTGTATAGACAACATTAATGAAAAAAAATTATATTATATTTGGATGTATTACAAAGCAAATAAACAGGAGTTAAGATTATTGAAATATAAACTACTTTGAAATCATGGATGTTGTGGAAATTGCCTTTTGCATATACTAACCCGCATTCCTCCCTTCATACACATGTTGAAGTCAAGTATATACCTCGGAACAAAGCTTTTATCGACCCCTAGACTAAAAGTATGAATTATGGAAGCCACAATTGACTTCATTTGAATGAAGGCCATCTCTTTTCCCAGACATATTCGAGGTCCGGCGTGGAAAGCAGTGAACTTGTAAGGATTTTCTCCTACAAATTTCCCATCAACGAACCATCTCTCGGGCTTAAACTCCAGGCAATCCGGTCCCCATATACTTTCCATCCGGCCCATGGCATAAATGCTATAGTCAATACCCCACCCTTTGCCCACAAAACTACCGTCCGGTAAAACATCATCTTGCACTGCTGCTTTGGAATCAAGAGGCACAGGAGGATACAAGCGGAGAGATTCGCACACAGCAGCATGGAGGTATTGCATGTCCCTTAATTCCTCGTACGTAAAAACAGTCTCCTTAGCTTCTGCTTCCACTTTTCTATGTGATAAAATCTGCATAATTTCCTGACGGATGGCTGACTCCACTCTTGGATGTGATGAAAGCACCCAGAAGAACCACGTCAGTGAAGTCGACGGCGTATCTCTTCCAGCCAGCATAAAATTCACTATCATGTCTCTCAGAAAAACATCAGATTTATGTTTCTCCTCATCTTCAACAGTGTCTTCTTCAAACTCGTTAGCAGCTGCCATCAATCTTGAAAGGAGGTCATTCCTAAAGGAATCACTTCCTTTAAGTTGACTCTCGGCAATCTCTTTCCTTCTAGAGCGAATAATATTCATAGCAAAATCATCCACCATACCAATCGCCTCGCGCAGCCGCCTTTCTGAGCCAAGGTTAAGGATACGCTTGATTCTCCAAAGAAAGGGCACGCTGTACAGAAATCTCCCGAAGCTTAACTCCGTAGCATCCCCAAAAACTCTGGCAAGAGGTAACTGTGGAAGAGAGGGATGCAGATAGGCAGGATCCACCCCGAAGGCAACTCTGCAAATATTATCGAATGTGAATCTCTGCAAAACATCTTGCAAATCTATGGGGACTCCTTCATTGCAGGTTTTGGAGAGGACAGGTATGAGGCGCTCCAGAATTTCTGATTGCACCGTCTCCACTACGAAATTTCTGAGAGATCTGGTGTTGAATTCGTAGCTGGCAACCTTCCTCTGCATCTTCCATAGATCACCGTTGGCATTGAAAATTCCTCTGCCCAAAAAGTCGTGAAGAAGAACATTGAAGCGTTCTCCTTTCCTGTAGTTTTCGAAATTTGTTTTGAGCACATGCTCCACATTTGCAGGATTGGCTGTGAAATACCCTTTTATTCCTCCTGGGCGATGGTATTTGAATGTATTAGAAGGAGAACTTGAGAGTAAATCAGTAATCCAGTCGTGAAACCTGGAACGGTTTTTTATCAACGGAAGAAGGATGCCAAGTACAGGAAGGAGGGTGCGGCTTTCAGATTTACTCTTCTTTTGAGGACGAAACAAAAGCTGCAGAAAGAAAAAGACGCTGACAAGTAGGCTAACACAGGGAAAGAGCAAATGAAGGGAGAGCTCAGCCATTTCCATTGGCACAATTGAAATTGGTGAGCAATAGCTCGTACAGTTCATATATATATAGGCAGAGCCTAACGATTACTCCTTTTTTTTTCTGAGTCGATCGGGTGACGCTTGTAGAACACCCGTTACTTTTCCTTCGAGGGAGACAGCATATCCAGTTAGTTGACAACTAACCAAAATTAGCCGGCATGCTGAGCATTTTCAGACAGACAAATAGACCAAATAATGGAATTTATTTAAAGAAACAACATTATTCTAAGTCGATAGTCTCATTTGAGATCTTTTGAAAATCTGGAACACTGTTAAGTTGGTGAAAAATAAGTAGGCTACACGTATTCTTATTCCACTAACTGTTATGAGCTTGAGTGTTAAAGTTTCTTGGTTTATTTAATTGTTTCTATCTCATATGTTCACCAGAATAAACTGAAAGGGCATCTCTATATTGATTGTTTTAAGTGAACTAAGAATCGAAAGATATCGTTAATTGTATTACGTTATGCTTACGGAAGGCGAGATGGGACAGTCTGATTGTTATCATATGCCTGTCGCCTACCCCGTCTGTTTACATATGTTTCCACATCTATCGACCTCTTATATAATAATGAAAGAAAGCAACTCTTGCACATGAATTACATATACTCAGTGCATAGCAATAGCGTCTGCAAGATATTCAGAGTATCCATATTTCTGTCGTTGACCGACTGGATGTTACCTGTTACCAAACCCTAACAATATAATAAAATCTGCCCTTGAGCGCCCTATTCCTCAATGAATTAGAAATATTTTTCTTTGGACATGAAGATGCACCATTTTAACTAAAAATATTTAAAAAAAGAAATGATTTCTTATTGTTTGTTAATACAAAGTTATTATTATTGTTGGGAGCATTTATTATGTTTCCCAACAAGCTTCAAAGGATTTATTTGAAATTGCACACAATAGATCTAAATTTCATATCAAATAGATTGTATGGGGTGGTTTATAGGTAGTCCATGCTATATAGATCACACTTGGAGCTCCCTAGAATAAATATGCACCTTCAACTCTAAATTGCACTTGTACACTATCCCAAACTAAAGATGTAGTAGGAAATCTTAGACACTTGCACAAATCTTATTTATGAATAGAATTTTTCTTGTATTTGAAGACAATTCTTTATGTACATAGCCTCTACAACTAATATTTGAATTTAATTGACAAGTGTAGGTTAATGGGAGTGACAAGAATTATATAGGTATTGAATTATGTAGATTTATCTTATACAAGTCCATGAAACTTTTATAGAAGGTCAAGAACAAAGATGCAAGCTTGAGAATCAAAACTAGGAAGGTCTAGAGGCTCGGACAAGGCTCATAATAGCTGAGATTTATACAAAGGATCCAAGGTTAGAGATTATTCCAAAAACTAGATCCTGCCTTCATGATTAAACAGAACAAATATTAAGTGCTTAGATGGAAAACCAATTTTGAAGGACATATAGCATACTTTAATGCATAAAGAATATATAAATTAACACTATTAGAAAATTAGCTTCACCGGTATGAACCATTCAACCCCTAAGATCCCTAATCACCATACTTCAAGATTGAGGTCCTTAAGGGTGAGTACATAGGTACCCAATCGTATAGCTTGCATAAACCAAGAATACTTCAATGGTTACAATATTACTTAGATCATTTAATAGGGCATTATAATTACATATAGATAGTAGATTCAATGAACTCCTGAAAAATATATGGTCCTCAATGAATTTTACTAATTTTAGGGAATCCCCCAATTTTCATGCCTTTAGTATTTTAAATCTTAGTTTGGCTCCCAGGCCTAGAATATAGTCTATACATTATAATTTGTGTCCCTAAATAGAGTAATGCTATTCACATAGTACAATACAAATCATGCCTCAAGTGTTACAATTTAACCAAGACTAGGAACATGATAATATGTTATTGAAGGAATATCAAGACCTTAGGGATAAGGATTGTATTGCTAATATATATTAGGATATCTGAGAAATGCCAATATAGTCTCTTGAATGAAATTCAATGCAACTTGTCTATTAGACATAAGCTAATAATAATAAGCTCCATGGCTACTAACAATTCATTTCTATAAGTTACTATATATTATTGAATATAAACTCTATTGAATCAATGAGACTAAAAATGATTCAAGGAATACCTATGACCACACATCAAAATGGTGTACATAATCTTAATTTTCTATTCTTCTAGTCAACCTTGGCTATCTCTTCTTGAACTAAACAAGAATCTAAATATCATTGTTCTCAAAGAAATAGGTCTTATCACTTTTCTATTGCACAAATCTAATGGTACCTATGGGATCATAACATTATCGCCCCTTTTTCCATCTACGATCATACTATGCAATCATAAGTATAGAGTCTAGTCATGTATTCTAATCGGACACCTATTTACTTCTATTTTTTCTCTACTAGGCTACACATGCACTATTTCTAATCAATAGTTAAAACTCATGAAACAAGGCACCTTCCTTCAAATTGGTTTTGTCAATCCAAATCAACAAACACCTACATATCTAAACATTTTTTTCAAGAGTATCTAGTATCTTAAAAGAATCGATAATAACATAAAGTGATCTAAAATTATTAACCATGATATTGTTCTAATTTCATATTGATCTACTTAATCTCATGTCTAATTCAAGATTACTTTATGCCTCTTCATCCTTGATGGAAGATCTTATCCTATTTTTAATGTCAATAAAACATTAGTCTAGATAATTATTTGAATACCTAGTAGCTACTACACTTTGATGAACACAAACAACAATCTTTACAAAGACATATTTTAATATCAAGAGAAACTATGGTTAAAATAATTAATATTATCCATCTCATTTAGTTATTAATTCCTCCTAATTTACCTAGACAGTGGCCTTTTCAAACATTGGGAACAATGGGTAGTATAGCCCAACTTGGTTCAGCCGAACCTAGTTGGAATAAACTCGACAACCATAAATGATGAAATTTGTGTTTCTATATTGAAGGGGATTTAACAAAACCTAGTTAGGCCAAACCCTCACTTTTCCATATAGATTTCACATTTGTGCCACATGAGGGTTGAGTTAAGTATTTGTTTAAATAAATTGAGTTTAGTGCAAGTGATTTCTGGAAAAACTGTGTTTGTTTTTTTGTCTCAATGTTTCGGATCACACTCCATGATCCATCATCAGGAGGAAAGGAAGAGAATACAAATGATGGATCATGGAGTGTGATCCGAAACGTTGAGACAAAAAAGCAAACACAGTTTTTCCAGAAATCATTTGGACTATCATCTGGACTGTGGAAATATCATGTCTACAATAAATTGAGTTTAGTCAAATCCATTAAAAAAAAAAGTGACTTACCCAAAAGGTGGGACAAATTTGTGCTTTTACCATTATATAGACTTCATATCTTTTTTAGTTCTACAATTTAATGTCTTTATCGAATTGAATACTACGGTGAGCGAGCGTATCGTTAGTTGTATTACGTTATGATTGGGATCATATGGTTGTCGCCTACCCCGTCTGTTTACATATGTTTCCACACTTATCGACCTCAAATATAATAATGAAAGAAAGCAACTCTTGCACATGAATTACATATACTCAGTGCGTAGCAATAGCGTGTGCAAGATATTCAGACTATCCATATTTCTGTCGTTGACCGACTGGATGTTAACGGTTACCAAACCCTAATAATATAATAATAAAATCTGCCTTTGAGCATCTGAAATAGTGTTGAGGAACTTCGCAAGCCTTGAAATGAATCGACTTTATTAGCCCCTTTCGTAGCAGGAACTATAGCTGTTTGTAAATGGTTTATTATTAAATTTTCAAAATATTTTATAAACTATTTTATTAGGTTATTAAGTTTTTGGTTTAGTTTCTTTTAAAATTGTTTGTTTAATATTTTTATATATAGTGTGAGCTTTTATTTAAAAGATTTATTGTATTAAAAATAAATATAATGTTTATAAATTTTTTTTAATTTTTTTTTTTTGTTTTGTAAATATATTAAAAGTCGTATCCCTCAATGAATTAGAAAATACTTTTCTCTATATTATCGATATATTTTCTTTAATGTGAAGATACACATTTTAAACTAAAAATTATTTTGAAAGAGGTGATTTCTTATTGGTTGTTAATATGAAGTTCTTATTCTTATTGTTGGAAGCATTTATTATGTTTCCCAAAAAATTTCAAAGGATCTATTTGAAATTGTATACAATAGCTCTAAATTTCATGTCAAATAGATTGTATGGGGTAGTTTATAGGTAGTCCATGCTATATAGAACACACTTGAAGCTCTTTGGAATGAATATGCACCTTACAACTCTAGATTGCATGTACACTATCCCAAACTAAAGATCTAGTAGGAAATCTTCGACAATTTACAGAAATCTTATTTATGAATAGAATTTTTCTTGTATTCGAAGATAATTCTATATGTGTGTAGTCTCCACAACTAATATTTGAATTTAATGTATTGGCAAGTGTAGGTCAATGGCAGTGACAAAAATTATATAGGTATTGAATTATGTATATTTATCTTAAGGAAGTCCATGAAACTTTTCCATAAGGTCGAGAACAAAGATGAAAGTGTGAGAATCAAAACTAGGAAGGGTTAGAGGCTCGGCCAAGGCTCAAAATGGGTGAGATTTATGTAAAGGATCCAAGGTTAGAGATCATTTCAAAAACTAAATCATTTCCTTCATGATTAAATGGAAAAAATATTAAGTGCTTAGATGGAAAACCAATTTTGAAGCACATATGGCATACTTTGTTGCATAAAAATTATATAAAAATGACATTATTAGAAAATTAGCTTCACCAATATGAACCATTCAACCGCTAAGATCCCTAATTGTTATCCTTCAATATTGAGGTCCTAAAGGGCGAGTACATAGGTACACAATCATTTGTCTTGCCAAAGTCAATAACACTTTAACAATTATAATATTACTTAGATAATTCAATAGGGCATTATAATTACTTATAGATAATAGATTCAATGAACTCCTAAACATGAATTCTTGGGCAAGATATTTAGGCAAAAACAAGATTGAAGCTATGGACCTTAATGATGGGGGAATCCCCGAATTTTCATGGTCTTTGTATTTAAGATCTTAATTTGGTTTTATTCTTACAATATCGTTTATATATTATAATTCAAGTCTCTAAATAGCATAAAGTTATTCACATAGTACAATACATAATCATGCCTCAAGTATTGCAAATTAACAAAGACCAAGAACATGATGATATGCTACTAAAGGAATATCAGGATCTAAGATATAAGGATTGTCTTTCAAATATATATCATGATATCCAAGTGATACTAATATAGTCTCTTGACTGCAATTCAACAAAACTTGTCTATTAGACATAAGCTAATAATAATAAGCTCCATGGATACCAACAATCCATTTCTACAAGTTACTATACCATTGATTACATAATCTATTTAATCAGTGAGAATAAAAATGATTCAAGGAATTTTTATGACCACACATTAAAATGGTGTACATAGTCTTAAAATTCCATTCTCCTAGTCAACCTTGGCTATCTCTTCTTGAGTTAAACAAGAAGTTGAATATCATCCTTCTCAAGGAAAGAGGTCTTGTCAATTTTCAATTGCAAAAATCTAATGGTACCTATGGGATCATAAAATTATCCCACTTTTTCTACCTACAGTCACAGTAGGAAATCATAGTTATAGAGTTTAGTCATGTGTATTTAAATCTAACAATAACTAGATTCATGAATATATAGATGAAAATAAATTACCTTTATCAAAACTAGAATTATAAATAATTCATAGACTATAAAAACATGTATTCCTCATTTATTACTAGAGAGTTAAGGATTTGCTTAGAGGCCAACCTAAGTCTTTATCTTACTTTTTATACTTGATCACTCGCATAATAGGGTGCTTGCTTCACAAGGGTGTTAGTTGGGTGCATAGGTAGTAGTAGTCTATGTAACTAGACAATAGTACAAATATTTTTAGTCAACCCATTCATTATTGTTGCCCCTCCCACTTAGAAATACAATAATTTACCCTTTGATTGTTTAAAACATGTAGCTTTTGTCTACATATTTGGTCTAAATCATCTAGTATTGTATTTAAGTATGTGATTTAGCTTCCCCTAATGTACATGAAAATGATCTTCAGTCTAGGTTTAAAAACATTAAATTGGTGGACTATCCATAGAATTTCTCTTGTTGTTTACATCTTACAATAAAATTTCTCAAATTGTCATCAACTCATGACATGTGACATCTTAACCAACACTTATTTTCTTCTATTTCTCTATACTAGGCCACATATGCACTATTGCTAGTAAGTAGTTAAATCTCATGAAACAAACAACCCACTTCAACTTCATTTGGTATATCAGTATCAACAAACACCTACACATCCAAACAAAATTTTCAAGAGTGTCAAGTCTGTTAAAAGAATTTGTTGGCAAATGCAAAATTTTGCCCCATTTTGCCCCCAAAATCTAAAATTCCTATTTCATACCTTTACCATTGAAAAATCCTTGTTTAAATCTGATCAAAGATAATTTTTAGGGGCCCTTTCTCTAAAAATGACTAAGTATCAGTCCCCAAGTAAGTTCTCCTTTTTCCCCTTAGAAAAGTTTTCATTTTCTTCCTTTGGTCGACAAATCAACAAAAGTCTGAACTAGCAAACTAGTTTGGAAGTTCACTTGTTTGCCAATTTGTCAACAAGGTGATGGCAAGGTAGAAGGAGACAAGGAAAGGCCATGACAAGGTGGTAAAAAGAAAAGAAAAGGGTCTTTGTTGGTATATGTTTTGCTTTGAAAACCTAAAAGGTTCACTGATAGAGAATTCGACTGATAGTCATTTTCGCCAACAAATCAAATCAAAAAGAGAAAAAGTTGGATAAGGAAAAAGAGGAGGAAAACATAGCTAAGTGTTTGGTTAGGGAATCAACTAAAAGCCAAACTAGTGAAAAGTTTAATTTTTGATGATTTGCTGATAGGGCAAGTTGGCCGATAGGATCAAGCAGAGAAGGGGATGGTGAGGTCAGCAAGTTTGAGAATGTTTGGGTTTGCCGATAAATCAATTCAGAAGGAGTTTTTCGTTAGTTTAGCAAATCAAAGGTTTGTCGACTAAGGGGAAATAGAGTAAGGTTCAAAAAATTAAAGATTTGTTGATAGGGGCCAAATGTGCATCGAAAGAAGTTTGATAAAGAATAAAAATATTGACAAAGGGGTGAAAAGTGGCTAGTTCACAAAAATAGATATTCACCAATAAGGCGGATGAAAGAGGCCAAAGCCATGGTTTGAAAAAGGATAATTTCACCGACAAAAGAGAAATCAAGGCTTGGTTCGTGAAGAGGGAAGATTGCTGATAAGGCAAGATAGTGAAGAAGAAGAAGGAAGGGTGGATAGTTTGAAAGACTGGGAAGTTGCCAACAAAGTAGAATGAGAAGACAAAAGGCTTGGTTTGAAAAGAGAAGGAACCACCAAAGAAAAGTTTGAGGAAAGGTAAGTTTGATGATAAGGTAAAATAGTGCCAAAAATGACAAGGAAAGATAAAGGAAGAAAAATGAAGAAAGAAGAGAGGTTCCTGAAAATGAAAATTCATTGACTAAAGAGCAAAATAGAGGTTAGAAGAAAAAAATCAAAAGAAATTCAAAGTGCTTCATAAAATATAATATAAGTGCTGACAGATTTGTACTCAGCAATAATGAGTTGCAGGCCAAAGTTGTGCAGGTTGTTCAAAACAATGAAAATCTTAAATGTATATGCATATGCAGAGGAAAAAAAGGATAAAATTAGGTGCTCCAGGTGTCGGGGAGGATTCAAACCTTCATTCATTATTTCTCTAGGTACACTAGGCATGCAAGCAATCTTCTTCTAATTTTTGCAAAGTTGCTAGAGTATGGGAAGGCTTCCAACATACATTTTTTCTAACAAGATATCTGGGCCTAAATTTAATGTAGCATGATTTTCTTGTTGACTAATTTTCCAACACCCAGAAGCTACACATAAATGAATTGCTATATATACATGTTTGAGAGATGGTTTGGGGTTGGTCACTGAACCAATTGTCCGGTTTGAAGTGTCTCAAGAGATTTTTGAGCATCAAACAGAGGATAATTTTTGAATAGGAAATCGTGGGATATGTCTAGTAAAAGAGAGTAAAGATTTCATTGAATATTCTCATATTGTGGTATGTCTCCATGATACTTTGTAATGATTCAGGGGGATATTTAATCGTAGTTTTGTATTCTCTTTTGCCACATTTGCTGGCATGAATGTAATAGAAATTAGATAATGTGTGACAACATTTAATTCATGCAAGTCTTTGTATGGGTCTTTCTTTTGTTATGTATGGGTTGTTGTAGTTGTATTTGGGATAATTAAGTATGTCCATCATATGAAATATATCTCAGAGTTGTATGTTTGCAACTCATGATTCTCTTGATATTTTGTTGTGTGTGTTTCTATCATTTGTTGTTTGTGACTCAGTTGTCCAATGGAATAGGCACCGATCCATATTGGGGATGGAACAATCTCACATATTTTAAAACAAACAAATCATTCACCTATGGTTTAGGAGATCTTTCCTATACATGTATAATTGTACAGTTGAATCATCTTAATTAGAGGCATGTACAGCTAGTTTGTCTTGACCTAGTGACATCTCTTGGGGTCAAATGTACATTGGGTATGGTTGTAAAATTATTATTTGTATTTTATTTCATGCCTCTAGGAATATCCCTCTAGATTTTAAGCTGAGCTTGAAGAGAAGAGGAGTTTACCCACTCCTGTAGTTGGCCAAAATCACCCATTACTCATTGATAAACCTCTTCCTATCACTCTGACTACAATCCATCTCCTAGGTGATTTAGGAAAGTTTTATAGTTTTGTGTTGCAGTCATTTTGAGAACCAACATTTTAGCACCATTATTGAGGATAAAGTTAGTTTAGCAGTTGCCAGGTTTTAGGTATCTTGTACATTTTTTAGACCCCTGTAATAGTTAGTTTGTAGTTGCATAGTTTGTTGCTATGTGTAAGTTGGTAGCCTGTCAACATACGCCAACATTTTGGCACCATTGCTGGGGAAGAGTAAAGTGCTAGGTTATGAAGAAATTGAAGACTTTGTTGGTGAGCTATAAACCCAGAATCAGCTTTAGCCTTGAAGATTATCATGCTTCAAGGGATTTCCTCATTCAGTGAGGTCACAACTCTATTGTCAAAGATAAAGAACCGGAGTTTCTTCAATTTTGTTCTAGTTGTGTTGTTGGTGATTCAAATGCCCCAAGTTTTTGAGTAGTAGTTAGAAAATTAAGGTACACATGGTTTCTTTTTATAGCCAATTCAGACTTCCTCCAAAATACAAAAGAAATGATTCTATTAAGTTTTGTGTCCCCCTACATGGTAGAAGATTTTAGTCATGGATGGCTCATATGAATATGACTATTCTAGGGTTGCTCCTTTATTTGAGTCTTCATATATATATATCAGACCCTAGAAATTGCATTGGAGTGGATTTCCCTAACCATCCTAGAAATCCATATTACACTCATGGTCCTAGGGAAAATCCTTCTTGTGCATTGTCCTGCACCTCATGCCCTAGTCATGAATATTATGAGGATGAAGATGCTTATGATTCTTCTGATGATGCTTCATCCCATTACTCAGATTGCCCTATGTCTTGCATTTCCATGTCTCAATGTCAAACACCCTTGCATAGTTAGAATAATTTAGCTGGGGTGTAGTATGAAGTTGATAAAACCAAATAGCTATTAGAGTCTTTACTACAACAAGAAAATTAATTAGAAAAGCAAATCATGCTATATTAGTCTAGGGTGCAATCCAATGTCCTTCCTGTTGTTGTTAATAGCTCACTTTTCTAGCCCCCTCCCATTGCTAATGATACCACATACAAATAGTTGGACCTTTCATGGGTCAATTACAAGAAGTCGTCCATGCTCAATAAGATCTATTATCAGATGCCTTTATTTGATCAATGTGAAGCTTATGATGGGAAGGCACATGTTCTTGCATTTTTAGATTTCATAAATAGGTTCCAATTTGAGGATGAGGATATGTGGATGGGGATCTTTGTTAGATCTCTGTGTGGATTGGGAAAGAAGTTTCTTGTTGGTTTCCTTGACCATCACTTTGCTTCTTGGGATCATTTAGTGGCTACATTTGAAGAGTTTGCAAGTAGTTTGGACCTTGTTGTTCTTGACCAAGAATTTGAAAATATCAAAAGCCATGAGGGTGAATCCAACATGGATTTTAGTCATCAGTTTGCTATTGCACTATCTAGAAATCCATATGCCTTCGAGCCTTCTATTCTAGCTTGCATTAATTTATTTTCTGAATCTTATGAAGTTGGATTGAGTTCAATATAAAAAGATTTGAGGTTGGTTGGTTTGTAGTAGGCTTACCTTGCTCTTGATGCCTTGGTTAAAATGAGAGATGAATATGTTGTTGGGTTGGTATCCCCCAAGGTAAATAATGTGAATGGTGAGAATGACGCAGACAACAATACAACAAGTCAAGTTGAGTGTGTTGTCAAGAAAATGAACTCATTTGAGGCTATATCATATGACAGTTGTGTTGAGAGTGAAGATATCGTAGCTACCTATCTTCAATTGGACGCATCATCCCTTGCGGATGATGATGTTGTTGCTTTGTCTTGTGATCCCCAACCTAAAATTAAAGTTGATTGTAGCATGTTTGCACCTAGTGATAACTGATCTGAGATAGGTAAAATGCAGACATTTCGTCTCAATTTGAAGGTCTTGCTGTGGGTTGTGATGTTGGTGAATGTGATATTGGGCAGGTGTAATCTAATAGTGAGGACATGAAGGCAGAGGTGTTAGATGCAACGTCTCTTGACAATATGAAGGATGATAGTAGCATATGCACTTCTTTGCTTTTGAAAGGGTCAACTCATGGGAGTGATGGCAATGATGAATTTTTATTTAATGAGCTCCCAGGCTTTGTCCATTTTGACAATGATGAGTTAGATGGTGCTGAGGATGCTTGTGTGGAAGTCAAGGTGTCTTATGATTCAAGTGATATTTATCACACCTACTCCTCTTTTATTGATTATTTTCATACTAACTGGTTCTGGTTGGATGGTCCTATGATTAATAGCATCAGTAAAAGTGACCTCCATTATGACCATTTTATTGCTGATATGGTTATGCAAGATGCAGATAGAATTCCTTGTGGTGGTTTGGAGGGGGACAGTCTTGTACCTATATGTAGTAGCTTATGTAGTACAATGAGTTGCTTAGTTGAGATTGAAATAGAGAGGTTATGGGATGGATGCAGTCCATCATTTGAAAAACCTCATTATGATTCTTATGCTGATGATGACGATAAAGACATGGATCAAGTTTGTGATCCCAATGTGGAAAAAGACATCAACAAGTGTGAAAGTGGTGTATGCTGGCAACCTATTATGCAGGAGTTTGACACTTGTGAGTTTGAATGTTTCCTTTGTAAAGAAGGTCAAGTGTTTGTTTCTGTGGGTAATGATGTTGTCCCTAAATTTGAACCTTTTGTTTGGGCCCAGTATACACATAATAATGACATTAGGTAGCAACATGAATGCCAAATTAAAGATTTGCATGTTGCAGCCCAACTTGAGGATATGACAGAGATGGAGTCTTTCCAGTTTTCTCTACAAGATGAAGTCTCTTCTCTTGTGGATCAATAGTGCATTTAGGCACATTTTTCTTTGCCAGGTGAACTGGAGGTGTTCTCATTTTTCCTTAGCTTGTATGAAGAGGTTAGAAGTGATAGTGATGTTGTAGCTATTAATAGATGTTTATTCCCATCCAATTCTTTTAACACTCACCTGGATTCTATCTTCTTGCCCCCTGTTGATATAAAAGTGCCTGATATAGAGTTGAATAGGTCTAGCACCTATTATCTATGGTTGGCTTGCAATAATAGTTTCATTGATGCAGGTGACCTTGGCTCCATGAGAATATGTTATAGATTAGTGCATGTTGATGGCAGTCTTCATTTTTTGCAGCTAGGTGAAAATGTAAATTTGGTTTGAGGGAGATTAGATCCTTCATTCAACTTGTCTTTGATAGAGGTAAGTAGTTGCAACAATTTTGTGTAGGTTTGGCCTACAATGATCTAAAATTTTACTTAAAGTAATTTTTCTTTATGACTGTATGTTCTTTTGTATATATACCCTTGTTTGGTAAACATGTTTCTATTGTTTCCCCTAGTCATTTTTGTTTTTGGTATGCCCGGAGATATTCTGTGGTTCTCAAAATCCAAAATTCCTATTTTATACATTTACCATTGAAAACCCCTTGTTTAAATCGAATCAGAGATAAATTTTAGAGGCCTTTTCTCTAAAAATGAGAAAGTATCAGTCCCCAAGTAAGTTCCCCTTTTTCCCCTTAGAAAATTTTTCATTTTCTACCTTTGGTCAGCAAATCAGTGAAAGTCCAAACTAACAAACTAGTTTAAAATTTTGCATGTTTGCCTATTTACTGACAAGGTGATAAAGAGAAAACAAAAAGGTCTTTGTCAGCATATGTTTTGGTTTTAAAACCTGAAGGTTCGCTGATAGAGAGTTCAAATGATAGTCATTTTCAATGACAAAGGAAATCAGAAAGAAGAAAAGTTGGCTAAGGAAAAAGACCTAAGGAAAATATAGCTAAGTGTTTGGTCAGGGAATTGGCAAAACATTGAACTAGTGTAAAGTTTAGATTTTTGATGATTTGTCGATAGGGCAAGTTGGCCTATAGGATCAAGCAGAGAAAGGGATGGTGAGGTTGGCAAGTTTGATAATGTTTGGGTTTGTTGATAAATCAATTCCAAAGGAGTGTTTCCTTAGTTAAGCAAAATAAATACTTACCGACTAAGGCGAATAGAGTAAGGTTCAACAAATTAAAGATTTGTTGATAGGGGCCAAATGTGCAGTGAATGAAGAAGTTTGGAAAAGAATAAAATTGCCGACAAAGGGGTGAAAAGTGGCTAGTTTGCAAAAATGGATATTCACTAACAAGGTGGATAAAAGAGGCCAAAGCCATGGTTCAAAAACAATAATTTCATGGACAAAAGAGAAATCAAGGCTTGGTTCATGAAGAGGGAATATTTTTGATAAGGTAAGACAGTGAAGAAGAAGAACGCTAGATGATTTGAAAGAGTGGGAAGTTGCCAACAAAGTAGAATGAGAAGACAGAAGGCCTAGTTTGCAAAGTAAAGAAATTGCCAACAGAAAAGAGAAGAACCACCAAAGAAAAGTTCAAGAAAAGGTAAGTTTTCTAATAAGGAAAAATAGTGCCAAGAATGACAAAGAAAGATAAAGGAAGAAAAATGAAGAAAGAAGAGAGGTTCCTGGACAAGAAAATTCACCAACTAAAGAGAAAAACAAAGATCAGAAGAAGAAAATTGAAAGAAATTCAAAGTGCTTCATAAAATATAATATAAGTGCTAACAGATTTGTACTCAACAATAATGAGTTGTAGGCCAAAGTTGTGCATGTTGTTCAAAATAGTGAAAATCTTTAATGTGTCTACATATGTAGAGGACAAAAATGATAAAATTGGGTGTTGCAGGTGTCAAGGAGGATTCAAAGTTTCCCTCATTATTTCTCCAGGTACACTAGGCGTGCAAGCAAACTTCTTCTAATTTTTGCAGAGATGCTAGAGTATGGGTAGGCTTCTAATGTGCATTTTCTCAGACAAAATATCTGGGCATGAATTTAATGCACCATGGGTTTCTTGTTGACTAATTTTCACATGTCTAGGAGCTGAACAAAAATGAATTGTTATATATACATGTTTGTGAGATTTTTTCAGGGTTGGTTGTTGAACCAATTATCTGGTCTAAAGTGTCTTGGGAGATTTTTAGGCATCAAGTAGAGGATAATGTCAAAATAGGAAATTGTGGGATGTGTCCTATAAAAGGGAGGAAAGATTTCATTGAATATTATCATATTGCGGTATGCCTCCACAATACTTTGTAATGATTCATGGGGATATTTAATTACAGTTTTGTATTTTCCTTTGCCACATTTGTTGGTATGAATGTAATAAAAATTAGATAATGTGTGATAGCATTTAATTTATGCAAGTCTTTGTATGGGTCTTTCATCTATTATGTATGGGTTGTTTCAGTTGTATTTGGGTTTCTTAAGTATGTCCATCATATGAAATATATATTAGAGTTGTATGTTTGCAACTCATGATTTTGTTGATATGTTGTTAGGTGTGTTTCTATCATTTGTTGTTTGTGACTTAGTTGCCCAATGGAGTAGGCACTGGTCCATGTTGGGGATGGATCAATCTCACATCTTTTAAAACAAACAAATCATTCACTCGCAATTTAGTGGAAAACACAATCTTTCCTTTGCATGTACATTCACACAGTTGAATCAGCGTAATTAAAGGCTTGTGCAACCAATTTGTCTTGATATAGTTACAACTCTTGTGGTGAAATGCACATTGGGTATGGCTGTAATTGTTATTTGTATTTTATTTCATGCCTCTAGGAATATCCCTCTAGAGTTTAAGTTGAGCTCGAAGAGCAGAGGAGTTTACCCAATCCTATATTTGGCAAAAATCACCTATTGCTCATTGATAAACCTCTTCCTATCACCCTGGCGACAATCCCTAGCCTAGGTAATTTAGAAAAGTGTTAGAGTTTTATGTTGCAATCATTTTGGGAACCAACAGAATCAATGAGAACATAGAGTGATCTAAAACTAGAATCATTAACCTTGTTATTGCTCTAATTTCATTTTGATCTATTTAATCTCAAGTCTAATTCAAGATTACTCTAGACCCCTTCATCCTTGATGAAAAATTATATCCTATTTTTAAATTCAAGAGAACATTAGTCTAGATAATTATTTAAATACCTAGTAGCTACTAGGCTTCGATGAACATAAACAACCATCTTTGCAAAGACATGTATTAATATCAAGAGAAACTATGGAGGGGAATACAAGAAACGGGAGAAGAAATGGCTTTGTGGTTTAGAGAGGGAAGGAATGGTGACTTGAAAGTTCAAAGTTGTGTCACACTTTTATAAAAGAAACATCCAACACTAATCTAACTTTTTAACTTTTATTACTACAAAGTGATGTATATGTTATGAATTTTAAAAAGATGTAAACTAATAAAATGTAGACTTTTTAGTGTATTTTATGTTTGTTTTTATTTAAAAATTAAAAAATTATTTAAGTGTAGTATTTTATAAAATTGACACTATAATTTAGTTGCTAATAAAATGCTAAAAATTAAGGTTGAATGGGACGTTGCACTTTATATAGTAAATTTCATTTATTTTCCTTCTATATTTTTTTTTGTGTAATCATAACTCAAAACTTTAGTGCATGGATTAATTTTTCCCCAATTTGATAAATATATATTTAAATAAATATTCAAAGTTTTGTGTGATGAAAACACAATTGTTTTGATGGGACATCAAATTTTGTCTTGATTATTTATCCAAAATAGGGAAAAAATTATATCATCTTGACAAGGAATCTCTCTTTTAGTGCATCATATTTTTTTCAATTTTTTTTATAAACTTTACTATTTTTTCTAGAGAGGACAATCAACAACATATTTTGGTGTTGATGACTTACTTTTAGTAGAAATAAAAAAATAAAATATAAACACTAATTGAAATGTTTAAAAAATTATATTTTTAAAAATTAGACATATTGATCTATGAAAGGGTATTTTTATATTCTTTTAAAATGATTATTTGCACAAGTAGGAGTTGTTAAAACATCGTGTTTTTCAAATAATTTCATTTGTTTGGTAAATGAGCCCCAAAGTGATACTACATATGTTTTTAGTGGATGGTTCCAATTGGAAAAGTTATGGCCTAGATCTAATTTAGCTATAATGAATCCAGATAGAACATAAGTTTCACCAAAGTTGACATTTAGTTGCAAATACTTAAATTTGTTTATGCTGATAAGTTGGCCCAAAGTGTTTTGCATGGGACTAAAAAGAGTAGACATGAGAAAATAAATTATGATAATAATGCACTAATATGCCTTGGATAGCCAAAATATAGGGCACCTCCTAAGTTGAAGGAATGTGGACATTTCAAGAGTGGGTTTCCAAGAAATAGTAGTGTTTGTAAGCAAGGAGAGGGTCATGGAGGTAATCAACATGGAGCACTTGTAGCTAACAAAGAGAAGGAAAAGTGGCAAGTTGGCAAGGCATTACTAGACCAAGTTGATTTCTTCCACCAAAGAGGGATTACACCCAACCAAAAAATGTTCCCATAAGGTGGAACATGCCATGCAAAGAATCAATATGTGGAGCACTTATCCAACACATGGAAAGCTAATGGGAGTATCGTAGAGACTTATGAAAAAAGGGGTAATAATCCTTGCCTGAAAAAGGGTACCAAAGCTCTAAAGGAGATCAATTGGGAGAAACATGGGATACAAAATAGACTGGAGAATCTTCAAAAGTATAGGATTAAATAGCCACCTAAAACTCCCTAGCCCAGAAGCAAAAGGGGGACCTTTAAATTCAAATACCAGATGCTATGCTTGAAAGAAGGATATAAAAACACAAGGAAACGATGATTATTGGTATTTTTGGAAAAATCATATTCCAAAAAATGTTTTATTTGAATGGATAGAAAAAACTAGCCAACCATTGGAGACATGGTAGAATTAGATGAGGGTTTCTTTGTAGTTATCTTTACAAAGAAAGAATATAGGGATTTTTATTTTCCTAGAAAAATGCCTAGTTTTAAAATGGTGCAGGACTTTATTACCAACCATGGTGGCTGAATTTCAATGGTACTAAAGCTAAATTTATTTTGATCCTTTCTGGATCAAACTTAAAAATTTAGCATGGAATATAGGGAGTCAAGTATTTTGAAACTCATAGGAAATTCAATTGGAAAATACCAAGGAAACGAAGAAAACCTCTTTCAAGACATAGAAAAGAGCATCAAAATATGCATATTATTAGAATTGGAAAGGGTTTCCTAGAAAAATTCAAGCTCCATACTTTTGAAGGCATATGGGAACATGAAATATTTTACAAAGGCCCAAAACTTATATGCTATATTTACGAAGATTATTGGCATATCAAGTGTAATAACCTCCTAGTAGAAGAGAGAAGTGAGGTTTGTACTTCAAATCCCATTTCAAAAAAGTTCAATGAAGTGACCTTAAAGTTGGAAGCTATCCCTAAAGTGGCTTTAGATAAAGACAATCAGATGGGACCAAACACAGGCATGGAGACAAGACCAACAATAGTCAAACTTGTGGTGACTAATGGGGTAGGTATCAGTCCAAGGACCAATACACAAGTAGTTCCTAAGATGGAAGCTTAGTTAGATGAGGTAAACCAAGATTACTTTAAATTAGAAGGGTTCCAAGTTTTAATTCCTATGGTCTTACCAAACGAAAAATTTAGAGAGAAAAATGATAGTGGCAGGGTCCTTGGTGAGGTGGAGGTGTAAAAGGTGGAAGAATATTTGAGCCTATTATTACATGTTCAAATCATATTAAAAGTAGGAAATAAAATTTACAATGTTATTGTAGAGGAAGTATTACAAGAGAAACCAAAACCTGGATGCTTAAAAAAATTTGGATTTTTATAGACAATTTTAGAGAAAAGATTGAGACTATGACACCAGGACAATCCAGAAGAAGTAGTAGGACATGGAATAACTAAATTGAAGAGAAGATTATGATAGGAATTCAATCAATGATTAAGAAATCTTTAATAAAAATGAGTGGAATGCTCTCCTCGGGTGCAATGATGGTCCTCTCATGGAACGTTAGGGGCATCAACACCCCTACCAAAAGGTGCATCATTAGGAGGCAATTAGAAGAGGCAAAAATGGACATTGTTTGATTACAAGAAACATAACTTTTAAAAGAGCAAGGTGAACATATATTTCAAAAATGGGGTCACTGGGATTTTGCTATAGTTCCAACATGTGGTGTTTTTGGAGGATTGACCATTTTGTGGGAGAAACACCTACCTAAGATGGACACTATTGTGTTGGGAGATAACCTTCTGCTAGGTGAATTTCCTAACTTTTACTTTTCAAGGGATCAACTGATCATTTGTGTATATGGTCCTAATGGAACTACACAAAAATGTAAACATTGGAAGGATATCAACACACTTTTGATTCCTCTTAAAGATGAAAGAGTGATTATTTGAGAGATTTTAATGCTAATGTAGAGGAGGAAGAAAAACTAGGTGGGATCATACCCACATCAAGAATTATGGAATATTTCAGGGATTTCACCTTTCTTAATAATCTATATGACTGTATTCCTAAGAATGGGAAATTTACATGGACAAATAGAAGGAAGGACTTCTACCACATTGTAGAAAGGCTCAACAGATTCCTCATCTCCTATTCTTGGCTTTCTGAGAATCAATATTTCTTAAGAAACATACTACCCATTGTAGGATCAAACCACTATACCATCTATTTAGAGATCTCTGAAGATACTAATAAAAGATCCTATAGCTTTAAATTCCAAGAGATGTGGTGCAGATATCCTAGTTTCATACCACAACTTCAAAAATGGTGGTAAACTTCTCCATTGATCCAAGGATCAAATATGTGTAATGTCATAAATTGTCAACCCAAGATAATTTCACACAGGGTTTAGCACCCTCTTAAATGTTCTATCAATCTCAAGACTTGATTAAGGCTCATGAATAGGTCCCTTTGTGATAGACACTTTGAGAAAAAATAGGCCTAGGAAACTAGCACCCAAGCTCTAGTGTCCTGCCTTTTTGGCCTTAAATTTGAATGTGTTGGCCTTATTGGCCTTGTATATTGTGGCATGTTAGCCTTATTTCATTTGGGACCTCAGAAAGTAATTATAATGCATATATAAACATGTCTCTCTCACTCATTTACTCCTAATGATCTAATGACACTCTAGATAATGATTATTTATGATAAGGCTTTCTATCTACAAGCTCTCTATTTGTGCAAAATATTGTTGTATGTACTAACCCTTGTTGCATATCTTGGTGCAAGATACTTCCTCCTTCATTCTCTCCTTGTGGAAATTTGATAGTGACATCATTCCATTAAGGATTCCATGTTCATGGTAATATCTTTCCACTATGCTTTCTTACATTTATATTTTATTATTTAGATCTACCTCTTCCTTCCTAGGGCACACACTCTTGATCTAATCCTTGCTGTTGTGGAGGTGAAAACACCATTTATAGGGTTTGACTTACACAATCCCCTAAACAACACTGACATTTTACCTCTTTTATGTGCATAGGCTGAAGATGGAATATCCAACAGAAATGGGTAATAGAAAGACGAAGATACAGGTGTCAGAAGTGTCTTAGACTTTTGACAATCCAAAACTCTAGGACATGTATGCATGGGCATCCTAGTCCTCCATATCTAGGCCATATTTCTAGTAGTGGCCCTTGATAGTCCTTCTATTCTCAGTTCAGGGCCCAGCACTTCTAGGTATTTAGCCCTGACAGGTCAGTAAGTTATGTTTTATCATATTTCATCATAGAAAACCCTAAATCTAGTCTCATTAATTCAATCTTCTCAATTACAACAAAGGGATAGATCCCTTGTAGCTTGGCTCTCCTTCAGGACTATAGCCAAGCTTGGTTTGTGTTCCAATGTTTGATTGAAAGGATTGACCTAGCTAGTTGACTAGTGATTTTGTCTCTCTTTTCTATTAAAGATTTTCATGAACCTGATGTATCTTGCACTTTTATAGCCTCCATTGTTCAAATATGATATGTTGTTCTAGATTTGATTAGTATAGTTAGAAAATAAGAATTTATAGATTTGTATTATTCCAAACCTCTCTTCTTCCTCCTTTGGTTGCATGTTCAAGTACCTTGGATATCACTAAGGATGTGAAGACCTTTTTTCTTCCTCCTTTTCTTGGATCTTCAAGACCCTTGGACATCACTAGGGATACAATCATCGATAATTTTCTTAATATCACTCTAGAACCTCCCTTCATTCCAATGCTCTCTCTTCAAAAGATAAAGAATTAGTGGATGAAGAACCTTCCCTCACATTGATCCACTCAGGGATAAATGTTGAACATACTCATAAAGACAATGATATAAATTCCATCATCATCAATAACTTATCCCGCTCACTAAGGGGATGATGGATAAGTGCATTGCTAAAATCATTGTGCATAAGGCACCTGACCTGCATTCTCTTTCTAAACTAGTTATTATAGTTCAAGGTATTCCAAACCCATCTCAACCCCCTAGTTACATTATCAACTTTTCAAAGCAACTTACTCAAAATAAGCAATGTGTTCAAAATGTATCGCAACAACCTCATTATCATGTAGTTTCTCACACATACAACACTTGTAATAACAAACAAAGTAAGCAAACATTGAGTGTGCCCACTTCTCTTCCACCTTAGATCAATATTTTCTTCCCACGCTTCCTCATCTTTCATAACATACTTGTTGATAACTGAGAGGGGGGGTGAATCAGTTATCTTAATTATTTCATCTTTCTGAATTTCCTTATCATTTAGTCAGTATTAAATTAAATAAGAAAACATAACAATGAAATGGAAATAACATCAATACACATAACACAATGATTTTGATGTGGAAAACCCTATTAGGGGAAAAACCACGAGGTGATTAACCCAAGATTGTATTCTCTGTTAGAAGAATGGAAAGAACAAATGGCACATGCCAATTAGGGCTTACTGCCCGAGAACACTTCTCACAAGAGGCTCACTACCTAAAATAATTTATACAAGGAATCTAGATACTTGAACTGATGAGAAGCATTCTCAAATGCTGAGGTTCAGTTCCGGTTAAGCTCAATAGACTGATCTGCTGCACTTCATTCTCACTCTCTTAAGTGATGTTGTCATGTTACATTTTGGACCTGTCTTACTGCCTTCACACTACTCTTCTTCTTTTCTTCGCACTTCTTGATACACCACACACACCTTCACATCCAAATATATCTGGTATATATATCCGCACAAAGGATTTCATCCTCTTTCTAGTCGGCATCCAGAATAGTCAATATTTTCCCAAACTTTGATTAGTTGGCTGAATCTTTTTATACCAAGTAATGTGGATCAAAGAGATGCTTATAGAAGTCATCAATCATGTCAGCCAGTTATGAATGATACCTTAGGAAGCTTGATCACCATCAATATCTGATCCAGATTTAGGTCTGGTGCTCTACCGGTTAGTTCTTCCTCTGTCTATTCTGCCAAACAGAAACCTAACACTCAAGTGCTTATGTCTCTTCACTCTTCCATCACCAGAGGTTTAATCCCTAGAATCTACTAGTCAATGTACTCCTATTGACTTCTCCAAATCTGTACTTTACTGAGATACTTCTTTTGAGAGATCTAGACCTGACTGTCAGACCCTGCTGCATGCTCTGTTCTTGCTTACCAGACCACAACACTTCTTCAATTTGACTTCTAGTATAGGCACACCATGTTCTGTGGATGGGTGGGATGAACTTTGTTGCCATCAATGACAACACTCATGAAGTCATATAATGTCTCTTGCCAACAATCTCCCCCTTTGGAATTGATGGCAACACTTAGTGAAAAATGACTAAGTGTCACACTATACTCCCCCTTGGCTGATGCTCTATTCTTATGTACATTTTCTGGAGCTCCCCCTTAGCTAGATTCCTCATTTTTCACTACTTCTCACTCCTCCTTTGACATCAATGGCAAACGGTGGGGTCCACACACCAAAATTTTCAAAAAAGAAACAATCTATACTTAGCCGCATAAAACATATATACATGTTTTACCTACATATACTAAAATATATCTACAAAAGTGGTCTTTAGCTGTACCACTTCTATCACCCAACTCATCTTCATCCTATCCAAAATTGAGATGTGACCACTCAACAAGAATGCAAAAGCTTCTACCCTTTTTAGATTTGTCAGATCACTGGTCCGGGCTATAGTATGAGCATCACTTAGGGCCTCATGCATGGCCTCTAACTTAGGGATAATGATCCCTCTAAGTTCACTCAACCTACTTATTCTATTTTTTTCTCCTTCTCAATTTTCTTAATTTCATTCAAGACTGCAATAGTCTAACATTCTTGATTGATTACGGGAGATGAGAGAGGATCAAAAATTTGAGACAAACTTAGTAGTTTATCTTCTTGATCTTTTACTATCTTATCAACATCTTTGGTCACTTTGGGCCAGGATAAACAAAATTTATAAATATTTCCACCATCTTTGAGAGCATTTTCTAAACTCTTTATTCCAATATCCATAACTCTCCTATCATTTGAGATTAGACTGTGTACTTTAGAGAATCTCTTATCCAAAAATTCTTTCCTAACTTTCTCTTCTATTGCTTTCTCTAAAGAATCAAAATGTGTATTAACAGAATTTACAAGAGACTTTAGATTACTGGATGTGGAGGCTGTAGGATCCTTTTGGAAGGATGGCATGATCTTTTCCAATACACCGGATGCAGTTTCTATGAGCTCATAGTCTTCCATATGAGACTTCAGTATTTTTTCTTTTGACTTTGCTTGAGTGAAGGAAGCTAGTTTCATGGTTTGGACCGGAGAGAGGGAATCAAAATTGAATGGACCTTGAAGCAGTTCTGGTTCATCAAAATCCATCATCTCTTTGGTCAAGAACTCTTTGACTGCTTCTGCTGTGCCTCTTGCCAGAGACAAAATTTTCTCCCCTTCTGCAGCCTTACCACTATCATATGTGGCCTTCTTTGTTGGAGTTTTCTCTCCTTCTGCAGCCTTGCTACTGTCATCTTCTTTTTCTTTTACTTCTTGACTGATCTTCTCTTGTACTCTTTCTTTTTCTTTGGATCTGGAGTTTGTAGGGGAAACCAGAGGAGAGATGTTTGCTTGATCATGGACCTCCTCTTCCAGAGCAGAGGAATCTAAGTCCTTACCTTTTTCTTCACCCATCTTCTTTACCTCTTCTACCACTGTCTCAGTAGATTCTTCTTCACCATCTGTAGCAAAGGGATCATCTCCTAAGTCCTCTACAATAGGAATGTTGAATCTTTTGTATGCATTCCAGAGGATCTCTTTTGTCTCTTTTGCTACTTTGTCAGTTTCTTCGAGCATAAGTTGATTCATTCTAGCTTTGCTCTGTAACTCATCCTTACAATCTTTGAAGATCATATTCTACTTCTTAGGAGAGATTGAAGGATATAGCTGAATAGCTATCTGTTCTCGGATCTCAAGATCCTTTGCCATAGCATTATTCTTTCTTATTTCTAATTCCTTTTCTAGGCTTTTGGGAATAAGAGATATGATTTCAATAAAAGCCTTGTTGTAGATATTCAGATACCTGACTATGGCTTCTTAAAAGATTTTTTGGTCAGCTTCATTGTAATCATCATAGAATTCAGCCATTGGTTGAAGGTTCTCATCCACAGTAACTTATTTTATGATGTCATCAATGCACAGAGTAGGTTTCTCAACAAATTCTTCTGTTACTTCTTCAGCAGAAGGTTCACCGGATGTTTTCCTTTTCTTCTTCATTTTCTTTACTTCCTCATCTGATTCTGTCTCTTCTTCATCCTTTTGGCTTGAGTAAGATCTTGTTGCCTTTTTCTTGGTTCTCTTCTCACCTTTTCCAGATGATTTTGCTTCCGGTTTTGATGCCTTAGAGCTCTTTGCAGTGGTAGGTGCAGAGGTCTTAGAGGATCTGGTCCAGGAGGGGACTTCCACTAGAGCACCTTCTTTCTCTACTTTTTCTTTTTCTTTCTCTACCCTTTCTGTCTTTTCTCTATTTGCATCAAGAGCCTCTTTTGAAATTCCATGCCTCTTGGCAAACTCTTCCACTTCCCTCCTCACTTTCCTTTTTATTTCCAGTTGTCTTAGCTCCACATGGATCTTCACACTTAATTCTTCAAAGGTTCCAAACCTTTCTGCTTTAGGATCCTTGGATTGACTGAGCATGTGTTGAACATGTAGCTCAACAATTTTCTCATCTACTTCATACCCCATTGGCATGATCCAGACTATTCTTGGCTCTACTGCCTCCATTAGACATTGATTAGTTTCTACCATAAAGCATACTGTATCTTTATACTTTTCAACTAAAGATTGGGGGATTCTCTCTCTTGCTTGCATCATGCTCTAAAAATTCTTGAAATAGCCCCAGAGTGCTATATTCTATGCCTTGGCATCACCAAGCCCATGTATATAATCTCTGATTTGGATGGCTACTGGTCTATCATTCTGCCATACCCAACCACTGGATCCGGGAAGCTCATTCATGAAGTAGAAGAACAAGCATAGTATTAGCCCACCATACTTGAAGGAGTTCTTCTTGTCCTTCTTGATCTTTTGTAGGTTTTCCATTAGTTGGCTCAGAAGGAGTTCACAAAGATCATAATCTACATTTTTCCTCAACATTTCATAAGCAGTGTAAATTGTAGTTCTGGGTGCTGAATTTTCCTTGCTAGAGTGATATATCTTATAACCAATGATCATGGAGGCAAACTTGACATCCGGATCGGTAATGTCTTCTATTGTCATTGCTCTTTTGTTAAATTTTGATCTGGTAGCTTCACTCACAGTTTGATTCTTGATGGATTTCAGAACATGAATCCCACCAGATGAGTGCAATCCAGTTACTACCCTAATGGCATCCTTAGTTATCTTAAATGGCCTCATCAACCATGTAAAGTTATCATGCATTCTAGTTAGAACATACTAGACCCATTCATCTTCTGCAAAATAGGGGAAATGAATGCATTGTGCAAAATGCTCATCCTGAATGGCTTTATACTAAGTTTTGAGTTCAAATGAGTCATCTATCAAATGCTTGTGATAGATATCAACCAGCTTAGATTCCCCAAATTCTTCAATATTCACATTAATATATGCCCTAATATCTTCTACATGCAGAACTCCATGCAGAACGCTTGAAAAGGTGCCTAGGGGATCAACTTCTAGGGATTTATATGGATGTTTCTTGAATTTAGGACGTGGCCTATTAGTGATCTTTACAACATTCAGTGTAGACATCTTCAAAAGATTTTACAAAGAAATATTCAATAATGAAAAATACCTTAAATTGCGCTTCTAGGGTTTGCTGAATGAGCCGAATTAATTTTTTGGGTGAATTGACTTCAACGGTTGATCATTTGAGAGTTTGAGATAATTAGTTGCACAACTCCTTTTGTCTTCTTCTTGAATGCAAATGTGCAAATGACGAGCGAATGAACCCTTTTATTTTTGGGAAAACTCTAATTTCATATTGCAATAAATGCGCAATTCAAGTCATTCCAGTTGCCTCGTTCTTCTTATTTTGAGAAAGATCTTATTCTGGATCACTGAGATATACTTGAAGTTATCCTTGGTGATTAATAACAAATTATCTTACTTTCCCCAAACACTTGATCTATCCACATAACAAGATGCCTTGAATCTGAATCATACTAGATTTCACTGTGATAATCTTGTTTTATCAGATGACTATTAAAATGGATCAATCTTGGAAGATTAGACTCTTCAAATCTTCCTGCGGATCTTCGATATCTTAACCAAGATTTCTTTAGATGTTTATCTGAAAATCCTTTTATTTCACAACTTCCCATGTGCCAATTTCAAGCACCAATTAACTGATTGGGGGAAAACATTTTTCCTTGTGTCTCCCCCTGAGCCAAAGCTCACTTTTTAATGTTCAGAAGGAATATCAGCACCTGATTTTGGTGTCGATCCATCCCCTACATTTTCCATACTTCTCTTCACCCAAATCTTGTTCATCTCATTTTTAACTTCATTCGCATTCACTTTTTCTTTTCCTTTGTCTTGATTCTGATTAGGATGCACCAGACCCCTTTTGTCCTGATTCTTGCTTCTACAAAATTTGTCAATATGACCAGATCTATTGCAATTGTGGAAAACAACATTTCTTTGCATATTTGAATGATATCCTCTTAATCTACATTGATTAGCCATATGTCCCATTCTATTGCATGCAAAGCATCTACCATTGAATGAATTATTCATTTGCATATTTTTGCATTCATGAGATTTGTGGACATACCTTTTGCAGTTGAAACACTGTCTGGAGAAGGATGTATTAGTCTGATTTATTCTCTTTCTGCACTGATTAGCTTTATGACCAAAGTTATTGTAGTTGTGGCAGTATCCATTGAAGGATGGATATCTTTGAGCATTAGGTTGCCTTACCGGAGGTCTTCTAGGCCTGTTCCTTTGATTTCCTAATTCAAAATTCTTCTGGCCGGATCTGGTGCTTTCACCTTTCTCATATCCCAAACCACGTTTGTCATCTACCCACTTTTGGATTTCAAGAAGAACTTCAATTTGAGAACTTATCTTGAATTTCTCTTTGTATTCATTTGCTGTTTGAAGATCCTTTTTAAGAATGTCAATTTGATCTTCAAGTTTTTCTTCATTATCTCTAGCATCTTCAAGATCAGATTCTTGATGCCTAATTATTCTATCCATTTTGTGGCAGTCTTCTAACTTCTCCTTAAGAGATTGTCTTAGATCATCTTCAGTTTTTCTTTTCTCTTCAATTTCTTGGGTGAATTTAATAACTCCTGATTCCATTTCATGTCTTATCATAATGACCTCTTTTGATAACTTTTCACATAACTTGGTTTTCTCCTTCAGATCTTCATTTGTACCATTGTCTTCACTTTGACTTGCCAATTGCTAAAGTAGATATTTTCTCTTTTTCACAGAGATACTCAGTTTCCCTTTTAGTTCATTTATGAAATCATCAGCTTCTTTGAGTCTTTCCTTCAATTCATTGACTTCAGAGTTTGATTTCTTAAGATCATTTAGGGCAGACTGAAGTTGATCCCTCATACCATACACATCCATTTGAGTTCCCAGATCTTCCTCTAGTTGTTAGGCTCCTTTTGGATGAAATTGGCTCTGATACCAATTGTTGATAACTGAGAGGGGGGGTGAATTAGTTATCTTAATTATTTCAGCTTTCTGAATTTCCTTATCAATTAGTACAATATTAAATTAAATAAGCAAACATAACCATGAAATGAAAATAACATCAATACACATGACACAATGATTTTGACATGGAAAACCCTATTAGGGGAAAAACCACAGGGTGATTAACCCAAGATTGTATTCTCTGTTAGAAGAATAGAAAGAATAAATGGCACATGCCAATTAGGGCTTACTGCCTGAGCACACTGGTCACAAGAGGCTCACTGCCTACAATAGTTTATACAAAGAATCTAGATACTTGAACTGATGAGAAGCATTCTCAAATGCTGAGGTTTAGTTTCGATTAAGCTCAATAGACTGATCTGCTGCACTTCATTCTCACTCTCTTAGGTGCTATTGTCCTGTTACATTCTAGACCTATCTTACTGCCTTCACATTGCTCTTCTGCCTTTCTTCACACTTCTCGATACACCACACACACCTTCACATCCAAATATATCTGGTATATATATCCGCACAAAGAATTTCATCCTCTTTCTAGTCGGCATCCGGAATAGTCAATATTTTCCCAAACTTTGATTAGTTAGCTGAATCTTTGCATACAAAGTAATGCGGATCAAAGAGATGTTTATAGAAGTCATCAATCATGTTGGCTAGTTATGAATGATACCTCAGGAAACTTAATCACCATCAATATCTGATCCAGATTCAGCACTGGTGCTCTACCAGTTAGTTCTTCCTCTGTCTATTATTACAAACAGAAACCTAACAATCAAGTGCTTATGTCTCTTCACTGTTCCATCACCGGAGGTTCAATCCATGAAATCTACTAGTCAATGTACTCCTATTGACTTCCCCAAATCTGTACTTTACTGAGATACTTCCTTTGAGAGATCCAGACCTAACTGTCAGACCCTACTGCATGCTCTGTTCTTGCTTACTAGACCACAACACTTCTTCAATCTGACTTCCAGTATAGGCACACCATGTTTTGTGGATGGGTGGATTGAACTTTGTTGCCATCAATGACAACACTCTTGAAGGCATATAGTGTCTCTTGCCAACAATACTACTAGAGAATATGATCTTGTTGAGCAGCTCCATGTTACTCTGGCTAAGATCTCACTCTGGGATTTAATACAGACCTCGCCTACATACCACAAAATTATCTAGGAGGCTCTACAAAATGTATTCATTACACCTTCTACTAGAATGAATGATGTAGCAGCCTTGTTTGATTGTATGTATGCGACAAGTCTAGCTATTACTTTTCCACAAAATCAATTACCTCTCATCGAAGTACAAAACCAATATGATCCTCTCATGATATTTGTCATTATTAATATAACTAGAACAAAGCATACTTTGGTTGGTAATGGATCTAGTCTTAATGTTTGTGGTATTGACCTATTCATAAAATCGGTGTAGATACCTCTGTTATTAAGCCCGATACTCTTAATATCCATGGATTTGAAAATTTTGGTAAATAATTACTAGGTAAAATCACACTACCTATTGAGGTTAAACCTATGACTTTGCCTACACTTATTCATATCATGCCTAGTGCTCTTACATATAATCTTCATTTGGGTAGACTGTGGATTCATGCCATGGGGGTTGTGTCGTCTACTCTTCACCATACAATGAAGTTTGTTTATAATGGCAAGCTCTATATGGTTCATGTTGATCCAAATCTAGAAAGTTGCTTGCAAGCAAAAGTAGGGCATCAATCCCCTGTTTCAAATTTGGTTCATTCTTCAAAATCTGACCTACCATCCTTTCTTGCTAACAACATTGATGATCGGGATAGTGTTGATCCTTTGAGTGTGTTCTTTTTAGGTCACAATTGGGGTTCACTAGATTTTACACCCTCTTTTATTTGAGAGTACAAAATCCTTCAATCTAAACCTAAGATCCCAAAGGTAGCTTCAATTATTTTGCACAACCTATTTCTTCTAAACAAGTTGACTGGAGATCTTTTAGTTTCAACCCCCTTGGGTATGCTAAATCTAAAGTTGACCCTCCTCACCACAATAAAAAGAATGATCCTTCTACCTCTTCAACATATGATCACAATACTCATTCCAACAAGGCTTGTAATGTGGCTCTCCTCTTCCTTTGGATTTGGAGACACATTATGGGCGTGGATTCAAAACTATCTCTAAGAATGGATACAATGGAAATGGTTTAGGATGCGTGGAACAAGGCATTAAGGATCCTATGGAACTAACACCACACCTATCTAAAGTAGGTTTAGGTTTCAAACCTTCTCCTACATTCTTGCCACCATCTTCTAAAGTTTCTATGGCTCCTTTTTAGAAGTCAATTTCCTCTCCACAATGGAAAGGGTTGTTTTCTACTCCAACTACATCTTCGCTTCTATCTCAACAAGAGTACATTATTTCAAGTCTACTCAAAGACCACTTGATCACTCTTCCTCCTCCAACATGTAAAAAGATCCACAAAATAATCAATCAACACTTCCTTTTTGTGCATATCATTGAGTGCTTGGCCATTCCACTAATGAATACCATGTCTTGCATGATGAAATTCGACAACTTCAAACAAGGTATGGCTCTAGCACCTTGCGTTGTTCTTGATGTAGTACTTTTAGCATCTTGTCCGCCATCCATTTATATATCATGGTATTGTTTGATTTATATGACACCTTGTTGTAATGCTTAGTGCCATACCATGACTATACAAGCCATTATGTATCATGCCTGCAACATCACCTTGGTTGGTCCATCCTCAGGAAAACCTCTTGTAGTGATGTAGGTTTTGAGAAAATATATAATCTGAGTACATGCTTCCATAAATCTCTCGTGCCTATTTTACATTCATTATTCATTCTACCTTAAAGAAATTGCTACCTGATAGAGCTAGCAATCACTTTAAGGTGGGGGCATACATTACACTATGCATTTTACTTTGTTCATGCACCACATATGGTTGATGAAAAGATCACCTAGTGATTCGGCAATCCTCACTACCCTATAATGTCTTCACTTAGCATGAAACTCACCTAGTATTTTAGTGGTCCTTACTAGCCTGTGATGTTTCCTTTTATTGTTTGTCCATGAGCCACTTAGCATAATGCAACTTGCTAGCCTGTGTGCTTCATGTGACCTATCATTACTACACTCATGGTCACCTAGTAATTTGGTGGTCCTTACTAGCACGTGATCTATAAAGAGCATTGTTCATGTTATCTCTTTCTCTCGCATTGATTTCTCCTTTGTCTATCTATGTGTTTTCATTCTATTTTTATATATTCTTCTTAGAATTCCTCTATTTTAGTTACATCTTGGGGATGAAGCATGGTTTATTGAGGCAACCTTATAGACCGAGGTCTCTTTTACCTTTGTTGACTCGATATTTCGCTTTGTGTGCTCAGGTACTTGTGATGACTTCATTACTATATGCTTTTGTCTTCCATACAACTTCTCATGTGTGCTTTATGCATGTTTTGCATGCACTCTACACATGTTTCACATGTATTCTCTATGTTTGTTTTGTGTATGGCATGTTTGCCTTCATGTATTACATGTGTTTATGTGTATTCTCTATGTATACCTTGTCCTATCTCATGTTTACTAAGCTCTCAAGTTTATATGTATGTATATGTGTGTATGACTTGTGCTATGAGTTTTGTGACTCCTAGAATCCTAAGCTTGGGGACTAGTGCATCTCTCAAACTTAGCAACATTCTATGAGGAGATTTTAGTTTCTCCATACTTTAGCACGAGTAGGTTGGCATAATTTCCTACTCTCGCTAAAGTGGGAGCTTAATGTAATGTCATAAATTATCGACCAAAGATAATTTCACATAGAATTTAGCAACCTCCTAAACGTTGTATAAAATTTTAGGACTTTATTAAGGCTCATGAATAGGTCCCTTTGTCATAAACACTTTGAGGAAAAATAGGCCAAGACACTAGCACCAAGCTCTAGTGTCCTATCATTTTGGTCTTAAATTTGAATATGTCAGCCTTATTGGCCTTATATATTCCACCATGTTGGACTTATTTCATTTGGCCCCTTGAAAAGTAATTAGAATGCATATATAAACATGTCTCTCTCACTCATTTACTCCTAATGATCTAAGGATAGTCTAGCTAATGATTCTCTATGATAAGGCTCTCTATCTACAAGCTCTCTATTTGTACAGAATATTGTTGTGTGTACTAACCCTTGTTGCAGATCTTGGTGCAAGATCCTTCTACCTTCATTCTCTCCTTGTGGTGGTTTGATAGTGATATCATCCAATCAGAGATTCCATGTTGATGGTGACATCATTCCTCTATGATTGCTTACATTTATCTTTTATTGTTTAGATCTGCCTCTGCCCTCCTATGACACACACTCTTGATCTAATCATTGTTGTTGTGAAGGTGTGAACACCATTCATGGGGTTTCACTTAGGAAATCCCCTAAACAACACAAACATATTCCCTCTTTTATGTGTGTGGGTTGAAGATGAAAGATCTGATAGAAATGGGTGATATAAAGACAAAGATATAGGTGTCAGAAGTGTCTTAGTCTTCTAAAAGCCCAAACCCTAGGACACCTACTCTTAGGTGCCCTATTCGTCCAGATCTAGGCCATATTTCCAGTAGTGGGCCTAGATAGTCCTACTCAACTTAGTTTAGGTCTCTATTTCTAGGTATTCATCCCCAACAGGTTAGTAAGTTTTGTTTTGTCATATTTCATCATAAAAACCCACTATATATAGCCTCATTAAATCAATCTTCTCAATTACAACAAAGGGACAGAACCCCTATAGCTTGACTCTTCTTAAGGGCTATAGCCAAGCCCAATTTGTGTTCCAATGTTTGATTGAAAGGATTGACCTAGCCAGTTAACTAGTGATTTGGTCTCTCTTTTCTATTAAACAAGATATTCCAATTGGTGCAAAAACTTAAATATGCTAAAATTCAGATCATATCCTAGAACCACCTTCATTTCAAAAATATTTTTAAAGAGAAAGATAAAATCTAGTTGCAACTTACAACTCTTCTAATTATATAGTCAATAATGGGGTGAATGTTGAATGCTACATAGAGGAGAAGCACCTAAATGAGGAGCTACATGAATTTTTCATAAGGGAAGAAATATACTAGAAACAAAAATATAGAGAAACATGGCTGAGAGAAGGAGATAGAAACACTTAGAAGAGAAACCAACTTCATTCATAGTATAAAAAATGAGATGGTGATATTATTTCAAATCAAGTAGAGATTCAAAAATAAGTGGTTAACTTCTTTAAGGGACTTCTCTCCAGCAAAGGAAGAAACACTCTCCCCCACAAATTAGAAATCATTTCCAATATGCCTAGATTGGTGTTAGATGAGAAAAATGAGGATATGATGAAAGAATTCACTTATGAGGAAGTGCAAGTTGCAACCTTCTCTATGAAGGGTGACAAAGTACCTGGGATTGATGGTTTCACATGCATTTTTTTATAAAAATGATAGAGTTTTGTGGGTAGAGAAGTTTTCTTGGTGGTAGAAGAAGCCAGAAAACACAAGAACATCCTGAAGGAATTAAATGCCTCTATCATTGCCTTAATTCCCAAAACAAAAAATTCTTCATCCTTTAAGAATTTTAGGTTGATATCTCTTTGTAATAAAATTTATAAGATCATCCCAAAAACTATGGCAATCAAAATGACAATCATCATCCCAGACATCATTTCAAAGGAGCAATGTGGGTTCATACCAGGGAGAGAAACATCAGAATGTACAATCATTACACATGAAATTTTACATTCAATCCATCACCTCAAAATTCCTTCAATGGTCATCAAATTAGATAGGTGAAATCTTATGATAAAGTTTAATGGGAGTTTTTGATACAGGTCCTTTTAAAGTTTGGTTTCTCAAAACATTGGTGCAAATGGATCCTCTCATGCATTTTAGAGATGAAATTTTTAGTTTTATTCAATGGCACCAATGCTGGCTCTTTTATCTCAAAGCAAGGTTTGAGACAAGGGCATCCTTTATCCCCATATCTCTTCATACTCATGGTAGAAACTCTTAGCTTGGCAATTAAGATGGAATTTTAGTTGAATAAATCGAGAAGATTTATTCTTCCTTAAATAATGGAACATTTTTCACATTAATTATTTGCATATGACACGATGCTATTTGGTCAAGCTATAGTTGCATAGATCAAGACCATCAAAAACACAATCATCCTTTATTGTGAAGCCTCAGGGTAGTTTATCAGTACATAAAAGTCCAAGGTATTCATATTTTTACCAGCATTTCTATTCAAAAAGGCATTGTGGATACTTTTGGAGTCAAGCATGAATCCCTCCCAAGAAAGTACTTAGGAATTAACTTGTTCACTAGGTTAGTTAAGAATGATCTTTGGTATCACATCCAAAGTTCTATTAAAAATGAAATTACATCATGGGAAGGCAAATGGTTATCTCTGGCTAGTAGATTGACCATGATTAAAGAAATTCTCTCAGTTGTCCCAATTTATATGATGTCTATCCTCAAGATTCCTAAAGGGATTGTTTCAAGCCTAGAAAAACTTATCAAACATTTTTTTGTAGTTGGACATCTTAGATAGAAAATGAATTCCTCTCATGTCCCTAGAAAAATTATGTAAACAAAAATCATTAGGTGGGGCTAGGGTGCTAGACATGGAGCTCCAAAACCAAGCTCTAGAAGCCAAATTAGCTTGGAATATGTATGCTAAACCTAAACTAAAATCATTAGGTGGGGCTAGGGTGCTAGACATGGAGCTCCAAAACCAAGCTCTAGGAGCCAAATTAGCTTGGAATATGTATGCTAAACCTAATGCTAGGTAGAATGGTTGGCTAACCTATGTTGGAGTGATGGTTGCCTCTTGAAAGCAGAATCATTTTCTTAGTTGGCACTTCATAATAGAATCTTAATAGGTAAAATACTAAACAAAATGGATATATCTCCCTCCTTCAATAGTGTTGTTTGTGGGGAAGTTGAGGAAGATGTGGATCACCTACTCCTTCATTGCTCTTTTAGTAGTAGATGCTAGAAATGGCTATTTGATAAATTAAATTGGGGAGCTTCTCTTCCCAAGATGTTAATTAACCTAGCCATCATAAGGAATTAAGCTTTCCCTCATTGGTGATTTGGTATATTGGGAAGGATAGAAATCATAGATGTTTTAGGAAATCCTTGTCTCCCATCTCCAAGGTGATAGAAAGGATTAAGGGAGATATTTCAGAGGTAGAGATGTCTAAAGTTTCCTACGGCTTAGAATCAAGCCAAAAGATCATAAATTGGGACAATTCTTTTCTAAAGAAGTGGTTGCAGCTTCATCCTCCTCTCTCGCTTGGATCAACTTAGATTACATCTCGTAAGGTGGATAGAAACAATATTTTAAATGGTCTTCTTAGGGGCTCTCTTTCATCAAATTAAACTTTGATGTAGCCTCGCGTGGTAATCCAGGAAAATCAGGTGTGGGTTCTATACTCAGGGACTCTTTTGGGAACATTATAGTAGTTAAGACATATTTGAAGTACTGGCAAGCATGGATACTCTGAGAATGACTTTCAAGATTTCTCTTCCCCATTTTGATTGGGAGCTCATGGAGGATGGTGCATATGACACTGTTAGACTTTGTCAGGTGTTTGGTATAGATTGTCCCCAGGTGGAGCTTGTCATTTGGATTGTCATTGGTAATTCTCTTCTAAGAGCCTCCTCTCGGTTACCTAGGTTTTTAGATTTATCCTCTATTTTTCTCTTGAACATTATGGATTTGACTCATAATCAAGACTTTGTGGTGTCTATTGGCTTCAAGTTGATTCACGAATGCATCTTTGACCCAGAGCGATGGAAGACTATAGGGGATAAATATGATATTTGCAGTGGAGAGCCACCAATTAGAGGACTATTTCCCAGCACCTTGCTGCATTCTTCGCTGATAGTTTCATGAGTCTACCATGCGTTTAAAAAGGTATTGTGGCTAGTTGCATTAATACTCTGTGTGCTTGGAGATTCACCATTTCCAGCTTCCCAAGGATTAGATGCCAATGTTAGGGAGTTGTTTGGAGAAATCAAATTTATCCGTCTCCACTCGCCCGATGTTGCATCTCGCTGTCCATCATTGTCTATCCTTGAGCTTAAAATCCCTTCTCCGCCTCTCCAAGCTCCATTGGAAAAATGTGACTTCTACCCTTTTTAGCTGAGCCGTAGTTGATGGATTTGGTTTTGCTTCCTCTATGCTTCGGAGCTAGGTTTCATGTCATCAGTCTCTTTCCTCATTTTTCGTTTCTTCCACCCTTTGTTTTTCTAGCCTATTTCAGTTTATTTTGTTGGCCATTCATGGAAGGATTATGTATTCGAAACTTGGACAGTGGCCTTTTTAAAATTGGTAACAGTTGATACTATTGAATGGAAGCAAGGTATTTTGAAGCAAGGTATATGGAAGCACTTCCTACACTAAACTTTTAAGGAGAGTGTTGTGCAAATTTCAATCTTTTTAATAATTATAGAAAGTAGAAACACATATAAACATAAAATAAACAATATATACGTGGGAAAAACCCTTTAGGGAGAAGAAACCCACACTTCAAAGTAGCTTGCAACATATTATTTAGTAAATAAAATAGTTACAATATATTTGTAGAGAAAGCCTTCATAGAAGTATCACCAACTAGAGACTTGAAATACTTTGAATAGCATAACAATAGTTACAAAACTCAGTAAGAAATCTCCATTTCAACCACCCAATAAATAGGAGATACAATTTACATGAAACAATCAAATGGTAATTAGAAAGCCATGAGATAAAACCACCCAAAATAGTGGCACCCAAATCCTTAGTTGGAAATCTAACAACCAAATTCTGAGATGAGTCTATAGGCTAAAAATGACATATTCTGACCACCAATCATAACCTCATTATAATCTATTCACCAAATTGGGTGTTCCATTTTGGATTCATTATCCCCATCCAAATATGCCTTATGACATGTTGGTCAACAAGTGTAACTCCCCTTTGTGACTCTTTTATGTGTTGATCTTTTACATTTCCAGTGTAGGAGGCCCAACTTTTAGAGGCCATAACTTTTGATTCAGGAGGATAATTGGGCCCTTTATTTTAAAAAAATGTAGATCTTAAAGAGGTCCATATGAAAGGCACCAAGGAATTGGTGCCAAACAACCCAAATTTTTTTGGCCAAAAACCAACTATATTGCCCATAAATTGAGCTTTACTATTTTTCAACTTGAAAATCACACTATTTATAATCTTAACATTAGGTACAAGATTGAGACACTTTTCCTAACATTCCACCACTTATTAGACACCTTTAAAGAGTAAAGGAGAAAATTACCGTCACTGAAAACTAATTGCTAGGGGTCGAGAGTCCCATAGACTCAGTACACCACCTAAACTTATTTGTTCTCACTAGCTTGATCAATGAATTTGTAACATTCACCAAAGTATCAACCTTCTCTAGAATCACCCTTCTGTCCTCTAGCATATCAAAAACAAAATAGTTCTGGAAAAAATTGCACTTTGTCCTTCTATGAAAGGTTAGGTTCTTTGCTAGACATATGGCACTCTAATTGTCACAATGAACCATAATGGCTCCTACATCTAGCCCAACACTGAAACATAATCTCTTAAGTTAAATGACTTCCTTACATGCATGAGTACATTCTACGTACTTTGCTTCTATAGCAGATAAAGTGACCATACCCTATTTCTTACTCATCCAACTAATTGCACACCAAACATAGTGACAACGTATCCACTAGTGGATCTCCTATTGTCAATATCTCTAGCCCAATCAAAATCCATGTATCCATGAATACACACTAAATGTCTAGTCCCTTTAAGATAATTATGATAAAAAATGAAATACTTAGAAGTACCCCACAAATACTTCAAGACACTTTTCATTGCATCCTAATGTACTTGTCTAAGATTAGCCATAAAATGACTAAGGCCTCCCACTACTTAGGCAATGTCTGGTCTTGTATAGACCATGCATACATCAAAATTCCAATATAGTTAGCAGAAGGTACTCTAATTATATCCTCCATCTCACTAGGAGATGTTGGGCAATCCTTAAGTAATAACTTTGTCTCCATTGTAATAGGAAGCACAATGGCCTACAAGAAAACATGTTGAACCTATCCAACACCGAGTTCACATACTTACTTCTTCCCCAACAAAAGTTATCTATTTTCTCTCTTTTGATCCCCACCCCAAAGATGCACCTAGCTACCCCTAAGTCTTTCATCTCAAACTATGTTGAAAGTTGAGACTTCCTTTCACAAATCAAACTCTTCCCATTACCCAAAAATAACATATCATCAACATACAATGCAATAATGAGATTATGATCATTGTCCATCTTATAGTAGATGCAATGATTTAATTTCAATCTCAGAAATCCCAAACTTATCACAAATGAATCAAATTTTTGTTACCATTTCCTAGGAGATTACTCAAGACCATACAAAGATTTCTTCAACTTACAAAGAAAATGTTATTTACAATTTTTAATGTATGGCTCTAACTATGTCATATAAATCTCTTCCTACAAATCACTCTAAAGTAAAGTTGTCTTCACATCCATTTTCTCAACCTCAAGATCATATGCTTTTGAAATCGAATGGATGTTAGCTTAGAAACTAGAGAGAAAATCTCACCATAATCAACTCCCTCAAATTAGGAATAACCTTTTACAACCAATCTCACCTTGTGCTTATCAACATTACCATTTGAACCAATTTTCTTCTTAAACACCCATTTGCATCTGATGGGTTTCCATCCATCAGGCAAAGGTACTAGGTCCCATGTATCATTTTTTTTAATACAACCATCTCTTCTTCCATGGCCAGTTTCCAAGAATTTGCATCATTCATACCCATAGCCCCTTTTATAGTCTTAGTCTCATTAATTTTAGTAATTATAGAAAACTGCATGTCCAATTAAGAGTACTATACCTTTTTGGATGTTGTCTTTTTTGAGTGAACCTCCTCAATGATTTAGGTAGATGTTCTATCTCTTCTTTAGAACTTTTTAAAATATTTAATCTCTCCTCCTCTTTCGGGCTTCATGGGCTGCTAGTTCAACCTTATCAATCTTTGGGTTTAGTTTAACCACATCTTTCTTCCATCCTTCTTTGGTTGTAATACTATGGAAGAAGAATTAACTTCTTTAAAGATAACACTTTTTCTATACAAAACTCTCTCAGCCATAGGATCCCAAATCTTTTACCCTTTCACACCAACACTATAGTCGATGAAGACACATTTTATAGCCTTGTTCTCTAACTTTAAATGCTTCTCCCTAGGAACCTGTGCATATGCTTCACAACCAAAGACATGAAGATGTATCAATGATGTTTTTTTTCTTGACCAAACCTCCATATATGTCTTATCAACAAGAGTTGATGTTAGAGACATGTTAACTAGGTAACAAGATGTGGCAATTGTTTCTACCAAAAACCTTTGTTCTAGGCCAACCCCACTCAACATACTACTATCCCTCTCCATCAAAATTATTTTCATTCTTTATTGAACTCCATTCTATTGAGGGTACATGGAGTTGTCTTGTACCTTTCTATCACATGATCTTTATAGAGCATACTAAAATCTACTAAAGAAAACTCATTGCCATTGTCAATCCTCAAACACTTAATCTTTTTACTAGTTTGATTTTCCACAAGAGCCTTAAACTCTTTAAACCAACTAAAGAAATTAGATTTACTTCTAACCAAATATACCATGTCCTTATATTATACTCATTAATGAAACATACATAATAAATGGATTTAGAAATTGAAGGAACTCTGACAAGACCAAAAACATCAAAATGCATCAAGTCCAATATCCTATAAGATTTATGAGAACTATAGCACAAATAGACACAATTTTGGTTTTGATATATTCAATGTTCATAAACTAAAACTCAAGGTTAGAATCATTCAACCCCTTAACAAGATTGTTATCTTTCATGGCCTGAAGATTGTTCTCAACTATGTGGACCATTGACTAATTCTATAACATTTTTTTCTCTGCTAGATGTTATATCTCCAAACAATGAGAACCCTTGGGTACCTAGAAAGCATGACAATTAGAAGTAGATGCAACACACCTTTTTTCTTCTAGTTCCAATGGTGAAGGTGAATATTCTACAAATTTCTTCATTGCAAGAATAAAAGAACTAGTACACTAAATTACAAGTACATGCATCCAGCTGAAATAGATTGCCAATCTAAACACCCTTAGTAAACACCATAGCTCCACTAACCATGTTACACTCTCCACTTGAGATAACAACTTACACACTTGCATCATTATATTTAGTTATAGAAAGTAGATTATGTGCCAAACTAGGGATACACAACACACCATTGATTCCCTTCACTCATCGATCAAAGAATCGAATCAGGACTCTTCCATAGCCAACAATGTTTAGATGAGAATCATCTAAAAGGTACAACTTCCCACCATCATATTATTCATTTTTATAAACCAACCCCAATGTGAGGTCATGTGGAAAGAGCCACTCAAGTGTATCAACCACACACCTTTTGATGCATGAGTAGCCAAGGCAGTGATGAAAGAATCACCATTATCCTAGGAGGATCTCTTAGACTCATCATCAGATTCAAACGTTCTTTTTCTTCTCCTTAAGTCTCTTAAGTTTTTTGCAATTCCAACATTTCACTAAGTGAACTTAATAAGAGATTTATATCTTGATGCAAGATAAAACATGCCGACACACACAACCTCTCACATACTCATACCTACAACTCAAACATGAAATATCATACTCTTGGCATAACACAAATTCAAATCCACACACATGGATTGCAAATAAAATCATAACATTTTTATTATTTTCAAATAAAATCTATTTACAGATAACAGAACAAACCACACATCTACAAAAAGCTACAAATAATGGCCTTTTCTAGCCTCTCAGACACATGCACTTCTAGGAATCTACTCTCCATTCTACAATGAACTTCTTCTCTTTAAATTTCCTTGATAGGCATCTCCAACCCACGCCATTTCTCTTCTCCTTAGCATTGCAAAAATCAACATTTAATCTATCTCAGATGAGGCACTTCCTTTGCTGCATGTAACCTCTCATTCTTGCCTCCATCAATCCCTTCCATGCTACCAAAAAAACAAATGTTTAATATGCCTCAGAAGAGGTGTTAATATCTACCTTTCTTGACACTTCCTAGAAGAATGTGAATATATATATATATATATATATAATGCCTCAAAAGGAGGCTTTAAGATTCCTTGCCAAGTGCTTCCTTTTCATTTCCTTTCATCAGTGCCTTCTTACTATAAAAGGAATATAAATTTTTAAATTTGCCTCAAGAAAGTAATTTTAATCTCCCACGCAACCTCTACGAATGAAGAACCACTTTTGAACCTTTAATTCTACCTCAAAGTGGTGTAGAAATCTTCCAGGGGTAAAGTGCTTCAATTTGCAAGATTTAGGCATTAAAATAATAGCAAATCTAGCCTTTAAAACACATTATATTCTTCCATCAATGCCTTATGTTATACAGGAATTAATATCTAGTAAAAATCTACATGTAATTATAGAGGTAGCCTTTAAATAATTTTTACCCACGTAGACTTTTGGTGTAATAAGTTTTCTTTAATTTTGAACGTCCCTCCAATTTGATACAATAAATATTTTGCAAATATGCTACTTTTAATACCCTTGAAATAATGAAACTAACCTTTTATGCATAAAGGATATTACATTTAATTTCACTATGAATATTATTCAGGATCGACACCAAAGTTGCCTCCATGATTATTTGCAATTTGACAAAATATTTCAAATCACGAACTCTAGTTTCTAGGAAGACATTGGACTAATCAATTTCAATCAAAATCATATCTTACAAATATGAAAACTTCATTTGTGCAACTGCGACAGGAACCAAGGCTAAAAACTGACTTTTGTTATAACTTTTTACCAAAAGCTCAAAACCTCACAGAAACTAACAAGGATGAGATTATTAGTATTCCTAAGATTTCCTCCAAAACATTTGGTCTCAACCGTCACAAAACTCGAGATATCAATCTTTTTCAAATTTTCCAGCATAAGTTAGAAAACATTAAAATCTTCAAAACCTAAAGGTATTTGTTCACAAAACCTTCACGTATAATTCCAAGATGAAATAAAAAATCTACCTTTTGAATGATTTTCCATGAAACTTCACCAATCTCCTAAAAAAATTGTTTTATGGAAACTGACTTCATGCGTGCTGTGACTGAATTCAAGCAACACTGCCAAACTGCCTCCCTGACTGTGCCAAACACACATAGTGTTGAGAAAAGCTATATAAGGCCAAACCAAACAAAACTAAAGAAAGAAAAAACTGAAACAAACAACTATTCAAAGTCTCTTTGGGTGATGCGGGATAGTCCATTCACCTTGTAATGCCCCTCCATTCTCATCTTGGATGTGCAGATGGTCTGGTTAAGGAGCATGTAGATGAAGGTAAAATAATAGGAGTATTTAGGGTATGTTAGATAGTTGATGTTGTATCTTATATAATGTTGGTAGATGCTACATTCATGTTGATGATATTCCTGATTATGCTCATGTGTGGTTTCATATATGACAGTTAGTATGTTTTATTGATAATCTTTGTTGCAACACTGATAATTTATATGCTCTGACATTGTTTTACATTTAGGTGATTACGATGTTGATCTTACTATGATTGTCATATGTTAGAATTGATTTTTATGCTACTGATTATGTATCATAAGATGTTATGTTGTGATGTTTTGTGTGGATTAATCTTATTATGTGTATCATATGATTATCTGATGATGGTTCTTATTTAGTCATTTAATAACTGATTGCTGTGTGTGTTGTGATTACGTGTTTAATGTGTTGGTGAAAGGGACAGTGTTACATTACTCATGCGTGAGTACCTTGCTACACTGTGATTCCATTTCCATAGTGTATTCGACTATATGATTATATATATGTATATTTTTTTGACTATTTGGTTGCTACAGGATGCAAGTACCAGGCATGATCTTCACTTGAATTAACAAGTCTGAGCATGCCTTAAACCCAATAGAAATTGTTAAACGAAGATAACTTATGGTCCCCTAGTTAGCCATCATTCTTGAAAAGGATGGGTATCTAGTTTTGCACCCAGTCAGTGTTGTTTGTATGGGTGTGATAGTCAGTCATTGTCATTGTGGTCATGTTTTTCAATCGTGCATAGTGTCAGGTATTGTTTGGCGTTTGGGTTATTTTGTTTGGGATTGTTTAATTAATACTTTGGTTAATTGTTGCATTAAAATAATATTATTAGTTATGAAGGTATTTTTGATAATTAAATAAATACAAATGCCTTTATGTAAATTTAGTTTATGGAAAATATATTATATTAGAATTTAAGTTAATAATATAATAATAATAATAATAATAATAATAATAAATGTAATTGCAAACTAGAGATAAATAAATATAGATGTTTTTATGTAAATTATAGTTGTGGGGAAATATGTATTATTATGTCTAAAAAATATTTTCTTTCTTTATTATTATTGTCTTGAGTAATTATTTTTTATTTTGGCCACTTGGAAGAAGTGGCAGTTATGCACCTCAAGAGGGAATCTAAGAAATAATTGTTTCTTTTGAGTAAGAGACTAAGTTTAAAAAAGTAGAAGAAGACTATTTTTGTTTGGTTGTAAATGAAATAAATAAAATCAGAGAGAAATTATTGTTTGGTTAAAAATAACAAATTGTAAGAAATTAATAAAGGAGAATCTTCTCGACGAAATTATGGGGGTGGTTATTCATGCTCAACTTTATTTTGAAATCTCAAGACATAATTTGGGGAGGAGGGTGCATGTCAAATGGAGAATATGTTTTATGTTTTGGGGATCTCTCTCTCTCTCTCTCTCTCTCTCTCTCTCTCTCTCTCTCAGGAAGTTTTCATTTTTCTTTTGGCACCACAAACCATAGTTTCTAGAAGAAAATACTTGGGGGAAAATGGATGCGAGCTAAAAATTTTGTGAAGATGTGATAGAAGTAATATTCCAGTATGGACTGAGATATGAATCTGATTTATTGTTGCATTAGATTTAATAAAATATTCTATGAATTCTCTTCTACATTTTGTGAACCTAGTCTAGTGCATTAGCCATTACTTTATTTTTATGCACTGGGTTTCTCTATTTTTTTTATATATGGTGTATAGATTAGATATCTAAATCATATCCAAAAATCAGCCATACCCACTTTGTCATTTTTGAGATATGAATATTTTGTGACTGTCTACCTCTCACCCATTTTGTCTTTGTTTTAGTAGTCTGTTGTGTTAGACATAACTTTACTTTTACAAGATGGGTTTCTCTAATTTTTCTATATATGATGCATGGCCTGGATATCTATATCATAGCTAAAAATTAGCCATACCCAGTTTGCAATTTTTGAGATATGAATATTTTGTGACTGTCTACCTCTCACCCATTTCATCTCTATTTTAACAGTCTGTTGCATTAGCCATAACCTTATTTTTATGAACTGAGTTTCTCTAATTTTTTTATATGTGGTGTACGGCCTAGATATCTAAATCATATCCAAAAATCAGTCATACCCAGTTTGCTATTTTTGAGATATGAATATTTTGTGACCGTCAATCTCTCACTCATTTCGTCTATGTTAAAACAGTTAGTTGCATCACCAATAACTCTATATTTTTGAATTGGGTTTCTCTAAGATTTTTCAACAAATTTATTTCATGCATATCCTACGATCATTGCTTTCCATCACATGACTCTCTTTGAGGCATTCTACCAATTAGTCTGCATGCCCTATTTGTGCTTTCACATTTTGCATTGTTGGTAGCTTGTAAGGACTTCTCAACAAATTCATTTTGTGTTGATCCTATCATATGCATGTGGTTAAAAGTGTGGTAGATTTGATGAAGATGTTAGATCTATAGGAATATTTTGTTGTTCTGTATTCCTTTCCTCTCAAGCTAAGCTTAGAACAATGTTCTTTCATTGTAGCTTCAGGTTTTGTATCTTGTGATTCTAACTAGTATAAGATATTTATAGCATTCTAATGTTATAGGCTTTTAGCCTTGCTTATACAATTATATTTAATAGTATTTATAAAATTGTCCTGATTATTAATGAAATCTACATCCGTGTAAATAGTTTAAATAATTATTGTGTTTAATTTGTATGTCTTAGGGTTATTTGCATGTTGTTCACAATCATTTTAATTAAATGAAATTAAAATACGTCTTGAGAATTATTAGTTAAAATATTGTTACTCGTGGACTCTTATATCTTATGATCATAAAAGTAACTATTACTAGTGGTTGGAATATGATAGTTCTATATTGTTGAGAAAGATTCACTTTATAATTGTTAGATGATTGATCATGATTCAATTAATGTTACATTCTTCAAGACCCATAATTAGTGCAATATGTCATATGTCACAATTTTGGTGTTGTATTTGAATTATTGATGAAGGATCTTAGTTTGGTCTATTAGGTGATGTTGTGCATTTAAGAGTGAATGTGATGCATGACTATTGTGTTTAGTGGTGTCAAGTGTTTGTGTCATTTGGGGAAGATGATTCCATAGGCCTAGGAGGATGTGATTGTGTGGGAGTTGGCTATGTGTGCATAATGTGAGTTGAGTAAATTGCTATACTGGAATGTTTTCTCCTATTCATGTTGGTATGGTACATGTGCAAGATGGATAATGCCTTACTCAGTGTAACTATTCATGTGGTTATGATGATTATACAAGATGGGTAATGCCTTGCTCTGTGTAATATAAAATGATGTATATTTTATGTTGTAAACACATCATGATGAGAAATGTGATAGTTCATGCTTGGTTATGTTTTGGGCTTGGTGAATATAGATACAGTGAAGGGGGAGTGGCTTTCAATGTGGGGCCGGTACCCAAAGTGGCTTGTCAGGGTAACCCATTGGAAGTTGTTAATCCGGTGATAACTTAATAATAAATTTAGAGGGTTGGGTAGTTTTCACACTAATTAAGACAATTGGATGGCTCACCCATGCCTGTAGTGCTTGTTCAGGCTAAGGATGGGACGAGAAGGCCGTGGTTGGCAAAATCAACTTCCTTGTCCTCACAAAAGGAATGTTGGTTCCGCATGTGTCACCCTATGGCACTGACATCTAGTAAGAGACTGTCAGGGTAACCATAGATGGGGGCCAACGCCTAGTGAGAGACTGTCAGGGTAACTCGTGGATGGAGGCTGACGACTAGCTAGAGATTGTCAGGGTAACCCATGTTAGGACCATGCAATGACACTCATCCCTATTACAGCCTAGTATTCCCTAATTGTGTTTACCTCTTTCATTGTATATTTGCCTCTAAAAGTATTGTTTGAGTTGCTTGTGGTGTTCAAATTGACCAGTGTTGTATTGGAGTCATATGTAGTCATTGCACTTATTAGCCTATTGATTTCTTGTTTGTTTGCTTAGTGGGACCTTATTGTTATCTCCTATTATGGGGGGTGGATCTTAGGGTTCCACATGGTCGGGTGGTTGTGCTTTTATCTCCATTGGTTTCCCTTGATGTTGTTCATGTGCGAGAAGGATGTACCTCGTGTGGTAGATTTCAGATCATTTTCTAGCTTGAGGAGATATATACTTATGATCATGTTCCAGTCTTGTATATCAGTTTAATCATGTACTATTATCTTGATGTATGTACTCCAACTTAATCTGGATAGCAATATTGTAAACAATGTAATGTTGTACTCTCTTGTAAAGGAACTTATTTAGGCACTTGTGATCCTATGTGTAGGATCTTGATGCTCACTTATCTGATGATATAATATGCAATTGTATGTGTTTATTTATCTAATGCAATTAGACTTAGAAAAACTGTGTTTGTTAGTTAATTCATAATGTTAGTTAGATCTTGTTTTAGTTTGTTAGTAATGCAGCCATGGAACCCTAGAGGATAAAGCTTAATTTAAATGTTATGAATACATATATGATTGTTATTATTTCTTTTGTTTAAAAAAAATTATTTGTCCATTTTGTATAGCATAGTTGTGTTATTCTCTGGGTTCCTTGGCAGGGTGTTACACTCCTGAACACTCTAGCATCAAACACGTCGGGTAGGAAAATTTTGTGAGTAGGACTCACAAAATAGAGTTGGGTAATAGAACTACCCTTTCAAATTGTAAACAACCAACAGTGATCTCAATCGTTGATCTAGGTGTAAAAAACTTGTTCCGCCTCTACCTACACTTAGCTGGGAAAAGTACCATCCCCCTCCACCCATTATATCTCGACCTTGTTTTCCCACCAGCATTCGTCCTCCTTTACCAAAGGCTCACTCTCCTTCTCCTCCAATTGCTCACTCCTCTACTCTCCTTTGCCTTCATGTAGATTGACCACCTCCACAAAAAGCCCACAACATCTTTGATAAGCTCTATGTACAAACTCACAACATCTAAACACAAATCTTTCTCTACAACAATCTCCATTTTTTCTACATAGTTCTCCTCTTGTATCATAATATTTGAAAACAAAGCAATATCATCATCAAATATATTTACCTTATCCTCCTTCATGGTTGCAACATCTTCCTCATCACTATCCGCTGTGACTTTTCCTACTTTACCCTTCACTGCTATGACAATCTTTTCCATTCATTCTTCTACTATCACCAACATCTTCAACAACAAATCATCTTTGTCATCAGAAACTACTGTAATCTCTTTGTATTCCACCACAAAAATCTTAACAATAGCTACAATCTCTGCACTTGCATCCTCTTTGTCATCTTCTGCCACTGTGGTAGGTATATCCTCCATTTCATCTTTCTTCTCTTTCGTTGTTATCTCATTACTCGCACGCTGCATAGCCTCTTTTTGATCCATCCTTGCATGTATATCTTCCACCATTGCCAAAACTTTCCTCTCTTCATACTACCTCCATCCATCCCATAGGACACGCTTCTTCCTTAATAATATTCTCATCTCTCCCACTACTGCAATTTTTGACAACTTACATCATGCTCACAATTTGTAACTCACATGCATATAACTATTCACACAAACTTTTTCAGAGCCAACCAAGCTCTCAACAATCATAGGTACTCCTTGCAACCAAACACTTTTCCTACTACTCTCTACCCAAGAAGACTTCTGGAAGATGCTTCCTCACCCACTCTCTTTGTGGTGAAACTCAACACATTCTACCCAGCTTTAGTCTTCATTAAAGAATAGCCCACCTTAGTCCTAGTGCATACTCTGCACTCTCACGATCACCTCACTCTGATACCATCTGATGCAACATAAAACTTGCCCACACACACAACCTTTCACATACTCATAGTTGAAACTCAAAAACTAAATCTCATACTCTTGACATAACACAAATTCAAATCCATAGACAGGGATTGCAAATAAAATCATAACATTTTTATTATTTTTAAATAAAATTTATATACAAATAATAGAACAAACCACACATTTACAACAAGCTACAAATAATGGCCTTTCCTAGCCTCTCAGACACATGCACTTTCATCAAGCTGCTCTCCATTCTATAGCAAACTTCTTCTCTTTAAGTCTACCTAATAGGTGTCTCCAACCTGCACCATTTCTTTTCTCTTCAGTGCTGCAAAAATCAACCTTTAATCTATCTTAGATGAGGTACTTCCTCTACTACCTATAACCTCTCATCCCTATCTCCATCAATCCCTTCCACGCTGCCAAGAAAATAAATTTAATATGCCTCAGAAGAGGTGTTAATATCTACCTTTCTTGTTGCTGCCCAAAAGAATGTGAATGTATAAAAAAATATATTAAATGCCTTAAAAGGAGGCGTTAACATTCCTTCTTAAGCACATCCTTTTCCTTTCCTTTTACCGCTATGTTCTTACCATAAAAGGAATATAAATGTTTAAATTTGCCTCAAGAAAGGCATTTTAATCTCCCATGTAGCCTATACCAATGAAGCAACACTTTTGAACCTTCAATTCTACCTCAAAGTGGTGTATAATTTTGCTAGGGGTAAACTTCTTCAATTTGCAAGATTTAGGCATTAAAATAATAGTAAATCCTACCTTTAAAAGGTGTTATATTCTTCCATCAATGCGTTATGCTATACAAGAATTAATATCTTGTAAAAATCTGCATGCAATTATAGAGGCAACCTTTGAATAATTTTACCCACGTAGACTTTTGGTGTAATAAGTTTCCTTTACTTCTGAATGCCCCTCTTTCACTTTGATACAAAAAATATTTTACGAATATGTTTCTTTTAAAACCCTTGAAATAATGAACATAACCTTTTATGCATAAAGGAAATTACATTTAATTTCATTGTGAACATTTTTCGGGATCGATGTCGAAGTTGCCTCCATGCTTATTTGTAATTTGAATAAACATTTCAAATCACAAAGTCTAGCTTCTGGGAAGACATCAAACTAATCAATTTCAATCAAAATCAACCTTACAGATCTCAAAACTTTATTTGTGCAAGTACAACAGGAATCAAGGATGAAAATGACTTTTGTTATAACTTTTTATCACAAGCTCAAAAACTCACCAAAACTGACAAGGATGAGCATCTTAGCATTCCTAAGACTTCCTCCAAAGTGTTTTGTCTCAACCATCACGAAACTCAAGATATTAATCTTTTTTGAATTTGCTAGCATAAGTCAAAAAACATTAAAATATTCATAACCTAAAGGTATTTTCTTAAAAAACCTTCACGTATAATTCTAGGATGGAATAAACAATCTTCCTATTGAAGGATTTTCCATGAAACTTCACCAAACTCCCAGAACAACTATTTTATAGAAACTAACTTCACGCATGCAGGGACTAAATTCAAGCAACACTGCCAAATTGCCTCCTTGACTATGCCAGACACACATAGTGTAGAGAAAAGCCATAGAAGGCCAAACCAAAAAAAAACTAAAGCAATCCAAAATTAAAATAAACAACTGAAGTCTTTTTGGGTGATGCGGGATAGCCCATTTGCCCAGATGCTCCTGCATCATATCTCCTATGAGATTTGGATCTAGACTTATCTTGCCTCTTATCATTATTCTTTCCTTTTTCTTTAGATCTTCCACAAGCTGCTATGACCTCCTTGATCACCTTAGAAGACTTCCTTCTCAATTCTTTAGAAAGAAAATATGCAACCACTTTTTCCATGTCGAACTTGGTGGTAGTGCTCCCAATGACTATAAACAGGTAGTCCCATGAATCTAGAAAAGAACACAACACATTCACCTAATGATCCTCGTCCTCCATATTCACTCTTAGGCATAGAGATAAACTATGAAACTAGAATATTTAAGCCTTTCAAATGATTAGCTACCAATCCACCATCTTCCATTCTAAGAGAATACTTCTTTCTAGGGAATAACTTATTTATGAAGGATTTAGCTTGATAAATTTCTCCAACATTTTTCTAAAGATTCACTATAGAAGTCTCCTCATGAACATTTAAAAAAATTGAATTTACCAAATAGAGTCTCAAAAGACCCTTTTCCTTTCAATCCATTAAGTCCCAATCTTCTTGTTTCATACTTGATGGCTCAATACTAGATATTGTAGCCCATAGACCAGTATCCAAAAGCATATCCTCCATTTTGAGTTTCCATAACTCAAAGTTTCTTCCTAAAAAGTTTTGTATCTCTATTTTTATGTTCTTTTCGTCTCTTAATATAATAATATTAAAAACTTCTCTACACAAGCTCACACTCAAACAAAGATTAGTACAAAAAAGCCTCTACCCAACACCTAGAATCCAAGGTGATTAGGCTCTAATGCCAAATGAATAGAAGCAAGGTGATGGGGTAGGAATATAGCCTCATCCATTTTTAGCCAAGAGCCCATTTTTCCATATTTCCCCACCAAATATTCATTTAAAATTATTCTTTAACATAAAAATAGTTGTTATATGAAATATGAACGATTGCATTATTCAATATATTTATTATTGATTAAATTGAATGAAGAACTAATAAAAATCCATAGAATATTGTTTGTTCCTTTGTATCTATCATCCAAGGGACAACTTTACAAAATAAAGGAAATCTCCATAGGACTCAAATTGATACAAGGAAGTGCTTCAAAGACTTTTTCCACCAACTTCAAAAACTTTGGGCTTTAGAGAAGGTGGAGGACCTTTGGAGATGTAGGAACACCAACAATATAAGCTTCTACACAAAAATAGAGGATTCTAGAGACTTGCAGCTATAGTACCACCAATCTAGTTGTTGATTTAGTTGCTTAATGAAGTCACATCAATTCAAGACCACAAAATTGTTTCTTGAAAATCTACAGACCACTTTCTATGTTATTTATGCATAGCATACTTGATTATTTTTTTGTTAAAAATTTAATTGGACTTAATAGCTCATGCATGTGTAATGTATGGCTATATTTTAGGGATTTAGTATTAAAATTAATATTAAGTAGTTAATCTTTAGGAGAGAAGATGCATACATTATTTTTTGTTTTCAAAAGACATATTGGCAGTTGTCCATTTATCTTATATGAAATAGAAATCAGATTCTGAGGTTTTGAAAAAAATATTTTCATAATGAATGCATGGATACAAGATTTGGTTTTCTTGAGATATGAATGTAAAGAGTTAAAATCATGCCATTTCTTCCAAAGAGATGGCCACTCGATGAGCAAAAATAAGCAGTACTAGTATATAAGTATTTTATGTGTTTATTTCATATGTGAAATCATATCTATAACAGGTAATTGTGTTTGACCTATAGGTTATATATATGTCTATTTTATCCCTTTAAGCATTATGTTGTGATGATTGATATCTAAAATTTATGTGTTTTGTGTGTTAAAACAAGTTATCTTTCTTATGTGTGATGTGAGTATATTTTTCTTTCATTTTCTATGATCAAAGTAAAATCCAGCATGTGTGTTTCATTTCCATAGTTAAAATATTTTTAGTTAGGTCCAGTCATTCTATTCCACACTTAGAAAGCATTTCTTCTATTTCCATAGGTAGAAAGCATTTCTTCTATTTCCATAGTTAGAAAGCATTTATTCTATTTCCATAGTTAAATATCATTTCTTTGATTCCATAATTAAACAAATTTTTTAATTCCATAGTTATAATTTGAATTTAATAGATTAATAAGTATGTGAACTTTCTGTTTAATAGGATTAGATGACTACTAGATAGACTACTTGTCACCATTCTGCAAATGACCTTCAGACACCCCCTGCTTTAACAAAGATTTATTCTACTAAAGTACAAGGTTCAACAATGCCTTGTCACAAGATACATCGAAACACTTCCTACACTAAACTTGTACATCGGGTATTGTACAAATTTCAATCTTTGTAACAATTACAAAAAGTAGAAACACATATAAAAATAAAATGAACAATATACCATACACATAGGTGTGAGCGAGGAAAACCCTTTCTATCCAAAGAAACTCCACACACCAAAGTAACTCAATATATTATTCAATAAATAATATAGTTACAATACACTTGTAGTGAAATCCATCATAGGAGTATCACCAAAAAGAGATCCAGAGGAATTTAGACAATATAACAATACCTACAAAACTTGGTATGAAACATCTATTTCAAGCACCCAATAAATAAGAGATACAATACATGAAAGGTCATCAAATGGTAATTAGAAAACCATGATCTAAAAACACCCAAAATAGTGGCACCCAAATCCTTGGTTAGAAATCCAACACCCAAATTCCAAGATGAGTCTATAAGCTAGAAGTAACATATTCCTTCCACCTATCATAAGCTCATCATAATCCACTCACCAAATTGGTCATTCTATATTGGATTAATTATCCCCATCAAAAGATACCTTATGACATGTTGGTCAACATGTGTAACTCCCTTTTATGGCTCTTTTATGTGTTGTTGTTTTTACATTTCCAATGAAGGAGGCCCAACTTCTAGAGAGCATTACTTTTGATCTAGGAATATGATTGAGCATATTTTTTAATTATAGAGCTCAAAGAGGTACTCATGACAAGCACCATGGAACTTGTGCCAAACAACCCATAATTTTTATTTCACCAAGAACTAACTCTATAGCCTAGAAATTGAGCTTTTATATTTTTCAACCTAAACAATCACATTGTTTGTAATCTTAACATTAGATGCAAGATTTAGAGATGTTTTCTAATAACTATAAACCAACTTTGTTCAGATGAACCTAGTTTGCCTAAACCCCACAACCATAGAATGTGTGATTTTTGTTTCTATATTGAAGGGGATTTATGAAACCTAGTTGGGCCAAACCCTCACTTTTCCATATAGATTTCACATTGGTGCCACATGAGGGTTGGTGTTGGGTGATAGGGAGTTGGGTTATAACTATGCTATGCAAGCTAAGTGTTCATTGTGGTCTTGTTTGTTCAAGGGGCCTTTATGGTAAATTAAACTAGATTATACCTAATCTTACTCTATCTATTTGTAAAAGAAAGATCAAAAGGTTTTAGGGTGATGCAAGAAAGAGCAATGTGAATGCTTTCATTTTTATCTTTAATAAATGATAACTCAAGATATGAAGTAACTACAATGTTATGACAAGTATGAACTCTAGCATTCACAATTATAGTACAAGATTCTAAGGAATTTGAATGAATATAAAACATTTCATTAACCACTATATTTCACATGCAAGTTAAAATCTAAATCTACGATTCACTTTAAATATTTTACCAATTAAGCACAATATTTTTTTAGTGTAATCAAAAAATTAAAAGATAAAGTCTAAGAACTACACCACATATGTAAATATTGATATGAAGGAACTGTTACTATTGTATTTATTTTTAAAGTTGTAGGTACATTCATCCAGCAAGGATTCTACACTGGATTCTTGATTCTTTCCTTCAAATTCTTCTTTAGAACTAATTTAATGAATGAAAATAATTGAAAGTAGAAAACTTAAGCTAATGGACTAGCGGCCAAAGTTCAAGCTCTAAACCCCCTTCTTGTGATAGGTCTTTCCCTTTTATACAGTCTTAAATGCCCTTGGAGATGTTTCCAATTAGTTACTTAACTATAACTAAATAATACGTGCAATATTATTCTATTTATGTCCTTTCATGCAAACTATTTGAAATAAAACTTTCCTCCAAATTTAGAATCCTTTTCAAGTGAAATTATCTTTCCAATTCATGCAAAAATACCTATCCACCCAAAATTAGAGATCACTTTATAACTCAAGCGAAATCTCTTTTTACAATGTTCAAAGAATAAATTAAACTTGAAGTACAAAGAATAAAGAATAAGAATATTCCCCATATCTGAAAATAGTAAGTTCAGCTAGAAGGGCCTTTTACACTTTGACTCTATTTGTATGTTGCAAAATTGACCAACCATTAGTTAAATCTATCTTCATCTAGGCCATCTAACTAGTATAATCTAAATTTCAACATCTCAACTTTCATAGACACAAAATTAGTCATCTTTTTAAGCTTTTGGATATCATTCTTTATAAGCTTAAAATTGGACTTGTTTCATTGTCTTGGAAGTGGTATAAAGCCAATTAGCTAAGTAAGTGATAGAGAGTTTGTTACATATGTTTAATTGTCATGTGCAGTATACCTTGTGATTACATAAATAAGTTAATTATTTGTCTCCTATTGACAAGATTGAGATAGAGATGTGTGAACAATGACATGAATCTTTGTTATGGAATGTGTTATTGATATTTCAAAACATTGGCCAAAGTAATGCATGATGTTTCTTGCATTGTCAATTCACACTGTCTATGAGTTGTATTCCAGTCGAGATTGTCATACTTAGCTAGAGGGCATCTAGAATAGTATGGAATATTTTATGTGATAGGAAACCACACTAGTTCTCAGATGGCATGACATTCTTGCAGATTTTTTTTTATCTTCTACCCTTGTGAAGGTTAGGGCCACTTCAAGCTAGAAGGTGTGTGCGGGACTGCCAGTCTGTGGTTCGAGGTAAAGAACTTAGGTGATGCTCTCCCTCTTGTAGCTAAAGAACACTAAAGACTTGATCATGAAGAGACACTTTATTATTTTATATACTTACATATGTATATTAAAATCTTATAAATTTGTATATGACTATATCATTGTTTAGTGATTACTTCTTTATGATGTAATATGGAAATTTGTATTCCTTTTGTAAGGTTATTGTATTGAAATAAACCATTATGTCCTCATGATGTATTTATGGATTGTTATTTATATTGATTATTTAATCAAGTATGGATTTATATGAATAGGTTTGCTAAAAAATGCTTGTGTTTTGTTAATTTATTTTAGTTATATGTTTGAGAATGAAATGGTGTTTGCTACAATGTGTCATAGGACTAGAGAGGATTGGATAAAAGTCACATTAAGAGAAATAAGAGAAATCTCACCTCCCATTAAACTCATTGAAGAAAAATAAGCCCAATCCATACAACAAGCTCAACAACAAAATGAATGATAATAACTAGAAGTATTATCTAATATAGAGGCTCTCTATCTCAATATCTTCCTTCAAGACACTTGCCAAAAACTTACTACTATATTAATAGATATCATCATCTCACAAATGACACCAATTATCTGCACTACTATCACAACCCACAATAAGATATCCCTATCCTCCATAGAGTTCTTCTTCCTCATCAAGATGGCATCTCACTTAATCCCCCACATTTGTACATATGTTGACTTTCAAATAATAGTACTTATTTTCATCCAATCAACATGAATCATGAGTGTGCATGCTATTTATGACTCATACATAGTAGTGGTGACTTAGATTTTGATGCCAACAAACCCAATACCTTTCCATCCTTATTTATTCCTATTGACACTTATTGTGAGATATTTGTCATTTGATCCCTCATTATTGCATAATCATTCACACTCACTTCAATCATTCATTGCCTACCTTTAAATTTATCACTTTCCTAGCTAGTTCCATTTCTATGTTACATGGGATCTATCTTGGGGTGCATAGGAATGAACTAAGAATTCAAAAAATATTAAATTCAAATTGTAAAGTTATCACACCTTTGTACTAGCCATTATGAGTTCACTTGGTACACATTCATGTGACATGTTACTATGTTTTTAATTTAAATACATTCAATGTTTCACCATTAATTTATATGCTAAGAAAGTTTAGAAATCAAGAGAATTTAGCAATTACATGGAGAAATCATTAGAACACAATTTTTAAACTTTCTAAGTGACAAATAATCTTATATACAAATAGACCATCTACATGTTGGTGAATTTTGTCTTCAAATCTTTTCTCCAAGTCATTAAGTCAACCCATCCATAGAGTCTAACCTAAGCTAACAAGACCCTAGCATTTTGACAGATTCAACCTAAAAGGGGTGTTACAACAAAAGAAACATTACGAGAAGTAATTATAGATGTTAATGGAAGCAATTGTAATGTTGTGTGCTAGCTCAAAGTAGGTCCTACCCCTCAAGTGGGTTAGGCACCTAAGAAGTGATGATGGAATGGGGTGTCCTAAAAATATGCTACTATTGAGCATATCTATTCTAAACCATTAAAAATTAATAAAATGATTAATGTAAAACCAAATTAGAATATTAATGGCAAAGGGAGAAAACAAGAAATTAAGAAAAACAAATTTTGAAATTAAGATGGGCTATTGAGGGAAGTAAGGAGATGGAGCTTACCAAAGTAAGGATACTATGGAAAACTCAAGAACATAATCCCTTTGCCAAAATTGAATATCAAACTATCCTATCCAAGTACACATTCCTTTCCTCTTTCCTAGGTGCCTAGGAAAGAGGAAGGTAATTTATGACTAAGACAGTAAATCCTTAGTGCCTAGGAAAAAGAAAGTCAATTTGCTTTCAAGAATGGAAATCAAAACTCCCACTATTGACCTAACAACTATAACTCCCTTATTTGTTGTCATTACAATAATATTTCATGTACCTTGGAGAATAATAATAAAATAATATTCCAAAATCTTCATGGCTATCTACATACTTATTCCAAGAAAGTTGGAGACATGAACAGTAAATATTAGGATTATAATTTGATATCACACATTCCTAATGCATTCCACCACTTTCTTCAATTTTTACCTCTTGTATTTACAAAGATTTAGCTTGTCCAATAGCATATGTTGATATTGACTTAGACATTGATGACCTTATGTATGATGTGGTCCCAATTTGTTGAGGCCTTTAGATGCCATTTCTCTACCATAATTGTGTACATCTTGTTTATCATCCTTACTGTTTATGTCTATGTTTATAGTCTCCCACCACATGGATGACCTATTATACATGCTAGTGCTTTGGGGGGCTAGTATTTAATGTTCTTTTTAATAATCCTTTATTTTCCTCTATTTGTTAATTGACCTGGTTTCTCTTTGTATATATGCTATCCTTATTCTTCTTTAACCATGTTTAGAGACAATGCAAAGCATTAGGGAATTACACCCCTTTCATGCTAACTCAAATGTTGTTGATGTGTCTTATCATCATTATTTCCATTTGGGCACAACAAATATTAGAGATCAAAGTAAGTAGGATTCTATGGTTTGTGTTTGTTTAGTTCATATTCATGCAACAAAGTTTAAATATTTAGCCATTAGGATTGAACATGCAATAGTCAAGATTGAACCACAAGATTTTTTGCACCTATTTCTAGATATTGAAATGATCAACATATGAAGGTCATTTTATTCTTAAAAATGCTGAATCATTTCTGCACATCATCAAAATTCTTTTATCATCATTGGATTTAAAGATAAATACCCTAGTTCCTCATATTTAACTTCAAAATATTTATTGTAATTATCAATCTAACTACTAATTAATCTAAATTAATATTTAATTTTATTTGTTTATATTTATTTAATTAGCCTAAATTTATGTGAAAGCATTTTATTCCCTCCCCTTTAATAAACATAACTCATAGCATCCATTGAGTATAAGTAGATTAGGAATATATTTTTCAAATTAAATCTTAAAAACTTACCTTAAGATATGCAACACTATGTACACATTATCAACCTGGCCTTCAACCTTTGGAAGTAACCCCATTTTATGCAATTTTCTCACAAGAGAAAGTAAACTACAGTCATGTAATATCACATTTAAAATTCATACATATTCAAGACTAAGAAAGAAAAGATAAATGGTGTTTATCATGTGGACAAAAACCAAACAATTAATTTTGCATGTTTTCAAAGATACTCTACATTTTTTCACCATTCATGTTTTAACATTTATGTCACCATCAATGGTGGAATATATTCTTCAAACACAATAGCTCACGGGCTCAACCAGTCACCTCAATCATGAGTACACTTAGATTATTAGTCCCTGCCTACAGTAGGGATAGTATTGTTTTCATCCTGAAGTACTTTTTTATCTTGTGAATTGTGTATAGAGAAAAAATTAGTAGATACAATAAGGTTATAATTTGTCAAGGATTTTCTATAGAGAATAAGTATAAACTAAATTTATTATTAGTTGTTTCTCTTGTTAGCCCATTGGCATCATTTTTTCAATTTGAATAAAATGATTTTTGAAAATGGTCAAACATTGAAGTGCTTTCTAATGTTTTTAAGTTTGTTTTTAATAGTAGAACACGTACTGTGCAGGTCACTATGTGGCATTTTGTAAAACAGTTCACGGGCCTTGTCTATGCTTCCACATTTTGCATACATGCTTACCAAGGCAGGGTAGTTGTAATTATAACACTGATGAAAATCTCCCTTCTCACAAGGAAAATAAAAAAAACCTAATTTCAAAAGGTTGCACAGGGGTATTTTATCCTATTGTCTTGGAGGACCGATGCGACTGGAGAATGACAATAATCTAACTCATAACAATGACATGAGTTTTTGAGGTTATGTATTTTGACAGGGATTTTTTATTGTGGGAGTGGGTTTGGGAGGATAGGGCACGATGATGCAGCGAATGGCGACAATACGAGTTCAACGTTTGACCAGAACATAGTGTTGGATTCGCTCCTTTTGCATTAGGCTCATAAAAAATGTGTGGAATAGTGGTTCAATGAGAAAGGTGATATTACTTGTGAGATTGCCAATAGGTGAACCTGTTTACAACAGTTATTTCAGTAGTGTTCTTCCTACATAGGATTTTTAAATAGCATGGTTCAATGTTGTAATTATGTTTAGCAAACTAAAGGCAATTATTATATTTTTATGAAGAGATTTTGTTTGTTAAACATCCTTCACATTGGAAGGCTTTGATGACACTTTATTAACAATATAAATATATCTCTAATTGTCTAAACATACAAGCCTTGTTATACAACTCCTATACTAGCTCATTCTAATAGAATTCCCATTGATCACTGGTAATTCTCTAGTCTGCATGTAATGTTTGATCATTTGGACAACTTTTAGGTCTCATCTAACTTTAACGTTGACAGCTAGACATGATTTCTCTACTCATCAATCATATGATTTTGGGCCTAGGAAATATCCGCATATGGAACTTCTACTTGAAATCGAACATTTTACTTTTGATTCTAGTTTTTCAAAAGCTATAGATCATTGGCATGTGTTTTTCTATTATTTTAAACTTTTACTCGTATTTCTAGCCAAGACTGTTGTAGAACGTCACTTTTTGGTAGTTGAGTACGATGAATATGCAGTAGCTAATGTGTTGGTTGTTTCTGTTTAGCATCTTCGATTGTATGGCTAGTACTTCCTAACCCTTTTAAATTCTTGAATTGTAATTTTACTTCGTTGTTCAACAAATGTGTTGTATGCAACAACTTATTAATTGTCAGTCATATATGGCATAGTAAGTATTTTATATGCTTTAGCTACTAAAATTCATGCAAAACACACTATTAATTTTTGCTGGTGTCCTTTAAAGACAACTGGGTATGACCAAAGTAGATCAATGGGAATCATATGCATAGGCATACAATAACCTGTCTAGGAATGCTAGAAGAAAAGCTAAAAAAATAAAATAAAGTATACACAACTATAAGCTTGAGATAGCTTGATAAAAAGGAAAATGATCCTTTTCCAAATAATTCAAAAGAAATTTAAATAAATGGAATATGTAGACCACAAAAAATCATTAGCAATCAACCTTGAACACAATCTCGTTGGACTTGACAAAAAGACATAGTACAACTTAATTAAACAATGGAGACATCCATTAGCTGAATGAGGGCTCTCACTTCCTAAAAATTGTAGGTAGTTTTAAGGATTTTCATACGAATATGACATCTTCAGTTGATCAAGTGTTGTCTTTATGAAATATCCAATCAAAGCTTAATGCAGTAGAAATTATTTATAATCTTTGTCTCTAGTTGATCATTAATTTGTTTATTAAAGATAAAGGTTTAGGGAGAGGGGATATGGCTTGTCAAGTTGTTATTGATGTTTATATTAAAATCCTCAGAAAAGTCCAGTCCATCTATGCTTGATACTTGTCAAAAAAAGGAAAGTAATAGTATATATATATATATATATATATATATATATATATATATATATATCCTAAAATGACCCACAAAATGGAGCGTATTTTCTGTTATGTTTGGTAGAAAAGATTCACATCCTAATCTATTTGAATAAAACAAGGGAACAAAAGAAAATAACACCAATATATTTATTTCCATTGTTTATGACTTGAATTCCATTTTGGATTCTAACAAGACTTGCTAATACCTTCTTTAACAATATTAGAACTTAATGGTACAAATAGAAGTATACAAATTGTTCAAATGAAATTGAAAATGAATACAATAGGTACTAGAAATGTAATCCCAACCACCATAATAAATCTTCTTCCCTGTTCATCCTCCAGCTTTGTTGACAAGACATCACTTCTAATTAAATTATGAAGACTTTTGCAAAGGGAAAAATATTCCCTCTTTGTTCTTTGTCCTATTTCATTAATATTTATGCAAAGGTAAGTGCTGAAGGTATGGCCCAACATCCTCTATGTATGGCCCATCTTCTCCAATGCAGAGCTTAATGCCACACTTAGTCAACTCTAAAGGCAGATGCAGTTATGTCAATATGTGATGTTGTTGTTTTGATGTATGTTTTTGTAGGTGTGTGCAGGCATAGCAAAGGAGATATAATACTTTATTTTTTCGAGTTCATGTATGGAAGATCTGAAGCTTTGTTTAAACAAAAAATACATATATTTTATTTCTTTTTATTTTGTGTAAAGATCTACATGTAATATATTGTGTTTAATATTATTCTAGGATAGAAAGTACTTTGTATGTATTGACTTTGTAAATCATATGCTCTATTTTTTGTCTTAACGAGTATGAAACTAAAAGAGTAGTAGCTTTGTATTTCTATTTCTCCTCTGCCTCTTAACCAACAAGTGGTATCAGAGCTAGAGGTTGTTCAAAGAAAAGTTTAGCAGTGTTGAAGGTTATCAAAGATAAGGGTTTCATGAAGCAAAGATTATCCAGCAAAGGTATTCATAGTTAGCAATGGCTCCCACAAGTAGAAGCTTGACAAATTGAAAAGTTCCACAATTTAATGGTAGGAATTATGATTACTAGGAAATCACCACGAAAGATTTGTTTTGTTCTCAAGATATTTGCGAGCTTGTAGGGAATGGTTTTGCAGAACCAGCTAATGGAACAACATAAAATGAATTGACACAAGAAGAGAAGGACCTATTAAGAGATAATAGAAAGAATGATTTAAAAGCTCTCTTCTACATATTTAGAGCAGTGCATGAGAGCATTTTTCCAAGGATTGCAGCAGCAACAAAGTCCAAACAAGCATGGGATATACTTCAAACAACCTATCAAGGTATGGAAAAAGTTAAGACAGCTATGTTGCAAGTGTTAAGAAGGGATTTTGAAACAATCTACATGAAGGATAGTGAATCAGTAGATTCATTCTTCACCCAAATTATTGGACTGGTAAATCAAATTAGACCTCATGGGGAGATATTTGAAGATAGGAGAGTGGTTGAAAAGATTCTAAGGAGTTTGCCCACAAGATTTGAATCAATTTTTGTAGCCATAGAGAAAACAAAGAATCTCTCACAATTTTTAGTTGATGAGCTCCATGCATCTCTCATTTCACATGAAGATAGACTAAACAAGTTAGCAAACATCTCATTGGAGCATGCATTTGATGCAGAGCTCACTGCACAAAGACCACAAAGGATCACAAACAACCACACAAGAGGAAGAGGGTATAGGGGATGGCAGGACAAACAACTCCTCTAGGCCCTAATTGACCAAGCTACAATGCTTGACTTCAAATAGGACATGACTGTCCTCTCACACTCCATGGTTTCAACACAGTACAATAACACCATTTATAGGTTCATATACATGGGAACCTTTCCAAACTTTCGAGGGACCCTAGACCTTCTAGGTTTGACTATCCCAAGCTCACAAAACCATCAAAATGCACTTAGGGTACCTCCTTGTACCCCTTCCTTCACAAACTGACCTATCTCCTTGTAGCCCTATCAGCAAGGTTTTTGGAGCATAACTTTCAAAAGGCATGAAAAACCCACAAAAAAATACCTTTTAAAGTACCCATTATGGAGTTACATAGCATACTAAACATGCAAGGTAGCTTGTTTTGTAACATACACCTCAAATTTAGACTGTCCTTGTTGTCCAAGAGGGCAATCAGCCCTGTTTTACAAAGGAAGTACACAAAATCTCTAGCCCACAACCAAAATTCCACTTTGATGAGTTTATACACATCCCAAATAAACCATTTTCATAGGTTTTGTGGGTCAAAGATCATTTCAACTCATTTGATGATCAAATCTTTACTCCAACTAGGCTAGTTTGCCAAATTCATGTCACAAAGAGGCTCAAAGGCTCAAATCTTCACCTTTTGCTTGTACCCTACTCCTGCATGCAAAACCCATTAGAGAACACACCATTTTACACTAACTCCACCCATTTTGGGGTTCTAACACAACATCATGAAGTGGGAAAACTAAAAACCTCTCTAAAACCCTTAAAACAAGGGTTTGGGACCTCCTTCACAAAAAACAACCACAAGATGACTAAACCACAATGATATTCCTTCCAACTTAGTTCAAATGAAAGGTAAGAGCATCAGCTACAACATTTTTATCAGTTATAACTATTACTGTACTGTACGGCTGAATGCAACACAAAGGAACATCAAAAAGATAGTGACAAAATTGGAAAACAGGGTAGTTTTAGCAAAACCACTTGGAAAATGCTTCAATCTCCACCAAAATCTTTGCAACCTAACCCAAAACAAAACTAAGGAAATCCATTTTAATATTCCATGCATGATGAATAATAGATGTAATGTATGACTTCAGAAAAGGGTATGTGCAGGATCATCATGGGCCAAACAGTGGCAGTAGGAAAAAAATCACGTTTTTACTTAGCCAAATTCGTGACTTGGCAAAGTTTGACTTTGAAATGGATATCTGTTTTGGTTTGGATACCAAACCAAAATGGATATCCATTTTGAGAATGGATATCCGTTTTGAGAACGGATATCCGTTTCCAAAATGGATATCTGTTTTGAGAACGGATATCCGTTTCCAAAACTGATATCTGTTTTGAGAACGGATATCCGTTCTCAAAACATATATCTGTTCTCAAAATGGATATCCGTTTTCTAGAAAAATTTCAAAAAAAGGCTTTTTAGTCTTTTTGAAAATATACCTCTTAAATCTTGGATCTCTCATCAATATATGAACCTCCTTAAAGACTGTTTCTAGTGAAGGAGGAGGGCAAATTAACATTGGTAGCTTCTTTACACATTAATCCATAAGGATTTGTTAAACACTAAGAATCATCACTAATGAATTACTCAAATAATCAATAATAAAATATTCAGTTTTGTTCATCATGTGAAACAATCACTTTTAGACTATGTTCCAATATTTCGGGGATAGGAATAGTGGGGCAGCAGGGGATGTGTTTCAGGGCATTTTGGATTTCATGCCCTAAATTGCTTTACTTGATCCTTCATATGATTTGATTCATGATACATGGTTTGAGAAGGATACACATGATATACCCTTACCCTCTAGTGATAAAATTATGAATGATACTTTATGTGGTGAAGCTACACCTTCGTTAATCCTTCATGACATTGTTATTCCTTGTGATGATGATGTCCTTCATGTGATATGTTAGGACATAATGCAAAGTTAACATGGCATGAACTCTCTTGCAAGGGTAAGCATGGACTATAAGAATATTGAACTAGTTGGATCTGTTAAGCTTGCCATTTATGAAAGAACCTTAAAGGTTAACATTAATTAGGTAAGGTTATGTTTCAGTGTGGTTGTTTGTGCAACAATGTGTAAATTAATGTTACTGAAGGATAAATCTAACTATACTAACATTTTAATAACCATGAGAGCTGGGACTAACAATTAGACTAAAAACTTGACAAACAATACAACTTGGACACATGTAGGACTTGGAAAATGGAAAAGAATATAATTAAATGTGGAAAATAATGAAAAAGTGGTATAAGTTGCACCTATATAGAGAAGTGGTTTAGAGGTTGGTTAGGGGAATTATTTAGGGTTTAGAGGTTTAGGGTTGCTCAGGTTTAGGGGTATAGGGTTTACTGTTTAAAGAGAGATAGAGAGAGGGGATTGAAAGAGTTTGGGAGAGATAGGGAGATCGAGAGTGAGAGACATGTCCAAAGACATAGAGAGAGAGAGGTAGAGAGATGATAAAGATAGGGAGATAGAGGTTTAGGGTTGCTTGGGTTTAGGAGCATTATTTAGGGTTTAGGGTTTAGGATCTTGGGGTTAGGGGTTAAGGTTTAGAGGTCTAGGGTTTAGGGTTTAGAGAGAGATAAAGGACCAATAGGGAGATATAGAGGAGTCCGAGGGGAGAGATAGGGAGATAAAGAGTGAGGGACATGGCAAGAGACATAGCGAGAGAGATTGAGAGGTAGAGGGACAAAGGTGATAGGGAGATAGGGGAGAGATAGGGAGATAGTGGTTTATGGTTACTTGGGTTTAGAGTTTAGGGGATTGGGGTTTAGGGTTTCTCAGGTTCAGGGGTTAGGGGTTAGGGTTTAGGGGCATTATAATTTAGGGTTTAGGATTTATTGTTTAGGGGTTAGGGGTTAGGTTTAGAGGTTTAGGGTTTTGGATTTAGGGTTTATAGACAGAGAGGAATGATAGGGAGATATAGAGGAGTCTGAAGGGAGAGATAGGGAGAAAAAGAGTGAGGGACATGGCCAGAGACATAGGGAGAGAGATTGAGAGGTAGAGGGACAAAGGTGGTAGGGAAATAAGGGAGAGATAGGGAGATAGTGGTTTAGGGTTTAGGGGTTTAGGGTTTCTTAGGTTTAGGGGTTAGGGTTAGGGGCATTATTTAGGGTTTAGGATTTAAATTGTTTAGGGATTAGGGGTTAGGTTTAGAGGTTTAGGGATTTGGATTTACGGTTTATAGAGAGAGAGGAGATCGAGGAGAGAGATAAGGAGATAGAGAGTGAGGCACATGGCCAAGGACATAGGGAGAGAGATCAAGAGAGGTAGAGGGATGATAGAGATAGGGAGATAGGGGAGAGATAGGGAGATATAGGTTTAGAGTTGATTAGATTTAGGGTGTACCTGGGTTTAGAGTTTCTCAGTTTTGTAGATAGCTAGATAGAAAGAGAGAGGAGACATATAGAGAGAGATGGAGGTGACAAAGGGGAGAGATAAGGAGATAGAGAGTGAGCACGATGTCTAGAGAAATAGGGAGAAGGATTGAGAGGTAGAGCTTGATGATAGAGATAGGGAGATAAGGGAGAGATAGGAGATAGGGTTTAGGGTTGCTCGTGTTTAGGGTTTAGGGTTTAGGGGTTCAGGGTTAAGGTTTAGGGGCATTATTTAGGGTTTAGGGTTTAGGGGTTAAGGTTTAGAGGTTTAGTGTTTAGTGTTTAGAGAGAGGACAATTAGGGAGATATAGAGTGAGGGACATGGCCAAAGCATAGGGAGAGAGATTGAGAGGTAGAGGAATGATAGTGATGGGGAGATAGTGAGATAGGGAGATAGAGAGATAGAGGTTTAGGGTTTCTTGGGTTTAGTGTTTAGGATTTAGGGGTTTATGGTTTCTCAAGTTTAGGGTTTAGGGGTTAGGAAATAGGGGTTAGGGGTTAGGGTTTAGGGGTTAGGTTTAATCGTGTGTTAATACAGGTTGGGGAGTGAGAAATGGGTGGTATGGGAGATCGGAAGACTAGTCTAAAGTTGGATTGATGGATATATGTCACAGCGAAAGGTTCAAAGGCTTGTCAAAAGTGGAGTGATCAGAGCATCGGTATAAGAATTTTTGAGTTGGCCAATAGTGTTTATCTTGTCAATAGGAAGAATGTATATGATTTGATGTTATTTGGGACTTTGAGAAGATTTCTTAAAGCTGATTAAGCTTTAATCAATTTGAACTATGGGTTTTGATGGGTATTTCACCGTGTTTTGAGAGCTTCCACTGTGTGCTCTACATTAGACCATTAGGGAGATATAGAGGAGTCCAAGGGGAGAGATAGGGAGATAAAGAGTGAGGGACATGGCAAGAGACATAGCGAGAGAGATTGAGAGGTAGAGGGACAAAGGTGATAGGGAGATAGGGGAGAGAAAGGGAGATAGTGGTTTATGGTTACTTGGGTTTAGGGTTTAGGGGTTTGGGGTTTAGGGTTTCTCAGGTTTAAGGGTTAGGGGTTAAGGTTTAGGGGCATTATAATTTAGGGTTTAGGATTTATTATTTAGGGGTTAGGGATTAGGTTTAGAGGTTTAGGGTTTATAGAGAGAGAGGAATGATAGGGAGATATAGAGGAGTCTGAGGGGAGAGATAGGGAGATAAAGAGTAAGGGACATGACCAGAGACATAGGGAGAGAGATTGAGAGGTAGAGGGACAAAGGTGGTAGGGAAATAGGGGAGAGATAAGGAGATAGTGGTTTAGGGTTAAGTTTGGGTTTGGGGTTTAGGGTTTAGGGGTTTAGGGTTTCTCAGGATTAGGGGTTAGGGGTTAGGGGTTAGGGTTTAGGGGCATTATTTAGGGTTTAGGATTTAAATTGTTTAGGGGTTAGGGGTTAGGTTTAGAGGTTTAGGGTTTTGGATTTAGGGTTTATAGAGAGAGAGGAATGATAGGGAGATAGAGAGAGGAGACCAAGGAGAGAGATAAGGAGATAGAGAGTGAGGCACATGGCCAGGGACATAGGGAGAGAGATCAAGAGAGGTAGAGGGATGATAGAGATATGGAGATAGGGGAGAGATAGGGAGATATAGGATTAGAGTTGATTGGATTTAGGGTGTACCTGGGTTTAGGGTTTCTTAGTTTTGGAGATAGCTAGATAGAAAGAGAGAGGAGACAGATAGGGAGAGATAGAGGTGACAAAGGGGAGAGATAAGGAGATAGAGAGTGAGTGAGATGTCCAAAGAAATAGGGAGAAGGATTGAGAGGTAGAGCTTGATGATAGAGATAGGGAGATAAGGGAGAGATAGGAGATAGGGTTTAGGGTTGCTCATGTTTAGGGTTTAGGGTTTAGGGGTTAGGGGTTAAGGTTTAGGGGCATTAATTAGGGTTTAGGGTTTATGGTTTAGGGGTTAAGGTTTAGAGGTTTAGGGTTTAGTGTTTAGAGAGAGAGGACCAATAAACATTTTGAAGATGAATTGAAGACAAGTTTGAATGAAATTAATGTCAAGAAACTCTATTTTTGTAGATTTTACTATTTTCCTACGATTTCTTTATTTAGTATAGCCCTGTATGGATGTGTTAGGGCCTAAGAGAAATTATAATTGAAAGCTAGTGGAATCTACTTTCTTGTGTTTTAGGTGCCAATAAGGCCAATAAGGACACTGGGGGCACATTATAAACATAAAAAACTTACATCTTGGGGGGAGGTGCCAATAAGGCCAATAAGGATACTATTTTAGTTGGGTGTGTCTGTATGCAAATACCATTTATGGCCGAGAAGCTCTCTATTTACTATTATTCAACTCTCGTTGATAGGAGGTTGGCTCTACAACTCTTGCAATTTGTGTATGAAACATAGATGCCTACGAGATCATATATATATATGTATGCATGTATGTATGTAAATCCTATTTATGGTCAAGTAGCTCTCTATTTACTATCATTGAACTCTCATTGATAGGAGGTTGGCTCTCTGACTATTGCAATTCAATCCATTTGTAATGATGCCTCTATCATGTTGAGTTAGAGCCTATCTCTGCATCAAGTTAAAATCATGAATATGACAACACCATACAATCCTCATTGGCTTGTTAAAATGCACAAAACAATCATACAAGATAGTCATTCATGAAATTACTATACAAAGAGGGTTTATAAGTTGCATTAGGGTTTGTATGAATGATCTAATGGATTTATAAGGTTGTCAAACACCAAAATGGATGATTTATATGAGTTTTGGGACTCTCACAGTCCATGTACAACTTGCCCTTTATGATTGTTAAAAAGATACATATGGCTATCCAAAAACTACACTTTATGACTATCCTAAAACAACATCATGTATATGCTCATAAAAGCCATCAAACTCTGTGAATAAACTCATCATTGGATAAAGAGTGGGAGGATAAAGTCACATTCCCAAAACCTCTTAAAATCACATGTCTCCCCTTATGAAAACTAGGGTCTTTGCCGATATATTGTTCTGTAAGAGCAAAAACCTTGCTAGGTGCCATATTTTCTATTTTGCTCATTGTGGGGTCAAACGGACTACGCCAATGCATCGAGGTGGGCGGGTAAATGTCAGTGGAGGTCTTGTTTCATGTGCCAAGCGTCCCAGTCATTCCAGGCAAGAGGCTACCGGCAAAGTCCCTTAAGATCCCTAAGACCAAAAATGTGCCAAACTTTGACGGAGCAGTTCTCAGAATTTGTGATAGCTGGGAATGTTGTGTTTGGACCTACAAGTGTACGTGGGGTCTGTCGACAATAACCTCTCTCATTTTTGGTCAACTCCATTCTATTTGACCATGCCAAAATCAAACACATTGTTGCAAAATGCTTCAATTTGATGCAGTGGAAAGGTGCTAGTGTGACATTTTTCATTCTATAGCTTGTGGGGTCGAATGGACTGTACCAACACATTGGGGTGGGTGGGTAAATACTATTGGAGGTCTCATTTCATGCACCAAGCATCCCAGTCCTTCCGAGCAAGAGGCTACCGGCAAAGTCCCTTAAGATCCCTAAGACCAAAAATGCACCAAACTTTGACGGAATGGTTCTCAGAATTTGTGATAGCTGGGAATGTTGTGTTTGGACCTATAGGTGCATGTGGGGTCCATTGATAATAACCTCTCTCATTTTTGGTCAATTCCATTCCCTTTGACTGTGTTGAAATCAAACGCATTGTTGGAAAATGCTTGAATCTGATGCAGTGGAAAGGTGCTAGGTGTGACATTTTTCATTCCATAGCTCATGCAGTTGAATGGACTACACCAATGCATCAGGGTGGACAGGTAAATGCCAATGGAGGTCTCATTTTGTGTGCCAAGAGTCCCAGTCGTTCTGGGCAAGAGGCTACCGGCAAAGTCCCTTAAGATCCCTGAGACCAAAAATGCGCCAAACTTTGACGGAGCAGTTCTCAGAATTTGTGATAGCTGGGAATGTTGTGTTTAGACCTAGAAGTGGACGTGGTGTCTGTCGACAATAACCTCTCTCATTTTTGGTCAACTCCATTCCATTTGACCGTGCCGAAATCAAACGCATTGTTGCAAAATGCTTCAATTTGATGCAGTGGAAAGGTGCTAGGTGTGACATTTTTCATTCTATAGCTTGTTGGGTCAAATGGACTGTACCAACACATTGGGGTGGGCGGGTAAATGCTATTGGAGGTCTCATTTCGTGTGCCAAGCATCCCAGTCCTTCCGAGCAAGAGGCTACCGGCAAAGTCCCTTAAGATCCCTGAGACCAAAAATGCGCCAAACTTTGACGGAATGGCTCTTAGAATTTGTGATAGCTGGGAATGTTGTGTTTGGACCTACAGGTGTACGTGGGGTCTGTCAATAATAACCTCTCTCATTTTTGGTCAACTCCATTTCGTTTGACCGTGTCGAAATCAAACGCATTGTTGCAAAATGCTTGAATTTGATGCAGTGGAAAGGTGCTAGGTGTGACATTTTTCATTCCATAGCTTGTGGGGTCGAATGGACTGTACCAACGGGTCGGGGTGGGTGGGTAAATGCCAATGGAGGTCTCGTTTTGTGTGCCAAGAGTCCCAGTTGTTCCAGGCAAGAGGCTACCGGCAAAGTCCCTTAAGATCCCTAAGACCAAAAATGCGCCACACTTTGACGGAGCAGTTCTCAGAATTCATGACAGCTAGGAATGTTGTGTTTAGACCTACAAGTGCACATGGGGTCTGTCGATAATAACTGGTCTCATTTTTGGTCAACTCCATTCCATTTGACCATGCCAAAATCAAACACATTGTTGCAAAATGCTTCAATTTGATGCAGTGGAAAGGTGCTAGGTGTGACATTTTTCATTCCATAGCTCGTGGGGTCAAACAGACTACGTCAACGCATCGAGATGGGTGGGTAAATGCCAATGGAGGTCTCGTTTCATGTGCCAACCATCCCAGTCGTTCCAGGCAAGAGGCTACCAGCAAAGTCCCTTAAGATCCCTAAGACCAAAAATGTGCCAAACTTTGACGGAGCAGTTCTTGGAATTTGTGATAGCCTAGAATGTTGTGTTTAGACCTACAAGTGCACGTGGAGTCTGTCAACAATAACCTCTCTCATTTTTGGTCAACTCCATTTTGTTTGACCATGCCGAAATCAAACGCATTGTTGCAAAATGCTTTAATTTGATGCAGTGGAAAGGTGCTAGGTGTGACATTTTTCATTCCATAGCTCATGGGGTCAAACGGACTACACCAACATGTCGGGGTGGGTGGGTAAATGCTATTGGAGGTCTCATTCCATGCGCCAAGCGTCCCAGTCCTTCCGGGCAAGAGGCTACTGGTAAAGTCCCTTAAGATCCCTGAGACCAAAAATGTGCCAAACTTTGACGGAGCAGTTCTTAGAATTTGTGACAGCTGGGAATGTTGTGTTTAGACCTACAGGTGCACGTGGGGTCCATCAATAATAACCTCTCTTATTTTTGGTCAACTCCATTCTGTTTGACTGTGTCGAAATCAAACGCATTGTTACAAAATGCTTCAATTTGATGCAGTGGATAGGTGCAATGTGTGACATTTTTCATTCCATAGCTCATGGGGTCAAACGGACTGTGCCAATGTGTCAGGGTGAGTGGGTAAATGCTAGTGGAGGTCTCATTTCGTGCGCCAAGCTTCCCAGTCATTTCGAGCAAGAGGCTACCGACAAAGTCAAAAATTGCTAGGATTGAAATTTTGCATTCCACAGGTCTTGGGGTTGAATGGATTATGCCAACACATCGGGGTGGGCAGGTAAATGCTAGGGGAGGTCTCATTTTGTGTGCAAAGCATCGCAGTCATTCCAAGCTATAAGCTGGCAGTAAAGTCACTTTACTAGTAGCTTATAGCTCAGAAGGACTGGGAGCCTTGGCACATAAAATGAGACCTCCCCTAGCATTTACTCACCCACCCCAACATGTTGGCATAATCTATTTAGACCCAGGACCTATAGAATGCAAAATTTCAATCCTAGCAACTTTTAACTTTGTCGGTAGCTTACAGCTCAGAATGACACTTGGCGCACAAAATGAGACCTCCACTAACATTTACCTACCCAACCTGACTTTTTGGCGCAGTCCGTTTGACCCCATGAGCTATAGAATGAAAAATGTCACACCTAGCACCTTTTTGCTGCATCAAATTGAAGTATTTTGCAACAAGGCATTTGATTTCGGCACGGTCAAACAGAATGGAGTTGACCAAAAATGAGAGAGGTTATTGTCGACGGACCTCACATGCACCTGTAGGTCCAAACACAACATTCCCATCTATCACAAATTTTGAGAACTGCTCCGTCAAAGTTTGGCACATTTTTGGTCTTAGGGATCTTAAGGGACTTTGCCAGTAGCCTCTTGCCCAGAACGACTGGGACGCTTGGTGCATGAAATGAGACCTCCACTAGCATTTACCCACCCACCCTGACGTGTTGGTGTAGTCCATTCGACTCCACGAGCTATGGAATGAAAAATGTCACACCTAGCACCTTTCCACTGCATCAAATTAAAGCATTTTACAACAATGCGTTTGATTTCGGCACAGTCAAACAGAATGGAGTTGACCAAAAATGAGAGAGGTTTTTATTGATAGAACCCATGTGCACCTGTAGGTCCAAACACAACATTCCCAGCTGTCATAAATTCTGAGAACTGCTCCATCAAAGTTTGGCACATTTTTGGTCTCAGGGATCTTAAGGGACTTTACCGGTAGCCTCTTGCCTAGAATGACTGGAACGCTTGGCGCACGAAACAAGACCTCCACTGGCATTTAACCACCCATCTCGATGTGTTGGCACAGTCCGTTTGACCCCATGACCTATGGAATGAACAATGTCACACCTACCACCTTTCCACTGCATCAAATTGAAGCATTTTGCAACAATGCATTTGATTTCGGCACGGTCAAACGGAATGGAGTTGACCAAAAATGAGAGAGGTTATTGTCGATGGACCCCATGTGCACCTATAGGTCCAAACACAACATTCCCAGTTTCACAAATTTTGAGAACTCCTCCGTCAAAGTTTGGTGCATTTTTGGTCTCAGAGATCTTAAGGGACTTTACCGGTAGCCTCTTGCCTAGAATGACTGGGATGCTTGGCAGACGAAACGAGACCTCCAATGGCATTTACCCACCCACCCCAATGCATTGGCATAATCCGTTCGACCCCACGAGCTATGGAATGAAAAATGTCACACCTAGCACGTTTCCACTGCATCAAATTAAAGCATTTTGCAACAATGCGTTTGATTTCAGCATGGTCAAATGGAATGGAGTTGACAAAAAATAAGGAGGTTATTGTTGATAGACTCCACGTACACCTATAGGTCCAAACACAACATTCCCAACTATCACGAATTATGAGAACTGCTCTGTTAAAGTTTGGTGCTTTTTTGGTCTCAGGGATCTTAAGGGACTTTGCGGGTAGCCTCTTGCCCGAAATGACTAGGATGCTTGGTACACAAAACGAGACCTCTACTGGCATTTACCCACCCACCCCGACGTGTTGGTGCAGTCCGTTCGACCCCACGATGATAAAAACAAAAATATTGTTCTAGTTGACACATTCTCAATCATTGACATGGATGTTATCTTAGTACCATTCCTTTAGGCACAATATGAGCTTCCAAGGGAAGGTGCAATTGTGAGGTTGGAGATAATGAAAAGTGCACCTCATTCACAATCATGTTTTACTTGTCTTCAATGATGATTCCTTGATTCAACTTAATCCTTTGATAATACATTTTAACCTCCTTGTCAAAGCGCACTTTCAAGGTTGCTTGAGCAAGAGCTAGTGCCTCAACATCTAGGCACACTTTTGGTGTTCTAGAACCATGAACTAGCAACTTAAATAGTAAGGCACTCATTCTAGGTTATTTGTTCAATAATTGGTGCCTTGTATTCTTTGGACATTCTTTCAACTTGTGGAGACAACCTCAACTTGCAAGATCAATTCATTATCAAGGTGCATATCCAAAGTCATAGAGATATGAAGTGGTGCCTCACTAATCTAGGTGCACATTTGATGGTGTAGAGAGGTAGATGTACGCCCAAGTCATCATTTGATGCCTTCAACACTTCAAGACTCTACTAGGTGTACAACTTTCATCTAGGCGCTCCAAGTGACCATTGCCAATCACCAATCTTGATCAAGGCGCACATTGTCTTTGGGCGCTCAATATGTGAAGCTTCAATCTTCACCTAGACACTTAAGGGCATTCAAGGAGTCTTTCTCTCTTAGGGTGCTAAAACAATCTGAGGGTGCCAAAATGAATTCCCAAAGGCAAGGCGCAAAGTCAACTTCAAAGCCTCCTAGGCGCTGAACCATAACTTGTTTCTACTAAGCGCTAGAAACAACTCCAACCATACTACTCCAAGGCGCAAACCTAGTAGCCTTTCAATCCATTCTTTCTTATGATGATTCATAGGACATCTTCTAATGTTTAGGTGCTCAAGACATGTCTAGAATACTCAAAACTTAAGGTGCAATTTGATGAGATTTCCAATACTAACCAACTTCAATCCTTGAAGGCGCTCCAAGCACTCTAGGCGCAAGAGATGACCTTGAGCGCACATATATGGTTCTTCCAGGTGTACATTGGTGAGATTACTCAATATGCCTTATGAGTAAAGGTACTCTCTACTGATGTTTCTAGACTAATTCCTCTTAGGCGCTGACTTCAACATCTAGTATACACTTCTTCAACTTCTTGAAATCATTTGAAGTACTCTATATTCTTGAGGCGCATATCTTTAAGACTCACCTCACTCCAAGGTGCTCTATCTTCTTCAAGGTACCCAAAGCAACTGAGGTCGCCAAAATCATGAGAACAACCCGGTGCTCAAACTTCTTTATCACACTAAGGCGCTCTCTTGGTAATAACCTATATGAAGGCGCCAAAGCAAGTGCCATCTCCCATTCTTGAATCAAGGCGCATATTTTACCTCTTAGGCTCAAGGCACCCAAGTATATGCTTCAACCATTAAGGTGCTAATACTAGATGAAGGCACCAATCTTGACAAAGCACTCAAATTGTTCTCCTCTACAAGGTGCTATTCTTTATCATCTAGCCTTACAGTGCACTTTCTCATTATGATATACTCCTCAACTTTGTATTCAACCTTGTCCAAGGCACACATTCATCATTCAATCTCTTTGGACTCAAACTCTTCAAGTCAAACTCTCCTAGTTGCTCAAACCAAACTTACATGAAAGGTGCTTACTTCTGCTTTAAGGCGCTAGAACCTCCTTATTTCAAAATACTTCAAGGTGCACATTCACTCTCCAAGACAAGGTGCAAAAAGAGGTCTCCATCATCAAGGGCGCAAAAAGAGGTCTCCATCATCAAGGGTGATTCACATCTTCTTTAAACAACCTCAAATTCTCCTAGGCACATTTCACTTCTAACCTCACCATCAAGGTTCACTCAAGTGCTCATAGTCTCACTAAGGCATCATCTTCATCATGAGCGCTCATATGGTTCCTCTTGGACCAAGGCACACATATTGACCTAGGTGCATATCATCCTTTGAAGCTCAATGCGTAAACATCCACTCCTAAAGGTGCAATTTTAACTTTCCAAAACTCTAAGGCACCAATCTACACTTGAAGACCATCTATTGAAGGCCTAGTTATCACTCGCCAATATCCCTTAGGCGCTCAACATCCTGATCATAGGCACAAAAAAACCTTCTTCCTATCTCCAATCTTCATCACTCTGAACGTAAGATGGAGGCGCTAAAGTCATTTATCCTCACTAGGTGCCAAATTCTACTAAGGCGCATTCTAGAGTTGGGTATCTTGTCTTCTAAGTGCTTATACTCTTTCAAACTTCTATGAACAAAAACTCCACTTTGGGCACAAACGGATGATGATTTTCCAACTCATCTTACATTTCTTCAAGGCACCAAAATCAAGACTCCAACCAAGGCGCTCTCTTCTTTAGAATCATTCACTTCCCTTGAGACCTTACTACACTAAGGTGCCAATCTCTTCATGATGATCTTTAAACTCAAGGAGTCTTTTCTACAAGACATTCCATCTCATTGTTCCTCTCCATTACAGGCACTCACTTACCTCTAACTTGGGTGCATACCAACATCCCAACATCCAAAGGCGCTAAAACACTTGTCCTTACTCTCTAATCTCTAGGTGCATTTTGAGGTTTGAAGTTTGATTCGGATTGACACAAGGCATTCAAGGTGCAAAAGTGCATTTTAAATGGGTTCTTCTCCTAGGGGCTTATTGAATCAAGGCACCAAACTTCTCCTTGAGGCGCAATAGGCACAATTCCACTGAAGATATGTCACTCATCATCTCACTAAGGCATTCAAGGTGCAAAAGTCACTTACCTTCACTAGGCGCTCATCATCCTTTGAGGTGACAGAACATTCACTCCAAGGCACTCTAACCCTTCTTCCATTCAAGGCGCAGATCCACTCCTGACCTCACCATCAAGGTTAGGGTGCTACCACATGTCCTTCTCCTAGGTGCCAGAATTCCTAGGCGCTCACCAAGTGACTGTCTTATACAAGGTGCAAATCTTCCTATACTATGATTGCCTTTGAAACACCAATTGACTTGATGTGAAGGTGCAAAGGCTATTCCAACTCACAGTGAGTGCCTAATTTGAACAAGGATGGATAAAGCACTCAAAACTATCCAAACAATAAACTCCTTCCTAACATCCTCAATGCTCTGAATTACCTTGGCCAAAATGACACATAACAACTCCTGTGCAAAACATTTGAGCTCCAAGAGGGGGTCCCCAGTCCGATGGGGTGATGTGTGATTTGGTCACAACATTACCCTCAACTCAAGGTGCCATTTAAGATAGACTTAGACCCCATCTCACCTCAAGGCGCTACTTTGGAGATCACTCAGGAGTTTGAAAATTGTGCCTTGATCTTACATAGGTGTTCACTTCTTTTTTACATCCATGCTTCTTTAAAAGATTGATGAATTACTTCTTCAATGTTAAGTGCCCACCTTTTTTTTTGACATGCATTGACGGGTTTTCTTCAAGGTACCTACTTGAGTGTATCCATAGTTGAATGGGCGCCTAACACATTTTGAGTTATTTTAAGCATTATGATGATTTCAATCCAAGGTATGATGATCATACTACATCATTATCATGTCCCTTTTGGAAGGTGCTCATTAGAGAGCTTCAGGTATGTTATAGCACCTTAATTCACTTAGCTTGTTTCTTATTCCTCAAATGATTTTATTTTCATGTCAAACCTTCATTCTCTCCTCCAAGATGTATTAAGATAACAATCCTCCAAACAAGGGAATGTCATGCTCATTGTATTAAGGGTGCCCAAACTCATTATATTCATCAATACCTTCCTTGGGTGGTATCAAGGTCACTCTTGGCATACTTGAGCGAAGCAAAGTGTTCATTCCAAATTGTATAGGAAGAATCCCAACATGTTCTCTTCAAGGTGCAAAAACTCATCTCTGGCCTTAAATTTGGTCATTTTGTTGGTTTAAATCAATTGGAAGTCTTCTATCATCCAAGTGCCTATGTTATGATACCAATTGTCCCTTGGGCGCTAAAATTGAATTCCTACCTCACCATGTACTTCAAGGTGCAAAGTGGAGGTCACTCCGGAGGAAATTGGCGCCCATCTAACAAATTCATTTTAGGTGCTAAAAATGAGTAGTTTAGATGCAAAAATGCGTCTTACCTCTTTATTTCTAATTTTGTCATCTTGTTCCTCCTTACTCAGTGAATGAGTGTATAGAGGACTTCTTGATCAATAGCCCTTTAATATTAGGCGCCCACCTTAGATTTGTTTACAACGAAATTACCATAGGTGCCAAATTAGGTGAAGGCTTATACATTGGGCGCTAAGGATGGAGCTTCAAGTACCAATAGGCGCTATATCTTCAACTTATAACAAATACCATCTCACCTAAGGCACACTTCCCTCATTTTTGGATTGATGTCTCCAGGGCACTTATGAAGTTCCCTTCAAATACTTTTCATCCATTATCACTCAGAGGATCCTTCACAGTGCTTGGTCAAGGCACCAACTTGGAGTGTTCTGAATAGGACATGCCACTCAAGATAAATAGGTGTGAAATGGTGCCTTGACTTGCATAGTTTCTTACTCCACAATTTTGTCCCTAACATTTTTTACCAACTTGTTTCATGCCTACTTGATGTCGGGCGCTTTACTTGGGACATGCTAGATTTCCACATTTTGTATTCTCATCACCTAGGCACTAGCATTAGATGGAAGGGTCAAGAAAATGCGCCTTACATGTTTGAATGAAGGGTGCCTAACACATTTTGTTCTTTTCCTTATTCAATTTTCATTTCTTGAGGTCCTTAATCAACTTTCCAATCAAGGCGCAATTTGATGCTCAAAGTGATTAACATTCTTTCTACAACATAGATCATCCTTCTTATGGCACCATCAAAACTATATGGATGAGACTTAACTCTAACTCGAGCACCCCCTAAAGACTTGTGAGTCTAGGCGCCAATTTGAGTTTGATTTGATGACTAAGGGTGCCAAATTCACTGATCAAGGTACACCACTTCCTAGGCGCTCATTCTATGCTAAGAATACCATCCTCCACTCCATACACTTCTTAGGCGCTACTTTGGATGATTTCAATCCCTTCCACAAGGCAATCTTCTTTCATAGGGCACTATATTCTAGGGTTTAAAACATCCATTCTATGTTTAAGGCACAAATTTGGGATCCAACAGATGATAGAATATGCCTTGATTCCTTTTGATGCTTTTCAAACATTTCCAAGCTTATTGTTAGGCACAAAAGGGGACCTCTGAATATTTGTTATGTCCTCCATTAAGCCAGGGGCCCTTTGGTGATTCTACGAGTGCAAAACAATGCCTAACACTACTGAGCCATTTGCTCGCAAAAATTTTCCAATTCAAGTCATTCAAAGGTCAAAGCATTCATTCCTAGCAGAGGGCCATTTGAAAAAACATCATCCAGATCCCAATGCAAAGCATTGAAATTCAAAAAAAGGGGGGTCCCTATTCCTAATGGGGTGATGTGTGATTTGGTCACAACATGTACTTGATAAGAGCCCATACTTTTCACAAGGAGCCACCAATTTTTAACTAAATATTCCATTAGAAATGGATAAAAAAATGTTCCCCCAAATGAGGAAACTAGATTGTTAATTAGAATTCTATGTGTAATGTGATATGAAACAATAGATACACCTATAAATGACCAACTAACTTTAACTTCTTGTATTATTGCCTTGATGTTTCAAATATGTTGCTTCTCTTCATCTAAAACTAATGGTACAAAATTTTTCATAGATCAAGGAAATGGATATCTGTTTTCAGAATGGATATCCGTTTTGGAAATGGATATCCGTTTTGGAAACGGGTCTAAAACGGATATCCGTTTTGGAAACGGATACCCGTTTTGGAAACGGATACCCGTTTTGGAAACGGATACCCGTTTTGGAAACGGATACCCGTTTTGGAAACGGATACCCGTTTTGGAAACGAATACCCGTTTTGGAAATGGATATCCGTTTTGAGTTGCTTTTACCAAAGAAAAACAGATATCCGTCTTGCTTTGGTACAAAGCAAGATGGATATCCGTTTTGGTTGTTGACTTTTTATGGATTCTAACGTGTTTTCATGTTTCAGTCTCTTCTTCGAACTTCACCCTTCGTGCTAATGACTTTTTTTTAATGCAAAATTGATAAAACAAAAAGGGTTTATAGAAAAAATTGTTAGCTTTCTAAAAATATAAGATTTGTTTGGTTATCATTTCATTAAATAATTATTAATAATTTTCTATATACCGTGTGTCTGAAATCCTGATGGACACACTGATTGAAAAACATCCATAACTTTCAAACCATTTCACCTTTTTGAGATCCGAAACCTGCGTCACACTCTATGCTTTTCTGGCTATAGGTTAAAATAAATAAATTTCAATTTCAATTTTTTTTAATCGAGTTAGGTTGGCTAGAAAATTACTTTTTATTTTTTTAAAAAGTCACAGTAAAAAAATCATAAGTAATTATTTTATTGGAAAAAAGTTTCAAATAAATATGTGTCACATCCGGACATGAGTCCTCTACTTATTTTGAAAGTTTCAAAAAAAAAAAAATTTTTACTCATAGTTAGGTTGGCTGGACAAACACCCACTTTTTATTTTTTTCTGAAAAATTTAATAGCTGTTCTTTGAAATATTCAATTTTCACTAAGTAAATTTAATTTTTAAAAAAAAAAATAGTAGCCTATAAACTAGATTCAATTCTCTACAAATTTCGTTCTTACATCTTTTCCAAATTGTGTAGATAATCCATTCAAATTTTCACATGAACTTGATAAATTCTGATTTTTTGTATTTTCATTGCCACTTAGAGGTATAGTTTGGCCCATCATGATCCTGCACATACCCAAAAATGAAAGAAACAACAAAAATATAGAAAAACAATGAAGTGGGAGAATAAAATAATATTTCTCTTCATTCTTTTGTTTTCAAACTTTATCAAATCACCATCATTCAAACATACTAATCCTTACCATGCATCCACCATATCTATATCCTTCTCACATAGATTCGGATCGTGCGAAAAGGCTAAGACTAGCCAAACTGACTGCTTTTTACTAAAAAGACTATTTTTTCTAATAATAGACTGTCGCAACTTACATGGACTGTACACCACTAAAGATAATGACTATTTTTCAATCTCCACTACATGTTTATGCATTTCAAGGATTTATTACATTTTTCAAACCTCCATTTAGTCTTTTAACACTAAAATTTCAATTATTTGGCTTAAAATTTATTCTAGGTGCCCTGCACCATACACCCTAACTTGAAACTTTTCCAAGTCCCTTTGAAATATTCTTGCAAATTGTCCTTCATTGCTTGTCTTTGTCCTCCATGTTTGTCTTCATCAGGTTATTTTGGCTTTGATCCTTCACTGTCTATGCCATGCTTGCCAACATTACTCGTTTCTTGACTATATGCATTCTTTGGAGACTGTCCCACTCTTGGTCCTTTGACCTTGTCATCTTCATTAGCAACTATGCTTCTCTCTACTATCCTTTCATTTGACTTCTTACCTTCTTGTTTACACCACTATTTCATACTCTCCTTTCCACTATTCACTATCACCTTACCTTTACCAACCTCTGTAAGGCCTACAACTAGTGTGTTCACTGTCCTATCAATCTTGCAAACTGTTGCACCAACTTCACTTGGCTATCTACTCATCACTACAGGGCACATGACTATCCCTACTAAGATCCCTTCATTTATTTCTTTCCTTTCCATAGGATCTACACTCTTACTCTTCACATTTTTACTCACCTCCTTCTTCCACATGAAGACATTCCTCTTCATAGCTATCGGCAACTCATCTTCACACTTGCTCTTTGTTGTCTCAACAATTTTATGCCTTGAAAAGGCTACACACTCCTTGTTTTCACTCTCATCAAACATCACTGTCTCCTTGACAAACATAAACAACTTTGTTGTCCTTGACTGCTCCTCTAATTGCAATAGTACAAAAGTCTTCTCATCCTTCTTGATAGTGAAGGTATTGGCTCTTCCATCATAAACTTCAAACCTATCAAATTGCTAGGGTCTTCCAAGTATCACATGACAACAATCCATAGGTAGGATGTCACAAAGTACCCTATCCTCATATGCTCTAATATTAAACTCAACTAATGCTTTCTTAGTCACTAAAATGGACTAATGATCACTTACCCAAGAAACTTTGTAGGGCATTTCCCTAAGAACTCTCTTCAATTTCAGTTTGTCTACCATCTCACTTGACACCATATTGTCAGTACAACCAGAATCTACTATCACTTTACATACCTTATCCTTGCTCTTGCAAGTTGTCTTAAACAATGCTCTCCTCTGAATCAGTTCCTTCTCCCTGGAGGTCTTCAGTAGTGCTCTTTCTCTCAGCATCAATATTTCTCTTATCTCAGCATCACACTTTGTCAAACTAGAACCACATTCTTCTTCTTAGACTAATTGTGTTCTTCTCTCACTCTTCCTTTCACCATCACTTAAAAATTTTTGGTTCTTAGGACACTTATATGCTGGGTGCCCAAACTCTTAACAATTATAACACTTACCCATAAAGGTGTTTGTACTCCTTCCACCACCAAATCTGCACTTTGTCCTTGTTTGAAATCAGCACCTTGTCCTTGTGCCTTACTCATATCTTCTTGACTTTCATTGGCTTTCTTTGTGTTAAAAATCCTCTGCCTCTAGCTGACTTATCTTGTCTCTTTTTTAGCTTCTCTTCCACTCTAACTACCATCTGATAACAGTCCTCAACACTCCTTAGATTTACCAACACCAGTTCATCCTGCATGTTAAACCTCAAGCCACCAATATACCTAGAAACTTTTTACACTTCAGTTTCATTTTGACTACACCTTATACTCATCTTATAAAACTCTTTAGTGTATGTCTTAACATCTATTTCCTTTTGTCTTAAACTTTGGATCTTTTTAAACATTTGAACTTCATAATCTATAGGCAGGAATTTACCTTTGATTTTTCCTACCATCTTGTCTCATGAGACAATATTTGTCTTTCCTTGATTTCTCCTCTCTATTTTCTGATAATCCCACCATAACAAAGGATAACCTGTTAGCTTGGTCTTTGCAATCTTCACTTTTTGATCATCAAGAACTTCTTCACACTCAAAATGATTGTCCAATGCTGCAATCCAATCTAGCAACTCTTCATCATTCAGGCTTCCTCCAAACTTTGGCACATCTATCTTTATCTTGTGCTTATCTTATTTTACTATCCTTAGTAAATTTACCATCCTTTAATCCTTAGGGTCTAACTCTTCTTCCACATCTTCATACTCAGCTAACTCTTCTTCCTCAGACTTAATCTCTTCACCTAGAGCCACTTCTCTTCTCTAATTTTTTTCTAGGCTAGCCATTCTTTCCTTTAGCTCCCTCAACTCTCTAGAATGCTTCTCCTTCATCTCATTCATCTCTTGAGCCATGTTTCTCACTCTTGGAGGCATCTTAACAAACTGTCTCTTCACACTTCTCAATCACAACCAATCTACTAACTGTGCTCTAATACCAATTTGATGTAGAGCTCACTACACAAAGACCACAAAGGATTACAAACAACCACACAAGAGGAAGAGGATATAGGGTATGGTAGGGAAAACAACTCTTCTAGGTCCTAATGGACCAAGCTACAACACTTGACTTCAAATAGGACTTGACTGTCCTCTCACACTCCATGGTTTCAGCACAGTACAATAACACTATTTATAGGTTCATATACATGGGAACCTTTACAAAATTTATAGGGACCCTAGACCTTCTAGGTTTGATTGTTCTAAGCTCACAAAACCATCAAAATGCACTTAGAGTACATCCTTGTACCACTTCCTTCGCAAACTGACCTATCTCCTTATGGCCCTCTCAGCAAGGTTTTTGGAGCATAACTTTCAAAAGGCATGACAAAACCACAAAAAAAATACCTTTTCAAGTACCCATTATGGAGTTACATAGCATACTAAACATGCAAGGTAGTTTTTTTTTTTAACATACACCTCAAATTTAGACTGCCCCTACAGTCCAAGAGGGCAATTAGCCCTGTTTTACAAAGGAAGTAAACAAAATCTCTAGCACACAACCAAAATTCCACTTTGATGAGCTTAGAAACATCCCAAATAGACCAATTTCATAGGTTTTATGGGTCAAATATTATTTGAAATCATTTGATGATCAAATCTTCACTCCAACTAGGCTAGTTTGCCAAATTCATGTCACAAAGAGGTTCAAAGGCTCAAATCTTCACCTTTTGCTTGTCCCCTGCTCCTGCATGAAAAACCCATTTAGAGAACACACCATTTTACACTAAATCCACCCATTTTGGGGTTCTAACACAACATCATGAAGTGGGAAAACTAAAAACCTCTCTAAAACCCTTAAAACAAGGGTTTAGAACTTCCATCACAAAAAATAGCCACAAGATGACTAAACCACAATAATATTTCTTCCAACTTAGCTCAAATGAAAGGTAAGAGAATCAACTACAACATTTTTATTAGTTCTAACCATGACTGTACTATACGACTGAATGCAACACAAAGGAACAATAAAAAGACAGTGATAAAACTAGAAAATAGGGCGGTTTAGCAAAACCGTTTGGAAAATGCTTCAATCTCCTCCAAAATCTTTGCAATCTAACCCAAAAAAAAACTAAGGCAATCCATTCTAATATTCCATGCATGAGGAATCATAAATGTACTATACGGTTTCAAAAAAATGAAAGGAACAACAAAAATATAGAAAAACAGTGAAGTGGGATATCAAAATAATATTTCTCTTCATTCTTTTGTTTTCAAACTTCATCAAATCACCATCATTCAACCATACTACTCCTTACCATGCATCCACCATATGTATATTCCTCTTACATAGATTCCCATCATGGGAAAAGGCTAAGAATAGCCAAACTGATTGCTTTTACTAAAAAGACTATTTTTTCTAATAATAGACTATCACAACTTACATGGACTGCACACAACTAAAGATAATGACTATTTTTCAATCTCCACTACATGTTTATTCCTTTCAAGGATTTATTACATTTTTAAAACCTCCATTTAGTCTTTTAACACTAAAATTTCAATTATTTGACTTAAAACTTATTCTAGGTGCACTACACTAGCATTCAAGTCACAAGTTTCAATCAGCCATGGTAGAGGTAGAGGTAGATCTAATTTCAGAGGTAGAGGAATACATATTTATAGAGGTGGAAGAAGCAGCCCATAAAGCTCAAGTGGAAGAGGCAATAGTCAACACTCAAGCCCAAACCCATCTCAAAATCAACCACAAGGTCAAGGGTATGACAATTCTCAAATTTAATGTCATTATTGTAAGAAGTATGGGCATTATTCAAATGAATGTAGAAAGAAGAAATATTATTTTAGAAAACTAAATGCAAACTTCACAAAAGAAAACCAAAATCAAGCCAATATGTTCATAACATGCAATGGGGCACAAGAAAACCAAAAGGGTGTATGGTTCTTAGGTCCTCAGGTTGCAGCAATTAAATGATAGGGAACCTAGAAATGTTCTCCAATTTAGATGAAAATGTAAAATCAGATGTAACATTAGGCAATGACAACAAAGTGTCAGTTATGCATAAAGGAAAAGTCAACATTCTAACTAAACAGGGGGAGAAGAAGTATTTTCATGTGTATTTTTTACACAATCTAATGAGCATTGGACAACTTGTTCAAAAGGGTTATAAAGTGTTTTCAAAAATAAAGAATGCATGATTTTGGATAAATTTCCAAGTAACCAGCTCATTGCCAAAGTCCAAATGACAAATAATAGAATGTTTCCCCTAAAGAGTAAGCTAGATTTGAATGTGGAATATGCTCAAGCACATCCCACAATGAACACACAAGTGGATATAGAAAACTTCTAGTAGTGACACAAACAATCCTTCAAGCTGAAATAAAAGATGAAAATTGGTTATGGAATCTAAGATTTGGGCATCTCAACTTTGGAGATCTAAATTTGCTTCATAGAAAAAGTATGGTGAAGGGAGTGCCTCTAATAGAAAAACCAAAAAGAGTGTGTGAAGGGTGCATCTTGGGAAAGCGACATAGAGAATCATTTCTAGCAGGTAAGTCAATGAGGGCATAACCACCTTTAGAAATTGTTCGTTCAAATTTATGTGTGCAAATGCAAACACCTTCAATTGGTGGAAGATTCTACTTTTTGACATTCATTGATGACTATTCAAGGAAAACATGGGTCTACTTTTTAAGGCAAAAGAATAAAGTGTTTGATTTCTTCTGTCAATTCAAGACTCTTGTTGAAAAGCAAAGTGGGCACTATATCAAAGCATTGAGAACGGATAGAGGTGGTGAATACATCTCAAACGAATTTCTAAATTTTTGCAACGACCATGGAATTCACAAGAAATTCACAACTAGATACATACCTCAACAAAATGGGGTAGATAACAGAAAAATAGAACAACCATGGAAATGGCAAGAAGCATATTGAAATCAAAGCATTTGTCAAATGAATATTGGGCTGAAGTTGTAGCTTGTGCAACATATATTATTAACCGGTGTTAGACTAAGAGTGTAAAGAATATGATTACTGAAGAAACATGGACTGGAAGAAAACATAGTGTTGCTCATATGAGAGTATTTGGATGTGTGACATATGCACATGTGCTAGATGAGTTGAGAAAAAAATTAGACAACAAAGGAGAAAAATGTATATTTGATGGTTATAGTGATGAATCCAAGGCATACAAACTATACAATCCAATAACCAAGAAAGTTATAATCAGTAGAGATGTGCAATTCATAGAAGATGAAGCATGGGATGGAAGTTTGAAGAAAACAATCAATATAGCAGCCAACTTACCACAAGAAGATAGAGAAGTTTTTATAGCAGCAGGTATTCCATCAAATGTGACTCCTTCCACACCCATTCTAGCTCAACAAAGTGGTCAACAAATGAAACCATCATCAAGTGTAAGGACAGCCCCACACATTTAAGCATCTACTCCTTCAAATGTCCAACAAACACCATCTACAAGTGGCAATCAAGGTGCAAGACCATCAAGTCCACATTCTGCAAGTTCTAGTTCAAGTGCTATGTCAAATCCTACATTAGCAAGCTTGAGGAGACAAAAAAGTAGAAGTATTAGAGACATTTATGAGCAAAATGAAGGTGAGAATAATACTGGTTTGATTTCTCTTTTTGCATTTTATTCATAAGTAGAAGATCCAATTCATTATGAAGATGCAATCAAACATGAAAAATGGGTAAATGCAATGGATCATGAAATTGATGCAATTGAAAAGAATCGAACATGGGAGTTAGTGAGCCTTCCAAAAGGAAAATATGTCATATTCTAGTAAAGTGGGTTTACAAAACTAAATTAAATGCAAATAATGATGTTCAAAAGCATAAAGCAAGACTAGTGGCAAAGGGATATTTGCAATAGCCCAGGCTTGATTACAATGAGACATTTGATCCAATAGCATGTTTGGACACTGTGACAACAATACTTGCAACAGCAGCTCAAAAAAAGTGGCCAGTTTATCAAATGGATGTGAAATCAACTTTTTTGAATGGTTACCTTGAAGAAGAAGTTTATGTGGAGTAGTCACCTAGGTATGATATTTTGGGTCAGAAAAACAAAGTCCACAAACTGAAAAAGGAACTCTATGGGCTCAAGCAAGCTCCAAGAGCTTGGTATAGTAGAATTGATTCTTATCTTTTACAAAATGGCTTCAATAGGTGCAGCAATGAACCTACATTATATACCAAGATGAATAAGAAATGTAAGAACATAATTGTTTCCTTGTATATGGATGATTTGATATTTCCAAATGATTTGACAATTAATTTGTTCAAAGGAGACATGAAAAAATAATGTGAAATGATAGATTTAAGCCTCATGAAGTATTTTTTTAGCATTGAGGTGAATCAAAATGATAATGTTATATTCATCTCCCAATCTAAGTATCAAATGACATTTTGGAAAGGTTTAATATGAAAAATTGTAAATCAGCTCCAACACCAATTGACATGATTGAAATTGACCAAGGATGACAAAGGAGACAATAGTGATCGAACTTTGTATAAAAGGCTTGTTGGTAGGCCCATGTATTTGACAGCCACAAGGCCATACATTATGTATGCAGTGAGTCTCATTTCAAGGTTCATGGAATCTCCAAAAGTTTCTCATTGGCAAGCAGGAAAAAGGATTCTTAGATATGTGAGTCGAACAACGAACTATGGAATTCAATACTCAACATCAAATTAGTTCAAGCTGATAAGGTTTATAGATAGTGATTGTGTAGGAAGCATTGATGATAAGAAAAGCACTTTCGGTTATATTTTTCATTTTGGAACATGTGTAGTTTCATGGGCTTCAAAGAAACAACCAATTGTTACTCTTTCATCAATTGAAGCAGAGTATGTAGCATCCACAATTTCATCATGTCAAGCAATTTGGATGAGATTAGTTTTGAAAGATCTAAGGCAAGAACAAGAAGAGGCAACAAAGATCTATTGTGACAACAAATCAGCTATAGGATTGTCAAAGAATCCAATTTTTCACAAGAGAAGCAAGAATATAGACACAAGATGTCACTTCATTAGAGAAATAATCAACAATGGAGAAATCTTTTTTGAATTTTACAGGTCTGAAGATCAATGTGTAGACATCTTCACCAAGACATTAGAGAAAGAAAGTTTTGTGTTTCAAAGAGATCGTCTGGGTATCAAAGAAGGTGGTAGTTGTGATTAAGGGGGAGTCTTGGAAATGTAATCTCAACCACCATAATAAATCATCTTCCCTGTTCATCCTCTAGCTTTGCTGACAGGGTGTCACTTCTAATTAAGCTATGATGAATTTTGCAAAGGGAAAAATCTTCCCTCTCTATTCTTTGTATTGTTTCATTAATATTTATGTAGAGGCAAGTGTTGAAGGTATGGCCCAAAATCCTCTATGTATGGCCCATCTTCTCCAATGTAGGGCTTAATGCCATACTTAGTCAACTCTAAAGGGAGATGCAGTTATGTCAATATGTGACACTATTGTTTTTATAGATGTGTGCAGGCATAGCAAAGGAGATATAATACTTTGTTTTTCTGAGTTCATGTATGGAAGAGTTGAAGCTCTATTTAAACAGAAAAAAGATATATTTTATGTCTTTTTATTCCATGTAAAGATCTACATGTAATATGTTGTGTTTAATATTATTCTAGGATAGATAGAACTCCATATATGTAGACTCTATTAATCACATGCTCTTTTTCCTATCTTCATGAATATGAAATTAAAAGAGTAGTAGCTCTGTGTTTCAGTTTCTACTCTACCTCTTAACCAACAATAGGGAAGAATTTAATAAAGCCCAGGCTCTCTTCTTGTTCCTATTCTTATCTTAGTAAATAGACTCTCTTCTTTTTCATATTTTGAACAAAGTAGCCATCTAAAACCTCCAAAATAACACTTACAAAAGATCTAAAATAATTAGTGCAATGACCTGCACCTTTTCTTCAAATACATATTTTAGAAACTTGGTCTCTTGCATGTTGAATTTCTCTCTACTAAGGTTCTTGACTTGATGTCAAATCACCACAGATCTTGAAAAAACTATATTATTTGACAAGAGGGAATGTTTCTTCTCATTTACTATGCCATTGATTTCAAAAGACTAACCATATCATTTTATACTATGGTGGACTATGAAGTGAAACTAAACTTTTATGGAGTAGAGCAAATTGAAGAGCTTAAACTAGTGCCAAGGGTATTCCCCATTTATACCTTAGGAATCATTATGGCCATAATTTTTGTATGACCTTCGTATACCTACATGATTTACCAGGCAAAGATGATGAACCAAAAAATTAGTTCCAACTTACACCATCTTCAACATCTTGGCCATGTCCATATAGCTACCTCTCTACCATAGAATTACCCTTCCTTTCTTCAGTGGTATAACAAACATAAGTAAATACATTACTATAATGAAACAAATCAAAGCATGAATTTTCATGTTTGTGATGGCCATGGCAGTTGCAACATTTGTATAAGTTAAGCATAAATAGAGCAAGGAAATCATCTCTAGACTTTGGCTTGCACCCTAATATAGTATAGGAGGCTTGACATGGACTATTTATACCATTAGTATGATAGAATTTTTAAATTCGCAAGTAACCATAGCAAGCACCTATATCCAACAGTATACTTAGTATTATGCTATGTCCAACATTCTTCCCCTCCCAATGTGTTCAATGTCTAATAGTCCCTTTCTCCATGAAATGAGAAAATAATACTTTGGCTAGGACAATGTTGAGTTCAAAGAGAGAGGAGATACTAGAAAATTTTCCCTCAAAGTTAATGATCCACTCCTAGGCAAAAGACTATTAATAAAGCATGTATTATACAAAAATAAAATGAATGCTTTTTGTCATTGATATAATCTGAGCTACAACACCTGCATTTCAAATTTTATAAATTGTACCCAAGATCTATCTTATATAGTTACAGGAGGCATTTCCTTCATGAAATTGTGGGGCCAGAGTGATAAGCTTCTTAGGTTACGAAATGAACATTGACATCATTGGTAAGGAGCACACCAAGTGTAAAACTTCTTCTAACAAATTTGTTAAGTGGTCTTGCAAGCATCTATCTATCATATATAGTTACCTACACCTTATTAGTGCGTTGTATTGGAGTGAAAAACAATAGCAATGTATACATTTAGAATGCCACTCAAAAAGGTCTTCTCAAATACCAACACTAGCAACTTGATAACATGTGGAGATATCTTACAAAGCTACATAGTTTTATGCGTGGTAGACAAAACAAGTTTGGATGAACACTTTGACTTCAAATTGAGGAAGTTTCAACATTTATGCGGTGTCGTGTAAAAGATAGTTTGTTTTCTTCTTCCCTTGCTTTTATGTATCTCTAAAATTAAATATAATATCAAAAAAATTAACGCAACATCATTTAGTTTAATGTCCACCTTTACCTTAAAGTGGGATTTGATGACATCTCCAAAATAGGGTTATGTTTGGCCCATATAAAGGCTAGATGCCGCCAAACTTTTAACTTGTTTTCATAGAGGCAAGGATAGTGAAAAGCTAAAAGAATACCATAACAAATTGTAGTTCCACCCAAATTTGAATTTAATTATTATTTATTAGGATTATTTTCATCAATTAATTTTGGAGAATGCAATTGTTAATCTTGACTATGATGATGAATTAGTGTACTTAATCAAATAATTTGATTTCTTTATTTACTTATCAATCTTGGTTATGATTTATTTTTCTTAATGAAAAGGTTTTTTCTATTTCAACTCAGTTTCAGTATGTTGGCTTCATTAACCTCAATTTATGAATTATATTTTTTCTTTGTCTACTTTATTTTGTTTTAATATGTAAAAAACATTTTTAGTCAGTTACTTCAATTATACTCATCCCACCATCAATATACCATATTGTTCATTGGGGTCTTTTTTTGGCAGCATGATTAATGTTATATGAGTGTTAATTATTTGATTCTTTCAATATGTTCTACAAAATCCTCATCTTGATCCTCTGTTACCCTCCCCAACTCATTGATGATTTTCTGAATACAAAGGTAGACAAACCATACGTTGATCATTGACATTTAGTCACCCAAATTGATGCTCTTCTTCCACAATACTACATTTGATGTAGTTGATACAAATTGTGCCTTAAATTTTTATCTATGTGTCCCATATTTTGTTACTAAATAACATGGCATATATTTATCTATGTTAGAAATATTGTCATTGATGTCAAAAGTGCATGGACAAGATTATGGATGATGTTGGCATTGATGTCAAAAGAGTGATAGGGACAAGTATGAAAAGATCTTCAGTTATTTGGGATTGTATCATCCAAGGTCTTAACGTTAGTATTATTATTATGACACATAGATTGTAACAAAATGCAATAGAAGATTTCGTTGAAGATATGAATTGGTATTTGAAGCTATGAAAGAACCTATTCCATTAGAAGGTGGTGAAGACTATGAAGGTTTAAGAATAGTATACAAAAGGAAGCTAGCCTCATCTATATGCATGGAAATTATTAAAGACAACACTATCCTTCACATGGATGAATTCAAAAGGAGAGGAATAAAATTTGTGAAGGATAGTTGTTGCATCGTCATCAAGTAGACTTGTGAAGGAAAGAATTGCATCATCTACCAACCAAGTCATGAAGGAAAGCACTTGTGTGATAATCATTAGATCATCTATAATCAGATCTTAGTGAAGACAATATCATCCATTGAAAAATTTGGAGGTTGCTTGCTATCAAAATAAGAGATTGGTATCCCTTACTGAGTTGGTGCTCAATTGTGGGGATTGGTGTCTATAGTGGGTTAGTGTCTGCAAATTCTACAATCAGGGATTGGTGTCTCCAGTGGGTTGGTGTTCACAAAATCTACAAGTGGGGATTGGTGTCTCCAATAGGTTGGTGCCTACAAAAGAAGATTTATAATAAACGCAATCTGTGGCCATGGTTCTCTCCCAAAAGGGTTTCCACATAAATCATGTGTTCTTCTTGCATTGCATAATTGTTAGATCTTGTATGGTTGTTATTGTTGCAGTTGTTAAGTTTGGAAAAAGTAAAAGAGTGCCTTATACTGATTCACCCCCCCTCTCAGTATAAGCATGTGCTCATCAATTGGTATCAGAGTGGGTTCCTTCGAATATAGTTTAACTACTAAAAGGAAGATCTTAAGAGCACATATGGAAAAAAGAAAAAGAAATAAGGTAAAAGGAAATAGCAAGTAGAGTGTTGATCAACAAGCACCAACAAAACCAAATGCAAGTGATGACAGAGAAGAAATCAAAAGTGATGAGGTGACAAATGGAACACACATGGAAATAGAAACAAGGAACAATGTTGTGACAGATGGAGATAGCTTTGTGAGTGAAAGAGAAGAATAAATGGAGTTAGAAGAATATAAATCATCTAAAAGAGAGGCAATGTTCAAAGCATCAAAAAAATGAAGAACAAAAAGCATGAATCAACCAATAGCTCCAATGATGAATCAGGTGCAAAGGAAGCCCATTTTGATAGAAAGATCAAGAAAGGATTTGACATGTACAAAGGTTTAAAGTATAAATGTTTTAAAGGTGGTAAAATAAGTCATTTTGGTTTTGAGTGTGTACAGGTCAAAAGTGAAGATGAAAGATTCAGAAGAAGAATATGACAAAGATGATGAAGAAGTGGATCTTGAGGAGGAACTCCATTATGCCTACAATAAGATTGAGAAGCTTAAGAAAATAAATTGAAAACTAAAATCACATCTTCAAGAAGATAGTGAGTCTAAGGCCAAAATGTTACAAAGCCTTGAAAAGTCAGAGAAGATGATCATCAATCTGAAAACTCAACTTGAAGAGGCAAAACAAATTGAGGAAGAGGTAAGAATTTCGATAAAGACAAAAGAAGAAGATTGTGAGAGGCATGAGTCTGAAATTGTTTCCTTGAGAAAGGAATTGAAGAAAATATGTACTTAATTAAATAAAGACTTGAAGAATGAGAAGAGTACAATAATGCTAGATGATATCATCAATGGCTAGAGGTCATCACACATTAAGACAGGTCTTGGTTATCAAGACCTATCTTATGGAATGATGGCCATCTCTATAACTTGCTATCATTCTTTATCATTCAATGTTTTCTAAAGATGAGGTGTACAAACAAGATTCAGTATCTTCTTGAAGCTGTGATTTTAGTTTTGAATTTATTTTCTTAAGCTTCTCAATCTCATTGTAGGCATAATGGAGTTCCTCCTCCAGATCCACTTCTTCATCATCTTTGTCATATTCTTCTTCTTAATCTTTCTCTTCTTTTCTTTTGTCTTCACTTTTGACATGCACACACTTAGAAGCAAAATGACTTATTTTACCACCTTTACAACATTTATACTTACCTTTGTACATGTCAGATCCTTTCTTGATCTTTCCATCAAAATGGGGTTTCTTTGCATCTGATTCATTGTTGGAGCTATTGGTTCATTCATGCTTTTTATTCTTCATCTTTTTTTATGCTTTGAACACTGCCTCTCTTTTAGATGATTTCTATTCTTCTAACTCCATCTATTCTTCTCTTTCACTCACAAATCTATCTCCATCTGTCACAACATTTTTCCTTGTTTCTATTTCCATGTCTGTTCCATTTGTCACCTTATCACTTTTGCTTGCTTCTTTGTCATCACTTGCATTTAGTTTTGTTAGTGCTTCTTGATCAACGCTCTACTTGGTATTTCCTTTTCTCTTATTTCTTTTTCTTTTTTCTATATGTGCTCTTAAGATCTTCCTTCAAGTAGTTAAACTATATTTGAAGGAACCCACTCTGATACCAACTGATGAACACATGCTTATACTGAGAGGGGGGGTGAATCAGTATAAGGCAATCTTTTACTTTTTCCACACTTAACAACCACAACAATAACAACCATACAAGATCTAACAACTATGTAATGTAGGAAGAACACATGATTTATGTGGAAAACCTTTCAGGAGAGAACCATGGCAAAATATTGCTTTTCTTATAAATCTTCTTTTGTATGAACCAACCCACTTCTCTTACAAATCTTCTTTTGTAGGCACCAACCTACTAGAGACACCAATCCCCACTTGTATATTTTGTGAGCACCAACCCAGAGAAGACACTGATCCCTGCTTGTAGAATTTGCAGGCACCAACCCACTATAGACACCAATCCCTACAACTGAACACCAACTCAGTAAGAGACACCAATCTCTTATTTTGATATGCAACAACCTCTAAATATATAGTTTTTTCTGATGATCTCTCGAGGGTGCATACACCATCCCTCCTTCAGTTAATTGGGGTAAAATCAGACTTTCTTTGAGATGACATCACTCCTGCTCGGTCATGACGCCACATGAAAGAGAGGCAAAATGTAGATATCTTGAAATGGTTAGGCCAACACCACCCTTTCTTCCACCTCACTAACACCACACTGACATCGTCTCTACACTAAATCAACCCTCTTTTATCTATTTATCCGAATTAATTAAATAAATTCTATTCTATTTAATTAATTACACCTTTCATCCATTTACCCTAATTAATTAAATAAATTCCACTTTATCTGATTAATTCCATATTTCATCACCCTTTAGCCCTAATTAATTAAACAAAGTGAGATCACCATCTTCCAACTAATCAAATCCTCTCGATAAATTTGAATTTTTAATTCCTCTCACTAGAGGACAAAATCCAAAAGTCAACTCTCTAATCAATCCACACCCTCCATTTTGAAAGATACTCTAGGGTTCAATCCAAACCCTGCATTCCTCATTCATTTCTCATTGGTCCATGCCACCTCCTTCTCCTATTTACAAAATCACAAGCCTCCATCCCAAGTCAACTTCCATCTATAAATACAAGTCCACCTCAAAGATTTACTTACACCATGCTTTTTTTACCTTAGCCTTATGTTGTTCATTTATCCACTTAGCTCCATTTCAACATTGTTATGTTGGTAAAATCTTGAGCAATCCACATATTATTCTATCCCTGCAAGGACATAGCTAAGTGAGTTGGGTGCATCACTCTCGTCCTATCAAGGAGTAGGCATGGTTGAGGGCATGAAGGTATAGCATTTCATTGTTTTCGTGTCCATTTATGGTCCTTCTCCATTTCCCTGTCTTCACAAGCCTATAAGATTTGGATGCCTACAGACCCAAACTTTACATTAATGAAGATTACTAGGCTTTTTGCATCTAGTGAAGTCTAGCATGTTCTTTAGTCAACATGGGCTCCTATATACATCTTGGCTCATTAGCAATTTCAAGTTAGTAGAGGTAAGTTTGGTTGACATTCAAATGTGCCAACGAGCCTAGAATTTTATTTTGAAGGAGGTTTGTAAGAGGGCTCACACCTAGTGGGGGCTCTAGTTTTGAGGTATGAATGAGTTGGTGTTAGACACATGGTGCTTTAGCTTGATTTTTGTTGTTCCTTTGAACCAATCTCCAATATTATAATACCAACAACATACTTCAACCCCTTGTTCTATACTTGTTTTATAGTACATTACTTTAAAATAGGACTAAAAAATTATATATATATTTTTAAATTTAATAATGACTTAAAACACTCAACTAAATAGGAATACCTATCGATGCGCTCATTACACATCATGTACGATTTTAAACATATCATACAATAAATAAATTGAAAAATTAAAATCTTTAAATATATAATTTAATATTATCAATTAATTTCCATACATACTATAACAACCAAAATGAATCCCCGCATTCAATTTTTATTACCTTTATACAAATTAATAAAAAAATCTTATGCACTAACACTAAAATTACATGAACTATTTGAGTAGAATAGTCTATCTTGTTAAAATGTTAGCCATTCTGTTCAGCAGAGGCGTATTAGAAACCACCGAGTTATTACATGAAAACTTATTAACCCTTTAACCACTCACTTGGGGTGTGAAATGGAAGACATGATAAAATAAGTCAAGGGGTAAATCTTTTGTGGATCAGCTGAAAGGACATTCTGATATCAAGGAAAAGAACCAACAACTCATTCTCGACCAAGTAAAGAAAGTACGTAGTGGGTCATTGCTTATTGCTGCGTAAACAATTCGACACGTCAGTGTGTTCATGAAGATTTGAAATTTACTCTTTACGATTAGAGTTAAATAGTTCAACTATGTGAGCACACTTAACATCCAGCTCATTCAAACTTTAAAAATTAATTATTTTATTTTTATTGAAGATAAATCTTCTATTTTTAAACGTCATTTATTTTAATAATCAATTACTTATTAATAATTTTATACCTTATTTTTTAATTATTTTTATTGTAATGCTTCTGCTTGGAAGGAATATTCAGTAAATCTCTGAATTCTCTCTCTCTATATATGTTTTGATCATGTATTGAACTGAGTTCAGTTTGACAATATAAGATTTTGGTTTAGAGGTTTTGATGGGCGGCTTACCATCCTTAAGAACCACGTATTTTATCAAGTAATCTTATTTTTTTTCCTTTTCTCTGATTTACACACAGAGTGATCGATTACTATGTGATATGGTTTCTTTATTTAGACCTTGATCGACTTGATTATTTAAACACATAGATCTTTTGATTCTAAGTCGATATACTTTCTTGTCATCTAATGATGTGTATAGCAAGGATTGGTCTCTTACCTTGTATGCAAACTCGCATTCTTTTGGAACCAATCTCTTTTATCCTTGATAAGCTAAATTACCTTGTTGATTTCAAACTTAGATTAAAAAGAATGATAATTGTGGTTTATCAAAGGATAGTTAAATGTTATAAAAGTTGTTCACGATGTTTCAAACACCAATTCAGTGGTACACTATATATATTTTTCCTTTTTATGTTTCAAAGTAGAGTTGGCTAAATCTGTCATTAGAACTTTGTTCCTAGTAATGATGCAATTGGATATCGGACTTCAAGTTTTAGCATTAGTTAAATGATGTATTAATTTGTTTCATAGTACTTTTGTTTCAAACATCATCTTAACAGTATTAGAAAGATATTTCCTTATTATTTTATTGTTTATTAAATGCAATGATGCGCTAAATTTGATGCTCGAATAATGTTCTTATGATTCTTACAATTTGATAAAGGCTTTGAGCATTATTATTGATTAAATGATTAACTTAGAAGTGAAAAATTTGAATAAAAGTCATCCTAGCTATTGTGTCTATTTAATGAATGACTTGGTAGAGATACTCTAGAATGAAGGACTTCTAGCTTTTATATCATCTTATTGCATAAAATATGTATTAGCACCTTCTTAATTTTGGTTGAGATTCTATTCTATGTTGTTTTGAATTCATTTATTCTTTCAAATCTGTAGAATACTCATATGCTCATCATAATGTTAACATTGGATAAAATGGTAACTAAGATATAATAGAGAATTATTTTCTCAACCTTGTTTGAATGGTTTAGTTAGGAAGATTATGTTTCCTTAATGTTTAGTGAATTAGGATTACTGGCTTATTGTTATCTTTTTAGTTGGTTTTTGGATGGGTGTCGAATATGGGGTTACAAAGAAGGGTAGGTTATGTTTTTCTAGCCTATCTACCATCATCAACTTAAAAAGATGCTTTGGCAAAAGATTGTATAATCAAATTTAGCATTTATACTTATTTGATTTATTTACTCTTTTCCATATAATAATATATGTTCATTTGCAATAGATTACTATTCGTTAAATGTTACAGATATCATGTTGCACCAGATTCCATTGTGCTTGCTAATTTGAATTGCTAGATCTCTTGTGAAGGGTCAGGCTTCTCCTATTTTGGAGTAAAGCCAAGGAAGGGTAAGCTTTATGGATGGGTGGTAAATATCCCTGATGATGCTCTCATTCTCCTTCCTTGCATTCACAGATGATGACATCTAGAGGATAGACAATTTGGTTATGTCAAAGTATTGTATTAATGCATTTATCACTATGATGATGTAAGGGACTTAGTCCTATGATTTATTAAGCTATGTTCTCTAGCTTATTGTAATATTCATGGTAGAATAGAGTTATGGAATTAAATTATATTTGAGTAAAACAATTAATTTTACTCTTTTATGTAATATTTTATTATATAGATTTGTGTGGGCTTTACGTATGGTATTAGAGCATTCTAGGTTCAATACTTGGGCCTAGAGTCTTCTACACTTAAGGTTGCATTATATGAATGTAAGCATGTTAGATGGCCTCATAGTACAAGTGCATCGAATATTTTAAGACCATAGCTTTGGGTAAAAATTTCTTAGATGCATTGAGATCTTGTTTGTTTTGTACCAAGTAGAGGAATAGCCATTTTTTGTTTGTTAATTAGAGCGCTCTAGGTTCAACTCTAGGGCCTCGCATTTTCCTTGCTTTAATTACATTTTTCCTTATCGTAATATTCTCTAGTGAGGGAGATGACCTAGAAAAATAAGGAAATTCTAATCATGTCAGAACAAGTAATGAACAATATGATAAATGGGATCAGATCTTGAACCTTCTTTTTGACACTTGAGTACAGAAGAAAGTCAAGAAGGTCCTGAAGAGTAAAATCATGAAGAAGAAGTTGTAAAAGATTAGATAATTCAAAATAGAGAAATATTCTAATATGAGAGATCTCTCTGATAATGCACAAGTAGTGTGGGCTGAATTCAGGAAGGAAAATCAGAAAAGGGTAAAGATATTATCAAATCAACCTTCAAAAATTTTTGAGAAGAGAAAGAAGGATAATTATTTGAAAATAGAAATTTTAAGAGACCAAACCTCCTAGGTAAAAAGGACCTAGAGATGGATATTATCAGTTGATGTGGTAAGCTTGATCACAATTTTTGGCCACAAGAAATGGAATAATATTCATGCTATGATAAACAATATGTAGGCTGATTTTGAAGCAACACTTATTAAGTTTTTTACTTTAGGGTGCATGCATGGTTCAGTTAGAACCCATGTGAATCCTATTTAGGATGTAAAATTTTTGTTTCTTTAAGAGTCTTTTATTGACGACCTAGAATTAGGAGTTGGTTGGGTTGAGTTATCTTCTTTCATCTTGTAGGCAAGGCAAAGATTCTTGATATTTGAGAATGATATAATATTATGAAGTCATGTATGCTTTGATTGCTTTGTCTTGGAACTATATTCATATTTTGTGTACCTTATATGAGAAATGTTTTTGTGTGATTAAGTTGTAAATGAGATTAGTAAATAGCTCTTTTTCCTTGACCTATCTATAAAGGTTTGATGGAACCTTGTTTGTGCTAATGAAATATATTCAAAAGGGTTATATAAATTTTTCCTACATATGTTATAACAACTTGTGCAAGTGTTGTTTGTCTTAAGGTTTGTCTTGAGGTTTGTCAGGGGGTGGGTTGGAAGCAAACTAGATCTTGGATGTCTAGTAGGGGTATATTAGGAAATAGGTAGGGTAGATATGGGTTGGTTAGTAGGTTGGGTGTAGTGTTGGGGAAGTTTCTTAGGCCTACTTTTTAGAAGTGGATGGGGAAATATCCTACACTTTTTCTTTTACTTTATCTTGGAGGGGTATTAGAGGTGAGATAGAAGTCAATGAGGAAGGTGAAGTAGTAATAGGTGGATATATGGTCGGGAAGATAGGGGCATAGCTAGTGGAGTAGGTGAAGTAATAGAAAGAGGTTGTGGGGTTGGGGTAGCAATGTGTTTAGAGGCATACAATAGGTAAAGGTGAAAGAGGGAATTGGTATGAGGTTGAGGTGGACCAGAAGGGGTTGACAAAAAATAATCTAAGGAGAATTGTCTTAAGGTAACAACTAGTTGGTATGGGCTCTAAGAAATGGTGAAGACATTACCATTATGGGGAATTTTAGAGTCAACAAAGGAGGGACCTGGATGATGTTGGAGTCAATCATATGCTATATAAGATGTCATAGGCTCATACCCCTCTCTGGTGTCATGTCTTGGAGTCTAATTGGTGGTAATTGGATGAGTTTATTAGAGAGAATTTATCAAAGAATAGTGTGGAGGGGATCAACAAGCTTTGGTAAACATGTATGGAAAATGTGGTAGCATAGACAAGGAAGTGAGCTATTTGAAAATATGCCTCAAAGAAATGTGGTCTCATGGTGATGTCCTTGTCTATGCATCTACTTGTCATGGCATTCCATGAGACCACATTTCTTTGATGCATTTTTTCAAATAACTATATTGTAATTGAAAATTTGTCATCTATCAACATCTAGTTATTAGTTATGCAATTTCTAGTAATGCTTTGAGTTTGAAAGATGTGCAATGAAATGTAACCAATGATATGAATATAAAATATAAAAATCTAGTAGGTATAATTCATTAATTAAACTGTTTATTTTATTACCTCTGTGAAGCTTTCAAGTCCAGTATCACTAGCAGGTGTTGCCATGAAATCTCCAATATTAACCTATTCAACATCCAAAATTAGATATTAGAATACCATTCATATAATGATTCTATTCACATGTGATATTTATAATTGTTTACTAGTTACATACCCCGATAGTAGATGTCATAGTGTAATATGCAGGTGGAGAACCACTGAAAACTGCATCAATGTTGTGACCCTAAAATTTCATTAAAATCATCAAACTAAATTAGTTAATTTTACATTTCAAAAATAAAATTTAATAAATTAAATTGAATGAACTTGCAAACATTTACCTAAGTATCAAGGGCGAAAGTCTCACTCAGGAGGGTATCTATCATCACCATCTACTCAACTGCAAATGTAGCCTATGCACTTATATCTTGGCTATCCATGGGGTCATAACCATATGCTAACCCACGAGCCAGATAAGTATAGAGTGGAACCCTACTCCTCGAACTCTCCACTGGTCCACACTATGCTGCAGGACTGGCCTGCTCTATGATGCTCTAGGTCAAGGCACTAATGGACTGAAGTGTCTTGACCTTAGCACTCTCCTTCACAATGGAAGGGATAGACACATGCTCATGGGTTGGTCTAGAGATTGCTCATCTCACTGGCCATTGTGGGTCAACACGTGCCCTTGGTCTATACTGTACTAACCCCCAACCTCTACCCTGGATGTCCCGCATATCAAAATAGGTTGGCACTTTGTTTTTTACAAACTTGCAGTAGGGTTTCCTCAAAAAGTATTACAGGACCTCATTATTATTGCATGGAGGATGGTCAAAAACCATCCACCACCTCTGTCCAAAATTGTCCCTTATTGCTTGGTTGTTGCACCAATGGATGGGGAACCTCTTGCATGTAAGGGGTAGTGGTTTATTTGTTCACGGGTCTATAAAAATGGAACACATGTCCAATTTTATAATTTGTTCATTTTTTACTTGTTCATACAACTTGTTTGCATATTACTCTCTAGATTCTCTCATATTTTCTGTCTAACTAGGTATTTGCTTGCTAATTGAATCTACATTTGATAACATAGATTCAGGAGATTGAGCAAGCGTGGATCTATGCGAGGTTGAAGTTGTAGGATCTTTCAACCTTGCAATTATGTCTTTAATTTATTTTTTATTATTTTCAATTTGCCCAATTAGATTTTCCTGTGTTCCAGGGGCATGTTGAGGAATCAATGGAGGTGTTTATTGTTGGGTTGTTCTTCAGTAGATATTTCATGTTCAGGTGATTCAGTATTTTGTGAATTTTTAGGAGGAGGAGGTGCATTATCAATTCCTGTCAATTAAGGAAATTTACATCAAAAATTAACTTAAACCTACCTATTTAGAAATAAATTCACAAAAAAAATAAATACAACTCCCTCCTTTGGTCTCTCTGACATCATGGTGGCATTTTGGCGATGAATTGGCGAGAATTTGGTGTCGAAACTAGTCTCCAATAATGTGAGCGTGCTCCTTAGGGTTTGCAGACCATGGGTGCAAGAAAATGAAATGAAGAAATGAGCCTCAACATAGGTTTTATTAATACTAAAACAAAATGTGCTCGCGTTATAACGTGCTCACGTTATGTCTTACAAGTTGTTTTAAAAAAATTGGCCAGTTTTTGGCCCCCCAACTTTTTGCACCTGGCCAAGTCCATAAACATGAATTATCAAGGTTTTTCTAGTATTTTAATAACTTTTTATTAAAATTATTTTTTGTAAAACAAATTGTACAAAAACATACTTCAGACAATTCTTTCCAATTTCAATTTTTTTTTTCAGAAAATGATAAGTTTAAGTCATCTTATGTGTGACGTACATGACGATTTTCTAAAACACCAAAAATGGCCAATAAAAAATTAACTAAAAAAGTATTCAATAAAAAATTACAAAAAAATATGGAAAACATGCTTTAGTGAGTTACAAATTTTTTCCCAAAAAGATGTAGAAAAATATGATTATTTAGGACAAAATATGGATGACATACATGTGCATGGTATAGTAAAAAAAGTGAATTTTAAATAGTGGTTTTTAGAAATGCCTATTAAAAATTAATTTGTGTCATCTGGGTATTAAAAAAAATTATATATTTGGAAACTAGACTCCAAGTACTACATTTCATATTTACTAACTTTTTTCAATATTCCACGTTTACGTGCTTCAAATTTTTAGATCAAATGTGACAAATTCTGAAAATCAGGGAAAACACTTCCACTTTTTGGCCAAAAAGTGGACTCAACTTCTTGCACACACCCTCAAACCAATCTCCAATATGATAATACCAACAACATACTTCAACCCCTTGTTTTGTACTTGTTTTATAGCACATTACATTCAAATAGAAATAAAAAATTTATGTTTTTTTTCAATATTTTGTGATTACTTAGAATACTTAATTAAATAAGACTAGCTATCAGCATGCCCATTACATATTATGTACGATTTTAGAAATAGTATATAATAACTAAATTGAAAATTAAAATCATAAAATATATAATTTAATATACAAATTAATCAAAAATCTTATGCACTCTCAGTAAAATTACATGAACCATTTGAGCATAATACTATCTTGTTAATTTAAACATGCACTTGGGGTTTGAAATGGGAAGACATAACAAAATAAGTCAAGGGGTAAATCTTTTTTGGATCATTAAAAGGGTGTTCTTATAGCAAGGAAAAGAACCGATGACTCATTTTCAACCAAGTGATTAAAGTGAGTAGTGAGTACATTGTTGCATTTTTCTTCCTCCTCAAATAAACAATTGCACATGTTTTGTCTTTTTCTGTATTGCTTTAGGTTTATGTTTTAAGTGGGAAGTAATGAATCCAGTACATGACACCATTCATTAGTCCATGTCTTCATGAAGATAATAATTTTACACTTGATGATAGAATTAAATGGCTTAATTATTAAGCATACCTAATATACAGTTCATTTACACTTTAAAAAATAATTATTTTATTTTTATTGAAGGTAAATTTTTTATTCTTAAATATTATTTATTTAATAATCAAACACTCAATAACAATTTTACACTTCATCAATAGCTAAAAAATATATATTTATCTTACTTTTATTAATCAAAATTAACTTTTTTTCTTTTGCTACGTAAATATAAAGGTTTGTATTAATCTGGAGAAAGTATGAACACACAGGTGCCTATAAGCCGTTTACTTGCCATAGCCAAATAACAAAAGACACCTAAATCCATCCTTGAGACCATAGATTTAACAATGCTTTACAAAATCAGCTACTAGGCTTTCTGATCTGATATGGAAGACCATGCTATTCAAAATTAGCCTCTAGGCTTACTGGTATAATATTAACTATATCATTAATAAAACTACTGAGGCTGAGGATTTATCTACATAGGATATCAAAAGAGGCCGAGCTCCACAGCCATGGCATGAAGCCTATCAACCCATACCTCTTCCCCAGGTTCCACATTCTCTTGCAGCATATTCTGGAGGAAGCTGTAGACATGGATGACACGATCCTAATACTCCACCAACGCCAAGCCTTTCAGATCAAGGATGAAGGGTAGAACCTTTGTCACCTTGAGAGGGTCCTTGTTTGAGACAATGTCTTTTGGGTAGGGAATGCCCACCACTAGAATGACCGCCTCCAAAATGGGATCGAGGCCCCAAAGGAATTCCACTTTGAACACTTTCACCATGAGAGATTTCGCCGCCATTGTAGACACTCTGATATCCAGAATTGAGGCAAGGAAATAGGAAGAAATGTGGGAGTCGACCCTGTAGAACTCATCTGCTGCTAAGAAACCTGTCCCCAAGATTATTTTGACTGCCGAGAGGAGCAAGCCCTCATGCCTTCGCAGAATGTGTTTTAACCTCAAATCTGTGACCACTCCCTTGAATGCCATCTGGCTAACTGAACTCTCCAGCTGTAGAGGAGTCAAAGCCCCCAGATTTATCAGCCCATGCACCGAGATCTTCACAATGAAGCCTGAGCCCTTCTCCATGCTGACTGCTACTGCCACCATCTACAGTAGCAGAAAATCACTTGAAACTGTGAAAATGGAATGAACTCCGGATAGGTCTTTCTGACTGTGCATAAGAGATGTCACATTCAATTAACCAGAGCTTATAATCAATGCAAAGAGAGGTTTGCTAGAGTAATACATGCAACGTCTCAAGTCGAATGCCGTAAGGGAGGAGCTCCAACTCCAGATCATAAAAGCCACAGTAATTATTATTCGAATACAAAGAGGAAGCCATAATAACTTTGTATGGCAACGACCCATCCAAGTGTTCTTGGATTGGGTGCCCACCCATCCACCCTAAATCAAAATTAACTTTTACTATTGAAATAGATGATATTTAAAAACAACCCTACTATGTACTGGATATAGAGCATCTCAACTTAATGCCATCTATAAAGAGAAATGGCTACGAACCAGTTTTTGCTCAGCATTCTCCTTGTTTTAGTTGGGTATTTTTTACTATGTTTCCTAAGAAGAAAGTTTGTGAACAAGCCCTACAACAACCCTCCTATCTATCCCATTGTCGGCTCTACCTTTAATTTCTTTAGAAATCATCACAGGTTTCTGCAATGGTTCACAGAAACACTCCACAAGATGCCAACCAATACTTGCAAGCTCAAATGACCTAGTGGAATCAGAGATATCTTGATTGCAAATTTTGCAAACGTAGAGAAAATTTTGAAAAAAAAATTGAAAATTACCTAAAGGGAGAACACTTTACAACTATTCTCCACAATTTCCTAGGCTGAGGGATTTCCAATGTCGATGATGAGTTGTGGAGGACGTAAAGAAAGGTTTTTAGCTATGAATTCAACACCAAGTCACTCAAAAATGTCGTGGTGGAGATGGTGCAGTGGGAGATTCAGAACTGCCTCTTGCGAGTACTCTCAAACGCATCCAAAATAGGTAAGTCCTTAGATTTACAAGACATTTTGTAGAGGTTTGTATTTGATAATATTTGTAGGGTTGCATTTGGGGTGGACCCCACCTGTGTTCTTCCCTCCATGCCCACTTCACTGTTTGGAAAGGCCTTTGACAATGCTACTACAATTAGTGGTGGTAGGTTCTTCTATGTTGTTCCTTTTATGTGGAAAGTCAAGCACATGCTTATCATTGGTTCTAAAAAGTGCTTGTGTGAAGCGATTAAAGTAGTGGATAAATTTTCTATGGATGTGGCGAGTTGTAGAAGGAAGGAGATTTCAACGAATAAGGGACTTCTAGATAAAGAGGATCTGCTTTCTAGGTTCATAGCAACTCTTTTAAATGATACAGATCAATTAGAGAGAGAAGGTCATTCAGAAAGTGATAATCAATCCAATGGAACAATGGATATGTTTCTGAAGGAGATGGTGGTGAGCTTTATGTTGGCAAGCAGAGATACCACATACGTTGCTCTCGCATGCTTTTTCTGGGTGCTCTATTCTCACTAGAGGCTGGAGGAAGCCATTCACATTGAAATCTTACACATCTTGGCCAAGAGACCACAAACTCCACCAGTTGATGAAGAAGGGATTGGTTTCAGCTTTGAAGAATTGAAGGATATGCTTGATATCTGCATGCTGCTCTCTGCGAATCAATGCGGCTCTACCCTCCTGTGCCTATTGATGCTAAACTTGCTTCCAACAATGATGTTTTACTAGATGGGACTTGTGTGGTGAAGGCATGTCATTTGAATTACATTAACTATTCAATGGACAAGATGGAAAATATTTGGGATAGTGATTGTTTGCAGTTTAATCCTGAGAGATGGTTAAAAGAAGGGGATTTTATGGGAGAAAATCTGTATAAGTTTCCACTATTCCAAGTGGGACCTCGGATATGCCTAGGTAAAGAGATGGCATTCATTAAGATGAAACCAATTGTAGCTTCTGTTATTCATGGTTTCAGTTTTAAGGTAGAAGACGGGATCACGTGCCCTGATTATGTGGTGTCACTGACCATGCACATGAAAGGAGGCCTACCCATTACAGGAAGATGTTGCTGAGGCCTATTATCGTTCACACACTCGTCACAACCCTAGTTGATATCAACCATCCACATAGCACAAGACAACTTTAAATCACAAACATTCATTCAAATTAGCCTTTTCTATAAATCAAACCTCTCACAAGCCATTTGCAATGCATTGGTTTTCAAGTAGCTTCATGTTGTCAAATTTTCTATGCAATCTAGTCCAAGTACCATTATGTTAGTAGAATAGTGAGCAACCAACATTCCTCCCATCAACAATCATTCTAAATCTTGCATGCCTATGCGAGGTTGAAAAGAGCAATGGAGATAAATCAAATCTAGCTTGGAGATTGGTTTGCTTTACTTTCTTGTTTTGATTTTCATGCTAGTTTGTACTCTATTGTGCTAGTTAGAGTTTGATATCTTGCTGTTTTAGTTTCAGACCTAATTTTTACCCTAACGACAACTATTGTTCTCCTTGTCTTGATAATGGATTATTAAGTGTAATCCAAGATATTGATACAAAAATACTTACATAGTTTAATCCAAAAGTACTATCTATCATCGTTATGGACTGTGGAAAACTCATGCCTACTATTAAATAAAAAATTAAAAAAATACTTCAATAATATAATTGAGTGATGTTATATTCTATTTAAAATTTTCACATATGAAGAAATTATAGACAAAAAGCTACATGTACTTTATATTTTACCATCTCATTTTACACTAGTTTTTGTGCTCACCAAGTAAATAGTTCATCTAACAAACATTAATCATTGTTATCATCTCCATCATGAACTAACTTGTCCAATTACAAATAAGTGCATATGCTACCTTCATCATTTGCGTTACTGTCATATGATACATTATGACATATTTTTACCCTCCTATCTACACTCTAATACTTAACAAATGTTACAATATCATCCTTCCTAGTTTCCACCAAAGATTCACTAGCCACAACATTTCCTTGCACATCCTCAACACACAACACATTGTAAGCCTGAACCCTTAGAGTTAAGCAACCTCATCACATATTTAGCTTGTGTTCCTTGTAGGCGGTAAATTATTTCATAAGCCTACTACATACTAGTAAAATTTATTTCATTTAGCATGGGGCCTAAGACAACAGCATAGGCCGCATAAAATATGTTAATGCATGTAGATGTGTTAGACCTATAATCAGTTGGGATTTTTAGAGAGTGCCACAAGAAACTTATGGTTGAAGTCCATACTAGATTCATCATTTTTCCTTTTGATATCTACCAATTCTTGGACAAGAGTAGTAGGGTCCACCTTACTTGTATATTCCTCATCAAATAGAACCATGAGGTCATTCCAAGAAGTAAAGTGATGTTTTGGAAATCCCTCAAGCCATCTCCTTTCCATCCCATATAAAGATCTAGCAAAGAATCTCATCCACAGGTTATCATCTTCAAAATAAAAAAAAATCCTTGAATCCTAAATATTCATCAACATGCATGTTCCTTTCATGAATATCATACCCATCAAATCTAGGCATCTATTTGAAGAACTTGGATGTCATGGTTTTCATTGCATAGTCAACCTAAGAGAGGTCTAGTTGTTTGTAAGTGGTGTCAAGAGGAATGATGGGAGACTGAACAACTTATCTTTTTGCAGTAGTGGGGTAACCATTAGACAACAACGTATACTCAAGTAGCCTAATATAATTTTTAATTTTAGATTCTTCCCTAATAAACTCATTGATATTATTCATAGATTCTTGCAAGTTTTGGTAATAAATTAGAGGTGGAGTATGCCTAGTAGAGGAAGAATAACATGTATCACTATAATAATTTGAGTCATACTTATTAGCATAATACCTAGGTCCTGAATCATAAGAATGTAGATATGAAGTAGAGGCCCTAGAGTTACTTTCAAACCTAAATGTCATGATTACAAATTCATGAAATATTGAAAGAAGACTATTCCTCTTACAAGCCAAACCTTGTTCTTTGCATAAAAAACTCTTGCTTCACGAGAAGAAGAGGAAAAACACTTGATATACCTCAAACACTTGCTGCTAAAATTTTGAGATGTATTATTGAAGCACCAATAGTAAATTGATAGCAACAATAAATCTAAATCTTGATAGTAAAGTCCCCACCTCGTTTAAAAAAGGAAATCATTGGAGCAAAAGAACCACCAAGGAAAGATTTTTTTTTCAGTTGTCTCACCAGTAGATTCATCAACTTCATGTAACCCAGGATAGGACAAACTCTAAATTTTCCCTAGAAACATTACCATCCTATTGGTGTAGGTTGATGGGGAGCCAACGCTAGACATAGAAAAAGGACACATCAATACACCTTCTTTTATTTGTAGAGGAATGAAATACATAACTAGAACTAAACTATCCCCAACAATGATGCCATTCTCTTGGTTCCTAAAATCACTACTCAAATTGCTAGATGGATCAATTCACTTTAAGGCTAGGCACTTGTTATCTTGAATGAGAATTAATCATCTTATCAACAAAATGTGAGTGATTATAGGCCAATTTTTGAGAGTAGGCATACTCTCCTTCACTTTGAGATCAACTAGACTCAGGATGGATTTTCTAGAGGCATCCTTAATAGTACATCTAACTATTTAAGATGATTTATTACTAAACACCAATTTAGTTATACACAATGTATACTGGACCCCTATATTTGTCACCAAGTTAGAAACTAACTAGCACAACCTTGCACATATGATAAGTACAACCTTGCACATGCACCTATAGATGACTACAATATTATAATTCCCATAGGTACAAGGTGTAGGCATGCATGACATGATTCCCTAGCAATCTAACTATTTGAGGTTAGTATATCCCCTAGTTGGCAATACTAAATCATGAAAGAATGTTTAAAACCTAACCTTCTCCTAATCTAAAGAGGACATATAGGATAATAAAGTGAGGGGTGTTTGATCTCTCACCAATTTGAACTAGTGCATACTCCATTGGGTAATAAATTGATGGATTGCAAGGAAGAAGGAGACACACCAACAAAACATCAATAAAAGTAGATGTGCATTTACATACAAATTAAATATTACATTACATGCAATGTACATACTTAATAAACCATCTCAGATACAATAACCCATATGAAATTAATGAAAACCATTACAAAAGTTTTACAATGAATTAAAATGTTGTCACACATTTAGCTAACCTAGGTTACATTCATACTAGCAAATGTGATAAGAGAAAATCCATAACTACAATTATGTGTTCCTCTAAATCATTACAAAATTCCATGGAGACATACTATTACAAGATATGTGCATTGAAAATCCTTCCTATGATTTATAGAATGCATTCCCACCCTTTATAGACTAGACTAGCATTGCTTGATGCCCTAGATCATTCTTGAAGCAATTGCAATCTAGCAATTTGGTTGAACAACTAATTGTTTGGATGACAAATAAACTTGTCTTTATAGCATTTAAAATTTATTAGCCTAGGTTACTTGCAAGAATTCTATGCACTATTATAGGTTGATGAAATGAATGCAATAAACATTTGAAATGTTTCCCACTTAGGATAAATCGTATGGAGCTTCCATGGATGAAATTGGTAGGTGAAAATCCAACCACCGCATTCATGGCAGCCATAACTTCTTTCATCCTCCTTCATTGAATCTACATCTAGAATTCATCCCTTAGAATGAACATTATTTCTTGTATAGGGGAAAATGCCTTTGAGATGTTGCAACGATCAAATCCAATCTTTAATGGTGATATGTGAGGTTGTTGGAGTATCTTGGAGGATTTCATAGAAGTTGAGAAATTTTATGGAAATTTGATATGGGATGGGATGTGAGAAATCAACATTAGAGTGGAAGGAATAATGTCCTAAGAGAAGGGAAACTTTTACGTATGGAAGGAAGTGAAGTATTTTTTAAATAAGACAAATGTGGGAACTCATCATAGAACTAGAGGAAAGGATGGAAGAGAAGAAGATAAAACTCATGGAAATAAAGGTAGGAATGGGATAAGGGAAGTGAAGCAAAACACTATAAGGAAATTCACAAGTAATCAAGATTTTGAAAAGGAATAAGATGAATGATTTCATGATGTGGAACAAGAGGTTGGAAGTAGATAGACCCAAAGGGAGAAGTCTAGGAACAAGGATATTTTCCACAAAAGGTATCGAGAAAGAATGTGAGAAAGAAATGGAGAACAAGATGTAGGAATTAAATCTAAACATGTCTAATCTAGGAAGACCTTGAAGTTTCAAAAGATAGAAGAAATGAGGAAAAGTGAAGGGGACATAGAAATAAAGGATTTGTAGAAATACATGTTGTCAATCAGGATTGTGCCACTAGCCAAGTTAAACTTGACTATCCTATTGAAACATGGAAACCCTCCCAGATTGTGGGTGATCTATGTTGAGAGGGAATCTCTAGAGTGAGCTGGTTCTCCTTATGATTTTTTCTAATCTAACAACTTGCGGAGGAAAAGGGACAAAGGGATAACTTTAAAAAAAATCCTAACAATAAGGTGATACACCGAACGTAAAACTCCTAAGGATCTTACTCAAAAATAGTTTCCTAAACATTAATTCGCACAACCATATCAGTGATATACAATTCATCAGTACTTTGCATTAAGGTTCAAATAGAACACAAACATGCAACTTGAACTATATGGCAATTTGCATCATTCTAGCAATTTCGAGACATAACAAGGACATGTAATCTGTCACAATGCAACATCAAATTAAAATTGTAGTCATGAGACAAATAAGGAAGGAGAAATCTCCTATTCTATATAACTGAAGGAGTAATGAGTACAAAGATTGAATACAACACTCTTAGTGTGAGAGGAAGACTCTAATATCTTGCCCTCTAATCTCTACTCTCTACTGTAAAACTACAACACCAACTACTAAAAAGAAAGTATAACTCTGTCATATATCCTGTAAAAGATCTCTCCTCCAAAGAAAGATGGAAAAAGCTCCTAATAATAGACCTCCAAGTCCATTTTTGAGCTCCTTAGAAAATACAAAATAAAAGCTTTGAAGATGTATCCAATCCATGAAAGCAAAGTGCCAAAAGACCCCGTGATGTGATGCCACAAAAAAGCTACTTTTATCTGCCCATGAAATCTTAGTTTTTGTCTTTATCTGCCTCGAACTAAAACAAATCAAGGAAGAATATTTCAATTTGGTTTATTATCTTTAACTGCCTAAAATAGTGTGATTTTAAAGCAATTTATAAATTATTGCTTTAAAACAACTTTACAACTCTAGCAGTTTTATCATATCCCCTATTCGATTTGATTTTACAAAAAACAATAATACAAGGCTTACATTTTTCTAATTTTGCCAAGTATATTGCGATTACAATATTTGATTTTTCCATAAAAATCATAAAAATAATATCAAGGCATTATATGGTAAAAAATAAGAGCCTGATGTCTTATATCCACATGACCTGTCTCATAAAAGGTTTGCATATTATATCATGAGCATAAGATCCATCTATATCTCCAAGGGGCTAAGGCACATATCCTAATCTCAAGGTGACTTAAGAAGATTTAAGCCGTTACATATTTTGAGGGAGCCATGGGCTCGACCTCTCACTAAGTCATGAGACTTAGGCATTACATTGTGAACACATAACACCACAAAGGTATTAACTTGTCCCACAAAAAAGAAATGGATGTGATAAAATGCCATTCAAGATAGGGCTTCATTGAAACCCTAATGACAAAACAAACTTTCCCTATTCTTTTGGTCTCATTTTGACTTTTACATTTCATGAATTGGGCTCTGCTTTCAACAATGAAACCATAGGGTTTCAAGCATGAAAACTTGGACTTTTCTGGTGCTCCTGAGCGTGACCTCCATGAATTTCTTATAGGAAAGAAAGGTAAAACTATTGGGTTCATATTTTCTTTCCATTGCTTAACTTCCCTTTTAATTTTTGAGGTTTAAAAGGTGTCAATGGTTGTGCACTATGTGTTGTCTCTAATGGTTTCAATGTTTACATTTGTTTGCATTTGTGAGAGGGAAAAATGAAGCAAAAAAAAAAAATCTACTCTGCATCCTTATACACTTCCTCCAAACAAGGTAACTCTCATATCTGACACTATATGTTTTATTTCTCATAGCATTCTGTGTATTTGGAATTGGAATGCACATCCATACTTCTTCGTTTCACTATAGTTGTGTTATTCAATGAAAGTGAAATGGGTTTCTTGAATCTTTGAGGGAAAAAATGCATCGTTAGAAACGACTAGTATTATTACATTTATATTCACTCTTTGTCATTTCATGGCTTGACCCTTCAACATGAATGAAACTTGTAAAATAACTTTCTGTATATATCTTTTGTAGAGGCCATGGTTGTGTATTATTTAACTCCATGCATCTTCTTTGTTATTTGAAACCCTAGGGTTATCTTGTCATGAAAGAAACATATGCTCCATTTTTTCTAACCACGGCTGTAGCTATGCATTCAAGTTAAATGCATACCAATCTCCTCTATGTGGTCGTGGCAGGCTTGGCTGCAACTCTTTTCTGAGCATTACATATTGAAAGTCTTACCTTTTTTCTCTCTGTATATATTTGTGTCTTCTCCTGAAAACCCTAAGTGGGGTTTGAGCAAAAACCTACTTTACCATCTCTTTCTTCTCTATATGTAATGCTTTTTAGAGGATGGGACTGTGTTATCATTTCTGAGCACTTGCTTGCATTTGTGAATGAAGAATGGCCTCTATGTGTAGCTTTATGTGGAAAATACATTTCTTTTCTGTACCTACCCCTTCAAGAGGTCATGACTAGAAAAAGCACCTCTGCATCTACTTTGTCATCTCATTCTTCTGTAGATACTTATCTCTTTTTGATCCTCTATGTTCCAACAACTGTGTAATGCATTTGGGATCTCCATTTTGATATCAGACATACTATAATTCCTCTATTTTACTCATGAACTGCTGATAACACATTAATGCTCCTGAAGCATCAAATGATATTGAGATCATCTTCTTTCTGTCATTCTTTGACTGCATATGATTTCAGCATACTTTATATGGTTTTCATGCAGCAAGACACACATACTTCAACAATTATATCTGATTGCATTATGAATAACAATGGATTTCTCTTACTGTATACTGGCAAATGAGATACATGCCAATTTGACTATTCTTTTGCTTTATGACAAGATGTTTGAATTTGATCTACAATATATATTCTTTACTAGTTGTTCCATTTATGCATTTCCTTCTGTATTGTAGATAGTCATGGATACTTGATCACTCGTGTCACTATAGATGATTTGATCACTAAGATGATCCTATAGCATACATTTGGTGTCTCAAATAAAAGCATAACAACACTATGATGATGACATTCCTAATCAACATTTATTCTATAGCAACACCATGTTGATGAACATGACATATCAGTTGCTTCATGCTCTTGGCTGCTCTATTTGTCTCTTTTATTTCATTTGGTCTGAGCCAACATGCTTATGTATTATAGATTAGCGGTATGATATCAAATACTTTTAATTGAGCTTATTGTAATCATGAAATCATGTGTTGGTCTTTGATAGATATTTGTCATTGTATTTAGCCTCAAACATGCAGTCATACTCATCCTTTTTCTGAGACAAGCCTAATAATGTGAAAGAAAACTATGATAGCTTGTATCTGTGTTTACTTTTGATATCCATACATTGGATATTTTCAATCAAATATGTCCCATTGCATTGAATTTTGGTTATTAATTCAATATATCATATCAAATGCAAATGCATGTACATACCAAATAAATCATTCTACCTCTTTCACTACCTGTAACTACATCTTGGTGTATTGTTTATTGCACTCATATGATATTTGGCCATGCATATATATGATATTATTTTTGATGAATTGAAATAGTAATGATAGATGCATAAATCATATGCACTGTTATATCCTTGCAATAATGCCATCATGGCTATCCATTAAATTATATAGTTTGCAAAATTTATGATGAATATAGGCAAACATGACACACTTCCTGTCACTTCTGAAATAGGAACAACAAAAACTCCTTTATAATGGCAGAAGACTTGGCTGAGAGTTAAGCTCTATCTACACACAATTTTCTTGATTATCATGCTTGATCTCATGCAGTGGATGTCATCTTTATGAGTTTAGATCACTTTAATACTTGCATCTCATCAGAACTGGAACTACAAATATTAGATTAACATTGTACTCCTTTAGTTCAATTGGTTTGATTAAACAATATGATGTATATGCAATTCTTCCCTTTTGAGAATCAAGGGTAGCACGCTGGGCTCAACCCTTGTGGGAGCCTATTTGATACCACGTGCTGATATGTCTTCAATCAGCTACATGACTTATCCTATACTTGCACATGAAACAAACATATTAGAATAAAATAATGAAGTTCCATGGTTGTTTATTTCTTAGTCCCTCTTGCATGTAGATGATGTTCATTGATCAGTGCATTATAATCAAAGTGTTATACCTGTTCTGATAGGACAAAGAGATCTCATAACCAAAGCTATAACATGACCTTTTCTAACTTTTGCAGGTTCTCATCAGAGATTAGGAGCAGGACAGAAGACTACTTCAGAGATTGAAGACCTTCAAGGCAATGATGGCTATGACCTCTTTCTTATCCTTAGATGCATATCATTTTCTTTATACTTGCATTTGTTCAGCTATACCCATAGCTTGTGTGGGACATTTGATATGTCATTATTTATTTCAATGCAATGCTTATCCTTTTATGTATTTCAATTGTAAATGAATAATCATTGTAGTGAATAAAGTACTTATCTCTTGCCTATGAATGTTCTGTAATGCAATGAATGATCTGAAATCTTTTCTTTTCTTGAACAACACAACTCAACTGCAATATATCTAAAACACAATAACTATGCAAATAAATTATAACAGGGGAATGTTAATCTTCACCCTAAAAATGAATTTGTTACACCAGCTCTACCAATTTTTGAGTTGTGGTTAAAAAATGGTAACATTTCTAGTGACTTTTGCTATATACTTGCCTGGTAAGCATCAGATCAGTTTCCTTAAATATCCATTGGGTATTGAGTCATACTGTGCTCTTCTTAAACTCAGAAAACACTACAATTTAACTCTCCAACAGTTCAAATAGCAACAAAAAACTAAAAACAAACTAAACTCAAAGCAAACTACCATGCCCTGATGGCCAGAAAACCTGTGCAACAACACTTAGGGAAACCAAAAAAAACTAAAAGCAAATGTGCATAAGTACTTATTAACTGTAACACTACTCTACTATTATACAAAGGTAATACCTATCCTCAGAGGTAATTCTTGAGGTGGATCCCATTGACTGGGATAGACAGCACCTCTCAACTTAACTTGGACAGCTGAAATGCATTATTTTCTTTGCACTTTGTGATAACATAAGGTGCATCCCAAATTCTTCTCAGTTCATTCCATTTGAACACCAAATCACCAACAATGAAGCTCCTCAGTCTTGCCGTCTTGTGAAAAGCATTCTTCATTTGAGCTTGATGTATATCAAGCTTCCTCAAGGCCTCTTTCCTGGTCTCTTCTAGTTCCATGCTCTGAGCTAGCCTAACTACTAAAGGCTATTCCTCTAGAAGCTCATGTTCTTTGATGAAGGTCAAAGTTGGTAATTCAACTAAAACAGGCAATCTAGCCTCCTTACCATAAGTAAGTGCATATGGAGAACAACCAGTAGCTCTCTTGGGTGTAATTTTGTTAGCCCAAAGAGCCAACATCAACTTCTTGTGCCATGTTCTCTGGCTATCTTCAACAATCTTCTTGATGATTCTTATCAGATTTTTGTTGGTAGATTCGACCTGCCCATTACCCTATGGGTAATAGTTAGAAGAATAATTCAAAAAGATGTTATTTTTTACAGGCCAATATGAAATTCTCAATCCAATAAAAGATAAACCATTTTCAGACATAATTGAATTTGGTGTACCAAATATTGATACCAGATCCTGATAAAAACTTAGAACAACAGATTCATTTGCTTCTTTTAAAGCAATAGCCTCATTCCACTTGGTGAAATAGTATGTGGCAGTCAAGATCCACTTGTGGCCCGCACTTGAAGGTAGGTTTATTGGTCCTATGAAATCCATACCCCATTTTGCAAATGGTTGCTCAACTTTAATAGGATACAGAGCTAAGGTAGCAAGCCTTTTCTTACCTACAAATAATGAGCATTTCTCACATCTTCTCACCCAAGAAAAACCATCTTTAAACAAGTCAGGCTAGTAATAACCAGCCTGCATAATCTTTAAGGCAATTGTTCTAGCTACAAAGTGGCCTCCTGAAGGTCCATTATGAAACTCATCTAACAGTTTATCAACTTGATCAAGTCAAATACATCTCAGAAATACACCATTGAAATCTCTCCTATACAAAATACCATTAATGATAGCATAAGGAATAGCTTGTAACCTGAAATTCCTTCTTCCTGCCCTATCCAAACCTTTAGGGCATTAACCAGTCTGTGGATAGTACATCATCTGGTGCACCCAACTATTTGTAGGAGTTGGTATAATGGTTGGTACACTATTATTCAGTACTGTTTCTATGTCTTCTTCATGTTGTTGATTGTGTTCTTCACTTTCAGTAAGTTTCTCGCATAACTCCTTGCCCCTAATCAGCTTAGTTACTTTGATATCAACATCAAACTCCATAACCTTGGTTATCCAACCAATCCTCTTATCATTTATATCTCTGTTAAGTAAGAAACTCTTGACAGTACGGTGAGAAACCATTAAATGAATTATGTTATTAGATAGTATGTGTCTGAATTTCTTGAGGCTCCTAACAACAACAAAAACATGCTTCTCAACAAAAGAGTACTTTACCTTTTAGTCATGTAGTACCTGGATGAAAAATGCCAGTGGTTGCTCCAAACCTTCGTCATTTTGTTGGTAAAACATTTCTGAGATGGTGTTAGTACCTCCAAAAGTATATAAAATAAAATCCCTCTCAAAATTAGGATTAATGAGGGTAGGGACAATAGCAAGAGCTTCTTTGATCTTCTTGAAGCTTCCTTTTCCTTCCTTAGTCTAGCTAAATGTCACATTCTTCTTTAACATGGTAGTGAGGGGTTGTAACAAAGCTACAATGTTTGGAATAAATCTCCTCACGAAATTAATTTTGCCAAGAAAACTCTACAAGGCTTTCCTATGTGTGGGCAACAATAAACCTAAAATAGCTAGTACTCTCTCAGGGTCAATAGAAATACCTTGTTTTGAAACAATATGGCTAAGAAGTTTACCTTCATGAACTGTGTTAGGTCTCAAAAATGCAAGTTACTAATCCTAAGAGGATGCCAGGCTCTATATTTGGATTTGCAACGTTTTTGAACTAACTTGACGAAATCAACCTTCAAGGTTTGATGATTTCCTACACTTTAGGTCCTGCTACACCTAGGTGGGTGAACCTTGAAATATTAAAGCAGTCTGAGTGTGGATGAATGGACTAACTAGGTCTATCTACAATGGCATAGGATGTAGGATAGATGACAAAGCTGACTAATTAATTCTATGTGTAATGTTTAATAAGTGATTGGCAGAAATTGTATAAGCAATATCAAAACAGGTTTTAATTAATGAGTTGAATGAGACCAGTGCCTTGTTGGGTAACAGAGTCAATTTGAAGGACTAAGAACAGTAGTTTCTAAATGGTAATAATTCTAGATATTTGGCACAGTTCTGGTTTATAGCTTGTATAAACGTGCAAGTAAATGACTGACAGACTCTTCTTGATAATCCAACCAAATAAAATCAGATATCTTATAATTCACCAAAAGGTATTTTAATCCTTACTTGAAGGAACCAAATGAAATGAAAAGACAAGATTAACAGATAATATTTTACTGGAGACAGTGTGTCAATCCTAATTATATGGCTCTACTTAGTAATCCCAACTTACTACTTCCAGGCTACTGTGAATCAATCAGAAGGGTTTAATTCCTTAGGATGGACACCAACCGAATTAATCACACAGATACAGCGAATGCGTATTGACAGATTAAATATATACTTGATATCTCAATCTGAATAACAGGGAAATGCAGAAATGGAGACAGCCACACGATTGGATAATTTCAACAAATAACTGATACCAAAGTAGAAATACTGAATCAGAGAACTTCAAATTTCTTCCTCAAAATAAAATATGCAACATGGTCATTTTGGAATATTATGTATATGTATATATGAATACTTCTACTGCTGATGATTTTTCAGCATAGATTGTTTGAACTTATATAGATATTTTCATGAAGAGATACAACTCTTCAATAAGTCTCTTGGGATTTTAACAAACAATAATTACATAATCTTAATTAGGCTCTGTTTAGCCATAAATAGACTTTTGTTAGATGATCCAAGTACTCCTGCGCACGGTGAGAATCAGTAAGCTCGACTGCACTCCTGGTGATTATATCGAGGGTGACCATTTCCTCCAGTTGCTTGCAAACTTCTGTAGATACAGAGGCTTTATCTTTTAGAGCTCATGTGGCTTTGTGTAATATAACTTGACAATCAACAGTCCACTCTTCTTTGCTCTTTACCTCTCCATTATCTTTGAATATCCTGGGCACCCCTGCGTCTGATGCATCAGTCCCTTCTTTAGCATCAGCTTTGAGTTTATCATAATAATTCTGGTGCCTTTTGAGCAATGCTCTTGCATCAGAGATATCTGTGCTATCAGTGGTACCTCTATTTTGCAACTCGATCACCTTTTCTTGTATCCTCTGATCAAGCTTCTCATGTTCTTTGACTGCTTTATGATTTTCTGAGTAGTTATCCCAAAATTGGTTTAACCACCATACCATGTTTGCATACCTGCTCTGCAGTATTGTAACAAATGCATCTATTTGAATTTGTTTGGCTTGATCATGGGATATCTCTTGACTACTTTGTGAGCTCTCACCTTGAGTTATTCTCTTCGTAGATTGCCCAAAGGTGCTCTTAACAGCGTCCTTCAAGTAGTCATTCTCCTTTGTTAATCTTTCACAATTCAGCTTATAAGCATCCCTTTCCTTGATTAACATCTGAGCTTGTGCTTTATTCAATTTTGCAACATTGATACCAATGTCTGCAGTAATTATGGGGTCAGTCTCACCTGCTCTAAAAGTCATAACATGGCCAAAAGTTTTTTCAGTGTCTATGATGGCCGTCTTCTTATGGGGAGGATACAATGCCCATATCATTAAAGAATTTTCATCATTATTGTATCTTGTTCCCATATAGACTTCATTAACTCCTTCTGGAGTAAGCTTATACTTATCATCAGCATTATTCAAAAAACTATAAAAAACCAGAGCAGAATTTAAATCCAAGCCGGGAAAAATCATAACCCCTGCATCTTTAAGCAGCTGTCTGCCTCTGCTTGGTGTCATGTCCTGCATTTCCTTGTCCACTGTCTCCTTTAACATCTCTAATAACTGTTTTTCATTGTCAGCAGAAACATTATCTACTGACTCTCTAATTTCCTTTCCCTTGTATTTATACAGGAAAGATTTAAATTCCTTTGAATGAATGAATGTATCATCTGACACAAAAGAATCATAAGCCTTTTGGCGTGGATCTTCATCAGCAGACCCCTCCTCATCATGTATCACAACTGGAGGCTGATATTGTTGCATTTTTCTTTTAGACATTTCTATTGTCTTATCTTGTGGCTGTTCAGTCAATTCTTCCTCTTCAGAGGATACCACTTCAACTTCTGCCAACTGCTTTTTCTTTTCATTCAAATCTCTGTTATATTTCTCCACCACCAAGTCGACTTCAGCCTCTTCCAAATTTCTAATGACATCATCATGTGGATAATGTATGTGCATGTATCCACTGAGATTTTGTTTTCTTCTTGCATAGTCAATGAAACCCTCAGGGTCAAACCCTTTCCTCACCTCAGCAGTCACCATGTTATAATGCATTAGTTTATCCAAAATGAGATTGTATCCTTCTTTTGAAACCACAGTAAAATCTCCAAAACACAAAGTACTAGGCATGAATGATTGTTTATCATGCGAACTTAGATGCATGACATTGGAACAATGCATTTGCCTAATTATTTCCAAATATGCAATTCTGTCAGGGATAGTTTTAGGCAATATAAATGGAGCATCCTCAAAACCATACACTCTGATCATAGTAGCATCCTCAAAACAATACCAGTCTCCCCAATTATGAGTGACAGTAGGGGGTCCACCAAAATCTTTTGGTCTGAGGAACCTTTTTATTTCATCTGAAATTGAATATTCACAGGGGTGGTTGAAATACCTATATAGCACTTTAACACAATGCTCTTCAAATTGAGCATAGCTGGAGTTAGCATACCTGCTATCCCAGATTCTGGTCCACATTTGTACAGGTATCTTCTCCCCTTTCTTACCCGCAGCAACAACTTGAAGCTCATTTGGCCACAATCCTACTTCCTGGCCGTAGTATAAGACCATATGCATGAGCATAGAGTAATGCTCAAAAGAGCATGCTGGAGCATTATTTTTTATTGCAGATAGACCAGAGTCTATCCTAGTAGCAACATAGGAGGCATAATCAAATTGTCTAGCATTGTGACATTGAATATCAGAGGTTATGACCATTAGAGGAATAGCCATGAACTCAGGGACCTCTGAGCCAAGGACTTGGCCTACAGAATAGTAAGTATATTGAATGTATGGCTCAAAAATGGATACATGAAAGGGAGGGCCATCATTCTCAGTCAAGGGTATCACTTCTCCTTCAATCCTGGGTCTGTGTATGGGTAACCTCCATCCATTGTAGGTTGTATCCATTCTCCAGTATTCTTTATCCAAATCTTCATAAACAACAGGGACAGTGCACAAATCATCCAAATCATACACCTCACAAATAGCATTTTTTGATAGGTGTACAATTGGTTCTCCTTGAGGGTTGCAGATAGCTTTCAGGCCTGAATTGTAATGCCTGGCCAACAGTTGCAGGAGTTCTACATTCAAGAATACATTAGGTACAACCAGTTTGCCTAAATTCATGTGCCATGGGTTTGACACAGGGGCATTTCTAAATCTTCTGTTGTAGTGGAATCTGAAGAGTTCATATCCCGTAATTGGGGTCCAAATATCTCCCAGGCGCTTATGTTTGTCTTCCAATTTTTCTACTTCTGCCCTGAGTTGGGCAGACCTCCTGGCCTTGGGAGCTGACCCAGGCAACTGATCAATCAAGTCCTGATTTAGTTTCCTGTCTTTCACTTTTTCTTCAGGGGTTTGATCAGTTTTTTGCTTCTTTGGTTTACTAGTTTCCCCTTGTGATTTTCTTCCTTTTCCTTTCCCCGAAGTTTCCATTTTTGAAAAATTTGGCAGGAAATTCAAATACAGGTAATATAGTGGTTTGTGTATGTGTACCTGTCGCTCGATGGCTGGAATTGGAAGTCTTTGCTTTTGCCCTGAGAATTCTTCTGTATTCTGCTCTCGGACGGTTTTTTTGCAATTATAATGATCGTATGAACTTTGTAGCCGTTTTGTATTAATTATCTGATCAATTCAATGTTCATCGCTGTGAAGTGTCACATCGCCATAACTCTTCCTATCGGCGTGCTTTTTTAAATGTCTGGGCGACCTCAACCCTTTTTTATGGCGCGGACAGTCAATCGGCGTGACCCCTCGATTGTATCCCCGACGCCATGTAGTATCACATTTCAAGTGGGTGCGACCATCGGCGTGGTTTCCTTCATCGCCAAGGGTTTTAGATCTCTCCGCGATATGGCAAGTCCCACCGATATGCTTTGCTTATCGGGAAGATTGAGACCATCGGGATACCAATATTATGTTTCCCCGATCTTTATTGTCTTACCGATAATCTCTTCATGTATGAACTTTTATCTTTATCGGAACCACATTCTCTATCGGGATAGCTTTCTCAAGATATCCCGATCCAAATCATCTCCCCGATGCCCTTTATCACATCCTTCATCGGGCAAAGTTTATTAAAGTGTCACCGATATCTTTTGATCGCCGTGACTTATGAATCGGCAAGACTTGCTTCTTTTGTTCCGATATGTCAAGCTATCCCGATGAAGATGCATCGCTGTGAGTCTTGCCGATAACTTTCTTATCGCCGGGACTCTTGATCGTCGGAGACTTACCTGTTTTCTATTCCGATGGTTCATTTCTCACCGATGACTATTGCTTTGTTACCCCCGCATGCTGTTCGGTGAAACTCTTGCCGAAAGTGCTTCATCGGTATGATATATACCGTCGGGGAAACTTCTAAAAGATCATCCGATAGGTATTTGTCATACCGATCGGGATGACCACTTGCCTTTCTTGCCGATGTAAAGTCATCGGTGTTGCTTACTCCATCGGTGAGCTCCATAATTCTTCTTCCGATCTCTATTTTCACGCCGATGGTTGTTTTCAAACAATTCCTTGTGTATCGGTGTAAGCCACACGACCTCATGCCGATGGACTGATTTTGATGATTTTTGACACTGTTCATCCCTAGACATTTTATGAGATACAAAAATTTTATATTGTGGTCCTTTTGGGATATTCCTTAGGGTTTATTCAAATATGATGGAGTAAGGGAATAGTAAAATTTTGAAAATTTTACTGTGCTAACAGTGGCTCTGTCTGGGATGTATACTCCCTGTGAGTATACAAGGATCCAGATCTCCTGGGGAAGTAGACCACATCTTTTATTATTTTGGGGTGAGGTTTTATGGAACTGGAAAAAGGAAAGGAACAAATGATGGGGAGCGGGAATGATTCCTAGACTACTGTGCATGGAATAAAATATTTTTGAGAATTATTTGAATGTTGTCCATGCACTGGCAACACTCAATTCTCTTTGTACATGTTTATGAAAAGAACTGCTTCAAGTATTGCCCATGTACTGGCAATTCCTGCTCCTCTCCTGACATATTCTGTACATAGTAAGAATCATCACCTCCCTTGCCAGTGATAACAAAAGGACCCAACCACAGGGCTTCAAATTTTCCATGTTTTCCCTTGTCTTGACATCTTGCATTCCACATTAGTACCAGATCATTTATTTCAAACTTTCTTTCTTTGGCCTTTTTGTCAAAGAGATATTTTACCTGTGATTGTAATTTAATATTCTGTTTCTGAGCCATTCTTCTTGTTTCATCAAGCTCTGCCAATTGTTCCAACCTTTCCTCCATTGGTTCAGGGATATTCAAGTCTTCCTGGAGAATGAATTTGTATACTGGTATAAGATTTTCTAATGGTAATCTTGCTTGGGTTCCATATACCAATTCATAAGGGGATCTCCCAATTGCCCTTTTTATAGTAATCCTGTCAGCCCATACTGCCATTCTTAATTTTGAATCCCAAGCCTTTTTATTTCTATCCAACATTCTTTTCATGATTTTCAACAGACTCTTATTACTTGATTCAGCTTGTCCATTGGCCTGTGGATGGTAAGGAGCAGCATAAGAAACAGTGATACCATGTGTGCTGCAAAAACCTTTGAATTCATCAGATCTAAAGCACATCCCATTATCAGTAATCAGTCTTACAGGAGTACCAAATCTGCATATAATGTTATCCATTAGAAAATTTATCACAACTTTACTAGTAGCCTGTCTGGTTGGGATTGCTTCCACCCATTTTGTAAAGTAATCAGTAGCTACTAAAATCCATCGGTGCCCCCCACTTGATTTCTCTGAAATTTCACCTATAAAATCAATACCCCACTGATAAAATGGAGCCTCAACTTGCATAGGTTTTAAAGGTAGTGCTCCATGATACTTTAACTTCCCTGAGAACTTTTGGCATGCTTCACATTTTCTAGTGTACTGGTATGAATCGTTAAAGACTTTAGGCCAATAGTACCCTGCCCTCAAAATTTTGTGGGCTGTAGTTTTTGCTGAGAAATGTCCTCCGCACATGCCTTCATGCAATTCCTTCATAATATGTTTTGATTGATATTCATCCAAACATAATAGTAGAACCCCATCTCTATTTTTCCAATAGAGATCTCCACCAATGAGTACATATTTTGAAGCTTGTAGTTTGAGTGTCCTTCTTTTGTTATCATCATATCCTTCAGGACTCTTCATATGTGTTAGATAATATACTATATCAGTATACCATGGAGTACGTTCAATACTGGTACTTGCATCAATATTACATATATGGGAAGCTTCTAGATTATTTTCAGTCATCAATTTGGCAAGACCCTGTCCTCTTACTAATTTAGTGATTTGGATTTCAATGTTGAATTCCTGAATCCTATTGATCCACCTACATCTCCTACCCGTGACCTCAGTTTGAATCAGTACATCCTTGACTGCAGCATTAGGAACATATGCTATGATTTTAGCCCCTACCAAATATGGTCTAAAGTTTTTTACTGCTTTTACCAATGCATATGCCTGTTTTTCAATAATGTCATACTTCAACTCTGCATTCTGAAGGGACTTGCTAAAGAAAGAGATTGGCTATTCATATCCATCATTGTTTTTCTGCAACAACACTGCTGCCACTGTATGATAGGAAGCAAATGAAAAAAGTTGGAAAGGTTTGCCGAAGTCAGGGGATATTAAGACTGGAGCTTGTTTGATGGCCTCCTTAATGTTACCAAATGCTTTCATTGCTTCTGTTGTCCATTTCATATCTGAGTTCTTCTTCAGCATTCTTGATATAGGACAAACAATCTCTGCGAAATTTGGTATAAATCTTCTGACAAAATTTATCTGACCAAAAAATGATTGTATAGCTTTTACATTTTTTGGAATAGGGACCTGATCAATTGCTTCCACCCTTTCAGGATCTATTTTAACTCCTTCCTTCGAGACTATATGGCCAAGCAATTTTCCTTCTGTTACTGCAAATTGGCATTTTTTAGGGTTCAATGATATTCCATATTCTAGGGCTTTGACAAATATCTGTTCTAGATGTGTGCAATGATCTTCAGCCCTTTTTGAATATGCTGTTAAATTGTCTTGATAGACTATCATAATCTTATTGATCAATTCAGTAAAAGCTATATCCATCGCTCTTTGAAATGTTGCCCCAGCATTAGTTAATCCAAATGGCATTCTCAAGTATACATATGTTCCCCACGGAGTGGTGAATGCGGTCTTGAATTGTTCAGACTCCTTAACCTTTACCTGATTGTAGCCGGAGAAACCATCCATCATGGATAGTAATTCACATCCAGTAACTTTCTGTAATATCGCCTCCATATTGGGAAGAGGATAATTATCTTTGAGAGAAGATTTATTCAGGTTTCTGAAATCCACACACAGTCTAATGTCACCATTCTTTTTCCTGACAGGTACTAAGTTTGAGACCCAGGAAGAATGTCTAATAGGCTTGATTATAGCTCCATCCCTTAACTTTGTAAGTTCCTCCAGCATTTTCGGAGCCAATGTAGGATTAATCGGCCTTTGTTTCTGTCTAAATGGTTTTGCATCTGGTTTGAGTGGTATCTCATGTTGAAATAGATCCTCTCTATATGCCTTTAAGTCATCATATGACCAAGCAAACACATGCCTATACTTCCTAAGTAGATTGATAATTCTACTTCTGATTTTCTGGTCAAGATTCCTCCCAATATATACATTTTTTGGGGTTGTCTGAGTCCCCAAGTTCACTTCCTCAAGATTCTCAGGTATCACTGGTGTTTCTTTCTTCTTGTATCTATCATGCCCATCAAATGTTTTTTCTAATGCAATAAGCCCTTTGGGTATCTTATTCGTCTTCAGTTGAACCACTTCTTGGCCAAATAGGGTTTCTTTCCCATCGTGTTCCTCCACGAATGCACTGAAATCAATTTCTTGATTTTCATAATAATCAGCACAATGTAAGAAATTGATTATATCAGCATCGCTGTCAAACACCTGCCAGTTCTGTATATTATCAGGGATGGTAGGTCTAGTTTTAAATTCTACTTCTGTGATCCCTCCTAATGTTAGATCATCTCTCTTTAATGCAATGTTTGCTAAAAAATCTGCCATGATGTTTTTAGACCTATCAACCCAGCTGATTGAAAAAGCATCAAATAATTCAACACTATCCCAAACTGCATTTCTGTACTGTCTTAATCTTTTATTCTTAGATAAATATTTTTCTCTTACTTGGGAGATGACCAATTCAGAATCACCATAGACAGCCAACTTTTTTATTTTGTATTTGGTGGCTATGTCTAAGCCAATGAGTAGGGCTTCATACTCAGCTACGTTATTGGTGCATTCAAATGTCAGTAAGAAAGAGTATTTGAATGTTTTACCTCCTGGTGAGATAAAAACTACTCCGGCCCCATTTCCTATCTTGCTGCATGCACCATCGAAATACATTTTCCACAAATCATTTTCTCTTTTCATAGATTCAGTGTGTATTGGGTCAGTGTTATGCAATTCTGGGGTAGTTTCTCCAACTTTGAAAACCCCTAAATCTGTGTCACAAAAGAAATTCACCTGATGCCGGTCCATTCTTTCTATAATATTGTCATACCTTGGTTCTCTGCACAACTTGATTTCCTTGTCACCTACTGGTATGGTGGCATACGATAGATCTAATTGAACATTGCCTCCTGCCATTGCAGCCCACTGCCTTGATAACAGCATTCCATAATACGGTGGGATATCAACCACAGTGATGTCAATGTTATATGTTGCCTCAGGATATGAAGCAAGTTTTATTTCTACATCTTTCATAATACCAACTACTGGAATAGATCTGTTATCCATTGCATAACATTGGCCATACGTAGTATCAACCCACATCCCTAATTCTTTCATCACTGCTATAGGCATGATATTCATAGCAGCACCTGAATCAATCATACAATTCCTGACTATTCTGTTCTTGATTACTAGTGTAGTATAGAACGGATCTACCTGTGAGGGATTTTTTGTAAGTGTGTCACCAAGGTATACCTCAGGCATCTTAAAATTTTCTTGATGCACATTATTTGTTGTTTTTTCAAACCCTTTATGTTTTGGATTAGGTGTATCAGAAATCATCTTGACGACTGTACTCCTATATTTATCTATTTTCATCATCTCTAAGAGTGGGACTGATATCTTCACCTGAGACACTGCCTGTGCAATGTCAAAAGAAGGGGTTATGATATGGTCATTCTTTTCTATTTTTGTATTCTCTTTTTCTATATTTTCTTTCATTTTATTTTTATCCCCTTTTTCTGGTTCTTTAGGTGATGATTTTGTATTATTCCCTTTGTTATTCTGGTCTTTTATGAATACACTCCCAGGAGTTCCTTGCCCAGTATTTGTTGTTCTATTCCTTAAGTTATAAGTGTTTCGAGCTTGAGCCACTGCAGCTATTGTGAGAGCTTCTTTTTCATCCTCAGTAGGTTTTCTCCATTGACCATATGGTTTATTGTCATAAATGTCTTCCTGGTCTGAGAATACTTGTTGTTCTCCCATGTTAACATGATATTTTTGGTTCCCTACATCATACTCATACCCTTCTTCCTCTGAAGAAGAATAATCTTCTGTTACCACACATGGTGTATCCTGCATCATATTAATGGTGTGATTATCTCTATTATAGTTATATAGCATTTCCTCTTGCTGTATTGATTTAGCTACCTCACAGTATTCAGGTGAATGTGGCAAGTTACATACAGAACACCAAGGTTTATTTTCTGCCATATGTGCCATGTTTCTCTTCAATGGATCAGGAGTATCCTTTCCATATGGCTGCTTTCTGTTGTTGTCAATAGGTCTTCCATCCTTCCAATTTGTATTGTAAGGCATATCATGTAACCTAGGTCTATCCTGCCTATGCTGACCCTCTGGTTTAGTCTGTTGAGCATTTGGATTCTGAAGATTTCTATGATTTTCCCTTTTACTGACCATTCCTGCAGCTTTTCTATTATTTTCAATAGTTATGGCTATTTTCTGTGCTTCAGCCAACGTTGCAGGACACCGGTTTTTGAGTTCATATCCTGTTTTGGGGTCAAATGCCTTCATATAGATACTCAGTGCAGCCTGGTCAGATAACTTGGCTCCATGTGGTACCTTATTATGTAACTTGGAAAACTTCAGGTTGAAATCAAATACTGATTCATTTTGATACTTCTGTATACTTATTAGTTCATGTAAGGCAAACTCAGGAGCGTATTGGTTACCATACTGATCCTTAAACTGGTTATGGAAATCAGTCATTGAATTGATTGATGCATTGGGCAAGCTATTAAACCAATCTCTGGCATCTTCAGTGAGGGACATCATAAATAACCTCATTCTAATGTCTTCCCAGTCCATACCTATATCCTGTACAAAAGCATTAAAACTTCTGATATGATCTTCTGCAGATACTGCATTGTTTCCAGTAAACTTGGGAACCATGTTTCTCCAAGTACTATCCATAGGATATGGATATAACTGATATCCAGTTAAATCAAATTGACTGCATATATTAGCAAGGTTTTGGGGAGGAAAATTGAGATGTGGTGGATTGGGATAGTAATTATATCCACCTGGTGGCTGATGATATGCATATTGTTGATGTTGGTTCATATGGGGATTTATGTGTTGATTTTGTGGCCTATAATATTGTTGACCAGGGGGTGGGTAATTATTTGCCATATGTAGGGATGCATTACTTATGGGAGGTGGTCTGGGGATTTGGGGAATAGTGTTCTGATGACTTCCAGAAGCATGTGAGTTTTGAGCACTATTTGTATTTTGTTGTGTATTCCTTGAAATATTCCCTCTATGTGGGGGTACATATTTAGGGGGAGCTATTTTGGCTTTATTCCTCCTCTGTTGAATTTCTTGCTGCAATAACTCCTTCTCCTCTTGTATTTTGTACCTTTCGAGTTCCTTCCTAAGCATGAGTATTTCCTGTTTCTCATCACTCATGTCTTGATTATTTATTTCCTGATATTCTGGATTGTCATTCATTCCCTGATTTGACAATTCATATCCTATCTCTTCTCCCTGGTTAAACGAGACCTTGAAATCATGTTCATCTTGGTTCCTATCAATATCCCTCATGACCTTTGCATCATGATCCCGTTGTTCTTGAAGAGTGGGTCTGTACCTTGCCAAAATATCGTCAGTTGCTCCACTGAGGTTCTCGTTTGAATCATGCAGAGGTGTGAATTTATTGTGAATTGCAATATTTTGTTCTGAATCATTCTCCTGGATGTCTAGATTATTATCTTGGTGGGAATATTTTGGATTTATATTTCTTTTGGAGATGTTTCTAAGTGGTGGAGATGACTGCAAGTTTCTGCCTTCCATCTTGGATCTCCTACCATCCATTTGAAATTTTTGTTATGATTGTAACTAGAGTCGCCACCTATTGAATAGGAAAAGTTTATATTTTTATCTGTAAGGTTCTTTGTCACCAGCAGAGTTACCAAAAAGAAATTTTAAATGACTCTATGAAAGAAAGGATTAAATTCTAAGGTCTTTTTACTAATTCCCCAGTAGAGTCACCAATTTGTTAGGTCTCAAAAATGCAAGTTACTAATCCTAAGAGGATGCCAGGCTCTATATTTGGATTTGCAACGTTTTTGAACTAACTTGACGAAATCAACCTTCAAGGTTTGATGATTTCCTACACTTTAGGTCCTGCTACACCTAGGTGGGTGAACCTTGAAATATTAAAGCAGTCTGAGTGTGGATGAATGGACTAACTAGGTCTATCTACAATGGCATAGGATGTAGGATAGATGACAAAGCTGACTAATTAATTCTATGTGTAATGTTTAATAAGTGATTGGCAGAAATTGTATAAGCAATATCAAAACAGGTTTTAATTAATGAGTTGAATGAGACCAGTGCCTTGTTGGGTAACAGAGTCAATTTGAAGGACTAAGAACAGTAGTTTCTAAATGGTAATAATTCTAGATATTTGGCACAGTTCTGGTTTATAGCTTGTATAAACGTGCAAGTAAATGACTGACAGACTCTTCTTGATAATCCAACCAAATAAAATCAGATATCTTATAATTCACCAAAAGGTATTTTAATCCTTACTTGAAGGAACCAAATGAAATGAAAAGACAAGATTAACAGATAATATTTTACTGGAGACAGTGTGTCAATCCTAATTATATGGCTCTACTTAGTAATCCCAACTTACTACTTCCAGGCTACTGTGAATGAATCAGAAGGGTTTAATTCCTTAGGATGGACACCAACTGAATTAATCACACAGATACAACGAATGTGTATTGACAGATTAAATATATACTTGATATCTCAATCTAAATAACAGGGAAATGCAGAAATGGAGACAGCCACACGATTGGATAATTTCAACAAATAACTGATACCAAAGTAGAAATACTGAATCAGAGAACTTCAAATTTCTTCCTCAAAATAAAATATGCAACATGGTCATTTTGGAATATTATGTATATGTATATATGAATACTTCTACTGCTGATGATTTTTCAGCATAGATTGTTTGAACTTATATAGATATTTTCATGAAGAGATACAACTCTTCAATAAGTCTCTTGGGATTTTAACAAACAATAATTACATAATCTTAATTAGGCTCTGTTTAGCCATAAATAGACTTTTGTTAGATGATCCAAGTACTCCTGCGCACGGTGAGAATCAGTAAGCTCGACTGCACTCCTGGTGATTATATCAAGGGTGACCATTTCCTCCAGTTGCTTGCAAACTTCTGTAGATACAGAGGCTTTATCTTTTAGAGCTCCTGTGGCTTTGTGCAATATAACTTGACAATCAACAGTCCACTCTTCTTTGCTCTTTACCTCTCCATTATCTTTGAATATCCTGGGCACCCCTGCGTCTGATGCATCAGTCCCTTCCTTAGCATCAGCTTTGAGTTTATCATAATAATTCTGGTGCCTTTTGAGCAATGCTCTTGCATCAGAGATATCTGTGCTATCAGTGGTACCTCTGTTTTGCAACTCGATCACCTTTTCTTGTATCCTCTGATCAAGCTTCTCATGTTCTTTGACTGCTTTATGATTTTCTGAGTAGTTATCCCAAAACTGGTTTAACCACCGTACCATGTTTGCATACCTGCTCTGCAGTATTGTAACAAATGCATCTATTTGAATTTGTTTGGCTTGATCATGGGATATCTCTTGACTACTTTGTGAGCTCTCACCTTGAGTTATTCTCTTCGTAGATTGCCCAAAGGTGCTCTTAACAGCGTCCTTCAAGTAGTCATTCTCCTTTGTTAATCTTTCACAATTCAGCTTATAAGCATCCCTTTCCTTGATTAACATCTGAGCTTGTGCTTTATTCAATTTTGCAACATTGATACCAATGTCTGCAGTAATTATGGGGTCAGTCTCACCTGCTCTAAAAGTCATAACATGGCCAAAAGTTTTTTCAGTGTCTATGATGGCCGTCTTCTTATGGGGAGGATACAATGCCCATATCATTAAAGAATTTTCATCATTATTGTATCTTGTTCCCATATAGACTTCATTAACTCCTTCTGGAGTAAGCTTATACTTATCATCAACATTATTCAAAAAACTATCAAAAACCAGAGCAGAATTTAAATCCAAGCCGGGAAAAATCATAACCCCTGCATCTTTAAGCAGCTGTCTGCCTCTGCTTGGTGTCATGTCCTGCATTTCCTTGTCCACTGTCTCCTTTAACATCTCTAATAACTATTTTTCATTGTCAGCAGAAACATTATCTACTGACTCTCTAATTTCCTTTCCCTTGTATTTATACAGGAAAGATTTAAATTCCTTCGAATGAATGAATGTATCATCTGACACAAAAGAATCATAAGCCTTTTGGCGTGGATCTTCATCAGCAGACCCCTCCTCATCATGTATCACAACTGGAGGCTGATATTGTTGCATTTTTCTTTTAGACATTTCTATTGTCTTATCTTGTGGTTGTTCAGTCAATTCTTCCTCTTCAGAGGATACCACTTCAACTTCTGCCAACTGCTTTTTCTTTTCATTCAAATCTCTGTTATATTTCTCCACCACCAAGTCGACTTCAGCCTCTTCCAAATTTCTAATGACATCATCATGTGGATAATGTATGTGCATGTATCCACTGAGATTTTGTTTTCTTCTTGCATAGTCAATGAAACCCTCAGGGTCAAACCCTTTCCTCACCTCAGCAGTCACCATGTTATAATGCATTAGTTTATCCAAAATGAGATTGTATCCTTCTTTTGAAACCACAGTAAAATCTCCAAAACACAAAGTACTAGGCATGAATGATTGTTTATCATGCGAACTTAGATGCATGACATTGGAACAATGCATTTGCCTAATTATTTCCAAATATGCAATTCTGTCAGGGACAGTTTTAGGCAATATAAATGGAGCATCCTCAAAACCATACACTCTGATCATAGTAGCATCCTCAAAACAATACCAGTCTCCCCAATTATGAGTGACAGTAGGGGGTCCACCAAAATCTTTTGGTCTGAGGAACCTTTTTATTTCATCTGAAATTGAATATTCACAGGGGTGGTTGAAATACCTATATAGCACTTTAACACAATGCTCTTCAAATTGAGCATAGCTGGAGTTAGCATACCTGCTATCCCAGATTCTGGTCCACATTTGTACAGGTATCTTCTCCCCTTTCTTACCCGCAGCAACAACTTGAAGCTCATTTGGCCACAATCCTACTTCCTGGCCGTAGTATAAGACCATATGCATGAGCATAGAGTAATGCTCAAAAGAGCATGCTGGAGCATTGTTTTTTATTGCAGATAGACCAGAGTCTATCCTAGTAGCAACATAGGAGGCATAATCAAATTGTCTGGCATTGTGACATTGAATATCAGAGGTTATGACCATTAGAGGAATAGCCATGAACTCAGGGACCTCTGAGCCAAGGACTTGGCCTACAGAATAGTAAGTATATTGAATGTATGGCTCAAAAATGGATACATGAAAGGGAGGGCCATCATTCTCAGTCAAGGGTATCACTTCTCCTTCAATCCTGGGTCTGTGTATGGGTAACCTCCATCCATTGTAGGTTGTATCCATTCTCCAGTATTCTTTATCCAAATCTTCATAAACAACAGGGACAGTGCACAAATCATCCAAATCATACACCTCACAAATAGCATTTTTTGATAGGTGTACAATTGGTTCTCCTTGAGGGTTGCAGATAGCTTTCAGGCCTGAATTGTAATGCCTGGCCAACAGTTGCAGGAGTTCTACATTCAAGAATACATTAGGTACAACCAGTTTGCCTAAATTCATGTGCCATGGGTTTGACACAGGGGCATTTCTAAATCTTCTGTTGTAGTGGAATCTGAAGAGTTCATATCCCCTAATTGGGGTCCAAATATCTCCCAGGCGCTTATGTTTGTCTTCCAATTTTTCTACTTCTGCCCTGAGTTGGGCAGACCTCCTGGCCTTGGGAGCTGACCCAGGCAACTGATCAATCAAGTCCTGATTTAGTTTCCTGTCTTTCACTTTTTCTTCAGGGGTTTGATCAGTTTTTTGCTTCTTTGGTTTACTGGTTTCCCCTTGTGATTTTCTTCCTTTTCCTTTCCCCGAAGTTTCCATTTTTGAAAAATTTGGCAGGAAATTCAAATACAGGTAATATAGTGGTTTGTGTATGTGTACCTGTCGCTCGATGGCTGGAATTGGAAGTCTTTGCTTTTGCCCTGAGAATTCTTCTGTATTCTGCTCTCAGACGGTTTTTTTGCAATTATAATGATCGTATGAACTTTGTAGCCGTTTTGTATTAATTATCTGATCAATTCAATGTTCATCGCTGTGAAGTGTCACATCGCCATAACTCTTCCTATCGGCGTGCTTTTTTAAATGTCTGGGCGACCTCAACCCTTTTTTATGGCGCGGACAGTCAATCGGCGTGACCCCTCGATTGTATCCCCGACGCCATGTAGTATCACATTTCAAGTGGGTGCGACCATCGGCGTGGTTTCCTTCATCGCCAAGGGTTTTAGATCTCTCCGCGATATGGCAAGTCCCACCGATATGCTTTGCTTATCGGGAAGATTGAGACCATCGGGATACCAATATTATGTTTCCCCGATCTTTATTGTCTTACCGATAATCTCTTCATGTATGAACTTTTATCTTTATCGGAACGACATTCTCTATCGGGATAGCTTTCTCAAGATATCCCGATCCAAATCATCTCCGCGATGCCCTTTATCACATCCTTCATCGGGCAAAGTTTATTAAAGTGTCACCGATATCTTTTGATCGCCGTGACTTATGAATCGGCAAGACTTGCTTCTTTTGTTCCGATATGTCAAGCTATCCCGATGAAGATGCATCGCTGTGAGTCTTGCCGATAACTTTCTTATCGCCGGGACTCTTGATCGTCGGAGACTTACCTGTTTTCTATTCTGATGGTTCATTTCTCACCGATGACTATTGCTTTGTTACCCCCGCATGCTGTTCGGTGAAACTCTTGCCGAAAGTGCTTCATCGGTATGATATATACCGTCGGGGCAACTTCTAAAAGATCATCCGATAGGTATTTGTCATACCGATCGGGATGACCACTTGCCTTTCTTGCCGATGTAAAGTCATCGGTGTTGCTTACTCCATCGGTGAGCTCCATAATTCTTCTTCTGATCTCTATTTTCACGCCGATGGTTGTTTTCAAACAATTCCTTGTGTATCGGTGTAAGCCACACGACCTCATGCCGATGGACTGATTTTGATGATTTTTGACACTGTTCATCCCTAGACATTTTATGAGATACAAAAATTTTATATTGTGGTCCTTTTGGGATATTCCTTAGGGTTTATTCAAATATGATGGAGTAAGGGAATAGTAAAATTTTGAAAATTTTACTGTGCTAACAAACTAAAAATATGCACTTCTTGGGGTTCAATGAAACTCCAAACTCTCTGCACCTCTGAAAAATCTACTTCAGGTGGTCAAAGTGATCATTAGTATCTTTAGAAAAAAATAGGTATGTCATCTAAATACACCACCACTACTCTATTCATAAGGCCATGAAAGGCCATGTCCATTGCCCGTGGGTAGGTTGTCCCTGCATTAGACAAACCAAATGACATTTTTTAGTAGGCCATGGTACCCCACTTAGTGGTGAATGCAGTTTTATATTTGTCATCTTCTTTGACAAGAATCTAGTTGTAACCTGAGTAACCATCTAACAAGGAATATCTGTCAAAACCTAAAACAATTTGCAATATTTGTTCCATGGAAGGAAGAGGGTAGTGGTCTTTCAATGAGAGCTAATTTAGATCATGGAAATTGACACAAAGTCAAATTTCCCCATTCTTTTTCCTGATTGGTACTAGGTTGGAGACCCAGGATGTATGTTTTATTGGGAATAGGATACTGCTCTCAATCAGTTTGTTTAACTCAACCTTCATTAAATGCTCAAGTTTTGGATTGAGGGGTCTTTGTTTCTGCCTAACAGGCTTGGCATTAAGCTCTAATTCAATGGTATGCTAGGCCAAATTAGGATCAAAGCCTCTTAAGTCTTTATACTCCCATGCAAAAATATCAAAAAATTATTGACATAATTGAACAAATCATTGATGTTCTTCTTTAGTACATACCTTTATGAGTTTGAACAGTTTGTCCTTGAAAATCTCTATGGTCTCATAATATTCTTGCTTCACTATCATGCTACACTTGTCCTTTCTGAACCGATCATCTATGTTGAACACTGATTCTAATGTCACTAGTTCTTTGGGCATCTTGTTGGATCTCAACTATACAATTTGATCTTCAAATTGTTGTTGGTATTTATGTTGATTATCAGCTGCAAATTCAACCTCAGCACTCAAAAAACTTAAGATTTGCTCATCACTGTCAAACACTTGCCAGGAAACACTATTGTTAGGTACAGAAGGTCTAACAACTATTTTGACATATGGTTATACTTCAATATTCTAAATATAATCAGGAATCTCAAATTGAAATCCCAAGGCTGCAAGCTTATCTGCATACATATTTTGGTTTCTAGGATTCAAAAATAGATTAAAAGCATCAAAAAAATCAATTGAATCCCACACTCTATGCTTGTACTTTTTGAGTAGTTCATTTTTAGTAACATTCAGATTCCTAACTTGATTAACAATCAATTTAGAATCACCATAAACTTGGACAGATTTGATAACTTTTTTCTGAGCCCACTCTAAACCATGAATCAAGGCCTCATACTCAGCCACATTATTTGTGTAGCTGAAAGTGAACCTCAAGGCAAAATAATACTTGTCTCCTTTAGGTTAAATCAACATATTCCCTCCACCAGCACCTATTTTAGTCCTTGATTCGTCAAAGTATAGCTTTCAAATTTGATCTTCTTGTTGTCCTGACTAATTTTGGTACTTAATCAGATTAGGAATCACTGCTTCAGGTTCTTGTATCATATAGATGCCTAATCCTACCTCATCTGTGTGACGGAAAGGGCCACTTTCATGATCTTTAGCTATCTAATCATCTAAGTTTATGTTTTCTATAGGTGCATTGGGATCTAGGCTCATGGGTTCATCTTGCTGCCCATGGGTGATGTAGAGGTTAGCATTGACTGGGATGGGAACAAAAGGTTCAACATGATCATTTGCAAGTGGTTCAGATTGTATGGTTACTTTCGTACCATACCTTGTTCTAAAAAATAAGTGGGACCAATCAAAAGATAAAAATGAACCCAATTTGGCAGTAAACACCCTAGAAAGACATATAGCAAAGCTAGGTGGTAGATCAATGATATAAATATCTTGATGGATGGAAAAATTAGGACAAGCATGTAGTGTAAGTGGTAGATTTTTGATGATTCATGTAGTACTAATTGTAGATCCATCTAGTTGGACTACTCCTTTTGCAAGGGGCTTGTAAACCAATACTAATGAATCAGCTAGACTCTTGGGCATGACATAACTGCTTGCTCCAAAATCTATCATATAGTTATGGACAAGCTTGTCACCAATAATCAGACTTAGGTAGAAAGGAGGAGGTTTTACTTCATTTGCTAGATGTCCACTCTTGATTTCTAGACTGTTAGCAAGTACAACTTTAGCCTTTCCTTGATTAGAACACTCAGAAATAGAAAGTTCAGCCAATGCTTCTTAAAGCAGATTCTTTTAGCCATGAATGCGCAATACATCCATAACTGACATACTCACTGTAGCTTTCTTAAGATGGTCCACTATGTTGAAAGAAACATGATTTACCTTTTGTTGTCCTTTCACAGTAGCAGCATCATTCTACCTTTGTGAAGGCTATGATTGTACTTTGGACTAATCCTTTATTGGTATAGTTTGATCCCTTTAAAAAATTTACACTTTTTGTTGTTATATAGGGGGAGCTTATGACAGAAAAGTTTGAAATGTGTCTCTCACAGGCTGTTGTTGTACCACTACAGCTTGTTGATTAAGGTCTATAGCCCTCTATTTTGACCTTGTGTTGGTTAAAACGAGCCTGTATGTTGCTAATTTGAGCTTTGAGGGTAATTTATACCATAGAAATCACTCTCTTTCCAGTTCATCAAGGCCACATCAACATTATTTTGTTGAGCTGAAACTTCACTAGAGACTCCTTCTGAACTTACATAACTATTCTTCACCATGAGTGCCTGATTTCTTACTCCATTTGTGCATGTAGCTTGATTATGCGATTGGTGACATGGATAACACTAGTCACTATCTTGAGCTAAGTTATTATGTGTGGGTACAAGCTCCTTCATGATGCTAGCAGTATTTGGGTTGTAAGATTGGAAGGGTCGAGGGTTGTAGTTTCTTCTTTGACCCTGAGGATCATTTTGGAAAGGTTTCCTATACTACCGATTGGGCTGATATGGAGCTTTGTAAGCCCTATACTCTTGACCAAACTATTTCTTGATATTAACAATCTCATTGCTAAGGGTTTCCAATGTGTTATTAAGTGTTTGTAAATCTTGAACTGGTGTAGTGGATTCTTGGGCTGCAAGCTAATGGGTTATTGCTGGAACAGGTGGGACAGTAGCCAAAGTTTGGGAAAATAGGTAAGGGAGGCCTCGGGGCTATCTTCCCTACTTGGATAAGGTAGTTTTCTACTCTAACAACAACTTCAAAAGAATGAGGAAGGGTGGTTCCTCTCATAGACTGGATCATTACAGAAATTTCACTGTTCAAAGCTTTAAGATAAAACAAAAATGCATGCCGTGGCAGGGGTTTTACCGTTGTGGGAATCCTATCCTAGGTTCTCTAAAATCAGTAATTAAAATTAGCCATGTGTTCATGGGGTACCCTTTTGATGGTGCTCAACTGCTCTAGTAATGAGAGATGATCAGATTTGTCCTTGGAATGTTTGTGTAATCCATCTCCCCGCTCATCCCATGATGAAATTGAGTTCTCTGCAAGACCTTTGAACCATTGTAATGCTTTCCCCTTCAATACATTTTCTTGAGTAACATTGTGTACAACACACAAGGTTACCACATCTTGAATGTGTTCAATACCTGCAGTATGATCTTCTCTAGTGAAATATGGTAGTCCCTTAAGGGCTGCAATAAGAATATCATCTCTTTGGGCAAGTTGTAATGGGCTTCTTCCGTTAAAAGGCACAAATACAAATAGTCTAGCCATTATTGGTATTTGAACTATGAGCACTGGACTTCTATTCCTTTGTGTTGGAGTTGGAGGACTAAGTCATGAAGGTGTTGATTTTGATCTCCTCGTTGAATTAGCTATTATGTTTGCTGATCTACCTCTTCTCCTTGGCAGAGATAGCTATAAATATTCAAAAGGATTAGAATTGGATCTAGTTTTCATAAGCTGATAACATTAATCTACATGCAAGACCAAAGAAAATGAGTCACCAGGTATATTGTGAAGCCTCCAAAGGATGGAATATTGCTGCATATACTAGAAAAGCATCTACGAGGGTATAAAACTTCTCTGAAAGCACTTTCAGACTCCCACCAGACATGCCAAAAACTATTGTCAATCAGGATTATGCCACTAGCCAAGTTAAACTTGACTATCCTATTAAAACATGGAAACCCTCCCAGATTGTAGGTGATCTATGTTGAGAGGGAATCTCTAGAGTGAGCTAGTTCTCCTTATGATTTTTTATAATCTAACGACTTGTGGAGGAAAAGGGATAGAGGGATAACTTAAAATGAAATCCTAACAATAAGGTGATACACCAGACCTAAAACTCCTAAGAATCTTACTCACAAATAGTTTCCTAAACATTAATTCTCACAAACATATCAATGACATACAATTCATCAGTACTTTGCATTAAAGTTCAAACAGAACACAAACATGCAACCTGAACTATATGGCAATTTGCATCATTCTCACAATTTCAAGACATAACAAGGACATGCAATCTCTCAGAATGCAACATCAAATTAAAATTGCAATCATTAGACAATAAAGGAAGGAGAAATCTATTGTTCTATATAACTGAAGGAGTAATGAGTACAATTATTGAATACAACACTCTTAGTGTGAGAGGAAGACTTTGATATCCTCTCCTCTAATCTCTACTCTCTATTGTAAAACTGCAACTCCAACTACTAAAAAGAAAGTATAACTCTGTCATATATCCTATAAAAGATCTCCTCCCCAAACAAAGCTAGAAAGAGCTCCTACTAATAGATCTCCAAGTCCATTTTCGAGCTCCTTAGAAAAGCCAAAATAAAAGCTCTCAAGATGTATCCAAACTATGAAAGCAAAGTGCCAAAAGAGTCCCTGATGTGATCCCACCAAAATTCTGCTTTTATCTACCCATTAAATCTCAATGTCTTTATCTTCCTCCAAATAAAACAATTCAATGAAGAATATTTTGATTTGGTTTATTATCTTTAACTGTCTAAAATAGTTTGATTTTAAAGCAATTTAAAAATTATTGCTTTAAAATAACGTTGCAACTGTGGCAGTTTTATCCTATCCCCTATTCGATTTTATTTGACAAAAAACAATAATACAAGGCTTACATTTTTCTTATTTTTCCAAGTATATTGCGATTATAATATTTAATTTTTCCATAAAAATCATAAAAATAATATCAAGGCATTCTATGGTAAAAAATAAGAGCCTGATGACTTATATCCACATGACCTATCTCATAAAAGGTTTGCATGTTATATCATAAGCATAAGCTCCATCTATATCTCCAAGGGGCTAAGGCACATATCGTAATCTCAAAGTGACTTAAGAAGATTTAAGGCATTAAATATTTTGAGGGAGGCATGGGCTTGACCTCTCACTAAGTCATAAGACTTAGGCATCACCTTGTGAACACATAAAACCATGAAGGTATTAACTTGTGCCACAAAAAAATGGATGTGATAAAATGCCATTCAAGCTAGGGCTTCATTGAAACCCTAATGACAAAATAAACTTGCCCTGTTCTTTCAGGCTCATTTTGACCTTTCCATTTTGTGAATTGGGCTCTACTACTAACAATGAAATCCTAGGGTTTCAAGCATGAAAACTTGGACATTTTTGGTGTTCCTGATTGTGTCCTCCATGAATTTCTTGCAGGAAAGAAAGGTAAAACTGCCAGGTTCATATTCCTCTCCATTATTTAATTTCCCTTTAAATTTTTGAGGTTTAAAAGGTGCCAACAACCATGGCCTATATGTTGTCTCTGATGGTTTTGTTTACATTTGTTCACTGTCACTCCTTCTCTGTATATTGGCCGCCATGACTACATTTATGAGAGGGAAAAATGAAGCAAAAAAAAAACTTTTAGCTCTGCATCCTTATACACTTCCTCCAAATAACGTAACTCTCATATGTAACACTGTATGTTTTATTTTTCATAGCATTCTGTGTATTTGGAATTGGAACCCATGGCCATACTTCTTCATTTCGCTATAGCTGTGCTATTTAATGAAAGTGAAATGGGTTTCTTGAATCTTTAAGGGAAAAAATGCATCTTTAGAAAGAAGTGGTATTATTACATTTCTATGTACTCGTTGTCTTTTCATGGCTCAAGCATCCAATATGAATGAAAGCTATAAAATAACATTCTATATATATATATATATCTTTTGTAGAGGCCATGACTATGTATTATTTATCTCCATGCATCTTCTTTGTAATTTGAAACCCTAGGGTTATCTTGTGATGAAAGAAACATATGCTCCATTTTTTCTAACCACAGTTGTAGCTATGCTTTTAGCTTAAATACATACCAATCCCCTCTGTGTGGCCGCAACAAGCTTGGCTGTAACTCTTTTATGAGCATTACATATTGAAAGTCTTACCATTTTTCTCTCTGTATATTTGTGTCTTCTCCCGAAAACCCTAAGTGGGGTTCAAGCAAAAACCTACTTTACCATCTCATTCTTTTTTGTATGTAATGCTTCTGAGAGGCTATGACTGTGTTATCATTTATGAGCATTTCCTTGCATTTGTGAATCAAGAATGGCCTCTATGTGTAGCTTTATGTGGAAAATACATTTCTTTTTTGTACCTACCTCTTCAAGAGGTCATGGCTGGTAAAAGCACCTCTACATCTACTTTGTCATGTCATTCTTCTATAGATACTTATCTCTTTTTGATGCTCTGTGTTACAACAACTGTGTAATGCATTTGGGAACTCCATTTTGATATCAGACATACTATAATTGCTCTATTTTACTCATGAACTGCTGAAGCATCAAATGATATTGAGATCATCTTCTTTATGTCATTACTTTGATTGCATATGGTTTTTGCATAATTTATATGGCTTTCCTACAGTAAGACACATATACTTTGGCAATTATATCAAATGCCATTATGAATGACATTGGCTTTCTCTTATTGTATACTTGCAAATGAGATACATGACAATTTGATTGTTCTTTTGCTTTATGACATGATGTTAATTTCATGTACAATATATACTCTTTACTAGATGTTCCATTTATGCATTTCCTTTTGTATTGTAGATAGTCATGGATACTTGATCACTCCTATCACTATAGATGATTTGATCACTAAGATGATCCTATAGAATACATTTTGTGTCTCAAATAAAAGCATAACAACACTATGATGATGACATTCCTGATCAACATTTATTCTGTTGCAACACCATGTGGATGAACATGAAATATCAGCTACTTCATACTCTTGGCTTCCGTATTTGTCTCTTTTATTTCATTTGGTCTGAAGCAACATGCTTCTGTATGATAGATTAGCATTATGATATCAAATACTTCAGTTGAGCTTATTGTAATCATGAAATCATGTGTTGGTCTTTGATAGCTGTCTATCATTGTATTTAGCCTCAAACATGCAGTCATACTCATACTTTTTCTGAGACAAGCCTAAAAATGTAAAAGAAAACTATGACAACTCGTATCTGTGTTTACTTTTGATATGCATACACTGGATGTTTTCAATCAAATCTGCCCCATTGCATTGACTTTTAGTTATTAATTTAGTATATCATATCAAATACAAATGCATATACATACCAAATAAATCATTCTAGCTCTTTCACTACTTGAAACTACATCCTGGTGTATTGTTTATTGCACTCATCTGATATTTGGCTCCACCATGCATATATCTGATATTATTTCTGATTAATTGAAACAGTAATGATAGTTGTCCAAATCTTATGCACTGTTATATCCTTGCAATAATGCCATCATGGCTATCCATTAATTGTATACAGTTTGCAAAATTTATGATGAATATAGGCAAACATGACACACTTCCTATCACTTTTGAGATAGGAACAACAAAAACTCCTTTATAATGCTTGGTTGAAAGTTAAGATCTATCTGTACACATAATTTTCTTGATTATCATGCTTGATCTCATGCAGTGGATGTCATTCTTTATGAGTTCAAATCAATTTAATACTTGCATCTCATCATAACTAGAATTGCAAATATTAGATTAACATTGTACTCCTTCAGTTCAATTGATTTGATTAAACAATATGATGTATTTGCAATTTTTCCCCTTTGAGAATCAAGGGCAACACACTAGGCTCAACCATTGTGGGAGCCCGTTTGATACTACGTGCTGATATGTCCTCAATCAACTACATGACTTATGCTATACCTGCACATGAAACAAACAGATTAGAATAAAAAAATGAAGGTCCATGGTTGTTTCTTTCTCAGTTCCTCTTACATGTGGATTATGTTCATTGATCAGTGTATTATAAGAAAAGTGTTATGCCTCTTCTGATAGGACATAGAGATCTGATAATAGGAGCTCTAACATGAACTTTTCCAACTTTTGCAAGTTCTCATCAGAGATCAAGAGCAGGGCAGAAGACAACTTTGAAGATCGAAGACCTTCAAGGCAATGATAACTATGACCTTTTCTTTCTTATCCTTAGATGCATAGCATTTCTTTATACTTGCATTTGTTCAGCTATACCCACGGCTTGTGTGGAACATTTGATATGTCATTATTTATGTCAATGGAATGCTTATCCTTTTATGTATTTCAATTGTAAATGAATAATCATTGTAGTGACTGAAATACTTATCTCTCTTGAGAATGTTCTGCAATACAATGAATGATCTAAAATCTTTTCTTTTCTTAAACAACACAACTGAACTGCAATATCTCTAAAATACAATAACTATGCAAATAACTTATAACATAAGAATGCTAACCTTCACCCTAAAAATCAATTTGTTACACCAGCTCTGCCAATTTTTTAGCTGTGGTGAAAAAATGGTAACAATACAAAAGGGGACAAGAGTCCTACCAAATATTAGAGTTTCAAATTATGCGAGCTCTGCTAACACAACATGATCCTACAAATTACAGAAAATGGGTAAAACAAAAATTACTAAGGTCCTAAGGAAATTAGGAAATAATTTCATGCAAAAAAGGATGAAGGGACTAGATGAGAGGTGTAGGAATCATGTGTTCAATCATATGTCAAGATTTTGTAAAATGTAAAAGTGAAGGAAGTGATGAAATACACAGGGATTTCATGTGGGACAGAAGGAAGGAAATGGATGTGATGCAATTAGGAAATGTTTAGTAGTCCAAGGAAAACATGTAAAACACTAGGAACACTAGAGAATGACTAATAACTTCTCAAACTTAGAATATTTTTAGTTTTTTGGAAACTTCAACACATGAAGGCGACATGGGGATGATAAGGGGAAATTCCAAGGCAATATCTGACTAAGGGAGGGCCAATTAAATGTTTTATCAGATCAGTTATCTATGATGGGAAAAATATGGCAAGTGCACAAAATTGGAATGGACCTAGATGATTTTGCATATTTTGGATTAAGTCCCAACACTTAGTATGAATATGGTACATGGGATTCCTATTCAAATAGATAGAACTTTCTCTATCACAACCATTTCTAACAAGCCTAAAATAAAAACAAATACTTTTACAAAGTCTCCATAACCATACTTCCTACTTAGAGACACGTGTAGTAGCAATATAATTTGTTTTAGTGGTGGCCAAATCAACTATGGGATGCCTCTTAATCATCCAATCCAATACACTACCAAACAAAGAAAAAACACAATCACTAACTTGGATGTTTGACTATCAAATTCATCTACCTAATTTACATCCACAATGCCTTATATGCCTAATGAATTATCGACATCATTAGTACCATGATAACACAAATAGTAATAATATAAGTCCTTGTCAAATATTTGGAAACCCTAACAACATAATTCCATTTCTTTTTCCCAAGGTTAGATACAAACCTTCTCAAAATTGCCATTGCTTAGGCAATATCTAGCCAAGTTCAAACCATTCCATATATCAAGCTACCAATAACACTAACATAAGTCATGTTAGACATATCTTTAAAATAATTATCTAATTTGGGATATATATCTAAAGAAAGATTGGGACCAATAGGGAATGGAATACTCATAGGTTTGTAATCATGCATACTAATGGTGTAGTCACGATAGGAGGGTTTATAAAGTGAACTATCCAGGCCATGCAACAAGAGTGAACACAATGGAAACAACTCAAATATATAAAACAAACATAGATTCAGTCATTAAGTATATGATAGATTCAAATATAGATTGGTTGACAATATGCAGGCTTACAATTTGGGCTCATAGGCCTGATTATAAAGTATCAGAATATGCACAAGATATAGCTTTGAAGTCCCTTCACAAAGGAGTGAACTCTCTATCTTCTATATCATGAGAATTATGTTAACTACTTTCCTAGGGATCTATTACATCTTTATATATCATCTTCACGTACAAAAGATTCCTTTGCGTTGGCCAAGGAAGGTTATAGACTCTGATAAAGAGATGTAACGTGTGTATATGGATAGGTTGGACCTAATAATGTAGAACACCTCCACAAATGAATGGAATGATGTGTGGATCTTGAGGAAGGTTGGCCATGAACCAAGATCATCGAATGATGTTTCATTAAGCTCCACAAGTCTAGGAATATTCTGCAAGTCTTCTCCTTTAGCTAATTATCAGAGACTATCAAGATACTCTGTTCTAAAAAAATAATCGATCTTCTAATAGCAATATCTTGCTGGTACTTAATCCAAATTCTCTAAATTCTAGATATGATGGAGATGAATGAATCTAGATGCTAAGTCCAACTCCGCAAGATATGAAATGCAACTACAGTAGAATGCAGACCAAAATAAAGAAACTACTACTGACTGAACTACTTGAACTGAATTAGAAAATGAAAGGAAATAAACTGAACTGCAAATAAAGTGTAATGCAAATATATTTTTTGGTTGATGCAAGATTGCTCTTAAACCAGGGATGCTCCTACATCAGACATCTGGGGTTATTGAAAAAGTGAGTCCCTCACTTTGCTGGGGCTAGGGGAGAACCAAGATGGTCCACCTCAGCCTGAGAAATTCATGATGAATCTTGTTTCAGTCTACCTTTCCACTTCACAAGATATTCCTTGTATTGTCTTCCTGTAGTGTTGCGTCCAACTCTACTATCCAAGATGTCTTCAATCTGCTCCGATGCTTGTTGTGGTAACTTCTTCTTGAAGTATTCTTCCATGCTATCACTGAACTCTACTTCATGATACTGATATAAGTCTGTAATGTTGAATATAGGTGATATACCCAATGTCTCTGGTAACTCCACTTTATATGCATTTCTTGAATCAAATTTTCTGAGTATCTTACAAGGTCCAAACTTCTATCTTCAACTTGTTAAATGTCCCAACTGGAAATATCTATTTTCTCAAGTATACCATTACTTCATCTCCCACTTCAAATTCCTTATGTCTTCTCTTATCATCTACCTTTTCCTTATACTTACTGTTCATATCCTCCAAATGCTTCTTCACCTAATTATGCACTGTCTTCATGTGATCTGCAAATTCCTCTACTTCCGCAGTTCATTTTTCTTCTATGCCAATGTCTCTCAATTCTGTAACTCCTCTAGGTGTTACTCCAATAACAATCTCAAATGGTGTTCTTTTGGTACTCCTATTTACTGAATTATTGTATGCAAACTTTGCTTGTGAAAGAATCAAATCCCAACTTCCTATCTTCTCTCCAACCAAACATCTCAACAAGTTTCCCAAACTCCTATTTATTACCTCTATTTTTCCATTAGTCTATGGATGAAAAGCTGAACTAAACTTCAAATCTATCTTCATCTTCTTCTAAATTGTCTTCCAAAAGTATCCAACAAACTTTGTATCTCTGTCTAAAACTATAGTCTTAGGTAATCCATGTAATCTCTCAATCTGCCTTAAAAATAAGTCTGCTTCATGAACTGCATTAGTTGTCTTCTTACAAGGTATGAAATCAGCCATCTTTGAAAATCTGTCAACCACTACAAATATTGAATCATGTCCTCTCTGTGTCTTTGGCAGTCCTATTACAAAATCCATGCTTATGTCTTCACAAGGTCTCTCTGGTACTATCAAAGGTCTATACAATCTAGTATTCTGACTACTCCCTTTTACAACTTGACATACTCTACAACTATGTACAAATTTCCTAACATCCTTATGTATCTGAGACCAAAAGTAGTTTTTACTTACCAAAGCCACTATCTTATCAATGGTAAAATGTCCTGCCAATCCACCACTATGTTTCTCCTTGATCAAATTATCTCTCATTGAACTCTTAGGTATGCACAACTGATTTTTCTCTAAACAACATGTCTTCCTGAATGAAATAATCCAACCACTTACTCTTATCTATCACAACAAGTTCCTTGCATTCTTTCCAAGGTTCTGTAAAATCAGTGTCTCGCTCATACATGTTCTTCAATTCATCAAAACCCAACACTTTAACTCTCATTTCTGTTAACAAGTTTCTTCTTCAACTCAACGCATCAGCAATTTTGTTTGATTTTCCACTCCTATGCTTCAACACAAAAGTGTAACTTTGCATGAACTCTACCCATCTCATATGTCTCTAATTCAACTTATCTCAACTATTCAAATACTACAAAGCTTGATGATCTGTATATAGTACAAACTCCTTAGGCAACAAGTAATGTCTCCACTTCTTCAAGGCTTGAATTATGGCATAGAACTACTGATCATAAACCAAGAATATCTTCTCCTTGCATCATTCAACTTCTTACTGAAATATGTTATAGGTCTACCTTCTTGACTAAATACTACTCCAATCGCATTTCCACTTGCATTAAAATCAACTTGAAATACCTTATTGAAATTTGGTAATGCCAAAACAGGTTGCTTTGTCACCTTCTTCTTCAATAATTCAAAACTTTTATGTACTCTAGACATCCACTTAATGTCTTTCCTATCACCTCTCATTGTCTCTGTGATAGGGTTACATACTAAACTAAAATTTTTTATGAACTTCCAGTGGAAACTAGCCAATCCATGAAATGATCTAAACTCTCTAATGCTCTCCGGTATAGGCCATTCAACAATCGCTTTCACTTTCTCAGGGTCCATCTTTAATCCTTCCACAAAAATCACAAATCCCAAATATACCAACTCTTCCTTCATGAAACTACATTTCTTGATGTTTATCAACAATTTCTCTTCTCTTAACCTCTACAAAACTTGTCTAAAAGAAGTCTTCCATTCATCTCCTTCTCTGATTCTGATATGATGGTATCCACTCTTTAAGTCTATCTTTGTGAAATATCTTGCTCCACTCAAACAATCCATGATATCATCCATCATAGGTAAAGGAAATCTATATTTGACTATTATCTTGTTTATTTCTCTCGAGTCAGTACACATTCTCCATTCTCCATCTTTCTTAGGTGCTAACACTACAGGTACTACACAAGGATTCAAACTTTCTCTGATCAAACCTTTCCTCAGCAATTCTTGTATCTGTCTATTTAATTCTTCATTCTCTGTCGGTGTCATTCTATGTCCTCCTTTGTTAGGCAAACTTGCTCCCGGTATAAGGTCCATTTGATGACTGATACTCCTTATAGGTGGTAATCCTTCAGGTACATTATCTAATATGATGTCTTCATACTCTATCAGCAACTTTCTTATCTCCTCCAGTTGTTCTCCTCTAGTCTCTTTCTTCAATGTTTTAGGTTTCTTTGGAATCAAAGCATAACACATATTCTCATGTCTCAAACCATCAAGAAATTTTCTTCCATTTACCAAATAGATTCTACCATTTCCACATACTTCACTCTTAGGATCATCTTCTAAAGGAATTAAGGTAATTCTCTTTCCATTTTCTATTATAGTGTATGTATTCTTTCTCCCATTATGTATAGCTTTTCTATCATACTGCCAAGGTCTACCCAACAAAATATGACAAACATCTATAGACATAATATCACACAAGACTTCATCATGATAAGATCCAATATGAAATTTCACCAAACATTATTCACTTACCAGTACCTTGTGATCATCTTGAATCCATGCTATATGATAGGGCTTAGGGTATTTCAATCTTTCCAACTTTAGCTTAGTCACCATGTCCTCTAAAACTAGATTATCTGAACTACCACTATCAATCACAACTTTACAATACTTAACTCTTGATTTACATCTTGTCCTGAACAAACGTTCCTCTGTGGTGGTTCCTCATTTGCTTCTACTTGAAATAGTGCTCTCCTCATCACCAATGATTTTGCTTTCTTTGATTTACCGACTGAACTAGGTGATCCAACAGGTTCTTCTTCCGCATAGGTTGCTCTTCCACTGTTCTTTGTCCTCTTACTTGTACTACCTTGATTACATTCAAATGCTCTATGACCTTCACCTCCACACTTGAAACAAGTGCCTATGAATGTTCTCTTATCAAATCCTCTTCCCTCTCTTTTGTATCCTTCATTCTAGTATGCACTAGGGTTTCCTCTCTGGTCAAAATTTATGTCATCTCTCCGGTAAGCATTATTATCTCTATCCTCCTTCTTGAATGTGTTGTCAAACTTTTTTTTCTCTGAATGTGATCTGTCTCCTCTGAAAAATATTCTACCTCTCTAAAATTTCCCTCTTCTACCTTTCTATCTCAAATCGTGTCTTTTATTTAGCTTCTTTTCAACTTTGAGGGAAAACTAATATGCTTGCTCCAAAGATGTCATCCTTACTAAGCTTAGTTTGTCTTGAATGCTCAATCTTAGTCCATTGATGTATCTAGCCACTTTGTCCTTGCTTGCTTCACTATGTCCAGTCCTTATAATCATCTTATGAAATTCTTCAGTATACTCCTTCACAGATTTGTCCTTCTGTCTTAGGTTCTACAATCTTTGCAAAAGCTTCAACTCATAGTCAGTAGGTATGAATTGATTCTTCAATTTTGTCACCATCCTATCCCACTTTGTAATCTTTTCTTTCCCTCTTCTATTTCTTTCCAACTGTACTTTGTTCTATCATATAGCAGCATGTCCTTTCAATTTCATCTTTGTAAACTTTACCTTCTCTAGATCTTCAATCTCTTCATATTCAAAGTATTCTTCCATGTCATTTATCTAGTCAATTAACTCTTCAGGGTTCAAATTACCAGTATAGTTCAGCACATCAACTTTAGGTCTTTTTCCAATCTTTGAAATAGCTTATAACATCTTTACTTGATCTGATTCTTCTTCTTCATCACCTCCTAGGTTTTTGCCAATTTGCTCAACAGATTGAAATTCTTCTTCATCATCACTTTCAACATTAGGTCTTAGTGTCAATCCTCTTCGATAGCACCTAAACAAATTCACATCATTTTCATCATCTCCATCATTTCATCCATTCTACTAGCCATTGTTCCAGCAACGACAACTCTCCTCGGCAGCATTCTTTCTAGGATCAAGTGCAAACTACCTCAAGTTTCGCAATCCCGGGCTACAAGGTGACAACTACCTCACAATTGGTGATTGGTTGTGACAAAGTAACCTACCTCAGTTTGGTGATCTTTCCATAGAAAGATCTTATAGAATTCCCTCACTAACTTCACTCAACTTGCTCCTAAAGATTTGAACTTTTGGTTTGATACCACTTGGTGCAGTCACGGTAGGAAGGTTCATAGAGTAAACTATCCAGGCCATGCAACAAGAGTAAACACAACAGAAACAACTCAAAAATATGAAACAAACATAGATTTAGTCATTCAGTATATGATAGAATTCAAATATAGATTGACTGGAAACATGTGGGCTTACAATTTGGGCTCACAAACTTGATTATAAAATATTAGAATATGCACAAGATATAGCTTTGAAGTCCCTTTGCAAAGGAGCAAACTCTTTGTCTTCTAGATATTGAGAATTATGCTAACTAATTTCCTAGGGATCTATTACATCTTTATATATCATCTCCAGTACAAAAGATTCCTCCGTGTCAGCCAAGGAAGGTCACAGACTCCGATGAAGAGCTATAATGTGTGTACACAGATAGGTCAGACTTAATCATGTAGAACACCTCTACAAATGAATGGAATGATGTGAGGATCTTGAGGAAGGTCGGCCAAGAACCAAGATCATTAAATGATGTGTCGTTAAGGTCCAAAAGTCTAGGAATATTCCGCAAGTCTTCTCCTTTAGCTGATTATCAGAGACTGTCAGGATGCTCTATTCTAAGAAAATAGATGATCTTCTCATAGTGATATCTTTCTGGTACTTAATCAAAATGCTCTGAATTTTGGATATGATGTAGATGAATGAATCTAGATGCTAATTCTATCTCTTCAAGATGTGAAATGCAACTGCGGAAGAATGCAGACCACAATATAGAAAATGCTACTGATTGAACTAGACTAGAAAATGAAAGGAAACAAACTGAACTGCAAACAAACTTGAATGCAAATGTGTTTTTTAGTTGATGCAAGATTTCTCTTGAACCAGAGATGCTCCTGTATAAACTAAACTACTATAAAATGGTAGCAATATACTTACTCTAACTTAACCAAATATTTATGTATACTAAATCCTTATTGATCTCCATACTAGGAATGTATTTTGTGCCCCAAAATCCTTCATATCAAATGTGCTAAAAAATGAGTTTTGAATTCCCTAATAATCACCATGCTAGTACCAATGAGCATGTCATCCACATACAAGAAAATTATTACAATCTAATCATCAATAATTTTAACATAAACACAATGATTCTCTTCACTCCTAACAAAATCCAAACTTAATGCAAAGACATCAAAATTGTGGTACCACAATTTAGGTGAATGTCTTAGACCATACAATAATCATTTTAACCTACAAACCAAATGTCCCTTCCCTGTCACAACAAAGCCATTAGGTTTTCACATATAAATGTCCTCCTTAAGTTCAATATGCAAGAAAGTAATCTTAACATCCATTTTCTCAATCTTAAAATCATAAGCTACAACAAAGATGATAGGAATCTAATAAAATTTAACTTAGTAGTAGGAGAGAAAATTTCACCAAAATCAACTCCCTCTCTCTAGGAGTAGCCCATGGCCACCATTCTAGTTGTGTACCACTTTAATCATCCATCATCTCTTGGTTTTCTTCTTATACAGCCACTTGCAACCAATAGGATTTCTTCACTTGTGTCAAATAATAAGATCCCAAGTGTTACTACTATCCAAGGTTATCATCTCCTCTTCCATGGACTACATGAAAGACTCAATATCCTACAAAGAAAGTGCCTCCTTGAAAGATATAGGTTCATCATTAGTACTCAATAAAGTAAATACACAATGGAAATCTGGTGGGCTATACTTTTTTTCTAGTTTTTTTTGTCTTGTTGATCTATTCAAGGTAAGAGTAAGGGGTTGTTCCTATTCTTTTACATGTGCATCCTAATCTTAACTCCCATCTAAACCCTCATCTTCCTTTTCATCCTCTAATCCATAAATATATTCTTCCACATGTGCATCATTATGCTTCTCAACCTTAGTCTCAAAATGTACTATTTTTTGTCCTTCCCTTTCCTTTGGTTATTCAAGACTTGAAAACTTTGTTTAACTTCTCTAAAAACCACATCTCTAGAATAAATAAATTTTGGGGATAAGGGATTCCAAATATGATAATCTTTTATATTCTCACCATGTATCCTTTGAAGATGCATTTTGAAGCTTTTGGATCCAATTTAGACCACTTTTATTGAGGCACACAAACATAAGGCTCACAACCAAGGACCCTTAAATGTGCAATAAATGTCTTCTTACCTATCCTCACTTCATAAGTTATTTTTCAACAAGAGATAAATAAGGACATTTATTAATGAACAAGAATTTCTCATAGCCTCTACCTCAAAACATCAATCTAACTATGTACCACTCACTAACAACTTCTACCTAGAAACATTGATCCAACTATCTACTACTCAACATACTTTTGGATCTTTCCATTAAGGTTTGGTTCATCCTTTTTGCAACCCTATTTTGTTGTGGTGTATAATGGGTTATCTTTTGTTTAACAATACCTACATGCTTACATAACTCATCAAATTTCCTAGAACAATATTCACCACCATTGTCAGATCTCAATAACCTTATCTTATAATCTATTTGTTTTTGAACTAATGCCTTTCAACACACACACACACACATAGTAGAGTTAAAAAGTTGAGGCATCTAGCCTAAATGAAGTACCAAGATGAGATCCTTTAACTACCACTAAACTACCTCTTGAAACAACTTGTAACTAGACTTGTCCAATATCACATGCATTTTAGAATCATTCAAATTGGATATATAAAGTAAGTTTATTTCAAATTTTCGAGTGTGCATGATATTATCAAGAGATTTAATCCTCCCATCATTGAAATGCAAGTGTTCCTTTCACTTACTAACAATCTAATAGGTAGAGTTGTCACCAAGGAAAACTTATACTCCATCATATGCCTTATACAATGAAAACCACTCCTTAAGAGGAGTTTTATGGTAGGACCAACCTAAATTTCAATGATCCAAGCATCATCATTAATAGTTTCATAAAAAAATAAACAAAGAAACACTATCACTATCATCAAAAGATTTCTCTATGGAGGAATTGGAGAATTTTTTTATTTCTACATTTCTCCTTCACATGACCTCTCTTCCCATAGTTCCACCACTTTACTTTACTCCTCCCTAGGGCTTTATTGACCTCTTGATTTCAATCTATCATTTGATTTATTTATATCCCCATTAGATCCATCTTTATCCTTGGGCCTTATCTAAACATGTAGGGCATCCTTCAAGCAATTATTCATGGATTTTATTTTCATCTCCTTTGAAAGTAAGGTAGCAATAAGACTATCCATATTTAGTTTTGCACCACCACCAATAATGGAAATAGTTAAATTTTCCCAAGTATCAAGTAAAGAGAAAAGAAAAAATATATGTTTCTCTTATTCTTCCATCTTAACATCTTGTTGTGTGGTTACACAACACGCCCCATTTTGACTTGACAAAATAGGGACCCAACTTTTGTTTGGCTTGCTAGTGGTCTGGTAAAAGTAAGACAGTGCAGATGAACCTGCATAGTGGGACTAGGTAAGTCATCATGATGAGGTCAGTTTTTCAAAGTTAAATTTTCATGTCAATAACCTCATGGGTAGATAGAGCACAAAATTTCATACAGGTTGGCCTTTTGGATCACCTTGATATTCATTAGGGAACAAAAGTTATGATGAGTCAAAGATCTAGTCAAACCTGATATTATGGGGGGAGGATCATATTTCTCAATATCAGTCATCTTACAAAAGATCACCCCAATCCAAATTATCACCCAATAAAATTATTTACTCTGAACATCTAGACATCAAATTTATGTGATAGTGACACTTACCCGTAGAACAACATCATGTATTTTGTGAGGGTCATATTCCTGAACATCACCTGATATTTGAAATATCTACCTGTCGCAAAATATCACCCTGAACCAATGTCCTGCTGACATCATCCAAGCCCAATAATCAAAGAAATAAACATACCGATGATGTCACCATCCTTTTTACCTTGCAAAGGTATATTTCCAAAGCATGACCCTTCCTACATAACATGATGATGACGTCATAATGTGACAACGATGAACCAAGTCTATCCTATTGACGTCACCCCGATATTTTGATTGGAGGTCATTTTAGTCTAGGGGGTGATATTATAAACATCACCAGATATTCAGAACATCCCCTAATATTTTGAATATCTACCTAATATTCTCAGCCTGACCTGATGTTTCGACATCGGTCTTTCTACCTAAAACGGATGATCATATTATACCAAGGGGTCATATTCTCAATATCACCCGATATTTAGAATATCACCTGATATTCAGAGATCACCCCGTGCCTCACTGCCATAACATTAAATGCATGCAGATATGGTAGGTGGATCCCACCCATTATGAACTTGATACATACACTTGGCGAGATCCGGGAGTTTCGTACAGAAAATCAGGCGTTGCATTTAATTCTCCCTAAGTTGCCCTAATTTGTCTTGGTGAAAGAGGTTAAAAGTGATTTATAGAGTCGTTTCATACTTACCTTGTGATAAAGCAAATTTTTAAAGTGCTCCGAGATTACAAAACTTCATAAGGCCACCTGTGGATGTATAGAGCTTGCATCAGAATGGGATACGAGAGCACTATTGGTAATTGAGTCCCTTTCATAGATATCAGCATAATTAAGAAGATAAGTATATTAGGTAGGTAATTGAAACCCTCTGGTTGTCATATTCTGCATATCCAGGTGTCATGAGGTCTTCTGGTTTGAAATTTCAAATTATGCATGTCAGGATAAATGAAGTGTGGAAAGAATAGTAGTATGCATGATGAATAATGAATATGTAATGTATATGCATGCTTGTATATGTATCAATTGTAAGACCTAGTTGTGTTAATTGTAGGCATCCATGGCAGATAAACAGTTGGCTAAGTCAGAGGCGGAATTCCTAAAGCCGATGTTTGCTCATCTTGATGGTGTTCAATTCAAATATGGTGCCATTACAGACACACACCAGGGAAATACGGATCTGGCTACCTGGTTAGTCAAAATGAATGATGAAAAGAATAATAGCGTCCTGCTGGATGCAATCTTCATATCAGGAATGTGGAATGCAGCTGGTTTCCTGTATTCCATGGAAACCCCTGAGCTAGTTATTGAATGTGCAAGGAATTATAACCCACAGACCAGAAGGGTAGAGAAACATGGCAGAATATATGCTGATATGTCAATTAAGGGTATTATTGCTTCATTTGGTTTGCCATTGGGCAAGAAGGTTGCCAACATAGATCTGAAGAAATCAGAAGTAGAGTACGAGAATAACAAGATGTCTGCTGGAAGAAGATGTATCAATGGGGGGCGAAGAATAGTCCGTATCCTGCAATAGCTAAACTTCTGGTTCATTTATATAAGTATGACTTTGATGACGAGTACCAATACATGATAGCCCTACTCAGCAGAGTGACAGGCCAGCCTAATGTTGGAAGTTTCAAAGACTAGATGTATGCAATCATCCTAATGTGTCTTTACATAGACAACAAGCCAATGTGGGCTAAAATGATAAGTGATGCTCTAGATGAGCAGCTAATGAATCTGGGAGGTCCGGATTGTTCCTCCTACATGACATCATATATAGTTTATTCATGTGCCTATAAGGGTACATTTGATGCCTTGATCACAGATGGAAAAAATTGGAGGCACAACCAATGATGCACACATATGGGATCATCATCCCCAACTGCAAAGAGTGAATTACCTCAAGGATTATAAATTAGTGAATGATACATTCTCTATACATCTAGTAAGGACCATGGAAGCTCAGGAGGTAATATACAGACATGGGGCCTGGTTCATTCAGTTTGCAACTTTTTCATACATTAGGATTGAAGGATTTATAGAGCACCCTCTCATGCTCCCAAGATATCCAACTGATGCTGTAGTGTTAATGGAGTTCATGAGGTAGGTTGAAACAATACTGGATGCTTATAAAGCTAATAACAAGCTTACCCCAGTATTGTTTCCAGTAACAATGGGCTGGTATATGTGCCCAGATAGTGAAAATACTAAGAAAGCCATAGCTAGCTTAACAATGATGAATTTCCAGCCATTTCCATTAATAAGATCATATGATCCTTATGGAAGGATGCAGAAGATCATGGGATAGCCCATCCACCAAAGGAATCTTGAGGATTTCTAGGTGGATTGTGAAGATGAAGTTGAAGCCAGAAGAAGAAGATACCAAAGGTTAACACTTAATCAAATCAAGATGTTTAAGTGCATCTCCATCCCAGCACAACTAAAGAAAGATGATGGAATGATAATGGCTAATGAATATGAAGAGAAAAAGATATATAATGTTACCATCTCTACGCCAGATCTCACTATACAAGAGGATATCTCCCTAGATCCATTCACAGGCAGGATATTACAGTTAACCTAAGCTTGGGTGGATGAGCAGATAAATGTATTGAAGAAAAAAGGTGTTGCCATCACTGTGGATAATAAGAAGAAAAGACAGGAAGTTCCTGAGGGTGAATTTGATCATTTTCTATTGAAAAGAGGAAATCCAAAGGAGAGAAGGCACCACCCCCTAAAAAAGCAAGATGTATTCAAGAGGTAAGAAGACTGATCCTGAACCCAAAGGGGTTATAGTGGAAAGAGTGATAGTGCCTGTTGAAGATGCATCAGGATCTGGACAAGCATCAGCATCATCAGCACAGCCTCCTCAAGATAAACAAAAGGCCAAACAGATCCAGAGGCCAACTACACAACCTACTGTTACATATGAGGAGGATCAAGACTCACAAAAGAATAAAGAGAAGGATATTCCTCTCGAAGAAGAATCTGAAGAAGAGGGAGGTCCCATATCATTCACAAGGAAGAGAAAAGCACCTCAGGTGATAGCAACTACACCTAAGAAACCAAGGACTTCTATGAGAGGTGAAATAAGACAAACTCCCATAATGTTGAGGGGAGCAGGTGGGGAAGTATTTAAGGAGTTGCAACATAATGTTCCACTTCCCACCATTGTGAAATTTAAAACTGAACAAGCAGAGGAACAATTGAAAGAAACCTCCAAAGTACTTCAAAGTGGTCAAGTTTCATTAGATGAGATAGTCGACCGATCTGATGATGAGGTGGTGAAGGATGTAACTTCACAAGGAATGGAAACCCTTGCTGCTAGCACTCAGATAACTCCTCATGGAACTCCATTAGTTTAAACAGTGTTAGAGGAGATGAAGCAAGTGGAATCAGGGAAAGAGAAGAGCCTAGAAAAGGTAGGCCAAGAGATGGGGTTGGATACCTTAGTTGAACAAGTAACAAGTCCTACAATAATTGATCTCACCTATAGATAGGATGCAAGTCCTGAAAATTAAGGAGGTACACAGGATAAAGAAGAAAATATTGAGGAAGTAAAGATGATAGAGATAGAGAGCCATACTTTGGATATGGGTGAGCAACAACAAAAGGAAGTACCTGTTGGGCCCAAAATAGTAGACATCCCACCAAAAGACAAGGAGGATAAAGAAATATTAGTTCCTGAGGACCATAAGGCTCAAGAGGTAATTAATACAGGTCCAGAGCAGGTTATAGTTGCAGATCAGCTGGAAGAGCCTACGGTAGATACAATAATATCTAACGAAACTAATATGCCTCATGATGAAGAATTCACTATGGTAGATGAGACACCTGTGGAGGAAGCAAAAGATCAAGATCAGGGTAGACATGAAGACGATCAACAAGATCACCCTCCAGAAAAAGAAGGTCCTCAATAGGAGGATATACCCAAATATCACCCTCATCAGGAGCATCATGAGGAAGAAATAAGGAGATCACCTTCCCCATCGAACATGATGGTGGATACCGGAGATTAGGGTGATCATCATGATGTTGTTGGAGAACAAAAGCTAAAAGTTCAAGTTCCTTCATGGCTCGAGAAAGAAATTGGTACAGAACCAGGTATAGAGGCACAAGAATTTGATGTATCTAAATTATTTTCAGAAACATTAATAAAGCCCAAGAGGAAGGCAAGGTTAACTTCTGCAATAAGAAGGGATCTAGTGACAGGCAGGAGAATTGTATAGTTAGCACTCCCTACAGTTGATAAAGAAAAGGGCAAGATCGCTTTGGATGAGTTCCAGATTACTACAATTGATCTTGGATTTGCTAATGAGGATCAAGAGGGCCAAGAAGGCAAAGACATTATTGATTCATTAACTCAAAGGGTGAAAAGAGAGAAAGAAAAGAATAAACAGCATAAAGAGCACATTGCTCAGCTACATGCATATATGAGAGTGTTAATTAACACTGACGATACGTCTAGTGATCATGCAGTCCCATTGATTGCTATTTCTTAGGAGGAGGTCAACAAGTTGAACCACATGAAGCATGAATCAATAATAATGTTGAAATGGATGTCATCTGTGCTCGATGGAGCTGAAGAAGTGGCAAAGGCCTCTTTGAAGAGGTGGAATTCTTTGGGCGCCTCCATGAGAAAAGTAGATAAACTACATATGGAGATCGGCTGAAGGTCATTTCAATTAGAAAAGGTCACGAGCATTTTGGATGAAATGAAGAGGATTGATCCACAGATCTTAATAAAGAATCAGGTATTGAATAATAACACAACCCTATTGATTGGTATCTAGAATAATGACATCATATTTGAATGTGATGTGCTTAAAAGATGCAATAATAAACTAAGGAATATCAGCATGAAGCTACATGATATGATGTCCCATGAGGCAGAAGTTTTGGAAACATTAGAAGGAGATGTAGAAGGCAAGATTAAAAATCAAGATGAAGAGTTTGTCATCAAAGCTCTACATAGTAATTTCCAGCTAGTTGCTAAAGAACCTCTCAACAACCTGACAGAAGAAGTGCTAGATAAAGTAATGAGAATAAAGGTCAAGGTGGAAGATTATAATGAAACATCCAGCAGCAGGAGGAATAAGTTGGAATCTCTCCAGAGCAAATATCAGGTACATAAACATGCCATCACCAAAGAGAGAACTCAAGATGGCAGAGAATTGGAGAAAATAGTGCAAGCATATGAGAATATCAGGACAGCTATGCAGGTCCATATTCAAGAGGACAATCATCATGATGATGAAGATAGCGAGAGCAGTGAAAGTGATGATGATGACAAAGAACCTGATGAGGATACATCATCAAGGGAATATATGCATCAGATACTTATGAAAGTATAAGTTGTCTAGATGGTTGCCAGCTGGCAACCTGTGCCATGTGGAAAAGATTGACTTAGTTAATGAAATGTAAACCATAGATTTCAATAGATAAATCTTGATCGTAGATCAATTGTAACCGCTCCCTCATCTTGTTCTATAAAAGGTGCAGGGATGCCTCATTTTAAAACATTCAAAACTTAATTGAAATCTATTTGCTGAAATATTCAGGGCTCATTTCAAAGTTGTTGTATACATATATGTTCTTGTATACTTAATGAATGAGAAGACTCTTTTGATTACAATCCATCATAAATCAGTAATCAGTGTGTGAATTCTAGATATATGCTTTGGTTTGCTGTGTCCCTTGGAGTGCATATCAGTTTGCATGTGTTGTCTTCATACCTTTCCTTTGAAGTTAGCATCGACTGTATCTAGTTGTGGAATGTCTTGGTGAACATATGGTTTGATTTCTCCTCTTCATGACTATATCTGATGTATATATGGTTCAATAGCTGAAGGTTCAACATTAATTTGAAGTATTTCTTTCAATTTCTTTCAATTTCAGAGCATTTCATCATCATAATTGCAAATAATTGACAATCTTAAGAAAATAATACAAATATGTAGACATCCCATAGATAACTGAACATATTCAGCATATTTGAAGTTAAAGCATGTCAAAATGACAAATATCATGCAAAGATTTAAAGATAGACACAATATTTGAAGTATATCCTGTGTAGAAATAACTCTCTATGCAGCATCATTACAGGAAACATTATCTTACTGATGAGATCTACGTAAGGCCCCAAAATGGAAACAACAACACACATCAACCTCTGAGTAATGTTAGAAGATTAAGACCTAATCAACAGAGACTTCAGATTATGAATTCTCTGAATTCATCATATCTTACAAGATGAGTAAAGGTTAATGTGTACTTTTATTCTATGTTTGTTTATGACTAACATCATGATCAACATAAATTGGCACTAGAAGGAGGGCCATAGGATGAGGATCATCATCAGTAGTTCAGGTGATGATAAAGATTGTAAGGTAACACTTAGCCACCGCCAAATTTCCAAGCTAGACGCAAATATTTGTTGTTCTGAGTTGATATACGCTAATCCTGTGTAAAGATTTTGAAATCAATCATAAATATTGCAATCTTTACAGTAGATCGGCCTTATTTTGAGTAAATTTGACCAAGCTTTGAGGTATCCTGCTTTAAAAACCCAATATCAAGCTGCTAAGTGTTGCCAAACCAAAAATTACCTCATATTTGTAGTATAGCTACAAATATTCTGTAAATACTAGGTCAATTTCCAATCGTGAACATAAATATAATCACTGCTAGCATATTCCAACTGATATTTACAAAGTTCTAGCCAATTTGCCTCAAAATTGAGAAATCCTAGCTTACAAGATAAATACCAGGTCACGATCCTCCGGACCTTTCGATGAATTACCTATTAAAGGGTTCAGACCTAGAACTGTGGACATCCATCACACTCTAGGATCTAGTGCATCAAGAGCTTCACCAAAGCCTCCTCTTGTAACCCTTGTTGGTTTGCAAATACCTTATGGTGTGACACCTCCTGTCCAACCTCAACCCCAGGTCCAACCTCAACCGACTGTACCACAGGCTTAGCCTCCTCCAGTTGCAATGTCATTCTTTGCAGCAGAATCACCTTTGACTTTTACTGTATATCATGATTTGCCAAAGAATCTGGACAAACTTTGTCCAAAATATCATCCGTATCAAGATGCTGATGATCATATCAGAACCTTTAAAGAAGCCTGCTATAGGGCCAGAATAGCTCATCAGGATGTTGTATGTAGATTATTTCCTTTTTCCTTAGGGGAAGAGGCTTATAATTGGTTTATTAGTCTTGGTCAGAGTTCTGTCAGTTCATGGACTGTCCTAGAGAAAGCTTTCACAGATAGGTTCAAAGTACCTATTGATCCTTTAATGAACTATCACCTATTTGCTACAATCAAAAGATTTGAGGGAGAACCTATTGCCAACTTTAATGCTAGGTTCCAGAAAATGCTATCCAAGTTAGTTACCCCATATACTATAGGAGATGCTGCTACCAGGAGTATCTATTACTTAGCTTTGGATCCATTGACTTCCATGTTCATTAGGAGAACACATCTTGAAATCACTACCTTGACAGGAGCTTTCCAAGAAGCTATCAAAGTGAATCAGCAGTTAGTCCTTGCTCCTACTCCAAATATTGCATTCCCTACACTACCTAGCATGTATCCAACATATCCTACACAATATCCCCCCCAACCACAGTATAATGGAGCTATGGTGCCTCCAGCAGTCATGCCAACACCATTGCAGATATCTCCATTAAGTATCATGCCTCCTCCTCCTAATGGGAATGGTCAAGTACCTTAGTATCCTACACAAGCACCAATACCTCAAGGGGTAGATCAGAATAATAACACTGGATCTTATCTCTTCAAGCCTCAAACTGAAAATGTAGTGGCTAAATCTCAAGAGGAGAAAGAAGAGATCAAAGAAATCTCTGCTCAGCTAAGAAAACTAACAACAGAGGTCACTCATCTGAGAAATCAAAATTTCTATTCTCATCCTAACCAAAATAGAGGCTATAACAATGACAGACCTAGTTATCCTAATAGGGGGTACAACAACAATAATTTCAACAATAGTGGTGGAAATAATAACAATCCTCCCAGACAGCCTAGAGTATGGAACTCCAGGCTAAATAACGGCTCACTACCATCACCTTTAGATTGTTAACCACCTACTGAAGCCAAACAGACTACTAGAGTCAATCTTGCTGAGGCAACCCTCACCAATTGGTGCAGAATACACAATACAAATGCTCATGCAGAATTAGACTGTCCACAATTTAGAATTGTTGCTAGCATTTTCTAGACAGAAGTGTCTAATATTTCTAGAAATCCACCTCAGGTGGAAGGAAATGAAATTATCCCTTGTAGATACAACTCTGCATTTGTATTAGAAAGTTATACTGATCATCATCATCAGCAGACTATGTCATCCCACCAGAATTACAACCTGGTATGTGAAGAATCTGCCATGGCTTTTGAGTCAAATTATGTTTTCCCCTTTGAGGATGAGAATGAGCCATCCAATGAACATGAGGAGGTGCATGCTTACCAGCAGCAATATCAGGGTAAGCACAATTATAATCTAAGAAGTAACTCCAACAGACCTACTGGTCCATTAACCAGTTCCTTGCCCCTGAATAATTTTAACACACCTCCTTATCCCAAGGCAAGTAACAATCCAGGATTTCCAAAGGTAAATGCACAGTATCTGTCACCACAAAATACAGTATCAAAAGCTGTTGGCCTACCTCATGAATCTGACAAAATAGTCACATATTTGGTAGATGAGATGAAGAAGGTAAAGATCAACCTGTCTCTGTCAGAGTTGTTGAAAACTCCTGCAATTAAGAAATCATTTATGAAATCACTAGATGATCCTACTCCTAGAGAGGATAATCATTCCCCAGGTCAGCCTAACAATAGAGATCATGCTGCTAAAGATAACACTGTCAAACATAAAATGCCAGCTACAGTCCAAGCTACAAAAACCTCCCACATGACCTTGTATAGGGACAAAAGCGAGTCACCACCTTTCCTCCTTACCATAAGGATGTTTAGCAAAAACCTACACAACTATTTATTAGATTCAGGTGCATCTACAAATGTCATGTGCCTATCAATATGCAATGCTTTAGGACTGCATCCTGCTAAATCCCTAAAGAAGGTGACACAGCTAGATAAAATAGAAGTAAGTGTGGTAGGTGAATTAACTCATATCCACATGCAACTAGCATCTGATCCCAGGATCTAGTATTACATTAACATCCAAGTAGTAGATATACCTGATACATATGGGATGTTGCTCAGTAGAGACTGGTCCAAAACTCTCAACGAATATATGGCTACTGACTTCAGTCACATGTGGTCACCTTGGAAAGATATACCAAACCAGATAAGAATAGATGCTGAGCCTAGAATGAAGCACATGATCACCAAGTATAACAAAACAAACGAGATCATGTACGTGAATGTTGAACCCAGAGTTTATGCCATTAGACCGCAGACTATCAGGATAGGAGAGATCTTGATGCTTGACTTTCATCATCATCATCATCATGATCATCAGGAAGACATACCAGTTGTAGAGCCTGATTGTAATTTTGAGAATGAGAATGAAATAGATCGCTTCAGAAACTTTAAAATGTACCTGTCCAAGCAGGTAAAATGTTGTCAATTGTTAAATATACCTGTTCATGACATTTTGATTGATGGTTGGTGTAGATTACATAATGAGGCATATTCAAAGAAAACTTGTGAAACATGCTTAGATATGATGGAGCTGGAGTAGACATGCAGTGAGGCATCATCATCATATTCTGAGGTAAGTTCTACATCTAGTGATGATGACGATACTGATTCTTGTTTGTCTTGTGCAGGAAACATAGAGAAGGTGACAGATCATGACAGAGATTAAGTTTTGAGAACAAAAGAAATTCTGGTATATGACCAGATAAAAGCTTCACAGAAGAAAGAAGAGATCACCCCTGGGAGTGATTGTCTGATGGAGTCAGATTATGAACTGTCTGATGAAGACAGAGGTAGTAACCTGACCAGATTCGAGGAGTTTCTATCAGGAGAAATTAAAAAGATGATAGAACAAAAGAAGCATCCGCAGGATGCACTGACTGAAGGATGGTGTAGGTTGCATGAGGCACCTCACTCAAAAAATGCCTGTTCACTATGTTTACATATTTTAAAAAGGCATACATTACCTGATCCAGAGGATCATCTTCCTGATGTTGAAAAGAAAGAAGGGGAGTCAGCTTCACAGAAGAAAGAAAAGATGAGGTCCAAGAATGCTGAAATTCCTAAATTAAAATGGATATCAGGTGGAGCAGCTGCCAGAGCTACAAAGAAGAAGGAAAGTTTAGCTAAGCCTCCTACTGAAGATAAACCCTAGATCCTTAGATTTGATGGATCCAAGTCCAAACAAGGAGCTGGAGTATGGATTGATCTCATTGATCCATCAGGAAAGTCCTACTTAGCTGCCTACAGATTATAGTTCCCCTGCACTAACAATGTGACAGAGTATGAAGCTCTGATTAATGGGATACAGTTTGCTCTTAAGAAAAAGGTAAGAATTCTGCATGTCTTTGGAGACTCAGAATTAGTTGTCAAACAGGTAAGAGGAATTTACTCTTGCAACTATAAGAAATTGTCAAATTATAAACACAGAGCGTGGGATTTGATTGAAGACTTTGACACATTTAATATCACCCACGTACCTAGAGAATAGAACCATAGGGCAGATGCCTTAGCACAAGTTGCCAGTACATTAGAGCCTTTGTCCATATCAGGCCTAAAGAGATTTTTAGTAGAACTGGTATCAGTGCCTTCAGTACTTGATAATGTTACTAACCTCCAAGTTTTTGATGATGATCATCATATCCTTGATTTCATCTCTAACAGAGACATATTTGATGCTCAGATCATAGATGAGAATAATGTGGAAGATCACATTTGGGAAGAAGATGAAATATTAGAGTTGCCTAGCAACAGGATTCCCAAAGGTATGATTGAATTAGAAAGAGCTTTTGACTTGGATAATATGCTGAAGCAGAAGGATCTTCCCAAGGCTGATGGAGGTCAATATTCACAAGTGAATATTGGGAAAAATGATGACAAGAGAAATGTCTTGATTGGTAAAGTTTGCACACCAGAAGAGTTAGAAGGAATAACTCAAGCCCTTAAGGATTACATCCATGTAATTGCATGGACTTATGATGAGTTGAAAACATATGACACATCAGTCATAACTCACACTATACCTCTCAAGCTAGATGCTAAACCTTTTAGATAGAAGCAAAGGCCAGTCAATGCTTTGCTTGAACCAATAATTTTTTAAGAAGTCAAGAAGTTGTTAAATGCCAGGATCATATTTCCTGTTAGGCACTCCACTTGGGTGGCTAATCTAGTGCTAGTGAGAAAGAAGAATGGAGACATCAGACTGTGTGTAGATTTCAGGAAACTAAATAGAGCATCAGAGAAGGATAATTATCCTTTACCCTCATTGGATGAAGTTCTACATATTGGAAATGGAGCTAAAATGATGTCCTTTCTGGATGGCTTCTCAGTTTACAATCAGGTAATGGTTGACAAGATTGACAGACTAAAAACTGCCTTAACCACAAAGTGGGGGATATTTTCTTATAGACGTATGCCATTTAGGCTGATAAATGTTGGAGCAACATTCCAGCGTGCAATGGGCCTTCAGAGGCTTAATAGGAAAATGCATAGTCATATACATGGATGACTTAACAGTGCTCTCTAAAGAGAGAGGCAACTAGGTAACAGATTTCAGAAATGTACTAAAAAAATGTCAAGAATATGGAATATCCCTGAACCCCAAGAAATGCATATCTGGGGTGACAACAGGAAAGTTGTTGGGCCACCTGATAACTGAAAATGGGATTATCATTGATCCTGATAGGGTGGAGTCCATTATGAAATTACAGCTTTCCAAGAAGCAAGAAAGAGCTCAAATCTTACTTTGGTAAGATAAATTTTGTCAGAAAATTCATCACTAGCTTTGCACAAATAGTCAGGCCTTTAAATGCTATGTTGAAGAAGGATGCAAAGATTGAGTGGACATCAGAAGCCAAGGCAACATTTTAAGACATAAAGAAAGCTATTTCTGATGCTCCTATCCTTATCAGTCCAGACTACACCAGAGACTTTTATATTTATTCATTTGCTTCAGAACATACCTCTATAGCAGTGCTAACTCAGAGAAATGAAGACAAGGAAGAGAAACCAATTGCCTTCATGAGCTGCCCTTTCAAAGATGCTGAATTGAGATATGTAGATGTTGAAAGGCAGGCACTTGCTTTGGTCAAAGCAGTGAAGAAATTCAGGCACTATATCTTGAGAAGCAAAGTGATTGCTATGGTGCCAGATGCAGCAGTAAAGATGCTGTTAATGCAAAGTGGGCCTAGTGAAAAAAGGGCTAAGTGGATCACAATTTTACAAGAATATGATATGGAGATTACACCCATGAAATTGGTAAGAGGACAAGCTCTAAGCCAAATGATATCAGAGATTGATCCAAACATAGTAAGTCAGCAGTATGTTATCAATGATAAAGACAATGAAGAGTGGTATGCAGATATTAGGCACATCCTGATTACTGGAAGATGTCCTCCAAGACTGTAGGCTTCACAGAGAAGAGCATTAAAGATAAAATCCCAGAAGTACATGATGAAAGCAAGAGTACTTTTCAAGAAAAATTATGAGGGAATATACCTAAGATGTCTAGAAAAGCATGAAGCAGATAAAGTGTTAATGGAGCTACATAACAAGTTTGGAACAAGACATGGCTCATCCTTGGCTACAACACATGCTATCCTCAGAGCAGGATATTATTGGCCCACAATTTTCAAGGACACAACTGAACACATTAAATGCTATCATGTATGTCAGGTAGCTGCTAGCAGAGAGAGATATGCTGCACAACCTTCGCAACCAGTGATGGAAGTGCGCCCATTTGCACAATGGGGCATGGATTTCATAGGACCTATTAATCCTCCATCACCCTCAGGCCATAGGTATGTGCTAATAATTACTAATTATTGTACCAGGTGGACTGAAGCCACTAGCAGCAAGACTTGCAGTGTAGAAGATGTCATCAGATTTATGGAAAGTAACATAGTCACTAGATATGGGGTTCCATATGCTCTGGTAAGTGATAATGGCTCTGCTTTTACTTCAACCAAATTGTCAAGTTGGGCATTTGATTATGGGATCATACTAAATTTCTCATCTAATTATTATCCCCAAGGGAATGGATTGGCAGAATCCACTAAGAAGAATTTGCTGAATATCATAAAGAAGTTAGTAGACAAGAACCCTAGGGAATGGAATACACTTTTGAAATATGCCTTATGGGTAGACAGAACCAGAAACAAAGTTGCATTAGGAAACTCACCTTATCATTTAGTAGATGGGGTAGATCCAATCCTCCCTGTTAACCTAAAAATTCCTACCTTGTAGTTTGCCCAAGAGTACCTAGGCATAGACAATAACTGAGAGGTCAGGTTGCTTCAGCTGATGCACCTGGAAGAGAAAAGAAGTCAGGCAATTGATCAATTTACCAAGCATCAAGCTGTTGTCAAATGCTGGTTTGACAGAAGAGCTAAAGTTAAAGCCTTCAGGATATCAGATTTAGTCCCGATGTGGGATAAAGCCCATGAGAAGAAAGGAGACCATGGTAAGTTTGACAAATTATGGATAGGTCCCTTCCAAATTTCTGAGATAGTAGGAGACAATACTTTCAGGATTAAGAACTTGACAGGTGAGGATGTTCCATTACCAGTTAATGGACAATTCCTCAAACATTATTTCCAAGCCTAAGTGCTTCATGTTAGTCATGTGTATCATAATGTATATTTTGTATAGTTGTTTGTATAGTGTTTTGTTTTTGTTTTTGCTTTGTTTGCTTGTTGAGTTTTGGTTTTGGTTAGTCAGGATGATGCAACTCATCACCCCAGAAAATAACAAAATTGTTAAGATTCAAGTGATGAGAACACATTTATATATAGGTTATGACTCATTTTGACAAAGTCATCATGACCAGGTCTGTGATATCCTGTCAACAGGGTACCTTTTCTTAACCAAAGTGATTTCTTCACAATGACTCACCTAACAGCCTTGGGTTTGTTGAAAATACAAGTATAGGTGTTAAGTGAAAAATCTAAAGGGACTCCCTTGTTACCAATGCAATCTCCAACCTAAAACAGCAAGTGACCATACCTTGCATTCTGAGCTTACATGATGATATCAGATATATCAAGTATAAATGTTAGAAAATCAAAAAAAATAATAATAATAAAATTAGGCCATCTAAGTAACTCTACCGGGGCTATAGATGCCTGCTGGCAGTGGGGCTCTACTTAGGGGGATTGTATAGATAACCTTGTCAGGGCTATGAATGCCTACTGGCAGCAAGGCTCTATCCAGGTTGGCTATGAGGGATGATCCCCAACTATGTAGCTTAACACAAGTTACTCATGTTTTCAACTTGCTTTCAAGATGAGGGTAATTAATTATTTGCACACTACTGATCCTTTGTTAGCATTGTTACCATGAGGACATTTTATCATTTAGAAAGATTATGATGCTTATTCTTAGAAAGAGTTAGAATGCTATGTTATAATGTGTTCACATCACTTGAATCATTAGAATTTTGGTGTTTTCTTTGGTGGCAAGTTGTTGTATGGTTACACAACATGCCCCATTTTGACTTGAAAAAATAGGGACCCAACTTTTGTTTGGCTTTGCTTGTGTTTTCTGCTTGCTGGCAGTCTGGTAAAAGTAAGACAGTGTAGATGAACCTGCATAGTGGGACTAGGTAAGTCATCATGATGAGGTTAATTTTTTAAAGTTAAATTTTCATGTCAATAATCTCATGGGTAGATAGAGCACAAAATTTCATGCAGGTTGGCCTTTTACATCACCTTGATATTCATTAGGGAACAAAAGTTATGATGAGTTAAAGATTTGGTCAAACTTGATATTCTGAGGGGAGGATCATATTTCTCAATATCCGTCAGCTTACAAAAAAATCACCCCGATCCAAATTATCACCCAATAAAATCATTTGCTCCAAACATCTGGACGTCAAATTTATGTGATAGTGACACTTATTCGTAGAACATCATGTATTTTGCGAGGGTCATATTCTTGAACATCACCTGATATTTAAATATCACCCCGATATTTAAAATATCTGCCTGTTGCAAAATATCACCCCGAACCAATGTCCTGCTAACATCATCCAAGCTCGATAATCAAAGAAATAAACATACCGATGACATCACCATCATTTTTACCTCATGGAGGTATATTTCCAAAGCATGACCCTTCCTACATAACATGATGATGACATCATAATGCGACAACGATGAACCAAGTCTTTATCCTATTGACGTCACCTTGATATTTCGATAGGAGGTCATTTTATTCTAGGGGGTGATATTATAAACATTACTAGATATTCAGAACATCCCCTGATATTTTGAATATCTACCCAATATTCTCAACCCAACTTGGTGTTTTGACATCAATCTTTCTACCTAAAATGGATGATCATATTATACCAAGGGGTCATATTCTCAATATCACCCGATATTTAGAATATCACTTGATATTTAGAGATCACCCTGCGCCTCACCGCCATAACATTAAATGCATGTAGATATGGTAGGTGGTTCCCACCCATTATGAACCTGATACATACACCGGGTGAGATCTGGGAGTTTCGTACAAAAAATCAGCCGTTGTATTTAATTTGCCCTAAGTTGCCCTAATTTACCTTGGTGAAAGAGGTTAAAAGTGATTTACAGAGTCATTTCATACTTACCTTGCGATAAAGAAAATTTTTACAGTGCTCCGAGATTACAAATCTTCATAAGGCCACCTGCGGATGCATAGAGCTTGCATTAGAATGGGATACGAGAGCACTGTTGGTAATTGAGTCCCTTTCATAGATATTAACATAATTAAGAAGATAAGTGCATCAGGTAGGTAATTGAAACCATCTGGTTGTCATATTCTGCATATCCAGGTGTCATGAGGTCTTCTGGTTTGAAATTTCAAATTATGCATGTCAGGATAAATGAAGTGTGGAAAGAATAGTAGTATGCATGATGAATAATGAATATGTAATGTATATGCATGCTTGTATATGTATCAATTGTAAGACCTAGTTGTGTTAATTGCAGGCATCCATGGTAGATAAATGACTGGCTAAGTCAGAGGCAAAATTCCTGAAGCTGATGTTTGCTCATCCTGATGGTGTTTAATTCAAATACGGTGCCATTACAGACACACACCAGGGAAATACGAATCTGGCTGCCTGGTCAGTCAAAATGAATGATGAAAAGAATAATAGCGCTCTACTGGATGCAGTCTTCATATTAGGAATGTGGAATGCAGCTGGTTTCCTGTATTCCATGGAAACCCCTGAGCTAGTTATTGAATGTGGAAGGAGTTACAACCCACAGACCAAGAGGGTAGAGAAACATGGCAGAATATATGCTGATCTGTCAATTAAGGGTATTGCTGCTACATTTGGTTTACCCTTGGGCAAGAAGGTTGCAAACATAGATCTGAAGAAATCAGAAGTAGAGTATGAGAATAACAAAAAGTCTGCTAGGAAGAAGATGTGTCAATGGACGATGAAAAATAGTCCATATCCTGCAATAGCTAAGCTTCTGGTTCATTTATATAAGTATGACTTTGATGACGAGTACCAATACATGATAGCCCTGCTCAGCAGAGTGACCGGCCAGCCTAATGCTGGAAGTTTCAAAGACTAGATATATGCAGTCATCCTGATGTGTCTTTACACGGACAACAAACCAATGTGGGCTAAAATGATAAGTGATGCTCTAGATGAGCAACTGATGAATTTGGGAGGTCTAGATTGGTCCTTCTACATGACATCATATATAGTTTATTCATGTGCCTATAAGGGTACATTTGATGCCTTGATCACAGATGGAAAAATTGGAGGCACAACCAATGATGCACACATATGGGATCATCATCCCCAACTGCAAAGAATGAATTACCTCTAGGATTATAAATTAGTGAATAATGCATTCTCTATGCATCTAGTAAGGACCATGGAGGAAGACAGAACTAAGAGACTGAGCATGGAAGCTCAGGAGGTAATATATAGACATGGGGCCTGGTTCATTCAGTTTGCAACTTTTTCATACATTAGAATTGAAGGATTTACAGAGCACCCTCTCATGCTCCCAAGATATCCAAATGATGCTGTAGTGTTAATGGAGTTCATAAGGCAGGTTGAAACAATACTGGATGCTTATAAAGCTAATAAAAAGCTTCCCCCAGTATTGTTTCTAGTAACAATGGGCTGGTATATGTGCCCAGACAGTGAAAATATTAAGAAAGCCATAGCTGGCTTAACAATGATGAATTTCCAGCCATTTCCATTAATAAGATCATATGATCCTTATGGAAGGATGCAAAAGATCATGGGATAGCCCATTCACCAAAGGAATCTTGAGGATTTCTGGGCAGATTGTGAAGATGAAGATGAAGCTGAAGCCAGAAGAAGAAGATACTAAAGGTTAACACTTAATCAAATCAAGACCTTTGATTGCATCTCCATCCCAGCACAACTAAAGAAAGATGATGGAATGATAATGGCTGATGAATATGAAGAGAAAATGATATATAATGATACCATCTCTGCACCAGATCTCACTATACAGGAGGATATCTCCCTAGATCTATTCACAGGCAGGATATTATAGTTAACCCAAGCTTGGGTGGAAGAGTAGATAAACGTACTGAAGAAAAAAGGGATTGTCATCACTATGGATAATAAGAAGAAAAGACTGGAAGTTCCTGAAGGTGAATTTGATGATTTTCTGTTGAAAAGAGGAAATCCAAAGGACAGAAGGCAACACCCCCTAAAAAAAGCAAGAGGTCTTCAAGAGGTAAGAAGACTGATCCTGAACCCAAAGGGGTTATAGTGGAAAGAGTGATAGCGCCTGTTGAAGATGCATCAGGATCTAGACAAGCATCATCATCATCAACACAACCTCCTCAAGATAAGCAAAAGGCCAAATAGATCCAGAGGCCAACTACACAGCCTACTATTACATATGAGGAGGATCGAGACTCACAAAACAATAAAGAGAAGGATATTCCTCTTGAAGAAGAATCTGAAGAAGAGGGAGGTCCCATATCATTCACAAGGAAGAGAAAAGCACCTCAGGTGATAGCAACTACACCTAAGAAACCAAGGACTTCTATGAGAGGTGAAATAAGACAAACTCCCATAATGTTGAGGGGAGTAGGTGGAGAAGTATTTAAGAAGGAGTTGCAACATAATGTTCCACTTCCCACCATTGTGAAATTTAAAACTAAACAAGCAGAGGAACAATTGAAAGAAACCTCCAAAGAACTTCAAAGTGGTCAAGTTTCATTAGATGAGATAGTAAACCTATCTGATGATGAGGTGGTGAAGGATGTAAGTTCACAAGTAATGGAAACCCTTGCTGCTAGCACTCAGATAACTCCTCATGGAACTCTATCAGTACAAATAGTGTTAGAGGAGATGAACCAAGTGGAATCAGGGAAAGAGAAGAGCCCAGAAAAGGTAGCCCAAGAGATGGGGCTGGATACCTTAGTTGAACAAGTAACAAGTCCTACAGTAATTGATCTCACCTATAGACAGGATGTAAGTCCTGAAAATCAAGAAGGTACACAGGGTAAAGAAGAAAATATTGAGGAAGTAAATATGGTAGAGATAGAGAGCCATACTTTGGATATGGGTGAGCAACAACAAATGAAAGTACCTGTTGGGCCCAAAACAGTAGACGTCCCACCAAAAGACAAGGAGGATAAAGAAATATAAGGTCCTGAGTACCATAAGGCTCAAGAGGTAATTAATACAGGTCCAGAGCAGTTTATAGTTGCAGATCAGCTGGAAGAGCCTAAGATAGATACAGTAATATCTACGAAAACTAATATGCCTCATGATGAGGAAATCACTAAGGTAGTCGAGACACTCGTGGAGGAAGCAAAAGATCAAGATTAGGGTAGACATGAAGATGATCAACAGGATCACCCTCCAGAAAAAGAAGGTCCTCAACAGGAGGATATACCCAAAGATCACCCTTATGAGGAGCATCATGAGGAAGAAATAAGGAGATCACCTTCCCCATCAGATATGATGGTGGATACCAGAGATCAGGGTGATATGATGATGATGATGGAGAACGACAACTAAAATATCATGTTCCTTCGTGGCTCGAGAAAGTAATTGGTGCAGAACCAGGTATGGAGGCACAAGAATTTGATGTGTCTATATTATTTTCAGAAACATTAATAAAGCCTAAGAGGAAGGCAAGGTTAACTTCTACAATAAGAAGGGATCTGGTGACAAGCAAGATGACTGCATAGTTAGCACTCCCTACAGTTGGTAAAGAAAAGGGCAAGATTGCTCTGGATGAGTTCCAGATTACTACAGTTGATCTTGGATTCGCTAATGAGGATCAAGAGGGCCAAGAAGGTAAAGACATTATTGATTCATTAACCCAAAGGGTGAAAAGAGAGAAAGAAAAGAATAAACAGCATAAAGATCACATTGCTCAACTACATGCATATATAAGAGGGTTAATTAACCCTGACGATACATTTAGTGATCATGTAGTCCCATTGACTACTATTTCTTAGGAGGAGGTCAACAAGTTGAACCTCATGAAGCATGAATCAACAATAATGTTGAAATGGATGTCATCTGCACTCGATGGAGCTGAAGAAGTGGCAAAGGCCTCTTTGAAGAGGTGGAATTCTTTGGGCACCTCTAGGAGAAAAGTAGATAAACTGCAGATGGAGATCAGCAGAAGGTCATTTCAATTAGAAAACGTCATGAGCATTTTGGATGAAATGAAGAGGATTGATCCATAGATCTTAATAAAGAATTAGGTACTAAATAATAACACAGCCTTATTGATTGGTATCTGGAATAAGGACATCAGATTTGAATGTGATGTGCTTAAAAGATGCAATAATAAACTAAGGAATATCAACATGAAGCTACATGATATGATGTCCCATGAGGCAGAAGTTTTGGAAACATTAGAAGGAGATCCAGAAGGCAAGATTGAAAATCAAGATGAGGATTTTGTCATCAAAGCTCTACATAGTAATTTTCAGCTAGTTGCTGAAGACCCTCTCAACAACCTGACAAAAGAAGTGCTAGATAAAGTAATGAGAATAAAGGTCAAGGTGGAAGATTATAATGAAACATCCAACAACAGGAGGAATAAGTTGGAATCTCTTTGGAGCAAATATCAGGTACATAAACATGCCATCACCAAAGTGAGAAGTCAGGATTGCAGAGAATTGGAGAAAATAGTGCAAGCATATGAGAATATCAGGACAACTATGCAAGTCCATATTCAAGAGGACAATCATCATGATGATGAAGATAGCGAGAGTGGTGAAAGTGATGATGATGACAAAGAACCTGATGAGGATACATCATAAAGGGAATATATGCATCAGATACTTATGAAAGTATAAGTTGTCTAGATGGTTGCCAGTTGGCAACCTATGCCATGTGGAAAAGATTGACTTAGTCAATGAAATGAAAATGTAGATTTCAATAGATAAATCTTGATTGTAGATCAATTGTAACTGCTCCCTCATCTTGTTCTATAAAAGGTGCAGGGATGCCTCATTTTAAAACATTCAAAACTTAATTGAAATCTATTTGCTGAAATATTTAGGGCTCATTTCAAAGTTGTTGTATACATATATGTTCTTGCATACTTAATGAATGAGAAGACTCTTTTGATTACAATCCATCATAAATCTTGAGTAATTAGTGTGTGAATTCTAGATATATGCTTTGGTTTGCTACGTCCCTTGGAGTGCATATCAGTTTGCATGTGTTGTCTTCATACCTTTCCTTTGAAGTTAGCATCGATTGTATCTAGCTGTGGAGTGTCCTGGTGAACATATGGTTTGATTTCTCCTCTTCATGACTGTATCTGATGTATATGTGGTTCAATAGATGAAGGTTCAACATTAATTTGAAGTATTTCCTTTACTTTCTTTCAATTTCAGAGCATTTCATCATCATAATTGCAAATAATTGACAATCTTAAGCAAATAATACAAATATGCAGACATCCCGTAGATAACTAAACATATTTAGCATATTTGAAGTTAAAGCATGTCAAAATGACAAATATCATGCAAAGATTTAAAGACAGACACAATATTTGAAGTATATCCTATGTAGAAATAACTCTTTGTGTAGCATCATTACAGGAAACATTATCTTACTGATGAGATCTACGTAAGGCCCCAAAATGGAAACAACAACACACATCAACCTCTGAGTAACGTCGGAAGATTAAGACCTAATCAACGGAGACTTGAGATTATGAATTCTCTAAATTCATCATATCTTACAAGATGAGTAAAGGTTAATGTATACTTTTATTCTATGTTTGTTTATGACTAACATCATGATCAACACATCTACAAAAACTAGTTGAATCATAATCAAACTAAATGCATTGAAATGATCTACAAAAAAAAACACTATCTTTCATTTTCAAATATTTCAAAAACCTTTTGAAATAAAATTAATTAGTTAGACTTTTAGATTGATAAATATCACCTATCTTCTTCCATGGCTTTTATCTAGTGGTCTCCTTAGAGACATTCAAGAAGATGGAATCTGCAAGACACAACCAAATGGTTCCTTATGCCTTCTTATCCAAATTTCTCCAAAAATCATCACACATTTTAGATGGCTTTTTATATTTCTCAATATCTTTCAATCGAGTTTGTTTCTTCTAGGAGATATTCTATCTTTAGCTACCACAACTCATACCCAGTGTCATTGAATTTCTTAATCTCTAAATGAGAGGTAGAGGCCACGATTTTCAATCCTTCACAAATCTATAAAACCATTCAAAGAAAAATCTCTCACTATAGATACAAAATGTTTAGTGCTTTCTAGAATGGCTCCCCCTACGTACAATGCCATTATCTTTGATATCAAATGTTGATAAATAAGGTGAAACTGTTGGCAAGAGACACTACTTCACATTGATAGGTGTTTTCATTGATGGCAACTAAGATCATCCCAATCATCCAAATAACACAATTTTTTCACACCAGAAGTTAGAATTAGAATTTGTCTAAGTCTGGGCAGTTAGGAATAGAGCAGGTGATAGGGTTAGGTATCTTGGTCTGGATCTCTTCGGTGGAAAGGCATGGTTTGCTACAGATCTAAGGTAGTTGAAAGAATTATCAAAACACTCTAAATCTAGAATTTTGTTCTCTAGTGATGGACTCAAAAGATATTAGCTTCTGAGTATCAGGTTTCAGTTTGACAAGAATAGACAGAAGAAGACCAAGTTGACCTTGTGAATAATCTTAATTCTGGATGTATAGAAGTTGTTTATTTGGCAATTGGTGCTGATCAATGATGGTAGCCAACATGATTGATGATTTGTGAGTGCAATTTTTGGTCCACATCTCATATTATGTATGGATCTAGCTAACAGAGCAGAGTACTCAACAAAGTTTTAAATGTTCTTAAAGCCGACTGGTAAAGTTATTTTTATGGTTAAGTTATTGAATTGTTATTAAGTGGTAAAAGAAAGAATTAACTATAGAAAGTTCCAAAGTTTTGAGACAACTGATTCATCCCCCCTCTCAGTTGTTTATCCTATTTCAAACAATTGGTATTAGAGAAAGGTTCCTTGGAGAAGCCTAACAACTTGAGGAAAATATGTTGGAAGAAGTTTTAAATGGGTTCACTCAAAGATCAACTTCAATTGGCCCTAGAAGAGCTTGTTTAGTCTAAAACAAAAATTACTAATCTAAGAGGTGAACTTAAAGATGCTGATGATACCATTGAAATGTTAAAAGATAAATTAAAGAAATCTATGTAAAGGAAAAATGAGCTACTTCTGCAGCTATCCAATTTACCTAAAGAAAGACATGAATGAAGCTCTGGAGGAAAAGACAAAGGAATGTGAGAAGCTGTCAAAAGAAGTTGTTGTTCTAAAAATTGAAATGGAATATGGGGTGATAAGGCAAACTAAAGAAAGTGAAGATAGAAAGAAAATTGAAGAAGATTTGAATCAAAAACTAAAAGAAAGAACTGAAGAATGTTGCAAATTGGATGGAATAGCTAGCCATCTAGAGTCTGATCTACAAGAAAGTAGAGATAATAGAGAGAACTTGAAAGGAAAATTGTCATTCTTAGACATGACCTAGATGTTGCAAATGAATATAAGGAGAAGTTCAATATAAGCTCAGCAAAACTTGAAGCACTGCACGAAGGATAGAAAAAGGCTGATGACAAGCATGGTCTTGGATATGAGAAAGGTGAAAACTTTGGATCTAGAAAGAGAAATTTTCAACTTGGGAATGGGAGAAATAGAACTAGAAAACCTTTGGTAAGAAAGCCTAATGCTCAAAGATATCCATCATTCAATAGAAATTATTTCAACTGCAACAAATTTTGTCATAGAGCTACTCAGTGTAGAAGTAGAGTAAATCAAAATGGTACATCCTTCTCTAGTCAATGCTTAAAGTGTAAGAGGTATGGTCATAGATCAAATGAATGTAGAAGTATGATAATGAATAATGCTAATAATAGAAGAATTAGCAATTCTTTCAATGGTTACTACTTTGTTTGCAATGGGTTTGGATACATGGATAATCAGTGCAGATCAAGAGAAAATTAGGTTTATAACAAAAGAAATGTTGTGTTCTTTAACTGCAATAAATCTGGTCATAATGCAAGATTCTGCAAAAGTAGGAACAATGGAAGAAGTGTTCCGATAAATAGAAAACTGGATGAGTAGAGACAAGACAAAGGCAAAGAAAAAATTGATGCGAATGAGACTCAGAATCAATCAAACAATATATGGGTCAAGAAAACAATTATGAATTATAGTAATGGATCCACACCAGAATTTGGTGCTAAAAATTCCTCTGGGAATTGATTTGGAAGCCTTGGCTTAGGGGGAGCAGCATTGTAAATCAAATTCCCCCAGCTAGTAAGTAAGTGCCTAAATCTAGTACAGTGAGAAAAGAGATCTTGGATTGTTTCAGATCATTTGGAAGGATTTCTAGAAGAAAAGAGGTGGATATGGAAAATTACAGAGTAATTTATGAGAAATTGTTCAACAAATAGAGTAACCAGATGTATTAGGGTAGAACATTTATTATAAAGACAAATTAGGTGATGCAAATCTTAAAAAGGTTATTCATTCCTCATTCAGAACACTTTGCATCAGCAGAAAATAAGAAGAAAGAAGTGGACAAGCTTAGAGCTAAGAATTCTCAAGATTTGGAAGTGAGAAAAGGATTTCCAAGCAAAAACCCTAATCGGTGTAACAAGGTATTTTCTATTTTCTATGAAATCTCTTGAGTTCTCAATTTTTGCAAATGGCTACACCTCTAGTTGTTGATGTAACTAAAAGACCTCGACCAATATTTAAGAAGTATCCATACAAATCAATTGAAGTTGAACCGTTAGATGCATTCTCTGAGGTTCCACATGGTGTACTGCATGTTGAGGATATTAGGGCATATGTCCAATGTAACATGGATGAATTTGGAAACCTAAAACTCTTGGATTTGGTTAACAACTACTTAACGGATGATAGCCAAAAATTAAAACTAGAATACAAATCCCTAGAAAGCAAACACTTTCTACAAGTCATTAGGTTTCCTATATTTGATGAAAATGAATGGGTTTGATACATCTTAAGCTGAATACATGATGAGTTCATATGGCTATTGAAACCATTGAAGATTACAAAGGATGTTATAAAGATTATAACTGGGTTAAACTCCTCTAGTGGATTACCCATGCTGAAAGCCATGAAGAACCAGAGAGTGACTGATGCTACCAGTCCCAAGTTTAACAAAAGGGCAATGACCATCAATGATATCATAGAACTGGATGTTAAATTTGCCTGCATGGTGATTGGTTACAAGATTTGCCACTCCAGTAGAGAAAACTCTATCTCTAGAATGGCAATATATGTAGCCTATCAAATGTTAAAAGAAAATGTTGATTATGGTCTTTGTGAACTACTACAAAATCAATTGATTGATAATTTGAAAAAGATAAAGAAAGATAAGAAAAATACCTTCAAATATGGCTCCTTGATTATATGCGTGTTCTTCTATTTTCTGAATGAAGTACCTGGAATTCAAGGTGTGAATTGGACAACTGGCCCAAAAGACTGCCATTTGGGGCTACTTCAAAAACTTCTAGAGTTGAATGCAAGCAAGGGAGAGAATCCCTAAAACAATTGTGGAGAAGTATGAAAATGACATATGTTTCATGGTTGATATAGATTAATGCTTGATGGAAGTTGTAGAACCAAGGACAGTTTGGATAATGCCTATGGGTTATGAGGTGGATGGAAGAGTTTTGGATATGTATGCTCAGCATCTTCTGAGCACACCTAAAGATACCTCTGTGGAAAGGTTTGGAACCTACAAGGAACTAAGTCTAAAATTGCATGTGGAGCTCAGACAACCTTAGACCAAGAGGAAAGTGTAGAGACAAGTTGAAAGGTATGCTAAGAACATTGGCCTAACCAAAGAGGTAGTAAAGCAGAATACAGAAAGAATTTAAAAGATGAAGAAAAGCACTGAGCAAACTACAGAAGAAAAAGTAGAAAGTGAGCCGGCAGTCCCTCCAGAAGTCCTACCAAGCTCCTCAAGGAAGACAAGGAGTTCTGCAACTCTTGCTAAGTAACTCAAGACCACTTCCACTAAGAAGCCAGAAGCCACTCCATCCTATGATAGAGGGAAAAGAAAGAAAACCAATGCCACAAGAACCCACAAGAGAACAAAAGATAATGAGGAAATAGAGACAAATGAAGAAGTGAAAGAAATAAGATCCAAGAAAGCCAAAACTTCAAAGACTTCTAAAAACTAGCCTTCTGGAAGCAATAAGGCCAGTAAAAAGCAAGTAACTGGTAAGGTTGCTATGACTATTGTTGAAATTGTAAAAACAATCATTGTTCATGGAAATTTAAAGCCTATCAGAGTTTACTATGATAATTTTGATCAAGCAAATAATTTTTTTTTTGAAGATGCCATTATTATATATTTAAATAAATTCAATAGAGCCCTGTTGGAAATTTTACATGAACTTCCTAAAAGTTCAAGGAAAGTACTGGAAATGAGGAAAGAAGCAGCTACGAATAAAGACATAGAACTCAGTGAGTATGTTATCTCCACTTTGTGTCATGTGATGACCAGAAGAGAAGCAGATAAAATCCTCAGAGAAGTTAAAGATAATTTTAGAAGCAAGGTCCAGATGAACAAACTAATGCTTGGTGAAACTGAGGAAATTGCAAAAGAAAAAGAAGAAATCTTCATAAGGGCTTTAGAAAAAGACAAATAATATATTATTTTAGAGAAACAAGTAGAAGAAGTCAATCCTTCAGTTCTAGAACATGAAGCTCCAAAAGAATAGATTAACATAAGAATTGATGAATAAGGTGTTAATTTAGATTCTTCGGAGTTAACCTATGAAGAGACTAATGTTGGATTTGATTCATCAGATCTAAATATTGGAGAAGTTTAGGAAGAGGAACAAGTCAATTAGGAGGACATAGATTTGATAGATAAAATAATTGATGTAGAAGTAACTCCTCCACTTGATCATTTTGGAAAAGAAAAGGATATTGCTACTACATAGAGCCCTCGAGATCAGGTAGCATGTGGTGAACAAATAGGAAAGAGTTCCTCTGTAGAGAACACAATGAAAAGTAATGCAGAGAAAGAGGAACAAAAAGGAAAGAAAGAAAAAGTAGAAGAAGATGGTGCAAATGTTGAAGCACCTAAAGCAGATACTTAGAAATCTAATGAACAAAAGGATGGTTCAGAAAATGTTGTAAGAGACACTACAGATGCAATGAAAAGTCTTCTTGAAAAGGAGATGATTAAGCTTTATGAGCCTGAACCACTACAAGGTTTAGCCAAATGAGATTCTCTCTCTCCAATTCAATTGATGAAAATAACATCATTACCCCAAGCAAAGGCTAGATAAAAGATGTTAAAGTTCTGCATGGAGGACAAGGAGGTACCAGGGCTTACAACTGGGGTTTTGGAAAAGTTAATGCCTTCCTACCAGAAGAGTCCATCTGATTCCCCCTCTGGACATCTTAAAAATCTTGTAAGTTCTATAAAAACTCATTTTGAGTCCTTTGAGAAGTCTACTAAGAGAAATTTCATAAATGAGTTTTTGGATAAGAGATTTAGTGAACTTTGTTGGAAAAAATGCAGATAACTGAGAGGGGGGGTGAATTAGTTATCTTATAACTTTTCTATTTTTCTTTTCTTTGCTTAACTTATCATTTAATGTTATACAAAAGCAAGGCAATCATAAGAGTTAAAAATAAATTAACACATAATATAAGGATTTTTACATGGAAACCTTGTTAAGGGAAAAACCACGGGGTGACTAACCCAAGATTGTATTCTCTATTAAAAGAATAAAGAGTACAAATTTGGCACTTGCCAATTAGGGATTACTATTCGAGCACATTGCTCACAAAAGGCCCACTGCCTACAAGAAACTTACAATCTACAAATGCTTACAAATGATACCAAAGTTATTGAACTAATAAACAACATCTATGAATGTAGGATTTTAGTTCCAGTTAGGTACAGTATACTGATCTGGCACATTCCATTCTTTCTCTGCTCAATATTACTTTCCTGTCACATTCTAGGCTTGAATTATGGCCTTTGTACTTGCCTCTACTTTTCTTCGTACTTAACCATACTTACTATCAAAATCAAACACTTACAAGCTTCAATCCATCGGGTATATATATCTACATCAAGGATTTCCAATAACTTTTTAGTCAACAACAAGAACACCTGAGATATTTGCAAGTTATTGATCTGTCAATTGAATCCATGATAGATTAGTGATGCACATCATAACATAGGCATAGAAGTCATTAATCATGTTGGCTAACAATGTATAATATCACAGATTGCTTGATCATCACCTTTTACACATCCAGATTGAAGTTTGATACCCTGTCAGTCAATTCTTCCTCTGTCTGCTCTGCCTGACTGGAACCCAACACTCAGATGCTCATATCTTTTTCTTTCTTTATCACAGGAGACTAAATCTCTAGAATACAATAGTCATGATACCCCTCTTGACTTGTCCAAGTCCACAACTTTCTAAGTTCCACCATCTGAGAGATCCAGATCTGATTGTCGAACCTTGTTACATACTTTGTTCTTGTTCACTAGACCAAAACAATCTTCAATCTGACTTCTAGTATAGGCATATTATGCACTGTGGATGTATGGGACAGACTTTGTTGCCATCAATGATAACACTTATGAAGCCACACAGTGTCTCTTGCCAACAATCTCCCCCTTTGGCATTGATGGCAACACTTAGTGAAAAATGCCTAAGTGTCATAGTAACTCCCCCTTTGCTTGTGCTCTGTGTCTTGCATTGTTTTACTGGAGCTCCCCCTTCGCTAGATCCCACATTTTTCACTACTCTTCACTCCCCCTTTGACATAAATGGGAAAGGGTGGAATCCGTATACCAAAATTTTGCAAAAATTATTCTATACACGTCTGTAAGTATATACAACTCATATGTTATACTTAAATATACTTAAGTATATCCACAAAGGTTGTCTTCAACTAGATGATTTATGTGGCCCAAATCCTCTTCATTCTATCCAAAATGGATATGTGTGCACTTAACAAAAACCCATATGCTTCTACCCTCTTTAAGTCTGTTGGATCACTGGTCCGAATTGTATTTTGTGCCTTTGTCAAGGCATCATGCATTGCCTCTAACTTAGGGATGATTACCCCTCTGAGCTCACCCATTCTATCCATTATGTTCTTTTTCTCTTTAACCAGTTCTTTAATTTCATTTATTATAACAATATCTTGACATTCATGGTTGACCAGAGAGGTAGTAAGGGGATGAAAATTCTGAGATAAACTTGACAATTTTCCTTCTTGTTCTTTCACTTTCTTCTCAATGTCCTTTGTCACTTTGGGCCAAGTTAAACAAAATTTGTAAATGTCCTGACCATCTTTAAGTGCATTTTCTAGGCTCTTTATGCCAATTCCCAAGGTTCTTCTATCATTAGTAATTAGCCCTTGTACTTCACTGAACCTCTTTCCCAAGAACTCCTTCCAGACCTTAGTTTCTGCTGATTTCTCTAAGGATTCAAAGTTAACAAAATTGACTAAGTTTTTCAGATTACCGGATGGAGAGGCAGAAGGATCCTTTTGATAGGTTGGAATAATCTTTTCCACCATCCTAGATGTAATCTCCAATAGTTCACAATCCTCCATATGAGATTTTAGAAGTTTCTCTTTTACTTTGGCCTGAGCAAAAGATGTTACCTTCATTATCTGAACCAGAGATAGAGAGTCAAAGTTTAGTGGCCCTTGAATTAGCTCAGGTTCATCTAGCTCCATTATTTCTTTGTCCAGGAAATTTTGTATTGTCTCTGTAGTGTCTCTTGCAAACTCTACTTCCTTCCTTTTGGGGACATCTAGACTGACTTGCTTATTGATCTTTGTTTCTTCTATCTGTCCTTCCTTTTTCGGAGTAGAGGAGTCTAGTGCCTCAGATGGCTCTTCATTATTTTTCTTTAATCCTTCGACATCCTTGTCAGAAAATGTTTCTTCTTTCTATCCTTCCTCTTCCAGAATAGAGGAATTTAATGCTTGAGATGATTCTTCATCATTTTTCTTTAATCCTTCAACATCCATGTTAGAAAATGTTTCTTCTTTTTGTCCTTCCTCTTCTAGAACAAAGGAATCTAATACTTGAGATGATTCTTCATCATTTTTCTTTAATTCTTCGGTAGCCATGTTAGAAGGCTCTTCATCTGTTTCCTCTATAATGGGAAGATTGAATATATTCAACGCATTCCAGAGGATTTCTTTTGTTTCATTGGCTATTTGTTTAGTCTCACCAAGCATGAGTTTGTTCATTCTGGATTTGCTCTAGAAATCATCTTTACACTCCTTGAAAATCATGTCCATTTGTTTTGGAGTGATAGAGGGGCAAAGTTGTATCATTATTTTCTCCCAGATCTCTAAGTCTTTAGCCTTTGCATTCACTTTTCTTTGTTCCAATACTTCTTCTAGGCTTTTTGGAATTAATGAAATTATTTCAATGAATGCTTTGTTATAGATATTCAAATACCTTATAATAGCTTCCTCCAGAATTCTCTTGTCAGTATCATTGTATGCATCATAGAACTCAGTCACCGGCTATAGGTTCCCATCCATAGTAACTGCCTTGATAATGTCATCAATGGAAAGAGTGGCCTTCAACAAATTCCTCTGCCTTCTCTTCCTCATTTTTGCTAGAAGAGAACGTCCTAGATGTTCTCTTCTTCTTCATTTTCTTGATTTCCTCATTTGATTCTATTTCTTCATCATTCTTATGGATTGTATATGTCCTTGTGGCTTTGGTCTTCGTCCTCTTTTCTCTTTTTCTGGATGACTTGACTTCCAGTTTGGTAGGCTTTGAGCTTTTAGAGGCAATAGGAGCAGAGCTCTTGGAGGATTTAGTCTAAGAGGAGGTTTGTACAGGAACACTTTCTTTCTTTGCTTCTTGTCTTTCTTTCTCTGCCTTCTCCATTTTCTCTCTATTAGCATCTATAGCCTCCTTTGATATGCCAAATCTTTTGGCAATTTCTTCAACTTCCTTTCTTACTTTTATCTTCATCTCTGACTGTCTTAATTCAACATGTATCTTTATGCTTAGCTCTTCAAAGGTGCCAAACCTTTCTACTTCAATGTCCTTAGGTTGGCTCAGTAGGTGTTGAATGTGTAGCTCCAAGATTTTTCCATTGACCTCATAACCCATAGGCATTATCCATACAGTTCTTGGCTCAACTATCTCCATTAGGCATTGATCAGTGTCAACCATGAAATAGACTGTATCTTTGTATTTATCAACTATTGTTTGTGGTATTCTTTCTCTGGTGTGCATCATGCTTTGGAAATTCTTAAAGTAACCCCAGAGGGCTGTGTTTGGGCCTTGAGCATCACCAAGTCCATATATTTAATCTCTGATCTGAATTGCAACGGGTTTATCATTTTGCCAGACCCAACCATTTGATCCAAGTAGCTCATTCATATAATAGAAAAATAGACATAGTAATAGACTACCATATTTAAAGGAGTTTTTCTTATCCTTTTTGATCTTCTGCAAGTTCTCCATCAGCTGATTTAGTAGAAGCTCACACAGATCATAATCTACATCTTCCCTTAACATCTAATATGCAGTATAGATTGTTGTACCAGACACAAAATTCTCCCCGCTCGAGTGGTAGATTTTGTAGCCAATTATCATTGAAGCAAACTTGACATCTGGATCCATGATGTCATCTATAGTCATTGCTCTTTTGTCAAATTTTGATCTGGTGGCTTCAGTTACCATTTGATTCCTCACAGATTTAAGTGCAGGTACCCCACCAGATGAATGTAGTCCGGTTACTACCCTGATGGCATCTTTAGTTATCTTGAATGGCCTCATTAGCCACATGAAATTATGATGTATCCTACTTAGAACATACCGGACCCAATCATCTTCTACAAAACATGGAAAATGTATACAATGTCCGAAGTGTTTGTCCCGGATGGTCTTGAATTTAGGTTTGAGTTCAAAATTCTCATCTATTAATTGTTTGCGATAAATGTCAATCAACTTTGAGTCTCCAAAATCTTCAATGTTTGCATGGATATAAGCCCTAACATCTTCTACATGCAAGACTCCATGCGGAATACTAGAAAACGCACCTAAGGGATCAACTTCTAGAGATTTGTAAGGGTGTTTCTTGAATTTTAATCTCGGCCTATCAGAAATATTAACAACCATTGGAGTAGCCATTTTTGCAAGAGATCTGGAGAGAGTTTTCAGAAGGGAAGTACCTTTTCATGCTTTAAGGTTTGGAGTAGAAATCAAAGTGATTCTCTGGTTGAATTCAATCTTTAGTTGAACTTGAGTGAATTGTAGGATCTTCTTTGCAGAGCTCTTCTTTTCTTCTTCATGAGTACAAGTGTGTAAGTAAAGAGTGAAAGAACCCTTTTATCCTTTTGTAAACCCTAATTTCCTTTTGTAATAAATGCACAAGTTTTTAAGTCATTCAGTTACCTTGCTTCTCAAATGAGCTTTTCTTGGATTGTCTTGTGGATCTTCAAATCATTGCTTATGAGGGTTGACAACATATCTTCATCTTTTTCAAACATGCCATGGGTCCACAGATTAAGATATTTCAATTATGGATCATACTGGATCTCTCTATGAAATTCTGCTTTACCAAATAGCTGTCGATACAAGATCTCCTCATAACTAGAGCAAATCTGCATGCAGATTTGTCAAATTTTGACTGGATGACCTTCAAGTGAGTCTCCTCAAACCAATTAAATTGTAACATCTTATTTTGACTCAAGGTGTCAAATTCAGGCACTCACTGGCTGGTTGGGGAGATGGATCTTCTTTGTAGCTCCCCCTAAGCTAGAGCTTGCTTTTTTAGTTTCTAGAAGGAATATCAGCACCAGATTTCGGTGCAGATCCATCCCCAATATTCATTGTACTCCTTTTTACCCAAATATTGTTCATCTCCTTTTGAACTTCATCCACATTTACTTTACCTTTGCCTTTATCTTGTTTCTGATCATGTTCCACTGGACCTTTTCTATCCTGATTTCTACTTCTGTAGAATTTGGCAATATGACCGTATCTATTGCAATTGTAACACACAACATTTCTTTGCTTATTTGAATGATATCCTCTTGATCTGCACTCATTAGCCATATGTCCAATTCTATTGCATACAAAGCATTTACCATTGAAAGATTTATTTATCTACATATTTATGCATTCATGAGATTTGTGACCATACCTTTTGCAACTAAAACATTGACTGGAGAAGGATGGATTGAATTGATTCATTCTATTTTTGTATTGGATTTCTTTGTGACTGAACTTGTTGTAATTAAAGCAGTATCCATTGAATGATGGATATCTTTGAGCATTTGGTTGCCTTACCTAAGGTCTTCTGGCCTGTTTATTTGATTTCCTGATCTAGAGTTCTTCTGACCAGATCCAGAGCTTTCACCTTTCTCATATCCCAAGCCATGCTTATCATCTACCCTTTTTTGGCTTTCAAGAAGAACTTCAAGTTGGGATGAGCTTATCTTGAACTTTTCTTTGTATAAATTTGCAGTTTGAAGATCTTTTTTAAGAGTGTCTATCTGATTCTCAAGTTGTTCTTCATTATCTCTAGCTTCTTCAAGATCATATTCAAGATGCTTGATTATTCTATCCATTTTGTGATAGTCTTCTTTTTTCTCCTTGAGGGATTGTTTTAGGTTATCTTCAATCTTTCTCTTTTCTTCAATTTCTTGGGTGAATCTCATAACCCCTAATTCCATTTCATGCCTTACCATAATGACTTCTTTTGACAGCTTTTCACATAGCTTATTTTTCTCATTCAGATCTTCATCAGTATCATTGACTTCACTCTAATTGGCTAATTTTTGGAGTACTTCCTTTCTCTTTTTCACATAAATACTAAGTTTTTCTTTTAGCTCATTTATGAAATCATCAGCGTGTTTGAGTCTTTCTCTCAAATTATTGACTTCAGAGTGGGATTGTTCAAGATCATCTAGGGCAGACTGAAGTTGTTCCTTCATACCATATGTATCCATTAAGATTCCTAGATCTACCTCAAGCTGTTAGGCTTTGTTCAGAGGAACTTAGCTCTGATACCAATTGTTGGAAACAATACAGATAACTGAGAGGGGGGGTGAATCAGTTATCTTATGACGTTTCTATTTTTCTTTTCTTTTCTTAACTTATCATTTAATGTTATACCAAAGCAAGGCAATCATAAGAGATGAAAAGAAATTAACACATAACACAAGGATTTTTACGTGGAAACCCTGTTAAGGGAAAAACCATGGGGTGACTAACCCAAGATTGTATTGTCTGTTAAAAGAATAAAGAGTACAAATTTGGCACTTGCCATTTAGGGCTTACTACATGAGCACATTGCTCACAAAAGGCCCATTGCCTACAAGAGACTTATAGTCTACAAATGCTTACAAATGATACCAAGGTTATTGAACTGATGAACAACATCTATGCATGCAAGATTTCAGTTTCAGTTCTATACAGTATACGAATCTGGCACATTTCATTCTTCCTCTGCTCAATATAACTTTCCTGTCACATTCCAGGCTTGAATTCCTACCTTTGTACTTGCCTCTTCTTTTCTTTGCACTTAACCATACTTCCTATCAAAATCACACACTTACAAGCTTGAATGCATTAGGTATATATATCCGCATCAAGAATTTCCAACAACTTCTTAGTCAAAAACAAGAACACCTGGGATATTTGCAAGTTATTGATCTGTCAGCTGAATCCATGCTAGATTAGTGATGCACATCAAAACATAGGCATAGAAGTCATTAATCATGTTGGCTAACAATGTATAATATCATAGATTGCTTGATCAGCACCTTTTACACATCCAGATTGAAGTCTGATACTCTGTCGGTCAGTTCTTCCTCTATCTGCTCTACCTAACTAGGACCCAACACTTAGATGCTCATATCTTTTTCTTTCTTTATCACCAGAGGCTAAATCTCTAGAATACAATAGTCATGATACCCCTCTTGACTTGTCCAAGTCCGTAACTTGCTGAGTTACACCATCTGAGAGATCTAGACCTGATTGTCAGACCTTGTTACATACTTTGTTCTTGTTCACTAGACCAAAACAATCTTCAATTTGACTTCCGCTATAAGCATATTATGCACTGCGGATGTATGGGATAAACTTTGTTTCCATCATTGACAACACTTATGAAGCCACACAGTGTCTCTTGCCAACAAACTTAAGACTCTGATAGGGTATGATAGGACTATACTTGCTATCAGTATAAAGAGTGTTCAAAATGTTCTAAGTGATGGAAGTGATATATATATAAATTCTATTTATCCTGGCCCAAACTAAGTGAGGATATTGAAAAGAAGATAAGGGAACAAGAACTAAAATTGCCAAATCTATCCAATAATTTTGATCCTCTAACTATTTCACCCATAAGTCAGGAATGTCAAGTAATTAGCTTGACTGATGAGATAAAGAGATTTGTTAAAGAAAAAGGCAACATTATGAAGAAAATGTGTGAGCTCTAGGGATTGATTGCCCCTAAGTTAGAGACAATGTATAATGCCCTATCTAAAGCTCAGACTAGTGATCCATCAGATCTATCAAAGGCAGAAACATATTCATTTTTGTTGAGTGGGCACATCTCAATTTTGGATGGAATGAAGAGTACTTGGACCTCTAAACTTGTGCAAATAAAAACCAGCTTTGTAGACATTCTCAAGTTCATGTGAATAGAATTTAATGATTACTTATATATATGCGGCATTATACATAGAATTTTTGGAAAATTTTAGCTTGCAGATCCCACCCTTTTCCATTGATGTCAAAGGGGGACTCAAGATCAGTGAAAAATGAGGAATCCAACAAAGGGGGAGCATTGGAAAGAAGTATGAACAGCAATATGGAGCACAAGCAAAGGGGGAGTTATTTTGACATTTAATCATTTTTCACTAAGTGTTCCATCAATGCCAAAGGGGGAAATTATTGGCAAGAGACACTACTTTGCATTGATAGGTGTTGTCATTGATGGTAACTAAGATCATCCCAATCATCCACATAACACAAGTTGTTCACACCAGAAGTCAGAATCAAAATTTGTCTAAGTCCAGGTAGTTAGGAACAAAACAGGTGACAGGGTCCGGTATCTTGGTCCAGATCTCTCCAGTAGAAAGGCATGGTTTTCTATGGATCTAAGGTAGTTGCAAGCATTGTCAAAACACTCTAAATCTAGAATTTTGTTCTCCGATGATGGACTCAAAAGATATTACCTTCTGAGTATCAGGTTTCAATTTGACAAGAATAGACAGAAGAAGACCAGCTTGACCTTGTGAAGAATCTTAATTCTGGATGTATAGAAGTTGTTTATTGGCCAATTGATGATGATTAGTGATGGTAGCCAACATGATTGATGATTTGCGAGTGCAAGTTTTGGTCTACATGTCATATTATGTACATGGATCTAGCCGACAGAGCATAGTACTCAGCAAAGTTCTAAATGTTCTTGAAGCCAACTGGTAAAATGATTACGGATCATGTTGTGGATATATATATCCAATTGAATTGGATGTTTTTGGTGTGTGTGTGCAAATAAATTGTCAATGTGAGAAGATCAGAAAATCTAAAGTGCGAATGAAGGCAGAGCAGTGAGAAGAGCAAGTAAAGATGAAATGTGTAAGATCAGTTTTTGCACTTAACCAGAACTAAAACTATTGCATGGGTAGAAGCTATTTATCATTTCAAAATCTATGTCATTCTCTTGTAATCTTTCTCTAGGCAGTGAGCCTCCATTTAAACAGTGAGCCCAAATGCATGTGCATTCCCATTTGTAAAAATGCTTTTAACAGGCTATTAATTTTTTGTGGGTTAACCCCCACCATGGTTTTTCCCTTAATCAGGTTTCCACGTTAAAAATATTGGTGTCACATGTGTTTTGGTATTGTTGCTCTTACACTTATGATTGTTGTTTTTATGGTTAAGTTATTGAATTGTTATTAAGTGGTAAAAGAAACAATTAACAGCAAAAAGTTTCAAAGTTTTGAGACAACTGATTCACCCCCCCTCTCAGTTGTCTATCCTATTTCCAACATAAACTACTATAATAAAAACTTTTTAAAGAATATGGGAAAATTTAAAAATTAATTTCCTAACAATTGATTATGCATTAAATATTATAAGTTGAAGCATTAATACCTCCATAATGATGATGAATTTATTTTTTACTTTACCATACTTTTCCTATTGGTTCTATTGTTTGGAATTCTTTAATGAATGTGAGATGGACTCTTAAACAAGGAATAAGGTGGAGGGTTGGAAATGGGAGAAGAATACATTTTTGGAATGATGTGTGGAAGGACAACACCCCTTTTTCTAGTCATCCTTAATTTTCTATTCTTAAAGATACTTTAATAAGATTGTATGGTCACTCTCCACATGGTTATGTTTCTTTTCTTGGCAATGACCCTAATTGGAAAAAAATTCTTGAATTTAATGAGTATCTCAATGGAATAGAAAATATTGTTGTTCAGTTTCAGGATTACTTGGGCAGTGTTACTTTTTAAAGTCTCTAGGGAAGATGATGACTTGGTCTCCACATTCTTTAGGGAATTTGTTAGGAATTACATGTAGAAGATATCAATTAAATGCAAATAAAGATTAAGTAGAGGAATCGAAATACACAAAAATAATAACAGTGAGAGACAAGTTTTAACGTGGTTCACCCAAACCTGGGCTACATCCACCAATAGAGAGTCTAATATTATTATCTAGTAAATCATACCAATTACAACCAACAATCCTTACAACTCAATACCACTACAAAATGCTACAATACATCAACAGAAACCCTAACCCTTAGCCATTTTTATCAAACCTTATGTTGGTTACAAAAATAGGGTTTTTTATGTCGGCCAATAGAAAAAAAATAACTCTCGATGCCTTTATAAAATAATAAAATTTATTTGAGGCTTCAAGAGCATTGCCCTCAAACCCGCCCTATATCATAATAGGGAGCATACCAGGGGTGTTGCCCTTAGACCCTGCAAGGGGCATTGCCCTCAAACCCATACAAGGGGCGCTATCCCTTGACCCCGTTAAATAATTTGGGGGGAAATCACATCGATAAAAGTGGGGTAAATTTAACCTCTGAGTCTAATTAGGCTCCAAATAACAACAATCCCCACTTGGAGACTAATCAAACTCCACACCATATCATCTCCCACATGGAGACTAATCATAACAATGCTAACCTTGTAGCTCCCACTAAAAATATGCACCCTAGACTCTGATGTTTTTCTTTTATTATTTTTAAGTCTTGAAGAGCAACTGAAGCTAAAGAGGAGCTCAACTTCTCCCTTGTTACTACCTTTGTAAACATATCCACTAGATTTTCATTTGTGTGGATCTTTTCCAGCTGTAATTGTCCATCATCCAACACTGATAGAATGAAGTGATACCTCAACTGTATGTGTTTGTTCTTTGAATGCAAGGCATAATTATTTGCAAGATGTATAGCACTCTGGTTGTCCGTAAACAAATAATTGTTAGCCTATTGTTTGCCCAATTCTTCCTTGAAAGATTGTAGCCATATTATCTCCTTGCTTGCCTTTGTTGTAGCTACATACTCTTCCTCCGTGGTGGATAAAGAAACCACCTTTTGCAACCTAGAGATCCAACTCACCACTGTCCCACCTACAATAAAGACATAACTTGTAGTACTCCACTTGTTATCAATATCCCCTACCAAATCTGAGTCCACATAACTTGTTAAATCAATATTAGAGCCCCCAAAACATAAGTGTTTATTTGATGTACCTCTCAAATATCTAAAAATCTATTTTACAACATTTCAATGCTCTAATCCAAGATGAATCATATACCTGCTTATGACTCCTACAGCATGTGCAATATCTGGTCTAGTGCATACCATGGTGCATGTTAAACTTCCTACAGGTGAATCATATTGTACCTTGGACATTTTTTCTTCCTCCTCTTGTGTCTTATGACACATCTCCATAGTCAATTTCAAATGACTAGTCAAAGGTGTGCTGACAACTTTTGCATTCTCCATATGGAATCTCTGCAACACCTTTTCAACATAATCATCTTGAGATAGAGTCAATTTTCTATTCTTCCTATCTCTGCAAATTTTCATACCAAGGCTTTGTTTTGTTGGCCCCAAATCCTTCATAGGAAATGATTGTGCTAACTGTTGTTTTAACTCTTATGTGATCCATGTTAGACCCTGCTACAAACATGTCATCAACATATAAACATAAAATAATGTAGTTGTCATTATCCAACCTCTTAAAATAAACACAATGGTTAGAATTACACTTATTATAGCCTTTCTCAGCCATAAAACTATCAAATTTCAAATACTATTGTCAAGGTGCTTGTTTCAATCTATACAAACTCTTCTTCAATCTGCACACCAGTTTCTCCTTACCATTGACCTCAAATCCTTGGGGTTGTTCCATATATATCTCCTCCTCCAAATCACCATGGAGAATGGTAGTTTTCACATCTAGCTATTCCAAGTGCAAATCTTCAGCAACCACAATACTTAAAACAATACAAATAGAAGTCATCTTAACAACCGGAGAAACAATCTTATCAAAATCAATACCTTTTTTCTGTGAAAATCCTTTTACAATGAACCTGGCTTTAAATGTTTCTTACCTTCATCTTCCTCTTTCAGCCTATAAACCTATTTATTTGGTAAAGCCTTTTTACCTGCATGCAACTTACATAATTCCCATGTCTAATTTTTTAACAAGGAGTCAATTTTATCTTTCATTGCAAGCTCTCACTAAACCTTTGTATCTAGCTGCATAGCTTCATCATACCCTCTTGATTCACCAGCATCTGTTAACAAAATAGAATACAAATAGGGAGAAAACCTTTCAAGAGGTCTTCCTAGCCTTGTTGACTGTCTAACATTCACTGGAGTTTGTGGTATTTCTTGTTGTTGTTGCGGGGCAAGAGGAACCACTAGAACATCACTATCTGGAGTATCATCTAGCACCACATAATCCTTTTATTTCTTTTCATGCTACTACAACTAATCTTTGTACAACACCTTATTGAATACATCCCTGCTTCTCACAATTTTTTTTATTTTCAAAATCCCAAAGCCTATAACCATATTCATCAATGCCATATCCAACAAAGGTACACCTTTTTAATTTTACATCCAGCTTGGTTCTATTTTTAGAATCTACATGTGTAAATGCTTCACATCTGAAGGTTATGAGAAAATAATAACTCACCTTCATACTTGTCCATGCTTCCTTTGGAATACCACAACCCAAAGGAACTGAAGGACCTCTACTAATTAAATATAAAATGGTATTGACAGCCTCTGCCCACATGTTTAAAGGTAGCCCAACATCCAATCTCATGATCCTTGCACAGTCCATTATTGTCCTATTCATGCATTCAGCCACTCCATTTTCCTATGGAGTCCCTGGAACCATTTTCTGCCTACAAATTCTATTAAAGGAACAATAATCCTCAAATTCTTTCCTGCAATACTCACCACCATTATCAGATCTGAGACATTTAAATCTTTTACCTATCTCATTCTCAACCAAGCTTCTCTATTTCTTAAATGTTTCAAATACATCAGATTTCTGCCAAAGGAAATAAATCTAAACTTTCCTAGTTGCATCATCTATGAATGTAACATAATACTGAGAGCCATCGAGAGAAGATAATTGAGATGGTCCCCATCATCTAAGAAAGTTTTACTATTCATCTTTCTTTTGATTCTCATCCTTGAGAAAACTGACTCTCTTTTGTTTGTCATACACACAAATTTCACAGAAATCTATATTAATACATTTTTAAAACCTAGTAAAACTTTCTTAGAATGAAATACCTTCATAGATTTTTCACTCATATGCCCAAGTTTGTTATGCCATAGTGTTGTCTCATAACCTGCAACAACTATTTCAGTCTCTTCCTGCGAACCTGTAGCAACTGCCCCTGAACCTGTTTATTTTTCTATGCAACAACTAAAGTTGAAGGAACAGTATGACCTGTACAAAGATACAAGGTGCCTACTTTCACACCTTTGGGTACTATTAAGGCACCTCTTGAAACCTTTCAATTTCTATCAGTAAATGTAACAATGCAACCTTCATTAGCTAGCTACCCTGCTGAAATTAAATTCCTACTCAACCTTAGAATGTGTCTTACCTCTTGTAGTAGCCAATGATTCCCATTCTGCAACTTAATCTTGATTCTTCCTTTTCCAACAATTTGACAGCCCATTCATTATCTCCCAAATAAACTAGCCCAAAATCCCCTTGGACATAATTAGGAAAATAACTTCTATGGGGTGTAGTATGAAATGAGGCCCTTGAATCTAAAACCCATGAATCGTCAGCATTATCTAGGGAAAGAATCAAAGCATCATCTTCAGATTTATTACTTACCACATTTATCTCCTTATTGCCTTCTTGTTTGTCTCCTTCTTTATTCTTTCGAGACCAGCAATCTTTCTTCAGATGACCTGGTTTACCATAGTACCAATAATCCTTCTATCCTCTAGATTGGGACCTCTTGTCCTATGATTTTCCTTGTGACTTCCGTGGCCTCCAGAACGTTTTCCTCTCTCCTTTGATCTACCCCTACTTTCTGTATTCAAAACACTACCTGATGTGGACCCTCCTGAGCTTTTCCATCACATTTTCTCGCTAAAGATAACACCAACAACATCATCAAATTTCAAAGTATTTGAACCATAGACAGAGTTACTTATAAGCATTACCAAGTTATTTTAGCTTTTTGGCAAATAACATAATATCAAGAGATCCCTCACCTCTTCATCAAAACTTATTTTTTATAGAAGTTAACTAACTGATAATCGTATTAAACTCATTTAAATGATCTGTCACAAAGCAACCTTAAATTATTTTTAGATTAAATAAATGCTTCATAAGAAACACCTTATTTGAGGCTGAGGGTTTTTCATACAATTTAGCGAAAGCTTTTATTAGACCATCTGTTGTCTTTGCTTCTATTATATTGAATGCCACTAATGGTGCCAGGCACAACCGAATGGTTCTTAGTGCCTTTTTGTCCAGAAGATTCCAATCTTCATTAGTCATTGTTGCCAGTTTCTTGGCTATTCCTTCCAATGTGTCATGCCCACATTTTCCATGCGGTCACAACACGCAAACACGCATGTCATGTCCACATACGACATGTGGTCATGATATGAACTGTTAAAAATTTTCCTTTACTACTTAAAATTTCCCCCTCGCACGCGTAAGCGTGCTCAGTTGTGTATGTTTAAGTCGTCAAAGTTATTGTTGCTAATGGAATATTCTACACACATGTACATATTGATATCGATCACTATGTTTATGTCGATTTAATTTGCAACATTTAGGATTTCCTCGGTAGGTGGTTGACCTTTATTGGATTTCTGAATTTATTTCAATACTGGCTCGCATTTCTACTCTTATTACATTCCATCGTCTATTTATTTAATTATCTATTTATTTCAATAAATTCTCTCATTTTCATAGTCTACCATTTGGTAATAATTTAACTTTGAAATCACAGTTTCTATTACGGATCGATCAGTTGAAATTTTAAATATTAAATGTCAAAATTAATTGTCTCATCATTTCTTTAAATAAATTTTTATATATATATATATATATATATATATATTTTATTTTTCTTTTAATATATATATATATTTAATCCCCCTCTCACAATGAATAAATGATTAATAATATATTTACATTTTTAAATACATTACAATTATTTATATATATATATAAAATCATTCATATAAATATCACTAATGAAATAAATCTCCTTATTTAATTGAAACCCCACATTTATATAACTAATATATATATATATATATATATATATATATATATATATATATATATATATATATATATATATATATATATATATGCACTCACACACACACACACACACACACACACACATATATATATATATGCATTTATTCTTTTTAAAAAAACATTTTAAACCATGCTAGTGGAAACTCCACTCATATTTTAATACCATTTTATCATGGAAATCCCAACTCATAGTAATGGGGGTTAAATAACCCTAATTTTTTTGTTGTTGTTTGTGATTGTTTTGTTTGCAGGAAGGGAGGCTTGGCGGCAGCGATGGTGGAGGTCGGCGTGGTCACAGGGGAGGCTGAGAACATGGAGGTGGACGGAGAGGTGAAGTGGTCATAGGCGGAGGTTGGGAAGGTGGTTGCGGTGGTGGCCGAGCCGTGCAGGAGCAGCAGTGAAAACACAGTCGGCGAGGAGGGTTTGCTGGCCGCGTAGGGAGAAGCTAGTGTGGGTGGAAGCAGGTGTGGGGGTTTATTGTCACGGTGGGGGTGTGGGGAGGGGCAGATCCCCACCCACACCCCAGATCCGCCCCTCCCCACACCATCATTGCTTAAGTTTTCGGTGGGGGTTTAAACCCCCACCATTTATCATATAAATTTTGATTGTGTAAAATGAAATCTGTGAACTTCCTCAGTCTATTTCCTTCACTAATTTTGTAATTTCTAATTAATATCAAGTAAATATATATATAGCTCATCTTCACAATTTCATTTAATTTAAAACTATTTAAATATATATATATATATACAAGTATACCAAATTTTCACAACTTCATTTAATAATAAATATATATATATATATATATATATATATATAAAATTCATAACGTAGTTTCATATTTCCTACAACCTTTCAGTTCTCAATTTAACAAATTCATTTCACACTATCTCTAATTTTTAATTTACAATTTAACAAGTACTTGAGACAAACAGAAAGTAAATAACCATTTAACTCTGTATATATATATTTTTTAAAACTAAATTTTAATCTATCAAGTATACATTCCATTGCAAATAAAATTAAAGATTAAGAGTAAATATAGGTAAATAATAAATCTTCCACTTCAATAACCATTTTAACAGACATGTAAATCATTTTAGATTAATTTCTATTGTATACTTAAATCAAATTTTAATTTGTTTTTCTAAAGGAAAATTTACAACTTCTATAATCCAGTGAATGTAACTTTTTCACTAAAGAAAACCAGAAATAACTTAACAACTTGTCTAGATCAAACACTTAATTTCACAACTTACAATTTGATAAACAAGAATAAACAACTGTAAGATTTCATAACTCACAAACACTATAAGGGAGGAATTTCTTTCTTCTCCCAGTACAATTTCTTTACAACTTTTAGAGGAAGCAATCTCTCCTCTTTAAAAGAAACTTATCCAGAAAGAAACTTAAAGAGACCAAGCTCTCATTATAAATGGGGAGATAGAATATTTTCTCTAAACAAGGAAAACTCCTCCAATCCTCTCAACATGCTCCAAGATATACCTGTATGACAACCAAGGAAAGAATACACCACACAACAAGCTTTCCTCCCTACCATAGACCCGCAAGAGGGTCACCCCCGAGCTAGGGAGATCATCCACACACCCAAGAAGAACAGTCCAGTACACTTCACAACATTAAATAACAACAATCAAAGCAAACAACACTCAAACTCCCATGGTTTTACACACAATACAAAGACTCAGCTGAGGTGAGTTCAAAGGGGTAGGGAAATAACTCACTCTACTCCAAGGTGTCATTCTTCTCATACAATTATCATAGCTTATCTCATGGCCTCAAGCCAACAAAATTATTCTTTCTCATAGCCTCAAGCCATCCAAATAATAAAAATCACAGAGATATCCCAAATAGGCTCTCAAGCCTTATAGCCCTCTAGGCTCAAAATTACCAGCATGCCCTCAAGGCTTCCATATACCAAAACAAGAATACACTCGAGGAGGTTCACACTTTCCCTTCCCCATACATGATGAACATTGTCTTCCAACTAGAAGAAGCTCTTTCATACACCCAACACAAACCCAAAATAGCAAAAATAACACATAGACAACCATTGCAAATCCACATTCATCAAACAAGAAAAAAACATACATAGGTGAGTAAACTAGCTCACTAACCTTACAAGCCCAATTATGGAATGTAGTTGAAGAAGAGCTCCACCCTTAGTCTCCTCCTCCAAGTTCTCCTTCTTTCCACAATAATCCAACCCCCTTACCTTCTCCCTCCTCTCATCTTTAAAACAAATTCCCTCCATTATCCCTTATTCCCAAGTGGCATTAAAAAACTAAACCCACTCCTCATCCATTATCCTAGTGGACTTAAAACAATTAACTCCACTCAAGAGGTTCCCCACTATAGCCCTTTTCCAACACATGGAGGAATAAAAATATAATAAGAAAAATAGAAATAAAAAGGAAGTGGATGACACACCACCTTTTTTATGGGGGTCTCCCACCAAAAGATAGGCACAAAGAGACAAGCACTCCATTATTGGTGGATCATGGAGTCATTCCATGACTTGGAAGTGGGTCTAAGTGTGGATTCCACTCATCCCATTATCCCCATGCTCTCAAATTCGTCACTTAACTTCACCATGAAGTTGAAGTGACCATATGGAGGTTATCCCAAGGTAATCCCAGTCAAAAGGGTCCCTAGACCCATGGGGTATAATGGTTGATTTTAACCTAGTTAGGACTCCCAGAGTCAAGTAAAAACACAAGAAGAGGGTCTAAAAGAAATAAACTTAAACAAGACTCATAACAATATTTCTTACAACACATATCACAATACAAGTAATTCAGAGGGTAGACCTAATTCCCTTGACCCCATGCAACATTACAACATTACAACATTACAGCATTTCCACCATACATGGAGTTGATCTTAGTTCCTCGTGGAACTAGATCGGCTCACAAGAGATACAACATAGGGTATGGAATGATCTCCTATATTTGTGGTTTCGTTAGCAATACCTGCACACTCGATTTCAAAGTTAATAACACATAAAGATATCATAGCCGAAGCAATTTAAATACAATCATAACTAAACATTTTACCATATAAACATACTGAACTCACATTAAAGTTCTATTTCTAATATTATCCATTCATCATTTTCTTAAAAGCAACATCTAATTATCATTGCACAATTATTTTCTTAAAAATCAATTAGGTTTAATAATCAAGATTCTGGGATCAACAATCCCCCAATCATAAAAGTAATAGCAATAGTACTGTAAATAGTCTCATGAACAAAAGTGAAAAAGGTAGGCCTCACATCCTCCCCCCTAAGATTGTACTTCCTCCTAGAAGTCATCAAATAGGTGAGGGTAAAGTGTTTTCAGTCTCGTTGCATCTTCCCATGTTGCAGTGACCTCATCATACATATCCCACTAGACCCTAACTTGGTCCAGCTCTCGACCTTGAAGGCCTAGTGTATAACGAGCCAATATGCATATTGGCTCCAAAGCAAGCTGTCTGTCTACCTCTACCTGAAAAGCACTGCAATCCAATACATGAGATAAGTCAGAAATATAATGATGTAGAACTAAAACATGAAAGACATCATGGATACAAGACAGGCTAGGTGGCAAGGCTAAACGATAGGCTACAGGTCCTACCCTCTCCAAAATCTCAAAAGGTCCTACAAACAAGGGTGCGAGCTTAGAGCCTTTTCCATAACGGATTGGACTCTTATGTGGTCGCACTCTTTAAGAATACCCTGTCACCCACTTAAAAACTTTGATCCATTCTCTTCACATCGGCATACTTTTTCTGTCTATCTTGAGCTTCCTGAAGTCTTTATCTGATCAATGTGACTTGTTGTTCCATATCCTAAATTATTTCAGGACCAAAGGCAACTCGGTTCTCTAACTGATCCCAACTCAAAGGCATCCTGCAAGGTCTGCCATATAAAGCCTGGTAAGGAGGCATACCCAACGAGCTATGATGCCCATTATTGTAGGCAAACTCAACCAGATATAGGTACTCCCCCCATCTACACTGATGATCCATAACATACATGTGAAGCATGTCCTCTAACACCTGATTAACTCTTTATGTCTGGCCATCGGTCTCAGGATGGTAAGCGAAACTAAAGTTGAGCTGTGTGCCCAACACCTAATGTAAGGCTCTCCAAAATGATGATGTGAATATAGAGTCTCTATCAAATGTGATGCGGCGAGGTACTCCATGCAGTCTGACAATCTGATCTAGAAACACTCTCGCCACTGATGGTGCATTGTACATTGTGCGTACCAGTGAGAAATGTGCCACCTTGGTCAACTTGTCAATTGTCACCATGATGGCATCATGGCATCGCGATGACATAGGTAGACCAACAATAAACTCCATGGAAATGGTGTCCCACTTCCATTCAGATATCTCGTAAGGGTACAAAAGTCCTGCTAGATGTTGATGCTCGGCCTTGACCCTCTGACACTCAAGGCATCGAGAAACATACTCTGTAATGTCGCGTCTCATCCCAGCCCAATGATATAACTATGGCAAATCTGCATGCATCTTCTTCACTCCTAGATGAGCTACATAGGGTGCTCTATGAGCCTTAGAGAGTATCACTGTATGTAGGTCATGCGCACGGGGTACATAGATGCGCTGCCTATGTCTAAGCAATCCATCTGACTCAAGGGAATATCCTACGAATTTGCCCTTCAAGACCCCTTGATTCTGGATTTCCTGTTGCACCTCAAGAAACCACTCATCCCCAGGCAGATGCTGTAGAATATACTCTCTCAAATCCATCTTCAAAGTTAGAGTCAGGATCTCGTGGCGCCTTTGACTCAAAGAGTCGGCGACCATGTTCTCCTTTCCTTTGATGTAGTGGACATCAAAGTCATACTCACACATGAACTTCGTCCAACGCCGCTGGCGGGTGATCAAATTAGGCTGAGTGAAAATGTACTGTAAGCTATGATGAATAACAACTGTGAGCTCTAAATCATGAGTAGTGTAGTTTAGCTCATGTGTTTTAAATTTTCGTGATTCATAAGCAATCACTCTACCACCCTCCATAAGCACAACTCCTAATCCCTCTAATGATGCATCCATGCAAACAACAAAATCTTCTGCTGGATCAGGAATAGCTAATATGGGAGCGCTGGTAAGACATTCCTTCAGGATCGCAAAGGCCTTCTCACACTGCTCAGTCCAAATGAATCCTTTCCCTTTTCACTAAAGGGAAGTGATAGGATGTGCTATCCTGGAGAAACTTTTGACAAACCTATGGTAGTAACCAGCTAGTCCCATAAAGCTCCTTACTTCTATTACATTGGTGGGTGCTGGCCAATCCTGAATTGCTCTGATCTTCGATGGATCTACGGAGACACCATCGCCTAATAAAATGTGATCCAAATACTGCACCTTTGACCTGAAAAAGGCACACTTCGTCAGGTTGCCATAAAGCTGATGCTCATGTAAACACTACAATACCTGATGCAAATGGTCCACATGTTCCTCCTCGGTCCATGAATAGATCAAAATGTCATCTAGAAAAATGATCACAAACTAATCTAGGTAAGTACAGAACACCCCATTCATGAGGCTCATGAACACTGTAGGGGCATTCGTCAAACTGAAAGGTACCACTATAAATTCATAATGGCCATATCTGGTTCGAAAGGCAGTCTTATGAATATCTACCTCTGTGATTCGTAATTGGTGATACCTAGATTTTAGATCAATTTTTCAAAACACTTTGGCACCCTACATTTGGTCAAAGAGATCGTCAATCCTAGGTAGAGGATATCGGTTCCTCACCGTCACTTTGTTCAACTGTCTGTAGTCCATGCATAGCTGAAGAGATCCATCCTTCTTCTTTACAAAGATAATTGGTGCACCCCATGGTGAAACGCTAGGTCAGATGTGTCCCTTCTCTAATAATTCTTCTAACTATAGTTTAAGCTCTGTAAGCTCATGTGTAGTCATTCAATAAGGTGCACGAGACACTGGTTCTGCCCCTAGTACCAAATCGATGTGGAAATCAACTTCCCTGTGTGGAGGCATACCTGGTAACTCTGGCAGAAAAACATCAGAAAATTCTTTCAGGATAGGGTGTTCATCTAAGGTAGTCTCAGGTTCATCCTCTAATCTATCACTGACTGTGATAGCAAACATCTAACAACCCTTCTGCATGCAGTGCTTAAGTTACTGAGTAGATATCGTACGAGCAGTCGTGGGCTTCTGTATACCCACTATCTCGACTGGTGTGCCATGATCGTCTAAGCAATTAATCATCCTCTAGCGGCAATTTAGTTTGGCTCTATGAGCCACAAGCCAGTCCATACCCAGAACTACGCCATAGGATCCTAATGGCATAATCCTAAGGTCACATGTTTAATGAAAGAACCCAAGGAAATCTCACAATTTCTAACAACGGTATCAACTGACATCCTGGCCCCAGAGGCCAACTCGACCTCCCACCTAATGTCCTACCTAGAAGCCACCAACCTGCAACGTTCCACTAATGATGTAGACATAAAAGAGTCGGTAGCTCCAAAATCAAATAGGATAGAGATGGAAAAATCTCCAATCATACCTGTTGTCTCTATGACTGAAGCCTGGAAATTGGCTTGGTAGTTTTCAACCGCTGCAAACATACGGTAGGATTTACCCATATCACCCACAGTCTGCTCGGATCCTCCTGCACGATGTTGTCCCCCTACTGTAAAACCCTGTGGGCACTCTCTAGCTAGGTGTCCAGCTTCACTGCAAACATAACAAGGGCCCTTAAACTATACCTATACAGTCTGAGTCCTACTTGACTGTTGTTGTCTTGATCTACCAGTGGACCCCTGTGAGCCCCTATACGATTGCTACGGCCTCGCGGGTCCCGCAGGTGGTCCCTGTTGTCTCTGATCCCTGCGCGGGCCCTACTACTGCCAACCTCTATTATTTCCCCCATGTGACCTTCGCTGTGTTCTAGCTTTCTGTTGCTGCTGTGACTGCTGCTGTTGTGGGGGCCTAGGAGGTAATGATACTGTACTGAATCCTCCTCTAGGGGGTGGCTATGGTGGTCTACAAAAATTCTGTTGATACTGCTACTATCCTCAATCCTGGAACTAAGGGTGAGAACTCTGCTCCCGTCCCTGAATCTCTTCAGCAATATAAGCCTTCTTAGTAGCATTACTCAAAGTCTAGGGATCTGCCATCCGAACAGGTCCTGCTATACTGTGGTTTAGTCCTCTGATAAACTTATGCACCAGGAGTTTCTTGTCATGGAGATACTCCGTATATCTGGATAACTTTGTAAACCTACTCTCATACTGTGCCATTGAGAGTCCCCGCTGCTGTAGGTCATGGAACTTGTCTATCCGACGCTGTCTGTAATAGTCTGATAGGTATCGCGCATTGAAGCACTCAATAAAGGTCTCCCATGAGAAGGTGTTTAAGGAGAGGTGATGCTTGCACTCCTTAGTGCGCCACCAGGTAGCTGCTGCATCTCGTAATAAGTGTACTATCACACGGGCTTTCGTATTGCCTGCGTATGGATGTAATGCAAAGCACCTATCTAAACTAATAAGCCAGGCCTCTGCCTCAGCTCCCTCTGTGGTTCTGATGAAAGTAGGAGGGTTCAATCTTAATATGTCCCTGATGGAATCTCCTTTATCTTTGCACCCCCTGATAGGCTCATCTGCATGATAATCATAAGGCCTGGGACCCAATTGCTCTACTCGCACTGTCTCATCATGTCTAGCATGATGTGTGGGACTCCTGCTACGGGCCCTGTCGGCCGAATCAACCTCCTCTATATCAAGCAACTTGACATAAGGCTCCACACGTGGTATGCCATGCGGCTCTACGTGGGGCTCTACACATGGCTCGACATGAGTCTCAGCTCGTGGCTCCACGCGTGGTTCCTCTCGCAGAACATTGCGGGGCTCGACATGTGGCTCTATGCGCGGCTCAATTGTAGCTGATGGAAGCCTATCTAAGATAGCATGTAAGGCCTGTAATATCTATGGTCCCATATCAGGTGAGGTTGGTGGTGCCTGTGGTACCTAAGGAACTGGTTGTGCTTGTAGAACTAGATGAACCTGTGGAATTGGCTATTCTAGAGGGATTGGTTGATCCTGTCCCACAGCTAAAGAATCAGTGCGCACCTCGGTGAGTGGAGTACAGTAGGTCAGTGTTCACCAAACTCGTCTGGGAGGCATCCTACAAAATGAGGTAATCGCCAGTCAGTTTGATCATGGAAGTGATAATGTGCCTAAACAAGCCTAGTGTTTAAGACAACTGTGCTTTGATACCAAATGTCATGCCCACATTTCCCATGTGGTCACAACACACAAATACGCGTGTCATGTCCACATGCGACATGTGGTCATGATACGAACTGTCAAAAATTTTCCTTTACTACTTGAAATTTCCCCCTCACATGCGTAAGCGTGCTTGTAGTGCCCCTCGTCCCATCGTCCATCAGATTGATGTTTGCTTAAACTTTATAGTGTCCTAGACAGTAGAAGATGGATCTCTTGTTATCTTGTTACTTCATTGTGAACTTAATTGTTAAGATAACAGATGTTGATGTTGGATTATGCCATTTTATGCTTTACAATTTGATAAATGAACTGATGTTTTAGATGCTTTGATATTATTCATTATATGGATTGGAAGTTAGTTGATCATTTTATGTCGTAGATTAGTAATCTGATACTCTGTTCAATATAGTTGATTGTTATTTATAAGCGTGAATGGAACAGTGTTGTATTACTCGTTTTCGAGTACCCTACCCCACTGCGATTTCCATTCACGATAGGACTGCTTGTGATGTATATGTATATCTTGTTATGGTTAACGTGCGTTGCTGCAGGATGCAGGTACTAGGCATCGACTCCACCTGATTACAGGTCTGAGCGTGCCTTCGCCAATGGATTAGTTGTTGGAGTTAACGTGAGGTCCCTAGTCAGTGTTCCTTCGTCGTCAGTTTAGCCTTGTGGTTATTGGTTGTCATTCGCCCATGTCTTACCGTCAGGTAATATTGTATTTTGGAGTCAAACCAAGTTCAAAGGTGTTTAAGTATGTGTGGCAATGTTGTGCTTTAATTAGAATTATTCTACGGAAGAGTATAAGTGTTGTTAAATGGGCATAATGCCGTTAGTTGTCGATTTAAGTTATAAATAAATTATTATTTTAATAGAAGTGTTGTTGATAAATAAGTTGTAAGGAGTTTGTATTATTCGATATAATATTATTTATAATAAATATTTAAATAAATAAATAGTTATAGCCACACTTGTAAATTGTGTTTCACAACTGGATTAATAAAATAAATTATAGGATAGTACAAAATTATATATTGTCGATATAGTACTATTCTATTTATAACAATAATTTGGGTCGGCTATAAAGAAAAATAATAATAAAATAAAATATCGAATAATTGGGAATCATTATATTAAATTAAAAAAATACATATTCTTAAAAAAAGAAGTTTCTCGGAATCTTGTGGGAAGCCCTAGGAGAAGAGAAAGAGACTGAGTTATAAAAGAATTGTCGGTGCAACAAGGAGGACATCACAGGGGTAAGGAAAGAAGCCGCGGAGAACTGCAACAATTGGAGCGGGTTCGTCGCGGTGATTGCGAAATCAGGTTCCGTCGAATGCCTTATCTCTGAACTTCCTTTCAATCTGCAAATGTTTTTATAGTTTGTTTGATTCCGCATAGTTCGGCAGTCTATCCTTTCTGTGTGTGAACAGCATTCTCTCTTAGGGTTTAAACACTTCGTTTCTGCTCAAGGATTCTGTAAGTCAAATGTTTTCTTTCCTTTCACTGGTTGCCGAATCATTCCGTATGCACTCTCAGACCGGCGTAATCTTGGTAGGGTTTGCAGATGTAAAAGACACCTCGATAGGGTCGCCGTAGATTGCTGTTGGTTTTAGCTAGTCGTCACTGTAAGATCTGATCGATGTTATTAATGTTCTTTCTCTGTGTTTAGCTAGAAACTATCTTCTACCTTCTTGAAGCATTTCGCAAGGGAACGAAGGTAATTGCTTGCAATCTCATTTTTGATCCTATCGTTTCATTCTATGAGATGTTTAGGCCATTGGACCACAGCAATACAGGTTCATCTGATACAAATATAGTTTATACTCTTTGATTTCTTTCATCTTCTGAGAAGGAACCAGCCCTTCGAGCCACGGTTTTAGCATTCTCTCTGACGTATTCCTTTTGTTTTATGAACCCTTATGTCGATCTTCTATCTTGAGGTGCCATACATGGTCATATTGAAGGAATATTTCGTAGTTACACCATGGTTCTACAGAAACGAAAGGTAGCTCTTTTACTTCCTACATTTCCTCCATCTGTTCTTTTCTCTACACACTTTGTTCTTTAGCCGTAACTATTACTGCATATATGCTCATTATTGAGCGTGTATATTGATTGGGAGTCATGGTTGTTTGCATACAATTTTTATCCCTTTTCTGAGCATCTCAAAACCCTTATGCTTTACTTCTCACGGCTTCAAAGGCACTGTACTGGGTACACTTCATTACAGTTCATGAACCTCCACTGGGCCGTGGCTCTGTAGCTTTTATTTCATTTTTAATAGCCAGAACAAAACTCATTTTCTCTTCATGATGGTTTACTCCTGCGAGGCCATGGCTTTGTCGATTTATATGACTCGAAACCACTCATCAGAAATCTGTATCTTGTTTGGTTTTCCGGAGGTTAGTTATGAGATTCGCGCCTGTAATGCCAGTGTAATGTAGAAATATTGAGGCGAAGCCCTCACATTCTGGATGCGAGACTGGGGAGCAGTGGTGCTGAACTTGGTTATTAGGTTGCCTGAGATTCTATTCATCTTATTTTGTTTATTTAGGTTTTATTTGCTAGCAGATTGATATTATTTAGCATCGCTGTAAATTGTATAGGTGGCGATTAAGAGAGTTCGCTGCCTTATTTTGTCTGGAGTGAAAGTTTTAATGTCTTTTCATTCGCCATTCCACCAGACGATGCTGCCCTCTGATTCGTCCACTCTATTACCGAATTATCACTGTAGGTGGCAATTTCTGGGGCGTTACATCTGGTATCAGAGCCAGGTTAGGCTAGGAGCCCCAAGCACACGAGAGGTGTGGCTTAGGGGGGGTGTTGGTGTAAGCCACACCCGGACCGACGATGGACTGGTCCAAGAGGGGCCAGTAGCTCAGTGGTAGAGCACTCCAGCAGCGTATGGAAGGTCCTAGGTTCGAGTCCTAGCTGGTCCATGTCTCAACATGGTATCAGAGCCAGGTTTAAACACTGGGTACTCTGGGTGTGCATAGTCCCATTATGTTGTCCTAGTTGCTTAAACTCTGTAGATTTTCTTCTTCCTTTGTCATCCTTGCCTAACAGCGTGAGGGTGTCCCTTGGCAGTGTGTACATAGGTAGATGCCTAGAGGTTAAGGTAGAGGTAGTTGGCATGTAGAGATCCATTCCCCTGCATATGATATCTGCCATACGGTCAAAGAAATGCATGAGTCAAGGTTGACAGTTGTTTGCCATGAAGGTGAACAATTTGGAGTTAGGGGAGTCGAGAGGTGTCTCTCGACGATCATCCTATCCTTAAGGAGCTTTGGTCGTAGTTAGAGGGTTGCCAGGTAGAGGACTAGATGCTTGTACATCCTCTTGTGAAGTATGTATTCTTGGATTTTCGTGGTGCTTATGTAGAGCCCTTATTGTGTGGAATAAAAAGTTGAGGATAACCTGACGTTGTTCCCTCCTTCCTCGTTTGGTGGCTAGTATCTAGTCACGCAGTGTTGTACAGTGCAATTTCAAAGATTGTGTATTTTCCTTATAATTTTTGATGATTATCTATTAATTGAAAAGGCCGACACTTTGTTTATATTTGATTGTGATGGTTTAGCCACATCTTGTGAACTTCATTTGTGCATAACCCTTGTGGTTACATTTCGTTTAGTGATTGAAATGCGCGCATTTCTTGTTTTGTTGATGAAATCTAATCTTTATTTTATATTGGTATCTGACTTTGGTGGCTAAACTAGTTTTTCCTTATTGTTTTCGACGTCGGCCGTGTGTCGTATTGTGATTTCTCTCCAAGGATGTATGAGGCAGACTTGGTGAGCGTATACGAGGAAGCAGACACAGGGAACCTTGAGGATGGGGATATCCGAGGCTAGGACTATTTCTTGGAGGCTAATTAACTCTTGCTGTAGGAGTTAGGTCATGTTGTCTCGTTTGGATGGGCTAACCATGTGTGTGTGCCCTAGCACCATCAAGTTTCAGAGTGTGTGGTATGGAATGTGCGGGATAGATGTTGGCTTTTGGCTCATAGATTTTGTGACATGCCTTAGTAGGTCAGTTACCAGTGTCCAGATGGATCCTTGTGCAGCCTTGAGATGTGATTCGTGGTAATTTGAATTCGAGTATGTGTGTTAAATCATGAATATAGTGCTTATAAAATGATAAATTTTGGTACCATGCTGCTAAAGGTGTAAAGTCAGTATATCAAGACTTTTCTGTTAATAGATCTTATGCACAGTGTGTGCTTCCGTGTTTGCATAGTGTTGTGAAAACTGCCCAAACTCAATACATTTCACCCATATTTGTTCGCAGGCTTCCAGGAGTAAGCCTGATCCTAGGGGGGGAGGATGTAGTGCCCCTCGTCCCATCGTCCATCAGATTGATGTTTGCTTAAACTTTATAGTGTCCTAGACAGTAGAAGATGGATCTCTTGTTATCTTGTTACTTCATTGTGAACTTAATTGTTAAGATAACAGATGTTGATGTTGGATTATGCCATTTTATGCTTTACAATTTGATAAATGAACTGATGTTTTAGATGCTTTGATATTATTCATTATATGGATTAGAAGTTAGTTGATCATTTTATGTCGTAGATTAGTAATCTGATACTCTATTCAATATAGTTGATTGTTATTTATAAGCGTGAATGGAACAGTGTTGTATTACTCGTTTTCGAGTACCCTACCCCACTGCGATTTCCATTCACGATAGGACTGCTTGTGATGTATATGTATATCTTGTTATGGTTAACGTGCGTTGCTGCAGGATGCAGGTACTAGGCATCGACTCCACCTGATTACAGGTCTGAGCGTGCCTTCGCCAATGGATTAGTTGTTGGAGTTAACGTGAGGTCCCTAGTCAGTGTTCCTTCGTCGTCAGTTTAGCCTTGTGGTTATTGGTTGTCATTCGCCCATGTCTTACCGTCAGGTAATATTGTATTTTGGAGTCAAACCAAGTTCAAAGGTGTTTAAGTATGTGTGGCAATGTTGTGCTTTAATTAGAATTATTCTACGGAAGAGTATAAGTGTTGTTAAATGGGCATAATGCCGTTAGTTGTCGATTTAAGTTATAAATAAATTATTATTTTAATAGAAGTGTTGTTGATAAATAAGTTGTAAGGAGTTTGTATTATTCGATATAATATTATTTATAATAAATATTTAAATAAATAAATAGTTATAGCCACACTTGTAAATTGTGTTTCACAACTGGATTAATAAAATAAATTATAGGATAGTACAAAATTATATATTGTCGATATAGTACTATTCTATTTATAACAATAATTTGGGTCGGCTATAAAGAAAAATAATAATAAAATAAAATATCGAATAATTGGGAATCATTATATTAAATTAAAAAAATACATATTCTTAAAAAAAGAAGTTTCTCGGAATCTTGTGGGAAGCCCTAGGAGAAGAGAAAGAGACTGAGTTATAAAAGAATTGTCGGTGCAACAAGGAGGACATCACAGGGGTAAGGAAAGAAGCCGCGGAGAACTGCAACAATTGGAGCGGGTTCGTCGCGGTGATTGCGAAATCAGGTTCCGTCGAATGCCTTATCTCTGAACTTCCTTTCAATCTGCAAATGTTTTTATAGTTTGTTTGATTCCGCATAGTTCGGCAGTCTGTCCTTTCTGTGTGTGAACAGCATTCTCTCTTAGGGTTTAAACACTTCGTTTCTGCTCAAGGATTCTGTAAGTCAAATGTTTTCTTTCCTTTCACTGGTTGCCGAATCATTTCGTATGCACTCTCAGACCGGCGTAATCTTGGTAGGGTTTGCAGATGTAAAAGACACCTCGATAGGGTCGCCGTAGATCGCTGTTGGTTTTAGCTAGTCGTCACTGTAAGATCTGATCGATGTTATTAATGTTCTTTCTCTGTGTTTAGCTGGAAACTATCTTCTACCTTCTTGAAGCATTTCGCAAGGGAACGAAGGTAATTGCTTGCAATCTCATTTTTGATCCTATCGTTTCATTCTATGAGATGTTTAGGCCATTGGACCACAGCAATACAGGTTCATCTGATACAAATATAGTTTATACTCTTTGATTTCTTTCATCTTCTGAGAAGGAACCAGCCCTTCGAGCCACGGTTTTAGCATTCTCTCTGACGTATTCCTTTTGTTTTATGAACCCTTATGTCGATCTTCTATCTTGAGGTGCCATACATGGTCATATTGAAGGAATATTTCGTAGTTACACCATGGTTCTACAGAAACGAAAGGTAGCTCTTTTACTTCCTACATTTCCTCCATCTGTTCTTTTCTCTACACACTTTGTTCTTTAGCCGTAACTATTACTGCATATATGCTCATTATTGAGCCTGTATATTGATTGGGAGTCATGGTTGTTTGCATACAATTTTTATCCCTTTTCTGAGCATCTCAAAACCCTTATGCTTTACTTCTCACGGCTTCAAAGGCACTGTACTGGGTACACTTCATTACAGTTCATGAACCTCCACTGGGCCGTGGCTCTGTAGCTTTTATTTCATTTTTAATAGCCAGAACAAAACTCATTTTCTCTTCATGATGGTTTACTCCTGCGAGGCCATGGCTTTGTCGATTTATATGACTCGAAACCACTCATCAGAAATCTGTATCTTGTTTGGTTTTCTGGAGGTTAGTTATGAGATTCGCGCCTGTAATGCCAGTGTAATGTAGAAATATTGAGGCGAAGCCCTCACATTCTGGATGCGAGACTGGGGAGCAGTGGTGCTGAACTTGGTTATTAGGTTGCCTGAGATTCTATTCATCTTATTTTGTTTCTTTAGGTTTTATTTGCTAGCAGATTGATATTATTTAGCATCGCTGTAAATTGTATAGGTGGCGATTAAGAGAGTTCGCTGCCTTATTTTGTCTGGAGTGAAAGTTTTAATGTCTTTTCATTCGCCATTCCACCAGACGATGCTGCCCTCTGATTCGTCCACTCTATTACCGAATTATCACTGTAGGTGGCAATTTCTGGGGCGTTACATCTGGTATCAGAGCCAGGTTAGGCTAGGAGCCCCAAGCACACGAGAGGTGTGGCTTAGGGGGGGTGTTGGTGTAAGCCACACCCGGACCGACGATGGACTGGTCCAAGAGGGGCCAGTAGCTCAGTGGTAGAGCACTCCAGCAGCGTATGGAAGGTCCTAGGTTCGAGTCCTAGCTGGTCCATGTCTCAACATGGTATCAGAGCCAGGTTTAAACACTGGGTACTCTGGGTGTGCATAGTCCCATTATGTTGTCCTAGTTGCTTAAACTCTGTAGATTTTCTTCTTCCTTTGTCATCCTTGCCTAACAGCGTGAGGGTGTCCCTTGGCAGTGTGTACATAGGTAGATGCCTAGAGGTTAAGGTAGAGGTAGTTGGCATGTAGAGATCCATTCCCCTGCATATGATATCTGCCATACGGTCAAAGAAATGCATGAGTCAAGGTTGACAGTTGTTTGCCATGAAGGTGAACAATTTGGAGTTAGGGGAGTCGAGAGGTGTCTCTCGACGATCATCCTATCCTTAAGGAGCTTTGGTCGTAGTTAGAGGGTTGCCAGGTAGAGGACTAGATGCTTGTACATCCTCTTGTGAAGTATGTATTCTTGGATTTTCGTGGTGCTTATGTAGAGCCCTTATTGTGTGGAATAAAAAGTTGAGGATAACCTGACGTTGTTCCCTCCTTCCTCGTTTGGTGGCTAGTATCTAGTCACGCAGTGTTGTACAGTGCAATTTCAAAGATTGTGTATTTTCCTTATAATTTTTGATGATTATCTATTAATTGAAAAGGCCGACACTTTGTTTATATTTGATTGTGATGGTTTAGCCACATCTTGTGAACTTCATTTGTGCATAACCCTTGTGGTTACATTTCGTTTAGTGATTGAAATGCGCGCATTTCTTGTTTTGTTGATGAAATCTAATCTTTATTTTATATTGGTATCTGACTTTGGTGGCTAAACTAGTTTTTCCTTATTGTTTTCGACGTCGGCCGTGTGTCGTATTGTGATTTCTCTCCAAGGATGTATGAGGCAGACTTGGTGAGCGTATACGAGGAAGCAGACACAGGGAACCTTGAGGATGGGGATATCCGAGGCTAGGACTATTTCTTGGAGGCTAATTAACTCTTGCTGTAGGAGTTAGGTCATGTTGTCTCGTTTGGATGGGCTAACCATGTGTGTGTGCCCTAGCACCATCAAGTTTCAGAGTGTGTGGTATGGAATGTGCGGGATAGATGTTGGCTTTTGGCTCATAGATTTTGTGACATGCCTTAGTAGGTCAGTTACCAGTGTCCAGATGGATCCTTGTGCAGCCTTGAGATGTGATTCGTGGTAATTTGAATTCGAGTATGTGTGTTAAATCATGAATATAGTGCTTATAAAATGATAAATTTTGGTACCATGCTGCTAAAGGTGTAAAGTCAGTATATCAAGACTTTTCTGTTAATAGATCTTATGCACAGTGTGTGCTTCCGTGTTTGCATAGTGTTGTGAAAACTGCCCAAACTCAATACATTTCACCCATATTTGTTCGCAGGCTTCCAGGAGTAAGCCTGATCCTAGGGGGGGAGGATGTAGTGCCCCTCGTCCCATCGTCCATCAGATTGATGTTTGCTTAAACTTTATAGTGTCCTAGACAGTAGAAGATGGATCTCTTGTTATCTTGTTACTTCATTGTGAACTTAATTGTTAAGATAACAGATGTTGATGTTGGATTATGCCATTTTATGCTTTACAATTTGATAAATGAACTGATGTTTTAGATGCTTTGATATTATTCATTATATGGATTAGAAGTTAGTTGATCATTTTATGTCGTAGATTAGTAATCTGATACTCTGTTCAATATAGTTGATTGTTATTTATAAGCGTGAATGGAACAGTGTTGTATTACTCGTTTTCGAGTACCCTACCCCACTGCGATTTCCATTCACGATAGGACTGCTTGTGATGTATATGTATATCTTGTTATGGTTAACGTGCGTTGCTGCAGGATGCAGGTACTAGGCATCGACTCCACCTGATTACAGGTCTGAGCGTGCCTTCGCCAATGGATTAGTTGTTGGAGTTAACGTGAGGTCCCTAGTCAGTGTTCCTTCGTCGTCAGTTTAGCCTTGTGGTTATTGGTTGTCATTCGCCCATGTCTTACCGTCAGGTAATATTGTATTTTGGAGTCAAACCAAGTTCAAAGGTGTTTAAGTATGTGTGGCAATGTTGTGCTTTAATTAGAATTATTCTACGGAAGAGTATAAGTGTTGTTAAATGGGCATAATGCCGTTAGTTGTCGATTTAAGTTATAAATAAATTATTATTTTAATAGAAGTGTTGTTGATAAATAAGTTGTAAGGAGTTTGTATTATTCGATATAATATTATTTATAATAAATATTTAAATAAATAAATAGTTATAGCCACACTTGTAAATTGTGTTTCACAACTGGATTAATAAAATAAATTATAGGATAGTACAAAATTATATATTGTCGATATAGTACTATTCTATTTATAACAATAATTTGGGTCGGCTATAAAGAAAAATAATAATAAAATAAAATATCTAATAATTGGGAATCATTATATTAAATTAAAAAAATACATATTCTTAAAAAAAGAAGTTTCTCGGAATCTTGTGGGAAGCCCTAGGAGAAGAGAAAGAGACTGAGTTATAAAAGAATTATCGGTGCAACAAGGAGGACATCACAGGGGTAAGGAAAGAAGCCGCGGAGAACTGCAACAATTGGAGCGGGTTCGTCGCGGTGATTGCGAAATCAGGTTCCGTCGAATGCCTTATCTCTGAACTTCCTTTCAATCTGCAAATGTTTTTATAGTTTGTTTGATTCCGCATAGTTCGGCAGTCTGTCCTTTCTGTGTGTGAACAGCATTCTCTCTTAGGGTTTAAACACTTCGTTTCTGCTCAAGGATTCTGTAAGTCAAATGTTTTCTTTCCTTTCACTGGTTGCCGAATCATTCCGTATGCACTCTCAGACCGGCGTAATCTTGGTAGGGTTTGCAGATGTAAAAGACACCTCGATAGGGTCACCGTAGATCGCTGTTGGTTTTAGCTAGTCGTCACTGTAAGATCTGATCGATGTTATTAATGTTCTTTCTCTGTGTTTAGCTGGAAACTATCTTCTACCTTCTTGAAGCATTTCGCAAGGGAACGAAGGTAATTGCTTGCAATCTCATTTTTGATCCTATCGTTTCATTCTATGAGATGTTTAGGCCATTGGACCACAGCAATACAGGTTCATCTGATACAAATATAGTTTATACTCTTTGATTTCTTTCATCTTCTGAGAAGGAACCAGCCCTTCGAGCCACGGTTTTAGCATTCTCTCTGACGTATTCCTTTTGTTTTATGAACCCTTATGTCGATCTTCTATCTTGAGGTGCCATACATGGTCATATTGAAGGAATATTTCGTAGTTACACCATGGTTCTACAGAAACGAAAGGTAGCTCTTTTACTTCCTACATTTCCTCCATCTGTTCTTTTCTCTACACACTTTGTTCTTTAGCCGTAACTATTACTGCATATATGCTCATTATTGAGCGTGTATATTGATTGGGAGTCATGGTTGTTTGCATACAATTTTTATCCCTTTTCTGAGCATCTCAAAACCCTTATGCTTTACTTCTCACGGCTTCAAAGGCACTGTACTGGGTACACTTCATTACAGTTCATGAACCTCCACTAGGCCGTGGCTCTGTAGCTTTTATTTCATTTTTAATAGCCAGAACAAAACTCATTTTCTCTTCATGATGGTTTACTCCTGCGAGGCCATGGCTTTGTCGATTTATATGACTCGAAACCACTCATCAGAAATCTGTATCTTGTTTGGTTTTCCGGAGGTTAGTTATGAGATTCGCGCCTGTAATGCCAGTGTAATGTAGAAATATTGAGGCGAAGCCCTCACATTCTGGATGCGAGACTGGGGAGCAGTGGTGCTGAACTTGGTTATTAGGTTGCCTGAGATTCTATTCATCTTATTTTGTTTCTTTAGGTTTTATTTGCTAGCAGATTGATATTATTTAGCATCGCTGTAAATTGTATAGGTGGCGATTAAGAGAGTTCGCTGCCTTATTTTGTCTGGAGTGAAAGTTTTAATGTCTTTTCATTCGCCATTCCACCAGACGATGCTGCCCTCTGATTCGTCCACTCTATTACCGAATTATCACTATAGGTGGCAATTTCTGGGGCGTTACAAAATGAGGTAATCGCCAGTCAGTTTGATCATGGAAGTGATAATGTGCCTAAACAAGCCTAGTGTTTAAGACAACTGTGCTTTGATACCAAATGTCATGCCCACATTTCCCATGTGGTCACAACACACAAATACGCGTGTCATGTCCACATGCGACATGTGGTCATGATACGAACTGTCAAAAATTTTCCTTTACTACTTGAAATTTCCCCCTCACATGCGTAAGCGTGCTCGGTTGCGTATGTTTAAGTCGTCAAAGTTATTGTTGCTAACGGAATATTCTACACACATGTACATATTGATATCAATCACTATGTTTATGTCAGTTTAATTTGCAATGTTTAGGATTTCCTCGGTAGGTGGTTGACCTTTATTGGATTTTCAAGTTTATTTCAATATTGACTTGCATTTCTACTCTTATTACATTCCATCGTCTATTTATTTAATTATCTATTTATTTCAATAAATTGTCTCATTTTCATAGTCTACCATTTGCTAATAATTTAACTTTGAAATCGCAGTTTCTGTTATGGATCGATCTGTTGAAATTTTAAATATTAAACGTCAAAATTAATTGTCTCATCATTTCTTTAAATAAATTTTTAAATATATATTTTTAATCCCCCTCTCACAATGAATAAATGATTAATAATATATTTACATTTTTAAATACATTACAATTATTTATCTACATATATATATAAATATATATATATATATATATATATATATATATATATATATATAATCATTCATATAAATATCACCAATGAAATAAATCTCCTTATTTAATTGAAACCCCACATTTATATAACCAATATAATATATATATATATATATGCACACACACACACACATACATACATTTATTCTTTTTTTAAAAACATATTAAACCATGCTAGTGGAAACTCCACTCATATTTTAATACCATTTTATTATGGAAATCCCAACTCATAGTAATGGGGGTTAAATAACCCGAATTTTTTTGTTGTTGTTTGTGATTGTTTTGTTTGCAGGAAGGGAGGCTCGGTGGTGGCGATGGTGGAGGTCGGCGCTGGTCGCAGGGGAGGCCGAGACCATGGAGGTGGACGGAGAGGTGAAGTGGTCATAGGCGGAGGTTGGGAAGGTGGTTGCAGTGGTGGCCGGGCCACGCAGGAGCGGCGGCGGAAACACAGTCGGTGGGGAGGGTTTGCTGGCCGCGTAGGGAGAAGGTAGCATGGACGGAAGGAGGTGTGGGGGTTTATTGTCACGGCAAGGGTGTGGGGAGGGGAAGAGCCCCACCCACAACCCACTCCGTGGGGTCTGGGTGGGGCTCCGGCCCTCCCCACACCCTCATTGCTTAAGTTTTCAATGGGGGTTTAAACCCCCACCATTTATCATATAAATTTTGATTATGTAAAATGAAATCTACAAACTTCCTCAGTCTATTTCCTTTGCTAATTTTGTAATTTATAATTAATATCAAGTAAATATATATATAGCTCATCTTCACAATTTCATTTAATTTAAAACTATATATATACAAGTATACCAAATTTTCACAACTTCATTTTATATATATATATATATATATATATATATATATATATATATATATATATATATAATTCATAACGAAGTTTCATATTTCCTACAACCTTTCAATTCTCAATTTAACAAATTCATTTCACACTATCTCTAATTTTTAATTTACAATTTAACAAGTACTTGAGTGCAACAGAAAGTAAATAACCATTTAACTTTGTATATATTTTTTTAAACTAAATTTTAATCTATCAAGTATACATTCCATTGCAAATAAAATTAAAGATTAAGAGTAAATACAGGTAAATAATAAATCTTCCACTTCAATAACCATTTTAACAAACATGTAAATCATTTTAGATTAATTTCTATTGTATACTTAAATCATATTTTAATTTGTTTTTCTAAAGGAAAATTTACAACTTCTATAATCCAGTGAATGTAACTTTTTCACTAAATAAAACCAAAAATAACTTAACAACTTGTCTAGATCAAACACTTAATTTCACAACTTACAATTTGATAAACAAGAATAAACAACTGTAAGATTTCACAACTCACAAACACTCTAAGGGAGGAATTTCTTTCTTCTCCCAATACAATTTCTTTACAACTTTCAGAGGAAGCAATCTCTCCTCTTTAAAAGAAACTTATCCAGGAAGAAACTTAAAGAGACCAAGCTCTCATTACAAATGGGGACATAGAACATCTTCTCTAAACAAGGAAAACTCATCCAATCCTCTCAACATGTTCCAAGATATACCTGTATGACAACCAAAGAAACAATACACCACACAACAAGCTCTCCTCCCTACCATAGACCTTCAAGAGGGTCACCCCCGAGCTAGGGAGATCATCCACACACCTAGGAAGAACAGTCCAGTACACTTCACAACATTGAATAACAACAATCAAAGCAAACAACAGTCAAACTCCCATGGTTTTACACACAATACAAAGACTCAACTGAGGTGAGTTCAAAGGGGGTAGGGAAGTAGACTCACTCTACTCCAAGGTGTCATTCTTCTCAAACAATTATCATAGCTTATCTCATGGCCTCAAACCAACAAAATTATTCTTTCTCATGGCCTCAAGCCATCCAAATAATAAAAATCACAGGGATATCCCAAATAGGCTCTCAAGCCTTATAGCCCTCAAGGCTCAAAATTACCAACATGCCCTCAAGGCTTCCATATACCAAAACAAGAATACACCTGAGGAGGTTCACACCTTCCCTTCCCCATACATGATGAGCATTGTCTTCCAACTGGAAGAAGCTCTTTCATACACCCAACACAAACTCAAAACAGCAAAAATAACACATAGAAAACCATTGCAAATCCACATTTATCAAACAAGAACAAAACATACATAGGTGAGTAAACTGGCTCACTAACCTTACAAATGCAATTATGGAATGTAGTTGAAGAAGAGCTCCACCCTTAGTCTCCTCCTCCAAGTTCTCCTTCTTTCCACAATAATCCAACCCCCTTACATTCTCCCTACTCTCCTCTTTAAAACAAATTCCCTCCATTATCCCTTATTCCCAAGTGGCATTAAAAAATTAAACCCACTCCTCATCCATTATCCTAGTGGACTTAAAACAATTAACCCCACTCAAGAGGTTCCCCACTATAGCCCTTTTCCAACACATGGAGGAATAAAAATATAATAAGAAAAATAGAAATAAAAAGGAAGTGGATGATACACCACCCTTTTTATGGAGGTCTCCCACCAAAAGAGAGGCACAGAGAGACAAGCACTCCATTATTAGTGGATCATGGAGTCATTCCATGACTTGGAAGTGGGTCTAAGTGTGGATTCCACTCATCCCATTATCCCCATGCTCCCAAATTCGTCACTTAACTTCACCATGAAGTTGAAGTGACCATATGGACGTTATCCCAAGGTTATCCTAGTCAAAAAGGTCCCTAAAACCATGGGGTATAACCTAGGGTTGATTTTAACCTAGTTAGGACTCCCAGAGTCAAGTAAAAACACAAGAAGAGGGTCTAAAGAAATAAACTTAAACAAGACTCATAACAACATTTCCTACAACACATATCACAATACAAGTAATTCAGAGAGTAGACCTAATTCCCTTAACCCCATGCAACATTAAAACATTACAACATTACAACATTTCCACCATACATGGAGTTGATCTTAGTTTCTCGTGGAACTAGATCAGCTCACAAGGGATACAACATAGGGTGTGGAATGATCTCTTGTATTTGTGGTTTTATTAGTAATACCTGCACACTCGATTTCAAAGTTAATAACACATAAAGATATCATAGCTGAGGTAATTTAAATACAAGCATAACTAAACATTCTACCATATAAACATGCTAAACTCACATTAAAGTTCCATTTCTAATACTATCCATTCATCATTTTCTTAAAAGCAACATCTAATTATCATTGCACAATTGTTTTCTTAAAAATCAATTAGGTTTAATAATTAAGATTCTGAGATCAACAGTCCCCCAATCATAAAAGTAATAGCAATAGTACTGTAAATAGTCTCATGAATAGAAGTGAAAAAGGTAGGCCTCACAGAACAGCCTTCATAAATCCTTCTAATAGAGATAATCCTCCATCTGCATCTTCTATAACCTATAGTTCTGCCCATTCAATTTATCTACCTTCAATTTACCCTCATCCACCATTGCTCCCACTCAACCATGAGACTTCCACTCAACCGCGAGACCTTCCTGCAGACGATAATCGAACACAACCCACTCTGATGCCACTTTTCAGGAATTACATGTAGAAGATATCAATTAAATACAAATAAAGATTAAGCAAAGGAATAGAAATACACAGAAATAATAACAGTGAGAGACAAGTTTTAATGTGGTTCACCCAAACCCGGGCTACATCCACCAATAGAGAGTCCAATATTATTATCCAGTAAATCAAACTAATTACAACCAACAATCTTTGCAACTCAATACCACTGCAAAATGCTATAATACATCAATAGAAACCCTACCCTTAGCCACTTTTATCAAGTCTTATGTCGGTTATAAAAATAGGGTTTTTTTATGTTGGCCAATAGAAGAAAAAAAACTCCTGATGCATTTATAAAATAATAAAATCTGTTTGAGGTTTCAGGGGCGTTACCCCTCCACCCCACCCTGTATCGCGACAAGGAGCACGCCAGGAGCACTGCCCCTTGACCCCATTAAGTAGTTTGGGGGGAAACCACACTGAGAAAAGTGGGGTAAATTTAACCTCTGAATTTGATTAGGCTCCATATAACAACATAATTTTACTATTGCCTCTGCGTATTCCTTGATTTTTAATAATGGCCAGGAAAATTTGGACTAAAAATTGGTTTGGAATCATAGAATCCTTCCAAAAATAATTTTCTTTTGGTGGGTGGTGAATCATCATAAAGTGTTAACTCTAGATAATCTCAAAAAAAGAGGATTTCAATTGCCAAATAGATGTCAATTATGCTTTTCAGATGAATAAACTATTAATCATATGTTGATGCATTATAGTTTCACTAAGGAAATATGGGGTATGGCTTTACAAAAATTGCAAGTCCAATGGATTATGACAAAGGGGTTTTATTCTTTTCTACCAACTTGATTCAAATCTTTTCCATTCACACACCCAGTCCTGAATGAACTCTGGATTCAAAGACCTCTGCACATTGTGTGGGGTAAATGGAAGGAGAGAAATAATAGATTTTTTAGGGATAATTTGGATTTTTAATACAGCTCCGCCTGAGCCAAAGCTCCCAATTTACTTCTCAGAGGAAGTGTCTGCACCAGAGATTGGTGCAGAACCATCCCTAATATTGTCAACATCCATCTTAATCCAGACCATGCTCATTTCCTTCTTGATCTCCCCTAGATCAACCTTGTTTTTACATTTGTCTTCTTTCTGTTTTGTTTTCATCCTCTCTATAGGGTAGTTTCTTTTCTCATTCTTGCTTCTATATAATTTTGCAACATGCCCAACCTTATTGCAATTGTAGCATACCACATTCCTTTGTCCTTGATTCCTTCTATTGATTGAATTCATTCTTGATCGGCATTGGTTAGCCATGTGTCCAAATCTATTGCATGGAAAACACTTTCCATTGAACGATTGAGTATTCCTTCCATAGTAAAAAACATTCCTAATCGGGCTTCTACATTCGTTTGATCTATGACCAATTTTATTACAATTGAAACATTGATTAGGGAGTGAAGGAACATTCTGATTTATTCTACTCCTACACTAAGTAGCCTTGTGACGAAACTTATTGCAATTAAAGCAATAGCCATTGAAACATGGGTATCTTACGAAACTTATTGCAATTAAAGCAATAGCCATTGAAAGATGGGTATCTTTGAGCATTTGGCTACCTGCCTGAAGGTCTTCTAGGTCCTCTTCTGTAATTCTAGAACTAGTTGTATTTGTTTTGCTTAAACTCAATGTTTGCTTGGCCTGATTTTAAACTTTCTCCTTCTCCAAATCCTCTCCTTTTTCAAATCTCAAGCCTTGCTTGTCATCTAGACTCTTTTGACTTTCAATCAGTTCCTCAAGCTTTGTATAGCTTATTTTGAATTTTGCTTCATAGCTCTTAGCCTTCTCTAAATCTAATTTCGAGCTCACAACTTCTTTTTCAAGTTTAGAACATTCTTCTAACTTGCTTTTTACCACTAGATTTAGATCTTCTTCTGCTTTGTCTCTTTCTACAACTTCCACTTTCAAATCATCCAAGGTTCATTTCCTGATATCAATTGTTCACTAACCTTCTTGTATTTTTCTTTGAACTTCTTGACTTGTTCTTCTAGCTTTAGAATGCATTCATTAGCTTCTTGTATGTTATCCTTCAGATCCCTAATTTGTGCTTAAGATTTTTCAAGATCTTCAAGAGCATCTCGTAAATCATCATTGCTTTCATATGAGGCTTTACGAGAAGTGAGATATCTTTGAGCTACCATGCGTAAACCTTCCCAGATCTTCCTCAAGCTATTAAGCTTCTTCCAAGGAACCTTGCTCTAATACCAATTGTTGAATGTAAAGAATACTGAGAGGGTGGGTGAATAAGTATTCTTAAAACCTTTTCATTTACACACTCATTAATCCATTTACCAGATTCAATAACATGAAAGAAAAGTAAACATAAGAAGAGCAACCACAAATTCATAACACATAGATACCAAGATTTTACATGGAAAACCCAAAAAGGGAAAAACCACAGTGAGTGTTAGCTCACAATATATTATGATAGCAATACTAAATTACATGAAGGCTCACTGCTAGAAAGATAGAAGAGAAGATAGAAGAAGGATTGGCTCACTGCCAAGAGAGGACTGCTATAGGTGCATCTACAAATGCTAAAGTGCAGTACCAATATGCTCAGTATACGGATTCAAAGGACTTCATACTATCTTCCCTACTTTTCTACTCTGCTTTACATATACTCCTATTTTCTTCTCTTATTATCCTTTTCTACTTTGCAAACTACCTTAGATTATGTACATTTTAAATTTACACATTATCCACACATGTCCATGTCTCCAATACTGAAATCCATCAAATATATATATATATATATATATATATATATATGCAATAAGATTCATCTCACAATCAGGTCGGCAACACAGACATGAAACGTGTATACAAGTGTTGTACCTTGTCGGCTTGATCTTGCGCTCAAATAGGAATGTGGACCCAAACAAACAAACAATAGTCTTCATATAGGTTAGCATCAATCATTCAATTACTTGAATTAATTCTTCAAATAATGTATCTTCTTCGCATATAGATCTAGCTTGCCTGTCGGCCTATCCCTTCAGCACACACTTGATCAATTAAACTGTCACATCCTGTCACATCATGATTTCCAATGCGGACCATATGAGACTCTAGAAATCATATCCAAAATTCATCATTGACATTTTAACATATCTTCAGATCAATACTACATAATAGTCCTTTATAGTAAAATGCAAATCTTGGAACTGTTGCTCTGTCACTGTGAATATTGTCAAACAAGAAGCCGATAAAGAACAACTTGTAGAATGTGATCAAACAATCTTTAGAAGGTATAACTCTGGATTTAGGTAGTCATGATATGTATCTTTTCTACCTCAAAACCACAAGAAAAAATATGCCACAGCAGAGGAATGCATACCCTTGTACTCTAGTATTGTGCGTTGTTCCTGACTTGACTTTGTTCACTTGGACTTTGATATTTTACCATATGAATTCTGGAGGAAGTCAAGACTTGAACACTGCAACATGTGATCACTAGATAACCATGAACAACATACCTGAACTGCATAAAAATGTCTTTAAGTGTGGAGGCATACCATCTCAAACACTGTTACTTACTTGGTATATTGTACACTACCCATACTTAGTCATTTATTCTTTCAGACTAAGGTCTCTTTTCTATGCTGGTAGAAACCCTTTGCCTTGTTGCCATCAATGACAACATTCAATATTCATTAAAGTAGTGTCTCTTGCCAACAAATAGAGGAGCATGAAAGACACTTAAGGATAGTTTTGCAATGCTTGAGAGAGCGTAAATTTTTTGGCAAACTATCTAAGTGTACATTTTACCATAGTAAAGTGCACTATCTGGGCCATGTGATTTCAGCAGATGGGACAGCGGTGGATCCAAAAAATATCAAAGCAATAATAGAATGGCCTGTGTATTGGTATTGCCATCCTTCTAAAGCTTTGGCCTTGAATTCCATAAAATCGGCCAAGGAATACTTGTTCAATTACCCTCTATGACTCTATTTTGATATGCAAAATTATTAGAACTTCCTCCTTTTCTTCTTTGCAATATGTGATGTTGTTGGTTTATAGCACCCTTCTCACTAGCCTAACAACTTAGTAAACTTTAATTTGATCTGCCTTTCTCACATCTAATGGTCTCTTGCAACTCATAAACAACCTCTATGATTTAATTAATATGGAGTTCTTTATAGACAACCGGGTATAATTAAGATCAGAAGACCATATCCCATAGTTGGCAGCCCTCGCTCGTACCAAATCTGCCTATATAATACTTATAATGACTTTCCTTAATAATGAAATGTTGTTAAAACCCTTATATGCAATGACCATTTTCTTTACAAATAACGACTTCTTGATGTGTTGTTCATAGTTTTAGCCTCCATTTTTCAAACTGGTACAATCCCTTGACTGGCCTTGTTTTTCATTTTATTAAATCACTTATTTCTAATTCCTTCAGTATTAGTTGTTTTGAAAGTTGTTGGGTTCAAATATAGAAGTATATAAAATTAGGTTCTTGTTTTAAATCAAAAGAAGATCTTTCACGCAATTATATTTATATTGTTAAATAATTTTGTATCATAACTTTTAAGTAGACTTATTATTTATTTTATCTGAATATACATGAGTACATATATTATTATAGAAAGAATCATAGTGTCATTAATAACTTATAGAACTACATAAAATACTTTATACCTAATAATATACAAGTTGAAATATCTATTTTGCTTCATGACCAAAACACACTGTAAACTAAACCATATCAATGAAGAACAAATCTATTCACAACTAGACGTACATATTGTTTAAATCATTTTGTGATAAAGATTAAAAGAACTAGTTTCTTTGGAAAATAAATAGCTCAGGTAAACCTCATCAAAAAGATTGTTTCCAATCTTGTGTTATTACATGCATGAAATGAGCTTTCATCTTCTTTAATTTTGTAAATTTATGCTTGGAGTGAGAATGACTTTTGTGTTTTTCTATGTTTTATGCTTTTTGGAAAGTTGCCTTCCAGGATGGGTGCCGAATATGGGGAAATAGGGAAGTAGGTTTTCTATTCAAAACTTACACACTGTTAATCATTTTACATAATTGCCAAAGTTAAATTTTGACATTGAAATAGATGGTTCATATGCGTAGTTTTATGCATTTGCTTTCCTTGCCATATCTTGTTAATGTGATGTTGCATTCAAGTTAGGGATGCATGTAGGTTAATAGGCACACACTAAATTCCACCCTACAGCTTGTTTATAGGTTACTAGGCCCTTCGAGCAAGGTTGAGCATTCTTTAGTTTGGAGAATATTGGGGAAGCACAATCTTCGTGATTAGGCAGAAAAGTGCCTAAACCATGTTCTTGTCCTTTGACATAGCAGATGGCTAGATAGTCAATGGCGGTCAAGGACTGATTATATTGGATTTACTTGATCTTGTTGACAATTGTATTTCTTCTTTGAACTCAAAAATGAATTGTAAGGCTAAAAGCCATTATTGAAACTTGTATATATTGTTATTTCACAATGCTCTATAATTGAACTTTAGAAAGATGAAATGTAATCTGGTTGTATATCAAATTTATGAATGAAATCTTGCATTGATGATAAATGTTAAATCTATCTCTTTTTACTAGGTGATGTAGTTGCAGCCAGTTTACTTAATGTTACTCTAACTTTAATTTCAATTATGTATGTATGTTTTGGAATTTCAGTACTTTACAATGGTTTACTCTTGGTAGCGTTTTCTCTTGCAACATTTTGTAGCTTGTGGTCCTAAGAAGATGCACTTTCTTGGCCTAACCAGACTTTTCAGCTACTCCTTTGGCACTCATTGTGAGTCACCTAACAACACATTTTGTAGTCCTAGTGGCCCGTAAGATTTTAGTATGGTTCTTATCTCTCGTAATGTGCTAGGCCTAGAACCATACTTCGCATCCTTCTAGCTCTTGTAGTGTGCTAGAAATACCCCTTTGCTTTTCTTGTTTGTGTTGTGTGTTGGTTTGTTTTAGATAGTAGTAGTTGTGTATTAGATTATATGATTTGCTAAACACTTGGATGTTCGGGAAAACCATATTTAATCTAATCTAATCCTTGGATGTTGTGTATTAGATTAAAGGATGTTTTATATCTATGTGATTCTAACATTACCTCATATGTAGATTTATTGTCTAATATTGTGGTTTTCTAGGTTCTCATCCTAGGGGCTTCATACCTCTACTCGAATTATCTTAAACATCATCTACAGTATCCTTTTTGGAGGTATATGTGTTATGTTATTTTTCTTTCTCTTTTAGCTTACATATGCACATAGTTTCATAACCCTGCTAAACTGGGGGTTACATGTAATGTCAAAATTTACATACCCTTGTAATTTCACGCTACATTTGACAACCACCTTAGTGCTTACACCTTCTCTCTGCATTATAGGATAACATTGCAAGATTCATTCTAGTTCCTTTCTCTTAACTTTCATCAAATTTTGTATTGATGCTTCACTTGTCACATTGTCCTAAGGTGTTGTATGTAATCAAGAACTTAAATCACTTGGACTTGAGTGCTATGCATGGACATCTAAATGATGTGCTAGTGTCCCACATCTACTTGCTACTTGGTCATCATTCCTAGGCATTACCAGATGCCTGCATTGATGATGAGCCTAACATGTAATGCCCTTCTAAGGTGTAGAATGTCTCCTTGCATGGTATTTTGAGGATTCCATCCTTCTAGTGGGGATTCTTGGTATTTTGGATGGATTCATTCTAAAACTTTCTAATTTTTCTCTCAAGATCCAATACTCTACAACTTTTTTTCTTGGTGATATTTCTTGTGAGGTTATTCTCTACAAAAAATAATAGATATCTCTTTTTCATTCTTGAGCTAGAGATCAATTCCACTATTCATTGGATATTGTTGCTTATGTTGTGTTCATTTGAAGGCTCTTCCTTTGGGGATTTTAAAGTTGTCTACACCAGATTTTAGCCCATGAAGAGATGCAACCTCTTTCCACTTTCCAACATGGTAATATTATTTCATTTAATTTTGTTAGCTCATAGTTTAGTTACTTGCTATTCTTTTATGGTGTAGACCACCATTTTTCTTGAGTTATTGGGTGCATACCACCATTATATTTTCTATTGCATTTGTTGCATGTTCAAAGGTTTCTTCCCTGTAGACCAGTGAAGTAAATTTCTTTAGTTTACTTGTTTTGTTGTTGTCTGTTCAATTCCTAGACACACATAGGATATGAACACAATTTTTCTTACTTTCCAAACATCTATATCAATCTATTACTCATGGAGGTAGAAATACTAAAAATGGGGCTTGACCGAAGCAAGCTCCCTAGCAGTACAACCCCTCTCTTCTTCTCTTTTTTAGATATTCTTGGAGTGAAGGATTATCAACTGCATAGAGGTTTCATTATCTTCTTCCTTCTCTTTCTTACATCATATTTTATTTCATTTCAATAGATTAGTTGCATTATTTTTGTATTCTATGTTACCTAGAGACTACTGGGTGTTTTCCTTAGTTGTTGTTATGCTCTGTAGGTGTGCTAAGTCTGTACAGATCTGAGGACTTTTTTGTAACATTTAGGATGCTAGTGATGAACTTAGATGTCCCCGCAACTTGCTATCATCCAGGGCAGTGAGCTCCCTTTTTTTAGTGACAGGTTCCTCTTTTGGTCTCTTTTCCACCTCTACAGCTATTTTCTTTAAATTATTCATGTATCTATCTTTTTCAAGCATTTTTGTTCTTCTTCCCTTCATTGTCAAGCATCTAGTCTAGTTGTTTTCTTAGATTGGAATGCATAGTGGTTCTGTTAAGACCTATAGTAGGTTTTATACATCTAAACATTAGATAATAGAGCTCAAGTGTAGCATTTGTGAAGAACTCCCTAAATGAAGACATTTGATTAAGGTGTAGTTTTTCCTACACTATAGGTGTTTTAGGTGACCCTCTAGTTGAGGATTAGCAAAAAGGTTTTTGGTGTGCACAAAGACTTAGAACTTAGTCCAGATATTGAACAAGATGGATAAGGGGTTAAATATTTTAAGAGGTGATGTCATCAATCTTGGATATTATTGAAAGGATATTCACACCTTAGAGGGTAGTGAATTGGATTGACAAATCATCCTTAGATTGCAATGTTGACCCGTGCATTTTGAAGTACTCACAGAGACACCTATATTGAAATTGTTACACCAAGAGGCATTCTACAATGACAGAAGGGCATGAAGTCTCATGTCATAATTATGTACATAAAAATCAAACACAACCAACAAATATTTAAAACTAAAATTTAAAAATATAACCGATAGTTAAATAAGAAATAAAACATATAAATATAAAAAAAACACACTTTTCTTTAGTTGAAAAGTTATTATTTATTTTTTAAATATAAAAACATTAAAATTTTAAAATATATATTAATGCCTATAAATAAAACTATTAAAAAACAACATATAAATATATAATATTTATCACACTTTTTAAAATAAAAATAAAACGAAACAATAACAAAAAAATGAGTGGTAATTCACAAATAAAATAAATCTTCAAATTAGAAATATATATAAACAAAATAACTCTTAATTAAAATTAAATTTTTTTATATCAAAATATATATAAATATATATATTAAATAAAATATTATATAATATTTGGTTATTATAGTGAATAATATATTGTTTTAATAATTTAGACAATTTAAAATAATTTAATAAAAACTACTTAACACATAATTTAATAGAATTAATTAATTTCCAAATATATTATAACAATAAAAAAAGGAATATATTATGTAAAGTAATCAAAAATCTGATGCACTAAACACTAAAATTACATGAAATATTTGAGCAGAATACTCTCTTGTTAAAATGTTAGCCATTCCGTTCAGGGAAGGCCTATGAGAAATCAGCGAGTTATTACATCAATACTTATCTTCAAGCACGCACTTGGGGTGTGAAATGGGAAGACATAATTTTTTTAAAAAAAGGCAAGGGATAATTTTTTTGTGGATACGCTGAAAGGACGTTCTTATATCAAGAAAAAAGCCAAAAACAAGGATAAGAATCAATGACTGATTCTCGACTAAGTAAATAAAATTGTGGGTCATTGCTCCTTGCTGCCATTTTTCTCACAAGAAACAATTGGATATATATATTTTTTTAATTTTTTAATATCACTTCATTCACAAATTTTCTTAAGGATAAATGTTTTATATCTAGTTCTATTGCGTCTTCATTTGAACTTATTATATCATATCATGAGAATCAAATGACCCAATCATCTGAGGACACTTTACATATAGTTTATCTATACGTTAAACATTATCTATTTTAATGGTCAAATAATTTTATTTGATTAAAAATAGAAAATATTTTGTTATGATATTCAAGAACAGCCCTGATTGTGCTGGAAATAATCATAGAGCATCTCACTTTAATACCATCTATAGAGCGAAATGGCTACGGGACAGTTTTTCCTTGGCATTCTCCTTGTTTTAGTTGGTTATTTTTCCCTGTGTTTCCTAAAAAGAAAGTTTGTGAACAAGCCCTACGAGGGCCCTGCTATCTATCCCATAGTCGGCTCTGCCTTGGAATTCTTTAGAAATCGTCACAGGTTTCTGCAATGGTTCACAGAAACATTCGACAAGATGCAAACCAATACTTTCAAGCTCGAGCGGCCCGGTGGAATCAGAGATATCATGACTGCAAATCCTGCAAACGTAGAGCATATTCTGAAAACCAATTTTGAAAATTACCCAAAGGGAGAACGCTTTACAAATGTTCTACACGATTTCTTAGGCCGCGGGATTTTCAATGTCGACGGCGAGCTGTGGAAGATGCAGAGAAAGACCGCAAGCTATGAGTTTAAAACCAAGTCTCTCAGAAGCTTCGTGGTTGAGACGGTTCAGTGGGAGATTCAGAACCGCCTTTTGCCAGTGCTCTCAAACGCATACGAAACAGGCAAGTCTTTAGATTTGCAAGACATTTTGCAGAGGTTTGCATTTGATAATATTTGTAGGGTTGCGTTTGGGGTGGATCCCGCCTGTCTTCTCCCTTCCATGCCCACTTCACTATTAGCAAAGGCCTTTGACGATGCTACTGACATTAGCGCTGGTAGGTTCTTCTCTTCTATTCCTTTTATGTGGAAAGTCAAGCGCATGCTTAACATTGGTTCTGAAAAGCGCTTGCGCGAAGCGATTAAATTAGTGGACAGATTTGCTATGAATGTAGTAAGTTGTAGAATGAAGGAGATTTCAGTGAATACGGGACGCCCACAAAGAGAGGATCTGCTTTCTAGGTTCATAGAGGCTCTTTCAAATAATACAGATGGATCAGAGAAAGGTCAGGATATGTTTCTGAAGGAGATGGTGGTGAGCTTTATGTTTGCAGGCAGGGATAGTACATCCGTTGCTCTCACATGGTTTTTCTGGCTGCTGTCTTCTCACCCGACGGTGGAGGAAGCCATTTACACTGAAATCTTACACATCCTGGCTAAGAGATCACAACCCCCAGCAGTTGATGAAGAAGTGATTGCTTTCAGCTTTGAAGAATTGAAGGATATGCAATATCTGCATGCTGCTCTATGTGAGTCAATGCGGCTCTACCCTCCTGTGCCTATTGATACTAAACTTGCTTCCAAAGATGATGTTTTACCAGACGGGATTTGTGTAGGAAAGGGATGTCATTTGAGTTACATTAACTATTCAATGGGCAGGATGGAAAATATTTGGGGTAGTGATTGTTTGCAGTTTAAGCCTGAGAGATGGTTAGAAGAAGGGGAATTTGTGCAAGAAAATCCGTATAAGTTTCCAGTATTCCAAGCGGGGCCTCGAATATGCCTGGGTAAAGAGATGGCATTCATACAGATGAAATCAGTTGTGGCTTCTATTATTCATTGTTTCAGTTTTAATGTAGAAGATGGGATAACGTGTCCCGATTATGTGGTGTCACTGACCATGCGCATGAAAGGAGGGCTACCCGTTACAGTAAGATGTCGATGACGTCACTGATCACAGAAAATGTAATGCTTCTGCTTGGACGGAATATTCAGTAAAATTTTGAATTCTCTTTGTTTCTTAGGAAGTAAAAGTTCAGATGCATTTACTAGACAAATCATGTTATTATATTCACTCTTTTCATGTAAGACTTTTGTTGAACTATCAATTTAAATAGCAAATATATCCTATTGCAAGGGGTGTTAAGTCAAATGTCTTGGAAGAATTTAATAATTTTCTAAATGATTGATTCAGTGCCAACAATATCCATATAACTATAATTTTCTAGATTTGTTTTAAAATGAGAGGTAAGAAATAATTTCATCGCATATTCAATTTTTTTAATATGACATGTTTATTCATTTTTATTTTTAATTCACATCACATTCTATATGTTTTTATATATTTTTATGATAGTATAAAAAACAATTTAATTATATTTTTATTTATATTATAATATTTTTATATTATTTATTTATTCGTTTGTATAGTTTCTTTTATTAGATTGACTTTCTAGGTATATCTATCCTTCTCCTTTCTCCTTATAAAGATCATTATTTACAATTTATATTACTTTTTGTCTCCTTATCTTGTTAATAGATTACTCAGTGTGGTCTGAAACATTGATCCAAAAACTCACACAATTTAATCCAAAAGCACTATCTATAACTATTATGGACTATGAAAAAATTCATGCCTAGTATTAAATTAAAAAATTAGAAAAGAGACTTCAATAATATAATTGAGTGTGATTTTATATTCCATACAAATTTTACTATTAGCAAGAATTTATAGAGAAAAAAGTGCATACTTTGTATTTTAATACCTGATTTTGAACCAATTTTAGCTCCTACTAATGATAAGCATGTATTTTTTACTATTTTTTACCCCCTCCAACATCAAATTACTCTAGAAACACTTCTTCCCATTTGAACAATAACCCTTTAGTTGCTAAGACCCTATTTGTCTTTCCTTCTCATTATCCTGGTCCTATTGACAATAGTGTTCCATGGTTACATTGTTCCCTAGATAGGTTGATGTGGACTCATGTGCCATGGATTCTAAATTGTGTTTTCCTACATGAGAGATCAATTACTTTATGAAACCCTAACCATAGTCATGTGTTTACAACAATCAATTCAACTCATGGATGGTTATGTCAAAAGACTTGAATCAGAAAAGAAAGAAAGAAAAAAAACCACTCCAATCACTTCACTCAACCTCTTCATTCTCTAGCACATCACAAACTTTCTCCTTTAATCAATCTAAGGCATCAATATACACAAATTCCATTGTTGTAGATCCATACACTAGCACTCATATGATCTTACACACCTTTGCCAGAGGGTTTGAGGAAGCCATTCACATAGGAATCTTACACACCTTGGCCAAGAGACCAGAACCCCCACCAGTTGTTGAAAAAGGGATTTATTTCAGATTTGAGGATTTAAAGGATATGCAATATAGATCTGCATGTTATGAATCATAGAAAAATCACCACAGTAATGCTTTAAATTGTTGATTGTATCCTGTAGATTGACATAAAACTTAAGACCTTCATTCATGTGAATTGACCATTGTTTTACTGCATCCTAAGAGCAACGTATTTTCGTACATAGTAATAGATCTTCTTATCCAAACAACACTCCTTACACTTTTCTCTAAATCTAGTAAGTGAAGCAATTCTTTTTGGTTGGTTCAAACACTGTGGAATATCTGCCAAACCTTTTGATTCTAATGGGTGTGAATAGGCATGCTCAATATGCCAAGAGGTATTTCACAACCCCCCAAGAGAAAAAGCACTGATTGAACCTTCTCTAATGACACGCTATCAAATACATATACTTCTCCTTGGTACAAAAGAATGAGTTGATTGGTGGCCTATGGCTAGATAGGTACAATCACCTAAGAATTTCAAAGATTGCCTCCATTTATAGTACAATCTTTTCAAATTGAAACTAAAAAGCATTGGCCTTTCTCATTCAATTGTTGTAGATAGTAAGGACAAGATGACACCTTTGTGGCTGAGGTTGGTTGAGGTGATCAAGATGGCAATACCATGAAACTAGTCTTTTCTTTTTGAGTAAAGGTTTGGATTTGAAATAGAGCCATAGGTTTCACTCCTACCAGCAATGATAAACTGATTGGTACAACATGATTTTGAAGAGCTTTTTTTAACACCAAAGGTGTCCTGGTATAAAATATGCGCCAAGTCGGCACCTTCTGGTCCCAAAACATGTTTCAAGGTTGATCCACATTTTTGTTCAAATGTACACAACAATAAATTTATGGTTTGTGGAGTCTTGAAGGAAGCTAGCCAAAAAAGGTTGGGAGCCCCGAGAAGAAGAAAACAAAACTAGGGTCGAGACTTCATCAACATCAAATACTGTCATTCCCATAGAAGGTGACAATATGAAGAAAAGCATTGCCAAGAGACATTATAGAGGGGCAAGAACGTAACCATTTTGGCTGGGGACATTTGACACTGCAAAAGTAGTATACATGGCTTATGATCGAGTGACCTTCACGATGAGAGGTACACAAGATTTCCTCAAAATTCCTGACTACTAGGGGTGCAACCGATGTTGAGCTCGTGATTTAGATGTGTCGGAGGCCTTGTAGTGCCACCAAGGATGTGTGGGGCATGGGCTCTGGCATGAACATATGTTGCAACCCTCTTTCATACTTAATTATTTTTATCAGTATTTGGATAATAATTTTGGATGTGATGTTAAAACAATATTATGTTGAGATAGTAAAAATGCAAACACTATGCAAGATGATATTATCATGATGGATTTTATTGATTTTATTTTTGAGCACTAATGGGAATTAATCATTTGATGTTCTTTCATGAGTGCAACAGGAACAGTTGACACTCTCTTGGTTAGAGAGAGAATATTATCAAAGAGAGAGAGCCTTGTAGTTTGAAAGAAAAGAGTTGTGATGGGATGCGCATGCAAACACACACTTCAGAAAAATAAATTAATGTAATGTCTTGTGTGTTTGAAAGAGTTTAATTAGTTATTTCTTATTAGATAAATATTAGTCTTTATTTTTAATATAATAATTAAATATAATTAGTTGCATCTTTATTCATTAATTTAAGAATATTGATTTTACATGATTACATGTTTTGTAACTAAAAGGAATCTTTGCTTTTCAGTTTAAAAATAAAGTGGAGGACATTTATTGCATTTTCTATTTCATTTCAAATTGGGAATAGATTTATTTAAAAGGGGAAAATGAGAAAAGATTGGGGGGTTCCGAAAAAGCATAATTTTTATGACAAACCAAATAAATAGACAGTAGGGGAAAAATCAGGAAAAAGTAGGGGAGGGCAAGAAAATTTTAGTAGAAAGCTTTTTTGATTTATGTGAAGATTGAGTATGAAACTTTTAAATGGGTTGTATTGAAATCTTTTCTCTAGATCATTTTCTTTGAATCTGAATTCAATCTTGTTTTCATCTTGGGTCTGTGAAAGTGTTTTATACACCCCTATCAAAGTTTTTCGGATTTGAATATTTCCCTCAAGCTTTTGATCATTTATTGACCTACATGCTTATTGCTTGGTTTGTATTTCTTTTAACAACCTATCATTCCTTTGGCCTACATTATTTTCTCATCGTCGACCTATTCTTTTTCGATCTTAACATCAATCTTATTTATCTATGCTGGCCTATGTTTACACTAAATGACCTATGTTCATCTATATCAGATTGCAATTTCGAAACAATGCATTCTTGTTAATTGGACATGCAACGTTTATATTGACATGTCTAATGTTTAAATTGAATTTATTACTTCTCTCCTCCTCTGTAGTCACCCATCTAGTGAATGGTAATACTCTAACTTTTTCAAAACATTTTCAATCATTTCATATCATAAATCTATCTAAATCCTTGGTATTTCATAGTTTAATATTACCTTTATGCATATGTATTCATTTATAACATACTATGTAATGTTGTGAATGTTTTTATTCTATTGTAGTTTTCATTTTTCAACATCTACATAATGGTGAACCCAACGTGAAATTTTGCATTGTTCATTTGTGTGGTTGCACGTTTTTATTTCATATTTTGGGTTTATTAGGATGTTTCTAGTTGATTTTGTTGTAGGTTCTAGGATAATGGCAACTCTAGTTGAACCTTTGGTGTTTTCTATTTTGGGTCACTAACAATAGTTTTGGTTGTAGGGTAATTGTTTATAGATTTAAATGTTTGCAGGGTTTTACATTTGGTTGCAAGGTGGGGATGTTTGGTCACAGTCTCATAATCTAAGGTTTCAATTTTTAATAATGGACTCTAACATTTATCCTGGCCGCACATTATACTATGGGATGGAGGGATATAAGGATGGATGTTGATTTTCCTTTTCTTCTATGTCCGTTGAATGCAACCAGCAGCAGTTGTTAAAGATCCAGTGACTTTAATTATGGTAGCCATCTAATTTCCTAGGATGAGGATCTGCTTTGCCCAATCATGATTTCAATCATCTACTTTTATCTTGGATCGAATGCTTTTCAAAGTGTATTGCACAAAGTAATCGAGGGTTTCCACCACAACTGAAACACCTCTATCCTCTATGCTTTGCAGCGCACCTTGGTTATTTCCAACCTCAACATTCACAACTTTACATAGTATGTTCTAAATGAATACATATGCATAAAGTTAATATTAAACTATGAAATACCAAACATAAGTATAGAGTATATATATATAAGTTTATATCGACTTTTAAATCTATATTCTAAGACTATCTTCATTGGATTTTTTTATGGTGACAATAACTACCCCAAATCCATAATGGTGTAAGGGTATGATACTTATTCATTACTTCATGTTATCATATTGTTATAATCTTCAACAATTCATAAATTTATTTTAATTAGAAACATATTACCTTCAACTCTTCCCATTTGACCAATAATGGAACTGGTCTAGTTCTCAATATATGACTATCAATATATGTTTGATTTGGTGATAATAGGCTATCTAATCAAGTTGACTCCATGTTCATGTAATGAACCCTCCCAAGAATCAATACTTAGCATATAATCATTGTTTAAATATTCTCTGATTGAATTATTATTCTCTATGTATCATTGTCTTGTAGAATGTATCCTATCTGATCTCTATTATATCTGAACTCAAAAATGTTATAATAATGTTTAGATAGATTATATTCTCTTGAAAGTGTATTAGTTTGGTAATCCTATGAAAATGCATACACTTAGTAATTTCAAAATAAGTATAATTATCTCTTTAATGTTCATGAAATAACATCATTGTATAGATTTTGAAACTATTATTGATTAATGGAAAATATAGTATCTTTGTTTAGAAAACTTCAGACCTAGACAATGACATAAAGTTGATTTGGAAATCTCCTTCTTGATCAAAGTAGAGGAATAATTTAGTTATGATTTAATGCAATTAGAGAGAATGTAATGCCCCACCATGCAACCCTATAGATAATTTTAATTAAGCAATAAAGGGGCAATTTTTTTTTTATATATATATAGAAGAAACGATAACAAACATAACATAGACTAATAGCAACAAGTTAAACTATCATTTCTAGGGATTACATAGCTGCATTATAGCAATTTAACATACATAGCTCATACAATTTAATCGAATAAGTCAAACTAACATCTTTCATTACATCATAGGATAAATACATCAGCATTTTTTTTGTAATAAAGATTACAAGTACAAAATAGTTTATCATACAATAGGAATTACATAATTTCATCAAATTACATAATGAATTCCACTGATACATAGAACTAGGTGCAAATAGTACAAATAACTATCTTCAAAACTAGAATCTGCTATGAGAGATACATCGACGAACCACGACACTAGAAAACCAATAGAAGAATGCACAACCACCCGACCATGTGGAACCCTGAGGTCTAGCCCCCATGCTAGGAGATAATAATGAGGTCCCACAATTACAATAGTCCAGATGGAAAATACAAATAGGTAAAAGACTAACACAGATTCCAACAACACCATCACAAGTAGCTCAAACAATGCTCCCAGAGGCAACAAGAACAATGAGGAAATAACACAAGAGGGAACATTAGACTGCAGTAGGTAGAGTGCCATCGCATGGTCCTAACATGGCTTATCCTGGCTGTCTCCCACTAGATGTCAGCCCCTATCTATGGTTATCCAGGTAGCCTCTCTTTAGGCACCGGCCCCATAGGGTGACACATGCGGAACCAATTATCCTTTCATGAAGACAAGGAAGTTGATCATGCCAACCAAGCCTTCTCATCCCATGCTTAGCCTAAATGAGCAACAGGCATGGGTGGGGCATCCAGTTATCTTATTTAATGAAATAACTACCCAACCCCTTAGGTTAATTATTAGATTATCATTTGATTACAACTTTCAAAGGGTTATCCTGGCAGCCACTTTGGGCACCGGCCCCACAATGAAAGCCACTCCCCCTACATGCATTCCTGTAACCCTAACCATCAACAAGAACAATTAACATCACATGACAAGTACAATTAGGCAATGCTAGGTACCTTCCTTTTTTCATACAAATATAATCACAAATTGACTTCATATATTTCATCACCAAGGACCTCATACAAAATTAGGAGGCACCATAAACTCATTACTAACTCAAGACCTTACATAAGATCAAAACATACTGGCCTCTAGAGCAAGATGACTTAGATCAAAGGGAAACCAAGAGACCAAAGAGGCATAACAAACTTATTGACCCAAAATCAATCAATTCTAAATTGACCTTCCTTCTGTCCATAGTGTAGTACTTCTCGACAAATCTGAACTACAAGAGAAAATTAATATTAACTATTGTTTGTAATGAAACTCAAATCCCAAATGATCTAGATTTAAAATTTAAACTATAAATAATCATAAATCAATGAAATAATCAACACAATGATATTAAATCAACATTTAAATAATACAACAACATACATTAAATTGACTACAGTCCAATAAATTTAAGAAACTACATTATCCCATAACCTACTTTTCTTACTAATTAAAACTACTAATCTTATCCAATTATCATCAGTGCAAAATTTGATTAAAATGAATTTGATAAATATTCTAATGCAAAATATAATAGATAAATCTTATTCTAATAAATAGGTTTGATAACATAAGATAAAACAATTAGAAATATTGTCTAAATTTATAATATATTCTAATAATGACGTGAATTACCTATTATTATAAGAAATGACTAAATTCTAAAAATTAGAGTGATTAATGGTATAATCATGTCTATAAATTTGATGCAATATATAGTAACAAATATAAATGATGCTTAATATAGAATCTTGCTACTATGAATTTCTTCCACTAAACCTTTTTATGTGCAATTTCTATTTAACTAGGACTTATTTTCCTATTATCTGGTAGAGATTTAAATGAGTATGCATCAAATCTAAAGATTTCCAGCCATAAAGGATGAAGGGAATATAGATTATGAAATATTTTATTGAAACTACTAAGGGTTTTAATAGCCAAGCGACTGGTATAAGGTTCACCTTAGAGAGGCTGAAAGATGACAAAATGGATTTATTGTCTCAAAATAATATTGAATCCCAGTGGTTATCATAGGGTCAACACCAAAGAGGATCAGCCAAACACAGAATCGACGCAAATCGAAATGATAAAAAAAAGGTTTTAAAAACTAAGGATGATAATGCAAGGTAGCAGCAGCATGGTCACTCCGTTGATAAAGTAAAATCTACTAGAACACCTTGATGGGTGATTCATTTAAAACAATGATAGTAGGGAGTTGAGTAAGAAAAATAAGTTTGTTGATAATCGTTAGGGGATTGCTAGCTAGATTTTGGTAGGTGATGAAGAGTGCAAGATAGAATTCAATAGAAGGATAGTAATGGTATCTTTAGTATGCCAAAATCATAATAAGATAAAGCTTTATAAAATTCATCTGTAGGCGATTAAAAGGAAAACTGCAGTTTGTTGACGAATGCCTTAAGAGAGACTAATTGGTATACTTTGACTTCAGGGGAAACAAATGAATCCACTTCATAGTAGAAACCTCCACCAGGGAAGGCAATTACAGAGTCAGTCATTTAATTTTGCCTTTCAAAGGGAAAATGTCCAAAATATGATTCATTTGCAAGTTAGAAGAAAATGAAATTGTTGACAAGGCTCAAAAGGCAACCATTCACTGGCGAATGATTACAGAGTAAACAAATAATTTTTCCACTCTAGAAGACATTTGACATATGGAAAACTCCCAGATTAAAATGCATTTTTTGAAAAGGCTTAAGATCTAAGGGTGAATTTAGGTTTAAAGCATATGCATGGTTGAATCAAGTGATTGATTTCAAAGTAATGAATGGAATTTGTTGAAATGATTAAGGGAAACAATTTTAAAATCCCATCGATTTTACCAGTGAATCATTTGCAAATTTAAAAGGGTTCAAATTGTTGAATAAACTTTAGATACCTATTTAAGCACGCCTCAGTGAGGCTGAATGCAAGAGACAAAAATGGATTTGTTACTAGACGTCTTGAACTGTTTCTTTCTAAATTTTAACAAGTATTACAATAATAGCATGCAACATGGCTGATACAAAAGGATTCAACTAGACTTCTACAAATGATAGCTAAAATGTTGTTAAGGTAAATGACATCTCAATGCATAAGTTGTTATTACAAATTCATGAATGATTTCTATGTGGATCCAAATGTATGGATGAATGACTGGTGATTGTTTACACATTAAAAGGGATTGTGATTGCTAAAAAGACTTTAGAAACTTTCATAGTGCAAGTTGTTCATCGACTCGGAGGATGGAAACAACATGCATGCAAAGATGATTTCTAGACAGACATAACCACATGAGAGAGAGACTCATATTTAGAGACACAACCATCTCAACAACAATTATTCAAATATTCACATAGACATACCTAGAATTTTAATCTTTGAGACTCAAGATCCTCCTCGAGTTGATTCCTTTTCTCCCCCAATTCTTCTTCTACAAAAATGCCCCCAAAATTTCAAAGAACCCCCTTCAAATATTCCCCACATCATAAAAATAGCCAAATCCAATAAATTCCCACTCCATTTTCTCGTTACTCTCAACCCACTTTTACCAAAAATTAAATTCATTAAACTTCCACCTACAGGCAGATTCTTCCTATCTAATTATTTATTACCCACTCACAACAACTCACTTTCATTAATATTAGTCTATGAATGATATAAAATAATGACATATATCTATGCACTAGATTATTTATTCACTTTATATGATATGGAATATTTCAAATTTGTTTATTATTATTATTAGCTATTAGAATTATTAATTTATTTCCTTACAAAAACAAATATTTAATATACCTTAAAATTATTATTATTTACTTACATGATAGATTAATAATTCTATTTAATGAAACAATAGACCAACCATAACAACTCAAAACTACATACCAAACATATCTCGATGGCAACACACTAGAGAATAACAAAGACTCACAACATGCTACATACCGACCAAACTGACGGAACCTAAGACTGAGAACTCATCCTCAATGAGAATGATGTTAGCTAAGGGACCTCATGTTATCTCCATTCCATAACTTCCATTGGTATGAAGGCACGCTCAGACCTACCAATTTAGGTGAAGTCGATGCCTGGTACCTGCAATCCTACAACAAATGAAAGGGTCGAGCACAAATGTATATATAATCATCCAAATAGGCATATTATGACAAGGAATCGCAATGTAGCAAGGTACTCAACATGATTAATACTACACTGTCCCTTCACAAAACACATCACAAATATCCACATTAAGCAAGTTCATCAATAACTAAACAACTAGATAACACATCATTAGATAGTCGCATAAAGTACATAGTAAAATTAATCCACATAATCAATTAAACCCATAACTGATCACAACATAAGCATAATATACCAATCATAAAGCATAAACAATGTCATCATAGAAAACATCAATGAGTGTCATCAACTACATCAAAATAGTAAGTTCATCATCAATAATATGTCATAATGTCTAGATATAAAGGAGCAACTAACAGTCTATCTAAAAGCCAAAATGAGGGGCACTATAGAGAATCTATATTAGTTAGATTTTTCTTGTGAATGTTAAATTAAGGATAGGTGCTGAATATGGACTCATAGAGAAGGATAGATTACTTCTTCTACTCTATCTATTGTCATTAGCATAAAAAGATGCTTTGGCCAAAACTTGTTGATCAATTTAGTAATAATTACTATTGATTATTTTATACTCTTTGTCATATTAGGATGTTTGTACATTTTTCATTTTCTACATGCTATAAAAATGTTAGATATGTGACGTTGCACCAGATTCCATAACACTTGCTAGTTTCAAATTTATAGGCCCTTCATGTAGAGTTGGGTTTCTCCATTCAGGAGGAAACCAGGGAAGTAAAATCTTTGTGATTGGGAGGATTAGATTATCCTTGATGCTCTCTCTATCTCTTATTTGCTCGAGGAGGTTACTTGACAATGAAGGTATAATTAAGTTTTGTAGAGAAATATTATTTTTGTGGCCATCTATGGCATGATGTAAAGGATTAAGTCCTGAATTGTACTAAGCTTATTTGAAAAGATTTTGTAAATGCAAACTTGGAGAAATATATTCATTCTTTTATGAATATGAAATGCTTTATGAAATTATTTAAGATATAATTTTCATTTATTTTCCACATTTGTTAATATTAATCTAGAGGGATCATTACACATGGAATCAGAGTGTACCGGGTTCAACACTCAGAACTTGAGTCTTCTATGCTAAGTTGTGAAATTTATGTTAGCAAGACCCTGTAGCTAAACAATCATGGTGCAAACAATACATTCTGACTATGGTAGACCAAGTAATTAACAATCAGATAAATTGGATCAAATTTTAAGCCTCCTGACTGATACTCGTAAGAGAATCAATACTCTTGAGCAAGAGGTTAGGGAGAACCATGAAGACCTAAATCAAGAGGGAGATCATTTGGATGAGAAATAAAATGAAAAAGAAGAAGAGGCTATAATAGGAGTCAATCATGTTAAATTTGAAAGAGAATTGGCTTGTACCTTAAAATAATTGTACCTCCTAAATTTAACGGCAAGAACATATAAGATGGTGCTGAGACCTGAATAATTGAAATGGAAAATAACTTTGAGCTCAAGAACTTATTAGAGCAAACCAAACCTATTTGGGAAACTTATCAGCTTAGTGGTGAAGTAGCCACGTGGTGGTATAATGAGAAGGAAAAAAATGGCTGACACTTGGTGATACCTCCAAGGAAATTTTCTTATCTCTATTCAAAAAGAGATGGTTACAACAAATTTTCTTTCATAATAAAATGATATAATTTCAAAATCTCATTCAAGGAGAAATGATAGTCAAAAAATATTGGGAAAAATTCACACTTCTTAAATATGTTCCTCAATATCAATTGGATGAATGTTTCAGGATCAGGAAGTTCATTCTAGGGTTAAAACGATAGATTAAAATAGAGGTGGACATTCACTACCCCTCGACTATGGATGAAGTATTTGAAAAGGCTACTAAACAGGAACAAAAACTTCAACAATCAGTAAATTACAAACACAATTAGTCTAAGTCTATATAAAAGTATGGTAAGAGAAAGTTTAAAAAGGGAAACTATTATTAGAACAAGAATTTTGAGAAGAACATAACTGATAAAGGGGGTAATCGACAGTGATTTTTTTAGTGGCTAATATTCGCCAATTGGCTAATAGTTGAACTTGGGGATTTAAAATTTGGCTAAAAGTTCAAGCTATAAGGAGACCTAAATCGCCACATTTTTACAAAATTTTATTTTAGTCTTGGTAAAATTGCTAGAATGTTTATTTTATTAAACTTTTAAGCTCAAAAATTTTCTATGATATTTGATACCTGATTAGATCAGATTTGCCTAAATTTTATAAGTTATAGTTGAAAATGAAATTAATTCGCCAATAATATTATATAATTATTGGTTACTTTAGGGCCATATCACTATTTTTTTATCACCACCATTGATTTTATTTATAATCTAACAACTAGGGTTGTATTCCATGGGTTAAAATGTACCCACAGAGCTCCAATGACCATTGAGACCAAAATTGTATTTGGGTCATTGATCTAAATTTATAATCTAATAGTTGGGGTCAAATTCCATGAGGTAAAATGTACCTGTAGAGCTCCAATGTCCATGGGGCCCAAAATTGCATTTGGGTCATTTACATTTGAGATTAATGGCCCGAAATACAAACTGCCCAAATGTAATTTCGGGCCCCATGGGCATTGGAGCTCTATAGGCACATTTTGGCCCGCAGAATAGAATCCAAACCATTAGATTATAAACAAAATCGATGGTGGTGAAAAAGAATTTAGGGCTGATTCGAAATATTCAATATTTGATTTAAAATATTAAGGAATTAAGGAATTATAGACATGAGCACTACACCTTAAACTAGTCAATTACTGCCACCCTTGGGCCCTTACTTTTCGATAGGAATTTAACTTGTAAAAAAAGGAAGGATGCACCATGGAAATTAATGCATTTGCATATTTTTCATCAAGATTTGCTAGGATGTTTTACAAATTTGTAGTGATGTAAAAAAAATTGCCAATAAAATTAATATTTTTTCCAAAAAATGGAAAGATTCGCCAATAAAAATTAATATTTTTTCCCAAAAAAATGAAAGATTTGCCATGATTTTATATATTTTTTCAAGAGGGTTTCTTAAAGTTATCACTGGTAATTAAGGAAATCAAAATGAAAATTTCAAAGGATGCAATGACAATGATAATGATTTTGGTAAAACCAAGCCAGATCTAGACAAAAGGGACCATAAGATGGATGTTATGTCTGTGGAGGTGAACACTATGCTAGTTCATGTCTTCAACGGTCAGTTACAAGGAATAGAAAGGATCAAGGCCAACTGGCCCAACATCGCATTCATGTAGCAATAGACAACAAGCAAATTGATTATCAAGCAACACCTATCCAATTTTTTGGTAAGCTTTATGAATGTAATATTAATATTTGATTGATACTGGAGCAAATAAATGTTTTATAGTTCCTAAGATTCTTTCTAAGTTACTAGTTAGAGTAGGATTTGTGTCTAATTCAAGGATGGTTTGGTATGGGAATTAGACAAAGAAAAGGGTGGATCATTGTCTTCCTTTTAATGAGTTGGAACTTCAAAGATTTTTAACACAAGTCAACTTGTATGTGGCCCCCTTAAGATTGTATCATGTTATTTTGGGAATTAATTGGTTATCTAAGAATAAGGCCTTAGTGAATTGTCAAGATAAGATAGTTTCTTGTCTAGATGATGTGGGTAGACTAACTAAGATTTGTGGGATTCAAAAAACCCACATCTTAGTTATATTTGAGCTATGTAGTTAATGAAGGATTAATGGAAAGGATGTACTTTGTATTCCATTCATACTAATGACCTTAACAATGATAAAGAGCCAGCCATTGAGGATTTTCCAATTCTACAAGAGTTTAAGGATGTTTTTCCTGAAGAGTGACCATGGCTACCACCTAAAAGGGAATTTGAGTTTTCTCTATATCATTTACTAAGAACTGAACCATACTCTAAGGCTCCTTAAAAAATGACCACAATTTAGAGTTGCATGACTTGAAGGTTTCATTGCAAGAGTTGCTCGATAAGGGAATGATTAGACTGAGTTTGTCACCTTGGGGAGCACATATTATTTTTGTGAAAAAGAAGGACGGTACTCTATGACTGTGTATTGATTATAGAATCCTTACAAAGGAAACCATTAAGAACATGTACCCTCTTCCAAGGATCAATGACGGATTTGACCAAATGAACTGAGCATTAGTCTTTCCCAAGATTGATCTAAAATCTAGATATCACTAGTTGAGAATAAAAAACAACACATTTCAAAAACAACTTTCAAGACTCACTATAAGCACTATGAATTCACTGTAGTTCCTTTTAGACTAGCTAATGCCCCTGTAGCTTTTATGAATCTGATGAATAGTGTGTTCAGGAATTGTTTGGATAATTTTGTCTTAGTTTTTCTAGATGATATAATAGACTACTTTAAACCAAAAAGGGAGCATGAAGAACATTTAAGGATAGTATTGCAACATTTAAGAGAACATCAACTTTATGGCAAGCTATCCAAGTGTACATTTTACCAAAAGAAGGTGCACTACTTGGGTCACATTATTGCAGTCAAGGGTATTTCTGTGGATCTAGAAAAGAATAAGGCTATAATGGAATGGCCCTCACTTCAGAATGTTTAGGAAGTCCACAGTTCAATGGGACTAACCATTTATTATAGAAGGTTTGTAGAAGGATTTTCTAACATTAGAAATCCTATCACTACACTTCAGAGAAAAGGAAAAAAGTTTGAATGGATCAACAAATGCGAGAAATATTTTTAAACCCTAAACTAAAAACTCACAACTGCCCCTATTTCGATCATGCCAGATCAAAATGGTCATGCCGCTTTTATCATAGATACCTTTAGTGAAGGATTAGGTGTGGTTCTCATGCAAAAGTGGAAGGTAGTGGCCTCTGAGTCTAGAAAATTGAAGGAATACCAGTAGAGTTACACCCCTCATGATTTGGAACTAGTAATAAGTATGCATGCTTTATAAATGTGGATACATTTCCTATTGGGAAAACCATTTGAGCTTAAGACTGAACATTTGGGACTTAAATATATTTTCACACAACCAAACCTAAATGCTTGACAAAGGTGATGGTTGGAGTTCCTTAGTGACTATGATTTTTAAATTGAGTTCACTAATCGAAAAAAATAGGGTGGTAGATGCTCTTAGCAAGTGAAGGCATCTTGTAGTTATTACATCAATTCAAACTACTTTCAGGTAGTAGGTACTTACTAACTTGTAGCATGATGAAAACTATTCCTTGGTTAAATCATATCTTGATAAATATCCTTCATATAACCATTTTGATGTTTATATGTTTGAACTTTGTTGGAACCTATAAAATTTTGCTCCCAAACATGCATTATTGTTGTCCCAAAAAATCCAAAATTCCCAATTTATTCCAAAATCCCTCATTTAAATCCAATCTGAGACATCCTATAGGGGTTTTATTTCAAAAATATTCAAAGCATAATGTTCCCCCTTGTCTTTGTTTCTTCCCTTTGAAAAAAATGTTTCATTCAAGGCCTTTGTTAGCAAATCCAAAAAATTGAGAACTGGCAAACTAGTTCAGAAGTTCGCCTTTTTCCCAATTTGTTGATTTGACGAAAAGGTGATAGGAAGGCAAGAAAAATAGTGAAGGAAAGAGATCTTTCTTCATCAGTAAAGAGACATCCAAAGTTTTTAGTTGGAGAGGTTATTAGTTTCTCAAAGCAATGAGTTCACCAACTGAAGAAAAGTGAGGGAAAGTTCGGTACAAGTTTCTAAGGAAAAGAAAGAGAAGTGAAAGATTGTCAGAAAAAAGTTCTGGTTTGCAAATTGAATGTTCATCGATGGGAGGTCAACGGAGAATTCACAGACTAAAGGCAAAGAAGAAAGAAAAAAGGGGGAGAAGGCCACTAAAAAGGAAAAAGTAAAGAGATTGGTTCACCATCAGAGGATTTTGCCGATAGCAAAGGTAGAAAAAATAAAGAAATGGTTAATGCAAGTTTTATCGGCATATGGCTAGGTTAGCAAACTGCTCAATTCGTCGATAACATAGTTCACCAATGGGCCTTTTTTCTAACAAAGGGAAAGACAAGAGGCAAAGAAAAGATAAAGGAAACAAAGGTTCACTTCAAGTTGAGTTCATCGATAGGTAAAGTGGCCGACTGAGGAGATAAAGGAGGTTTGTGAAAAGGAAAAAAGGTTGATAAAGATAGGAAGATGTGCCCAGTGCAGAAAGGTATAGTTAGAGTTAAGATGGCTTAAAGAGGAAAATTGGACAACACGTTTAAAGTGTTGTAAAGTCTTAAAAAGGGCTGATTCCCTAAAAACATGCCCTGATTGCAGGATTGTGAAGGCTTATTTGTACCTAGAATTTAATGATTCTATAGAATAGTGCCATATAGGTGTTTGGTATGTAGTGAAATTCTTCAATGCATAGGTACACTTGGAGGACAAAGATGATAAGTGAACTATTACAGGTGTTAGGGAAAGGGTTTGAACCTTATCTCTTTATTGTTCCAAGTACACAAAAAGTGCAAGCAATCTTCCTCTAGCATATTCAATATTGTCAAAGAATGGGTAGGCTTCCAAACATGCATACTTCTTGACATTGCAGTGGGCTAAATTTAATGAAGCATGGGTGTACTCATTGACTAAAATGCAATGGTGGGATGGGTACATTGAATTGTAATGCTATATATGCATCTGTTTCAGATGCAATAGAGGTTGGTTGGTCATTTTTTTTGGGGCATTGCTCTCAATAGGTTCTAAGCTATAGAAGGTAGAAACGATAAGGTTATTTTGTGGTCTTTATTCAGCATGAAACAATTATGAAATGTATGTAATATATTTTTAAAATGTTTGTATCAAACCACTATCTTTCTTCATTGCTATAGATGTTCTTTCTAGCAGACTAAATCACAATTATAGTTTTATCTTGCCACATATTTTAGTGGTATGAATGTGTTTAGTGTGGAAAAGAGAGAGAATGATAGCATTTGTAAACTAGGTCAAGCCCCTCTTTTCATGCACCAACATTCAGAATATGAATCAAGCCTAATCACTATGAGAGTGATAAGCTACATGTATCATTTTCCTCTTTAGTGTAACTCAAATGGTGTCTCAACTAGAATTATACAAACCCTAACAAGCCGAGGAGAGTTCAAACCCTAGTTATAAGATATGCACTAACAGACAGATTTTGGGAGTAGTAACCCACAGACTAATCACAGAAAAGGGTAAGTGCAGGAAGATGGGGGGCCAAAAAGGGGTCTTAAGTGGCCACTTTTTTTCTGAAATCAGGAAATACTGGCCTTGGATGAGAAATTGAGCATAGTTACACTCAAAATTTGGAGATGCAACCAAAACAATGTTTGTAGTGCTCCGAGTCTACTTTCTAAACTGCTATTTTGTTTTGAAAATGGCATAGATTAAGGGGTTCAAAAGAGGGAGCCACAGAAATCGGTGTTGTTTCTATCAAAAAAACATAACATAGCATGTTTTGTGGCCCCCTCAAAAGGTCAACTTTTTTTTGGTATTTTTAAAATCGCTTCTACGAGAAATTAGCTAATAGCATGTAGTTTATGCCTGATTTTTCTGATAATTTTTTGATGAATATTTGATTTTTTACTAATTTTCAAAGTGGACACATCCTAAAAAATAGAATTTTGGCCGTGCTACCCCTATAAATTTTGAAAACTAATTGAAAATCATTTTTTTATTTTTCTAATATTTGTAGAATGGAGTCTAGTTTCTAAATATGTAATTTTTTTGAAATTTGAATGAATAGTTATTTTACAATTAAAAAAAGACCAAACAGTGGTTTTTACCTAAAAACGGACACACAAACAAAAGAAATTAAAGATGAAAGGCTTAACATTGTTAAAATGTGAAAAAATCACATCGTCAAATAGCTAAGAGAAAGCCTAACATTACCCATGTGTTCGATTTGTTCGACCTTGAAACACGTGCAAATCTGAGGGTTAGCACGAACGAAATTATGTGAAATTTTGAAGAATATAGAAAAACATGTCTGTGACTGTTCATAAGGCACTCCAAGCCTTTGGGTTGGAAATCCAAAGCAAATCCCAAGCCCAAGGCTTGGGATTCCCAAAGCAAGAAATAACGCGAGCGCATTATAACGCGCTCGCATTATGTTTTGCCTTGCATTTTTCTTTCCCGCAAGTCCGTTGTTTGTCATGTTTGACATAACGCGAGCACGTTATAACGTGCTCACGTTATGTTCTCAAATTTTTTACATTCAAGGCTATTAATCATGAGGATTAAGGGATAAGGGATTAGTGTTTAAGGTATAGTATCGAGCCCGTTGAGGGTCTAGGAATAGGGATAGCGTTTAGGGTTTAGGGATGAGGGATGAAAGATTAGGGTTGAGGGTTTAGGGTTTAGGGATAGGGTTCAGGGTCAAGGGATCAGAGTTAAGGGTTGAGGGATTAGGGTTTGACATTGAGGGTTGAGGGTTGAGGTTCAAGGGTCAAGGGTTTAGGGATAGGGTTTAGGGTCGAGGGATTAGGGTTAAAGTAGAGTGTGGAGGGTGTAAGGATTAGGGATAGGGTTGGAGGGTTTAGGGATAAGGGATTAGGGTTTAAGGTATAGTATCGAGCTTGTTGAGGGTTTAGGAATAGGGATAGCATTTAGGGTTTAGGGATGAGGGATTATAGTTGAGGGATGATGGATTAGGGTTGAGGGTTGACGGATTAGGGTTTAGGGATAAGGTTTAGGGTTGAGGGATTAGGGTTTAAGGTATAGTGTTGAGGGTTGAGGGTTGAGGGTTTAGGATTAGGGTTTAGGGTTGACAGATTAGCATTTAATGCCGAGGTTAGGGTTAGAGTGTCGAGGGTAAAGGGATTAGGGATAGGGTTTAGGGTTGAAGGTTTAAAGATTGAGGGTTGAGGCTTTAGGGAAGAGGGTTTAAGGCTTAAGATATAGTGTCAAGTGTTGAGGGTGTAGGGATAGGGTTTAAGTTTTAAGGGTTAAGGGTTGAGGGATAGGGATTAGGGTTTAAGGTATAGTGTTGAGGGTCGAGGGTTCAGAGTTAAGGGTTGAGGGATTAGGGTTTGACGTTGAGGGTTGAGGGTTGAGTTTGAGGGTCAAGGGTTTAGGGATAGGGTTGAGGGTCAAGGAATTAGGGTTAAACTAGAGTGTGGAGGGTATAAGGATTAGGGATAGGGTTGGAGGGTTTAGGGATAAGGGATTAGGGTTTAAGGTATAGTATCGATTCTGTTGAGGGTGTAGGAATAGGGATAGCATTTAGGGTTTAGGGATGAGGGATTAGAGTTGGGGGATGATGGATTAGGGTTGAGGGTTGAGGGATTAGGGTTTAGGGATAAGGTTTAGGGTTGAGGGCTGAGGGATTAGGGTTTAAGGTATAGTGTTGAGGGTTTAGGGATAGGGTTTAGGGTTGAGGGATTAGGATTTGACGTTGAGGGTTGAGGGTTTAGGGTTTAGGGTTTAGAGTTAGGGTTGAGAGAGGAGGGATCAAAGTTAAGGGATGAGGGTCAAGGGTTTAGGGATAGGGTTGAGGTTGAAGGGATTAGGGTTAAAGTAGAGTGTGGAGGGTGTAAGGATTAGGGATAGGGTTGGAGGGTTTAGGGATAAGGGATTAGAGTTTAAGGTATAATATCAAGTCTATTGAGGGTTTAGGAATAGGGATAGCATTTAGGGTTTAGGGATGAGGGATGAGGGATTAGGGTTGAGGGTTGAGGGATTAGGGTTTAAGGTATAGTGTTGAGGGTTGATGGTTTAGGGATAGGGTTTAGGTTTGAGGGATGAGGGTTTATGGTTGATGAATTAGGGTTTAATGTTGAGGGTTGAGGGTTGAGGGTTGAGGTTGAGGGATAGGGTTAATGGTCAAGGGATTAGGGTTAAATAAGAGTGTCGAGGGTAGAGGGATTAGGGTTTAAGGTATAGTATCGAGCCTGTTGAGGGTCTAGGAATAGGGATAGTGTTTAGGGTTTATGAATGAGGGATTAGAGTTGAGGGATGATGGATGACGGATTAGGGTTGAGGGTTGAGGGATTAGGGTTTAGGGACAAGGTTTAGGGTTAGGCTTGAGGGATTAGGGTTTAAGGTATAGTGTTGAGGGTTTAGGGATAGGGTTTAGGGTTGAGGGATTAGAGTGAAGGGTTGAGGGATTAGGTTTTGACGTTGAGGGTTGAGGGTTTAGGGATAGGGTTGAAGGTCAAGGGATCAGAGTTAAGGGTTGAGGGATTAGGGTTTGATGTTGAGGGTTGAGGGTTGAGGTTCAAGGGTCAAGGGTTTAGGGATAGGGTTGAGGGTCGAGGAATTAGGGTTAAAGTAGAGTGTGGAGGGTATAAGGATTAGGGATAGGATTGGAGGGTTTTTGGATAAGGGATTAGAGTTTAAGGTATAGTATCAAGCCTGTTGAGGGTCTAGGAATAGGGATAGCGTTTAGGGTTTAGGGATGAGGGATTAGAGTTGAGGGATGACGGATGACAGATTAGGGTTGAGGGTTGAGGGATTAGGGTTTAGGGACAAGGTTTAGGGTTAGGGTTGAGGGATTAGGGTTTAAGGTATAGTGTTGAGGGTTTAGGGATAGGGTTTAGGGTTGAGGGATTAGAGTGAAGGGTTGAGGGATTAGAATTTGACGTTGAGGGTTGAGGGTTTAGGGTTGAGGGATTAGAGTGAAGGGTTGAGGGATTAGAATTTGACGTTGAGGGTTGAGGGTTTAGGGTTGAGGGTTTAGGGATAGGGTTGAGGGTTAAGGGATCAGAGTTAAGGGTTGAGGGATTAGTGTTTAACATTGAGGGTTGAGGGTTGAGGTTCGAGGGTCAAGGGTTTAGGGTTGAGGGTCGAGGAGTTAGGGTTAAAGTAGAGTGTGGAGGGTATAAGGATTAGGGATAGGGTTGTAGGGTTTAGGGACAAGGGATTAGAGTTTAAGGTATAGTATCAAGTCTGTTGAGGGTTTAGGAATAGGGATAGCATTTAGGGTTTAGGGATGAGGGATTAGAGTTGAGGGATGATGGATTAGGGTTGAGGGTTGAGGGATTAGGGTTTAGGGATAAGGTTTAGGGTTGATGGTTGAGGGATTAGGGTTTAAGGTATAGGATTGAGGGTTGAGGCTTTAGGGATGAGGGTTTAAGGCTTAAGATATAGTGTCAAGTGTTGAGGGTGTAGGGATAGGGTTTAAATTTTAAGGGTTAAGGGTTGAGGGATAGGGATTAGGGTTTAAGGTATAGTGTTGAGGGTTGATGGATCAAAGTTAAGGGTTGAGGGATTAGGGTTTGACGTTGAGGGTTGAGGGTTGAGGTTTGAGGGTCAAGGGTTTAGGGAAAAGGTTGAGGGTCGAGGAATTAGGGTTAAAGTAGAGTGTGGAGGGTATAAGGATTAGGGATAGGGTTGGAGGGTTTAGGGATAAGGGATTATAGTTTAAGGTATAGTATCAAGTCTATTGAGGGTTTAGGAATAGTGATAGCATTTCGGGTTTAGGGATGAGGGATTAAAGTTGAGGGATGATGGATTAGGGTTGAGGGTTGAGGGATTAGGGTTTAGGGATAAGGTTTAGGGTTGAGGGTTGAGGGATTAGGGTTTAAGGTATAGGATTGAGGGTTGAGGCTTTAGGGATGAGGGTTTAAGGCTTAAGATATAGTGTCAAGTGTTGAGGGTGTAGGGATAGGGTTTAAATTTTAAGGGTTAAGGGTTGAGGGATAGGTATTAGGGTTTAAGGTATAGTGTTGAGGGATTAGGGTTTGACGTTGAGGGTTGAAGGTTGAGGTTCGAGGGTCAAGGGTTTAGGGATAGGGTTGAGGTTCAAGGGATTAGGGTTAAAGTAGAGTGTGGAGGGTGTAAGGATTAGGGATAGGGTTGGAGGGTTTAGGGATAAGGGATTAGAGTTTAAGGTATAGTATTGAGTCTGTTGAGGGTTTAGGAATAGGGATAGCATTTAGGGTTTAGGGATGATGGATTAGAGTTGAGGGATGATGGATTAGGGTTGAGGGTTGAGGGATTAGGGTTTAGGGATAAGGTTTAGGGTTGAGGGTTAAGGGATTAGGGTTTAAGGTATAGTGTTGAGGGTTGAGGGTTGAGGGTTTAGGATTAGGGTTTAGGGTTGACGGATTAGCATTTAATGTCGAGGTTAGGGTTAGAATGTCGATGGTAGAGGGATTAGGGATAGGGTTTAGGGTTGAAGGTTTAAGGTTTGAGGGTTGAGGCTTTAGGGATGAGGGTTTAAGGCTTAAGATATAGTGTCAAGTGTTGAGGGTGTAGGGATAGGGTTTAAGTTTTAAGGGTTAAGGGTTGAGGGATAGGGATTAGGGTTTAAGGTATAGTGTTGAGGGTCGAGGGATCAGAGTTAAGGGTTGAGGGATTAGGGTTAAAGTAGAGTGTGGAGGGTATAAGGATTAGGGATAGGGTTGGAGGGTTTAGGGATAAGGGATTATGGTTTAAGGTATAGTATCGATTCTATTGAGGGTGTAGGAATAGGGATAGCATTTAGGGTTTAGGGATGAGGGATTAGAGTTGAAGGATGACAGATTAGGGTTGAGGGTTGAGGGATTAGGATTTGATGTTGAGGGTTGAGGGTTTAAGGTTTAGGGTTTAGGGTTAGGGTTGAGAGATGAGGGATCAGAGTTAAGGGTTGAGGGATTAGGGTTTGACGTCGAGGGTTGAGGGTTGAGGTTTGAGGGTCAAGGGTTTAGGGATAGGGTTGAGGTTGAAGGGATTAGGGTTTAAGGTATAGTGTTGAGGGTTGATGGATCAGAGTTAAGGGTTGAGGGATTAGGGTTTGATGTTGAGGGTTGAGGGTTGAGGTTCGAGGGTCAAGGGTTTAGGGATAGGGTTGAGGTTCAAGGGATTAGTGTTAAAGTAGAGTGTGGAGGGTGAAAGGATTAGGGATAGGGTTGGAGGGTTTAGGGATAAGGGATTAGAGTTTAAGGTATAGTATCAAGTTTGTTGAGGGTGTAAGATTATGGATAGCATTTAGGGTTTACGGATGAGGGATTAGAGTTGAGGGATGACGGATTAGGCTTGAGGGATTAGGATTTGACATTGAGGGTTATGGGTTTAGGGATAGGGTTGAGGGTTGAGGGATTAGGATTTGACGTTGAGGGTTGAGAGTCAAGGGATCAGAGTTAAGGTTTGAGGGATTAGGGTTTGACGTTGAGGGTTGAGGGCATTTTCTATCAAGAACTTGATTATGAGGGCTTTCCCCTTCATTGTTATGCCTATCATATGGCGGAGCATCTGGCAAGCCCTTGCAGGAAAAGGATGTGATGAATCTATAGCAGGGAAAAATGCGAGCGTGTTATAAAGCGCTCGCGTTTTATATTTCTATCGAAACGGTAAAAAAGTGGTTACCCCCGTGATCCAGGCCCACATGCTCTATTTTCTTACTGGTTCTGCGCGTGCTCCGACAAAAAAGAAGTGCTTTCATGCTATTGGGAAATTCACATGCACATTTGACACATTGTACCACCTTTGCATGATCTTTCCACCACCTTTTCTGCTTTGCCAACTTGAGAAGGAGGAAATAACATAGTTTTCACACCAAGTTTGATATATATCTATTCAAGTTTCAATTTTTGTAGTGTTGCAATGTTAATTGTGATTCAATTTTAAGAATTTAACATTGAAAAGGAACCAAGTGGTGAAAAACTCAAATTGTTGAGGAGTTTGATGCAAGAAGATAAAAACACTACATAATTGGGTACTCTCTCCATTCAAATCTTCATTTTTTAGGTATGTCAAGTCTTTACATGCATGTTCTTTACATTTTCCTTATTTTGGATTGAATTATTTTATCATGCTTTATCATACATGTTTAAAATAGACATATTCCCAATCAAGAAAGTAGCCTACAATCTCACATGATGCCATGTATATTTTCTACACTTGTGCTCTTTAATAATTATGTGTAATAAACAAACCTTAACATACCATGATGTCAAACTATACAAGAATAAATCCTTACAACATAAAAAAAATACAATCCCACTATTATCTTGTATTCATTTCTTAGGAACTAATATTGGTCTCTTTATCATGCTACAGACAAATTCTCCATCATGCCGAGGAAACGATCAAGAATTAAACCAACACAGGAAGAGATAGAAGCTAAGAATGCAAAGAAAGCAGTGGCTATGAGGGAACTTCGTGAGAAGAGGAAATTGGACACGATAAATGAAGACATACCAATTGAAGAGGAACCACAACCATCACAAAGAGATATAGTATTGGCGGCACAAAGAGAACGAATGCAAAAACTTCGTGGTACGAGAGATTTGAATACCATAGTTGGAGACAGATCCTTTACCGCAAGTCAACATGTAGGGACACCATCTACCACATCTCAAGTTGAGAGTACATCATCACTCACATGTGATGAAGGAGGTACGCCATCGTTCCCACCTCAACCTCAATGTATGTCATCTATTCCATCTTCGATCGAAGGTATACCATCTAACCCATCTCATTTAAATATTGATGAAATTCTTAATGTTGAGATGAATTTACCTAACTTGACACCACCTAGAATTTTGCATAGAAAGCCAAAGTATTTGATTGATATTGATGAGAATATTTTGCAGCGAATGGAAGGTAAGATTCCAAAATGCACTTGTAGAAGATATGCTAATAAGATTTGGAGATTGTTCTTTGAAAAGTTAAATAAGACTACAAGATGTCAACTATTCGTTGAAATGATGCGAAGTATAAAGTATAGGTCTATCATGAAGATTCTTGGGTTGAGAACATCAGAGGCTTCAAGTAAAAAATCTATTGTCAAGAATCTAATGAGTGCGTATGAAAGTGTGGGTAACACCTCACACACAAAAGATAGTAATGCAACATGGCGTGTGATTACATCGACTATAGTAAGTAGTCAAACGAGGAAAGCTCGTCTCATTAGAAAGACAAGTCAAGAATTGAGAATTAATAGGAAAACTTTATCAAGAGCCATTGGAAGACGCCAAAGAATTGAGGACACTAATGCCAATGAATTATGGACGTTCTCGGGGAGACTACCACGAAAAGATAAACCAATTGTTGAAGCATTGAGATCACTAATTGAAGACTTTTGGAAGAATTACACAAGGGTATCTCCAAATCAAAGGGATGTGGTAAGAAGGAGAATCGGTAGTCAGAACCGTGAGCCACATCCAAAGCATTTTTTGGATGAGACTCAAACATAGTTTTATGGTAAATTTCTAGAGAAGTATCCTCAAATTAAAATTTGTCAAAGATATTTTGAATTGCTAAAACCTTTCTATGTTAAGATAAATCACACACGCACTACTTGTTGTTGTAGATTACATATTGAATTTTCTAATCATTTTGATGCTTATAGGTTTATATGTTTAGATATGCATACTAACAATGATTTACAGGGTTGTGCCATATGTGCCCCACCAACATCTTCAAGAGACTTCATATCAAGAATTTTATGTGAAAGAGAGGAAGGTCAAATATTCTATAAGAAATTATGCTTGGATGGCACATGTCATCGTTGCGGTGGCTTGCAACATTTGCCAATATGTGAACATATGGAAATAACACATGTGGTTGGAAATGAACTAGTAGAGTTTGGCAAGTATAAAATAGTGGCATACAATACAAAAGATGGTAAAGAAGCAAAGAGGTGTGCATTAGTTATTGAAAAGATTCTAGTGTATCAGTTTATGCCTATATTTTGTGACAGCATAGTGTATGAGTATGCAAGACATGCCCATAGAGCTCGATGGTTGGACTTGCAATTCAAGTTATGCAAGGACACATTTCCAATTGGTAGCATTGTTTCAGTCGTCGACTTTGTAGAGAACTATAGTCTATAGCCACAGCGTGAGGTGCAATCACAATATTACAACTCCATACAGGTTTCTATATTTGTGCACATCGCATTCGTTCATGCGAATGATAGTACAGAGGATGACAAAAAGATCATAAGGGAGTATAATTTCTATATTAGTGATGATCGCACACATTCTATGGAGTTCGTACAAGGTTGCTTTCAGGTGTTCTACAATGATTTGGCTAGAAGGGGCATATCATTCAGTCAACATATCATATGGTCAGATAACTGTGTGTCACAATTCAAGAACTCGCGAAATTTCTATTGGCTGAGTAGGAGGCATAATTTTATAGGTATTCAACATATGTGGAACTTTTGTGAGGCCAGGCATGGAAAGGGGGAGCATGATGGTGCAGGAGCATGTATCAAAAGAGCCATAGCACGAGAAAAGTTAAAGTATAAAGACAATGCAAAGTTGACAGATGCAAAATCGATTGTCGAGTGGTGTAATGCTTCCATGGGTCCAAGTAATGAAGGTAAGTCTCTAGTTTGTAGATTTTTTTGGTTGATAGATGATAATAACATTGCACCATATGAGGATTGTTGTACACTGACAGGATCAAATGAGATGCACTCTTTCAAAAGCTCAATTGTAGGTTCATGGAGTATCCATACATGAAAGATGTCATGCTTTTGTTCTTCCTATACAATTCAAGTCTGGGATGAGTGCGAGTCAAAGGAGTGGGTTGACGAATGGCCCTTAAGTTATCTTAGCCCACTTGACACGTATCGACCCCCGACGGCACTAGAACTTGTTGCAAGTATGAGGTGAGCCATTGTTGTCATTGATGTCAACATACTTATATTGCATTGACAAGAAGGATTTGATGAGCTGTGTGCTGAGGATATTGAGAAAATTAGCCTCAGTCAGGAACAGTGAAGAACAGTGATGAGAAGAAGGTAAATGTACTGTATAGGATGAGAACCGGAGGATGCGGATTAAAGGGTTAGTAGATATGAGTCTTGAGATGCTACAGTTAAGATTTCAGAGGTTCGCATGAAGATCTGAAGGAGTTGTGGCTGCCAGTATAGAACCGGGTCCGGCAAGTATCCAGAGGTGACAGAGGATCACAAAAAGGTCCGGTGAGGTCCGGAATTGTATCATCCTAATCTGCGGATTGGACGAAGTGTTTGGGATGTCCTTGTGATGTGTCATCCTGATTTGTGTATGATTTGGAGGTCCGGAAGTACCTCTTGCATTATGACAGTGGCGACAGACTGTGTTCTTGAAGTTCCGGATGAGGAAGACAAGAGATCCCAGTAAGTAGAGGAAGTGCGGATGTATCCGGACATTCAGACAGGCTTGTGAAGGTTCTTGGATCATGTTTAGGTTGTGTTGTTGGTCCGCATTGATGGTAGAGCCCGGAATTGAAGTTATTCTTCCGGATGAAGTTCTTGCTCTGTTTAGCCGACCGGATGAGTTGTTCATCCTGCGAATGTTCTTGTGATGGCCTACCGGATGTGTTATTCATCTTGTAGATACTCCTATGGTTGTTTGCCGACTTAGATGTTTGTTCCTAAGTCGATGTCTTGTATAAATAACGGTTTGTGAGTTCATTTCAAGGTGTGGTGTGTGGATGAGTGTGGCATAGCGAAGAAACGTGCGAAAGGCAGAGCAGAGATTGTTGGGCTTAATTGGAACTGATCCGGACATGATAGAGATGTCATTCTCTAGTTCAAGACTGTGATTTTTATCACTTTGTAGACAGTGTGTCTCCTTGTAGGCAGTGGGCCTCTTTGTGAGTAGTGTGCTCGGGCAGTGAGCCCTTATTGGCATGTGCCATTCATTTTTCTTTATTCTTCTAACAGAGAATAATTCTTGGGTTAATCACCCCGTGTTTTTTCCCTTAACTGGGTTTTCCACGTCAAAATCTTGGTGTTCAATGTGTTGATGCTTATCTGCTCTTGTGTTTATGTATTATGCTTCCATGGATGATTATTTGATATGCTGCTAACTAACAACAGAGAATTAAGTGTTTGAAAGAAGAAGAAGTTTTATACAACTGATTCACCCCCCCCTCTCAGTTGTATGCCCTAGATCCAACAATTGGTATCAGAGCTAAGTTCCTCTGATAGGAGCTTAACCGCTTGAGGAGATCCAGGATGTCGTCATACAAGAAGGATAGTCCGAAGTTCGATGGAACCAACTTCACTCTCTGGAAAGGTCGCATGAAGTGTCACTTGGAATGTATGGGAAAAGCATACTTGGCTATGATTTCAAAACCATATGTACCTCCACAAGGTGGTCCGACAACTCTGAATGAAATCACAGAAGCTGAAAACAATCTGCGGACCAAGGAAGCTCTTCTAAGTGCATTGAATGACTTAGATCTCTCGAATGTCATTGACCTACCAACTGCATATGAGATCCTAACTAAACTGGAACTTCTGTATGAAGGAGATGAGTTTGTCAAAAGTGCAAGGTTGCAAAGTCTGAAAGGGAAATTTGAAAGATTGAAAATGAGAGATGATGAAAACATCACTACCTTTATGCCAAGAGTAAATGAGCTGGTATGTGAAATCAGAAATGCTGGTGGAACTTTAGATGAAAATGAGATTGTCTGTAAAATCCTAAGATCCCTTCCTGCTGCCTACAAAATCAAAGTTGCTGCCATTGATGAATTCAGAGCCCACACAACTGTCACAAGAGAACAACTGGCTGGCAAACTAGCTGCATTTGAAATGACCGAGTTTGGAGATGATCCTCCCAAGACTGAATCTACTTTCAAAGCCAGTGCCTATGTGAAAGGCAAACAGAGATTTGATCCGGGTGAAAACTCATCAAGGAAAATGTCATGGTATGATCAAGCAAGAAGAGACATGGAAGAAGAAGAAGCAGAAACAACTCAACTTGAAGCCCTCATTGCAAAGAGACTGCCAAGAGGATCCGGTAAGTATGAAGGAAAACTACCCTTTAAGTGTTTCAACTGCAATAAGATTGGTCATTTTGCCTCAATATGTCCGGAGAGATCTGCAAGATCTAATACTCACAGACAAAGGTTTCAAAAGAATTGCTATTATGTTCATGAAGAAGATGACAATGAAGGAGTAACAGATGATGAATCAGAACTAGGAAGCAAATCTGGAAATGAGTGGGTGTTTATAGCCATCAAGGAAGAAGATTCAATACTCTCTGAATCTGTCAATCACAAAGTTGTTGAAAAAGCCTTGGCTGCTCAAGTGGAAGAAAAGGATGATTGGGTTATTGACAGTGGATGTTCTCACCATATGACTGGTGACAAGAATAAGTTCTTAGATTTGGAAAGATATGAAGGAGGAATGGTAAAGTTTGGTGACAATTCTGCTGGCAGAATCAGAGGTAGGGGAACTATTTCCTTTGATGGTAAGAGCAAAACAGGAAATGTACTGTATGTTGAAGGATTGAAGCACAATCTTCTCAGTGTTGGTCAGTTAGTGGACAAAGGCTATGATCTCCGGTTCAAGAATGGAAAATGCAGAATCTTTACAAGCTCCGGAACTGAAATTGCATCCGGTACTCAGACAAAAGGTAACATCTTTCATCTGGTTGGTTCAAATAAAAGTTGTTTGTTTGTTCAAATTGATCAGAGTTGGTTATGGCATAGAAGAATGTGTCATGTAAATTTTGATAACATCATCAAGATAAGCAATACTCAGGCTGTGAGAGATCTTCCAAAATTGATGAAACCTACAAATAGTGTGTGTAAAGAATGTCAGTTAGGTAAACAAAGCAGAGTCTCTTTCAAAAGCAAAGATCAGTCTTCTACCGGATTGTTGGAATTAGTACATACTGATCTATGTGGTCCGACAAGAATCAAGAGTCTGCAGGGTGATAGATATTTCATGTTGTTAATTGATGATCATTCCCGGATGATGTGGGTTACCTTTCTAAAAGAAAAATCAGAAGCTTTTGAGAAGTTCAAAATCTTCAAAGCTATGGTGGAGAATCAAACCGGATTGAAACTAAAGTGTCTAAGGTCTGATAGAGGTGGTGAATTTACATCTGGTGAATTCATTGACTTTTGTGAGAAACAGGGTATAAGGAGACAGTTGTTTGCTCCTAAGACTCCACAGCAGAATGGAGTAGTTGAGAGAAAGAACCGGACCATCCAGGAAGCTGCTAGGACAATGATGTTGGAAGCAAATGTTCCTCAAATGTTTTGGAAAGAAGCTATCAGCACTGCAGTCTACACTCTCAATCGAGTTCAAATCAGAAACAACACCGGTAAGACCCCCTATGAACTCTGGTTTGGCATCACTCCTACTGTGAAATATTTCAGAGTATTTGGTAGCAAGTGTTATATTAAAAGAGATGAAGATCTAGGAAAGTTTGATGCTAGAAGTGATGAAGGAATTTTCTTGGGCTACTCCACTCAAAGCAAAGCATACCGGTGTTACAATAAGAGATTGAGGAAGATGATAGAAAGCACCAATGTAAAGGTTGATGAAGGAATTGAGAAGCCTTCAAGATTTTATGAGTTTGATGAAGATGACCAAGATAGTGTTCAAGGACCTCAATCCTCTCCGGTGAGACAGAGTCAGCCTGATCCGGTAAATCAGGAAGAAGAGATAGGTTTGAATGAGCCTGATCAAGAAACAGCAGTGCTGGATACTCCCAAAATTCCAAGGTATGTAAGACTGAATCACTCTGAAGATCAGATCATAGGTGATAGAAGCAAAGGTGTACAAACTAGAAGGAATATTGCTCAAAATCAGAATGAATGTTGTCTGATTTCAAAGATTGAACCTAAAACAATAAATGAAGCTTGCAATGATGAAAACTGGACCAAATCAATGGAAGATGAATTGATGCAAATTGAGAAAAATCATACTTGGGATCTTGTTCCCAGACCTAGAGACAGGAATGTAATTGGAACCAAGTGGGTCTTCCGGAACAAACTAAATGAAGCTGGCGAAGTAATCAGAAACAAAGCTAGATTGGTCTGCAAAGGCTACTCTCAAATAGAAGGAATTGACTTTGAAGAGACTTTTGCTCCGGTAGCAAGAATTGAAGCAGTCAGATTACTTCTTGCATTTGCTGCCTTCAAAGACTTCAAGGTATATCAGATGGATGTCAAGTCTGCCTTCCTAAATGGTGATCTGGAAGAAGAAGTCTACATTGAACAACCGGATGGATTTCAATTGTCTGATAATAATGATATGGTCTGCAAGTTGAAGAAAGCTTTGTATGGATTGAAGCAAGCCCCAAGAGCATGGTATGAAAGGTTGGATAAGCATCTTGTGCAGATTGGATTCAACAAAGGTACTGCTGACAGTAACTTATATTTCAAAATTGATCATGAAAACATTCTGATTGTTGAAGTGTTTGTGGATGATATCATTTTTGGAGGAAGAGATAGTATGTGCAAAACTTTTGCTAATCAGATGAAAAGTGAGTTTGAAATGTCTATGCTTGGTGAAATGAATTTCTTCTTGGGACTGCAAATTACTCAAACAAAAGAAGGGATCTTCATTTCTCAGACCAAATATGTGAAAGAATTGTTAAGGAAATTTGGTATGGAAGACTCAAAGCCAATGAACACTCCTATGGCAACCGGATGTAAGTTAAGCAAAGATGATGATTCTCCAAAGGCAGATCAGACAAAGTATAGATCAATGATTGGTGGATTGTTGTATCTCACTCAAACTAGACCAGATATAATGTAGGCTGTTGGTCTTGTGGCAAGATTCCAGGCTGATCCTAGAGAATCTCATGTTATGGCAATCAAAAGAATTTTTAGATACTTGAAAGGAACAGTTGAGTATGGTCTATGGTATCCTAGAGATCCGGACTTCTCTCTTCATGCTTACACAGATGCAGATTGGGCAGGAGATGTGGATGACCGGAAGAGCACTAGTGGTGGAGCATTCTTTTTGGGGAAGAGATTGGTTTCTTGGCTAAGCAAGAAACAAGATGCAATATCTCTATCTACAACTGAAGCAGAATACATTGCAGCAGCAGGTAGTTGCACTCAAATCTTATGGATGAAGCAGATGCTAAGAGACATCAAAGTTGAATATGAGAAGCCTATCACAATTTTCTGTGATAATTCAAGTGCAATTAATATCTCCAAGAATCCGGTATTGCATTCTAAGACTAAGCACATATCTATTAAATTTCACTTTTTGAGAGAACAAGTAAACAAGGAAGAAGTTAGATTGGAGTATGTTCCCTCCAAGGATCAGATTGCAGATATCTTTACAAAACCTCTTCCCAAAGACTCTTTTGAATATCTCCGGGAGAAGTTAGGGGTCATGGCCCCTCCGGTGATGAACTAAGATGCACTGATGTGCATCAGTCCGGTGGCTATCACAGTCATATCTTGTGATCCGGACTAATGGGGAGCTGCAACTAAGGGGGAGCAGCTGGTATGATTCTGATGTATGAGAATTGCAAGTATGAGCCCTTTGCCATTGATGTCAAAGGGGGAGAGAAGACATGTGAAAAACAAGTGGTTGATGATCAAAGGGGGAGCAGTAAAGGAAGAGAAGACATATGAAAAGTTGAAGTTCTTGTCTTAATGGTTTTTCACATCATATGTTGCCATCAATGACAAAGGGGGAGATTGTTGCAAGTATGAGGTGAGCCATTGTTGTCATTGATGTCAACATACTTATATTGCATTGACAAGAAGGATTTGATGAGCTGTGTGCTGAGGATATTGAGAAAATTAGCCTCAGTCAGGAACAGTGAAGAACAGTGATGAGAAGAAGGTAAATGTACTGTATAGGATGAGAACCGGAGGATGCGGATTAAAGGGTTAGTAGATATGAGTCTTGAGATGCTACAGTTAAGATTTTAGAGGTCCACATGAAGATCTGAAGGAGTTGTGGCTGCCGGTATAGAACCAGGTCCGGCAAGTATCCAGAGGTGACAGAGGATCACAAAAAGGTCCGGTGAGGTCCGGAATTGTATCATCCTAATCTGCGGATTGGACGGAGTGTTTGGGATGTCCTTGTGATGTGTCATCCTGATTTGTGTATGATTTGGAGGTCCGGAAGTACCTCTTGCATTATGACAGTGGCGACAGACTGTGTTCTTGAAGTTCCGGATGAGGAAGACAAGAGATCCCAGTAAGTAGAGGAAGTGCGGATGTATCCGGACATTCAGACAGGCTTGTGAAGGTTCTTGGATCATGTTTAGGTTGTGTTGTTGGTCTGCATTGATGGTAGAGCCCGGAATTGAAGTTATTCTTCCGGATGAAGTTCTTGCTCTGTTTAGCCGACCGGATGAGTTGTTCATCCTGCGAATGTTCTTGTGATGGCCGACCGGATGTGTTATTCATCTTGTGGATACTCCTATGGTTGTTTGCCGACTTAGATGTTTGTTCCTAAGTCGATGTCTTGTATAAATAACGGTTTGTGAGTTCATTTCAAGGTGTGGTGTGTGGATGAGTGTGGCATAGCTAAGAAACGTGCGAAAGGCAGAGTAGAGATTGTTGGGCTTAATTGGAACTGATCCGAACATGATAGAGATGTCATTCTCTAGTTCAAGACTGTGATTTTTATCACTTTGTAGACAGTGTGTCTCCTTGTAGGCAGTGGGCCTCTTTGTGAGCAGTGTGCTCGGGCAGTGAGCCCTTATTGGCATGTGCCATTCATTTTTCTTTATTCTTCTAACAGAGAATAATTCTTGGGTTAATCACCCCGTGGTTTTTCCCTTAACCGGGTTTTCCACGTCAAAATCTTGGTGTTCAATGTGTTGATGCTTATCTGCTCTTGTGTTTATGTATTATGCTTCCATGGATGATTATTTGATATGCTGCTAACTAACAACAGAGAATTAAGTGTTTGAAAGAAGAAGAAGTTTTATACAACTGATTCACCCCCCCCTCTCAGTTGTATGCCCTAGATCCAACAGAACTAACACAGATGGAATCGTCAGTTGATTTTGACCACATATCAGATTTAGTTCAACCAGGTAATATAGGGCATGTATATGCATCTAATTTCATCTAGTTCAACCAGGTAATGTCATCTTACTTTGTAGTGTTTTGTAATGTTGACTAATTTCATCTAATTTGGTACACATATCAATGTAGGGCACATATATGCAGTTATTGTAGATGAAAATAATGAAGAGGGAACAGATTATTACTTATGTCATTGTGTTGAGGCCAAAAAGAAATTGGAGGCCCCTGTTACAGATGGAGAAAACATCGAATACCCTACAGGATCAGTGGTTATTACTGGAACATGTCTTAGAAGGTACCCACATAAGAGTGTTAATATTTAGCTATTTTAGGACTTTGACATGCATCGAAAAATTCTTCATTACTCGAACCTTGTCGTGGCATCCAATGTTCATTTGATAAAGTATCGGGGTAGACCTTTGAACAAAATATTGTGGAAGGTGCGTGAGTCTGACTATGAAGCAATACTTGACACAATAAAGAGTAGAGCAGACCCGGATGGTTCATTGGATTAATTTGTAAGTATTCACATTGATTTTGTAAAGTTATGTTACATTGAGTTGTAAGTATGCACATTAAATTGTAAGGTTTGTCTTTTTTTATTTCCTCCTACATTTTTACACATATGTACACATTTTTACATCATCATGTTATGCATTTTTGGTGTCCTGCTCCTGATGCGACCAAACTCATAACTCACCCTACTTCCTCTAGACACCATTTGATGATCTCTCCAACACTCTAGATCCAGGGTGCCCAATCATGATGATGACCTATATACCATTCTCCCAAGGTGCTCATAATGAATGAAAAGAAGACCAAGGGTGCCCAAGCTTAATAGACTTATTTCTTTCAATTTTGATGATCGAAACTCTTGCAATATGACATCCACTTTCATGCCTTTAGATCTTCCTTCACATATAGGGTGCCAAATCAAGTTGAAAAATCTACATAAGGGCACCAAACTGGATGAAAGGAGACATGAAATGCACCTTAGGACTCCATGCTAAGGTTTGAGCCATTAAAGTCTCTTGATATTAGGCACTCATGATGATGAAACTTAGAGCTTTTTCCTTTCCTATGCGCTCATCTAAGATGTTTGAATGATAAGGAGCACCTCGACCTCTTTATTGTATATTGGGCACCAAAATCAAGGTGATATTAAGTCACTTTGAGTCATTTGGGGTCAATTTGAGTTTTTGAGTCATGTTGCAAAAAAGTGTCAATGTTGTCAAGTTGCACAAAGCAACTTTTGCATTTTTGGTGTCCTGCTCATGATGTGACCAAACTGACTGTTCCAACGCATCCGGATGGGTACATTTACACTAGGCATGGTCCTGTTTTTCACCCAAACATGTCGAAATAGTCTGAGCTACATTGTACCGACGATATCCCTGAACAGTCCAAAGTGTAAAAAGGCTGCAATCTTTGACGAGATGTTACTCCAAAACCGTGTCACTTAGAACATTCCATCTAAGGTAACATGATCACGTAAAGTGCCTCTACAATAACCTCTCTCAGTTTTTTATATCTCTGAGGCATTTGCCCGTGGTGAAAGGTTTTCTGCTGCCCCAAAAATTGTCAGAAGGAGGCAGTGTAAAGTTGCAAAGGGGTGTAACTTTTTTCTTGCTCCTGATGCGACCAAACTAACTATTCCAACACATCTGAATGGGTACATTTACGCTAGGCATGGTCCTATTTTTCACCCAAACATATCGAAATAGTCGAAGCTACATTGTACCGACGATATCCCTGAAGAGTCCAAAGTGCAAAAAGGCAGCAATATTTGACAAGATGTTACTCAAAAACTGTGTCACTTAGAAACATTCTGTCTAAGGCAATGCGATCACGTAGAGTGCCTCTATAATAACCTCTCTCAGTTTTTTATAGCTCTGAGGCATTTACCCGTGGTGAAAGGTTTTTTGCTGCCCCAAAAATTGTCAGAAGGAGGCAGTGTAAAGTTGCAAAGGGGTGTAACTTTTTTCTTGCTCCTGATGCAACCAAACTAACTTTTCCAACACATCTAAATGGGTACATTTACGCTAGGCATGGTCCTATTTTTCACCCAAACATATCGAAATAGTCGAAGCTACTTTGTACCGACGATATCCCTGAAGAGTCCAAAGTGCAAAAAGGCAGCAATATTTGACAAGATGTTACTCAAAAACTGTGTCACTTAGAAACATTTTGTCTGAGGCAACGCGATCATGTAGAGTACCTCTACAATAACCTCTCTCAATTTTTTATAGATCTGAGGCATTTGCCCGTGGTGAAAGGTTTTCTGCTGCCCCAAAAATTGTCAGAAGGAGGCAGTGTATTAAGTCAGGATGAAAGCCTATTCACTCTAGGCGCCTGTTTTTCACCAAATCACACATGCACCTTGAACAAGTGATGCTACAAGTGGTGAACAAAATGGGCGCCTTGAAGAATTGAGCCCTCCAAGACATCTTGCAATTGCCTAAAAGTCCAAAATTTACATAAGTGAGTTAAGGTGCCATTTTCCATCTCCAGAGCCTCCTTTGAGTGCCTTAACATGGAGTGAATGTTTTAGTCTATGAAAGATTGTGCCTAAAGAAAATAACAACCCCTTGAGTCACTAGGATGAACTAAGTTAACAAAATGACCTTCATTGAGGGAGGCGTACTTGTGTCTTCCTGCTAAAACCTCTAAAGGGTAACCATCTCAACAAGTGTCTCTAATCCCAAGAGAACTCTAGCCTCACCCAAGTCTCGAAGTATGTATGAGAACCTACAACCAATCAATCCATGTTAAGCTCCAAATGCAACACCACATTATCATGAAGCTCCCAAGCACATGACCAATGTACTCAATACCAAGAGAACCAACAAGACCACTGTCAAAACTCCAACTACAAAATTAGGTATCCAAACATGACATCATGATCTAACATCTCCTCCTAGAAGATCACATGCACCAATACAGACATCCTAGTCTCAAGAGAACTTGTATCATGCTAATACTCTAATCTAGAATCAAGAGTCCACCAAGACACACTACCAAACACCTCTAAACCAAGGATCAACATCTACAACCACATGAAGATAACCATCTCCTAAAAATAGTAGCCAAGATGTCAAAGCACTCTCACTACAAATTATAATCATAATCCAAGAGTTTGTCCATTACACCTAACCACTATATAAGATCATCCATCACTAGGTGACGAATACACATCACTATCAAAGCAACATCCATCCTCTCATCCCAATGTAACATACCAATGCGCAAATGAGCATAGACAAGGAAAAATAACAAAGTCATCCCGTGGATATAGGCAATATGCATTCAAGTCATCCCACTACAATCAATGAGGTGTGCATCTCAAAAAAATGCATAACTTGTAGATCCCAACCATTGAAAACATGCAAAATCATCATCACATTAGTAATCATCATCACATTAGTAAACATCATCACATTAGTAAACTAGTAAACATCATTTGCATCCATACTTAAACCAATCTTATTGTTGTGTTTGATGTGTCCTCTTTCAAACAACCATTTAACAAAATTTGAGTCCAAACAATAAACATTTACAACCATAAACATCTCAAAGTCCAAAATCCAAACATTCTATCATCCTTAATCATTTCCATCATGGACCCTTGGTTTGAAAAAATCATTATGCAAGATAAAAACCCTATGCCTATTACCTTGTCCGAGGCTCATGCAAAACCCAAACTAATTAGCCTAGTACCATGTGTCATGTCCCCATTCCTGGCTTGATCATTAAGTGTATAATGGATTAGCCTATTCCTCATTCCTGGAGGATAATTCCAAATGATGAGGGAATGAATTGGTTTTAGACTAAATCTATCTATTTGTTTTGCTGGAACAAGGTCAGAACCCTAAAATTTGACTAAGTATGGAAGCTTGGGAGCCTAGGTGCCCATTTCACTCTAGTTTTCCTTACTAAGCGCCTAGCACAAGGATCATCCAAATTAAGCACCTAAGAACCTCAAGGCACCTATACATGTTTCTAGGGATCCTCCAATTGAGCACCTAGCATAGATGGATGAAGATTGAAAGTTTTCAAGTTAAAGATGTCCTTTGGGTGAACTCACAGCACTAGGCGCATGTGTTGGTTGGAACTCCTTGGATCTGGCACCTAGGATTGAAAGCCTTTGATGAGGAGAGAAGTCTTAAGGCCTGGTTTGGTGCCCTCACTTGCCTACCCCACCCTCAGAATGTGCCTAACCTTCATAAGGCGTTAACACTCTATTTTGAGCGCCTAGCAGGGGGTAATGGATAGATTGAAGGCTTGGGAGCTAAGGAAAGCCACTTAGATGAATAATCAAGATTGAAATGAGAAACTCCTAGCCAAGGCACAAAATTCCTCAATTCTGGCATCCATAAATCAAATCTAAGTAAGGCACTCTTTCCATTTGCCAAAGGCTCTATTAGCGCCCTAGGTTGATGATCTCTCCAGACACCTGAAATGGTGCCCAGTGGATCTTTCAACTTGTATCAGGAAGAAGGGAAGCATTCTCAGTGTTGTTCAGATAATCTAAGTTGTAAAGTTAACAAGGAATAGAGCCAGAGGACAAGGTGCACTTATTGGTCTCCATCACCTCAGAAATGTGCCTAATGCAGTTGGTGTCAACTTCCCTCTTTCTAGCCTCCAAATGGCGCCTAGAGTCAAAAAAGGATTTCACTGAATAATGTTAATGTTTTGAGCATCAAACTCTGCTTGGCACATACCTATGCTCTTGCAACCTCAAATTGGTGCCTAGGGTTCAGTCATCCTCCTAAGGCATGGTTCTGCTCCTCCATAACCCAGTTTTGGTGCCTAAACTTGGAAGTACCTTGAAGACTTGGATTAAGATGGAATTCACCTCCAGAATGTTAGGCGCTTGATAGAAGATAAAGGCGCTAGGGTAAAAGAGCTTCAAAAGTTTGATGTCAAGTGTGAATTGAGATAATAGGCGCTGATACCAATTGACATTACTCCAAACATGCGCCTAAGAGAGATGCAAGTCCCCAAGACCAATTTTGGAACAAGGCACTCCATCAGAGGGTAAGATGATAATCCTTGGAAGTCAAGTGTTACAAAGATTCTTTGAGAAATTAACAAGTTGTAACCTAGGCACCAAAACCCCTGAGAATCTTCCTATCTGGTGCCTAGTCAGAAGAACACTAATATTGCACCTAAGTTAATTTGAGTGTCAATATAGAGTCATCAAACCCCACCAGACGTTCATCCATGTCTCTGCCACCTCAAGGAAGCGCCCAGCTTAGGATGGCACCTAGTCTGGTCTCTACTATGGCGCCTAACCCTAAGAGTCTTGCAACTATGACATCATATTGGCACTTAACCCTAAGAGTCTTGTAACTATGGAATATTCCCTTGTATATGCTTCTTGGGAAATGTGCCTCGGTTCCTCTTTGTGCATTGAAAAATGTGCCTTCATTATCTTTGGAAGGCCTATAAAAGGAGGAGCCCTCTCATTCATTTGTTATCTAATCATTTTGATAGAATTCTCTCTGCAAAGCTATTTAGCTTGTGATCTTGAGGCCTACGAGTTTCAAGTGTTGGGGTGATGCTCCCTCAACAAGCAAGGTGATGCTCCCTTATGATATTGTGAGGTGTTGACATTTAGTTGACATCATTGAGTTTGATTGAGTTGATCAAGTGTAGATGCCATTGTAAACATCAAGGCTTTAAGACCTTTCTTTTGTATCTCCATTGAATAAGTTGTAACTTCATGCTATTGAAAGCATTATCCATGTAATAAGACATTGCAAGTTAATTAAGTCAAATAACTAGACAAGTACCCAACTCTAAGGTTGATTCATTCAAGTAGTTATCTTTGATGTATATCTTTGTGTTGTTGAAGTAGTTGATGAATTGATAGCAAGTAAAATTGTTTAAGTAAGGAAAAATTTTCGTAGAACTAGTTGGGTATCTTACACCATGCCTATCCATCAAACACCACAATGTAATCAAAATCCTAACAACATGCCCATGATCCAAGATCAAGTGCAATCATGCAAAGATATTATCAATCACAAGCCTATTAAGAATGAACTAGAGTTTTCTAGTACCATACTTTTCCATCAAACACCATCATGTAATCCATGGCCTATCAAGCCTATCAAAGAAAATGCAAACATCCTATGTAATACAATTGGACTTTAAATATTTGAAGTAGCCATCTACAAATATCCATTCAAAAGTGGATTTATAATGCAAGTATGGACACCATCAATAAAAAAGATTTGTATTAACCAAATATCCATATAGGCATACATCAATATCTGTCGATATAAGTATAACATATATACAAAATAGCCATATAGGCTTACAAGAATGCCATATAGGCATACAATGTCAACTATGTACAATACAAAATATATGTCCACAAATGCCATATAGGCATACAACAAAGGAACACAATAAAAAGTCATTCCCCTCTGGCTAGTGAAGAGAATAAATCACGAGCAGCCTTTGATCTTCTAGGGGATGGAGACATGCATGTGGGTGGTCTACTACGAACCCGAGGGCTACTCCTCCTATTTAGTTCTTCCTACACCTTTACCTGTTACAATAAAAAGTATAGACATTAATATATAGAAATTACATGTTATAAAAAAATGAAACATTCAATAAAATAATCACTTACTGCTAACATATAATCTATCTCCTTGCTTGCCTCAGTAGCAGGAATAGGCCCTGGTGATGTCATGTCCTATAGAAACCATCCAGATAGAAATTAAACTTCAAATCAATAATCTTTTGATTTTTCAAAAATAGACAACTATAACAATGAATGTAAATTGAAATTTACTAATCTGCCTCATACCCCTGTCAATGCCATGGAGCTATGAATCACAGAGGCCACACCCTGCTCCATTGCCCTATGAACATGTGGAGGTGTCTCCGCAGCCTGCATCATTTGGAAATAAAACAACATTATTCAATTACGAAAACTATAATAGTGATGCAAATCATGGCTCCTAACATACACACACGTTCATCTAAACATGGAAGTACACACAATAAAACATACAAATCACATACAAAAATTTAGTAAGTACAATTCATTCGTTAAACTATTTATTTTATTACCTCTGTAAAGCTTTGAAGTCCACCACCACTGGCAGGTGTTGCCATGAAATCTACAGTATTAAAATATTCAACATCCAAAATTAGAAATTAGAATACCATTCATATAACGATGCTATTCACATGTAATATTTATAATTGTTTACTAGTTACATACCTTGACAGTAGATGATCTAGTGAAAAATGCAGGTGGAGAACCACTGAAAACTTCATCGACACTATGACCCTTAAGTTTCATTAAAATCATCAATTTAAATTAGTTAATCTTGTATTTCAAAAATGAAATTTAATAAATTAAATTCAATAAACTTGCTAATATTTACCTGAGTATCAAGGCCGAAAGTCTCACTCAGGAGGGTATCTGTCATCACCATCTGCTTAGCTACAAATGTAGCCTGTGCACCTGCGTCCTGACTGTCCATGGGGTCATAACCACAGGCTGACCTGCAAGCCTGGCAAGTATGCGGTGGGACCCTACTCCTCGTACTATCTCCCAACCCACTCTGTGTTGCAGGATCGGCATGCTCTATGATGCTCTGGGTCAAGGCACTAATCGACCTCAGTGTATCAACCTCAACACTCTCCTTCACAATGGAAGGGATAGAAACATGCTCGTGGGCTCGTCTGCTGATTACTCATCTCACTACCCGCTTGGGTCAAGACGTGCCCCTGGTCTATCCTATGCTGAGCCCCCACCTCTACCCTGGAAGTCCCACATATCAAAATAGTTTGGCACTTTATTGAGGACAAACTTGCAGTAGAGTTTCCTCAAAAAGTATTGCGGGACCTCATTATTATTGCATGGAGGATGGTCAAAAACCATCCACCACCTCTACCCGAAATTGTCCCTTATTGCTTGGTTGTTGCAACAATGGATAGGGAACCTCTTGCATGTAATGGGTGGAGGTTGATTTGTTTGTGGGTTTGTAAAAATTGAACACAAGTCTAATTTTGTAATTTGTAATTTTTTGACATTTTGGTATGACAACTTGTTTGCATAGTAATCTCTAAACTCTCTCTTTTTATCGGTCCAACTAGTTATTTGCTTGCTAATTGAATTTACATTTGATAACATAGACTCAAGAGATTTGGTAAGCGTGGACCTATGCAAGGTTGAAGTGGAAGGATCTTTCAAGCTTGCAATTATATCTTCAATTTGTTTTTTGTTGTTTTCAATTTGCCCCATTATATTATCTTGTGTTCCAGGGGCATGTCGAGGAATGAATGGAGGAGGTTGTTGTTCTGCAGGTATTTCCTCCTCAGGATTTTGTGGATTTTGAGGAGGAGAAGGAGGAGGAGGAGGAGGAGGAGGAGGTACATTAACATTTCCTGACAATTAACAAAATATACATCAAAAATCAACAAAAACCTACCTATTTAGAAAGAAATTCAAACAAAAAAATAAAGATAACTCACCCCTTTGGCGTGCTCGACGTCGTGGCGGCATTTTGGCGATGAATCGATAAGTTTTTTGTGTTGATTGGCGTTTTGTAGAACGCGAGCGTGTTTTTGAGGGTTTGGAAGCTACGGGCGGAGGAGAAAATCAGAATGAAATGAAATTTGATTGCTTTTTTTTTAATTTATACTAGGTCATAACGTGAGTGCATTATAATGTGCTCTTGTTATAGCGTGCTCGCGTTATGGCTCGGTAATGACGATCCTAAGGCTTGTCATTACCAAGCCATAACGCGAGCGTGTTATGACTTAAATGTTTTTGAAATTATTTTGGCCACTTTTTGCCCCCCCCATCTTCTTGCACTTACCCCTTAAACAAGAGGTAATAGTGACTGTGCACCTGAAATATGGAGGCCTACTAGACTCATACGCACACCCTAATGTCATGTAAGTTTCTCATCAACAAAACTATCTATAACATGTGTTTGAACCTTTGCTAAGGATTCATGGTCTTGGTTTTCAGATCCTATTAGACTCAGGTACCCACCCTGGAGTCTGGTAGATAATTTGAAGATGAAACTATAACTTCTGTGATGACTATACTTGTAACACCTACTTCTTATTTTCTTGTTTCTGCCTGATCTTCTTGAATCTAACCTACACAAGCAAAAGAAGGAGAAAGATGGTTGTGGCTATATAGGAGTTTGCCTCAGTCAATCCCCATCTTTGGTATTTCTACCTCAACAATAGCCAATGTCAATGTATGTAGATGTGTGTTCTTGTAAACCAAATGTGCTAGCATAAACAATTACAAGATTCTAAATGACTCAATAATCAAGGATTAGATCAACAAATGTTTCACTCAAGGAAACAACAACTTCACCTCAAGGAGATGATAGCAATGGTGACTTGTAGAACAAGAAGATGAGGTAGTTGTATTCGTGGAGGATTCCAAAACTCAATTTAGAGGCTTGAACCCTTCTCCTGATCATGCAAAGAGCTTGACAAACCCTAGGAAGAGCAAGATAGACTCAAGATCTTGATTCCTAATCTCCACAACATATCTCCATGATAGCAAAGACCAAATTTGTCAATAAGCTTCAACACTTTGTAGACTTCAATAGCAGTAGTAGCAGAATTTTGGCATAGTAAGCTTGCATGTGAATTCTGTGTGATAAAATGATTTTCATTTCTCTTTAACTACCTGACCTTAGAAGGGAAAATAATTGAAATATCACATTGAAATCATGCAAAAATGAAAATTTGAATTCAGAATCTCAAAACATGCAACCTAAGCTAACATCAGAATAAAACTTGGAATCCCAAGATTTAGGGCAAGACTAGGGCGTAGGTACCCAAGTTCAACCCCTACATTTTTATCCAAATTAGGCTTAAGGATGTCCTAAATATCCAGAATCCATCATCTCTTTTCAGGTTTTATCATTAGGTACTTCGAAATGCAACAATTCCTTGATAAGATAGTCATTAATTAGGGTTTAAATAGGTCTAATAAATCAAGGGGTTGAGGGACACTAAAAGGTATAAGCTAAACTTATTGAAATTGTTCTAATCCAAGTAGGAGCACAATTTATGACATAATAGAATGTAAGCTTTGGTTTAAGTGAATGTGATAGTTCCTAATCCATCTTTAAGCATTTGTGAATGGTCATTTTAGTATTGTATAATGACGAATATGGTATGGTATTGGATTATTAAGCATTTTTAGTGATTTGGTATTGGTTTTCATGCATTTGATTTATCAAATAGGCAATTTTACATTTCCTTGTAGTTCTTTTTCCTTTGTTGAACATTAGACTTTGCAACCCAATGGATAGGCACTAGTCTGAATAGCCCTAGATCACCCAATCTACAAAACAAAAAAAATACATCTATCTTTTATATGCAGTAGTATCTTTATACATCCTCAGTGTGTAGGATTTCCATTATCAACTATATAGGGGTCTTGTAACAACTAGTTGTTCTTAGTTCAGTGAAAATTTTGGGGCTAAGAGAGTGATTTGGGTTTTGTTGTTAATCTATTTTTAGTTGTTCATCTAGTTTTGAAGTCAATACTTGCTCAAGTATACCCCATGGAATATCCCTCCAGAGTTTAAGATGAGCTCAAAGAGCAAAGGAGTCTACCCACTCCTGCTAGTTGGCCAAAATCACCCTTAACTTGTTGATAAACCTCTTTCTATCACCTTGATGACAATCCCTATCCTAGGTGATCTAGAAATGTTTGAGTTTTATGTTGTCATTTTGGGAACCAGCGTTTTGATGTCATTATTGGTGCCACATTAAATTTTATTTCTAGTTGCTACAATTTATTAAAGTGCAATGTTTGTTCAAATTTTCTTTCCAGCTGGGGAAATACCTACTCTATTTTATAACCCAGAAATTAATTTCATTTTGTAAATAAATTCATGAGCCAAATATACATTCTTGTTGAAATGTATGCAACAAAATATTAATAATTAAATATAGTTAAAATGATGTTTAATTTTGTGAATAACAAAGTAAATAAATGGAAAAAGATGAAATTCAGATGAAAATAACAAAGAAATTATTCCTCTCTCTCTCTCTCTCACATTGAAGTTTGAATCACCTGTCATTTCTGTGAGAGAGAGAGAGAGAGAGTTTAGGGGTTAGGGGTTAGGGTTTAGGGGCATTATTAGGGTTTATGAGTTTAGGGTTTCTCAAGTTTAGGTTTTAGGGGAATTATTTAGGGTTTAGGGTTTCTCAGGTTTAGGGTTTAGAAAGAGATAGATAGAGGGGACCAATAGAGATTGGGAGAGATAGCAGACAGAAAGGGGAGAGATAAGGAAATAGAGAGTGAGGGACATGTCCAGAGACATAGGGAGAGAGATTAAGAGGTAGAGGGAAGATAGAGATTGGAAGATAGGGGAGAGATACGGAGATAGAGGTTTAGGGTTCCTTGGGTCTAGGGTTTAGGGTTAGGGGTTAGGGGTTAGTGGCATTATTTAGGCTTTATGGTTTAGGGGTTAGGTGTTAAGGTTTAGAGGTTTAGGTTTTAGGGGATAGAGAGAGAGAATATCAATAGGGAGATATATAGGAGACTAAGGGGAGAGATATATAAATAGAGAGTGACGGACATGGCTAGAGACATAGGCAGAGAGATTGAGAGGTAGAGGGATGATAGAGATAGAGATATTAGGGAGAGATAGTGAGATAGAGGTTTAGGTTTTAGGGGTTAGAGTTTAGAGGCATTATTTAGGGTTTAGGGGTAGAGAGAGAGAGGTTTAGGGTTTAGGGGTTAGGGGTCAGGGTTTAGGGGAATTATTTAGGGTTTATGAGTTTAGGGTTACTCAAGTTTAGGGTTTAGGGTTTATGGGTTAGGGGTTGGGGTTTACGGTCTAATTATTAAGGGTTTAGGGTTGCTTGAGTTTAGGGTTGCATGTCATTTAAACAATCTCTCTATCTTTATATCTCTCCCTCACGTCTTTCCCTCATCTCCTCTATCTATATCTCTCCTAGGGTTTCTTAGGTTTAGGGTTTAGGGGTTAGGGGTTAGGGTTTAGGGTTTAGGGTTTAGAGGTTTAGGGTTAAGGTTTGGAGGTTTAGATTTTAGGTTTTAGAGAGAGAGGACCAATACAGAGATATAGAGGAGGTTGAAGGGAGAGATAAGTGGATAAAGAGTGAGGGACATGGCCAGAGACATAGGGAGAGAGATTGAGAGGTAGAGGGATGATATAGATAGGGAGATAAGGGAGAGATAGGGAGATAGACATTTGTGGTTGCTTGGGTTTAGGCTTTAGGGTTTTGAGGTTTAGGTTTGCTTGATTGTATGGTTTAGTGGTTAGGGGTTAAGGTTAAGGGGCATTATTTAGGGTCTAGGGTTTATGGTTTTAAGAGTTAAGGTTTAGAGGTATAGGGTTTAGGGTTTGGAGAGAGAGGACTGATTGCGAGATATAGAGGAGATGGAGGGGAGAGATAGGGAGATAGAGAGTGAGGGACATGGCTAGAGACATAGGAAAAGAGATTGAGAGTTAGATGAATATAAGAGATAGAGAGATAGAGGTTTAGGGTTGGTTGGGTTTAGGGTTTAGGATTTAGGGGTTATGGTTTAGGGGCATTATTTAGGGTTGAATGTCAAAAGCTCTCTCTCTCTCTCTCTCTCTCTCTCTCTCTCTCTCTCTCTCTCTCTCACCCTCCCCTAAACCCTAAAAAATGCCCCTAAACACTAACCCCTAACCCCTAACCCCTAACCCCTAAAACCTAAACCCAAGGAACTCTAAACCTCTATCTCCCTATCTCTCCCTTATCTCCCTATCTTTATCATCCCTCTACCTCTTAATTGTTGGAACTAAGCCACACCTAGACCGACGATGGGCTGGCCACAAGGGGCCAGTAGCTCAGTTGGTAGAGCACTCTAGCAGCAAATGGAAGGTCCTAGGTTCGAGTCCTAGCTGGTCCATATGAGCTATAGCTCAACAAATGGTATCAGAGCCAGGCTAGGAGCCCCAAGCACCTACAGTGTGGCTTAAGGGGGGTGTTGGAAGTAAGCCACACCCAGACTGACGATGGGTTGGCCACAAGGGGCCAATAGCTCAGTTGGTAGAGCACTCCAGCAGCAAATGGAAGGTCCTAGGTTTGAGTCCTAGCTGGTCCATATGAGCTGTAGCTCAACATTAATCTCTCTCCCTATCTCTCTAGACATCTCCCTCACTTTCTATCTCTGTATTTCTCCCCTCTATCTCCTCTATCTCTCCCTATCTATCTCTTCTCTCTACTTATCTCTCTCTCTCTCTCTCTCTCTCTCTCTCTCTCTCTCTCTCTCTCTCTCTCTCTCTCTCTCTCTCTCTCTCTCTCTCTCTCTCTCTCCCTCCCTCCCTCCTTCATCTCCCCTATCTCTCCCTCTCCCTCCCTCTCTGTCTCCCTTATCCACAAAGAAAATGGAAACAAGAAATCTGAGACATGCAAAGAGGGATGATGATATAAATTGGGAGGATGAAATGGAAACAAGATAAAATGAAATTTGATTAGATAGGAAGAATGATGAGAGGAGAGGTGGAAAATAGTAAAATAGGGGAAATTGGTGGGGATCTAAAGGGAAATTACAAAGGAAAAAGAAAACTAAGAGGTACATAGGAGAGAGAGAGAGAGAGAGAGAGAGAGAGAGAGAGAGAGAGAGAGAGAGAGAGAGAGAGAGAGATGTCCAGAGAGATGTCCAGAGAGATGTCCAGAGAGAGAGAGAGATGTCCAGAGAGATAGGGAGATATGGGAGAGATATAGATATAAAGGTTTTGGGTTGCTTGAGTTTAGGGGTTATGATTTAGGGGCATTATTTAGGGTTTAGGGGTTTAGAGAGAGAGAGAGATACTACTTTTGACATGCAACCCTAAACCGTAAACCCAAGGAACACTAAACACCTAAATCATAAATAATGCCCCTAAACCCTAAACCCAAGAAACCCTAAACCTCTAAACCCTAAATAATTCCCTTAAACCCTAACCCCTAAACCTTAAAAACAAGAAACACTAAATCCCTATCTCTCTATCTTTATCATCCCTCTACCTCTCAATAAAGACCCTAAACTCTCTCTCTCTCTAAGAGGTAGAGAGATATGGAGATAGGGAGAAAGTGTTATATATATATATAGAGAGAGAGAGTCATAGTTTTTTTTCCATTTTCTTCATCGATAAGGGAGAGGGAGAGATAGGGAAATAGAGGAATGATAGGGAGAAGTAGGTAAAGAGAGAGGAGATAGACAGGGAGAGCTAGAGGAGAAAGTAGGAAGAGATAGAGTGATAGAGAGTGAGTGAGATATCCAGAGAGATAGGGAGATAAGGGAGATATAGGGAGATAGAGGCTTGGGGTTGCTCAGATTTAGGGTTTAGGGGTTAGTGGTTATGATTTAGGGGCATTATTTAGGGTTTAGGGGTTTAGAGAGAGAAACTACTATTGACATGCAATCCTAAACCCTTAACCCAAGCAATCCCAAACCCATAAACCTTAAATAATGCCCTTAAATCCTAAACCTAAGAAACCCTAAGCCTCTAAACCCTAAATAATTCCCCTAAACCCAAGATACCCTAAAGCTCTATCTCTCTATCTTTATCATCCCTCTACCTCAATCTCTCTCCCTAAACATGAGAAACCCTAAACAATACCCCAAAAACCTAAACACCTCTCTCTCTCCAGATAGAAAGGAACTGTCCAGAGACATAGGGAGAGAGACTGAGAGGTAGAGGGATGATAGAGATTGGGAGATAGGGGAGAGATAGGGAGATAGAGGTTTAGGGTTTCTTGGGTTTAGGGTTTAGGTTTTTGGGGTTTGGTGTTTGGGGGTTTAGGGTTGCTCAAGTTTAGGGCTTAGTGTTTAGAGCTTAGGGTCATTATTTAGGTGTTAAGGTTTGGAGGTTTAGGGTTTATTGAGAGAGGACCGATAGGGGATATAGAGGACACTAAGGGGAGAAATAGGGAGATCGAGAGTGATGGACATGGCCAAAGACATAGGCAGAGAGATTGAGAGGTAGCAGGATGATAGAGATAGTGAGATCAGGGAGAGATAGGGAGATAATGGTTTAGGGTTGCTTGGGTTTAGGGGTTGAGAGAGAGAGAGAGTTGTTTAAGTTCACCATAACATGATCGTGTTATGTGAATGCACAAAATGTGACCACATTATAACATGCTCGTGTTATGCATTGCCTTGGTTATTTCCAATCCTAAGGCTTGGATTTGTCTTGGGATTCCAACCCAAAGTCTTGGACTCTGTTTAGGACGTCCAAAGATGTGTTTTTTCAAATTGCAGTGAAAACCACATAACCTAGAGTGTGCTCCCCATCATGTTTACACTTATTTCAATGAAAACTAAAAAAAAATACAACCATAATTTTGATCTCTCTGTTAGCTATCTAACCATATAATTTTTTTCACATTTTGAGTTCGTTAAGGGTTGCTTCTTTAATTTCTTTTGTTAGTGTATCCATTTTTTGTCAAAAACCAATGTCTAGTATTTTTGACCTTTTTTTAAACCGTTCATTGAAATTTGAAATAAGTTACAATTTTAGAAACTAGACTCCATTCTATAGGTATTTAAAAAAATTGATTTTCAATTAGTTTTCAAAAATTTTAGGGGGGAGCATGCTCAATTTTATATTTTTCAGGATGTGTCCACTTTGCAAATTACTAGAAATCAGTTATTCATGAAAAATTTATCAAAAAAATTAGGGACAAACTACACGGTGTTAGCTAATTTCTCACCGAAGCGATTTTTGAAATACTAAAAAAAAGTTAAGATTTTAAGGGGAGCACACCAGACGCTATGTTATGTTTTTTTTTTGAGAAAAATAGGACCAATTTGTGTGCTCCCACTTTTTGAAGCCCTTAATCTCAACCATTTTTGGAAAAAAATTAGTAGTTTAGAAACTAGATTCTGAGCACTACGACTCTTGTTTTTATTCCATCTTCAAATTTTGAGTGTATCAATCTTCAATTTCTCATCCAACATCAATGTTTCCTGATTTCAGAAAAAAGTGGCATCTTAAGACTCCCTTTTAGTCTCCCATTTTTGTGCACTTACCCTTAACAAATATCTAGATCAAAAATTTATTAAAACAAATTTATAGAAATAAGATATATTTTAGACTTGGATATATAATATTAATATTAAAAGGAAACAACTAATTGAATGAGATGGTGAATGAAAATAGTGTAAGCAAATGATTCATAAACAAGGTGGTTATACCACACTTTACTCTTAACAAATGGATACTTATTGTCAATAACTTAACAAAGCATTAAGATGTACTTGGTGATCAAATTTTCTCACCATTTTGAGACTTTCAAATATGTGTCAGTTTTGTGGCCCTTTGTTTCTTTTCATGTTTCTGTTATTACAAGGACATCATAGAAACTTTAGTGCAGCGATATTTCAAAGGCATGGTCCCATACGAAATGATGGCAGATCAGAGAATTTGGAGTCTGGCAATGAAGATCCAAACAAGTCCCGCAACATTATGGACTCAGACATGAGGATATTGAGTATGTCACTTGATCAATCAAAGACACAATAAAGATAAATGAGAATCGGTCATTAAGTATGCAGAAGCATCAAAATCATGGTGGCCCTTCTTAAAAGAATAAAGGAAATAACAGAATGAACATATGTTAGGGTTTTTTTGAATGCAGCAAATTGGACGCCGTAGGATTATTTTCAATCCAATGGTGCGGAGAACACAAAATGTTGCAACCCACAGCAATTAAAAGAGAGAAACTCAGAGTAATGCAGAGGCTACCAGATGGAGAAACCCGAGCAACTCAAAGAGTTTTAGAAGCAGCGGAAGCCACCACGTGGAGCAGCCCGCACATAGGAGATACAAGCCTTCATTTTATTTTATTAAAATCACGGGAGATGCTGAAGTTTTAATAAATAATATAAGATGTGGGTCCCTCCTAGAATAAAGTCATGGGAATGTGAAAGCCCCAAATATGAAATGAGCCACTTTATTTTTCATAGAAACTCAAAATGAAGTGGAAGGAATCACGTGGAGACACCCGCAGCAATGAGAAGAACAGAAAAAATGAAGCGGAAGAGGGCACGTGGCTGCAGCGAAAGGCAGAGAAGAGTTAAAAGAGAGTTCAGTAGAAGAAACCACGTGGAGCTATCAGTGCACATAAAATATAAATGCTTGTTCCATTTAATTAAATGCATCAAATGTGTCACGGGAAATTAAGAGGCTGAGGCTTTAATATAAAGTTCTTATTATAATAAATGGTGGGGCCCTTTGTCTTATGAAGCTAAATATTTTATTTAACTTGCATTATGATTCACGGGAGTATTTAGGGAACCATTCAAGCAACTTTAAAAGAAACAAAGAAATTTGCGGAAGCCAACACATGTCAACACCTGAGAGTTTCAGAAAGCAAGTTAAGAAGCAGCAGAGAAGGCCACATGTAAGCTGCAAAAGGAAAATTGAAAGAGTTTCAAAATTTAATGGAAGCAACCATGTGGTGGAGTCCACACACAAGAAGAATTACATGTTTCATTTTATTTCATTAAATGCAATGTTTTGGGATTTTTAAGAGAGAGTCTATTATGGACAAATGTGGTGGGCCCTTCCTTTTAATAAGTGACACTTATTAAAATATATGTTTCTCATATTTTAAAATCATGGGAGAGGTAGGTTTTAACAGAGAATATTTTATATTGCCTCATTTTAAATGTTGGGTCCCTACTTGTAAAATAATATTTTATGAAGTAAAACTTTTAACTCACGGGAGTTAAAAGGTGAAACCCTAAATGTGAGCAGCCACTTTTCTTTTATGAAGCAAGCTACAGGAAGCGGCGAGAGTTTTCTTTGACACAGAGATACTTTTCCAGCCATGGGCAAAATAGAAACTTTAGTTGCAGTTGGATTTTATGCCAGATTTTGCGGATTTGGTGCCAGATTTTGCGGATTCAGTTGCGGATTTTCAGAGGCCGTTGATAATTTGTTGGGTTTCTGGGGCTATAAATGGGCAGATTTGAGACACAGTTAGGGGTTCTGGATAGGTGGAAGGTTCTTCTTCAAATATGTTCAGAGTTCTACATTCTACAGATCAGAGAGTTGGAGCAGCAACAGAGTTTTCTTCTTGCCTTTGCAGTGTCTTTTCATGATGAATGTAATAGTTATTTTTGTGTAGCAACTTTTGCCTCTATAATTTGTGGTCATTCAAATAAATGAGATGTGTTCTGTGCATACTGGGATATCTCTAGTTCTTGTCTCTAATTTCTCTGTTTCTCTGCCTCTGTTTAATATGTTTTAAAACTGAGTTTTAATCATGCATATTTTGCTCTTTAGATCCAGTTAAATCCTTCAAGTTAAACACTGTGCAAATAATTGTTTCAAATTCGGTGGATCGCCATAGACTAGGCATTTTATTTTCTGCAAATCTTATTTCCTTCTGACCTTTTTCTCAAACCCCATTGAAGAACGGAAGAGCCAGCTTCCTTAAAATCTGGTGGTCACTCTGAGGAGCATTCCCACATCTCAGAGTTTCCCATGTTGCTACTGGATTACACCCACAGATTTATGCATCAACAGTAGTGTTGGCTGTGATAAAAGATGTCAAAACCAATATAACACATGTGCAAATTAACCAATAAATTGCAACACACCATTGATCTAGAGAAAACTCACTTCTAGGTGAAAAACTCTAGCTTAGAGAGAGAAAATTCCCCATTCCATTATGTAAAAGTTAAGTACAAATCTATTAGAGTGCATTAATGGCTACAACATGCTTCCATAAAAGTTTTTGAGCCTTTTGCACACTTGTATCACACTCTTAAAGTGATTGAACCATTACAACAAGCTTACTATAGTCATAAAATGGACTAAACACCATCATGGAATTAGAGCAAACTCTCAACCAAATGTGGTCGATTAAGATATGGAATTTCTACAACCTCCCAAGCACAAGAAATTGACTATACCAAGTTTACAAACATGAAATGAAAGACCAACCATTTCAAATTCTAACTCACATAGAGACACACTTGATGCTTTACTAAGGAGAACTTTTGCCAGTTTTGAACAAATTTGTTGCAATAAGTTCACCACTAGTGAACACAAAATCACCACTTGAACATCCCTCTTTGACCTAGTTCCTCTAAAAGCCATAAATTTTGCATATAGACACGAATGAGGTACCCTTTTTAAAAAATTGAACTACTTTTGGAGAGGATTCCAAATATACATTCATGTCTCACTATCTCACTTTTACATAATTAGAAATATATAAAATATGTTATATAATAAAAAATATAATTATATTATATATAAAATAAATATGAATAAATTATGCCGATAAGGGTGTGGTTCGGTGGTTAAGTTGCTCAGCTGTAGTGGTAGCCACCAAAGTTCAAACCCCCACTGGGCCAACGAGCTTGCATGCTTTATGCCTTCGCTAGGCCAACGAGCTCATGGGTTTGAAGTGTTCTTGCTAGGGGATGAGGTCCCCTGTGTTGTGGCCTCACCAATTCATTGCTCTGAGAAAAAAGTATTTGTGTGGAGCTGGAGGGCGTGTCGCACCAACGTCGTCAGTCACGTTAAAATGTTTACCAGTCGCATTATCTTTAAAAAAATGATTAAATTATAAATAAATATTTAATATAAATAAATGATTTATAATAGTATTTTTAAAAATATATTAAATAATTTACATTATATAAAATATAATATACAATAATAAATACAATTATATTCGAGACTATATATTATATACAAAATAAATATAATTAAGTTATAAATATTAAATATGTCTCTCTCTATTCGTCTATCTTTTTTTAATTATCTCTCTCTGTGTATATGTCTCTCTTTGTCTCTCCCCTTCTCTTCGTCTACCTTTCTTTCTATCTTCCCATCTCTTTCATTCTCTCTATCTCTCTACACTTCTCTTTTCCTCTCTCTTTGTGTATCCCTTTATCTCTCCATCTCTCCCCTTCTCTCTTCATCTACCTCTCTTTCTCTCTTCCTCTCCCTTTCATTATCTTTCTATCTCCCTCTTTTTCTCTATTGTCCTATATGTCTCTCTATCTCATTTCTAAATAATTTACATTATATAAAATATGTTAAATAATAACAAATATAACTATATTGAATATTATATATTACATATAAAATAAATATGATTATATTATAAATAAATATTTAATATAAATAAATGATTTTATAATATAATATTATATCAATCTTGACACAAATTAACCAAATCTGAGGATAATTGTCAGTTTTTCACTATGGATTCTTAGTATTTATATGTTTCTTTTGTTTAATTTTTTGTTACTATTATTCTATTTTACCTATAATTTTTTTTTTATGAATAAACTGTAGACTTGTAGTTTGCTCCCATTTATATTAAAGCTTTAAGAGAAAAGTTTAACAAAGTTTGATAAACTAGCAAAAAACCCATAACCTATTGTACAAATTAGGACCATAACAAAATCCTTGAGAGACTACTTATCTACAACTACTCTGAACATACAAATAACTGTATACAATTTTACCTTTTACATTGCAAATTCTATCTATCTATATAAACTATATACTTGAACAAAAAGACTAGAGCCTACATTCTTAAGCATTGCAATCAGTAGCATAGTATGCTTCCAAGATTTACTACATCCAATCATCCTCCACATCTAGTCCCACGAGCTTCTTAAGGAAGGCAATGCCACAAGTTGACCTCTTCCTGGGCACTGCAATCTTCTCCACACTAGATTCTATGATGAAGGGTTTCCACTCCACAGCATCCCCTATCGCATTCACCCTATGAAAGATGGTTGAAAGAGGAATCCCGATTCCACTACGTGCTACACCTAAAACCTCTTTCTAGTCCCCTCTAAATTTTATTCTACAAAGGATTCCATCAACCTCCAAATCACCTTCTTCTCCACATTCAAATCTAACAAGACCACTAGAAACATCGATGCTAAATCCGAGTTAACCCTATACCTATTTGCATTCACCATGAAATTATCTCCCATAACCCATTCAATAGAAAACAAGAGAATTCCACTCTTCATCTTAAAGACCTATTGCATACACTTGTCTAAAATGTGCCTCCAAAAAAGACATCTACCTCTTGGAGTATACTAGCCAGATCGATGTTTCCATTGTTGGTAGAAAGAGAAAACCAAAGTGTAATTCACAACCCAGAAACTCTTCATTTCATCACAACTAAAGCTGCTACCCAAAAAAACCACCCGCATGCTCCACTAGCTCCTTCACACCACAGAAAAGACATAATGTTAGAAAGATGTATAGGCGTCATCATTATTCATCACCTCCCAAAGAATGGCATGCTACGAATTGATGGCCAAATTGGCTAATGTGTCTACCTCGTTATTCCCCTCTCTATAGATGTGGTTAACTACAACACTCCCAATGCCTTCTAATAATGGCAATGCCTCTCTCAATAATGCATTGAGTTTCCAACTTAAAATCTCCATTTTTCTAATTACATTTATGACAATTAAGGAATCTCCTTCAATTTCCACCTTAGTTACCTTAAGATGATGGCATGGGTTGAGCCCCAGGATAAGAGACTAAAGCTCAGCTTCATTATTTAAGCCATGAGCTAATTTCTTCACCGCTTTGCCAATGATCTCTGCTTTCTAGTTGTGAACAAGACAACCGGTGCTTGAATCTCCTAGATTGCCTTTTAATGCTCCATCAAAGTGTAACATAACCCATCCTTTCATTGGTGGAATCCACCTAGCCTCCCTTCTTTTGATCAAGGAAATAACTCCCCCAGCCCCATTAACAGGGGTTTTGTACCTATAACTTTAAGAGGAGGGCATTTGTACATTTCCTTTAGATTCATATTTTTTGGAGTAGATTCTTAGCCCCATGTTTGTCAACGAGTGGAAATAATTATTAAAACTATAATTGTATAGTGAAATAATTATTCTTCTCTAAATAGTGTCATTTTGAAAATTGTCAGGAACGTGGAGACCACATTGCATTATATGGTTAACCATGCTTGTTTTCTATTGTATTTGACTAGTTGCCTCCATTATTTTGAGTGTCTTAAAATGTAATTGATAGCCTCTAAGTAATTTTACCATGTAGGAAAAATATTTATGCAAACAATATTGACTCACTATTATCCTAAATGATGAAATGCATCCAATTAATTAGCATGACTACTCTCTCTCTCTCTCTCTCTCTCTCTCTCTCTCTCTCTCTACCTTTTTGTGTGTGTGCGCGTGTGCATTCATCTATCTCTCTTTCTATCCCCTTCTCTCTTCCTCTCTTCCTCTCTCTTTCATTCTCTCTATCTCTCTCCACTTTTCTATTCCTCTCTCTTTCTATGTATCCCTTAATCCGTCTATCTCTCCCCTTCTCTATTTCTTTACCTCTCTTTCTTTCTTCCTCACTCTTTCATTCTCTCTATCTCTATCTTGCTTTCTATATCTCTCTTCCTCTATCCTCCTCCATGTCTTTAGCTCACTTCCTTTCTCCCCCCTCTTTCTATATCTCTCTTTCTCTAACCTCCTATATGTCTATCTCACTTTTACATAATTTACATTATATAAAATATGCTTTATAATAATAAATATAACTATATTACATATTATATATAAAATAAATATGATTAAATTGCAAATAAATATTTAATCTAAATAAAAGATTTTATAATATAGTAGTATTTTTAAAATATATTAAATAATTTATATTATATAAAATATACTATACAATAATAAATATAATTAGATTAAACTATATATTATATATAGAATAAATATAATTAAGCTATAAATATTAAATATATAATTATATATCTTTATTCATCCATCTCTCTATATTATGTCTCTTTCTGTATTCCTCTATCTCTTTGTCTCTCCCCCTCTCTCTTCCTCTACCTCTATTTATGTCTTTCTCCCTCTTTCATCCTCTCTGGTGGCACCTACCTAGGTTTAGGGCTCTAAGTTAGAAATTTATAAGTCTTCATTCATTACAAGCCCTTAAAACCTGAAGTCTTTAATCCCATGGCTCATTGTCCACTTCATCTTCTAATTTTATGTTGACCTCTTGTAGTAGTTCCTGGTCATTTAAGTTACAACTTGAAGCCTTTATGATCATGAGATGACCGACCCTTAGTCCTAGCTTTACCCTTGGTATCCCGTGAAAATATTAAGTTTATGTCCTGTCTTTGTAAGGGTTATAAAGTGTCGTGTGGTAGTATTTCGTAGTGTCGAAGAGCATTTGAGTTGATGTCATCATCCCTCTGCGGGGCTATGACATCAGGACACCTGTCAAGGAATCTGGACTTATAGCCTCCTAATCGAAGATCCTAAATAAAGGAACTGTGTGCTTCTAGGTGTCAATGTAAGAATTAATCTATAGAAAAGTTTAGATCTAATGGTAGTGCAAGCGTGCAAGGGAATTTTTTTAGAGAAAAAGATCCATCATGCGGTCGCGAGATGGTGACACGTGGCATCCTACCAATAAAGGAATAAAGGTATATTCAAAGAAGGACACGTGGAGGCTTTAGCACACCTGCACAAAGCAAATTGGTGGTGGGCCATTTCTGACTGTGACACTGAGAAATAGTGCCACTTGTCCACATCAGACAAAAAAGTGAAGTGGTTAGTGAAGGATGTACATCTAATTTGGCTCATTCTTATTAGCTGACGACTTTTCAATGGAGAAGTCCTAGATTTTCAAATCTTGCAGGTGAATGATAGCCATAGATTTCATGAAAGAAAAGGTGGATCAATGCAAATACTATACACTTGTAACATATCCTTGCCAAGGTTTGGGGCTAGGCCGGGCCCTAAGCAGGGGTTCGGGGGCACAGTCCCTGAATTTTTTTTCCCTCTTTTTGCCTGTTCAGAGTTGGTTGTTAATTTTTGTTAACTGACAAAAGAAAAACAACATTGTAAAACCCTAATTCTAGGAGCTTCCAAAAAGCTTGTTATAAGTGGCGGGGATGTATGTTGCAGGCATGGTATTCGCAAGATTGTAATTTTTTTTGCGCTAGTTAATAAAATCATTAGATGGCTGAGTTTCTATGGATGTAGCCCATTTTGGGTAAACCACGTTAACTTTATGTGTTAATCTCTTTTGTGCTATTCTTCATTGTTATATTTGGGTTATTTAATCTGCATATAATTGTTAGTGTTTATTGCTCCAATCTTCCTGAACCCTAACAAGGATGACCAAGGTTCTAGAAAGGCTAGATGAAACATGGAGATCATATTCAAGTCTGAGGACTACCCTTGACAAGCATGAGCATGATAAAGAAAACCTCAAGGTTGTGAATAGAGCATGGTTGCCAAGAACTGGAGAAATGAGGGACCTTCACAAATGTTTAAGGCTTGATGTAGAGGCAACCCCTGAGATCATACTTGAGGAGTTCGTAGATTTCCAATTAAAGCTTTACAAGGTATTGGGTGAGAAAAGACAATTTATTGAAGAAACGGATAAGAAAATAATGCCAGGCATATTAGAAGAGGATAGACAGGAAAACAGCCTTGACAAGTGGAGGGCTAACTTTGAAAGCTTTGTCAACCAATTAATATCTACCTATTGTACTGATGGAGATTTGAGCATGAAGATTTTGAGCTCAACTTTAGACAAACTGCATGTGCTTGAAATAAATTTTGAGTTGTTCTATAAGGAGGCAAAGATTTTGATGGATGCAAGGTACATAGCGCATAATGAGAGAATATCAAAGTTGATTTTTTTTCAGTGACCATTAGAGAAGTCATATGTAGCTTGGATGAAGAAATATGGATAGATGTGATTGAGGTGAATGAATAACTAATATCTTATTTGCATTTATGTGGAAAGGCTTCCTTAGTCGGTTGTACTTCTCCCAAGAAATCATATTTTGTCTTTTCTCTATTCAATATGTAATAAATTTCCCAACACCTAAGGGCGATGACTTATGATGTAAGTCTCATGCAACTGGCATTGGATATTGAATGTTGAGTGCCACGTTCTTGTGTCTATAAAAGAACTGGTGGACTCACTTTGTAAAGTTGTTGAAAAGATTAGGATTTTGAGAACTGAATGCAATACAAGTTTTGCTTGGTTGCCCTATCTATGGTGTTGTAAGTTTCATGTTTAATGTGTTGAATGTGTTTTTTCATAAGTTATTTATCAGTTTCAGGTTGAGTTATATGAATAATGCTACAAGTATGTGTGTTCGTTACCTGTCTCCATTGTTATTTGCAATATTCTTTTGAACTAAGTAGCCAAGGGTTGTCTTAGTTCTTGAATGCACATTTGTTGTATTGCATATTTGATTTCTTACTTCTGTTTGAGGAACAAACTAAATGTTTTAAGTCAAATATGGAGAGGAATGTTTGATAACAGGGATATTTATAAGTAGAGTTAATAGGAATACTCAATCTTGGTAGTTATCTGTAAGGTAGATATAAAATCACCCCCTAAGATCTGTGTGTTTGTTTGTCTTAAGGAAAATCATTTACATGTTGAAAGTTTAACTCCATACCCTAAGATAGGCACCAATTAGAGGCTTGGATTAAGTTTATGAATCAAACCCTAATCTAGCAGCCAAATACATAAAAATAAAATCAACTCATAGTCTTAAACTTTAGGATTTTAAGACTAGGGTTTTACGATTTTTAGATATCATGTTCTCTGACCTACAAATGAACAAGTGGCCAAAGATAGCCACTTTGTAATCATCATACAATTTTAGTCTACATAAAAGAGAACATATCTGCATGAGTGTCAATACCTTGTTGAAGTCAAGGTTTATTATATAGGTATTGAGTAAGGGAATACCCCCTAGGTCCTACACAACCTAAAGTGTAGAGGAGATAGGGAGTCAGTCTCCTATTCAATAGCCACTGACCTGAGCATCCTGTGGATAGAATGTGGCTACTTTTTAGGGAAACTCAGACCATTAGTTTAGAACATCAACACTCTCTATCTCTCTCCACTTCTCTTTTCCTCTCTCTTTGTGTATCCCTTTATTTCTCTGTCTCTCCCCTTCTTTGGTCCTCTACCTCTCTTTCTCTATCCTCCTCTATGTCTCTTTATCTCATTTCTAAATAATTTACACTATATCAAATATGCTAAATAATAACAAATATAACTATATTAATTATTATATATTATATATAAAATAAATATGATTAAATTATAAATAAATATTTAATATAAATAAATGATTTTATAATATAATATTATTTTTACAATATATTAAATATACTTAACAAGAATAAATACAATTATACTATTAACTTTATATTATATATTATATATAAAATAAAAATAATTAAATGATAAAAAAAAAGGCTTGCAACTAAAAATGGTAGAAGGTGCTTCCGAATTCCTTGGCCCATCTACAAGTTTCATCCACCACTTGGGCAAGCATCAAAATGCATTTAATGGCACAGATAATGTAGGATTGTAACCTACTTCAAAAGATCATGGCCTTGGGAAGATTCACTGGCTCCAAGAAAACAAGAAGTGAAATCACTAAATGGGCTCAGGAAAATTGGAATATGGAGGTTGTGTTCAAATCTCTACCGAAAGGCTTTTTTGCTGCCATATTCCCTAATTGGGAAGGTCACAAATCTACTATGTCCAATGTATGGTGAATGGGCATAGAAATTCTTTACATAAAGGAGTGGCAGCCGAGCTTCAATCCAACAATGAGCAATTCCACCACAGGTGTGGATTGGGTTCGTCACTATAACCTCCCGATTGAATTCTAGACAGAGAAAAGCCTTACGAAGATTGCTAATGCCCTAGGCATGTTCATCGATATGGACTGGCATATCTTAAATGGAAACTCTTATATTTATGCTCACCTAAAAGTCACATATATTTCAGATCTTTAGAAGGAAATCTCTCTCCTCGCAGGTGCTCAAACATGGACACAACAGCTATAGATCAAAGCAACCAAACTATTTTGCCTAAATTGTTCACAAAAGACCCATAACATTCTCTCATGCAAACGAATCACTCTAGAGCCTAATGATGGGATGATTGTTGAAAATAATGAGGAGGTGAAACAATTATTAGAAGGGAATCTAAGGGTTTCACCCATGAAGATGAACTATCACAATCCAGAGATATCACTAAAAGAATGCCTAAATTTGGGAGACATAAATATCCCATGGGACCAAGATGAGTAGATTGGAGCATTGGAGGAGGATGATTCTGACTGGTCTGGAGATGAAACCATGGCGAAGGATGATTTAGACATTCCCAAGAACCGATACATACAACAAGTTTGCTCACAAATCGACAAACTGGACATACACTCAAAGAAAAAGAAGAAAGGAAGTCCATCAAACAAAGAAAAAGAGACATGGTTGTGGGAGCTAAGGGATAAAAATCCATCAACACCTTTTTGAACCACAAGGGAGGATGCCCCTCCCTTGAGGAGCCATGAGGATCTCCATGTGGAATGTTAGGGATCTCAACTACCCTAAAAAAGACACTTGATTAAGCGTTAATTAGAGCTCTTGAAAGCAACTTCATCTTATTGCAGGAAACAAAACTAAAGTAAGAAGAGGGGAATAATTTTTTGCATCATTATTATGGTTGGAAAGGGCACTTTAATCTGGCCACTAGGGCTTCTAGGGGACTTGGATTCATTTGGAAATAGAATGGAATCAATGTCAACATGATAAAAGATGAGAAAAAATGGTCTTTAGTTAAAGCATGATGTCTCAAGTTGGGATTAACCTCCCAAATCATCAAAATATATGGGCCAATGAAGATGGAGGACAAAAGACTACTATGGGATGCGGTGACGAAATTCATCAACACCATCAACTTTAAACTATTAATTGTGGAAGGAGATTTCAATATTGTCCTTTCAAATGAAGAAAAGAGAGTTGGTCGATCCCATGTTAGTAGAGCACAAAGGGAATTTCAAGAATTTGTTAATAACATTACCCTCATGCATTCACATCTGATGAATGGCTCCTTCACCTAGACTAATCGAAGACAAGGATTCACCAACATAGAAAAAGGGATTGATAGATTCCTCCTAAATACCACCTACTTGAGGAATTTGTTCTATTAAAATCCATTATTGTGTCTCTATCGAGATCCGACCCTGTTATCCAGTGACATTAACCGTCACTAATGATCATGCTCCTGCGAGATGCACCTTTAAATTTGAAAGTATGTGGTTACACCATGAATCCCTCCCAAATCTGATGGAGAAGAAACTCATAGCAATCAAGAATCACCTAAAAGAGTGGAATATCTCTATTTTCAAAAACATGTTCAAGGAAGAAAGAAAGTTGGAACAAGCTCTTCACTCCTTGAACAAATCCATTCTAGCAGATGGAATGGGACCAATAGAGTTTAAGATAGAAAAGGAACTACTTCAAGAACACCAAGAGATCCTAAGGAAGGAAGAGATATACTAGAGGTTGAACTCTAGATAAACATGGCTCCAAAGTAGAGACCTGAACACTGAGTTCATCTACAATTCAATAAAGGCTCGAAGGATACATAAAAAAAATTGCATCTGAAGACTAAGAATGGAGAAGTCATCACAGACCCAATGTTAATTCAGTAGCCTGCGAAAGATCACTTCACAAATCTCCTTGCATGTTTAAATGCCTCAAACTTACAAAGGTAAACTCACTTCCTGAACATCACGCTAAGACTATTGGAGGTGGAAGATAATGAAATGTTGTGTAGGAAGACCACAAAGGAAGAAGTTAAAATGCTATATTTCAAATGCAAACTCATAAATCCCCTGGACCTGATGACTTCCCTGTCATCTTCTTTCAACATTTCTAGGAAATAGTGGGTGACAAGTCTTGGGAAATGGTGGAAGAATCTCGGTCCTTAGGTAAAGTTCTGAAGGACATTAACACTACGTTAATGCAGAGGCTCTCACTGGTTTTAGGTCAACCTTCCATGCAATGTGATTTACAAAATCATATCAAGAGTAATAGTGAACAGGCTGAAAACCATCCTCCCAAGAATCATTTCGAAAGACCAATGTGGATTCATCCCAGAGTGATCTATCACAGATAGCATTATTATAGCCCATGAGGCTATCCATTCCATTCATGCTTCAAACTAGTCTTGTATGGCCATCAAACTTGATATAAACAAAGCCTACGATGGTGTGGATTGGAGATTCCTTCTATCAATCATGAAGCAGGGATTCTGCAACAAATGGATCACCTAGGTATTCAATTGCATATCCATGGTGAGGTATTTAGTACTAGTTAATGGTAGTCTAATGGGGTTCTTCGAACCAACATGGGGCCTTGGTAGGGGGATCCCATCTCCCCATTCCTGTTCATAATAATGGTGGATGCTCTTAGTTGTGTGATCAGACTAGAGGCCGAAAATAAAAAATGGAGAGTCATCCACATAGTAGAAAACTTCCTTGCCTTCACACACTACCAATTAGTTGATGACAAAAACCTATACAGTGACTAGGTATTGAAGAAGCTCGAAACATTAAGAGCACACTGGACAAGTATACACATGCTTCAAGACAATGCATTAATAACAAAAAATCATGCATCTTTTTCTTTAATACTGAACAAAGCATGAGAAGGAGAATTGTGGACATCTTGGGTTTTAATGTTGAGACTCTATTGGGCAAATATCTCAGGGCACCCCTTTTCAAGGGTGTTACGAGAACTAGACTATTGGAGGAAATAATCAAGAAATTCCATGGTAAATCCACTGCTTGGAAAGGGAAATGGCTCTCAATGGCTATGAAAATAACCATGATCAAAGCTGTCCTCTTGGCAATTCCCATCTATCTACTTTCAAGCACTCAGGTTACGGGGAAGGGAAATGGACTGCCAGAGGGAATTTTAAGAAATTCCTATGGGAGGGGTCAGAAGAAAGAAAATGCATACCATTGATTGGCTAGGAGACTTCCTACTAAGCAAAGAAGAGGGAGGCCTGGGGCTCAGAAAAATCAAACAACAGAATATGGCTCTTGGTGCCAAGCTAGTTTGGAAACTATACAAGAACTCAGGAATATGTTGGTGCAAAATTCTACAACACAAATATATGGACTGCTTAGATCTGATCCGCATACTCACAACTCCCAATCCACCAAGAGGATCACATATGGGATTTCCTAATTCAATGTAGACCGATCATTACAAACCATATTTTCTGGACTATAAGTAATGGACGCACAACAAACTTTTGGGATGACTTGTGGAACACCTTTCCCCCACTAGCTAATGATCTGAGACTACAAGAAATCAAGGATACTCTTTCACACACATGGGGCATGAAGGTTATAGACTACATTGCCCCCTCTCAACCCTAGTCGGACATATGGGACTAGAAGTCTTTGGATGGAGTATCTACCCTAGAAGAACAAATCACTCTTCCCAAATAGATTCTGGTTGAAAGGAAGCTATTCATAAACACAAAGGAGGATTTCTTGATATGGATGAGGGTGAAAATAGGAGACTACACAGTGAAACTAGGATATATGATCTCGCAGGCTATGCAGGGGAACACTGACTGGCCGGCAGAACTCTGTTGGAGCAGATGGTGGCTCAGAAAGGCTGGTGCCTTTTCTTGGGCACATCTTCACAAATGAATATTAACTAGAGATAGGGTGAAAATGATTGGGGTTATGGACCCATCCAGGTGTGTTCTATGTAAAAGAGAGGAGGAATCAACTAATCATTTACTGCTCAACTATGCCTTCACCAGGGAGTGTTGGACTTGACCGATCAATAACTTGGGATGGAGGGGGGTGCTCCTAGTAGACTTGCTAGACCTTTTTCCCTCATGGCCAAGATTTAGAGACTCCCTATGGGAGGGCATTTTTATCGCCTCTCCCTCACTTGTGATTTAGCACCTTTGGAGGGAGCAGAATAATAGAATTTTAAGAGAAACAGAGCTAACAGTCACTGATGTTCAAAAAAGATAGAAACAAGCATATACGAAATGGTGATGGCAAAAATGGGGTAGCTAAGCTTGAAGCCATTCACCAGTTAAGACAACATGATCATGAACAAATGGCGATTGTTAAAAGCTCCACCCTCCTTCTTTGCTAGTGTCTCGCACATTTCAAAGAAGTTCGAAAGGACGAAAGTAAAATGGAACCCACCGCCCACTTGAAGGATAAATTTAAACTTTGACAGAGCCACCAAAGGAAACCTTGGTGTCTCTAGTACAGACTACATTCATAGAGACAATTGGGGGAATCTCGTCTAGGCACTATCAAAGCATCTTATAGAAGGAACAAATAATGAGGCCAAGTTCCAAGATCTCCTAGTGGGCTTCCAAAAGTGTAGAGATGGTTGACTCATGGGCTTGGACATTGAGGGAGACTCATAGATTTGTGTTAATGCCATAAAGACGAAGAATGTTTTGAATTGGAAACTGAGAAACATTATGGATTCCATCTGGAGCTACCTCAAAAGGTGAAAGCACAAAGATGAGTATACATTTCGTGGAAGTCTCCCGCAAATGAAAAATACTGCTTGGAACGGGTACCCATTTTGAAAAAAATGAGTACTCATTTAGGATCGGGCACTTGAAGCATAATGGGTACCCATTTTATAACGGGTACTCATTTTCAAAAAAAATTAAAAAAATAGCCATATGCATATAAAAACAAATTTTATTTTTTTTGAAAATAGGTACCCATTTTGAAATGCGTACCCTTTTGAAACAGGTACCAATTTCAAAACAGGTACCCATTTTCAAAAAGTTTTTTTTTAACATGACTATTGCTAATTTTTTATTTTTTAGAAATGGGTACTCGTTATTTTTAAAACAGGTACCTGTTTATAATGGGCACCTATTTATAATGAGCACCCATTACGAACGGGCACCCATTTATAATGGGTACCCATTTCTAAAATTTTGAAATTTCAAACCCACCAGTTTATATTGGTTTTAGGCTTGGAAACCCAAGCCTTAGCTTTGGACCTGCAACTAGGAGACCATGAAAATAGCAAGAGAAAAAACTAGTTTCACTACTATGGATGATGACTTTTTTTTCAGAATATTTTAATGAAATTAAAACCCATTATAGATATCAAAGTCTAGTTTTAAAATATATAATTTTTTTGCTATTGAACATAATTTTCTATTTATTATTTATTTTCCAAACAAACTAATTCATAAACTTGAAATAACACAGGTTACTTTTTTACAATAACTTTTGATTTTGAATGTTTCTTGAAAAAATAATTATGTCTGACCAAACTAGACATCATTCTCTACATGATGGGAAAAAAATTAGTGAATTGATTAGTTTAGCTCAAATTATGTTGGCCATACATAAGGGGTTTTAAAAAACACTAATTAGGGCCATTAAAATATTTATCAAAAAATTACAAAAAAATATCCTGACCAAAATTCAACATCCTGAGAATCTTTCCACAAAAAGAATTAGAAAAATATATTAATTTAGGTCAAATTATGTTGGCCATACACATGCATGCTTTTGCAAAAAACAGGGGACTTTTAAAAAGCCACTTTTTGTACATCCAATGAAAAACCAACTTGCATCATCTGGGTATTAGAAAAAATACATATTTGAAAACTAGAAACAAAATTCTACATTTCTTATTTTTACATCATCTCAATATTTTATGTGCAAGTGATTCAAATTGTCACTCCAAGTATAACAAAATTTAAAAAATAGGAAAAACACTTCCACTTTTTGGCCAAAAAGTGAACTCATCTTCTTGCACTTACCCCATAGACATATCATATTTCACCGTAGTGCACTACTAGATACAGGTGAATGGTGAGGTAGACTTCCTAGCAAACTTTGCATGTGATCAAACCACCAAAGAAATAGTTAGCTCCTCTCTGGCCACATGGAGATTGCTAACACTTACTCCTCGGCTAGGCATTATGTATTAAGCACCCTAGAGGTCATCAGGCATGCTATTCTTTGTTCTGGTTTTATGGGAATAGTTCCCTTAACCATATTTATAAATAAAAAAATTAAATAAGAAATATTAAATATGTTTAGTATAAATATACCATTTTATATGATATTATACTTATAAATATAGGAATATAATATATTTTATATGTTAAATAATATTAATTAAAAAGAAATTTGAATTTATTTTTTTTAATTCTCATTTGTGAGTGGATCCAATATAAAACAAAAATTAAATTTATGTTTCAAACTACTACTTAAATAAACAAAGCTAGTTAGTTGGGTAATTTCAATTAGAGCTTTAATCATCTCACATAAAATATCAAAATTCATCTATATATATATATATATATATATATATATTGAAATGTGTTTTATTTCTCTGCACTTATGTAGTACAAGTTACCATCATTTCTACCATTATCATAAACACCATGTTCTAAAGCAACTTCATGTAGTCTTAGGAAATAATTCCCTTGATGCAAGTCATATATAAACATTGTAAATTTAAAATGGAGATATGTGAAATACAATTAATAAGATATTAAAAAAAAACATTGACACACTCATTTTTGTTCTTGGGGCTTCCACACTTGTAGAAAAGTGAAAGGAAGCTCGGTGTGCAGAAATCGCTTTCTACACTAATCTAATGAGGAGAGATGTATGCAAATTCAATTTAATTCTTACAACTACAGCAACATAGAACATCTAACATAGATATAGCAGCAATACACATACACACAAAAAGTAGACAGAAGAGAGAGAGAGACAAGATATACGTGGGGAAAACCCTTATGGGTGAAAAACCCCACACTCGAAAACACAGCTCAAATGTATTACAGTAAACAATAATAGATTACAAAATAGTTTCAAAGCCAATGCTCTTTCATGAGTCTTTGAATGTCGAATCTGGAGATATTCCGGCAGCATAATAGTACTTGTACCAAAGTTATCTATCTCCCATCCAAGCACCTGTTTATATAGAGTTTATGAGGCAAATATGGAACCTTCTAGAGATGGGCGTCCATCTTGGACTCATGCCCCAAAACGCAAGCCTAAGGACACTTGTCCAACATCCCATCCCGGAGTGGGCACCTGGTCCCAAGATAGGTTACGAGAGATGCTCTTACGCACCTTACATCTGTCAGAGAATCCATCATACACTGACTAAAAATATCATATTCCTCTTACATGTCATAACCTCCCTTGACCGCCCAAAGATGCCTTTCTTTCGTGCAAAGATGCTCACTGACACTTGTCATTAATTAAAAAATGGTTGAGGTTGCAAAGATGTGCTGCCGCCAAACCTCTGTTAATTATTCAAGGGGGAAACCGCGGCTGCTAAAGTCACCAAAATTTATCTTGCTGCATATACACAAGGTGCTGACTATGCCAACTCAACATGGGATAAATAAATACAACATTAGGAATTTGCAAAGGTTGAGACACCTTAATTCCCAACATTCTCCCACTTGTCAAACACCTTGCAAGGGCCAAAAACAATGACAAGATTTAACTGCTAGGGGCCAAGAGGCCCATAGACTCTGAACACCATCTAAACTTCTCTGTGCCCACTGGTTTCGTCAATGCATCTACAACATTCTTCAAAGTATCTACCTTCTCCAAATTTACCTTTCCATCCTCAACCATGTCTCGCACAAAGTGAAACTGAACATCAATGTGCTTTGTTCTAGCATGGAAAGTTGGATTCTTTGCAAGGCAAATTGCACTCTGACTGTCACAACTGATCGCGATCTGACCTACATCAACACCAATATATGAACATAATCTCTTAAGCCAAATGGCTTCCTTACAAGCATGAGTTGCTGCCATATACTCAGCTTCTGTCGTGGACAAAGCAACAACAGGTTGTCGCTTACTCATCCAACTAATAGCACCACCAAACAGTGTAAACACATAAGCACTGGTGGATCTCCTATTGTCAATGTCACCTACCCAATCTGAATCCACAAATCCACGAATGTCAACGGAATGCAGAGGTCCTGTAACATTACCATGATAGCAAATGGAATACTCAAAATTACCCCTCAAATATCTGAACACTCATTTAACTGCATCCGAATGAACCCATCCAGGATTAGCCATAAATAGACTAAGGACTCCCACTGCTTGGGCAATGTCTGGTCTCGTGCAGACCATAGCATACATCAAACTGCCAACAGCACTAGCATAAGGTACTCTGCTCATGTCCTCCACCTCACTAGGAGATTTTGGACAATCCTCAACAGACAACTTTGTCCCCAAAGAAACAAGAACACACAACGGTCTACAATCTGCCATGTTGAACCTGTCTAACACGGTCTTCACATACTTACTCTGGCTTAACCAAAGTTTTTTGTTGGTTCTGTCTCTTTTGATTTCCATTCCTAGAATGTACCTGGCTGCCCCTAAATCTTTCATTTCAAACTGTGCTGAGAACTAAGATTTAAAATCAGAAATCATATTCTTACCCTTCCCAATGAGCAACATATCATCAACATATAGTGCAACAATGAGAATATGATCACCATCAAACTTATAATAAACATAGTGATCTAATTTTGATCTCACAAATCCAATTGACAACACAAAGGCATCAAACTTCAAGTACCATCTTCTAGGGGATTGCTTCAAACCATACAAAGACTTCTTAAGTTTGCAAACCAAATTTTCTTTACCTTTTACCATGTAATGCTCTAGCTGTGATATGTAGATCTCTTCCTCCAAGTCACCATGAAGGAAAGTTGTCTTCACATCCATCTATTCTACCTCCAAGTCATAAGCTACTGCAAGTGACAACAGGAATCAAATGGATGTTAGCTTTTCAATAGGAGAGAAGATCTCACCATAATCTATACCCTCCACTTGTGAATACCCCTTCACAACCAATCTGGCCTTATACTTCTCAATACTACCATCTGCACCAAACTTCTTCTTGAACACCCATTTGCATCCAACGGGTTTCTGTCTAGGAGGCAAAGGCACCAAGTCCCAAGTTTGATTCTTTTCCAAAGAAGTCATTTCTTCCTCCATGGCTTCCTTCCAAGAACCTACATCCTTCATAACTAAAGCCTCTGATACAGTTCTAGGTTCATCACTGTTAGTGAGCAAAGCATAAGCACAACTAGAATCAAGCAATGTAAAACCAAACCTTTTAGGTTGCTTTCTTATCTGTGTAGACCTCCTCAAGAGCTGAGGTTGAGGTTCAGCTTCTTCTTCTGAGCTTTCAGAGCTACTAGAGCTCTCCTCATCATCAAATCCAACATTGTCTTTCTGTTCAGTCTTCTCAAGGGTGAGAGGAAACTAAACAACATCCTCTTTCTTTTCTTTTTCTTCTGGCTGCAAAACAATGGAAGAAGGTGTAAGCTCTCTGAAGATGACACTTCTGCTATACAATACTTTTTCAGCCACAGGATCCCAAAGCTTGTATCCTTTCACACCAACATAATAGCCAATGAAGATACACTTAACAACTTTGTTCTCCAACTTTGACCGCTTCTCCTTAGGCACATGTGCATATGCCTCACAACCAAAAACACGAAGATGCCTTACTGAAGGCTTTCTACCAGACCACACCTCCATGGGTGTCTTTCCAACAAGAGTTGATGTAGGAGATCTATTTACCAGATAGCAAACAGTGGCAATAGCTTCAGCCCAAAACTTTTGTTCTAGACTAGCTCCACTACAAATACTCCTAGCCTTCTCCATCAGTGTCATGTTCATCCTCTCTGCAACTCCATTTTGCTGCAGTGTGTATGGAGTTGTCTTATGTCTTTCAATCCCAAGTTCCTTGCAATACTTATCAAATTCTGTAGAACAGAACTCACCACCGTTGTCAATTCTCAAACATTTAATCTTTTTACCAGTCTAATTTTCAGCAAAGGCTTTAAACTCCTTAAACTTGCTATAGACTTCAGATTTGCTTTTGAGAAAATAAATCGATGTCCTTCTCCTATAATCATCTATAAAATATACAAAGTATATATATATTGATAACGAAGAAACATTAACAGGACCAAACACATCAGAATGAATGAGGTCCAACACACTAGAAGACTTATGAGAACTCGAGTAAAACTGAACAGGTTTTGTTTTCCATAAATGCAATGTTCACAAAAGTCAAACTCAAGATTACAATCATCTAACCCCTCAATGAGGTTCTTATTCTTTAGGGTACGCAGACCCTTCTCACCAATGTGGCCAAATCTCTTATGCCATAACATTGTCTTTTCTGCAGGAAGTTTAACTTCCAATGCATGATTACAACCATCAAGATTAGAAACTACAGATTTCTTCACTACTCATTCAGATGGTGGGGATGAAGTGATTGCTGCCCTCTTCCTTGAGTCAGAAGAACTATTGCATTGAGCAATGCATGCTTCCAGCTAAAATAGAGTACCTCTCCGAGTACCCTTAGCAAGCACCATAGATCCTCTAGTCATCTTGCATCCGTCTTTCAGAAAGACAACCTGCACACCTACATCATTCAACATACTTACAGAAAGCAAGTTCCATGCTAAGCCTGGGATGTGCATAACCCCAGTGATCCCCTTCACTCGACCATCAGGGAATCAGATAGAGACTCTTCCATGACCAATGATCTTCATATGAGAGTCATCACCCAGATACACCTTTCCACCATCAAACTCTTCATACTTAGTAGACCAGTCTTGATGTGAGTTCATGTGGAATGATGCACCAGAGTCGATTAGCCACACATCATCAGATGCATGGGTTGCCAGGGCTGCGATGAATGCATCACCGTCATCTTGTGATTTGTCAGAATCTGAATCAGGAGCTTTCTTCTTTTTCTTCTTCTCCTCTTTGCATTCCTTTTAGAAATGCCCGGTCTTGCCACAGTTCCAACAAAGAGCCTTGGACTTTCCAAGAGATTTAGATCTACCCTTCTCAGCTTTCTTGTCCTTCTTCTTCCCTTTCTCCTTGGGTCTTCCATGAACTGCAAGGGCTTCTTTGGCTACCTCAAAAGACTTTCTCTGCATCTCTTCAGATAACAGCGAAGAAACCACCTCTTCCATTTTGAATGTGGATGTGGTGCTTCCGATTACCATGACAAGATGATCCCATGAGTCTGGCAAAGAACAAAGCAAGGTCATACACCGATCCTCCTCCTCCATCTTTACACCAATAGATGTCAATTGTGCAACCAGTATGTTGAAAGCATTCATATGTTCAGCAACAGAACCTCCATCCTCCATTTGAAGAGAATACAACTTCTTTCTCAGAAAAAATTTATTAACCAGGGATTTTGCTTGATACACATCTCCCAACTTCTTCTAAAGTAGTTTTGCAGTAGTCTCCTCATGGACATTTAACAACATAGAATCAACAAGACTAAGTCTTATGAGACCCTTAGCCTTCCAATCCTTGAGATCCCACTCATCTTGTGACATTGCAGTTGGTTTAGTTCCATTAACACTTTCCCAAAGGTCTCAGTCAACAAGCATGTCTTCCATCTTGAGCTTCCACAGCTCGAAATTACTGCCATTGAACTTCTCCACTTCAAACCTTGTTGACATCTCCTTGCTACAATAGAAAACAAAATACTCTGCACAGACTCCCACTCAACCTAATATTAGCTCAAAAAACCCTAACCCAACAACTAGGACCAAAGGTAATCAAGCTCTGATACCAACTGAAAGGAAGCTTGGTGTGCGGAAATCGCTTCCTACACTAATCTAATGAGGAGAGATGTATGCAAATTCAATTTAATTCTTACAACTACAGCAACATAGAACATCTAACAGAGATATAGCAGCAATACACATACACATAGAAAGTGGACAGAAGAGAGAGAGACAAGATATATGTGGGGAAGACTCTTACGGGTGAAAAACCCCACACTCCAAAACACAGCTCAAATGTATTACAGTAAACAATAATAGATTACAATACAGTTTCAGAGCCAATGCCCTTTCAGGAGTCTTCGAATGTCGAATCTGGTGATATTCCGACAGCATAACAGTACTTGTACCAAAGTTATCTATCTCCCATCCAAGCACCTATTTATATAGAGTTTACAAGGCAAATATGGAACCTTCTAGAGATGGGCATCCATCTTGGACTCATGCCCCAAAACCCATGCCTAAGGACACTTGTCCAACATCCCATCCCGAAGTCGGCTCCTGGTCCCAAGATAGGTTACGACAGATGCTCTTACGCACCTTACATCTATCAGACAATCCATCATACACTGACTAAAAATATCATATTCCTCTTACATGTCATAACCTCCCTTGACAGCCCAAAGATGCCTTGCTTTCGTGCAAATATGCTCATCGAAACTTGTCATTAATTAAAAAATGGTTCAGGTTGCAAAGATTTGCTGCCCCCAAACCCCCGTTAAATATTCAAGGGGAAAACCGCGGCTACCAAAGTCACCAAAATTTATCCTGCTGCATATACACAAGGTGCTGACTATGCCAACTCAACATGGGATAAATAAATACAACATTAGGAATTTGCAAAGGTTGAGACACCTTAATTCCCAACAAAAAGAAGGTAGGACATATTTCATAGATCATCCACCCAGTACTAGATGTATCTTTCCCTCCAGGTAATATGCCTAGAATTTACAATTCCTTGATAGTTAAGAATAACGATACGACTGGTCAACAAATAAGTGTTACTTGTGAGGTACAACAATTGTTAGGAAATAATAAGGTTAGAGTTGTAGCTATGAGTGCTACAAATGGCTTGATCAGAGGAATGAGAGTAATTGATACAGGAGGTCGACTTAGTGTTTTGGTTGGTGAAAGTACTCTCAAAAGAATTTTTAATGTTCTTGGAGAACCTGTTGATGATTTAGGTCCTATAGATAATCTCACCACATCTCCTATTCACAGATTTGCTCTCGCATTTACATGGCTGGAGACCAAATTTTTAATCTTTGAAGTAGGCATTAATGTAGTGGATCTTTTAGCTCCTTATCGGCATGGGGGGAGTTGGAGTGGGTAAAATAGTGTTAATTATGGAATTAATCAACAACATTGCTAAGGCTCATGGAGGTGTTTTTGTATTGGGTAGAGTAGGAGAACGTACCTGTGAAGGAAATGATCTTTACAAGGAAATGAAAGAATCAGGAGTCATTAATGAACAAAATATATTAGAATTCTAAATATAATCTGCATTTAATGAAGAAAATCCAAGCATTAATTTTTTTGATTTTACATGTCAACATCAATCCTAAGATCTTCTCAAACCGCTTAGATTAAACTATAGTAAATAAAGTTAATTGTTAATGTTTTCCTATATGGCATCTAATGTACAAAATTAGTTTTAATTGAATTTTTATAATCTCATTGAGTGGATTTTGGAGGCTTATAAGTTTTAAATCTCTCCTTTGTGCTTTCTTGGAACCGAAATGAATCTCAATATTTTTTAATGCTTTTCCCATCCATTTGTTTTTATTCCATTAAATTTGTTTTGCCATCAATTTTGGAGTTCTTCAATTTTTTTAACATATGTTCTTCCCTAGAGTCCCTAAGATGAAAAGAATTTTCTTCAGCCTATCTTTCCCAGTGATGTATGATTTTGAACTAATATGTATTCTTGTTGTTAACCCATGTCATCCCAATTGGTCACTATTAACAAGTGTGACGCATCATTGGCAACTCTAACGTATCTGATATTTTCGCATTTATTGCTTAATTTAAAAGTTATTTTTAATAATTAGAAATATTTAAATTAATATTTAAATAATTTTAAAATATTTAAACATCTTAGAATGGTCAAACTTGTTATATAAGTCACATTTTAGACCTTAATGAGGCTCTCATAAAGGGATCTATAGAATATCTGGATTGAAGAATCACACTATTGAAAGGAGGAAATAAATAAATTAAAAAATAGTCATATCAAGTTATAGGGTTGATTTGATATTTGACATGTTGGCCCCTCAACGTCCCTTATCACTTACCAGTACTTTGAAATATTTCAATGTGTCACATTTATTTAAATTTTATATACTTGTCTTATTTCAATATCTTTGTTTAAAAGTTATATATAAATAAATAAAATTAAATGTTAAATTATCATAAAATTTATATATTAATAAAAAAATTAATACTTATGAAATATTGCCATCCACTCTAATATTTAAAATATTATACTTCTTAAACTATATACCTTTTATTAGAAGGGTATTTTTATTTGCTCTATTATCCAAAAACAGTTGATGGAATGTGTTATGTTTTAAACTAGAATGCTTAAAATTAAAGTGGTGAGCCAATGTATTTAATGAGGGAGAAAATAAAAACCAGCAATGCTCATTGTTGAGCCCGGAAGGAAACCGCGAATGGAAAAAGACCCAGCAACCAACGAATGATGAAAACAAAAAAATGACGATTGTGATGTTTATAGTGACAGAAAAAAATGGTGGCGGTTTTTGACAAGGATGACAATTTAGCGGGAGAAAAAGCTCCCACCTATAAGCCAATCGGCTAAATATTATTTGAAATTAAAAAAAAAAACTAAAATGAAAAATTGTATGGATATGCAAAATTCACAATTACAAGTTTATAGTTTTATATTATAATTTTTGATGGAAAAGCATGCCATCGTAGATTAAATTTATTTCTTTATCCTATTTCTAAGGAGTATTATATTTATGATTATTAATTGTTGAGAGAGTTACTTTTAATGATGATTATTAAACTTGATCTTTTTTAATTCTTTGTTTATCTATGTGGAATATAATCAAAATTTCAAGATTATATCTATTTAAAGTGATTTGATTGCAACTGCAATGATAGGGACCGGTGTACTTAACGGCCCAAGTGGTGAGCTCAATCTGTGTGTCATTTGCCCTCAAGGCAATATTCCATCCTTTTATGCACGATGGCATGATGGTTCCGTCAGGATCATATGTGCAGGCTTTGCATTGGAGTTCCTCATCTCCTTCAATCTCATGTTCGTCATCACAACATTCACAACTACTGGGAGTTAAATAGTTTTATTTTATAAGTCCAACAATTGTTTTACCTCTAACTTTTTAAAAGCTATCATTTGAATATTACTTTTTAAAAGCTACTATTTGAATATTTAAAAATTAAAATTTAAAAACTCTCACTTGGAACTTTTTATATTTTGAAGTCAGAAATATATATAACTTGCATTTTCATCTTAAAAAAAAAAACCTGAGAAATATATATAATTGCAAAAGTTTGTAAAATGTCATGACCAATTAATATATTATAGAAACATCATATTATATAAGACTGATGTCTTAATCTCATTAATATTGGAGTAGAGGTTTCGTAAATGCCTTCAATTCATTTATTTTCCACCTCATAAATAAAGTTGTCATAGAGTTAATGATTACACTCCCAAAGTCAATAGAAGTGTGAAAAAAAATAACCGCTTTATGCTCTCATATGGTGAGTGCATATAAAATACTAATAATTATTAACAAAATGTGCTTTGCCCTGCTTACCATTCTGAACTCGCATAAATAATAAGCCTTTCCTTCTTCAAAACACTATTCTGAGAGATCGGTGAAATTTTTTATTTGGGATTTAGATAACAGACCTGTAAGCTCTAAAAGTCAGTATAGATACACCTATGGGCCAGTTGGAATAAGTTCCCTTGTAGAAGCGATCTTGACTATATTTAGGAATGTGGTTGCCAAACATCTTTCTGAGAACTGATATTAGTTCTATTCTCTGGGCTTCATCGTCTGTAACTGTCACCATGAGCATATTTCCTCCCGGGTACTCATTTTCCATTTAATATTGAATCAACCCATATATTAAATTGAATTACACTTATTTGTGGGGCTTGACGCCTCACCAAATCCCCTATCGGCTAATAATTCTCATCATGAAGAGTAAACTGTTATTTAATGTTCTCAGCTATGGTGCAAAAGCTGACAGGACAAACAGACATAGCACGGTACGGTGGAAGGTTTCAACTGAAAAAAAAACGGTGGTTTAGAGTTCCGAAAATTTACATGTAAGAAAAACAAGGACAATACAGTTAAATCTGGAAGCATTGATCTAAAAGGAAAAAAAAGGACAAGAATTCCGGACGGACAATTTAACGGAAGGAAAACCTCTCACTAGGTAATAAGCCTATCTGCTAATAAGTCAAGGGGTAAGTCTTTTGTGGATCGGCTGAAAGGGCATTCTTATTGCGAGGAAAAGAACCCCAATTACTCATCTCGACCAAATGAATAAAATAGGTAATGAGTGGGTCATTGCTCTGCGTTTTTGTTCCTCCCCAAATAAACAATTCGACATGTTTTGTGTTTTTCGGTATTGTTTAATAATATGACTTCATCTACACTTCAGTTTTTAAGTAAATGTTAAAGAGCATCATAATGCTCACATATAAAACATATAAAAGCCTATCCGCTAAAAATAAATATTTTATTTTTATTGAAAATAAATTTTTCATTTTTAAATATTATTTATTTTAACGATCAAACACTAAATAAAAGTTTTACACCTCATCAACAACAAAATAAATAAATAAATATTTATATTATTTTTAGTAACCAAAAATTAATTATTTACATGTTTAAGAGCAACCCTTGTGTGCTGGAAATTATCAAATAGAGCATCTCCCCTTCATACCATCTATAGAGAGAAATGGCTACGGACCAGTTTTTGCTTGGCATTCTCCTTGTTTTAGTTGGGTATTTTTCGCTCTGTTTCCTAAGAAGAAAGTTTGTGAACAAGCCCTACAATGGCCCTGCTATCTATCCCATAATCGGCTCTACCTTCAATTTCTTTAGAAATCGTCACAGGTTTCTGCAATGGTTCACAGAAACACTCCACAAGTGCCAACCAATACTTGCAAGCTCGAACGGCCTGGTGGAATCAGAGATATCTTGACTGCAAATCCTGTAAACGTAGAGCATATTCTGAAAACCAATTTTGAAAATTACCCAAAGGGAGAACGCTTTACAACAGTTCTCGATGATTTCTTAGGCCGAGGGATTTTCAATGTCGACGGTGAGCTATGGATGAGCTTGGAATAGATGCTTGCATACCTCTAGATCACAAACCAATTGAGTCGTCACTTCACATGGACTTTCTAAACACTCCACCAAATATGTAGAATAGGATATTACATTTTTAGATCTCACCGGACCTATCTGTATTACTCTGTCACCCTTGAACATCTGCCAGAACCGATTTTACTTAAGTGGCCATAACTTCTTTAGTTCTTCATGCGGACCTCTAAAATATTTACTGGATCATCTCAAGACACATATCTACAAACCCTTTGAAGCGTATCTTCTGATCTTCATCTTAGCTGGGATCTTTACCTCACTATCTTTATAGTTCTTCTATGTTCCTGATTAGGACTAATTTTCTCAATATCCTCAACACACAGCTCATCCAATCCTTATCATTAATGCAACAAGAGTATGTTGACATCAATGACAACACCGGTTAGGCTCATACTTGCAACAATCTCCCCCTTTGTCATTGATGGCAACATATGATGTGAAAAAACTATTTTAACCATCAAGACAAGAATTTCTCCTTACTGTCACAACTCCCCCTATCAGCGACAACCATTCACATGTCTTCTCTTCCTTTCCTGCTCCCCCTTTGATCAGCAATTACTTGTTTTTCACATGTCTTCTCTCCCCTTTTGACATCAATGAAAAAGAGTAGATACTTGCATCAATTCAGAATCATACCAGCTGCTCCCCCTGAGTAGTAGCATCCCATCATTAGTCTAAACCACAAGATATGACTGTGAGATCCACTAGAATGATTCACATCCGTGCACCTTAATTCAGAACTGGAGGGGTAATAACCCCTAACTTCTCCCTGAGATACTCAAAAGAGTCCTTAGGTACAGGTTTAGTAAAAATATCTCTAATCTGATCCTTGGAAGGCACAAACTATAGTCTAACTTCATTCTTGTTCACTGGCCCTCTCAAAAAGTGAAACTTGATGGATATATGTTTAGTCTTTGAATACAACACCGGATTCTTAGATATGTTTATTGCACTTGAATTATCACAGAAGATTGTGATTGGTTCCTCATACTCCACTCTAATGTCTCTTAGCATTTTCTTCATCCACAAGACTTGAGTGCAACTACCTACTACTCCAATATATTCTGCTTCAGCTATGGATAGAGATATTGCCTCTAGTTTCTTGCTTAGCCAAGAAACCAACCTCTTTCCCAAAAAGAATGCTCCACCACTGGTACTCTTCTGGTCATCCACATCTCCTACCCAATCTGCATCTGTATATGCATGAAGAGAAAAATCATGATCTTTGGGATACCACAATCCATACTCGACTATCCCTTTTAGATATCTAAAAATCCTCTTGATTGCCATGACATGAGATTCTCTAGGATTAGCTTGGAATCTAGAAACAAGACCAACAACATTCATAATGTCAGGTCTAGTTTGAGTGAGATACAATAGTCCTTGAATCATTAACCTGTACTTTTTCTGATCAGCCTTAGGAGAGTCATCATCTTTGCTCAGTTTACATCCAGTTGCCATGGGAGTATTCATTGGTTTTGAGTCTTCCATCCCAAATTTTTTCAAGAATTCTTTCACATATTTGTTTTGAGAAATGAAGATTCCTTTCTTTGTTTGAGTGATTTGTAGAACCAAGAACAAATTTATTTCCCTAAACATGGACATCTCAAATTCACTTTTCATTTGATTTGCAAAGGTTTTGCACATACTATCTCTTCCTCCAAAAATGATATCATCAACAAACACTTCAACTATCAAGATATTTTCATGATCAATTTTGAAATACAAATTATTGTCAGCAATACCCTTGTTGAAACCAATCTTCAAAAGATGCTCATCCAATCTTTCATACCAAGCTCTTGGAGCTTGCTTGAGTCCATACAGAGCTTTCTTCAACTTGCAGACCATATCACCATGATCAGACAATTGAAATCCATTTGGTTTCTCAATGTAAACTTCTTCCAAGTCACCATTCAGGAAGGCAAACTTGACATCCATTTGATATACTTTGAAATCCTTAAACGTAGAAAAAGGAAGAAATAATCTGACTACTTCAATTCTTACCAGTAAAAATATCTGCAATCTGATCCTTGGAAGGCACAAACTCCAGTCTGACTTCATTCTTGGTCACTTTCTCTCTTAAAAAGCAAAACTTGATGGATATATGTTTAGTCTTTGAATGCAACACTGGATTCTTAGATATATTTATTGCACTTGAATTATCACAGAAGATTGTGATAGGTTCCTCATACTCCACTCTGATGTCTCTCAGCATTTGCTTCATCCACACGACTTGAGTGCAACTTCCTGCTACTGTAATATATTTTTGCTTCAGTTGTGGATAGAGATATTGCCTCTAGTTTCTTGCTTAGCCAAGAAACCAATCTCTTTCCTAAAAAGAATGCTCCACCACTGGTACTCTTCTGGTCATCCACATCTCCTACCCAATCCGCATCTGTATATGCATGAAGAGAAAAATTGTGATCTCTAGGATACCACAATTCATACTCGAATGTCCCTTTTAGATATCTAAAAATCCTTTTGATTGCCATGACATGAGATTCTCTAGGATTAGGTTGGAATCTAGCAACAAGACCAACAACATTTGTAGTGTCAGGTCTAGTTTGAGTGAGATACAATAGTCCTCCAATCATTGACCTGTACTTTTTTTGATCAGCCTTAGGAGAGTCATCATCTTTGCTCAATTTACATCCAGTTGCCATGGGAGTATTCATTGGTTTTGAGTCTTCCATCCCAAATTTCTTTAACAATTCTTTCACATATTTGGTCTGAGAAATGAAGATTCCTTTCTTTGTTTGAGTGATTTGCAGACCCAAGAAGAAATTCATTTCCCCAAACATAGACATCTCAAATTCACTTTTCATTTGATTTGCAAAGGTTTTGTAGATAATATCTCTTCCTCCAAAAATGATATCATCAACAAACACTTCAACTATCAAGATATTTTCATGATCAATTTTGAAATAAAAATTACTATCAGTAGTACCTTTGTTGAAACTAATCTTCAAAAGATGCTTATCCAATCTTTCATACCAGGCTCTTGGAGCTTGCTTGAGTCCATACAGATCTTTCTTCAACTTCTAGACCATATCACCATGATCAGACAATTGAAATCCATCCAGTTGCTCAATGTAAACTTCTTCTTCCAAGTCACCATTCAAGAAGGCAGACTTGACATCCATTTGATATACTTTGAAATCCTTGAAGGTAGCAAAAGTGAGAAATAATCTAACTACTTTAATTCTTGCCATCGGAGCAAAAATTTCTTCAAAATCAACTCCTTCTATTTGAGAGTAACCCTTGCAGACCAATTTGGCTTTGTTTCTGACTACTTAACCATCTTCATTCAGTTTATTCTAGAAGACCCATTTGGTTCCAATCACATTCTTGTTTTTAGGTCTATGAACAAGATCCCAAGTGTGATTTTTCTCAATTTGCATCAGCTCTTCATCCATTGCTTTAGTCCAATTTTCATCATTGCAAGCTTCATTTAGTGTCTTAGGTTCAATCTTTGAAATCAGACAATACTCTTCTGAATCTTGAGCAATCCTTCTTCTTGTTTGTACATGTTTGCTTTTATCACCTATGATCTGATCTTCAGAGTGATTCAGTCTTACATACATGGAAACTTTGGAAGTTTCTTGCACTTCTAATTCTTGAACAGGTTCATTCAAATTTATCTCTTCTTCCTGATTTACTAGATCAATCTGAATCTAAATTTCAGAGGGAGCTTGGACTTCTTGAACAAAAACATCATTTTGATCATCTTCATCATATTCATAAAACTTTGAGGGTTTTTTAATACCTTCATCAACCTTCACATTTGTACTTTCCACAATCTTCCTCAATCTCTTGTTATAACACCGGTATGCTTTGCTTTGAGTAGAATAACCCAAGAATATTCCTTCATCACTTCTAGCATCAAATTTCCCTAGATCTTCATCTCTTTTAATGTAACATTTGTGTAGACACCCAAATTTGTCCATGTCTAACGACACCTTGTTAAATCACTAATCCATTACCCAATTAATTAAATAAATTTTATTTATTTAATTAAAATCTCATTCTCATTCATTTAGCCAATTAATTAAATAAATTGTATTTATTTAATTAATTCCACATCATGTCTTATCCCATTTTATGCATTTATCATATTAATTAAATAAATTTTATTTATTTAATTAATTTCCAACTCATATCCCACTAATTCAAATACTTTATTTGAATTAAGCCTTTATCATTTATCACATTTTAACACTTGTCCATTTCCCATTTATCATGTGTTGTAAGACAACTTTCATTTAAAATCCTTCACATGCACAACTAATTGGATCTAAATTTAGTAACTTTCAATCTTAGCCATTCACATAGCCTCTGAATCTCCACCGTTGATTGATCTTGGTTGAGTCCTATATAAACAGCCTCTCACTCCATATGAGACATCCAGAAATCATATAGTATCTAGCAATCCAGCAATCATATAGCAACTCCATTATCATCTTGAGCATTCGAGCATTCGAGCTTTTATCATCCATCAATGGCAGCTTTCAGCTTTGTAATTGCTTATCGTTGAAGAAGCAGTCCACATCTCTCTCTCAAACAAGGAATCGCATGGTCTAGGTGATGTTATGCTTGAATTGCATTATCCTTTGATTTCATTTAGGTTAGATTCCTTGATGATGGTAGGGTTAGGGTTTCATGACTATGTCTGATCTGCCACACCTGACTTTCACCTATCACATTTTGGCACGCCCGGTGGGACTCACTTCGCTTGATTTTTTTTTGCAGGTTTATGCACTTTGATTTGTAGGTTGAAGATATGTTATATTGCTGATTTTTTTTATTTAGGACCAGATCTGTTGCAGAGGGTTATTTGTTTTACACAGGTCCTGAAAAAAAAAGATCTTAGATTCGTTGGAAAGAGGACTTGGAGAGCTTTCCGAAAAGTGGTTACATTAAAAATTTGGCTTAGTATTCAAAGAGTTATGACGATTTGAAGTTGACCCAGCGATTCTAATTTTTCAGAAATTTTTGACGCGCGACTTTTTGCTGATTTTTTTTTTATTTAGGACCAGATCCGTTGCAGAGGGTTTTTTGTTTTACACAGGTTCTGGAAAAAGGAGATCTTAGATTCGTTGGAAAGAGGACTTCGAGAGCTTTCCGAAAAGTGGCTACATTAAAGATTTGGCTCAGTATTCAAAGAGTTATGACGATTTGAAGTTGACCCTGCGATTCTGATTTTTCAGAAATTTTTGACGCGTGACTTTTAGAAAAAAAAAATCATATCTTTCAATCTAGCTAACCAAATCACATTTTGTTTTTTGCAGGTGGTTAGAAATATTTAAATCTATTTTTCTATATCATTATTTTTCAGATCTATAGTACAAATGGATTTTTTGTCAAAAAAATAATTTTTTTCAAACCCTAGTTTATGATAATAGCTTTCTTCTATGCAAGTTTACTTGTTTCTTTTTGGAATTAGTGACTTGTAGGTGAATCAAAGGAACTGGAGCAACATTGACATCAACATCTACAGCAATTTGGATAGCGAATTAGCCAGGTGCAATCATTTCATTTCTAATCTTCTAATCATTGTTTGCAAACACATTTAGATTTTGGGTATAAAATAAACAATTGTTTGCAAATTCACATCAAAAAATTGGGCTAAAATAAACCATTGTCTTTCATCACATTTGGATTTGGGCTTTAAAACAAACAAGTGCTTGCATTGTCTTCCACACATAGAATTTCTAAGGTTAATGAACCCCATGCGAGTGTGACCAAGTAAATGTGTATGCTCTCTCCTCGCGTCCCAACACGAACTTGGAGATCAAAAACATTTACTTGTGTTGCTTTTGTTTAGCCTTAGAGAGGCTTGCCTTGGTATCCACCCCAAGGGAACGACCTCAAGCGGTACTTTCATCCGGTCCGCTATAAAAATCAGAGGATAAGGCGAAAGCCAAGTCTAACCGGTATTAGCGCTCACCATACAGTGCTAACTCGAAAGGAGGTGTACCTTTGTGTATATTAAAACTCCTAGTAGGGTTAGTTAAAGTCTTAAGTGGCTTGCTGGATGCTCGTGGGGTACCGGTCCCCCAGATTTTCACTAGAACCTCCTTGTGATAGTGGCCTTGCCTTGACTAGGACTTGTTGAATTGTCTTCATGTGCTTGCTTAACCATTATCACATTCTTCCAAACTAAAACTTGCTTATGTGTCTTGCATGAGTGATTCATGCGTGTATATGCATAATCATTTGTTTGAATATTGCCACATCAAGCTCTAAACACCCAAACACATAAAGACAAGTCATCCTACACATTCTTCCAATAACATTCAAACCCAATCACTTTCATCCCAAACATAGCCAAATCACTTCCACATCATCATCCAAATCCCTAAACAAGCACTTGCTAAAAGGACTTAAGACAACCACTTGGTGACAACATGTCCACACTAGAAGACCTAGAAATCAAATTCCAAAGATTCCTCCAAAATCTTTATCAAGGATCACAACCCCTAAACCAAGACACCATTGAAATATTACAATTCTTCATCCAAAAAGCTCAACCCCACATAAGCCAATCACCTCAACTATAACACTTCGTAGCCCAAGTCCAACACCTTTTAGCCACTAGTCAAGCTCCACAAGTACAACAATCCTTAGCCATTCACTATCAACCTAATCCACCTCATAGCCACATGTCATATCCATCCACTTCCTATCAACCTAATCCACCTTATAGCCACATGTCATATCCATCCACCTCCTATCAACTTAATCCACCTATCCACCAAGTCAATGCCACATCAACCTATGAACATCCACCTCAAACTTATCCAATCCCTCATGCCACTGTTCCAATGCACTATCAAGCCCATCCACAAGGCAACCAAGTGATATTACAAGAACAACATCCAAGTCCCAATGGTCCTTTGTACATAAATCAAGCAAGTCCAAGTACACATTTTCAACAAGACCATCAAGCACCATTGATAGACCTATGTCCACCTTTCCAACAAGAACAATATCCAAATCCCAATGGTCCCTTGTACATAAATCAAATGAGTCCAAGTTATCCTATGCAAGATCTAATAACCTTTGACAAGGGAGACACCAATCTAGAGTGGCCACCATCATCCAATCACATGCCAACACATGAGCCAACTAAGCCTATCCCAAAACCACCATGTGATCCTATTCCTAGTCCATTGCTCCCCTCCAAACCACCAAGCCCTTCATTACCTTCATCACCATGTCATTCTAATCATTCACCAAAGGATGCGGCTGAGAGAGTTTTACAAAGGATGCTTGAAGCAAAACTCATTGAACTTCCTAAAGTCAAACCATGTGAAGAAAGTCCATATGATGAACATGATTATTGTGCATACCATAGGACCAAAGGCCATAATACAAATCAATGCCCAATATTTGTTCCAATTGTTTACAAGGTGTACCTACCTATAATGGGAAAACATGCCACATCATCCCAATCCTATGTATCACCCCCCTTTTATCCTAATCCACCCAATCCAATTAGCCCTCAGCCTAATCCTAGTCCTAAGCCTGCAACATCATCCACTATTATTGCTCATCCATTATATTTCCCATCCACTCATACCCTTGCGAAGGATGTGATCCATTGGCTACTAGCTAGGAATAAACTATCTCCATGTCAAACACCCATTCATGAGCCTACTAAAGATCTTCCAAAGGTCATGTCCAATCATATAATCCCATCATGTGGTCCACCTATCCTTGAGCCTATCCAAGAGCCTTCCATTAACATACCTAGCCCTTCAAGCCCATCATGTGACCTACAAGACATCAAGCCTATTCAAGAGTCTCTTATTGTGAATCCAAGTCAAGAGTCATCATGTTCTCATGTTGTTGACCAAGAGCCTTCAACTTCCATTCAAGCAACCCAAGAGGTATGTCAAGGGTTTAATCCTAAACATGTGGAAACATTAAGCCCTAGTCCAACTCAAGATCAAAACACTTTCATCCATAACATGTACCTTCTCTATGATCAAGATGATACCTATGAAGAAGCTATCCATGAGCACCTTGATCCTATACATAATCCTATATCTATCCATAAGCAAGATATCCAAATTGCTCCTAGTCATCTACCATCTAGCCCTATCCATAATGAGCAAACATCCACTTGTCATAATGAGACATGTGCCTCTTAAGAACACATAAGCATAGAAGATCAAACACATAACTTGGATCAACATGAACATAAGCAAGATCCTACTGATCCTCCTTCCACATCAACCATCGATTCCACTTCAAATCCACCATCATTTCCACTTGGTCTTGCCACCTTTGTCCATGAGTGTTCTTCCTTAGGACAAAAACAACAACCTTTGTCCTCTACCTCACCTTCTCCATCCAACAACAAACTCAAGTCTAGTGTTCAAACCATAGCTAGTCCCATTGTCCATCGCATACTCCAAAACATGAACTACCAAGGCAAAGGCCTAGGCCTTTATGAACAAGGTATTTTGGAGCCAAACCATGTCAAGATCCCTCCATGCTCATATGGCCTTGGATACACACCCCAAGGTAAACAAGGCCAAGATGTTGGTAATTCCTTCATGCATCATAAATCTACCACTTTCCATCGCAAACCCCATCATCTACCCAAAACATATTTTGTCATTCCACCTCCACCAACTTATAAATGTCAAAAGCATGTGACCATACACCTTCCGCCATCTAATTTGCCTCCACTTTTACCAACTCCTAATATCCCTCCATCCACCTTGCCACCATTGCTTCCAACACCTAGCATACATATCATTCATAAGTATCCTTACATCCCTAATCATGGCCAACAAAAGCACACATCATTTAAGCATAAAGCTTCCAATCATTCCATCCACTACACCCACCCCATGGGATTCAGAAGCAAAAATTTTGATGCCTCTACCTATAAAGCTAAAAATCCTACCAAAAATCCTAAAGGTCTTCATACCTTAGGACATAAAGAATCAAACTCAAAGCAAAGTTCATCTAAGCAACCATCCAAGCCCACACCTCCAAATGCAAAGCCCAAAAGAAAAATGGTTTGGGTTCCTAAGAAAATAACTAGCAAAGAAAATGAGGCATCCTCATCCACATCTCAAGAATCCCAATCACCTATCTCCATCCAAAAGCCTACTTCCATCCAAAACTTGCATTCCCTTGAAAAATCCCACAAGCAAAACAAAAGCACTAAAAATACTAAATCTATGTGGGTTCCAAAATCACTTCATCAACCATCTCATAAGAAAACAACCCCATTGCTTCTTACACCACCATCCCATCAAAAGATTCAATGTTTATCATGGTGTGTGCAACCGTTGGTCATGGTTCCCTTCCACTTTGCAGGACCTCCACATAACTACATCTCCCCATCTTCCATCCATTATCCTACATATCTTCCCCATCACCTCCCTATGGTCCATGCTTTGGCATAAACTTTTCATCCATCTTCATTCCATAAGCCTATATAAATTCACTATCCCCATCCATCTATCCTTGCATGAATCTTTCATCATCCATTATCTACCTACTCCATCTCCCATCCATGCAATCCCATATCAACATCTATGAGCATAATGACATGGTCCATGCAAAGACATCATCAATCTCTAAAGGGACACTATCAACCTTCATAGCACTAAAGACTTGAGTCCCTCCTATCCATTACCATGGTGAAAACCTGGTAAACAGGCGCCATGTGTAATTGTCAACCCATCTAAAAGCAAAAAAAAAAAAAAAAATCAAAAAAGTAAAGAGAAATCCCTTCATCCAATGGTGAAAACCTGGTAAATAGGCGCCTTGGATAAGTACCATGATGACAACCTGGCAAACAGGCATCATGTGTAGGTTGATCTTCGATGTCACTTACACTTGGGGGCACATTGTCTTATCCAACCTATCCATTTCCAACCTATCTCTCCCATTATATCATTTACCATCCTACCATCCTTAGCCATTACATAAACAAGCCTATCCTATTGAACCCATTTATCCATTCATCCATCCTTCTGCCTTTTGATTTTGATAAAGACATAGGGGCAAAATCTTGAAACATGCTATGGATATCTCTTGGTATACCTCATACCTTCCTCATCAATCCATATTATCATTATCCACCTATCATACACCTTGTCATGTAAAACCTATCATGTCATCCCTTGGTCATGAACTTTGTCATGTAAAATCCTAAGCATTACCACCTAGAATGAGGCAATTTCCTCTTATGCAACATAGCCTTTGGAGATCACATCCTAGCTCCCTTATGATCCATCCACTATGGCATATCCTTATCATAAGCTTTCCATCTTATAGCTTATCCCCATCCATTTATCATGAGCTTTCCACTATAGCCTACCTATCTATTTATCATGAGGCATGCATCCATCCCTTATATGGCCTATCCTCTTATTTATCCATCCAACTCTCATGAACCTTCCATCCCATCCAACTATCATCAGTCTTTCATCTTATCCACTATGAGCCCATCCTTTTATCCATCCATCCTACATCCATCCTTGCACCTAGACTTGGTTTTCTCCTTTGTCATTGGTATCAAGCACAAAGGCTACCCACATTGTAAATCCATTGACATCTCAAAAAAAAAAAAATCCAAGCAATAAAACCAATCATATCATCCAAATCAATCCACTCCATCAACATTCAAACAAAATCAAATCATCATCATCAATTCTTCTTATCAATAACATTCATTCATCTATTTCAATCACTTCTTCCAATCATATCAATAAAATCCATCTAAGCAATGATCTTAAATCCAAGTCACATTAATCCATCTCAAGCAAGCTAATCAATCAAGGAACATTATCCACTTAAATCAACAAGTTTTTGATCCTAATCTTGTCATGAGCCAAATCAATCATCATCAATCATCATCAATGGGATATAACGTTCCCACATCCTTGTGTTGATCTAGGGATATAGCTTTCCCCACAATGACAACACTATCTATCATTATCAATGAAACAATCAATCATTGGTTTATGACTTGACAAGGGCAATACCTTGTTTATTTTGCATCCTTTGAGCACACTGAGAACACTTGCTTATGCTTAGATTGAGTGGATACTCCAATCATCACACCATCACTATCATCATTCAAAACAATCCAATCATCAAAACAATCAACCCAACAATAGCAAACATCACAGCAACTCAACTCAATCACATCAAATCCAATTGAAACAAATCCAATCACTTCAAGCAAATCAAAAGCATCTCAATCCACCACAAATCATCCATCCTTCATCCAATCAATCTTCATTCATCACTTCATCATCTTCAAATCATTCCAAGCAATGATCCAAGTGTAATCCCATCCTTAATCCATACCAATCAAGTTAATTAATCACGCCAAGTTATCCAAGCTCAATCAATGGTCTTGATCCTAGCCTTGTTGTAAGCCAAATCACTCAATCAGCCAACTAGCCAACCAACTTAGCAAACAACCTTGTGTTGATCTAGGGATATAGCTTTCCCCGCAATGACAACACTCTCAACTATCATCAATCAACAATTACTCATTGGTTTACAGCTTGACAGGGGCAATACCTTGTTTGTTTTTGAATCATTTGTGCATGCATGCTTGCTTGCTTGTGTGTGTTATCTTTTATCTTGCATTTGCATCATATCGGTATTCTTCTAGCTAATATTCATATCTTGTATCCAGACAAGGTTGTATTATGCTGGGGCATAAGACACATCGTCACCCTGGTCCTTATACCTTGGTGCATAACGTCTAGTGCTATATCAAACATCATGGTTGCTCACTTTCATTGCAGCATAACGCATCATTCATTTCTTCTATCCATTCCCTTAGCTATCTTTCTTAGCCAAACTATTTCTTTTCGAGAGCCTACCCGTGTTTGTCCAACCCACATATCCTCTCGAGGGGGCATCATCGTCCTATCTTTCCATCATCATTATATCCTTACATCATTATCATCATTTTCCTTTATCCATACCTTAACTTCTTTGAAATGATGTTACTCGATACAAATCTCATCATCTCGAACATCATCTCAAAGAGGGGCAAAATGTAGACACCCAAATTTGTCCTAAATTTGTCCATGTCTAGCAACAGCTTGATAAAAACATCACTTAAACATCATGTAGCATTTTGTCCTAAATCCCACTCTTAACCCCACTTATTCCATTAGCCAATTAATTAAATAAATTTTATTTATTTAATTAAAATCCCATTCAATCCCATCCTTATCCTACTTAGCCAATTAATTAAATAAATTTATTTATTTAATTAATATCCAACTCATATCCCAACTAATTCAAATATTTTATTTGAATTAAGTTCTCATTATAAGCCGACTTTCCAATTAATTAAATAAAATTTATTTATTTAATTAATTTATCTTATCATTTAGCCGACATGTGTGCCTCTTTCATTTAAAAAGATAAGTGGTACTATAGCCTTTTATTTAATATCTTTTATATGTAGTACTTTTTATGTACACAAGCACACATGAGCCCTATTCTCCTTGACACTTGTCAAATGACTACAACTCCCTTGAAGAGTGGGAATACCAAATCAATCCTAGCCATCCACATCAATCAATTAGCTTTTTAATCTCAGCCGTCCATTTGAACCAAGCCTTTTCTATAAATCAACCCCCTCATAAGCCATTAGCAATGCATTGAGCTTCAAGTAACATTATTCTGCCAAATTATCATTAGCATGCATTGAGCTTCAAGTACCATTATTCTGTCAAAATATCATTAGAGCCTTTGCATCCTTCAACTATCATCCTCATATCATCTTCATCTTAATGTTATGCTACAGAAATGAGCACCCAACATTCCTCCAACAATAATCCTTCAAAATCTTGCATGCTCATGCGAGGTGGAGAAGAGCAATGGAGATAAATCAAGCATAGCGTGGAGATTGGTTTGCATTTACATTTCTTATTTTGATTTTCATGTTGTCTTGTGCTTCATTGTGCATTGCTAGGGTTTTATCATTGTTGATTCTTCATTTATCCTATTTGCAATTTTACCCTAACATACATTTCATTAATCAATTCAATCCATTTTCATCATCTCATCAATAAAACAATCAGAACTACATCTCATTTCCATCATTAAGTGCCTTGATCCCGTGGATACAGGGTATGTAGGCAATCTGAGATGCGAAGGAAGCACTCTGATTCAGGCTAAGACGATAACCCCTTTCATCATTCATCTGTCATCTTTTCTTCTAAACATCTTTCACTCTCTCAGCTCACATTCTTCTATCTTTCATCACTTACATCATCAATAAAACCCAGAACTACATATTCATCATGTCTCATCTTCATCGTCAATGTGCTTTGATCCCGTGGATACAGGGTATGTAGGCAGTCTGGAATACGAAGGAAGTTTCCAGTACTCAAGCACAGATGATCCCCCCATCTTCTTCATCTTCATTCATCATCCATCTTCTTCTCTTTGGTCAGCTCAAACAGGAAGCAAACCATGTGTCTATTGCAAGCTCCAGCACTATAACCAATCACAGGTAAGCCAGAAGCTATTTGTCTGCATGCCTTAAGCCAACATTTGCTATAGCCATTTATCAACAACTTTAGCCTTCAACAGGATGTAGCTTTCCTTTTAACAAGGAGCCAGCTTAATCTATCCAAGAGCACCCACACTTGGCAAGAGAACGTGATGACAGTATCTTTTGTTTTATCTTTTGATTTATCTTTTGTCCCTTTTCTATACCTAGTCAAGACTGCCATGATCTCTTTATATCTTGGTATGTTGCGATGAAGTAAGGACTGGGGCATGGTCATATCGCTTTCGTATGCCGTGTTTGCGGGATGATCTTATTCTCTTCCTATGCATCTTGGTATCTTGTACGTGTTGGGATTAGCATCTTACATATCAATATCTCTAGCATCTGAGAAGCTAAACAGTCTCTTATGCATTGGAGACTATTCTATGTTAAGACTGACTCCATACATATAACCAGCAAGCTATCATTATGTGTAGTGGAGATAAGTTCAAACCATTGTTTGTAGCGTCACAGTCCAACACTAGCTGCTATTCATATCTTGTGCATGTTGGCTCAACATCTTGACCACATGCGTTCCGACAAGATTGTAACATGCTAGTTGCGCATTGGATATCTCGACACCTTGGTCTCTTATACCCTGGTGCATAACATCCATATGCTATATCAAACATAAGGACTGCATTTCTTTTCATTTTGAGCAATTACTTGAAAGCTGCCCATCATCATCTTATCTTATTCATTCTATCTATCCATTTGTTCCGTCATCCTCCGCCAAGATCAATCATCTCCATCATCCTTTGTCCATATTCCCGCTCCTGCAAAACAAGTGTTAGCCATACATACGTCCATTATATCTATATCTTTCATTAACATCTACCTATATGCATACATCTATCCATATCATTTTCTTTTACATATTCACATATTTTCTATCAATTACCATTTGCATAAACATTTATCCATAATCCATCTATAATCCATACACATAACATGCATAGCCATCATAATATCAACATCCCAACCATTATAACATCATATAGATCGCCAAAACTGCCATATATATATACATGTGTGTCAAAATACAAGTGTCTATAATACAAGCTGAGCCCTGAAAAGAATGAATGTACAACAATGGCTCTAGGCCTCATCATGATACAATGCCAACAAGGTATGCCCTAGCGACTACTGCCAGCTCCCTCGCCCTGACCACCACCACCAACAGGACCTGTACCCGGTCCTCCATCTCTCGGTGGCCCCATCACTGAAGCTACTGATCGAGATCCACCTGACCTCCGTGAGCTCGAAGCCCCTGACCTGCTCCTGAAGCTAGGCTGTCTCTGCTCTGCCGGCACAGCTCCATAATATAGGCCTCTATAATACTCAGCCTCCCCCTGCACTCTCCGAATCTCGGCCTGTACCGCTGTCAACTGTGTGGCTAAGTACATGGTAGCTCCATCAGTCCCCAAGGCAGTCACTGCTCTATCCCGCTCACTAGTCATCACTTGCAGCTGTTGTACTGCCCTATCTCTCTCAGCTCGCAAACTATCTCTCTCAGCTCGCAGACCATCTCTCTCTGCTCTCATAGCCTGCTCCTGCTGTACTGCAGTATCTCGCTCAAGCCTCATCATCTGCTCATGCTGCCTAGCTGTATCCCTCTCTCCTGTAACTCTTGCGAGCGCACCATCATCCTGTCCATCTCCTCTCTGAGCTCCCAACTGTAGCTGAGCCTGATAAGCCTGTGTCTGTGCTCTAGCATGCCTCAGACTGATCACGGCCTGATGCCTATCCATCTCCACTCTCCTCAGCCTCATCTGTGCCCGCTGCCTCCATCTCCTCTCCTCTCTGATTCGTCTCCGCAGCTGCTGAATACCCACATCATCTCCTGCTCTGATCTGTGCCTGTGGCTGTGCTAATATAGCAGGCTGGCCTGGCACCTGCCCTGGCATCTGTATCCCTGGTGCAGCTGGCACTACTGCCTGTGCTGGTGGAGCCCGTCGTCGTCGCCTTCGAACTGGTCTCTCCATCCCAATCTCCCCAATCTCTCCATCCCGTGTCAACCGAGTCGGCCTAGCTGTCGCCCAGTGTGCATCATACTCTGGCAACGTACCTGGATCTGCAGGACCCTGTCTCCACTGCCATGCTACTGGCTGCAATCCATCTCTCTCTGCCAAGGCTGTGTCCACCACAACCTCTGGACCCCAATCAAACACCTCCTATCTCGTCCTCCCAAAAACAGCATCACCTACAGGTACTACCTGTGCCTCTCCAAACTATCTCAGGGCTCTCTCTGGCAAATAGCGCTCTATAATGTACACGCCGCGTCCAAAAATGTACCTCGCCTGTCTCGCATACGCAAGCTCGGCATCCTCCTCCTCCCACTGCTCACATCCTAGCCATGGCCTCCATACAAATCTGTCTATCTCATCCAACCTCTGTCACCAGTATATCACCCCTCGGCGCTGTCGATATGTCAAGGCTCCTCTGTACATCCGTGCAAATGGCTCTCCTGCTGCTCTAGCGACCCATCCCTCTGGTCTCGTCACCAGAATGTGCTCATAAGCCCATACGTGCAAAACTGTCACTCCTGCTGACATACTGGCTCCGAACATATATGCACAATCATGTAGGTAATGATAGAGCTGTCCCAACACGCACTCTGCCCATGCATATCTCGTGCCATAGGAGAACATGCCCTCCATCACTGTCCCCCATTCTACAGGAAAACCTCTCGCTCTCCTGTCACCCACTAGCCATCTAATGATAGCCACTACCACTCGCTGCAACCTGTCACAGAGCTCCTCCATCCTCCCCATCGGTATCTCTGAACCCTCTGCTCCGATGTCTGGTGTCCCAAACAATCTCCTGAATGCAGCTGGGCCCATCTCCGGATCATAATCTACCCGATCCCCATCTATCGGAATCCTCAAAATCCGGAACACATCCTCTAAGGTGATGGTCGCCTCTCCTGTCGGTAACAAGAATGAACTGTGCTCGCTCATCCATCGCTCCACCATCGCAGTCATTAGCCCTCGATGTGCCTGCACTGGCTCTAATCGTGACACATGCTCCAAGCCCAGGATCTCCAACACTAGTAGCTCCTCTGCATCCAACTGTCTCACCAGTCGCAAATCTCTCGGATGGGGCTCCCGTGATAGCAATGGCGGTAGAACATCCTGCATCATCCATTTACTCTTGTCAGTCCATCCCATTAATCATTCATATCAAAATCTACCTATCTATCTGCTATTCTATCCTACACCTACCATATGCGGTTCACTCTACCACATGCGACCTTTTTTTGCACATTAGCGACCCCTTTCACCACATGCGTTTCTGTTTTGACCAAACGCGAGCTCTTTTATATTATGCGCTTACTGTTTTACTAGCGGTGAGCTCTATTTCTACATGCGCCCATTATCCCTTCATATGCGAGCCCTATCCTATGTGCGACTCTATTTACTCTCAAAGCGAGCTCTTTTCCTAAATGCGCCTATCTTTTCCTTATAAGCGAGCCTAATCACTATATGCGCTCACTGTTTTCCTATACGCGCGCTCTCTACCATTTGCGAGCTGTTTCTAGCCATATGCGAGCTACACTACCCTATGCGACTACTATCTGCTCATAAGCGCCTCGTTCCCCTCCATACGCGCATTTCGACTGCGTTTTTCCCGCCGACAGGATGCGACCTCGTTTTCCCTAAGCAACCTACCCGCGCCTATAAGCGACCTGCAATACTCTAAGCGACCTCTACTCCTACATAAGCGACCTATATGTGCCCTGTCCTAAACTAGTCGCTTTTGGTGACGTGTGTGAATTAATTACGCTTCTAGGCTATTAAATGCACGCTTTTGGGAAAAGTTTTGCGACATACCGGTGCGCCTGCTCCCTCTGGTCGTCCATGTGTCCTCACCCGCTCCGCACGATGATCTCTGCGTGGAATCACCATCCTGCTAGCTCTGCCACTCTCACTCTCAGGAGCTCTGGATTTCTCTAGGTTTCTCAACACAAATGAGCACAAATGAGCCTATTTGCCCTTGAAGCACCTACTTATAGCCCTTCTCCAAACCCTAATTCTTCTATACCACAGCCTATTTTCTTCCATGCCACCCCCCTTTCCTTCGTGTCTGCCCTCTTTTTCGCCCTTTCTTCTATCGAGCGCCAACCCAGTCCTTCCTGGTTCGCCTGGCTTACCTCTCGAGGGGGCATCACCTGCCAGTTACACTGGGGCATAACTTATTTATTGAGCGCATCTCACATCTTCTTTGACACAACGTTCTATCGAACATTGCATCAAAGAGGGGCAAAATGTAGACACCCAAATTTGTCCATGTCTAACGACACCTTGTTAAATCACTAATCCATTACCCAATTAATTAAATAAATTTTATTTATTTAATTAAAATCCCATTCTCATTCATTTAGCCGATTAATTAAATAAATTGTATTTATTTAATTAATTCCACATCATGTCTTATCCCATTTTATGCATTTATCATATTAATTAAATAAATTTTATTTATTTAATTAATTTCCAACTCATATCCCACTAATTCAAATACTTTATTTGAATTAAGCCTTTATCATTTATCACATTTTAACACTTGTCCATTTCCCATTTATCATGTGTTGTAAGACAACTTGCATTTAAAATCCTTCACATGCACAACTAATTGGACCTAAATTTAGTAACTTTCAATCTTAGCCATTCACATAGCCTCTGAATCTCCACCGTTGATTGATCTTGGTTGAGTCCTATATAAACAGCCTCTCACTCCATATGAGACATCCAGAAATCATATAGTATCTAGCAATCCAGCAATCATATAGCAACTCCATTATCATCTTGAGCATTCGAGCATTCGAGCTTTTATCATCCATCAATGGCAGCTTTCGGCTTTGTAATTGCTTATCGTTGAAGAAGCAGTCCACATCTCTCTCTCAAACAAGGAATCGCACGGTCTAAATGATGTTATGCTTGAATTGCATTATCCTTTGATTTCATTTAGGTTAGATTCCTTGATGATGGTAGGGTTAGGGTTTCATGACTATGTCTGATCTGCCACACCTGACTTTCACCTATCACAATTTGATACCAAAGACTCTAAAATACCTCATAGTGGGAGTGATGCCAAACCAAAGTTCATAAGGAGTCTTACCAGTATTACTTCTGATTTGTACTCGATTGAGAGTATCGATTGCAGTGCTTACAACTTCTCTCAAATAGATCTGAGGAACATTTGCTTCCATCATCATGGTTCTAGATGTTTCCTAGATGGTCTGGTTCTTTCTCTCCACTACTCCATTCTGCTATGGAGTCCGAGGAGCAGACAACTGTCTTTTTATTCCATGTTTCTCACAGAATTCTATGAACTCACCGGATGGGAATTCTCCACCTCTATTAGATCTCAGATATTTTAATTTTAATCTGGTTTCATTCTCTACCATAGCCTTGAATATCTTGAATTTCTCAAGAGCTTCCAATTTCTCTTTCAAAAAAGTGACCCACATCATCCGAGAATGGTCGTCAATTAATAACATGAAGTTTCTATCACCTTGCACACTTCTGATTCTTTCCATACCACATAAATTAGTATGAACTAAGTCCAATAATCTCGTAGAATATTGTTCCTTGCTTTTGAATGAGACTCTACTTTGTTTACCCAACTAACATTCTTTGCACAAACTATTTGTAGGTTTCACCAATTTTGGAAGATCTCTTATAGCCTAAGTGTTGCTTATCTTGATGATATTGTCAAAATTCACATGACACGTTCTCCTATGTGATAACCAACTCTGATCAATTTAAACAAATAGACAACTTTTACCAGTACCAACTAAATGGAAGATATTACCTTTTGTTTGAATACCAAATTGAATCTTTGTTTCAGAACTTTCATAGATCTTGCATTCTCCATTCTTGAATCAGAGATCATAGTCTTTGTCCACCAACAGTGCAACACTGAGAAGATTGTGCTTCAGACCTTCAACATATAGTACATTACTAGTTTTGTTCTTTCCATCAAAAGAAATGGTTCCTCTTCCTCTGATTCTACCAGTAGAATTATCACCAAATTTTACCACTCCTCCTTCATACCATTCCAAATCTATGAAAGTATTTTATCACCTATCATATGGTGAGAGCATCCACTGTCAATGAGCCAATCATCATTTTCTTCAACTTGGGTAACCAGAGCTCTTTCCACAATTTTATGATTGACAGATTCAGAGGGCATTGGATGTTCTTCCTTGATGGCAATAAACACCCAGTCACTTCCGGATTTGTTTCCTATCTCTAATTCATCATCTAATACTCCTTCATTATCATCATCTTCATGAACATAGTAATAATTCTTTTGGAACCTTGATCTGTTAGGATTTGGCCTTGAAAATCTTTCTAGACACCTTGAGGCAAAATGACCAATTTTATTGCAGTTAAAACACTTAAAAGACAATTTTCCCTCATACTTACTAGACCCTCTTGGTAGTCTTTTTGCAATAAGGGCTTCAAGTTGAGCAGCTTCTACCTCATCTTCTTCCAGGTCTTTTCTAGCTTTTTCATACCATGATAGTTTCCTTGAAGAGTTTTCTCCCAGATCAGACTTTTGTTTTCCTTTAAGAGAGGCACTAGCTTTGAATGCAGATTCAGTCTTGGGGGGGCATTTCCAAACTCAGTCAATTCAAATACAGCCAATTTACCAACCAATGGATCTCTTGTGATACCTGAAATAGATCTGAATTATTCAATAGCAGTAACCTTGTACTTGTAAGAATTAGGAAGGGATCTAAGAACTTTGCCAATGATCTCATCTTCATCCAAGACTCCACCAGCACATCTAATGCCACAAACAAACTCATTTACTCTTGGCATAAAAGTAGTGATATTTTCATCTTCTCTTATCTTCAGATTTTTGAATTTTCCTTTCAGACTCTGTAGCTTGGCACATTTAACATACTTGTCTCCTTCATGTATAAGTTCCAATTTTTCCCAAATATCAAAAGCAGTTTGTAGGTCAACAACATTTGTCAACTCTGAATCAGACAAGGCACTTAGAAGAGCTTCTTTAGTCTGCAGATTGTTTTTGGCATTTCTGATTTCATCTATGATTCTCGGACCATTCTGTGGAGGAGTATACTTCTTTGAAGCCATGATCCAATACTGCATTCCCATACATTGTAAGTGACAATCCATGTGACTTTTCCAAAGAGTGAAATTGGTTCCATCAAACCTCGGACTATCCTTCTTGTAGGATGACATCCTGAATCTCCTCAAGTGGTTAAGCTCTTTTAGAGGAACTTAGCTCTGATACCAATTGTTAGATTTAGGGTAGACAAGTAAGAGGGGGGTGAATCAGTTGTCTAAAACTTTCTTACAATTTAATCACTTAAATCCTTTTCTTAACTCAGCAGTATAATAATAAATCAATCATAGAAACATAATGTAGCAATTCAAGAGCAAAAACACATTAACACATATGACACCAAGATTTTGACGTGGAAGACCTAGTTAAGGGAAAAACCGCGGGTTGACTAACCCAAGCTTGCATTCTCTGTTTGAAGAATAGAAAGAACAAAATGACACATGCCAATTAGGGCTCACTTCCCGAGCACACTACTCACAAGAGGCCCACTGCCTGCAAGAGACACACTGTCTATAGAATAATAAGTATCAGATACTTGAACTCAAGAATAGCATCTTCACCATGCTTGAGTCGGTTCTATTTAAGTTCAATACTTCTACTCTACTTTTCACTCTGTTCCTCTCTACCACACTCTCATCTCCACCAGACACACTTTTGAAATGACTTTACAACTCCTTATTTATACAATACATCAACTTAGGAATAATGATCCAAGTCAACATACATTACAGAGAAAATATATAAATGCAACATGACTAATTAAAAAAAGACTTCATGTGGATCAACACACTATCAGCCACACAAATTTGGGACTCTAATATTCCTTTAGGAACATGCCATTCTTCACAAAACATCTCCAAGAACATCCGCAGGATGTGCAACTCATCTAGTCGGCCAGACTTAGAAAGAACATCATCATCCGGAAGTAATTCATCAATTTTGAGCTAAATCTTCAATGTGGACCACCAACACAAACTGGACACAATCAAAATACCTCCACAAGCTTGCCTGAATCACCAAGAACATCCACACTACTACTGTCTACTGAAATCATTCTCTCCTTCATCTAGAACCTTAAGAACACAGTCTGTCATAACTGTCATATTGGAATAGATGCTTGCAGACCTCTAGATCATGAACCAATTGAGTTGTCACTTCACATGGACTTCCTAAACACTCCACTAAATCCATAGAATAGGATATTGTATTTCTGGATCTCACTAGACCTATCTGTATTACTCTGTCACCTTTGAACATCTGCCAAAACCAGTTTTACTCAAGTGGCCATAACTTCTTTAGTTTTTCATGCAGACCTCTAAAATATTTATTGGATCATCTCAAGACACATATCTACAAACCCTTTGAAGTGTATCCTCTAATCTTCATCTTAGTTGGGATCTTTACCTCACTATCTTTACGGTTCTTCTCTGTTCCTGATTAGGACTAATTTTCTCAATACCCTCAGCACACAACTCATCCAATCCTTATCATTAATGCAACAGGAGTATGTTGACATCAATGACAACATCGGTTAGGCTCATACTTGCAACATGGAAAATATTTGGGATAGTGATTGTTTGTAGTTTAATCTTGAGAGATGGTTAAAAGAAGGAGATTTTATGGGAGAAAATCTGTATAAGTTCCCACTATTCCAAGTGGGACCTTGAATATGCCTAGGTAAAAAGATGGCATTCATTCAGATGAAACCAACTATAGCTTTTATTATTCATGGTTTCAGTTTTAAGGTAGAAGATGAGATCACATGTCCTGATTATGTGGTGTCACTGACCATGCGCATGAAAGGAGGCCTACCCATTACAGTAAGATGTCGCTAAGGCCTATTATCCTTCACACACTCATCAAATGATTACAACTCCTCATGGAGTTGGAAACCCTAGTTGATAGAAACCATCCACATAGCACAAGACAACTTTAAATCACAACCATTCATTCAAATTAGCCTTTTCTATAAATCAAACCTCTCACAAGCCATTTGCAATGCATTGGTTTTCAAGTAGCCTCATTTTGTCAATTTTTTTATGCAATCTAGTCCAAGTACCATTATGCCACTGGAATAGTGAGTAACGAACATTCCTCCCATCAACAATCCTTCTAAATCTTCCATGCCTATGCGAGGTTGAGAAGAGTAATGGAGATAAATCAAATCTAGCTTGGAGATTGGTTTGCTTTACTTTCTTGTTTTGATTTTCATGCTAGTTTGTATTCTATTGTGCTAGTTAGGGTTTGATATCTTGCTGTTTTAGTTTCAGACCTAATTTTTACCCTGACGACAACTATTGTTCTCCTTGTCTTGATAATGGATTACTAAGTGTAATCCAAGATATTGATACAAAAATACTTACATAGTTTAATCCAAAAGTATGGTTTATCATCATTATGGACTGTGGAAAACTCATGCCTACTATTAAATTAAAAATTAAAAAATACTTCAGTAATATAATTGAGTTATGTTATATTCCATTTAAAATTTTCACATATGAATAAATTATAGACAAAAAGCTACATGTACTCTGTATTTTAACATATCATTTTACACTAGTTTTTGTGCTCACCAAGTAAATAGTTCATCTAACAAATAATAATCATTGTTATCATCTCCATGAACTAACTTGTCCAATTGCAAATAAGTGCATATGCTACCTTCATAATTTGCATTACTGTCATATGATACATTATGACATATTTTTACCCTCCTATCTACACTCTCATACTTACCAAATGTTATAATATCATCCTTCCTAGTTTCCACCAAAGATTCACTAGCCACAACATTTCCTTGCACATCCTCAACACACAGCACATTGTAAGCATGAACCCTTGGAGTTAGCAACCTCATCACATATTTAGCTCATGATCCTTGTAGGTGTTAAACTATTTCATAAGCCTACTACATACTAGTAAAATTTATTTCATTTAGCATGGGGCCTAAGACAACCTCATATGCCTCATAAAATATGTTAACGCATGTAGATGTATTAGACCTATAATCAGTTGGGATTTTTGGAGAGTTCCACAAGAAACTTATGGTTGAAGTCCATACTAGATTTATCATTTTTCCTTTTGATATCTACCAATTCTTTGACAAGAGTAGTAGGGTCCACCTTACTTGTATATTCCTCATCAAATAGAACCATGAGGTCATTCCAAGAAGTAAAGTGACGTTTTGGAAATCCCTCAAGCCATCTCCTTTCCATCCCATATAAAGATCTAGCAAAGAATCTCATCCATAGGTTATCATCTTCAAATTAAAAAATTTCCTTGAATCCTAAATATTCATAAACATGCATGTTCCTTTCATGAATATCATACCCATCAAATCTACGTATCTATTTGAAGAACTTGGATGTCATGGTTTTCATTTCATAGTCAACCTAAGAGAGGTCTGGTTGTTTGTAAGTGGTGTCAAGAGGAATGATGGGAGATTGAACAACTTAACCTTTTACGGTAGCGGGGTAAGCATTAGACAACAACGTATACTCAAGTAGCCTAATATAATTTTTAATTTCAGATTCTTCCTTAATAAACTCATTGATATTATTCATAGATTCTTGCAAGTTTTGGTAATAAATTAGAGGTGGAGTATGCCTATTAGAGGAAGAATAACATGTATCACTATAATAATTTGAGTCATACTTATTAGCATAATGCCTAGGTCTTGAATCATAAGAATGCAGATATGAAGTAGAGGCCCTAGAGTTACTTTCAAACCTAAATGTCATGATTACAAATTCATGAAATGTTGAAAGAAGACTATTCCTCTTACAAGCCAAACATTGTTCTTTGCATAAAAAACTCTTTCTTCATGAGAAGAAGAGGAAAAACACTTGATATACCTCAAACACTTGCTACTAGAAGTTTGAGATGTATTCTTGAAGCACCAATAGTTAATTGATAGAAACAATAAATATAAATCTTGATAGTAAAGTCCCCACCTCTTTTCAAAAAGGAAATCATTGGAGCAAAAGAACCACCAAGGAAAGATTTTTTTTTCCCAGTTGTCTCACCAGTAGAGTCATAACTTCATGTAACCCAGGATAGGATAAACTCTAAATTTTCCCTAGAAACATTACCATCCTATTAGTGTAGGTTGATGGGGAGCCAACGCTAGACATAGAAAAAGGACACATCAATACACCTTCTTTCATTTGTAGAGGAATGAAATACATAACTAGAACTAAACTATCCCCAACAATGATGCCATTCTTTCGGTTCCTAAAATCACTACTCAAATTGCTAGATGGATCAATTCACTTTACAGCTATGCACTTGTTATCTTGAATGGGAATTAATCATCCCATCAACAGAATGTGAGTGATTATAGGCCAATTTCTAAGAGTGGGCATACTCTCCTTCACTTTGAGATCAACTAGACTCAAGATGGATTTTCTAGAGGCATCCTTAATAGTACATCTAACTAGTTAAGATGATTTATTACTGAACACCAATTTAGTTATACAAAATGTATACTTGACCCCTATATTTGTCACCAAGTCAGAAACTAACTAGATACCTATAAAACCTTTGATCAAGATGATAAGTACAACCTTGCACATGCACCTATAGATGACTACATTATTATTATTCCCATAGGTACAAGGTGTAGGCATGCATGACATGATTCCCTGGCAATCTATCTATTTGAGGTTAGCTTATCTTCTAGTTGGCAATACTAAATCATGAAAGAATGTTTAAACCCTAACCTACTCCTAATCTAAAGAGGACATATAGGATAATAAAGTGAGGGGTGTTTGATCTCTCACCAATTTGAACTAGTGCCTACTCCATTGGGTAATAAATTGATGGATTGCAAGGAAGAAGGAGACACACCAACAAAACATCAATAAAAGTAGAGGTGCATTTACATACAAATTAAAGATTACATTACATGCAATGTACATACTTAATAAACCATCTCAAATACAATAACCCATATGAAATTAATTAAAAACCATTACAAAAGTTTTACAATGAATTAAAATGTTGTCACACATTACCCTAACCTAGGTTACATTCATACTAGCAAATGTGGCAAGAGAAAATCCATAACTACAATTATGCATTCCCCTAAATCATTACAAAATTCCATGGTGACATACTATTACAAGATATGTGCATTGAAAATCCTTCCTATGATTTATAGAATGTATTCCCACCCTTTACAGACTAGACTAGCATTGCTTGATGCCTTAGATCATTCTTGAAGCAATTGCAATCTAGCAATTTGGTTCAACAACTAATTGTTTGGATGACAAATAAACTTGTCTTTATAGCATTTAAAATTTATTACCCTAGGTTACTTGCAAGAATTCTATGCACTATTATAGGTTGATGAAATGAATGCAATAAACATTGAAATGTTTCCCACTTAGGACGAATAGTCTGGAGCTTGCATGGATGAAATTGGTAGGTGAAAATCCAACCACCGCATTTATGGCAGCCATAACTTCTTTCATCCTCCATCATTGAATCTACATCTAGAATTCATCCCTTAGAATGAACATTATTTCTTGGGTAGGGGAAAATGCCTTTGAGATGTTGCAACGATCAAATCCAATCTTTAGTGGTGATATGTGAGATTGTTGGAGTATCTTGGAGCATTTCATAGAAGTTGAGAAATTTTATGGAAATTTGATGTGGGATGGGATGTGAGAAATCAACATTAGAGTGGAAGGAATAATGTCCTAAGGGAATGGAAACTTTTACGTATGGAAGGAAGTGAAGTATTTTGTAAATAAGCCAAATGTGGAAACTCATCATAGGACTAGAGAAAAGGATGGAAGAGAAGAAGATAAAACTCTTGGAACTAAAGGTAGGAATAGGATAAGGTAAGTGAAGGGAAACATGTTAAGGAAATTCATAAGTAATCAAGATTTTGAAAAGGAAGAAGATGAATGATTTCATGATGTGGAACAAGAGGTTGGAAGTAGATAGACCAAAAGGAAGAAGTCTAGGAACAAGGATATTTTCCACAAAAGGTATCGAGAAGGAATGTGAGAAAGAAACGGAGAACAACATGTAGGAATTAAATGTAAACATGTCTAATCTAGGAAGACCTTGAAGTTTAATAAGATAGAGGAAATGAGGAAAAGTGAAGGGGACATAGAAATAAAGGATTTGTAGAAATACATGTTGTCAATCAAGATTGCGCCACTAGCCAAGTTAAACTTGACTATCTTGTTGAAACATGGAAACCCTCCCAGATTGTGGGTGATCTATGTTGAGAGGGAATCTCCAGAGTGAGCTGGTTCTCCTTATGATTTTTTCTAATCTAATGACTTGCGGAGGAAAAGGGACAGAGGGATAACTTAAAATGAAATCCTAACAATAAGGTGATACACTAGACCTAAAACTCCTAAGGATCTTACTCACAAATAGTTTCCTAAACATTACTTCTCACAACCATATCAATGACATACAATTCATCAGTACTTTGCATTAAGGTTCAAACAGAACACAAACATGCAACCTGAACTATATGGAAATTTGCATCATTATTGCAATTTCAAGACATAACAAGGACATGTAATCTATCACAATGCAACATCAAATTAAAACTGTAGTCATGAGACAAATAAGGAAGGAGAAATCTGCTATTCTGTATAACTAAAGGAGTAATGAGTACAAAGATTGAATACAACACTCTCAGTGTGAGAGGAAGACTCTGATATCCCGCCCTCTAATATCTACTCTCTGCTACAAAACTACAACACCAACTACTAAAAAGAAAGTATAACTCTGTCATATATCCTGTAAAAGATCTCTCCTCCAATGAAAGCTAGAAAAAGCTCCTAATAATAGACCTCCAAGTCCATTTTCAAGCTCCTCAGAATAGACAAAATAAAATCTCTCAAGATGTATCCAATCTATGAAAGCAAAGTGCCAAAAGACTCCCTAATGTGACGCCACCAAAAATCTGCTTTTATCTGCCCATGAAATTTCAATTTTTGTCTTTATCTGCCTCCAACTAAAACAAATCAAGGAAGAATATTTCAATTTGGTTTATTAGCTTTAACTTCCTAAAATAGTGTGATTTTAAAGTAATTTATAAATTATTGCTTTAAAACAACTTTACAACTCTAGCAGTTTTATCATATCCCCGATTCAATTTGATTTTACAAAAAACAATAATACAAGGCATACATTTTTCTTATTTTGCCAAGTATATTGTGATTACAATATTTGATTTTTCCATAAAAATCATAAAAATAATATCAGGGCATTATATGGTAAAAAATAAGAGCCTAATGTCTTATATCCACATGACCTATCTCATAAAAGGTTTGCATATTATATCATGAGCATAAGGTCCATCTATATCTCCAAGGGGCTAAGGCACATATTGTAATCTCAAGGTGACTTAAGAAGATTTAAGGCATTACATATTTTGAGGGAGCCATGGGCTCGACCTCTCACTAAGTCATGAGACTTAGGCATCACATTGTGAACACATAACACCACGAAGGTATTAACTTGTGGCACAAAACATAAATAGATGTAATAAAATGCCATTCGAGATAGGGCTTCATTTAAACCCTAATGATAAAACAAACTTGCCCTATTCTTTTGGGCTCATTTTGACCTATGCATTTCATGAATTGGGCTCTGCTTTCAACAATGAAACCCTAGGGTTTAAAGCATGAAAACTTGGACTTTTCTGGTGCTCCTGAGCATGACCTCCATGAACTTCTTATAGGAAAGAAAAGTAAAACTATTGGGTTCATATTTGCTTTCCATTCCTTAACTTCCCTTTTAATTTTTGAGGTTTACAAGGCGTCAACAGTCGTGGGCTATGTGTTATCTCTGATGGTTTCAATGTTTACATTTGTTTGCATTTGTGAGAGGGAAAAATGAAGGAAAAAAGAAAACTTTCAACTCTGCATCCTTATACACTTCCTCCAAACAAGGTAACTCTCATATCTAAAACTGTATGTTTTATTTTTCATAGCATTCTATGTATTTGGAATTGGAATGCACAACCATACTTCTTCATTTCACTATAGTTGTGTTATTCAATGAAAGTGAAATGGGTTTCTTGAATCATTGAGGAAAAAAATGCTTCTTTAGAAATGACTAGTATTATTACATTTTTGTGCACTCTTTGTCGTTTCATGGCTTGACCCTCCAACATGAATGAAATCTATAAAATAACCTTCTATGTATATCTTTTGTAGAGGCCATGGTTGTGTATTATTTATCTCCATGCATCTTCTTTGTTATTTGAAACCTGAGGGTTATCTTGTCATGAAAGAAATATATGCTCCATGTTTTCTAACCACGGCTACAGCTATGCATTCAAGTTAAATACATACCAATCTCCGCTATGTGGCCATGGCAAGCTTGCCTGTAACTCTATTCTAAGCATTACATATTGAAAGTCTTACCTTTTTTCTCTCTGTGTATTTGTGTCTTCTCCTGAAAACCCTAAGTGGGGTTTGAGCAAAAACCTACTTTACCATCTCTTTCTTTTCTAAATGTAATGCTTTTGAGAGGACGGGACTGTGTTATCATTTCTGAGCACTTGCTTGCATTTGTGAATGAAGAATGGCTTCTGTGTGTAGCTTTATGTGGAAAATACATTTCTTTTCTGTACCTACCCCTTCAAGAAGTCGCAATTGGCAAAAGCACCTCTGCATCTACTTTGTCATCTCATTCTTTTGTAGATACTTATCTCTTTTTGATGCTATGTGTTCCAAAAATTGTGTAATGCATTTGAGATCTCCATTTTGATATCAGAGATACTATAATTTCTCTATTTTACTCATGAACTGTTGATAACACATTAATACTCCTGAAGCATCAAATGATATTGAGATCATCTTCTTTTTGGCATTACTTTGACTGCATATGATTTCTACATACTTTATATGGTTTTCCTGCAGCAAGACACACATACTTCAACAATTATATCAGATGCCATTATGAATAATAGTTGATTTCTCTTACTATATACTGGCAAATGAGATACATGCCAATTTGACTATTCTTTTGCTTTATGACAAGATATTTGAATTTGATCTACAATATATATTCTTTACTAGTTGTTCCATTTATGCATTTCCTTCTGTATTGTAGATAGTAATGGATACTTGGTCACTCATGTCACTGTAGATGATTTGATCACTGAGATGATACTATAGTATACATTTGGTGTCTCAAATAAAAGCATAACAACACTATGATTATGACATTCCTGATCAGCATTTATTCTATAGAAACACCATGTCGATGAACATGAAATATCAATTGCTTCATGCTCTTGGCTGCTCTATTTGTCTCTTTTATTTCATTTGGTCTGAGCCAACATGCTTCTATATTACAAGTTAGCAGTATGATATTAAATACTTTTAGTTCAGCTTATTGTAATCATGAAATCATGTGTTGGTCTTTGATAGATATTTGTCATTGTATTTAGCCTCAAACATGTAGTCATACTCATCCTTTTTATGACACAAGCCTAATAATGTGAAAGAAAACTATGATAGCTTGTATCTATGTTTACTTTTGATATGCATACACTAGATGTTTTCAATCAAATACGTCCCATTGCATTGACTTTTGGTTATTAATTTAGTATATCATATCAAATGCAAATGCATATACATACCAAACAAATCATTCTAGCTCTTTCACTACCTGCAACTGCATCTTGGTGTATTGTTTATTGCACTCATCTGATATTTGGCTCCACCATGCATATTTATGATATTATTTCTGATGAATTGAAATAGTAATGATAGCTGTCCAAATTATATGCACTATTATATCCTTGCAATAATGCCATCATGGCTATCCATTAAATTATATAGTTTACAAAATTTATGATGAATATAGGTAAACATGACACACTTCCTTTCACTTCTGAGACAAGAACAACAAAAACTCCTTTATAATGGTAGAAGACTTGGCTGAGAGTTAACCTCTATCTGCACACAATTTTCTTGAATATCATGCTTGATCTCATGCAGTGGATGTCATTCTTTATGAGTTTAGATCACTTTAATACTTGCATCTCATCAGAACTGGAACTGCAAATATTAGATTAACATTGTACTCCTTTAGTTCAATTGGTTTGATCAAATAATATGATGTATCTGCAATTCTTCCCCTTTGAGAATTAAGGGTAGCACGCTGGGCTCAACCCTTGTGGGAGCCCATTTGATACCACATGCTGATATGTCTTCAATCAGCTACATGACTTATCCTATACGTGCACATGAAATAAATAGATTAGAATAAAATAATGAAGTTCCATGGTTGTTTCTTTCTTAGTTCCTCTTGCATGTGGATGATGTTCATTGATCATTGCACTATAAGAAAAGTGTTATGCCTCTTCTGATAGGACAAAGAGATCTCATAACTGAAGCTCTAACAAGACCTTTTCCAACTTTTGAAGGTTCTCATTAGAGATCAGGAGTAGGACAAAAGACAACTTTGAAGATTGAAGACCTTCAAGGCAATGATGGCTATGACCTTCTCTTTCTTATCCTTAGATGCATAGCATTTTCTTTATACTTGCATTTGTTCAGCTATTCCCACAGCTTGTGTGGGACATTTGATATGTCATTATTTCTTTCAATGCAATGCTTATCCTTTTATGTATTTCAATTGTAAAGGAATAATCATTGTAGTGAATGAAGTACTTATCTCTTTCCTATGAATGTTCTGCAATGCAATGAATGATATGAAATCTTTTCTTTTCTTGAGCAACACAACTCAACTGCAATATCTCTTAAACACAATAATTGTGCAAATAACTTATAATAGAAGAATGTTAACCTTCACCCTAAAAATGAATTTGTTATACCAGCTCTGCCAATTTTTGAGTTGTGGTGAAAAAATGGTAATATTTCTAGTGACTTCTACTATATACTTGCCTGGTAAGCATCGGATCAGTTTCCTTGAATATCCATTGGGCATTAAGTCATACTGTGCTCTTCTTAAACTCATAAAACACTACAATTCAACTCTCCAATAGTTCAAATAGCAACAAAAAACTAAAAACAAACTAAACTGAAAGCAAACTACCATGCCCTGATGGCTAGAAAACCTGTGAACAACACTTAGGGAAACCAAAAAAAAACAAAAGCAAATGTGCATGAGTACTTATTAACTACAACACTACTCTACTATTATACAAAGATAATACCTATCCTCAGAGGCAATGCTTGAGGTGGATCCCATTGACTGGGATAGACAGCACCTCTCCACTTAACTTGGACAACTGAAATACATTGTTTTCTTTGCACTTTGTGATAAAATAAGGTCCATGCCAAATTCTTCTCAGTTCATTCCATTTGAACACCAAATCACCAACAATGAAGCTCCTCAGTCTTTCCCTCTTGTCAAAAGCATTCTTCATTTGAGCTTGATTTATATCAAGCTTCCTTAAGGCCTCTTTCTTGGTCTCTCCTAGTTCCATGCTCTGAGCTAGCTTGACTACTAAAGTCTATTCCTCTAGAAGCTCATGTTCTTTGACGAAGGTCAAAGTTGGTAATTCAACTAAAATAGGTAATCTAGCCTCCTTACCATAAGTAAGTACATATGGAGAACAACTAGTAGCTCTATTGGGTGTAATTTTGTCAGCCCAAAGAGCCAACATCAACTTCTTGTGCCATGTTCTCTAGTTGTCTTCAACAATCTTCTTGATGATTCTTATCAGATTCTTATTGGTAGATTCGGCCTGCCCATTACCCTATGGGTAATAGTTAGAAGAAGTGTTCAAAAAGATGTTATTTTATATAGGCCAATATGAAATTCTCAATCTAATAAAAGCTAAACCATTATCAGACATAATTGAATCTGGTGTACCAAATATTGACACCAGACCCTGATAAAAACTTAGAACAATAGATTCATTTGCTTCTTTTAAAGAAACAACCTCGGTCCACTTGGTGAAATAGTCTGTGGTAGTCAAGATCCACTTGTGGCCCGCACTTGAAGGCGGGTTTATTGGTCCTATGAAATCCATACCCCATTTTGCAAATGGTTGCTCAACTTTAATAGGATGTAGAGCTAACGCATCAAGCCTTTGCTTACCTATAAATAATGAGCATTTCTCACATCTTCTCACCCAAGAAAAAGCATCTTTAAACAAGTCAGCCTAGTAATAAGTAGCCTACATAATCTTTAAGGCAGGTGTTCTAGCTGTAAAGTGACCTCCTGAAGGTCCATTGTGAAACTCATCTAATAGTTTATCAACTTGATCAGGTCCAATACATCTCAGAAATACACCATTGAAATCTCTCCTATACAAAATACCATAAATGATAGCATAAGGAGTAGCTTGTAACCTGAAATACCTTCTTCCTACCCTATCCAAACCTTCAGGACATTGACCAGTCTATGGATAGGGCATCATCTGGTGCAACCAACTATTTATAGGAGCTGGTATAATGGTTGGTACACAATTATTTAGTACTATTTCTATTTCTTCTTCATGTTGTTGATTGTGCTCTTCACTTTCAACAAGTTGCTCACATAACCCCTTGCCCCTAATAAGCTTAATTACTTTGATATCAACATCAAACTCCATAACCTTGGTTATCCAACCAATCCTCTTATCATTTATATCTCTGTTAAGTAAGAAACTCTTGCCAGTAGGGTGAGAAACCATTAAATGAATTCTATTATTAGACAGTATGTGTCTAAATTTCTTGAGGCTCCTAACAACAACAAAAACATGCTTCTCAACAAAAGAGCACTTTACCTTGTAGTCATGTAGTACCTGGATGAAAAATGCCACTAGTTGCTCCAAACCTTCATCATTTTGCTGGCATAACATTTATGAGATAGTGTTAGTACCTCCAAAAGCATATAAAATAAAATCCCTCTCAAAATTAGGATAAATGAGGGTAGGGGCACTAGCAAGAGCTTCTTTGATCTGCTTGAAGCTTCCTTTTCCTTCCTTAGTCCAGCTAAATGGCACATTTTTCTTTAACATGGTAGTAAGGGGTTGTAACAAAGCTAGAATGTTTGGAATAAATCTCCTCACGAAATTAATTTTGCCAAGAAAATGTTGTAAGCCTTTCTTATATGTGGGCAATGGTAAATCTAAAATAGCTAGTACTCTCTCAGGGTCAATAGAAATACCTTGTTTTGAAACAATATGGCTAAGAAGTTTACCTTCATGAACTAAAAATATGCACTTCTTGGGGTTCAATGAAACTCCAAACTCTCTGGACCTCTAAAAAATCTGCTTCAAGTGGTCAAAGTGATCATTAGCATCTTTAGAAAAAAATAAGTATGTCATCTAAATACACCACCACTATTCTATTCATAAGGCCATGAAAGGCCATGTCCATTGCCCGTTGGAAGGTTGCCCCTGCATTGGACAAACCAAATGACATTTTCTAGTAGGCCATGGTACCCCACTTAGTGGTGAATGTAGTTTTATATTGGTCTTCTTCTTTGACCAAAATTTGGTTGTAACACGAGTAACCATCTAACAAGGAATATCTATCAGAACCTGAAGCAATTTGCAATTTTGTTCCATGGAAGGAAGAGGGTAGTGGTCTTTCAATGAGAGCTGATTTAGATCATGGAAATTGACACAAAGTCAAATTTCCCCATTCTTTTTCCTGACTGGTACTAGGTTCGAGACCCCTGATGTATGTTTTCTTAGGAATATGATAATGCTCTGAATCAATTTATTTAACTCAGCCTTCATTAAATGCTTAAGTTTTGGATTGAGGGGTCTTTGTTTCTGCCTAACAGGCTTGGCATTAGGCTCTAATTCAATGGTATACTGGCCCAAACTAGGATCAAACCCTCTTAAGTCTTTATACTCCCATGCAAAAATATCAAAAAATTCTTGACATAATTGAACAAATCATTGATGTTCTTTTTTAGTACATACCTTTCTGAGTTTCAGTAGTTTGTCCTTGAAAATCTCTATGGTCTCATAATATTCTTGCTTCACTGTCATGATGCACTTGTCCTTTTTGAACTGATCATCTATGTTGAACACTGATTCTAATGTCACTAGTTCTTTGGGCATCTTGTTGGATCTCAACTATACAATCTAATCTTCAAATTGTTGCTGGTATTTATGCTGATTATCAGCTGCAAATTCAGCCTCTGCACTCAAAAAACTTAAGATTTGCTCATCACTGTCAAACACTTGCCAGGAAACACAATTGTCAGGTACAGAAGGTCTGACAACTATTTTGACATATGGCTATACTTCAATTTTTGAATATAATCAGGAATCTCAAATTGAGTTCTCAAGGCTGCAAGCTTATCTACATACTTATTTTGGTTTCTGGGATTTGAAAACAAATTAAAAGCATAAAAAAATTTAATTAAATCCCACACTCTATGCTTGTACTTTTTTAGTAGGTCATTTTCAGTAACATTCAGATTCCTAACTTGATTAACAATCAATTTAGAATCACCATAAACTTGGACAGATTTGATACCTTTTTTCTGAGCCCACTCTAAACCATGAATCAAGGCCTCATACTCAGCCACATTGTTTGTGCAGCTGAAAGTGAACCTCAAGGAAAAATAATACTTGTCTCCTTCAGGTGAAATCAACATATTCCCTCCACTAGCACCTGTTTTAGTCCTTGATCCATCAAAGTACAGCTTCCAAAGCTGATCTTCTTGTTGTCCTGACTGATTTTGGTACTTAATCAAATTATGAATCACTGCATCAGATTCTTGTATCATATAGATGCCTAATCCTACCTCATCCATGTGATGGAAAGGGTCACTTTCATGATCTTTAGTTGTCCAATCATCTAAGTTTATGTTTTCTATAGGTGCATTGGGATCTAGGCTCATGTGTTCATCCTGCTGCCCATGGGTGATGTAGAGGTTACCATTTACTGGGCTGTGAATAAAAGGCTCAACATGACCATTTGCAAGTGGTTAAGATTGTATGGTTACTTTCGTACCATACCTTGTTCTAAAAAATAAGTGGGACCAGTCAAAAGATAAAAATCCACCCAATTTAGCAGTAAACACCCTAGAAAGACATATAGCAAAGCTAGGTGGTAGATCAATGATTTAAATATCTTGATGGATGGCAAAATTAGGACAAGCATGTAGTGTAAGTGGCATATTTTTGATGATTCATGTAGTACTAAGTGTAGATCTATCTAGCTGGACTACTCCTTTTGCAAGGAGCTTGTAAACCAATCCTAATGAATGAGCTAGACTCTTGGGCATGACATAATTGCTTGCTCTAGAATCTATCATACAGTTATGGACAAGCATGTCACCAATAATCAGACTTAGGTAGAAAGGAGGAGGTTTTACCTCATTTGTTGGATGTCCACTCTTGATTTCTAGACTATTGGTAAGTACAACTTTAGCCTTTCCTTGATTATTACACTCAAAAATAGAAAGTTTAGCCAATGCTTCTTAAAGTAAATTCTTTTGGCCATGAATGTGCAATGAATCCATAACTGACATACTCACTGTAGCTTTCTTAAGATGGTCCACTATGTTGAAAGAAACATGATTTACCTTTTGTTGTCCTTTCATAGTAGCAGCATCATTCTGCCTTTGTGAAGGCTGTGATTGTACTTTGGACTGATCCTTCACTGGTACAGTTTGATCCCTTTGAAAAATTTGCACTTTCTATTGTGATATAGGGGGAGCTTATGATGGATTTTTTTGAAATGTATCTCTCACAGGCTATTGTTGTATCACTGCAGCTTGTTGATTAAGGTCTACAACCCTCTATTTTGACCTTGTGTTGGCTGAAACGAACCTGTATGTTGCTAATTTTGGCTTTGAGGGTAATTTAGACCACATAAATCACTCTCTTGCTAGTTCATCAAGGCCACATCAACATTATTCTGCTGAGGTGAAACTTCACTAGAGACACCTTCTAAACTTACATAACTATTCTTCACCACAAGTGCCTAATTTCTTACTCCATTTGTGCATGCAGCTTGATTATCCAGTTGGTGACATGGATAACACCATTCACTATCTTGAGCTAAGTTATTTTGTGTGGGTACAAGCTCCTTCATGATGCTAACAACATTTGGGTTATAAGATTGGAAGGGTCGAGGGTTGTAGTTTCTTGTTTGACCATAAGGATCAGCTTGGAAAGGTTTCCTATACTACTGATTGGGTTGATATGGAGCTTGGTAAGGCCTATACTCTTGACCAAACTATTTCTTGATATTAACAATCTCATTGCTAAGGGTTTTCAATGTGTTATTAAGTGTTTGGAAATCTTGAACTGGTGTAGTGGATTCTTGGGTTCCAAGCTGATGGATTATTACTAGAATAGGTGGGACAATAGCCAAAGGAGGCACTGCTATTGGCACATATGTCTGGATTTTTGGGAAAATGAGTAAGGGAGGCCTCGAGGCTATCTTTCCTTCTTGGATAAGGCAATTTTATTCTCTAACAACAACTTCAAAAGAATGAGGAAGGGTGGTTCCTCCCATAGACTGGATCATTATAGAAATTTAACTGTTCAAAGTTTTAAGATAAAAGAAAAATGTATGCCTTGGTAGGGGTTTTACCGTTGTGGGAATCCTATTGCAAGTTCTCTAAAATCAGTAATTGAAATCAGCCATGTGTTCATGGGGTGCCCTTTTGACAGTGCTCAACTGCTCTAGCAATGAGAGATGATCAGATTTGTCCTTGAAATGTTTGTGTAATCCATCTCCTAGCTCATATCATGATGAAATTGAGTTCTCTGCAAGACCTTTGAACCATTGTAATGCTTTCCCCTTCAATGATGTAGCCAAGAGTCTGACTGCTACATTTTCTTGAGTAACATTGTGTACAACACACAAGGTTACCATATCTTGAATGTGTTCAACAACTATATTATGATCTTCTCTTGGGAAATATGCCAGTCCCTTAAGGGCTGCAATAGGAATATCATCTCTATGGGCAAGTTGTAATGGGCTGGCTCCGTTAAAAGGCACAGATACAAACTGTCTAGCCATTATTGGTATTTAAACTATGAGCACTGGACTTCTATTCCTTTGTGTTGGAGTTGGAGGACTAAGTCGTGAAGGTGTTGATTTTGATCTCCTCGCTGAATCAACTATTCTTCTTGTTGATCTACCTCTTCTCCTTGGCAGAGATAGGTGTAAATATTCAAAAGGATTAGAATTGGATCTAGATTTCATGAGATGATAACATTAATCTACATGCAAGAACAGAGAAAATGAGTTGCCAAGTATATTGTGAAGCCTCCAAAAGATGGAACATTGCTACTGCAAGGGTATAAAACTTCTCTAAAATCACTTTCAGAGTCCCATCAGATGTGCCAAAAACTGTTGTCAATTAGGATTGTGCCACTAGCCAAGTTAAACATGACTATCCTATTGAAACATGGAAACCCTCCCAGATTGTGGGTGATCTATGTTGAGAGGGAATTTCTAGAGTGAGCTAGTTCTCCTTATGATTTTTTCTAATCTAATGACTTTCGGAGGAAAAGGGATAGAGGGATAACTTAAAACGAAATCCTAACAATAAGGTGATACACCAAACCTAAAAATCCTAAGGATCTCACTCACAAATAGTTTCCTAAACATTAATTCTCACAACCATATCAATGACATACAATTCATCAGTACCTTGCATTAAAGTTCAAATAGAACACAAACATGCAACCTAAACTATATGGCAATTTTCATCATTCTCGCAATTTTAAGACATAACAAGGACATGCAATCTGTCACAATGCAACATCAAATTAAAAATGCAATCATGAGACAAATAAGGAAGGAGAAATCTATTGTTCTGTATAACTAAAGGAGTAATGAGTACAAAGATTGAATACAAGACTCTTAGTGTGATAGGAAGACTCTGATATCCTGTCCTCTGATCTCTACTCTCTATTGTAAAACTGTAACTCCAACTACTAAAAAGAAAGTATAACTCTGTCATATATCCTGTAAAAGATCTCCTTCCCAAAGAAAGCTAGAAAAAGCTCCTAATAATAGATCTCCAAGTACATTTTTGAGCTCCTCAAAAAATCCAAAATAAAAGCTCTCAAGATGTATCCAAACTATGAAAGAAAAGTGCCAAAAGACTCCCTGATTTGACCCCACCAAAAATCTGCCCATGAAATCTCAATTTTTGTCTTTATATGCTTCCAAATAAAACAAATCAATGAAGAATATTTTGATTTTCTTTATTATCTTTAACTGTCTAAAATAGTTTGATTTTAAAGCAATTTATAAATTATTGCTTTAAAATAACATTGCAACTCTGGTAGTTTTATCCTATCCCCTATCCGATTTGATTTGAAAAAAAACAATAATACAAGGCTTACATTTTTCTTATTTTTCCAAGTATATTGCCATTATAATATTTAATTTTTCCATAAAAATAATATTAAGGCATTCTATGGTAAAAAATAAGAGCCTAATGGCTTATATCCACATGACCTGTCTCATAAAAGGTTTGCATGTTATATCATGAGCATAAGCTCCATCTATAGCTCCAAGGGGCTAAGGCACATATCCTAATCTCAAGGTGACTTAAGAAGATTTAAGGCATTAAATATTTTGAGGGAGCCATGGGCTTGACCTCTCACTAAGTCATGAGACTTAGACATCACCTTGTGAACACATAACACCACAAAGGTATTAACTTGTACCACAAAAAAATAAGATGTGATAAAATGCCATTTGAGCTAGGGCTTCATTGAAACCCTAACGACAAAACAAACATGCCCTATTCTTTCAGGCTTATTTTGACCTTTGTATTTTGTGAATTGGGCTCTACTACTGACAATGAAACCTTAGGGTTTCAAGCATGAAAACTTGGACATTTCTGGTGCTCCTGAGTGTGTCCTCCATGAATTTCTTGCACGAAAGAATGTTAAAACTATTGGGTTCATATTTGCTTTCCATTCTTTAATTTCCCTTTTGATTTTTGAGCTTTAAAAGGTGCCAACAGCCGCGGCCTATGTGTTGTCTCTGATGGTTTTGTTTACATTTGTTCACTATCACTCCTTCCCTCTATATTGGCCACCATGACTGCATTTATGAGAGTGAAAAATGAAGCAAAAAAGAAAACTTTCAGCTCTACATCCTTATACACTTCCTCCAAACAAGGTAACTCTCATATCTGACAATCTATGTTTTATTTTTCATAGCATTATGTGTATTTGGAATTGGAACCCGCGTCATACTTCTTCATTTCACTATAGCTATGCTATTCAATGAAATTGAAATGGGTTTCTTGAATCTTTGAGGGAAAAAATGCATCTTTAGCAACGAGTGGTATTATTACATTTCTATGCACTCTTTGTCTTTTCATGGCTCAAGCATCTAGTATGAATGAAACCTATAAAATAACTTTCTATATATATCTTTTGTAGAGGCCATGACTGTGTATTATTTATCTCCATGCATCTTCTTTGTAATTTAAAGCCCTAGGGTTATCTTTTCATGAAAGAAACATATGCTCCATTTTTTCTAACCACGGCTGTAGCTATGTTTTCAACTTAAATACATACCAATCCCCTCTATGTTCCTGTGGTAGGCTTGGCTGTAACTCTTTTCTAAGCATTACATATTGAAAGTCTTACCATTTTTCTCTCTGTATATTTGTGTCTTCTCCTAAAAACCCTAAGTGGGGTTCGAGCAAAAACCTACTTTACCATCTCTTACTTTTCTATATATTATACTTCTGAGAGGCCGCGACTATGTTATTATTTCTGAGCACTTCCTTGCATTTGTGAATGAAGAATGGCCTCTGTGTGTACCTTTATGTGGAAAATACATTTCTTTTTTGTACCTACCTCTTCAAGAGGCCGTGGCTGGTAAAAGCACCTCTGCATCAACTTTGTCATGTCATTCTTCTGTAGATACTTATCTCTTTTTGATGCTCTGTGTTCCAACAATTGTGTAATGCATTTGGGATCTCCATTTTGATATGAGACATACTATAATTGCTCTATTTTACTCATGAAATGCTGATAACACATTAATGCTCCTGAAGCATCAAATGATATTGAGATCATCTTCTTTATGTCATTACTTTGATTGCATATGGGTTTTGCATACTTTATATGGCTTTCCTACAGCAAGATACATATACTTTGGCAATTACATCAGATGCCATTATGAATGATAGTGGCTTTCTCTTATTGTGTACTAGCAAATGAGATACATGACAATTTGACTATTCTTTTGCTTTATGACATGATGTTCATTTGATCTGCAATATATACTCTTTACTCGCTATTCCATTTATGCATTTCCTTTTGTATTGTAGAGAGTCATAGATACTTGATCACTCTTGTCACTGTAGATGATTTGATCACTGAGATGATCCTATAGCATACATTTGGTGTCTCAAATAAAAGCATAACAACACTATGATGATGACATTCCTGATCAAAATTTATTCTGTTGCAACACCATGTGGATGAACATGAAATATCATCTACTTCATACTCTTGGCTGCCCTATTTGTCTCTTTTATTTCATTTGGTCTGAAGCAACATAATTTTGTATGACAGAATAGCATTATGATATCAAATACTTTAGTTGAGCTTATTGTAATCATGAAATCATGTGTTGGTCTTTGATAGCTATCTGTCATTGTATTTAGCCTCAACCATGCAGTCATACTCATACTTTTTCTGAGACAAGCCTAAAAATGTGAAAGAAAACTATGACAACTTGTATCTGTGTTTACTTTTGATATGCATACACTGGATGTTTTCAATCAAATCTTCCCCATTGCATTGAGTTTTGGTTATTAATTTAGTATATCATATCAAATGCAAATGCATATACATATGAAATAAATCATTCTAGCTCTTTCACTACCTGCAACTATATCCTGGTGTATTGTTTATTGCACTCATCTAATATTTGGCTCCACCATACATATATCTGATATTATTTCTGATTAATTGAAATAGTAATGATAGTTGTCCAAATCATATGCACTATTATATCCTTACAATAATGCCATCGTGGCTATCCATTAATTGTATACAATTTACAAAATTTATGATGAATATAGGCAAACATGACACACTTCCTGTCACTTCTGAGATAGGAACAACAAAAACTCCTTTATAATGGTAGAAGATTTGGTTGAGAGTTAAGATCTATCTGCACACATAATTTTCTTGATTATCATGCTTGATCTCATGTAGTGGATGTCAATCTTTATGAGTTCAAATCACTTTAATACTTGCATCTCATCAGAATTAGAACTGCAAATATTAGATTAACATTGTACTCCTTCAGTTCAATTGATTTGATTAAACAATATGATGTATCTACAATTCTTCCTCTTTGAGCATCAAGGGCAGCATGCTAGGCTCAACCGTTGTGGGAGCCCATTTGATACCATGTACTAATATGTCTTCAATCAGCAACATGACTTATCCAATACCTGCACATGAAACAAATAGATTAGAATAAAACAATGAAGTTCCATGGTTGTTTCTTTCTTAGTTCCTCTTGCATGTGAATGATGTTTATTGATCAGTGCATTATAAGAAAAGTTTTATGCCGCTTCTGATAGGACATAGACATCTCATAACTGGAGCTCTAACATAACCTTTTCTAACTTTTGCAGGTTCTCATAAGAGATCAAGAGCAGGACAGAAGACAACTTTGAAGATTGGACACCTTCAAGGCAATGATGGCTATGACCTTCTCTTTCTTATCCTTAGATGCATAGCATTTTCTTTATACTTGCATTTGTTCAACTATACCCATGGCTTGTGTGAGACATTTGATATGTCATTATTTCTTTCAATACAATGCTTATCCTTTTATGTATTTCAATTGTAAATGAATAATCATTGTAGTGAATTAAATACTTATCTCTCCTGTGAATGTTCTAGAATGCAATGAATGATCTAAAATCTTTTCTTTTCTTGAACAACACAACTGAACTACAATATCTCTGAAATACAATAACTATGCAAATAACTTATAATAGAAGAATGTCAACCTTCACCCTAAAAATGAATGTTACACCATCTCTGCCAATTTTTGAGCTGTGGTGAAAAAATGGTAACAATACAAAAGGGGACAAGAGTCATACCAAATATTAGAGTTCCAAATTATGTGAAGTCTGCTAACACAACATGATCCTACAAATTAGAGAAAATAAAAATTACTAAAGTCCTGAGGAAATTAAGAAATAATTTCATGCAAAAAAGGATGAAGGGACTAGATGAGAGGTGTAGGAATCATGTGTTCAATAATAGGTCAAGATTTTGTAAAATGTAAAAGTGAAGGCAAATGAAAGAAGTGTAGGAAGTGATGAAATACACAGGAATTTCATGTGGTACAGAAGGAAGGAAATGGATGTGATGCAATTAGGAAATGTTTAGTAGTCCAAGGAAAACATGTAAAACACTAGGAACACTAGAAAATAACTAATAACTTCTCAAACATAGAATATTTTTAGTTTTTTGGAAACTTCAACACATGAAGGGGACATGGGGATGATAAGGGGAAATTCCAAGGCAATATTTGACTAAGGGAGGGCCAATTAAAGGATTTATCAGATTAGTTATCTATGATGGGAAAATAGGGCAAGTGTACAAAATTGGAATGGACCTAGATGATTTTGCAAAATTTGGATTAAGTCCCAACACTTAGTATGAATATGGTACATGGGATTCCTATTCAAATAGATAGAACTTTGTCTATCACAACCATTTCTAACAAGCCTAAAATAAAAAAAATACTTGTACAAAGTCTCCATAACCATACTTCCTACTTAGAGACACGTGTAGTAGCAATAGAATTTTTTTAGTGGTGGCCAAATCAACTATGGGATGCATCTTAATCATCCAACCCAATACACTACCAAACAAAGAAAAAGGACCCGATAAAGTACAACTTGTAGAATGTGATCAAAGGAACTTTAGAAGGTATAACTCTAGATTCAGGTAGTCATGATGTGTATCTATGCTACCTCAGAACCACAAGAAAAAATATGCCACAATGGAGGAATGCAGACCCTTTTACTCTGGTATTGTGCATTGTTCCTAACTTGACTATGTTCACCCGGACTTAGATATTTTACTATATGAATTCTGGAGGAAGTCAGGACTTGAACACTAGAACATGTGATCACTAGATAACTATGAACAACATACCTGAACTGCATACAAATGTCTTTAAGTACGGAGGCATACCATCTCAAACACTGTTACTTACTTGGTATATTGTACATTACCCATACTTAGTCATTTATTCTTTCGGACTAAGGTCTCTTTCCTATGCAGGTAGAAAACCTTTGCCTTGTTTCCATCAATGACAACATTCAATATTCATCAACGCAGTGTCTCTTGCCAACAAATAGAGGAGCATGAAAGACACTTGAGGATAGTTTTACAATGCTTGAGAGAGCGTAAACTTTTTGGCAAATTATCTAAGTGTACATTTTACCAGAGTAAAGTACACTATCTTGGCCATGTGATTTCAACAGATGGGATAACGGTGGATCCAGAAAAGATCAAAGCAATAATATAATGGCCCATGTATTGGTATTGCTAGCCTTCTAAAGCTTTGGCCTTGAATTCCATAAAATCAGCCAAGGAATACTTGTTCAGTTATCCTCTATGACTCCATTTCGATCTGTAAAATTATTAGAACTTCCTCCTTTTCATCATTGCAACCTGTGATGTTGTTGGTTTGTAGTACCCTTTTGAATAGCCTAACAACTTAGTAAACTTTGATTTGATCTGCCTTTCTCACATCTAACGGCCTCTTGCAACTCATAAACGACCTCTATGATTTAATTAATTTAGAATTCTTTATAGACAACCTGGTATCATTAAGATTAGATGACCATATCCCATAGTTGGCAGCCCCTGCTGGTACCAAATCTGCCTATATAATACTTATAATGACTTTCCTTAATAATGAAATGTTGTTAAAACCCTTATATGCAATGACCATTTTTTTTACAAATAATGACCTCTTGATGTGTTGTTCATAGTTTTGGCCTCTATTTTTTGAACTGGTACAATCCCTTGACCGGCCTTGTTTTTCATTTTATTAAATCACTTATTTCTAATTCCTTCAGTATTAGCTATTTTGAAAGTTGTCAGGTTCAAATACAGAAGTATATAAAATTAGGTTCTTGTTTTAAATCAAAAGAAGATCTTTCCTGCAATTATATTTATATTGTTAAATAATTTTGTATAACTTTTAAGTAGACTTATTATTTTCTTTTATCTGAATATACATGAGTATGAGATATTATTATAGAAAGAATCATAGTGTCATTAATAACTTATAGAACTACATAAAATACTTTATACCTGATAATATACAAGTTGAAATATCTATTTTGCTTCATGACCAAAACACACCGTAAACTAAATTATATCAATGAAGAACAAATCTATTCACAACTAGACATACATATTGTTTAAATCATTTTGTGTGGAAAATAAATAGCTCAGGTAAACCTCAGCAAAAACATTGTTTCCAATCTTGTGTTATTACATGCATGAAATGAATTTTCATCTTCTTTAATTTTGTAAATTTATGCTTGGAGTGAGAATGACTTTTGTGTTTTTCTATGCTTTATGCTTTTTGAAAAGTTGCCTTCCGGGACGGGTGTCGAATATGGGGAAACAGGGAAGTAGGTTTTCTTTTCAATACTTACACACTGTTAATTGTTTTACACAATGGCAAAAGTTAAAATTTGACATTGAAATAGATGTGTGTACGATTGAAATAGATGGTTCATATGCCTACTTTTATGCATTTACTTTCCTTGCCATATCTTGTTAATGTGATGCTGCATTCAAGTTAGGGATGCATGTAGGTTAATAGGCACATACTAGATTCCACCCTGCCGCTTGTTTATAGGTTACTAGCCCCTTCGAGCAGGGTTGAGCATTCTTTAGTTTGGAGAATACTGGGGAAGCACAAGCTTCATGGTTGGGCAAAAAAGTGCCTAAACCATGTTCTTGTCCTTCGACATAGCAGATGGCCAAATGGTCAATGGCGGTCAAGGATTGAGTGTATTGGATTTACTTGATCTTGTTGACAATTGTATTTCTTCTTTGAACTCAAAAATGAATTGTAAGGCTAAAAGCCATTATTGAAACTTGTATATATTATTATTTCACAATGCTCTATAATTGAACTTTAGAAAGATGAAATGTAATCTGGTTGTATATCAAATTTATGAATGAAATCTTGCATTGATGATAAATGTTAAATCTATCTCTTTTTACTAGGTGATGTAGTTGCAATTAGTTTACTTAATGTTACTCTAACTTTAATTTCAATTATGTATGTATGTTTTGGAATTTTAGTACTTTACAATGGTTCACTCTTGGCAGCATTTTCTCTTGCAACATTTTGTAGCTTGTGGTCCTAAGCAGATGCACTTTCTTGGTATGACTAGACTTTTCAGCTACTCCTTTGGCACTCATTGTGAGTCACCTAACAACACATTTTGTTAGTCCTAGTGGCCCGTAAGAGTTTAGTATGGTTCTTATCTCTCGTAATCTGCTAGGCCTAGAACCATACTTGGCATCCTTCTAGCTCTCGTAGTGTGCTAGAAATACCCCTTTGCTTTTCTTGTTTGTGTTGTGTGTTGGTTTGTTTTAGATAGAAGTAGTTGTGTATTAGATTATATGATTTGATAAACACTTAGATGTTTGGACAAGCCATATTTAATCTAATCTAATCCTTGGATGTTGTGTATTAGATTAAAGGATGTTTTATATCTATGTGATTTTAACATTACCTCATATGCAGGTTTATTGTCTAATATTGTGGTTTTGTAGGTTCTCATCCTAGGGGCTTTGTACCTCTACTCGAATTATCTTATGCATCCTCTACAGTATCCTTTTTAGAGGTATATGTGTTATGTGATTTCTCTTTCTATTTTAGCTTGCATATGCACATAGTGTCATAACCCTACTAAAGTGGGGGTTACTTGTAATGTCAAAATTTGCATACCCTTGCAATTTCACGCTACATTTGACAACCACCTTAGCACTTACACCTTCTCTCTGCATTATAGGATAACATTGCAAGCTTCATTCTAGTTTCTTTCTCTTAAATTTCATCAAATTTTGTATTGATGCTTCACTTGTCACATTGTCCTAAGGTGTTTTGTGTAACCAAGAGCTTAAATCACTTGAACTTGAGTGCTATGCGCAGACATCTGCATGATGTGCTAGTGTCCCACATCTACTTGCTACTAGGTGATCATTCCTAGGCATTACCAGATGCCTGCATTGATGATGAGCCTAACATGTAATGCCCTTCTAAGGTGTAGAATGTCTCCTTGCATGGTATTTTGAGGATTCCTTCCTTCCTTTTAGATGGATTCATTCTAAAACTCTCTAATTTTTCTCTCAAGATCCAATACTCTACAACTTTTTTTCTTGGTGATATTTCTTGTGTGGTTATTGTCTACAAAAAATATTAGATATCTCTTTTTCATTCTTGAGCTAGAGATCGATTCCACTAGTTCTTGGAGATTGTTGCTTATGTTGTGTTCATTTGAAGGCTCTTCCTTTGGGGATTTTAAAGTTGTCTACACCAAATTTTAGCCCTTGAAGAGATGCAACCTCTTTCCACTTTCTAACATGGTAATATTGTTTCATTTATGTTGTTTGATGCTTTTCATTTAATTATGTTAGCTCATAGTTTAGTTACTTGCTATTCTTCTATGGTGTAGACCACCATTTTTCTTGAGTTATTAAGTGCATACCACCATTATATTTTCTATTACATTTGTTGCATGTTCAAAGGTTTCTTCCCCATAGACCAGTGAAGTAAATTTCTTTAGTTTACTTGTTTTGTTGTTATCAGGTCAATTCCTAGACACACATAGGATATGAACACAATTTTTCTTACTTTCCAAACATTTATATCAATCTACTACTTATGGAGGTAGAAATACTGAAAATGGGGCTTGACCGAAGCAAGCTCCCTAGCAGCACAATCCCTCTCTTCTTCCCTTTTTTAGATATTCTTGGAGTGAAGGCTTATCAATTGCATAAAGGTTTCATTATCTTCTTCCTTCTCTTTCTTACATCATATTTTATTTCATTTCGATAGCTTAGTTGCATTATTTTGGTATTCTATGTTACCTAGAGACTACTGGGTGTTTTCCTTAGTTGTTGTTGTGCTCTGCAGGTGTGCTAAGTCTGTACAGATCTGAGGACTTTTTTGTAACATTTAGGATGCTAGTGATTAATGTAGATGTCCCCACAACTTGCTATCATCCAGGGCAGTGAGCTCCCTTTTTTTAGTGACAGGTTCCTCTTTTGGTCTCTTTTCCACCTCTGCATCTATTTTCTTTAAATTATTCATGTATCTATCTTTTTCAATCATTTTTGTTCTTCTTCCCTTCATTATCAAGCATCTAGTCTAGTTGTTTTCTTAGATTGGAATGCATAGTGGTTTTGTTAAGAACTATAGTAGGTTGTATACATCTAAACATTAGATAATAGAGCTCGAGTGTAGCATTTGTGAAGAACTCCCTGAATGAAGACATTTGATTAAGGTGTAGTTTTTCCTACACTACAGGTGTCTGAGGTGACCCTCTAGTTGAGGATTAGCAAAAGGGTTTTTGGTGTGCACAAAGACTTAGAACTTAGTCCAGAGATTGAACAAGATGGACAAAGGGTTAAATATTTTAAGAGGTGATGTCATCAATCTTGGATATTACTGAAAGGATATTCACACCTTATAGGGTAGTGAATTGGATTGACAAATCATCCTTAGATTGCAATGTTGACCCGTGCATTTTGAAGTACTCACAGAGACACCTATATTGAATTTGTTACACCAAGAGGCATTCTATAATGGCAGAAGGGCATGAAGTCTCATGTCATAATTATGTACATAAAAATCAAACACAATGAACAAATATTTAAAACTAAAATTTTAAAATATAACCGACAGTTAAATAAGAAATAAAACATATAAATATAAAAAAAACACACTTTTATTTAGTTGAAAAGTTATTATTTATTTTTTAAATATAAAAACTTTAAAATTTTAAAATATATATTAATGCCTATTAAATAAAACTATTAAAAAACAACATATAAATTTATAATATTTATCACACTTTTAAAAATAAAAAATAAAGCAAAACAATAACAAAAAAAATCAGTGGTAATTCACAAATAAAATAAATCTTCAAATTAGAAATATATATAAACAAAATAACTCTTAATTAAAATTATTTTATATATATCAATATATATATATATAGAAAATAAAATATTATATAATATTTGGTTATTATAGTGAATAATATATTATTTTAAAAATTTAGACAATTTAAAATAATTTAATAAAAACTACTAACACATAATTTAATAGAATTAATTAATTTCCAAATATATTATAACAATAAAAAAATGAATCACCACATTTAATTTTTATTATGTAAATTAATCAAAAATCTGATGCACTAAACATTAAAATTACCTGAAATATTTGAGCAGAATACTCGTTAAAATCTTAGCCATTCCGTTCAGGGAAGGCCTATGAGAAATCAGCGAGTTATTACATCAATACTTATCTTCAAACACGCACTTGGGGTGTGAAATGGGAAGACATAAATTTTTTTTTAAGAAGGCAAGGGATAATTTTTTTGTGGATATTCTGAAAGGGCGTTCTTATATCAAGAAAAAAGCCAAAAACAAGGATAAGAATCAATGACTGATTCTCGACCAAGTAAATAAAATAGTGGGTCATTGCTCCTTGCTGCCATTTTTCTCACAAGTAAACAATTGGATATGTTTTTTTTTTAATTGTTTAATATCACTTCATTCACAATTTTTCTTAACGATAAATGTTTTATATCTAGTTCTATTGCATCTTCATTTGAACTTATTATATCATATCATGAGAATCAAATGACCCAGTCATCTGAGGACACTTTACATATAGTTTCTTTATACATTGAAAATAAGTATCTTATTTTTTATTTAAGATAATTTAATTTCATATTCATTCCACATAAACATTATCTGTTTCAATTTTTTATTTAAGATAATTTAATTTTCATATTCATTCCACATAAACATTATCTGCTTCAATGGTCAAATAATTTTATTCAATTCAATTAAAAATAGAAAATAGAAAATATTTTGTTATGATATTCAAGAACAACCCTAATTGTGCTGGAAATAATCATAGAGCATCTCACTTTAATACCATTTATAGAGCGAAATGGCTACGGACCAGTTTTTGCTTTACATTCTCCTTGTTTTAGTTTGGGTATTTTTCGCTGTGCTTCCTAAAAGAAAGTTTGTGAACAAGGCCTACGAGGGCCCTGCTATCTATCCCATAGTTGGCTCTGCCTTCGAATTCTTTAGAAATCGTCACAGGTTTCTGTAATGGTTCATAGAAACACTGGACAAGATGCCAACCAATACTTTCAAGCTCAAGTCGCCCGGTGGAATCAGAGATATCATGACTGCAAATCCTGCAAACGTAGAGCATATTCTGAAAACCAATTTTGAAAATTACCCAAAGGGAGAACACTTTACAACTGTTCTACACGATTTCTTAGGCCAACAATATCCATACAACTATAATGATTTCCTAAATGATTGATTTAGTGCCAACAATATCCATACAACTATAATTTTGTAGATTTGTTTTAAAATGAGAGGTAAGAAATAATTTCATCGTATATTCAATTTTTTTAATATGATATGTTTATTCTTTTTTTTTTAATTCACATCACATTCTATATATTTTTATGATGAGTATAAAAAATAATTTAATTATATTTTCATTTATATTATAATATTTATATCTTATTTATTTATTGGTTTTTATAGTTTCTTTTATTAGATTGACTTTCTAGGTATATCTATCCTTCTCCTTTCTCTTTATAAAGATCATTGTCTACAATTTATATTACTTTTCATCTCCTCATCTTGTTAATAGATTACTAAGTGTGTTTCGAAACATTGATCCAAAAACTCACACAATTTAATCCAAAAGCACTATCAATAACTATTATGGACTATGAAAAAATTCATGCCTAGTATTAAATTAAAAAATTAGAAAAGAGACTTCAATAATATAATTGAGTGTGATTTTATATTCCATACAAATTTTACTATTAGCAAGAATTTATAGAGAAAAAAGTGCATACTTTGTATTTTAATACCTGATTTTGAACCAATTTTAGCTCCTACTAATGATAAGCATGCTTTTTTTACTATTTTTGACACCCTCCAACATCAAATTACTCTAAAAACACTTCTTCCCATTTGAACAATACCCCTATAGTTGCTAAGATGCTATTTGCCTTTCCTTCTCATTATCCTGGTCCTATTGACAATAGTGTTCCATGGTTACATTGTTTCCTAGATAGGTTGATGTGGACTCATGTGCCATGGATTCTAAATTATGTTTTCCTACATGAGAAATCAATTACTTTATGAAACCCTAACCCTAGTGTGTTTACAACAATCAATTCAACTCATGGATGGTTATGTCAAAAGACTTGAATCAGAAAAAGAAAAAGAAAACACTCCAAGCACTTCACCCAACCTCTTCATTCTATAGCACATCACAAACTTTCTTCTTTAATCAATCTAAGGCATCACTACACACAACTTCCATTCTTGTAGATCCATACACTAGCACTCATATGATCTTACACACCTTGGCCAGAGGGTTTGAGGAAGCCATTCACATAGGAATCTTACACACCTTGGCCAAGAGACTAGAACCCCCACCAATTGTTGAAGAAGTGATTGCTTTTAGATTTGAGGAATTAAATGATATGTAATATAGATCTGCATGTTATGAATTATAGAAAAATCACTACACTATTGCTTTAAATTGTTGATTGTATCCTGTAGATTAACATAAAACCTAAGACCTTCATTGATGTGAATTGACCTTCATTGTGCTGCATCCTAAGAGCAACTTTTTTTCGTACATAGTAACAGATCTTCTTATCAAAACAACACTCCTTACGCTTTTCTCTAAATCTAGTAAGTGAAGCAATTCTTTTTGGTCGGTTCAAACACTATGGAATATCTACCAAACCTTTTGATTCTGATGGGCATGAATAGGCATGCGCAATATGCCAAGAGATATTTCACAACCTCCCAAGAGAAAAAGAACTGATTGAACCTTCTCTGGTGACACGCTATCAAATATATATACTTCTCCTTGGTACAAAAGAATGAGTTGATTAGTGGCCTATGGCCAGATAGGTACAATCACCTAAGAATTTCCAAGATTACCTCCATTTATAGTACTATCTTTTCCAATTACAATTGAAAAGCATTGGCCTTTCTCATTCAATTGTTGTAGATAGTAAGGTCAAGATGACATCTTTGTGGCTAAGGTTGGTCGAGGTGATCAAAGTGGCAATACCATGAAACTAGTCTTTTCTTTTTGAGTAAAGGTGTGGCTTTGAAATGGAGCCATAGGTTTCACTCCTACCATTAGTGACAAATTGATTGGCACACCATGCTTTTGAAGAGAATTTTTTAAGACCATAGGTGTTCTGGTATAAAATATGCACAAAGTTGGCACCTTCTGGTCCCAAAACATGTTTCAAGGTTGATCCACTTTTTGGTTCAAACTTACACAACACTAAATTTGTGTTTTGTGGAGTCTTGAAGGAAGCTGGCCAGAAAAGGTTGGGAGCCCCGGGAAGAAGAAAATAAAACTAGGGCCGAGACTTCATCGACATCAAATACTGTCATTCCCATAGAAGGTGATGATATGGAGAAAAAAATTGCCATGAGACATTATAGAGGGACGAGAATGGAACCATTTTGGCTGGCGACATTTGACACTACAAAAGTAGTATACATGGCTTATGATCGAGCGGCCTTCAACATGAGAGGCACACAAGCTTTCCTCAAAATTCTTGACTACTAGGGGTGCACCTGATATTTAGCTTGTGATTCAGATGTGTTGGAGGCCTTGTAATTCCACCAAGGATGCACGGGGATAGGCTCTGGCATGAACATATGTCACAACCCTCTTTCATACTTAATTATTTTTATAGTATTTGGATAATAATTTTTGATGTGATGTTAAAACAATATTATGTTGAGACAGAATAATGCAAACATTATGCAAGATGATATTATCATGATGGATTTTATTGATTTTATTTTTGAGTACTAATGGGAATTAATCATTTGATGTTCTTTCATGAGTACAATAGGAACAGTCGACACTCTCTTGGTTAGAGAGAGAATATTTTCGGAGAGAGGGAGCCTCATAGTTTGAAAGAAAAGAGTTGTGATGGGATGCGCACACACACACACACTTCGGAAAAATAAATTAAACTAATGTCTTGTGTGTTTGAAAGAATTTCATTAGTTATTTCTTATTAGATAAATATTAGTATTTATTTTTAATATAATAATGAAATATAATTAGTTGCATCTTTATTCATTAATTTAACAATATTGATTTTACATATATTTTGTAACTAAAAGGAATCTTTGCTTTTCATTTTAAAAATAAAGTGGAGCACATTTATTGCATTTTCTATTTTATTTCAAATTGGGAATAGATTTATTTAAAAGGGTAAAATGACAAAAGATTGGGGAATTATGAAAAAGTTGCATGTTGTTTGACAAACCAAATAAACAGACAGTAGGTGAAAAATCAGGAAAAAGTAGGGGAGGGCAAGAAAATTTTAGTAGATAGCTTTTTTTATCTATGTGAAGATTGAGTATGAAAATTTCAAATGGGTTGTATTGAAATCTTTTCTCTAGATCATTTTCTTTGAATCTGAATTCAATCTTGTTTTAATCTTGGGTCTGTGAAAGTGTTTTATACACCCCTATCAAAGTTTTTTGAATTTAAATATTTCCCTCAAGCTTTTGATCATTTATTGACCTACATGCTTATTGCTTGGTTTGTATTTCTTTTAACAACCTATCATTCCTTTGGCCTACATTATTTTCTCATCGTCGACCTATTCTTTTTCGATCTTAACATCAATCTTATTTATCTATGCTGGCCTATGTTTACACTAAATGATCTATGTTCATCTATATTAGATTACAATTTAGAAACAATGCATTCTTGTTAATTGGACATGCAACATTTATATTGACATGTCTAATGTTTAAATTGAATTTATTACTTCTCTCCTCCTCTATAGTCACCCATCTGGTGAATGGCAATACTCTAACTTTTTCAAAACATTTTCAATCATTTCATATCATAAATCTATCTAAATCCTTGGTATTTCATAGTTTAATATTACCTTTATGCATATGTATTCATTTATAACATACTATGTAATGTTGTGAATGTTTTTGATTCTATTGTAGTTTTCATTTTTCAACATCTACATAATGGTGAACCCAACGTGAAATTTTGCATTGTTCATTTGTGTGGTTGCATGTTTTTATGGCATATTTTGGGTTTATTAGGATGTTTCTAGTTGATTTTGTTGCAGGTTCCAAGATAATGGCAACTCTGGTTGAACCTTTGGTGTTTCTCTATTTTGGGTCACTAACAATTGTTTTGGTTGTAGGGTAATTGTTTATAGATTTAAATATTTGCAGAGTTTTACATTTGGTTGCAAGGTTTAATGTTTTGCAAAGTGGGGATGTTTGGTCATAGTCTCATAATCTAAGGTTTCAATTTTTAATAATGGACTCTAACATTTATCCTGGCCGCACATTATACTGTGGGATGGATGGATATAAGGCTGGATGTTGATTTTCCTTTTCTTCTATGTCCATTGAATGCAACAAGCAGTAGCTGCTAAAGATCCCATGACTTTAATTATGGTAGCCATCTAATTTCCTAGGATGAGGATCTACTTTGCCCAATCATGATTTCAATCATCTGCTTTTATCTTGGATCAAATGCTTTTCAAAGTGTATTGTACAAAGTAATCGAGGGTTTCCACCACAACTGATGCACCTCTATCCTCTATGCTTTGCAGCACACCTTGGTTATTTCCAACCTTAACATTCACAACATTACATAGTATGTTCTAAATGAATACATATGCATAAAGTTAATATTAAACTATGAAATACCAAACATAAGTATAGAGTATATATATATATAAGTTTATATCGACTTTTAAATCTATATTCTAAGACTATCTTCATTGGATTTTTTTATGGTGACAATAACTACCCCAAATCCATAATGGTGTAAAGGTATGATACTTATTCAATACTTCATGTTATCGTATTTTTATAATCTTCAACAATTCATAAATTTATTTTAATTAGAAACATATTACCTTCAACTCTTCCCATTCGACCAATAATGGAACTGGTCTAGTTCTCAATATATGACTATCAATATATGTTTGATTTGGTGATAATAGGCTATCTAATCAAGTTGACTCCATGTTCATGTAATGAACCCTCCCAAGAATCAGTACTTAGCATATAATCATTGTTTAAATATTCTCTAATTAAATTATTATTCTGTATGTATCATTGTCTTGTAGAATGTATCCTATCTGATCTCTATTATATCTGAACTCAAAAATGTTATAATAATGTTTAGATAGATTATATTCTCTTGAAAGTGTATTAGTTCGGTAATCCTATTAAAATGCATACACTTAGTAATTTCAAAATAAGTATAATTATCTCTTTAATGTTCATGAAATAACATCATTGTATAGATTTTGAAACTATTATTGATTAATGGAAAATATAGTATCTTTGTTTAGAAAACTTCAGACCTAGACACCGACATAAAGTTGATTTGGAAATCTCCTTCTTGATCAAAGTAGAGGAATAATTTAGTTATGATTTAATGCAATTAGAGAGAATGTAATGCCCCGCCATGCAACCCTAGAGATAATTTTAATTAAGCAATAAAAGGGGCAATTTTTTTTTTTATATATAGAAGAAATGATAACAAACATAACATAGACTAATAGCAACAAGTTAAACTATCATTTCTAGGGATTACATAGCTGCATTATAGCAATTTAACATACATAGCTCATACAATTTAATCAAATAAGTCAAACTAACATCTTTCATTACATCATAGGATAAATACATCAACATTGTTTTTGTAATAAAGATTACAAGTACAAAATAGTTTATCTTACAATAGGAATTACATAATTTCATCAAATTACATAATGAATTCCACTGATACATAGAACTAGGTGCAAATAGTACAAATAACTATCTTCAAAACTAGAATCCGCTATGAGATATACATCCACGAACCATGACACTAGAAAACCAATAGAAGAATGCACAACCACCCAACCATGTGGAACCCTGAGGTCCAGCCCCCATGCTAGGAGATAATAATGAGGTCCCACAATGACAATAGTCTAGATGGAAAATACAAACAGGTAAAAGACTAACACAGATTCCAACAACACCATCACAAGTAGCTCAAATAATACTCCCAGAGGCAACAAGAACAATGAGGAAATAACACAAGAGGGAACATTAGACTGCAGTAGGTAGAGTGCCATCGCATGGTCCTAACACGGCTTATCCTGGCTATCTCCCACTAGATGTCGGCCTCCATCTATGGTTATCCAGGTAGCCTCTCTTTAGGCACTGACCCCATAGGGTGACACATGCGGAACCAACTATCCTTTCATGAAGACAAGGAAGTTAATCATGCCAACCAGGCCTTCTCATCCCATGCTTAGCCTAAATGAGCACTACAGGCATGGGTGGGGCATCCAGTTATCTTATTTAATGAAATAACTACCCAACCCCTTAGGTTAATTATTAGGTTATCATTTGATTACAACTTTCAAAGGGTTATCCTAGCAGCCACTTTGGGTACCGACGCCACAATGAAAGCCACTCCCCCTACATGCATTCTAGTAACCCTAACCATCAACAAGAACAATTAACATCACATGACAAGTACAATTAGGCAATGCCAGGTATCTTCCTTTTTTCATACAAATATAATCACAAATTGACTTCATATATTTCATCACCAAGGACCTCATACAAAATTAGGAGGCACCATAAACTCATTACTAACTCAAGACCTTACATAAGATCAAAACATACTGGCCTCTAGAGCAAGATGACGTAGATCAAAGGGAAACCAAGAGACCAAAGAGGCATAACAAACTTATTGACCCAAAATCAATCAATTCTAAATTGACCTTCCTTCTGTCCATAGTGTAGTACTTCTCGACAAATGTGAACTACAAGAGAAAATTAATATTAACTATTGTTTGTAATGAAACTCAAATCCCAAATGATCTAGATTTAAAATTTAAACTATAAATAATCATAATTCAATGAAATAATCAACACAATGATATTAAATCAACATTTAAATAATATAACAACATACATTAAATTGACTACAGTCCAATAAATTTAAGAAACTACATTATCCCATAACCTACTTTTCTTACTAATTAAAACTACTAATCTTATCAAATTATCATAAGTGCAAAATTTGATTAAAATGAATTTGATAAATATTCTAGTGCAAAATATAATAGATAAATCTTATTCTAATAAATAGGTTTGATAACATAAGATAAAGCAATTAGAAATATTGTCTAAATTTATAATATATTCTAATAATGACATGAATTACCTATTATTATAAGAAATGACTAAATTCTAAAAATTAGAGTGATTAATGGTATAATCATGTCTATAAATTCGATGCAATATATAGTAACAAATATAAATGATGCTTAATATAGAATCTTGCTACTATGAATTTCTTTCACTAAACCTTTTTATGTGCAATTTCTATTCAACTAGGACTTATTTTCCTATTATCTGGTAGAGATTTAAATGAGTATGCATCAAATCTAAAGATTTCCAGCCATAAAGGATGAAGGGAATATAGATTATGAAATATTTTATTGAAACTACTAAGGGTTTTAATAGCCAAGCGACTGGTATAAGGTTCACCTTAGAGAGGCTGAAAGATAACAAAATGGATTTATTGTCTCAAAATAATATTGAATCCCAGTGGTTATCATAGGGTCAACACCAAAGAGGATTAGCCAAACACAAAGAGTCGACGCAAATCGAAATGATAAAAAAAAAGGTTTTAAAAACTAAGGATGATAATGCAAGGTAGCAGCAGCATGGTCACTCCATTGATAAAGTAACATCTACTAGAACGCCTTGATGGCTGATTCATTTAATACAATGATAGTAGGGAGTTGAGTAAGAAAAATAAGTTTGTTGATAATCGTTAGGGGATTGCCAGCTAGATTTTGGCAGGTGATGAAGAGTGCAAGATAGAATTCAACAGAAAGATAGTAATGGTATCTTTAGTATGCCAAAATCATAATAAAATAAAGCTTTATAAAATTCATCTGTAGGTGATTAAAAGGAAAACTGCAGTTTGTTGACGAACACCTTAAGAGAGACTGATTGGTATGCTTTGACTTCAGTGGAAACAAATGAATCCACTTCACAGTAGAAACCTCCACTAGGGAAGGCAATTATAGAGTCAGTCATTTAATTTTGCCTCTCAAAAGGAAAATGTCCAAAAGATGATTCATTTGCAAGTTAGAAGAAAATGGAATTGTTAACAAGGCGCAAAAGGCAACCGTTCACTAGCGAATGATTACAGAGTAAATAAATAATTTTTCCACTCTAGAAGACATCTGACAGATGGAAAACTCCAAGATTAAAATGTATTTTTTTGAAAAGGCTTAAGATCTAAGGGTGAATTTAGTTTTGAAGCATATGCATGGTTGAATCAAGTGATTGATTTCAAAGTAATGAATGGAATTTGTTGAAATGATTAAGGGAAACAATTTTAAAATCGCATCAATTTTACTAGTGAATCATTTGCAAATTTAAAAGGGTTCAAATTGTTGAATAAACTTTAGATTCCTATTTAAGCACGCCTTAGTGAGACTGAATGTAAGAGACAAAAATGGATTTGTTACTAGACATCTTGAACTGTTTCTTTCTAAATTTTAATAGGTATTACAATAATAGCATACAACATGGCTGATACAAAAGGATTCAACTAGACTTCTACAAATGATAGCTAAAATGCTATTAAGGTAAATGACATCTCAACGCATAAGTTGTTATTACAAATTCATGAATGATTTCTATGTGGATCCAAATGTATGGATGAATGACTGGCGATTATTTACACATCAAAAAGGATTGTGATTGCTAAAAAGACTTTAGAAACTTTCATAGTGCAAGTTGTTCATCGACTCAGAGGATGGACACAACATGCATGCAAAGATGATTTCTAGATAGACATAACCACATGAGAGAGAGACTCATATTTAGAGAGACAACCATCTCAACAACAATTATTCAAATATTCACATAGACATACCTAGAATTTTAATCTTTGAGACTCAAGATCCTCCTCGAGTTGATTCCTTTTCTCCCCCAATTCTTCTTCTACAAAACTCCCCCCAAAATTCCAAAGAAGCCCCTTCAAATATTCCCCACATCATAAAAATAGACAAATCCAATAAATTCCCACTCCATCCTTTTCCTGTTACTCTCAACCCACTTTTACCAAAAATTAAATTCATTAAACTTCCACCTACAGGTAGATTCTTCCTATCTAATTATTTATTACCCACTGAAAACAACTCACTTTCATTAATATTAGTCTATGAATGATATAAAATAATGACATGTATCTAGGCACTAGATTATTTATTCACTTCATATGATATGGAATATTTCAAATTTGTTTATTATTATTATTATTAGCTATTAGAATTATTAATTTATTTCCTTACAAAAACAAATATTTAATATACCTTAAAATTATTATTATTTACTTACATGATAGATTAATAATTCTATTGAATGAAACAATAGACCAACTATAACAACTCAAAACTACATACCAAACATATCTCGATGGCAACACACTATAGAATAACAAAGACTCACAACATGCTACATACCGACCAAACTGACGGAACCTAAGACTGAGAACTCATCCTCAATGAGAATGATGTCAGCTAAGGGACCTCATGTTATCTCCATTCCATAACTTCCATTGGTATGAAGGCATGCTCAGACCTGCCAATTTAGGTGAAGTCGATGCCTGGTACCTGCAATCCTACAACAAATGAAAGGGTCGAGTACAAATGTATATATAATCATCCAAACAGGCACATTATGACAAGGAATCGCAATGTAGCAAGGTACTCAACATGATTAATACTACACTGTCCCTTCACAAAACACATCACAAATATCCACATTAAGTAAGTTCATCAATAACTAAACAACTAGATAACACATCATTATATAGTCGCATAAAGTACATAGTAAAATTAATCCACATAATCAATTAAACCCATAACTGATCACAACATAAGCATAATATACCAATCATAAAGCATGAACAATGTCATCATAGAAAACATCAATGAGTGTCATCAACTACATCAAAATAGTAAGTTCATCATCAATAATATGTCATAATGTCTAGATATAAAGGAGCAACTAACAGTCTATCTAAAAGCCAACATGAGGGGCACTATAGAGAATCTATATTAGTTAGATTTTTCTTGTGAATGTTAAATTAAGGATAGGTGTTGAATATGGACTCATAGAGAAGGATAGATTACTTCTTCTACTCTATCTATTGTCATTAGCATAAAAAGATGCTTTGGCCAAAACTTGTTGATCAATTTAGTAATAATTACTATTGATTATTTTATACTCTTTGTCATATTAGGATGTTTGTACATTTTTCATTTTCTACATGCTATAAAAATGTTAGATATGTGACGTTGCACCAGATTCCATAACACTTGCTAGTTTCAAATTTATAGGCCCTTCATGTAGAGTTGGGTTTATCCATTCAGAAGGAAACCAGGTAAGTAAAATCTTTGTGATTGGGAGGATTAGATTATCCTTGATGCTCTCTCTATCTCTGATTTGCTTGAGGAGGTTGCTTGACAATGAAGGTATAACTAAGTTTTGTAGAGAAATATTATTTTTGTGGCCATCTATGGCATGATGTAAAGGATTAAGTCCCGAATTGTACTAAGCTTATTTGAAAAGATTTTGTAAATGCAAACTTGGAGAAATATATTCATTCTTTTATGAATATGAAATGCTTTATGAAATTATTTAAGATATAATTTTCATTTATTTTCCACATTTGTTAATATTAATCTAGAGGGATCATTACACATGGAATCAGAGTGTACTGGGTTCAACACTCAAAACTTGAGTCTTCTATGCTAAGTTGTGAAATTTATGTTAGCAAGACCCTGTAGCTAAACAATCATGGTGCAAACAATACATTCTGACTATGGTAGACCAAGTAATTAACAATCAGATAAATTGGATCAAATTTTAAGCCTCTTGACTGATACTCGTAAGAGAATCAATACTCTTGAGCAAGAGGTTAGGGAGAACCATGAAGACCTAAATCAAGAGGGAGATCATTTGGATGAGAAATAAAATGAAAAAGAAGAAGAGGCTATAATAGGAGTCAATCATGTTAAATTTGAAAGAGAATTGGCTTGTACCTTAAAATAATTGCACCTCCTAAATTTAATGGCAAGAACATATAAGATGGTGTTGAGACCTGAATAATTGAAATGGAAAATAACTTTGAGCTCAAGAACTTATTAGAGCAAACCGAACCTATTTGGGAAACTTATCAGCTTAGTGGTGAAGTAGCCACGTGGTGGTATAATGAGAAGGATGGCTGATACTTGGTGATACCTCCAAGGAAATTTTCTTATCTCTATTCAAAAAGAGATGGTTACAACAAATTTTCTTTCATAATAAAATGATATAATTTCAAAATCTCATTCAAGGAGAAATGATAGTCAAAAAATATTGGGAAAAATTCACACTTCTTAAATATGTTCCTCAATATCAATTGGATGAATGTTTCAAGATCAGGAAGTTCATTCTAGGGTTAAAATGATAGATTAAAATAGAGGTGGACATTCACTACCCCTCGACTATGGATGAAGTATTTGAAAAGGCTACTAAACAGGAACAAAAACTTCAACAATCAGTAAATTACAAACACAATTCATCTAAGTCTATATAAAAGTATGGTAAGAGAAAGTTTAAAAAGGGAAACTATTATTAGAACAAGAATTTTGAGAAGAACATAACTGATAAAGGGGGTAATCGACAGTGATTTTTTTAGTGGCTAATATTCGCCAATTGGCTAATAGTTGAACTTGGGGATTTAAAATTTGGCTAAAAGTTCAAGCTATAAGGAGACCTAAATCGCCACATTTTTACAAAATTTTATTTTAGTCTTGGTAAAATTGCCAGAATGTTTATTTTATTAAACTTTTAAGCTCAAAAATTTTCTATGATATTCGATACCTGATTAGATCAGATTCGCCTAAATTTTATAAGTTATAGTTGAAAATGAAATTAATTTGCCAATAATATTATATAATTATTGGTTACTTTAGGGCCATATCGCTATTTTTTTATCACCACCATTGATTTTATTTATAATCTAACAATTGGGGTTGTATTCCATGGGTTAAAATGTACCCACAGAGCTCCAATGACCATTGAGACCAAAATTGTATTTGGGTCATTGATCTAAATTTATAATCTAATAGCTGGGGTCAAATTCCATGAGATAAAATGTACCTGTAGAGCTCCAATGTCCATGGGGCCCAAAATTGCATTTGGGTCATTTACATTTGAGATTAATGGCCCAAAATACAAACTGCCCAAATGTAATTTCGGGCCCCATGGGAATTGGAGCTCTATAGGTACATTTTGGCCCGTAGAATAGAATCCAAACCATTAGATTATAAACAAAGTCAATGGTGGTGAAAAAGAATTTAGGGCTGATTCGAAATATTCAATATTTGATTTAAAATATTAAGGAATTAAGGAATTATAGACATGAGCACTACACCTTAAACTAGTCAATTACTGCAACCCTCAGGCCCTTACTTTTCGATAGGAATTTAACTTGTAAAAAAAGGAACGATGCACCATGGAAATTAATGCATTTGCATATTTTTCATCAAGATTTACCAGGATGTTTTACAAATTTGTAGTGATGTAAAAAAAATTGCCAATAAAATTAATATTTTTTCCAAAAAACGGAAAGATTCGCCAATAAAAATTAATAATTTTTCCCAAAAAAATGAAAGATTTGCCATGATTTTATATATTTTTTCAAGAGGGGTTTCTTAAAGTTATCACTGGTAATCAAGGAAATCAAAATGAAAATTTCAAAGGATGCAATGACAATGATAATGATTTTGGTAAAACCAAGCCAGATCTAGACAAAAGGGACCACAAGATGGATGTTATGTCTATGGAGGTGAACACTATGCTAGTTCATGTCTTCAACGGTCGGTTACAAGGAATAGAAAGGATCAAGGCCAACTGGCCCAACATCGCATTCATGTAGCAATAGACAACAAGCAAATTGATTATCAAGCAACACCTATCCAATTTTTTGGTAAGCTTTATGAATGTACTGTCAATATTTGATTGATACTGGAGCAAATAAATGTTTTATAGTTCCTAAGATTCTTTCTAAGTTACTAGTTAGAGTAGGATTTGTGTCTAATTCAAGGATGGTTTGGTATGGGAATCAGACAAAGAAAAGGGTGGATCATTGTCTTCCTTGTAATGAGTTGGAACTTCAAAGATTTTTAACACAAGTCAACTTGTATGTGGCCCCCTTAAGATTGTATCATGTTATTTTGGGAATTAATTGGTTATCTAAGAATAAGGCCTTAGTGAATTGTCAAGATAAGATAGTTTCTTGTCTAGATGATGTGGGTAGACTAACTAAGATTTGTGGGATTCAAAAAACCCACATCTTATTTATATTTGAGCTATGTAGTTAATGAAGGCTTAATGGAAAGGATGTACTTTGTATTCCATTCATACTAATGACCTTAACAATGATAAAGAGCCAGCCATTGAGGATTTTCCAATTCTACAAGAGTTTAAGGATGTTTTTCCTGAAGAGTGACCATGGCTACCACCTAAAAGGGAATTTGAGTTTTCTCTATATCTTTTACTAAGAACTGAACCATACTCTAAGGCTCCTTACAAAATGACCACAATTTAGAGTTGTATGACTTGAAGGTTTCATTGCAAGAGTTGCTCAATAAGGGAATGATTAGACTGAGTTTGTCACCTTGGGGAGCACCTATTATTTTTGTGAAAAAGAAGGATGGTACTCTATGACTGTGTATTGATTATAGAATCCTTACAAAGGAAACCATTAAGAACATGTACCCTCTTCCAAGGATCAATGACGGATTTGACCAAATGAACTGAGCGTTAGTCTTTCCCAAGATTGATCTAAAATCTAGATATCACTAGTTGAGAATAAAAAACAACACATTTCAAAAACAACTTTCAAGACTCACTATAAGCACTATGAATTCACTGTAGTTCCTTTTAGACTAGCCAATGCCCCTGTAGCTTTTATGAATCTGATGAATAGTGTGTTCAAGAATTATTTGGATAATTTTGTCTTAGTTTTTCTAGATGATATAATAGACTACTTTAAACCAAAAAGGGAGCATGAAGAACATTTAAGGATAGTATTGCAACATTTAAGAGAACATCAACTTTATGGCAAGCTATCCAAGTGTACATTTTACCAAAAGAAGGTGCACTACTTGGGTCACATTATTGCAGTCAAGGGTATTTCTATGGATCTAGAGAAGAATAAGGCTATAATGGAATGGCCCTCACTTCAGAATGTTTAGGAAGTCCACAGTTCAATGGGACTAACCATTTATTATAGAAGGTTTGTAGAAGGATTTTCTAACATTAGAAATCCTATCACTACACTTCAGAGAAAAGGAAAAAAGTTTGAATGGATCAGCAAATGCAAGAAATATTTTTAAACCCTAAAGTAAAAACTCACAACTGCCCCTATTTCGATCATGCCAGATCGAAATGGTCATGCCGCTTTTATCATAGATGCCTTTAGTGAAGGATTAGGTGGGGTTCTCATGCAAAAGGGGAAGGTAGTGGCCTCTGAGTCTAGAAAATTGAAGGAATACCAGTAGAGTTACACCCCTCATGATTTGGAACTAGTAATAAGTATGCATGCTTTATAAATGTGGATACATTTCCTATTGGGAAAACCATTTGAGCTTAAGACTGAACATTTGGGACTTAAATATATTTTCACACAACCAAACCTAAATGCTTGACAAAGGTGATGGTTGGAGTTCCTTAGTGACTATGATTTTTAAATTGAGTTCACTAATCGAAAAAAATAGGGTGGTAGATGCTCTTAGCAAGTGAAGGCATCTTGTAGTTATTACATCAGTTCAAACTACTTTCAGGTAGTAGGTACTTACTAACTTGTAGCATGATGAAAACTATTCCTTGGTTAAATCATATCTTGATAAATATCCTTCATATAACCATTTTGATGTTTATATGTTTGAACTTTGTTGGCACCTATAAAATTTTGCTCCCAAACATGCATTATTGTTGTCCCAAAAAATCCAAAATTCCCAATTTATTCCAAAATCCCTCATTTAAATCCAATCTGAGACATCCTATAGGGGTTTTATTTCAAAAATATTCAAAGCATAATGTTCCCCCTTGTCTTTGTTTCTTCCCTTTGAAAAAAATATTTCATTCAAGGCCTTTGTTCGCAAATCCAAAAAATTGAAAACTGGCAAACTAGTTCAGAAGTTCGCCTTTTTCCCAATTTGTTGATTTGACGAAAAGGTGATAGGAAGGCAAGAAAAATAGTGAAGGAAAGAGATCTTTCTTCATTAGTAAAGAGACATCCAAAGTTTTTAGTTGGCGAGGTTATTAGTTTCTGAAAGAAATGAGTTCACCAATTGAAGAAAAGTGAGGGAAAGTTCGGTACAAGTTTCTAAGGAAAAGAAAGAGAAGTGAAAGATTGTCAGAAAAAAGTTTTGGTTTGCAAACTTGAATGTTCATCGACGGGAGGTCGACAGAGAATTCACAGACTAAAGGCAAAGAAGAAAGAAAAAAGGGGGAGAAGGCCACTAAAAAGGAAAAAGTAAAGAGATTGGTTCACCATCAAAGGATTTTGCCGATAACAAAGGTAGAAAAAATAAAGAAATGGTTAATGCAAGTTTTATCGGCATATGGCTAGGTTAGCGAACTGCTCAATTCGTCGATAACATAGTTCACCAATGGGCCTTTTTTCTGACAAAGGGAGAGACAAGAGGCAAAGAAAAGATAAAGGAAACAAAGGTTCACTTCAAGTTGAGTTCATCGATAGGTAAAGTGGCCGACTGAGGAGATAAAAGAGGTTTGTGAAAAGGAAAAAAGGTTGATAAAGATAGGAAGATGTGCCCAGTGCAAAAAGGTACAGTCAGAGTTAAGATGGCTTAAAGAGGAAAATTGGACAACACGTTTAAAGTGTTGTAAAGTCTTAAAAAGGGCTGATTCCCTAAAAACATGCCCTGATTGCAGGATTGTGAAGGCTTATTTGTACCTAGAATTTAATGATTCTATAGAACAGTGCCATATAGGTGTTTGGTATGTAGTGAAATTCCTCAATGCATAGGTACAGTTGGAGGACAAAGATGATAAGTGAACTATTACAGGTGTTAGGGAAAGGGTTTGAACCTTATCTCTTTATTGTTCCAAGTACACAAAAAGTGCAAGCAATCTTCCTCTAGCATATTCAAAATTGTCAAAGAATGGGCAGGCTTCCAAACATGCATACTTCTTGACATTGCAGTGGGCTAAATTTAATGAAGCATAGGTGTACTCATTGACTAAAATGCAATGGTGGGATGGGTACATTGAATTGTAATTCTATATATGCATCTGTTTTAGATGCAATAGAGGTTGGTTGGTCATTTTTTTTTGGGCATTGCTCTCAATAGGTTCTAAGCTCTAGAAGGTAGAAACGATAAGGTTATTTTGTGGTCTTTATTTAGCATGAAACAATTATGAAATGTATGTAATATATTTTTAAAATGTTTGTATCAAACCACTATCTTTCTTCGTTGCTATAGATGTTCTTTCTAGTAGACTAAATCACAATTATAGTTTTATCTTGCCACATATTTTAGTGGTATGAATGTGTTTAGTGTGGAAAAGAGAGAGAATGATAGCATTTGTAAACTAGGTCAAGCCCCTCTTTTCATGCACCAACATTCAAAATATGAATCAAGCCTAATCACTATGAGAGTGATAAGCTACAGGTATCATTTTCCTCTTTAGTGTAACTCAAATGGTGTCTCAACTAGAATTATACAAACCCTAACAAGCCAAGGAGAGTTCAAACCCTAGTTATAAGATATGCACTAACAGACAGATTTTGGGAGTAGTAACCCACAGACTAATCACAGAAAAGGGTAAGTGCAGGAAGATGGGGGGCCAAAAAGGGGTCTTAAGTGGCCACTTTTTTTCTGAAATCAGGAAATACTGGCCTTGGATGAGAAATTGAGCATAGTTACACTCAAAATTTGGAGATACAACCAAAACAATGTTCATAGTGCTCCGAGTCTACTTTCTAAATTGCTATTTTGTTTTGAAAATGGCATAGATTAAGGGGTTCAAAAGAGGGAGCCATATAAATTGGTGTTGTTTCTATCAAAAAAACATAACATAGCATGTTTTGTGGCCCCCTCAAAAGGTCAACTTTTTTTTGGTTCGCTTCAGCGAGAAATTAGCTAATAGCATGTAGTTTATGCCTAATTTTTCTAATAATTTTTTGATGAATATTTGATTTTTTACTAATTTTCAAAGTGGACACATCCTAAAAAATAGAATTTTGGCTGTGCTACCCCTATAAATTTTGAAAACTAATTGAAAATCATTTTTTTATTTTTCTAATATTTGTAGAATGGAGTCTAGTTTCTAAATATGTAATTTTTTTGAAATTTGAATGAATAGTTATTTTACAATGAAAAAAAGACCAAACAGTGGTTTTTACCTAAAAATGGACACACAAACAAAAGAAATTAAAGATGAAAGGCTTAACATTGTTAAAATGTGAAAAAAATCACATCGTCAAATAGCTAAAAGAAAGCCTAACATTACCCATGTGTTCGATTTGTTTGACCTTGAAACACGTGCAAATCTGAGGGTTAGCACGAACAAAATTATGTGAAATTTTGAAGAATATAGAAAAACATGTCTGTGACTGTTCATAAAGCACTCCAAGCCTTTGGGTTGGAAATCCAAAGCAAATCCCAACCCCAAGGCTTGGGATTCCCAAAGCAAGAAATAACGTGAGCGCATTATAACGCGCTCGCATTATGTTTTGCCTTGCATTTTTCTTTCCCGCAAGTCTGTTGTTTGTCATGTTTGACATAACGCGAGCGTGTTATAACGCGCTCACGTTATGTTCTCCTCAAATTTTTTACATTCAAGGCTATTAATCATGAGGGTTAAGGGATAAGGGATAGAGTTGGAGGGTTTAGGGATAAGGGATTAGCGTTTAAGGTATAGTATTGAGCCCGTTGAGGGTCTAGGAATAGGGATAGCATTTAGGGTTTAGGGATGAGGGATGACAGATTAGGGTTGAGGGTTTAGGGTTTAGGGATAGGGTTGAGGGTCAAGGGATCAGAGTTAAGGGTTGAGGGATTAGGGTTTGACATTGAGGGTTGATGGTTGAGGTTCAAGGGTCAAGGGTTTAGGGATAGGGTTTAGGGTCGAGGGATTAGGGTTAAAGTAGAGTGTGGAGGGTGTAAGGATTAGGGATAGGGTTGGAGGGTTTAGGGATAAGGGATTAGGGTTTAAGGTATAGTATCGAGCCTGTTGAGGGTTTAGGAATAGGGATAGCATTTAGGGTTTAGGGATGAGGGATTATAGTTGAGGGATGATGGATTAGGGTTGAGGGTTGACGGATTAGGGTTTAGGGATAAGGTTTAGGGTTGAGGGTTGAGGGATTAGGGTTTAAGGTATAGTGTTGAGGGTTGAGGGTTAAGGGTTTAGGATTAGGGTTTAGGGTTGACGGATTAGCATTTAATGTTGAGGTTAGGGTTAGAGTGTCGAGGGTAGAGGGATTAGGGATAGGGTTTAGGGTTGAAGGTTTAAAGATTGAGGGTTGAGGCTTTAGGGATGAGGGTTTAAGGCTTAAGATATAGTGTCAAGTGTTGAGGGTGTAGGGATAGGGTTTAAGTTTTAAGGGTTAAGGGTTGAGGGATAGGGATTAGGGTTTAAGGTATAGTGTTGAGGGTCGAGGGTTTAGAGTTAAGGGTTGAGGGATTAGGGTTTGACGTTGAGGGTTTAGGGTTGAGGTTCGAGGGTCAAGGAATTAGGGTTAAACTAGAGTGTGGAGGGTATAAGGATTAGGGATAGGGTTGAAAGGTTTAGGGATAAGGGATTAGGGTTTAAGGTATAGTATCGATTCTGTTGAGGGTGTCGGAATAGGGATAGCATTTAGGGTTTAGGGATGAGGGATTAGAGTTGAGGGATGATGGATTAGGGTTGAGGGTTGACGGATTAGGGTTTAGGGATAAGGTTTAGGGTTGAGGGCTGAGGGATTAGGGTTTAAGGTATAGTGTTGAGGGTTTAGGGATAGGGTTTAGGGTTGAGGGATTAGAGTGAAGGGTTGAGGGTTTAGGGTTTAGGGTTTAGGGTTAGGGTTGAGAGATGAGGGATCAGAGTTAAGGGTTGAGGGATTAGGGTTTGATGTCGAGGGTTGAGGGTCAAGGGTTTAGGGATAGGGTTGAGGTTGAAGGGATTAGGGTTATAAAGTAGAGTGTGGAGGGTGTAAGGATTAGGGATAGGGTTGGAGGGTTTAGGGATAAGGGATTAGAGTTTAAGGTATAATATCGAGTCTATTGAGGGTTTAGGAATAGGGATAGCATTTAGGGTTTAGGGATGAGGGATTAGAGTTGAGGGATGAGGGATTAGGGTTGAGGGTTGAGGGATTAGGGTTTAAGGTATAGTTTTGAGGGTTGATGGTTTAGGGATAGGGTTTAGGTTTGAGGGATGAGGGTTTAGGGTTGATGAATTAGGGTTTAATGTTGAGAGTTGAGGGTTGAGGGTTGAGGGTTGAGGTTGAGGGATAGGGTTAATGGTCAAGGGATTAGGGTTAAATAAGAGTGTCGAGGGTAGAGGGATTAGGGTTTAAGGTATAGTATCGAGCCTGTTGAGGGTCTAGGAATAGGGATAGCGTTTAGGGTTTAGGAATGAGGGATTAGAGTTGAGGGATGACAGATGACGGATTAGGGTTGAGGGTTGAGGGATTAGGGTTTAGGGACAAGGTTTAGGGTTAGGGTTGAGGGATTAGGGTTTAAGGTATAGTGTTGAGGGTTTAGGGATAGGGTTTAGGGTTGAGGGATTAGAGTGAAGGGTTGAGGGATTAGAATTTGACGTTGAGAGTTGAGGGTTTAGGGATAGGGTTGAAGGTCAAGGGATCAAAGTTAAGGGTTGAGGGATTAGGGTTTGATGTTGAGGGTGTAGGGTTGAAGTTCAAGGGTCAAGGGTTTAGGGATAGGGTTGAGGGTCAAGGAATTAGGGTTAAAGTAGAGTGTGGAGGGTATAATTATTAGGGATAGGGTTGGAGGGTTTAGGGATAAGGGATTAGAGTTTAAGGTATAGTATCGAGCCTATTAAGGGTCTAGGAATAGGGATAGTGTTTAGGGTTTAGGGATGAGGGATTAGAGTTGAGGGATGATGGATGACAGATTAGGGTTGAGGGTTGAGGGATTAGGGTTTAGGGACAAGGTTTAGGGTTAAGGTTGAGGGATTAGGGTTTAAGGTATAGTGTTGAGGGTTTAGGGTTGAGGGATTAGAGTGAAGGGTTGAGGGATTAGAATTTGACATTGAGGGTTGAGGGTTTAGGGTTGAGGGATTAGAGTGAAGGGTTGAGAGATTAGAATTTGACATTGAGGGTTGAGGGTTTAGGGTTGAGGGTTTAGGGATAGTGTTGACGGTCGATGGATCAGAGTTAAGGGTTGAGGGATTAGGGTTTGACGTTGAGGGTTGAGAGTTGAGGTTCGAGGGTCAAGGGTTTAGGGTTGAGGGTCGAAGAGTTAGGGTTAAAGTAGAGTGTGGAGGGTATAAGGATTAGGGATAGGGTTGGAGGGTTTAGGGACAAGGGATTAGAGTTTAAGGTATAGTATCAAGTCTGTTGATGGTTTAGGAATAGGGATAGCATTTAGGGTTTAGGGATGAGGGATTAGAGTTGAGGGATTAGGGTTTAGAGATAAGGTTTAGGGTTGATGGTTGAGGGATTAGGGTTTAAGGTTGAGGCTTTAGGGATGAGGGTTTAAGGCTTAAGATATAGTGTCAAGTGTTGAGGGTGTAGGGATAGGGTTTAAATTTTAAGGGTTAAGGGTTGAGGGATAGGGATTAGGGTTTAAGGTATAGTGTTGAGGATTGATGGATCAAAGTTAAGGGTTGAGGGATTAGGGTTTGACGTTGAGGGTCTAGGGTTGAGGTTTGAGGGTCAAGGGTTTAGGGATAAGGTTGAGGGTCGAGGAATTAGGGTTAAAGTAGAGTGTGGAGGGTATAAGGATTAGGGATAGGGTTGGAGGGTTTAGGGATAAGGGATTAGAGTTTAAGGTATAGTATCAAGTCTGTTGATGGTTTAGGAATAGGGATAGCATTTAGGGTTTAGGGATGAGGGATTAGAGTTGAGGGATGATGGATTAGGGTTGAGGGTTGAGGGATTAGGGTTTAGGGATAAGGTTTAGGGTTGAGGGTTGAGGGATTAGGGTTTAAGGTATAGGATTGAGGGTTGAGGCTATAGGGATGAGGGTTTAAGGCTTAAGATATAGTGTCAAGTGTTGAGGGTGTAGGGATAGGGTTTAAATTTTAAGGGTTAAGGGTTGAGGGATAGGGATTAGGGTTTAAGGTATAGTGTTGAGGGTTGATGGATCAGAGTTAAGGGTTGAGGGATTAGGGTTTGACGTTGAGGGTTGAGGGTTGAGGTTCAAGGGTCAAGGGTTTAGGGATAGGGTTGAGGTTCAAGGGATTAGGGTTGAAGTAGAGTGTCGAGGGTGTAAGGATTAGGGATAGGGTTGGAGGGTTTAGGGATAAGGGATTAAAGTTTAAGGTATAGTATCGAGTCTGTTGAGGGTTTAAGAATAGGGATAGCATTTAGGGTTTAGGGATGAGGGATTAGAGTTGAGGGATGATGGATTAGGGTTTAGGGTTGAGGGATTAGGGTTTAGGGATAAGGTTTAGGGTTGAGGGTTAAGGGATTAGGGTTTAAGGTATAGTGTTGAGGGTTGAGGGTTGAGGGTTTAGGATTAGGGTTTAGGGTTGACAGATTAGCATTTAATGTCGAGGTTAGGGTTAGAGTGTTGAGGGTAGAGGGATTAGGGATAGGGTTTAGGGTTGAAGGTTTAAGGATTGAGGGTTGAGGCTTTAGGGATGAGGGTTTAAGGCTTAAGATATAGTGTCAAGTGTTGAGGGTGTAGGGATAGGGTTTAAGTTTTAAGGGTTAAGGGTTAAGGGATAGGGATTAGGGTTTAAGGTATAGTGTTGAGGGTCGAGGGATCAGAGTTAAGGGTTGAGGGATTAGGGTTTGATGTTGAGGGTTGAGGGTTGAGGTTCGAGGGTCAAGGGTTTAGGGATAGGGTCAAGGGTTAAGGAATTAAGGTTAAAGTAGAGTGTGGAGGGTATAAGGATTAGGGATAGCGTTGGAGGGTTTAGGGATAAGGGATTAGCGTTTAAGGTATAGTATCGATTCTATTGAGGGTGTAGGAATAGGGATAGCATTTAGGGTTTAGGGATGAGGGATTAGAGTTGAAGGATGACAGATTAGGGTTGAGGGTTGAGGGATTAGGGTTTAGGGATAAGGTTTAGGGTTAAGGGTTGAGGGATTAGGGTTTAAGGTATAGTGTTGAGGGTTTAGGGATAGGGTTTAGGGTTGAGGGATTAGAGTGAAGGGTTGAGGGATTAGGATTTGATGTTGAGGGTTTAGGGTTAGGGTTGAGAGATGAGGGATCAGAGTTAAGGGTTGAGGGATTAGGGTTTGACGTCGAGGGTTGAGGGTTGAGGTTCGAGGGTCAAGGTTTTATGGATAGGGTTGAGGTTGAAGGGATTAGGGTTTAAGGTATAGTGTTGAGGGTTGATGGATCAGAGTTAAGGGTTGAGGGATTAGGGTTTGACGTTGAGGGTTGAGGGTTGAGGTTCGAGGGTCAAGGGTTTAGGGATAGGGTTGAGGTTTAAGGGATTAGTGTTAAAGTAGAGTGTGGAGGGTGTAAGGATTAGGGATAGGGTTGGAGGGTTTAGGGATAAGGGATTAGATTTTAAGGTATAGTATCGAGTCTGTTGAGGGTGTAGGATTATGGATAACATTTAGGGTTTAGAGATGAGGGATTAGAGTTGAGGGATGACAGATTAGGGTTGAGGGATTAGGATTTGACGTTGAGGGTTGAGGGTTTAGGGATAGGGTTGAGGGTTGAGGGATTAGGATTTGACGTTGAGGGTTGAGAGTCAAGGGATCAGAGTTAAGGTTTGAGGGATTAGGGTTTGACGTTGAGGATTGAGGGCATTTTCTATCAAGAACTTGATTATGAGGGCTTTCCCCTGCATTGTTATGCCTATCATATGGCGGAGCATCTGGCAAGCCCTTGCAGGAAAAAGATGTGATCAATCTATAGCAGGAAAAAATGTGAGCGCATTATAACGCGCTCGCATTTTATATTTCTATTGAAACAGTAAAAAAGTGGTTACCCCCGTGATCCAGGCCCACATGCTCTATTTTCTTACTGATTCTGCGCGTGCTCCGACAAAAAAGAAGTGCTTTCATACTATTGGGAAATTCACATGCACATTTGACACATTGTACCACCTTTACATGATCTTTCCACCACCTTTTCTGCTTTACCAACTTGAGAAGGAGGAAATAACATAGTTTTCACACCAAGTTTGATATATATCTATTCAAGTTTCAATTTTTGTAGTGTTGCAATGTTAATTGTGATTCAATTTTAGGAATTTAACATTGAAAAGGAACCAAGTGGTGAAAAACTCAAATTGTTGAGGAGTTTGATGCAAGAAGATAAAAACACTACATAATTGGGTACTCTCTCCATTCAAATCTTCATTTTTTAGGTATGTCAAGTCTTTACATGCATGTTCTTTACATTTTCCTTATTTCAGATTGAATTATTTTATCATGCTTTATCATACATGTTTAAAATAGACATATTCCCAATCAAGAAAGTAGCCTACAATCTCACATGATGCCATGTATATTTTCTACACTTGGGCTCTTTAATAATTATGTGTAATAAACAAACCTTAACATACCATGATGTCAAACTATACAAGAATAAATCCTTACAACATAAAAAAAATACAATCCCACTATTATCTTGTATTCATTTCTTAGGAAATAATATTGGTCTCTTTATCATGCTACAGACAAATTCTCCATCATGCCGAGGAAACGATCAAGAATTAAACCAACACAAGAAGAGATAGAAGCTAAGAATGCAAAGAAAGCAGTGGCTATGAGGGAACTTCGTGAGAAGAGGAAATTGGACACGATAAATGAAGACATACCAATTGAAGAGGAACCACAACCATCACAAAGAGATATAGTATTGGCGGCATAAAGAGAATGAATGCAAAAACTTCGTGGTACGAGAGATTTGAATACCATAGTTGGAGACACATCCTTTACCGCAAGTCAACATGTAGGGACACCATCTACCACATCTCAAGTTGAGAGTACATCATCACTCACATGTGATGAAGGAGGTACACCATCATTCCCACCTCAACCTCAATGTATGTCATCTATTCCATCTTTGATTGAAGGTATGCCATCTAACCCATCTCATTTAAATATTGATGAAATTCCTAATGTTGAGATGAATTTACCTAACTCGACACCACCTAGAATTTTGCATAGAAAGCCAAAGTATTTGATTGATATTGATGAGAATATTTTGTAGCCAATGGAAGGTAAGATTCCAAAACGCACTTGTAGAAGATATGCTAATAAGATTTGGAGATTGTTCTTTGAAAAGTTAAATGAGACTGCAAGATGTCAACTATTTGTTGAAATGATGCAAAGTATAAAGTATAGGTCTATCATGAAGATTCTTGGGTTGAGAACATCAGAGGCTTCAAGTGAAAAATCTATTGTCAAGAATCTAATGAGTGCGTATGAAAGTGTGGGTAACACCTCACACACAAAAGATAGTAATGCAACATGGCATGTGATTACATCGACTATAGTAAGTAGTCAAACGAGGAAAGCTCGTCTCATTAGAAAGACAAGTCAAGAATTGAGAATTAATAGGAAAACTTTATCAAGAGCCATTGGAAGATGCCAAAGAATTGAGGACACTAATGCCAATGAATTATGGACGTTCTCGGGGAGACTACCACAAAAAGATAAACCAATTGTTGAAGCATTGAGATCACTAATTGAAGACTTTTGGAAGAATTACACAAGGGTATCTCCGAATCAAAGGGATGTGGTAAGAAGGAGAATCGGTAGTCAGAACCACGAGCCACATCCAAAGCATTTTTTGGATGAGACTCAAACATAGTTTTATGGTAAATTTCTAGAGAAGTATCCTCAAATTAAAATTTGTCAAAGATATTTTGAATTGCTAAAACCTTTCTATGTTAAGATAAATCACACACACACACTATTTGTTGTTGTAGATTACATATTGAATTTTCTAATCATTTTGATGCTTATAGGTCTATATGTTTAGATATGCATACTAACAATGATTTGCAGGGTTGTGCCATATGTGCCCCACCAACATCTTCAAGAGACTTCATATCAAGAATTTTATGTGAAAGAGAGGAAGGTCAAATATTCTACAAGAAATTATGCTTGGATGGCACATGTCATCGTTGCGGTGGCTTGCAACATTTGCCAATATGTGAACATATGGAAATAACACATGTGGTTGGAAACAAACTAGTAGAGTTTGGCAAGTATAAAATAGTGGCATACAATACAAAAGATGGTAAAGAAGCAAAGAGGTGTGAATTAGTTATTGAAAAGATTCTAGTGTATCAGTTTATGCCTATATTTCGTGACAGCATAGTGTATGAGTATGCAAGACATGCCCATAGAGCTCGATGGTTGGACTTGCAATTCAAGTTACGCAAGGACACATTTCCAGTTGGTAGCATTGTTTCAGTCGTTGACTTTGTAGAGAACTACAGTCTATAGCCACAGCGTGAGGTGCAATCACAATATTACAACTCCACACAGGTTTCTATATTTGTGCACATCGCATTCATTCATGTGAATGATAGTATAGAGAATGACAGAAAGATCATAAGGGAGTATAATTTCTATATTAGTGATGATCGCACGCATTCTACGGAGTTCGTGCAAGGTTGCTTTCAGGTGTTCTACAATGATTTGGCTAGAAGGGGCATATCATTCAGTCAACATATCATATGGTCAGATAACTGTGCGTCACAATTCAAGAACTCGCAGAATTTCTATTGGCTGAGTAGGAGGCATAATTTTATAGGTATTCAACATATGTTGAACTTTTGTGAGGCCGGGCATGGAAAGGGGGAGCATGATGGTGCAGGAGCATGTATCAAAAGAGCCATAGCACGAGAAAAGTTAAAGTATAAAGACAATGCAAAGTTGACAGATGCAAAATTGATTGTCGAGTGGTGTAATGCTTCCATGGGTCCAAGTAATGAAGGTAAGTCTTTAGTTCGTAGATTTTTTTGGTTGATAGATGATACTAACATTGCACCATATGAGGATTGTTGTACACTGACAGGATCAAATGAGATGCACTCTTTCGAAAGCTTAATTGCAGGTTCATGGAGTATCCATACATGAAAGATGTCATGCTTTTGTTCTTCCTGTACAATTCAAGTCTGGGATGAGTGTGAGTCAAAGGAGTGGGTTGACGAATGGCACTTAAGTTATCTTAGCCCACTTGACACGTATCGACCCCCGACGACACTAGAACTAACACAAATGGAATCGTCAGTTGACTTTGACCACATATCAGATTTAGTTCAACCAGGTAATATAGGGCACGTATATGCATCTAATTTCATCTAGTTCAACCAGGTAATGTCATCTTACTTTGTAGTGTTTTTTAATGTTGACTAATTTCATCTAATTTGCTACACATATCAATGTAGGGCACGTATATGCAGTTATTGTAGATGAAGATAATGAAGAGGGAACAGATTATTACTTATGTCATTGTGTTGAGGCCAAAAAGAAATTGGAGGCCCCTGTTATAGATGGAGAAAACATTGAATACCCTATAGGATCAGTGGTTATTACTGGAACATGTCTTAGAAGGTACCCACATAAGAGTGTTAATATTTGGCTATTTCAGGACTTTGACATGCATCAGAAAATTCTTCATTACTCGAACCTTGTCGTGGCATCCAATGTTCATTTGATAAAGTATCGGGGTAGACCTTTGAACAAAATATTGTGGAAGGTGCGTGAGTCTGACTATGAAGCAATACTTGACACAATAAAGAGTAGAGCAGACCCGGATGGTTCATTGGATTAATTTGTAAGTATTCACATTGATTTTGTAAAGTTATGTTACATTGAGTTGTAAGTATGCACATTAAATTGTAAGGTTTGTCTTTTTTATTTCCTCCTGTATTTTTACACATATGTACACATTTTTACATCATCATGTTATGCATTTTTGGTGTCCTGCTCCTAATGCGACCAAACTCATAACTCACCATACTTCCTCTAGACACCATTTGATGATCTCTCCAACACTCTAGATCCAGGGCGCCCAATCATGATGATGACCTATATACCATTCTCCCAAGGCACTCATAATGAATGAAAAGAAGACCAAGGGCACCCAAGCTTAATAGACTTATTTCTTTCAATTTTGATGATCGAAACTCTTGCAATATGACATCCACTTTCATGCCTTTAGATCTTCCTTCACATATAGGGTGCCAAATCAAGTTGAAAAATCTACATAAGGGCACCAAACTAGATGAAAGGAGACATGAAATGCACCTTAGGACTCCATGCTAAGGTTTGAGCTATTAAAGTCTCTTGATATTAGGCGCTCATGATGATGAAACTTAGAGCTTTTTCCTTTCCTATGCACTCATCTAAGATGTTTGAATGATAAGGAGTGCCTCGACCTCTTTATTGTATATTGGGCACCAAAATCAAGGTGATATTAAGTCACTTTGAGTCATTTGGGGTTAGTTTGAGTTTTTGAGTCATGTTGCAAAAAAGTGTCAATGTTGTCAAGTTGTACAAAGCAACTTTTGCATTTTTGGTGTCCTGCTCATGATGTGACCAAACTGACTATTCCAACGCATCCGGATGGGTACATTTACACTAGGCATGGTCCTATTTTTCACCCAAACATGTCGAAATAGTCTGAGCTACAATGTACCGACGATATCCCTGAATAGTCCAAAGTGTAAAAAGGCTGCAATCTTTGATGAGATGTTACTCGAAAACTGTGTCACTTAGAAACATTTCATCTAAGGCAACATGATCATGTAAAGTGCCTCTACAATAACCTCTCTCATTTTTTTATAGCTCTGAGGCATTTGCCCGTGGTGAAAGGTTTTCTGCTGCCGCAAAAATCGTCAGAAGGAGGCAGTGTAAAGTTGCAAAGGGGTGTAACTTTTGTCCTGCTCCTGATGCGACCAAACTGACTATTCCAACGCATCCGAATGGGTACATTTACGCTAGGCATGGTCCTGTTTTTCACCCAAACATGTCAAAACAGTCCGAACTACATTGTACCCACGATATCCCTAAAGAGTCCAAACTGCAAAAAGGCTACAACTTTTGACGAGATGTTACTCAAAAACCATGTCACTTAGAAACATTCTGTCTAAGGCAATACGATCATGTAAAGTGCCTCTACAATAACCTCTCTCAGTTCTTTATATCTCTGAGGCATTTGCCCATGGTGAAAGGTTTTCTGCTGCACCAAAAATCGTCAGAAGGAGGCAGTGTAAAGTTACAAAGGGGTGTAACTTTTGTCCTGCTCTTGATGTGACCAAACTAACTATTCCAACATGTTCAAATGGGTACATTTACGCTAGGTATGGTCATATTTTTCACCAAAACATGTCGAAACAGTCAGAGCTACATTGTACCGACGATATCCCTAAAGAGTCTAAATTGCAAAAAGGCTATAATCTTTGATGAGATGTTACTCGAAAACTGTGTCACTTAGAAACATTCTGTCTAAGGAAACACAATCATGTAGAGTGCCCCTATAATAACCTCTCTCAGTTTTTTATAGCTCTGAGGCATTTGCCCGTGGTGAAAGGTTTTCTACTGCCCCAAAAATTGTCAGAAGGAGGCAGTGTAAAGTTGCAAAGGGGTGTAACTTTTGTCCTGCTCCTGATGCGACCAAACTGACTATTCCAACGCATCCGAATGGGTACATTTACACTAGGCATGGTCTTGTTTTTCACCCAAACATATCGAAATAGTTGGAGCTACATTGTACCGATGATATCCCTAAAGAGTCTAAATTGCAAAAAGGCAGCAATCTTTGACGAGATGTTACTCGAAAACTGTGTCACTTCGAAACATTCTATCTAAGGCAACATGATCATGTATAGTGCCTCTACAATAACCTCTCTCGGTTTTTTATAGCTCTGAGGCATTTGCCCGTGGTGAAAGGTTTTCTGCTGCCCCAAAAATTGTCAGAAGGAGGCAGTGTAAAGTTGCAAAGGGCTGTAACTTTTGTCCTGCTCCTGATGTGACCAAACTGACTATTCCAACGCATCCAAATGGGTACATTTACGCTAGGCATGGTCCTATTTTTCACCCAAACATGTCAAAACAGTCGGAGCTACATTGTACCGACGATATCCCTAAAGAGTCCAAAGTGCAAAAAGGTAGCAATCTTTGACGAGATGTTACTCGAAAATCATGTCACTTAGAAACATTTTATCTGAGGCAACATGATCATGTAGAGTGCCTCTACAATAACCTCTCTCATTTTTTATAGCTTTGAGGCATTTGCCCATGGTGAAAGGTTTTCTGCTGCCCCAAAAATCATTAGGAGGCAGTGTAAAGTTGCAAAGGTGTGTAACTTTCGTCCTGCTCCTGATGTGACCAAACTAACTATTCCAACACGTCTGAATGGGTACATTTATGCTAGTCATGGTCCTATTTTTCACTCAAACATGTCGAAACAGTCGGAGCTACATTATACTGACGATATCCTTGAAGAGTCCAAAGTGCAAAAAGGTAGCAATCTTTGACAAGATGTTACTCAAAAACTGTGTCACTTAGAAACATTCCGTCTAAGGTAGCACGATCATGTAGAGTACCTCTACAATAACCTCTCTCAGTTTTTTATAGCTTTGAGGCATTTGCCCGTGGTGAAAGGTTTTCTACCGCCCCAAAAATTGTCAGAAGGAGGTAGTGTATTAAGTCAGGATGAAAGCCTATTCACTCTAGGCACCTGTTTTTCACCAAATCACACATGCACCTTGAACAAGTGATGCTACAAGTGGTGAACAAAATGGGTGCCTTGAAGAATTGAGCCCTCCAAGACATCTTGCAATTGCCTAAAAGTCCAAAATTTACATAAGTGAGTTAAGGTGCCATTTTCCATCTCCAGAGCCTCCTTTGAGCGCCTTAACATGGAGTGAATGTTTTAGTCTATGAAAGATTGCGCCTAAAGAATATAACAACCCCTTGAGTCACTAGGATGAACTAAGTTAACAAAATGAACTTCATTGAGGGAGGCACACTTGTGGCTTCCTGCTAAAACCTCTAAAGGGTAACCATCTCAACAAGTGTCTCTAATCCCAAGAGAACTCTAGCCTCACCCAAGTCTTGAAGTATGTATGAGAACCTATAACCAATCAATCCATGTTAAGCTCCAAATGCAACACCACATTATCATGAAGCTCCCAAGCACATGACCAATGTACTCAATACCAAGAGAACCAACAAGACCACTGTCAAAACTCCAACTACAAAATTAGGTATCCAAACATGACATCATGATCTAACATCTCCTCCTAGAAGATCACATGCACCAATATAGACATCCTAGTCTCAAGAGAACTTGTATCATGCTAATACTCTAATCTAGAATCAAGAGTCCACCAAGACACACTACCAAACACCTCTAAACCAAGGATCAACATCTACAACCACATGAAGATAACCATCTCCTAAAAATAGTAGCCAAGATGTCAAAGCACTCTCACTACAAATAATAATCATAATCCAAGAGTTTGTCCATTACACCTAACCACTATATAAGATCATCCATCACTAGGTGACGAATACACATCACTATCAAAGCAACATCCATCCTCTCATCCCAATGCAACATACCAATGCGCAAATGAGCATAGACAAGGAAAAATAACAAAGTCATCTCGTGGATATAGGCAATATGCATTCAAGTCATCCCACTACAATCAATGAGGTGTACATCTCAAAAAAAGGCATAACTTGTAGATCCCAACCATTGAAAACATGCAAAATCATCATCACATTAGTAATCATCATCACATTAGTAAACTAGTAAACATCATTTGCATCCATACTTAAACCAATCTTATTGTTGTGTTTGATGTGTCCTCTTTCAAACAACCATTTAACAAAATTTGAGTCCAAACAATAAACATTTACAACCATAAACATCTCAAAGTCCAAAATCCAAACATTCTATCATCCTTAATCAGTTTCATCATGGACCCTTGGTTTGAAAAAATCATTATGCAAGATAAAAACCCTATGCCTATTACCTTGTCCGAGGCTCATGCAAAACCTAAAATGATTAGCCTAGTACCATGTGTCATGTCCCCGTTCCTGGCTTGATCATCAAGTGTATAATGGATTAGCCTATTCCTCATTCCTGGAGGCTAATTCCAAATGATGAGGGAATGAATTGGTTTCAGACTAACTCTATCTGTTTGTTTTGTAGGAACAAGGTCAGAACCCTAAAATTTGACTAAGTATGGAAGCTTGGGAGCCTAGGCGCCCATTTCACTCGAGTTTTCCTTACTAAGCGCCTAGCACAAGGATCATCCAAATTAAGCACCTAAGAACCTCAAGGTGCCTATACATGTTTCTAGGGATCCTCCAATTGAGCAACTAGCATAGATGGATGAAGATTGAAAGTTTTCAAGTTAAAGATGTCCTTTGGGTGAACTCACAGCACTAGGCGCATGTGTTGGTTGGAACTCCTTGGATCTAGCACCTAGGATTGAAAGCCTTTGATGAGAAGAGAAGTCTTAAGGCCTGGTTTGGTGCCCTCACTTGCCTACCCCACCCTTAGAATGTGCCTAACCTTCATAAGGCGTTAACACTGTATTTTGAGCGCCTAGCAGGGGGTAATGGATAGATTGAAGGCTTGGGAGCTAAGGAAAGTCACTTAGATGAATAATCAAGATTGAAATGAGAAACTCCTAGACAAGGCACAAAATTCCTCAATTTTGGCATCCAGAAATCAAATCTAAGTAAGGCGCTCTTTCCATTTGCCAAAGGCTCTATTAGCGCCCTAGGTTGATGATCTCTCCAGACACCTGAAATGGTGCCCAGTGGATCTTTCAACTTGTATCAGGAAGAAGGGAAGCATTCTCAGTGTTGTTCAGATAATCTAAGTTGTAAAGTTAACAAGGAATAGAGCCAGAGGACAAGGTGCACTTATTGGTCTCCATCACCTCAAAAATGTGCCTAATGTAGTTGGTGTCAACTTCCCTCTTTCTAGCCTCCAAATGGCACCTAGAGTCAAAAAAGGATTTCACTGAATAATGTTAATGTTTTGAGCATCAAACTCTGCTTGGCGCATACCTATGCTCTTGCAACCTCAAATTGGTGCCTAGGGTTCATTCATCCTCCTAAGGCGTGGTTCTGCTCCTCCATAACTCTATTTTGGTGCCTAAACTTGGAAGTACCTTGAAGACTTGGATTAAGATGGAATTCACCTCCAGAATGTTAGGCACTTGATAGAAGATAAAGGCACTAGGGTAAAAGAGCTTCAAAAGTTTGATGTCAAGTGTGAATTGAGATAATAGGCGCTGATACCAGTTGACATTACTCCAAACATGAGCCTAAGAGAGATGTAAGTCCCCAAGACCAATTTTGGAACAAGTCACTCCATCAGAGGGTAAGATGATTATCCTTGGAAGTCAAGTGTTTCAAAGATTCTTTGAGAAATTGACAAGTTGTAACCTAGGCGCCAAAACCCCTGAGAATCTTCCTATCTGGTGCCTAGTCAGAAGAACACTAATATTGCACCTAAGTGAATTTGAGTGTCAATATAGAGTCATCAAACCCCACTAGACGTTCATCCATGTCTCTGCCACCTCAAGGAAGCACCCAGCTTAGGATGGCGCCTAGTCTGGTCTCTACTACCTTCAGTTGGCGCCTAACCCTAAGAGTCTTGCAACTATGACATCATATTGGCACCTAACCCTAAGAGTCTTGCAACTATGGAATATTCCCTTGTATATGCTTCTTGGGAAATGTGCCTCGGTTACTCTTTGTGCATTGAAAAATGTGCCTTCATTGCCTTTGGAAGGCCTATAAAAGGAGGAGCCCTCTCATTCATTTGTTATCTAATCATTTTGATAGAATTCTCTTTGCAAAGCTATTTAGCTTGTGATCTTGAGGCCTGCGAGTTTCAAGTGTTGGGGTGATGCTCCCTCAACAAGCAAGGTGATGCTCCCTTATGATATTGTGAGGTGGTGACATTCAGTTGACATCATTGAGTTTGATTGAGTTGATCAAGTGTAGATGCCATTGTAAACATCAAGGCTTCAAGGCCTTTCTTTTGTATCTCCATTGAATAAGTTGTAACTTCATGCTATTGAAAGCATTATCCATGTAATAAGACATTGCAAGTTGATTGAGTCAAATAACTAGACAAGTACCCAACTCTAAGGTTGATTCATTCAAGTAGTTATCTTTGATGTATATCTTTGTGTTGTTGAAGTAGTTGATGAATTGATAGCAAGTAAAATTGTTTAAGTAAGGAAAAATTTTCGTAGAACTAGTTGGGTATCTTACACCATGCCTATCCATCAAACACCACAATGCAATCAAAATCCTAACAACATGCCCATGATCCAAGATCAAGTGCAATCATGCAAAGATATTATCAATCACAAGCCTATTAAGAATGAACTAGAGTCTTCTAGTACCATACTTTTCCATCAAACACCATCATGTAATCCATGGCCTATCAAGCCTATCAAAGAAAATGCAAACATCCTATGTAATACAATTGGACTTTAAATATTTGAAGTAGCCATCTACAAATATCCATTCAAAAGTGGATTTATAATGCAAGTATGGATGCCATCAATAAAAAAGATTTGTATTAACCAAATATCCATATAGGCATACATCAATATCTATCGATATAAGTATAACATATATACAAAGTAGCCATATAGGCTTACAAGAATGCCATATAGGCATACAATGTCAACTATGTACAATACAAAATATATGTCCACAAATGCCATATAGGCATACAACAAAGGAACACAATAAAAAGTCATTCCCCTCTGGCTGGTGAAGAGAATAAATCACGAGCAGCCTTTGATCTTGTAGGGGATGGAGACATGCATGTGGGTGGTCTACTACAAACCCGAGGGCTACTCCTCCTATTTAGTTCTTCCTACACCTTTACCTGTTACAATAAAAAGTATAGACATTAATATATAGAAATTACATGTTATAAAAAAATAAAACATTTAATAAAATAATCACTTACTGCTAACATATAATCTATCTCCTTGCTTGTCTCAGTAGCAGGAATAGGCCCTGGTGATGTCATGTCCTATAGAAACCATCTAGATAGAAATTAAACTTCAAATCAATAATCTTTTGATTTTTCAAAAATAGATAACTATAACAATGAATGTAAATTGAAATTTACTAATCTGCCTCATACCCTTGTCAATGCCATGGAGCTATGAATCACAGAGGCCACACCCTGCTCCATTGCCCTATGAACATGGGGAGGTGTCTCCGCAGCCTGCATCATCTGGAAATAAAACAACATTATTCAATTACGAAAACTATAATAGTGATGCAAATCATGGCTCCTAACATACACACACGTTCATCTAAACATGGAAGTACACACAATAAAACACACAAATCACATACAAAAATTTAGTAAGTATAATTCATTCATTAAACTATTTATTTTATTACCTCCGTAAAGCTTTGAAGTCCACCACCACTGGTAGGTGTTGCCATGAAATCTACAGTATTAAAATATTCAACATCCAAAATCAGAAATTAGAATACCATTCATATAACGATGCTATTCACATGTAATATTTATAATTGTTTACTAGTTACATACCTTGACAGTAGATGATCTAGTGAAAAATGCAGGTGGAGAACCACTGAAAACTGCATCGACGCAATGACCCTGAAATTTCATTAAAATCATCAATTTAAATTAGTTAATCTTGTATTTTAAAAATAAAATTTAATAAATTAAATTCAATAAACTTGCTAATATTTACCTGAGTATCAAGGCTGAAAGTCTCACTCAGGAGGGTATCTGTCATCACCATCTGCTCAGCTGCAAATGTAGCATGTGCACCTACGTCTTGACTGTCCATGGGGTCATAACCACAGGCTAACCTGCAAGCCTGGCAAGTATGCGGTGGGACCCTACTCCTCGCACTATCTCCCAACCCACTCTGTGTTGCAGGATCGGCATGCTCTATGATGCTCTGGGTCAAGGCACTAATCGACCTCAGTGTATTGACCTCAACACTCTCCTTCACAATAGAAGGGATAGAAACATGCTCGTGGGCTCGTCTACTGATTACTCGTCTCACTACCCGCTGTGGGTCAAGACGTGCCCCTGGTCTGTCCTATGCTAAGCCCCCACCTCTACCCTGGAAGTCCCACATATCAAAATAGTTTGGCACTTTATTGAGGACAAACTCGCAGTAGAGTTTCCTCAAAAAGTATTGCAGGACCTCATTATTATTGCATGGAGGATGGTCAAAAACCATACACTACCTCTACCCAAAATTGTCCCTTATTGCTTGGTTGTTGAACCAATGGATAGGGAACCTCTTGCATGTAATGGGTGGAGGTTGATTTGTTTGTGGGTTTGTAAAAATTGAACACAAGTCTAATTTTGTAATTTGTAATTTTTTGACATTTTGGTATGACAACTTGTCTGCATAGTAATCTCTAAACTCTCTCTTTTTATCGGTCCAACTAGTTATTTGCTTGCTAATTGAATTTACATTTGATAACATAGACTCAAGAGATTCGGTAAGCGTGGACCTATGCAAGGCTGAAGTGGAAGGATCTTTCAACCTTGCAATTATATCTTCAATTTGTTTTTTCTTGTTTTCAATTTGCCCCATTATATTATCTTGTGTTCCAGGGGCATTTCAAGGAATGAATGGAAGAGGTTGTTGTTCTGCAGGTATTTCCTCCTCAAGATTTTGTGGATTTTGAGGAGAAGGAGGAGGAGGAGGAGGAGGAGGGGGTGCATTAACATTTCCTGACAATTAACAAAATATACATCAAAAATCAACAAAAACCTACCTATTTCGAAAGAAATTCAAACAAAAAAACAAAGATAACTCACCCCTTTGGTGTGCTCGACGTCGCGGTGGCATTTTGGCGATGAATCAATAAGTTTTTTGTGTTGATTGGAATTTTGTAGAACGCGAGCGTGTTTTTGAGGGTTTGGAAGCCGTGGGTAGAGGAGAAAATTAGAATGAAATGAAATGAAATGAAATTTGATTGCTTTTTTTTAATTTATACTAGGTCATAACACGAGCGCATTATAATGTGCTCGTGTTATAACACGCTCGCGTTATGGCTCGGTAATGACGAGCCTAAGGCTTGTCATTACCAAGCCATAATGTGAGCGCATTATGACTTAAATTTTTTTGAAATTATTTTGGCCACTTTTTGCCCCCCCATCTTCTTGCACTTACCCCTTAAACAAGAGGTAATAGTGATTGTGCACCTGAAATATGGAGGCCTACTAGACTCATATGCACACCCTAATGTCATGTAAGTTTCTCATCAACAAAACTATCTATAACATGTGTTTGAACCTTTGCTAAGGATTCCTGGTCTTGGTTTTCAGATCCTATTAGACTCAGGTGCCCACCCTGGAGTCCGGTAGATAATTTGAAGATGAAACTACAACTTCTGTGATGACTATACTTGTAACACCTACTTCTCATTTTCTTGTTTCTGCCTGATCTTCTTGAATCTAACCTACACAAGCAAAAGAAGGAGAAAGATGGTTGTGGCTATATAGGAGTTTGCCTCAGTCAATCCCCATCTTTGGTATTTCTACCTCAACAATAGCCAATGTCAATGTATGTAGATGTGTGTTCTTGTAAACCAAATGTGCCAGCATAAACAATTACAAGATTCTAAATGACTCAATAATCAAGGATTAGATCAACAAATGTTTCACTCAAGGAAACAACAACTTCACCTCAAGGAGATGATAGCAATGGTGACTTGTAGAACAAGAAGATGAGGTAGTTGTATCCGCGGAGGATTCCAAAACTCAATTTAGAGGCTTGAACCCTTCTCCTGATCATGCAAAGAGCTTGACAAACCCTAGGGAGAGCAAGATAGACTCAAGATCTTGATTCCTAATCTCCACAACATATCTCCATGATAGCAAAGACCAAATTTGTCAATAAGCTTCAACACTTTGTAGACTTCAATAGCAGTAGTAGCAGAATTTTGGCATAGTAAGCTTGCATGTGAATTCTGTGTGATAAAATGATTTTCATTTCTCTTTAACTACCTGACCTTAGGAGGGAAAATAATTGAAATATCACATTGAAATCGTGCAAAAATGAAAATTTGAATTCAGAATCTCAAAACATGCAACCTAAGCTAACATCAGAATAAAACTTGGAATCCCAAGATTTAGGGCAAGACTAGGGCGTAGGTACCCAAGTTCAACCCCTACATTTTTATCCAAATTAGGCTTAAGGATGTCCTAAATATCCAGAATCCATCATCTCTTTTCAGGTTTTATCATTAGATACTTTGAAATGCAACAATTCCTCGATAAGATAGTCATTAATTAGGGTTTAAATAGGTCTAATAAATCAAGGGGTTGAGGGACACTAAAAGGTATAAGCTAAACTTATTGAAATTGTTCTAATCCAAGTAGGAGCACAATTTATGACATAATAGAATGTAAGCTTTGCTTTCGAATGTGGTAGTTCCTAATCCATCTTTAAGCATTTGTGAATGGTCATTTTAGTATTGTATAATGACGAATATGGTATGGTATTGGATTATTAAGCATTTTTAGTGATTTGGTATTGGTTTTCATGCATTTGATTTATCAAATAGGCAATTTTACATTTCCTTGTAGTTCTTTTTCCTTTGTTGAACATTAGACTTTGCAACCCAATGGATAGGCACCAGTCTGAATAGCCCTAGATCACCCAATCTACAAAACAAAAAAAATACATCTATCTTTTAGATGCAGTAGTATCTTTATGCATCCTCAGTGTGTAGGATTTCCATTATCAACTATATAGGGGTCTTGTAACAACTAGTTGTTCTTAGTTCAGTGAAAATTTTGGGGCTAAGAGAGTGATTTGGGTTTTGTTGTTAATCTATTTTTAGTTGTTCATCTAGTTTTGAAGTCAATACTTGCTCAAGTATACCCCATGGAATATCCCTCCAGAGTTTAAGATGAGCTCAAAGAGCAGAGGAGTCTACCCACTCCTGCTAGTTGGCCAAAATCACACTTAACTTGTTGATAAACCTCTTTCTATCACCTTGATGACAATCCCTATCCTAGGTGATCTAGAAATGTTTGAGTTTTATGTTGTCATTTTGGGAACGAGCATTTTGATGTCATTGTTGGTGCCACATTAAATTTTATTTCTAGTTGCTACAATTTATTAAAGTGCAATGTTTGTTCAAATTTTCTTTCCAGCTGGGGAAATACCTACTCTATTTTATAACCCAGAAATTAATTTCATTTTGTAAATAAATTCACAATGAATAGAGGAAGAAACAAGGAGCACCCTGGATGTGAGGAATTCTCTAGTAGTGTAGGAAATAGGAGGAGTAGATATAGGGTAAGAAGACCCATTGTGGTACCTCCAAGGAATACCCAAGACAACATATTTGTTGACCTCAGGAACCAATACAATTATAGTTCTAAGGATTCTGTAGATAACATGCTCATGAGCCAAATATACATTCTTGTTGAAATGTATGCAACAAAATATTAATAATTAAATATAGTTAAAATGATGTTTAATTTTGTGAATAACAAAGTAAATAAATGGAAAAAGATGAAATTTAGATGAAAATAACAAAGAAATTATTCCTCTCTCTCTCTCACATTGAAGTTTGAATCACCTTTCATTTCTGTGTGTGAGAGAGAGAGAGAGAGTTTAGGGGTTAGGGGTTAGGGTTTAGGGGCATTATTAGGGTTTATGAGTTTAGGGTTTCTCAAGTTTAGGTTTTAGGGGAATTATTTAGGGTTTAGGGATTCTCAGGTTTAGGGTTTAGGGTTTAGAAAGAGATAGAGAGAGGGGACCAATAGAGATTGGGAGAGATAGCAGACACAAAGGGGAGAGATAAGGAAATAGAGAGTGAGGGACATGTCCAGAGACATAGGGAGAGAGATTAAGAGGTAGAGGGAAGATAGAGATAGGAAGATAGGGGAGAGATATGGAGATAGAGGTTTAGGGTTCCTTGGGTTTAGGGTTTAAGGGTTTGGGGGTTTATGGGTTTAGGGTTTAGGGTTAGGGGTTAGGGGTTAGTGGCATTATTTAGGCTTTATGGTTTAGGGGTTAGGTGTTAAGGTTTAGAGGTTTAGGTTTTAGGGGATAGAGAGAGAGAGAGTATCAATAGGGAGATATATAGGAGACTAAGGGGAGAGATATAGAGATAGAGAGTGAGGGACATGGCTAGAGACATAGGCAGAGAGATTGAGAGGTAGAGGGATGATAGAGATAGAGATATTAGGGAGAGATAGTGAGATAGAGGTTTAGGTTTTAGGGGTTAGAGTTTAGAGGCATTATTTAGGGTTTAGGGGTAGAGAGAGAGAGAGGTTTAAGGTTTAGGGGTTAGGGGTCAGGGTTTAGGGGAATTATTTAGGGTTTATGAGTTTAGGGTTTATGGGTTAGGGGTTGGGGTTTACGGTCTAATTATTAAGGGTTTAGGGTTGCTTGAGTTTAGGGTTGCATGTCATTTAAACAATCTCTCTATCTTTATATCTCTCCCTCATGTCTTTCCCTCATCTCCTCTATCTATATCTCTCCTAGGGTTTCTTAGCTTTAGGGTTTAGGGGTTAGGGGTTAGGGTTTAGGGTTTAGGGTTTAGAGGTTCAGGGTTAAGGTTTGGAGGTTTAGATTTTAGGTTTTAGAGAGAGAGGACCAATACAGAGATATAGAGGAGGTTGAGGGGAGAGATAGGTGGATAAAGAGTGAGGGACATGGCCAGAGACATAGGGAGAGAGATTGAGAGGTAGAGGGATGATATAGATAGGGAGATAAGGGAGAGATAGGGAGATAGACGTTTGTGGTTAATTGGGTTTAGGCTTTAGGGTTTTGAGGTTTAGGTTTGCTTAATTGTATGGTTTAGTGGTTAGGGGTTAAGGTTAAGGGGCATTATTTAGGGTCTAGGGTTTATGGTTTTAAGAGTTAAGGTTTAGAGGTATAGGGTTTAGGGTTTGGAGAGAGAGGACCGATTGTGAGATATAGAGGAGATGGAGGGGAGAGATAGGGAGATAGAGAGTGAGGGACATGGCTAGAGACATAGGAAAAGAGATTGAGAGTTAGATGAATATAAGAGATAGAGAGATAGAGGTTTAGGGTTGGTTGGGTTTAGGGTTTAGGATTTAGGGGTTATGGTTTAGGGGCATTATTTAGGGTTGAATGTCAAAATCTCTCTCTCTCTCTCTCTCTCTCTCTCTCTCTCTCTCTCTCTCTCTCTCTCTCTCTCTCTCTCCTAAACCCTAAATAATGCCCCTAAACACTAACCCCTAAAACCTAAACCCAAGGAACTCTAAACCTCTATCTCCCTATCTCTCCCTTATCTCCCTATCTTTATCATCCCTCTACCTCTTAATTGTTGGAAGTAAGCCACACCTAGACCGACGATGGGCTAGCCACAAGGGGCCAGTAGCTCAGTTGGTAGAGCACTCCAACAGGAAATGGAAGGTCCTAGGTTCGAGTCCTAGCTGGTCCATATGAGCTATAGCTCAACAAATGGTATCAGAGCCAGGCTAGGAGCCCCAAGCACCTACAGTGTGGCTTAAGGGGGGTGTTGGAAGTAAGCCACACCCAGACTGATGATGGGTTGGCCACAAGGGGCCAATAGCTCAGTTGGTAGAGCACTCCAGCAGCAAATGGAAGGTCCTAGGTTTGAGTCCTAGCTGGTCCATATGAGTTGTAGCTCAACATTAATCTCTCTCCCTATCTCTCTAGACATCTCCCTCACTTTCTATCTCTGTATTTCTCCCCTCTATCTCCTCTATCTCTCCCTATCTATCTCTTCTCTCTACTTATCTATCTCCCTGTATCTCCCTATCTCTTGCCTCTCTCTCTCTCTCTCTCTCTCTCTCTCTCTCTCTCTCTCTCTCTCTCTCTCTCTCTCTCTCTCTCTCTCTCTCTCTCTCTCTCTCTCTCTCTCTCTCTCTCCCCTTCATCTCCCCTATCTCTCCCTCTCCCTCCCTCTCCCTCTCCCTTATCCACAAAGAAAATGGAAACAAGAAATCTGAGACATGCAAAGAGGGATGAGGATATAAATTGGGAGGATGAAATGGAAACAAGATAAAATGAAATTTGATTAGATAGGAAGAATGATGAGAGGAGAGCTGGAAAATAGTAAAATAGGGGAAATTGGTGGGGATCTAAAGGGAAATTACAAAGGAAAAAGAAAACTAAGAGGTACATAGGAGAGAGAGAGAGAGAGAGAGAGAGAGAGAGAGAGAGAGAGAGAGAGAGAGAGAGAGATAAGGGAGAGATATAGATATAAAGGTTTTGGGTTGCTTGATTTTAGGGGTTATGATTTAGGGGCATTATTTAGCGTTTAGGGGTTTAGAGAGAGAGAGATACTACTTTTGACATGCAACCCTAAACCGTAAACCCAAGGAACACTAAACCCCTAAATCATAAATAATGCCCCTAAACCCTAAACCCAAGAAACCCTAAACCTCTAAACCCTAAATAATTCCCTTAAACCCTAACCCCTAAACCTTAAAAACAAGAAACACTAAATCTCTATCTCTCTATCTTTATCATCCCTCTACCTCTCAATAAAGCCCCTAAACTCTCTCTCTCTCTAAGAGGTAGAGAGAGATATGGAGATAGGGAGAAAGTGTTATATATATATATATAGAGAGAGAGAGAGAGAGTCATAGTTTTTTTTCCATTTTCTTCATCGATAAGGGAGAGGGAGAGATAGGGAAATAGAGGAATGAGAGGGGAGAAGTAGGTAAAGAGAGAGGAGACAGATAGGGAGAGCTAGAGGAGAAAGCAGGAAGAGATAGAGTGATAGAGAGTGAGTGAGATATCCAGAGAGATAGGGAGATAAGGGAGATATAGGGAGATAGAGGCTTGGGGTTGCTCGGATTTAGGGTTTAGGGGTTAGTGGTTATAATTTAGGGGCATTATTTAGGGTTTAGGGGTTTAGAGAGAGAAACTACTTTTGACATGCAATCCTAAACCCTTAACCCAAGCAATCCCAAACCCATAAACCTTAAATAATGCCCTTAAATCCTAAACCTAAGAAACCCTAAGCCTCTAAACCCTAAATAATTCCCCTAAACCCAAGATACCCTAAAGCTCTATCTCTTTATCTTTATCATCCCTCTACCTCAATCTCTCTCCCTAAACATGAGAAACCCTAAACAATACCCCAAAAACCTAAACACCTCTCTCTCTCCAAATAGAAAGGAACTGTCCAGAGACATAGGGAGAGAGACTGAGAGGTAGAGGGATGATAGAGATTGGGAGATAGGGGAGAGATAGGGAGATAGAGGTTTAGGGTTTCTTGGGTTTAGGGTTTAGGTTTTTGGGGTTTGGTGTTTGGGGGTTTAGGGTTGCTCAAGTTTAGGGCTTAGTGTTTAGAGCTTAGGGTCATTATTTAGGTGTTAAGGTTTGGAGGTTTAGGGTTTATTGAGAGAGGACCGATAGGGGATATAGAGGACACCAAGGGGAGAAATAGGGAGATCAAGAGTGATGGGCATGGCCAAAGACATAGGCAGAGAGATTGAGAGGTAGCAGGATGATAGAGATAGTGAGATCAGGGAGAGATAGGGAGATAAAGGTTTAGGGTTGCTTGGGTTTAGGGGTTGAGAGAGAGAGAGAGAGAGTTGTTTAAGTTCACCATAACATGATCATGTTATGTGAATGCACAAAATGCGAACACATTATAACATGCTTGTGTTATGCATTGCCTTGGTTATTTCCAATCCTAAGGCTTGGATTTGTCTTGGGATTCCAACCCAAAGTCTTGGACTGTGTTTAGGACATCCAAAGATGTGTTTTTTCCAAATTGCTGCGAAAACCACATAACCTAGAGTGTGCTCCCCATCATGTTTACACTTATTTCAATGAAAACTAAAAAAAAATACAACCATAATTTTGATCTCTCTGTTAGCTATCTAACCATATAATTTTTTTCACATTTTGAGTTCGTTAAGGGTTGCATCTTTAATTTCTTTTGTTAGTGTATCCATTTTTTGTCAAAAACCAATGTCTAGTATTTTTGACCTTTTTTTAAACCGTTCATTGAAATTTGAAATAAGTTACAATTTTAGAAACTAGACTCCATTCTATAGGTATTTAAAAAAATTGATTTTCAATTAGTTTTAAAAAATTTTAGGGGGGAGCATGCTCAATTTTATATTTTTCAGGACGTATCCACTTTCCAAATTACTAGAAATCAGTTATTCATGAAAAATTTATCAAAAAAATTAGGGACAAACTACACGGTGTTAGCTAATTTCTCACTGAAGCGATTTTTGAAATACTAAAAAAAAGTTAAGATTTTAGGGGGAGCACACCAGACGCTATGTTATGTTTTTGTTTTGAGAAAAATAGGTTTTTTTTTTTAGAAAAATAGGACCAATTTGTGTGCTCCCACTTTTTGAAGCCCTTAATCTCAACCATTTTTGGAAAAAAATTAGTAGTTTAGAAACTAGATTCTGAGCACTACGACTCTTGTTTTTATTCCATCTTCAAATTTTGAGTGTATCTATCTTCAATTTCTCATCCAACATCAATGTTTCCTGATTTCAGAAAAAAGTGGCATCTTAAGACTCCCTTTTAGTCCCCCATTTTTGTGCACTTACCCTTAACAAATATCTAGATCAAAAATTTATTAAAACAAATTTATAGAAATAAGATATATTTTAGACTTGGATATATAATATTAATATTAAAAGGAAACAACTAATTGAATGAGATGGTGAATGAAAATAGTGTAAGCAAATGATTCATAAACAAGGTGGTTATACCACACTTTACTCTTAACAAATGGATACTTATTGTGAATAACTTAACAAAGCATTAAGATGTACTTGGTGATCAAATTTTCTCACCATTTTGAGACTTTCAAATATGTGTCAGTTTTGTGGCTCTTTGTTTCTTTTCATGTTTCTATTATTACAAGGACATCATAGAAACTTCAGTGCAGCGATATTTCAAAGGCATGGTCCCATACGAAATGATGGCAGATCAGAGAATTTGGAGTCTGGCAATGAAGATCCAAACAAGTCCCGCAACATTATGGACTCAGACATGAGGATACTGAGTATATCACTTGATCAATCAAAGACACAATAAAGATAAATGAGAATCAGTCATTAAGTATGCAGAAGCATCAAAATCATGGTGGCCCTTCTTAAAAGAATAAAGGAAATAACAGAATGAACGTATGTTAGGGTTTTTTTGAATGCTGCAAATTGGACGCCGTAGGATTATTTTCAATCCAATGGTGCGGAGAACACCAAATGTTGCAACCCACAGCAATTAAAAGAGAGAAACTCAAAGTAACGCAGAGGCTGCCAGATGGAGAAACCTGAGCAACTCAAAGAGTTTTAGAAGCAGCGGAAGCCACCACGTGGAGCAGCCCGCACACAGGAGATACAAGCCTTCATTTTATTTTATTAAAATCACGGGAGATGCTGAAGTTTCAATAAATAATATAAGATGTGGGTCCCTCCTAGAATAAAGTCACGGGAATGTGAAAGCCCCAAATATGAAATGAGCCACTTTATTTTTCATAGAAACTCAAAATGAAGCGGAAGGAACCACGTGGAGACACCCGTAGCAATGAGAAGAACAGAAAAAATGAAGCGGAAGAGGGCACGTGGCTGCAGCGGAAGGCAGAGAAGAGTTAAAAGACAGTTCAGCGGAAGAAACCACGTGGAGCTGTCAACGCACAGAAAATATAAATGCTTGTTCCATTTAATTAAATGCATCAAATGTGTCACGGGAAATTAAGAGGCTGAGGCTTTAATATAAAGTTCTTATTATAATAAATGGTGGGGTCCTTTGTCTTATGAAGCTAAATATATTTATTTAAGTTGCGTTATGATTCACGGGAGTATTTAGGGAAGCATTCGAGCAACTTTAAAAGAAACAAAGAAACTTGCGGAAGCCGACACATGTCAACACCTGAGAGTTTCAGAAAGCAAGTTAAGAAGCAGCGGAGAAGGCCACATGTAAGCTGCGGAAGGAAAATTGAAAGAGTTTCAAAATTTAATGGAAGCAACCACGTGGTGGAGTCCGCACACAAGAAGAATTACATGTTTCATTTTACTTCATTAAATGCAATGTTTCGAGATTTTTAAGAGAGAGTCTATTATGAACAAATGTGGTGGGCCCTTCCTTTTAATAAGTGACACTTATTAAAATATATGTTTCTCATATTTTAAAATCATGGGAGAGGTAGGTTTTAATAGAGAATATTTTATATTGCCTCATTTTAAATGTTGGGTCCCTGCTTGTAAAATAATATTTTATGAACTAAAACTTTTAACTCACGGGAGTTAAAAGGTGAAACCCTAAATGTGAGCAATCACTTTTCTTTTATGAAGCAAGCTACAGGAAGCGGCGAGAGTTTTCTTTGACACAGAGATACTTTTCCAGCCATGGGCAAAATAGAAACTTCAGTTGCAGTTGGATTTTATGCGAGATTTTGCGGATTTGGTGCCAGATTTTGCAGATTCAGTTGCAGATTATCAAAGGCCGTTGATAATTTGTTGGGTTTCTGGGGCTATAAATGGGTAGATTTGAGACATAGTTAGGGGTTCTGGATAGGTGGAAGGTTCTTCTTCAAATATGTTCAGAGTTCTACATTCTATAGATCAGAGAGTCAGAGCAGCAACAGAGTTTTCTTCTTGCCTTTGCAGTGTCTTTTCATGATGAATGTAATAGTTATTTTTGTGCAGCAACTTTTGCCTCTATAATTTGTGGTCATTCAAATAAATGAGATGTGTTCTGTGCATACTGGGATATCTCTGGTTCTTGTCTCTAATTTCTCTATTTCTCTGCCTCTGTTTAATATGTTTTAAAACTGAGTTTTAATCATGCATATTTTGCTCTTTAGATCCAGTTAAATCCTTCAAGTTAAACACTGTGCAAATAATTGTTTCAAATCTGGCGGATTGCCATAGACTAGGCATTTTATTTTCTGCAAATCTTGTTTCCTTCTGACCTTTTTCTCAAACCCCATTGAAGAACGGAAGAGCCAGCTTCCTTAAAATCTGGAGGTCACTCTAAGGAGCATTCCCACATCTCAGAGTTTCCCATGTTGCTGCTGGATTACACCCACAGATTTATGCATCAACAGTACTGTTGGCTGTGACAAAAGATGTCAAAACCAATATAACACATGTGCAAATTAACCAATAAATGGTGTGTTGCAAATTAACCAATAAATTGCAACACACCATTGATCTAGAGAAAACTCACTTCTAGGTGAAAAACTCTAGCTTAGAGAGAGAAAATTCCCCATTCCATTATGTAAAAGTTAAGTACAAATCTATTAGAGTGCATTAATGGCTACAACATGCTTCCATAAAAGTTTTTGAGCCTTTTGCACACTTGTATCACACTCTTAAAGTGATTGAACCATTACAACAAGCTTACTATAGTCATAAAATGGACTAAACACCATCATGGAATTAGAGCAAACTCTCAACCAAATGTGGTCGATTAAGATATGGAATTTCTACAACCTCCCAAGCACAAGAAATTGACTATACCAAGTTTACAAACATGAAATGAAAGACCAACCATTTCAAATTCTAACTCACATAGAGACACACTTGATGCTTTACTAAGGAGAATTTTTGCCAATTTTGAACAAATTTGTTGCAATAAGTTCACCACTAGTGAACACAAAATCACCACTTGAACATCCCTCTTTGACCTAGTTCCTCTAAAAGCCATAAATTTTGCATATAGACACGAATGAGGTACCCTTTTTAAAAAATTGAACTACTTTTGGGGAGGATTCCAAATATATATTCATGTCTCACTATCTCACTTTTACATAATTAGAAATATATAAAATATATTATATAATAAAAAATATAATTATATTATATATAAAATAAATATGAATAAATTATGCCGATAAGGGTGTGGTTCGGTGGTTAAGTTGCTCAGTTGTAGTGGTAGCCACCAAAGTTCAAACCCCCACTGGGCCAACAAGCTCACATGCTTTATGCCTTCGCTAGGCCAATGAGCTCATGGGTTTGAAGTGTTCTTGCTAGGGGATGAGGTCCCCTGTGTTGTGGCCTCACCAATTCATTGCTCTGAGAAAAAGCATTTGTATGGAGCTGGAGGGCGTGTCGCACCAGCGTCGTCGGTCACGTTAAAAAGTTTACCAGTCGCATTATCTTTAAAAAAATATTAAATTATAAATAAATATTTAATATAAATAAATGATTTATAATAGTATTTTTAAAAATATATTAAATAATTTACATTATATAAAATATAATATACAATAATAAATACAATTATATTCGAGACTATATATTATATATAAAATAAATATAATTAAGTTATAAATATTAAATATGTCTCTCTCTATTCGTCTATCTCTCTAAATTATCTCTCTCTATGTATATGTCTCTCTTTGTCTCTCCCCTTCTCTTCGTCTACCTTTCTTTCTATCTTCCCATCTCTTTCATTCTCTCTATCTCTCTACACTTCTCTTTTCCTCTCTCTTTGTGTATCCCTTTATCTCTCCATCTCTCCCCTTCTCTCTTCATCTACCTCTCTTTCTCTCTTCCTCTCCCTTTCATTATCTTTCTATCTCCCTCTTTTTCTCTATTGTCCTCTATGTCTCTCTATCTCATTTCTAAATAATTTACATTATATAAAATATGTTAAATAATAACAAATATAACTATATTGAATATTATATATTACATATAAAATAAATATGATTATATTATAAATAAATATTTAATATAAATAAATAATTTTATAATATAATATTATATCAATCTTGACACAAATTAACCAAATTTGAGCATAATTGTCAGTTTTTCACTATGGATTCTTAGTATTTATATGTTTCTTTTGTTTAATTTTTTGTTACTATTATTCTATTTTACCTATAATTTTTTTTTGGATGAATAAACTATAGACTTGCAGTTTGCTCCCATTTATATTAAAGCTTTAAGAGAAAAGTTTAACAAAGTTTGATAAACTAGCAAAAAACCCACAACCTATTGTACAAATTACGACCATAACAAAATCCTTGAGAGACTACTTATCTACAACTACTCTGAACATACAAATAACTGTATACAATTTTACCTTTTACATTACAAATTCTATCTATCTATATAGACTATATACTTGAACAAAAAGACTAGAGCCTACATTCTTAAGCATTGCAATCAGTAGCATAGTATGCTTCCAAGATTTACTACATCCAATCATCCTCCACATCTAGTCCCACGAGCTTCTTAAGGAAGGCAATGCGACAAGTTGACCTCTTCCTGGGCACTGCAATCTTCTCCACACTAGATTCTATGAGGAAGGGTTTCCACTCCACAGCATCCCCTATCGCATTCACCCTATGAAAGACGGTTGAAAGAGGAATCCTGATTCCACTACGTGCTACACCTAAAACCTCTTTCTAGTCCCCTCTAAATTTTGTTCTACAAAGGATTCCATCAACCTCCAAATCACCTTCTTCTCCACATTCAAATCTAACAAGACCACTAGAAACATCGATGCTAAATCCGAGTTAACCCTATACCTATTTGCATTCACCATGAAATTATCTCCCATAACCCATTCAATAGAAAACAAGAGAATTCCACTCTTCATCTTAAAGACCTATTGCATACACTTGTCTAAAATGTGCCTCCAAAAAAGACATCTACCTCTTGGAGTATACTAGCCAGATCGATGTTTCCATTGTTGGTAGAAAGAGAGAACCAAAGTGTAATTCACAACCCAGAAACTCTTCATTTCGTCACAACCAAAGCCGCTACCCAAAAAAACCACCCGCATGCTCCACTAGCTCCTTCACACCACAGAAAAGACATAATGTTAGAAAGATGAATAGGCGTCATCATTATTCATCACCTCCCAAAGAATGGCATGCTACGAATTGATGGCCAAATTGGCTAATGTGTCTACCTCGTTATTCCCCTCACTATAGATGTGGTTAACTACAACACTCCCAATGCCTTCTAATAATGGCAATGCCTCTCTCAATAATGCATTGAGTTTCCAACTTAAAATCTCCATTTTTTTAATTACATTTATGACAATTAAGGAATCTCCTTCAATTTCCACCTTAGTTACCTTAAGATGATGGCATGGGTTGAGCCCCAGGATAAGAGACTAAAGCTCAGCTTCATTATTTGAGCCATGAGCTAACTTCTTCACCGCTTTGCCGATGATCTCCGCTTTCTAGTTGTGAACAAGACAACCGGTGCTTGAATCTCCTAGATTGCCTTTTAATGCTCCATCAAAGTGTAGCATAACCCATCGTTTCATTGGTGGAATCCACCTAGCCTCCCTTCTTTTAATCAAGGAAATAACTCCCCCAGCCCCATTAATAGGGGTTTTGTACCTATAACTTTAAGAGGAGGGCATTTGTACATTTCCTTTAGATTCATATTTTTTGGAGTAGATTCTTAGCCCCATGTTTGTCAACGAGTGGAAATAATTATTAAAACTATAATTGTATAGTGAAATAATTATTCTTCTCTAAATAGTGTCATTTTGAAAATTGTCAGGAACATGGAGACCACATTGCATTATATGGTTAACCATGCTTGTTTTCTATTGTATTTGACTAGTTGCCTCCATTATTTTGAGTGTCTTAAAATGTAATTGATAGCCTCTAAGTAATTTTACCATGTAGGAAAAATATTTATGCAAACAATATTGACTCACTATTATTCTAAATGATGAAATGCATCCAATTAATTAGCATGACTACTCTCTCTCTCTCTCTCTCTCTCTCTCTCTCTCTCTCTCTCTCTCTCTCTCTCTCTCTCTCTCTCTCTCTCTCTCTCTCTACCTTTGTGTGTGTGTGCGTGTGCATTCATCTATCTCTCTTTCTATCCCCTTCTCTCTTCCTCTCTTCCTCTCTCTTTCATTCTCTCTATCTCTCTCCACTTTTCTATTCCTCTCTCTTTCTATGTATCCCTTTATCCATCTATCTCTCCCCTTCTCTATTTCCTTACCTCTCTTTCTTTCTTCCTCACTCTTTCATTCTCTCTATCTCTATCTTGCTTTCTATATCTCTCTTCCTCTATCCTCGTCCATGTCTTTAGCTCACTTCCTCTCTCCCTCCCTCTTTCTATATCTCTCTTTCTCTAGCCTCCTATATGTCTATCTCACTTTTACATAATTTACATTATATAAAATATGCTTTATAATAATAAATATAACTATATTACATATTATATATAAAATAAATATGATTAAATTACAAATAAAAATTTAATCTAAATAAAAGATTTTATAATATAATAGTATTTTTAAAATATATTAAATAATTTATATTATATAAAATATACTATACAATAATAAATATAATTAGATTAAACTATATATTATATATAGAATAAATATAATTAAGCTATAAATATTAAATATATAATTATATATCTTTATTCGTCCATCTCTCTATATTATGTCTCTCTCTGTATTCCTCTATCTCTTTGTCTCTCCCCCTCTCTCTTCCTCTACCTCTATTTATGTCTTTCTCCCTCTTTCATCCTCTCTGGTGGCACCTACCTAGGTTTAGGGCTCTAAGTTAGAAATTTATAAGTCTTCATTCATTACAAGCCCTTAAAACCTGAAGTCTTTAATCCCATGGCTCATTGTCCACTTCATCTTCTAATTTTATGTTGACCTCTTGTAGTAGTTCCTGGTCATTTAAGTTACAACTTGAAGCCTTTATGATCATGAGATGACCGACCCTTAGTCCTAGCTTTACCCTTGGTATCCCGTGAAAATATTAAGTTTATGTCCTATCTTTGTAAGGGTTATAAAGTGTCGTGTGGTAGTATTTCGTAGTGTCGAAGAGCATTTGAGTTGATGTCATCATCCCTCTGCGGGGCTATGACATCAGGACACCTGTCAAGGAATCTGGACTTATAGCCTCCTAATCGAAGATTCTAAACAAAGGAGCTGTGTGCTTCCATGTGTCAATGTAAGAATTAATCTATAGAAAAGTTTAGATCTAACGGTAGTGCAAGCATGCAAGGGAATCTTTTTAGAGAAAAAGATCCATCATGCAGTCGTGAGATGGTGACACGTGGCATCCTACCAATAAAGGAATAAAGGTATATTCAAAGAAGGACACGTGGAGGCTTTAGCACACCTGCGCAAAGCAAATTGGTGGTGGGCCATTTCTGACTGTGACACTGCGAAATAGTGCCACTTGTCCACATCAGACAAAAAAGTGAAGTGGTTAGTGAAGGATGTACATCTAATTTGGCTCATTCTTATTAGCTGACGACTCTTCAATGGAGAAGTCCTAGATTTTCAAATATTGCAGGTGAATGATAGCCATAGATTTCATGAAAGAAAAGGTGGATCAATGCAAATACTATACACTTGTAACATATCCTTGCCAGGGTTTGGGGCTAGGCCGTGCCCTAAGCGGGGGTTCGAGGGCACAGTCCCTGAATTTTTTTCCCTCTTTTTGCCTGTTCAGAGTTGGTTGTTAATTTTTGTTAACTGACAAAAGAAAAACAACATTGTAAAACCCTAATTCTAGGAGCTTCCAAAAAGCTTGTTATAAGTGGCGGGGATGTATGTTGTAGGCATGGTATTCGCAAGATTGTAATTTTTTTTGCGCTAGTTAATAAAATCATTAGATGGCTGAGTTTCTATGGATGTAGCCCATTTTGGGTGAACCACGTTAACTTTATGTGTTAATCTCTTTTGTGCTATTCTTCATTGTTATATTTGGGTTATTTAATCTGCATATAATTGTTAGTGTTTATTGCTCCAATCTTCCTGAACCCTAACAAGGATGACCAAGGTTCTAGAAAGGCTAGATGAAACATGGAGATCATATTCAAGTCTGAGGACTACCCTTGACAAGCATGAGCATGATAAAGAAAACCTCAAGGTTGTGAATAGAGCATGGTTGCCAAGAACTGGAGAAATGAGGGACCTTCACAAATGTTTAAGGCTTGATGTAGAGGCAACCCCTGAGATCATACTTGAGGAGTTCATAGATTTCCAATTAAAGCTTTACAAGGTATTGAGTGAGAAAAGACAATTTATTGAAGAAACGGATAAGAAAATAATGCCAGGCATATTAGAAGAGGATAGACAGGAAAACAGCCTTGACAAGTGGAGGGCTGACTTTGAAAGCTTTGTCAACCAATTAATATCTACCTATTGTACTGATGGAGATTTGAGCATGAAGATTTTGAGCTCAACTTTAGACAAACTGCATGTGCTTGAAATAAATTTTGAGTTGTTCTATAAGGAGGCAAAGATTTTGATGGATGCAAGGTACATAGGGCATAATGAGAGAATATCAAAGTTGATTTCTTTTCAGTGACCATTAGAGAAGTCATATGTAGCTTGGATGAAGAAATATGGATAGATGTGATTGAGGTGAATGAATAACTAATATCTTATTTGCATTTATGTGGAAAGGCTTCCTTAGTCAGTTGTACTTCTCCCAAGAAATCATATTTTGTCTTTTCTCTATTCAATATGTAATAAATTTCCCAACACCTAAGGGCGATGACTTATGATGTAAGTCTCATGCAACTGGCATTGGATATTGAATGTTGAGTGCCACCTTCTTGTGTCTATAAAAGAACTGGTGGACTCACTTTGTAAAGTTGTTGAAAAGATTAGGATTTTGAGAACTGAATGCAATACAAGTTTTGCTTGGTTGCCCTATCTATGGTGTTGTAAGTTTCATGTTTAATGTGTTGAATGTGTTTTTTCATAAGTTATTTATCAGTTTCAGGTTGAGTTATATGAATAATGCTACAAGTATGTGTGTTTGTTACCTGTCTCCATTGTTATTTGCAATCTTCTTTTGAACTAAGTAGCCAAGGGCTGTCTTAGTTCTTGAATGCACATTTGTTGTATTGCATATTTGATTTCTTACTTCTGTTTGAGGAACAAACTAAATGTTTTAAGTCAAATATGGAGAGGAATGTTTGATAATAGGGATATTTATAAGTAGAGTTAATAGGAATACTCAATCTTGGCAGTTATCTGTAAGGTAGATATAAAATCACCCCCTAAGATCTGTGTGTTTGTTTGTCTTAAGGAAAATCATTTACATGTTGAAAGTTTAACTCCATACCCTAAGATAGGCACCAATTAGAGGCTTGGATTAAGTTTATGAATCAAACCCTAATCTAGCAGCCAAATACATAAAAATAAAATCAACTCATAGTCTTAAACTTTAGGATTTTAAGACTAGGGTTTTACGATTTTTAGATATCATGTTCTCTGACCTACAAATGAACAAGTGGCCAAAGATAGCCACTTTGTAATCATCATACAATTTTAGTCTACATAAAAGAGAACATATCTGCATGAGTGTCACTACCTTGTTGAAGTCAAGGTTTATTATATAGGTATTGAGTAAGGGAATACCCCCTAGGTCCTACACAACCTAAAGTGTAGAGGAGATAGGGAGTCAGTCTCTTATTCAATAGCCACTGACCTGAGCATCCTGTGGATAGAATGTGGCTACTTTTTAGGGAAACTCAGACCATTAGTTCAGAACATCAACACTCTCTATCTCTCTCCACTTCTCTTTTCCTCTCTCTTTGTGTATCCCTTTATTTCTCTGTCTCTCCCCTTCTTTGGTCCTCTACCTCTCTTTCTCTATCCTCCTCTGTGTCTCTTTATCTCATTTCTAAATAATTTACACTATATAAAATATTCTAAATAATAACAAATATAACTATATTAATTATTATATATTATATATAAAATAAATATGATTAAATTATAAATAAATATTTAATATAAATAAATGATTTTATAATATAATATTATTTTTACAATATATTAAATATACTTAACAAGAATAAATATAATTATACTATTAACTTTATATTATATATTATATATAAAATAAAAATAATTAAATGATAAAAAAAAAAAGGCTTGCAACTAAAAAAGGTAATGCCCTAGGCATGTTCATCGATATGGACTGGGATATCTTAAATGGAAACTCTTATATTTATGCTCACCTAAAAGTCACATATATTTCAGATCTTTAGAAGGAAATCTCTCTCCTCGCAGGTGCTCAAACATGGACACAACAACTGTAGATCAAAGCAACCAAACTATTTTGCCTAAATTGTTCACAAAGGAACCATAACATTCTCTCATGCAAACGAATCACTCTAGAGCCTAATGATGGGATGATTGTTGAAAATAATGAGGAGGTGAAACAATTATTAGAAGGGAATCTAACAGTTTCACCCATGAAGATGAACAATCACAATCCAGAGATATCACTAGAAGAATGCCTAAATTTGGGAGACATAAATATGCCATGGGACCAAGATGAGTAGATTGGGGCATTGGAGGAGGATGATTCTGACTGGTCTGGAGATGAAACCATGGCGAAGGATGATTTAGACATTCTCAAGAACCGATACATACAACAAGTTTGCTCACAAATCGACAAACTGGACATACACTCAAAGAAAAAGAAGAAAGGAAGTCCATCAAACAAAGAAAAAGAGACATGGTTGTGGGAGCTAAGGGATAAAAATCCATCAACACCTTTTTGAACCACAAGGGAGGATGCCCCTCCCTTGAGGAGCCATGAGGATCTCCACGTGGAATGGTAGGGACCTCAACTACCCTAACAAAAGACACTTGATTAAGCGTCAATTAGAGCTCTTGAAAGCAACTTCATCTTATTGCAGGAAACAAAACTAAAGTAAGAAGAGGGGAATAATTTTTTGCATCATTATTATGGTTGGAAAGGGCACTTTAATCTAGCCACTAGGGCTTCTAGGGGACTTGGATTCATTTGGAAATAGAATGGAATCAATGTCAACATGATAAAAGATGAGAAAAAATGGTCTTTAGTTAAAGCACGATGTCTCAAGTCGGGATTAACCTCCCAAATCATCAAAATATATGGGCCAATGAAGATGGAGGACAAAAGACTACTATGGGATGTGGTGACGAAATTCATCAACACCATCAACTTTAAACTATTAGTTGCGGAAGGAGATTTCAATATTGTCCTTTCAAATGAAGAAAAGAGAGTTGGTCGATCCCATGTTAGTAGAGCACAAAGGGAATTTCAAGAATTTGTTAATAACATTACCCTCATGCATTCACCTCCGATGAATGGCTCCTTCACCTAGACTAATCGAAGACAAGGATTCACCAACATAGCAAAAGGGATTGATAGATTCCTCCTAAATACCACCTACTTGAGGAATTTGTTCTATTAAAATCCATTATTGTGTCTCTATCGGGATCCAACCCTGTTACCCTGTGACATTAACCATCACTAATGATCATGCTCCTGCGAGATGCGCCTTTAAATTTGAAAGTATGTGGTTACACCATGAATCCCTCCCAAATCTGATGGAGAAGAAACTCATAGCAATCAAGAATCACCTAAAAGAGTGGAATATCTCTATTTTCAAAAACATGTTCAAGGAAAAAAGAAAGTTGGAACAAGCTCTTCACTCCTTGAACGAATCCATTCTAGCAAATGGAATGGGACCAATAGAGTTTGAGATAGAAAAGGAACTACTTCAAGAACACCAAGAGATCCTAAGGAAGGAAGAGATATACTAGAGGTTGAACTCTAGATAAACATGGCTCCAAAGTAGAGACCTGAACACTGAGTTCATCTACAATTCAATAAAGGCTCGAAGGATACATAAAAAATATTGCATCTGAAGACTAGGAATGGAGAAGTCATCACAGACCCAATGTTAATTCAGTAGCCTGCGAAAGATCACTTCACAAATCTCCTTGCATGTTTAAATGCCTCAAACTTACAAAGGTAAACTCACTTCCTGAACATCACGCTAAGACTATTGGAGGTGGAAGATAATGAAATGTTGTGTAGGAAGACCACAAAGGAAGAAGTTAAAATGCTATATTTCAAATGCAAACTCATAAATCCCCTGGACCTGATGACTTCCCTGTCATCTTCTTTCAACATTTCTAGGAAATAGTGGGTGACAAGGCTTGGGAAATGGTGGAAGAATCTCAGTCCTTAGGTCAACCTTCCATGCAATGTGATTTACAAAATCATATCAAGAGTAATAGTGAACAGGCTAAAAACCATCCTCCCAAGAATCATTTCGAAAGACCAATGTGGATTCATCCCAGAGTGATCTATCACAGATAGCATTATTATAGCCCATGAGGCTATTAATTCCATTCATGCTTCAAACTAGTCTTGTATGGCCATCAAACTTGATATAAACAAAGCCTACGATGGTGTGGATTAGAGATTCCTTCTATCAATCATGAAGCAGGGATTCTGCAACAAATGGATCACCTAGGTTTTCAATTGCATATCCATGGTGAGGTATTTAGTACTAGTTAATGGTAGTCTGATGGGCTTCTTCGAACCAACATGGGGCCTTGGTAGGGGGATCCCATCTCCCCATTCCTGTTCATAATAACGGTGGATGCTCTTAGTTGTGTGATCAGACTAGAGGCCGAAAATAAAAAATTGGAGAGTCATCCACATAGTAGAAAACTTCCTTGCCTTCACACACTACCAATTAGTTGATGACGAAAACCTATACAGTGACTAGGTATTGAAGAAGCTCGAAACATTAAGAGCACACTGGACAAGTATACACATGCTTCAAGACAATGCATTAATAACAAAAAATCATGCATCTTTTTATTTAATACTGAACAAAGCATGAGAAGGAGAATTGTGGACATCTTGGGTTTTAATGTTGAGACTCTATTGGGCAAATATCTCAGGGCACCCTTTTTCAAGGGTGTTACGAGAACTAGACTATTGGAGGAAATAATCAAGAAATTCCATGGTAAATCCACCGCTTGGAAAGGGAAACGGATCTCAATGGCTATGAAAATAACCATGATCAAAGCTGTCCTCTTGGCAATTCCCATCTATCTACTTTCAAGCACTCAGGTTACGGGGAAGGGAAATGGACTACCAGAGGGAATTTTAAGAAATTCCTATTGGAGGGGTCAGAAGAAAGAAAATGCATACCATTGATTGGCTAGGAGACTTCCTACTAAGTAAAGAAGAGGGAGGCCTGGGGCTCAGAAAAATCAAACAACAGAATATGGCTCTTGGTGCCAAGCTAGTTTGGAAACTATACAAGAACTCAGGAATATGTTGGTGCAAAATTCTACAACACAAATAAATGGACTGCTTAGATCTGATCCGCATACTCACAACTCCCAATCCACCAAGAGGATCACATATGGGATTTCCTAATTCAATGTAGACCAATCATTACAAACCATATTTTCTGGACTATAAGTAATGGACGCACAACAAACTTTTGGGATGACTTGTGGAACACCTTTCCCCCACTAGCCAATGATCTGAGACTACAAGAAATCAAGGATACTCTTTCACGCACATGGGGCATGAAGGTTATAGACTACATTGCCCCCTCTCAACCCTGGTCGGACATATGGGACTAGAAGTCTTTGGATGGAGTATCTACCCTAGAAGAACAAATCACTCTTCCCAAATAGATTCCGGTTGAAAGGAAGCTATTCATAAACACAAAGGAGGATTTCTTGATATGGATGAGGGTTAAAATAGGAGACTACATAGTGAAACTACGATATATGATCTAGCAGGCTATGCAGGAGAACACTGATTAGTCGGCAGAACTCTGTTGGAGTAGATGGTGGCTCACAAAGCCTGGTGCCTTTTCTTGGGCACCTCTTCACAAATGAATATTAACTAGAGATAGGGTGAAAATGATTGGGGTTATGGACCCATCCAGGTGTGTTCTATGTAAAAGAGAGGAGGAATCAACTAATCATTTACTGCTCAACTATGCCTTCACCAGGGAGTGTTGGACTTGACCGATCAATAACTTGGGATGGAGGGGGGGTGCTCCTAGTAGACTTGCTAGACCTTTTTCACTCATGGCCAAGATATAGAGACTCCCTATGGGAAGGCATTTTTATCGCCTCTCCCTCACTTGTGATTTAGCACCTTTGGAGGGAGAAGAATAATAGAATTTTAAGAGAAACAGAGCTAACAGTCACTGATGTTCAAAAAAGATAGAAACAAGCATATACGAAATGGTGATGGCAAAAATGGGGTAGCTAAGCTTGAAGCCATTCACCAGTTTAGACAACATGATCATGAACAAATGGAGATTGTTAAAAGCTCCACCCTCCTTCTTTGCTAGTGTCTCGCACATTTCAAAGAAGTTCAAAAGGAGGAAAGTAAAATGGAACCCACCACCCACTTGAAGGATAAATTTAAACTTTGACAGAGCCGCCAAAGGAAACCTTGGTGTCTCTAGTACAGACTACATTCATAGAGACAATTGGGGGAATCTCGTCTAGGCACTATCAAAGCATCTTATAGAAGGAACAAATAATGAGGCCAAGTTCCAAGATCTCCTAGTGGGCTTCCAAAAGTGTAGAGATGATTGACTCATGGGCTTGGACATTGAGGGAGACTCATAGATTTGTGTTAATGCCATAAAGATGAAGAATGTTTTGAATTGGAAACTGAGAAACATTACGGATTCCATCTGGAGCTACCTCAAAAGGTGAAAGCACAAAGATGAGTATACATTTCGTGGAAGTCTCCCGCAAATGAAAAATACTGCTTCGAACGGGTACCCATTTTGAAAAAAATGAGTACTCATTTAGGATCGGGCACTTGAAGCATAATGGGTACCCATTTTATAATGGGTACTCGTTTTCAAACAAAATTAAAAAAATAGCCATATGCATATAAAAACAAAATTTATTTTTTTTGAAAATAGGTACCCATTTTGAAATGTGTACCCTTTTGAAACAGGTACCCGTTTCAAAATAGGTACCCATTTTCAAAAAGTTTTTTTTTAACATGACTATTGCTAATTTTTTATTTTTTAGAAACGGGTACTCGTTATTTTTAAAACAGGTACCTGTTTATAATGGGCATCTATTTATAATGAGCACCCGTTACGAACGCGCACCCATTTATAATGGGTACCCATTTCTAAAATTTTGAAATTTAAAACCCACCAGTTTGTATTGGTTTTAGGCTTGGAAACCCAAGCCTTAGCTTTGGACCTGCAATTAGGAGACCATGAAAACAGCAAGAGAAAAAACTAGTTTCACTACTATGGATGATGACTTTTTTTTTAGAATATTTTAACGAAATTAAAACCCATTATAGATATCAAAGTCTAGTTTTAAAATATATAATTTTTTTGCTATTGAACATAATTTTCTATTTATTATTTATTTTCCAAACAAACTAATTCATAAACTTGAAATAACACAGGTTACTTTTTTGCAATAACTTTTGATTTTGAATGTTTCTTGAAAAAATAATTATGTCTGACCAAACTAGACATCATTCTCTACATGATGAAAAAAAAATTAGTGAATTGATTAGTTTAGCTCAAATTATGTTGGCCATACATAAGGGGTTTTAAAAAACACTAATTAGGGCCATTAAAAAATTAATAAAAAAAATATTTATCAAAAAATTACAAAAAAATATCCTAACCAAAATTCAACATCCTGAGAATCTTTCCACAAAAGGAATTAGAAAAATATATTAATTTAGGTCAAATTATGTTGGCCATACACATGCATGCTTTTGCAAAAAACAGGGGACTTTTAAAAAGCCACTTTTTGTACATCCAATGAAAAACTAACTTGCATCATCTGGGTATTAGAAAAAATACATATTTGAAAACTAGAAACAAAATTCTACATTTCTTATTTTTACATCATCTCAATATTTTATGTGCAAGTGATTCAAATTGTCACTCCAAGTACAACAAAATTTAAAAAATAGGAAAAACACTTCCACTTTTTGGCCAAAAAGTGAACTCATCTTCTTGCACTTAGCCCACAGACATATTATATTTCATCGTAGTGCACTACTAGATACAGGTGAATGGTGAGGTAGACTTCCTAGCAAACTTTGCATGTGATCAAACCACCAAAGAGATAGTTAGCTCCTCTCTGGCCACATGGAGATTGCTGACCCTTGCTCCTCGGCTAGGCATTATGTATTAAGCACCCTGGAGGTCATTAGGCATGCTATTCTTTGTTCTGGTTTTATGGGAATAGTTCCCTTAACCATATTTATAAATAAAAAAATTAAATAAGAAATATTAAATATGTTTAGTCTAAATATACCATTTTATATTATATTATACTTATAAATATAGGAATATAATATATTTTATATGTTAAATAATATTAATTAAAAAAAATTTGAATTTATTTTTTTTAATTCTCATTTGTAAGTGGATCCAATATAAAACAAAAATTAAATTTATGTTTCAAACTGCTACTTAAATAAACAAAGCTAGTTAGTTGGCTAATTTCAATTAGAGCTTTAATCATCTCACATAAAATATCAAAATTCATCTATATATATATATATATATATATATTGAAATGTGTTTTATTTCTCTGCACTTATGTAGTACAAGTTACCATCATTTCTACCATTATCATAAATACCACGTTCTAAAGCAACTTCATGTAGTCTTAGGAAATAATTCCCTTGATGCAAGTCATATATAAACATTGTAAATTTAAAATGGAGATATGTGAAATACAATTAATAAGATATTAAAAAAAAGCATTGACACACTCATTTTTGTTCTTGGGGCTTCCACACTTGTAGAAAAGTGAAAGGAAGCTCGGTGCAGAAATCACTTCCTACACTAATCTAATGAGGAGAGATGTATGCAAATTCAATTTAATTCTTACAACTACAGCAACATAGAACATCTAACATAGATATAGCAGCAATACACATACACACAAAAAGTAGACAGAAGAGAGAGAGAGACAAGATATACGTGGGGAAAACCCTTATGGGTGAAAAACTCCACACTCCAAAACACAGCTCAAATATATTACAGTAAACAATAATAGATTACAAAATAGTTTCAAAGCCAATGCTCTTTCAGGAGTCTTTGAATGTTGAATCTAGAGATATTCTAGCAGCATAACAGTACTTGTACCAAAGTTATCTATCTCCCATCCAAGCACCTGTTTATATAGAGTTTATGAGGCAAATATGGAACCTTCTAGAGATGGGCGTCCATCTTGGACTCATGCCCCAAAACCCACACCTAAGGACACTTGTCCAACATCCAATCCCGGAGTGGGCACCTGGTCCGAAGATAGGTTACAAGAGATGCTCTTACGCACCTTACATCTGTCAAAGAATCCATCATACACTGACTAAAAATATCATATTCCTCTTACATGTCATAACCTCCCTTGACCGCCCAAAGATGCCTTTCTCTCGTGCAAAGATGCTCACTGACACTTGTCATTAATTAAAAAATAGTTGAGGTTGCAAAGATGTGCTGCCATCAAACCCTTGTTAATTATTCAAGGGGGAAACCGCGGCTGCCAAAGTCATCAAAATTTATCTTGCTGCATATACACAAGGTGCTGACTATACCAACTCAACATGGGATAAATAAATACAACATTAGGAATTTGCAAAGGTTGAGACACCTTAATTCCCAACATTCTCCCACTTGTCGAACACCTTGCAAGGGCCAAAAACAATGACAAGATTTAACTGCTAGGGGCCAAGAGGCCCATAGACTCTGAACACCATCTGAACTTCTCTGTGCCCACTGGTTTCGTCAATGCATCTACAACATTCTTCAAAGTATCTACCTTCTCCAAATTTACCTTTCCATCCTCAACCATGTCTCGCACAAAGTGAAACTGAACATCAATGTGCTTTGTTCTAGCATGGAAAGTTGGATTCTTCGCAAGGCAAATTGCACTCTGACTGTCACAACTGATCGCGATCTGACCTGCATCAACACCAATATATGAACACAATCTCTTAAGCCAAATGGCTTCCTTACAAGCATGAGTTGCTGCCATATACTCAGCTTCTGTCGTGGACAAAGCAACAACAGGTTGTTGCTTACTCATCCAACTAATAGCACCACCAAACAGTGTAAACACATAAGCACTGGTGGATCTCCTATTGTCAATGTCACCTACCCAATCTGAATCCACAAATCCATGAATGTCAATGGAATGCAGAGGTCTTGTAACATTACCATGATAGCAAATGGAATACTCAGAATTACCCCTCAAATATCTGAACACTCGTTTAACTGCATCCCAATGAACCCGTCCAGGATTAGCCATAAATAGACTAAGGACTCCCACTGCTTGGGCAATGTCTGGTCTCATGCAGACCATAGCATACATCAAACTACCAACAGCACTAGCATAAGGTACTCTACTCATGTCCTCCACCTCACTAGGAGATTTTGGACAATCCTCAACAAACAACTTTGTCCCCAAAGAAACAAGAACACACAATGGTCTACAATCTGCCATGCTGAACCTGTCCAACACGGTCTTCACATACTTACTCTGGCTTAACCAAAGTTTTCTGTTGGTTCTGTCTCTTTTGATTTCCATTCCTAGAATGTACCTGGCTGCCCCTAAATCTTTCATTTCAAACTGTGCTGACAACTAACATTTAAAATCAGAAATCATATTCTTACCCTTCCTAATGAGAAACATATCATCAACATACAGTGCAACAATGAGAATACGATCACCATCAAACTTATAATAAACATAGTGATCCGATTTTGATCTCACAAATCCAATTGACAACACAAAGGCATCAAACTTCAAGTACCATCTTCTAGGGGATTGCTTCAAACCATACAAAGACTTCTTAAGTTTGTAAACCAAATTTTCTTTATCTTTTACCATGTAATGCTCTAGCTGTGATATGTAGATCTCTTCCTCCAAGTCACCATGAAGGAAAGTTGTCTTCACATCCATCTATTCTACCTCCAAGTCATAAGCTACTGCGAGTGACAACAGGAATCAAATGGATGTTATCTTTTCAATAGGAGAGAAGATCTCACCATAATCTATACCCTCCACTTGTGAATACCCCTTCACAACCAATCTGGCCTTATACTTCTCAATACTGCCATCTGCACCAAACTTCTTCTTGAACACCCATTTGCATCCAACGGGTTTCTGTCTAGGAGGCAAAGGCACCAAGTCCCAAGTTTGATTCTTTTCCAAAGAAGTCATTTCTTCCTCCATGGTTTCCTTCCAAGAACCTACATCCTTCATAACTAAAGCCTCTGATACAGTTCTAGGTTCATCACTGTTAGTGAGCAAAGCATAAGCACAACTAGAATCAAGCAATGTAAAACCAAACCTTTTAGGTTGCTTTCTTATCTGTGTAGACCTCCTCAAGAGCTGAGGTTGAGGTTCAGCTTTTTCTTCTGTGCTTTCAGAGCTACTAGAGCTCTCCTCATCATCAAATCCAACATTGTCTTTCTATTCAGTCTTCTCAAGGGTGAGAGGAAACTAAACAACATCCTCTTTCTTTTCTTTTTCTTCTGGCTGCAAAACAGTGGAAGAAGGTGTAAACTCTCTGAAGATGACACTTCTGCTATACAATACTTTTTCAACCACAGGATCCCAAAGCTTGTATCCTTTCACACCAACATAATAGCCGATGAAGATACACTTAACAACTTTGTTCTCCAACTTTGACCACTTCTCCTTAGGCACATGTGTATATGCCTCACAACCAAAAACACGAAGATGCTTTACTGAAGGCTTTCTACCAGACCACACCTCCATGGGTGTCTTTCCAACAAGAGTTGATGTAGGAGATCTATTTACCAGATAGCAAGCAGTGGCAATAGCTTCAGCCCAAAACTTTTGTTCTAGACCAGCTCCACTACGAATACTCCTAGCCTTCTCCATCAGTGTCATGTTCATCCTCTCTGCAACTCCATTTTGCTGCGGTGTGTATGGAGTTGTCTTATGTCTTTCAATCCCAAGTTCCTTGCAATACTTATCAAATTCTGTAGAACAGAACTCACCACCGTTGTCAATTCTCAAACATTTAATCTTTTTACCAGTCTAATTTTCAGCAAAGGCTTTAAACTCCTTAAACTTGCTATAGACTTCAGATTTGCTTTTGAGAAAATAAATCGATGTCCTTCTACTGTAATCATCTAGAAAATATACAAAGTATATATATTTTGATAACGAAGGAACATTAACAGGACCAAACACATCAGAATGAATGAGGTCCAACACACTAGAAGACTTATGAGAACTCGAGTAAAACTGAACATGATTTTGTTTTCCATAAATGCAATGTTCACAAAAGTCAAACTCAAGATTACAATCATCTAACCCCTCAATGAGGTTCTTATTCTTCAGGGTACGTAGACCCTTCTCACCAACGTGGCCAAATCTCTTATGCCATAACATTGTCTTTTCTGCAGGAAGTTTAACTTCCAATGCACGATTACAACCATCAAGATTAGAAACTACAGATTTCTTCACTGCTCATTCAGATGGTGGGGATGAAGTGATTGCTGCCCTCTTCCTTGATTCAGAAGAACTATTGCATTGAGCAATGCATGCTTCCATCTAAAATAGAGTACCGCTCCGAGTACCCTTAGCAACAACCATAGATCCTCTAGTCATCTTGCATCCGTCTTTCAGAAAGACAACCTGCACACCTGCATCATTCAACATATTTATAGAAACCAGGTTCCATGCTAAGCCTGGGATGTGCATAACCCCAATGATCCCCTTCACTCGACCATCAGGGAATCAGATAGAGACTCTTCCACGACCAACGATCTTCAGATGAGAGTCATCATCTAGATACACCTTTCCACCATCAAACTCTTCATACTTAGTAAACCAGTCTCGATGCGAGGTCATGTGGAATGATGCACCAGAGTTGATTAGCCACACATCATTAGATGCATGGGTTGCCAGGGCTGCGATGAATGCATCACCGTCATCTTGTGATTTGTCAGAATCTGAATCAGGAGCTTTCTTCTTTTTCTTCTTCTCCTCTTTGCATTCCTTTTAGAAATGCCCGGTCTTGCCACAGTTCCAACAAAGAGCCTTGGACTTTCCAAGAGATTTAGATCTACCCTTCTCAGCTTTCTTGTCCTTCTTCTTCCCTCTCTCCTTGGGTCTTCCATGAACTAAAAGGGCTTCTTTGGCTACCTTAAAAGACTTTCTCTGCATCTCTTCAGATAATAGCGAAGAAACCACCTCTTCCATTTTGAATGTGGATGTGGTTCTTCTGATTGCCATGACAAGATGATCCCATGAGTCTGGCAGAGAATAAAGCAGGGTCATACACCGATCCTCCTCCTCCATCTTTACACCAATAGATGTCAATTGTGCAACCAGTATGTTGAAAGCATTCATATGTTCAGCAACAGAACCTCTGTCCTCCATTTGAAGAGAATACAACTTCTTTCTTAGAAAAAATTTATTAACCAGGGATTTTGCTTGATACACATCTCCCAACTTCTTCCAAAGTAGTTTTGCAGTAGTCTCCTCATTGACATTTAACAACACAGAATCAGCAAGACTAAGTCTTATGAGACGCTTAGCCTTCCAATCCTTGAGATCCCACTCATATTGTGACATTGCAGTTGGTTTAGTTCCATTAACACTTTCCCAAAGGTCTCGGTCAACAAGCATGTCTTCCATCTTGAGCTTCCATAGCTCGAAATTACTGCCATTGAACTTCTCCACTTCAAACCTTGTTGCCATCTCCTTGCTGCAATAGAAAACAAAATACTCTGCACAGACTCTCACTCAACCTAATATTAGCTCAAAAAACCCTAACCCAACAACTAGGACCAAAGGTAATCAAGCTCTAATACCAACTGAAAGGAAGCTCGGTGTGCGGAAATCACTTCCTACACTAATCTAATGAGGAGAGATGTATGCAAATTTAATTTAATTCTTACAACTACAGCAACATAGAACATCTAACAGAGATATAGCAGCAATACACATACACATAGAAAGTAGACAGAAGAGAGAGAGACAAGATATATGTGGGGAAAACCCTTACGGGTGAAAAACCCCACACTCTAAAACACAGCTCAAATGTATTACAGTAAACAATAACATATTACAATACAGTTTCAGAGCCAATGCCCTTTCAGGAGTCTTCGAATGTCGAATCTGGAGATATTCTGGCAGCATAACAGTACTTGTACCAAAGTTATCTATCTCGCATCCAAACACCTATTTATATAGAGTTTACAAGGCAAATATGGAACCTTCTAGAGATGGGCATCCATCTTGGACTCATGCCCCAAAACCCATGCCTAAGGACACTTGTCCAACATCCCATCCCGAAGTGGGCTTCTGGTCCCAAGATAGGTTACGACATATGCTCTTACGCACCTTACATCTGTCAGAGAATCCATCATACACTGACTAAAAATATCATATTCCTCTTACATGTCATAACCTCCCTTGACCACCCAAAGATGCTCACCGACACTTGTCATTAATTAAAAAATGGTTCAAGTTGCAAAGATGTGCTGCCCCCAAACCCCTGTTAATTATTCAAGGGGGAAACCGCGGCTACCAAAGTCACCAAAATTTATCCTGTTGCATATACACAAGGTGCTAACTATGCCAACTCAACATGGGATAAATAAATACAACATTAGGAATTTGTAAAGGTTGAGACACCTTAATTCCCAACAAAAAGAAGGTAGGACGTATTTCATAGATCATCCACCCAGTACTAGATGTATCTTTCCCTCCAGGTAATATGCCTAGAATTTACAATTCCTTGATAGTTAAGAATAACGATACGACTGGTCAGCAAATAAGTGTTACTTGTGAGGTACAACAATTGTTAGGAAATAATAAGGTTAGAGTTGTAGCTATGAGTGCTACAAATGGCTTGATCAGAGGAATGAGAGTAATTGATACAGGAGGTCGACTTAGTGTTTCGGTTGGTGAAAGTACTCTCAAAAGAATTTTTAATGTTCTTGGAGAACCTGTTGATGATTTAGGTCCTATAGATAATCTCACAACATCTCCTATTCACAGATTTTCTCTTGCATTTAGATAGCTGGAGACCAAATTTTTAATCTTTGAAGTAGGCATTAATGTAGTGGATCTTTTAGCTCCTTATCGGCATGGGGGGAGTTGGAGTGGGTAAAATAGTGTTAATTATGGAATTAATCAACAACATTGCTAAGGCTCATGGAGGTGTTTTTGTATTGGGTAGAGTAGGAGAACGTACCTGTGAAGGAAATGATCTTTACAAGGAAATGAAAGAATCAAGAGTCATTAATGAACAAAATATATTAGAATTCTAAATATAATCTGCATTTAATGAAGAAAATCCAAGCATTAATTTTTTTGATTTTACATGTCAACATCAATCCTAAGATCTTCTCAAACCGCTTAGATTAAACTATAGTAAATAAAGTTAATTGTTAATGTTTTCCTATATGGCATCTAATGTACAAAATTAGTTTTAATTGAATTTTTATAATCTCATTGAGTGGATTTTGGAGGCTTATAAGTTTTAAATCTCTCCTTTGTGCTTTCTTGGAACCGAAATGAATCTCAATATTTTTTAATGCTTTTCCCATCCATTTGTTTTTATTCCATTAAATTTGTTTTGCCATCAATTTTGGAGTTCTTCAATTTTTTTAACATATGTTCTTCCCTAGAGTCCCTAAGATGAAAAGAATTTGCTTTAGCCTATCTTTCCTAGTGATGTATGATTTTCAACTAATATGTATTCTTGTTGTTAACCCATGTCATCCCAATTGGTCACTATTAACAAGTTTGACGCATCATTGGCAACTCTAACGTATCTGATCTTTTCGCATTTATTGCTTAATTTAAAAGTTATTTTTAATAATTAGAAATATTTAAATTAATATTTAAATAATTTTAAAATATTTAAACATCTTAGAATGGTCAAACTTGTTATATAAGTTACATTTTAGACCTTAATGAGGCTCTCATAAAGGGATCTATAGAATATCTGGATTGAAGAATCACACTATTGAAAGGAGGAAATAAATAAATTAAAAAATAGTCATATCAAGTTATAGGGTTGATTTGATATTTGACATGTTGGCCCCTCAACGTCCCTTATCACTTACCAAGTACTTTGAAATATTTCAATGTGTCACATTTATTTAAATTTTATATACTTGTCTTATTTCAATATCTTTGTTTAAAAGTTATATATAAATAAATAAAATTAAATGTTAAATTATCATAAAATTTATATATTAATAAAAAAATTAATCCTTAGAAAATATTGCCATCCACTCTAATATTTAAAATATTATACTTCTTAAACTATATACCTTTTATTAGAAGGGTATTTTTATTTGCTCTATTATCCAAAAACATTTGACGAAATGTGTTATGTTTTAAACTAGAATGCTTAAAATTAAAGTGGTGAGCCAATGTATTTAACGAGGGAGAAAATAAAAACCAGCAATGCTCATTGTCGAGCCCGGAAGGAAACCGCGAATGGAAAAAGACCCAGCGACCAACGAATGATGAAAACGAAAAAATGACGATTGTGATGTTTATAGTGACAGAAAAAAATGGTGGCGGTTTTTGACAATGATGACAATTTAGCGGGAGAAAAAGCTCCCACCTATAAGCCAATCGGCTAAATATTATTTGAAATTAAAAAAAAAAACTAAAATAAAAAATTGTATGGATATGCAAAATTCACAATTACAAATTTATAGTTTTATATTATAATTTTTGATGGAAAAGCATGCCATCATAGATTAAATTTATTTCTTTATCCTATTTCTAAGGAGTATTATATTTATGATTATTAATTGTTGAGAGAGTTACTTTTAATGATGATTATTAAACTTGATCTTTTTTAATTCTTTGTTCATCTATGTGGAATATAATCAAAATTTCAAGATTATATCTATTTAAAGTGATTTGATTGCAACTGCAATGATAGGGACCGGTGTACTTAATGGCCCAAGTGGTGAGCTCAATCTGTGTGTCATTTGCCCTCAAGGCAATATTCCATCCTTTTATGCACGATGGCATCATGGTTCTGTCAGGATCATATGTTCCGGCTTTGCATTGGAGTTCCTCATCTCCTTCAATCTCATGTTCGTCATCACAGCATTCACAACTACTGGGAATTAAATAGTTTTATTTTATAAGTCCAACAATTGTTTTACCTCTAACTTTTTAAAAGCTATCATTTGAATATTACTTTTTAAAAGCTACCGTTTGAATATTTAAAAATTAAAATTTAAAAACTCACTTGGAACTTTTTATATTTTGAAGTCAGAAATATATATAACTTGCATTTTCATCTTAAAAAAAAAAAAAAACCTGAGAAATATATATAATTGCAAAAGTTTGTAAAATGTCACGACCAATTAATATATTATGGAAACATCATACTATATAAGACTAATGTCTTAATCTCATTAATATTGGAGTAGAGGTTTCGTAAATGCCTTCAATTCATTTATTTTCCACCTCATAAATAAAGTTGTCATAGAGTTAATGATTACACTCCCAAAGTCAATAGAAGTGTGAAAAAAAAATAACCGCTTTATGCTCTCATATGGTGAGTGCATATAAAATACTAATAATTATTAACAAAATGTGCTTTGCCCTGCTTACCATTCTGAACTCGCATAAATAATAAGCCTTTCCTTCTTCAAAACACTATTCTGAGAGATCGGTGAAATTTTTTAATTGGGATTTAGATAACAGACCTGTAAGCTCTAAAAGTCAGTACAGATACACCTATGGGCCAGTTGGAATAAGTTCCCTTGTAGAAGCGATCTTGACTGTATTTAGGAATGTGGTTGCCAAACATCTTTCTGAGAACTGACATTAATTCGGCTTTGGTTTCGTGGTCAGGCTGCTGTTCTATTCTCCGGGCTTCATCGTCTGTAACTGTCACCATGAGCATATTTCCTCCCGGGTACTCATTTTCCATTTAATATTGAATCAACCGGTATATTAAATTGAATTACACTTATTTGTGGGCCTTGACGCCTCACCAAATCCCCTATCGGCTAATAATTCTCATCATGAAGAGTAAACTGTTATTTAATGTTCTCGGTACGGTGGAAGGTTTCAACTGAAAAAAAAACGGTGGTTTAGAGTTCCGAAAATTTACATGTAAGAAAAACAAGGACAATACAGTTAAATCTGGAAGCATTGATCTAAAAGGAAAAAAAAGGACAAGAATTCCGGACGGACAATTTAACGGAAGGAAAACCTCCCACTAGGTAATAAGCCTATCGGCTAATAAGTCAAGGGGTAAATCTTTTGTGGATCGGCTGAAAGGGCGTTCTTATTGCGAGGAAAAGAACCCCAATTACTCATCTCGACCAAATGAATAAAATAGGTAATGAGTGGGTCATTGCTCTGCGTTTTTGTTTCTCCCCAAATAAACAATTCGACATGTTTTGTGTTTTTCGGTATTGTTTAATAATATGACTTCATCTACACTTCAGTTTTTAGGTAAATGTTTTAAAAGGGAAGTTATGAATCCAATACATCGACTCAGTAGTGCTTTTATGAAGATTTGAACTTTATTTTTCATGATGAGAACTAAATGGCTGGACTACTTAAGCATACCTAATATACGGCTTATCAATACTTTATACTAGCACTTGCACCCATAGGAGGTTCAAGGAATTAATATGCCAATAGGAACTTTACAAAATATTCCGGCGTGCGACAATTCTGAGCATCATAATGCTCACATATAAAACATATAAAAGCCTATCTGCTAAAAATAAATATTTTATTTTTATTGAAAATAAACTTTTCATTTTTAAATATTATTTATTTTAACGATCAAACACTAAATAAAAGTTTTACACCTCATCAACAACAAAATAAATAAATAAATATTTATATTATTTTTAGTAACCAAAAATTAATTATTTACATGTTTAAGAGCAACCCTCGTGTGCTGGAAATTATCAAATAGAGCATCTCCCCTTCATACCATCTATAGAGAGAAATGGCTACGGACCAGTTTTTGCTCGGCATTCTCCTTGTTTTAGTTGGGTATTTTTCGCTGTGTTTCCTAAGAAGAAAGTTTGTGAACAAGCCCTACAACGGCCCTGCTATCTATCCCATAATCGGCTCTGCCTTCGATTTCTTTAGAAATCGTCACAGGTTTCTGCAATGGTTCACAGAAACACTCCACACGATGCCAACCAATACTTGCAAATCCTGCAAACGTAGAGCATATTCTGAAAACCAATTTTGAAAATTACCCAAAGGGAGAACGCTTTACAACAGTTCTCCACGATTTCTTAGGCCGAGGGATTTTGGATGTGGTGAGTTGTAGAAGGAAGGAGATTTCGGCGAACAGGGGACTTCCAGAAAAAGAGGATCTGCTTTCTAGGTTCATAGCAGCTCTTTTAAATGATACAGATCAATTAGAGAGAGAAGGTCATTCAGAAAGTGATAAGCAATCAAGTGATATGTTTGTGAAGGAGATACCACGTCCGTTGCTCTCACATGGTTTTTCTGGGTGCTCTCTTCCAACCAGAGGGTAAAGAGATGGCATTCTTGCAGATGAATTCCTGAATGAAAATCCATACAAGTTTCCAGTATTCCAAGCGGGACCTCGAACATGCCTGGGTAAAGAGATGGCATTCATACAGATGAAATCAATTGTGGCTTCTGTTATTCATGGTTTCACTTTCAAGGTAGAAGACAGGATCACGTGTCCTGATTATGTGGTGGCACTGACCATGCGCATGAAAGGAGGGCTACCCGTTACAGTAAGACCTCGCCGACGTCACCGATCACAGAAAATGTGATGTTTCTGCTTGGAAGGAATATTCAGTACATCTCTGAATTCTCTCTATTTCTTAGTGAGTAAAAGTTAAGACGCATTTACTAGACAAATCATGTTATTATATTCACTCTTTTTATGTAAGACTTATGTTGAACTATCAATTTAAATAGCGAGTATCAGATGTCTTAGAAGAACTTAATAATTTTTTAAATGATTGATTCAGTGCGAACAACATTCATATAGGTATAATTTTGATTTATTCAGTTGCCAACAGTAATCATATAACTATAATTTTGTAGATTTGTTTTAAAATGAGAGGCAAGAAATAATTTCATTAGATATTTAATTTTTTAATATGACATGTTTATTCATTTTTGTTTTTTTAGTTCACATCACATTCTATATAATTTTTATGATAAGTATGGAAATAAATTATATATATATATATCATAATTTTAATTTATTGTGTCTTGAACATGTATATTTTTTTTATATTATTTATATTTTTGATTTTTATAGTTTCTTTTATTGGATTGACTTTTTATGTATATCTATTCTTCTCCTTTCTTTTTATAAAGGTCATTGTCTACAATTTATATTACTTTGGTTCTCCTCATCTTTTTAATAGATCACTAAGTGTGGTACGAAACATTGATACAAAAACTCACACAATTTAATCCAAAAGCACTATCTATCACTATTATGGATTATGAAAAATTCATTTCTAATATTAAATTAAAATATTAGAAGAAAAAATTCAATAATATAATTGAGTGCGATTTTATATTCCATACAAATTTTATTATTAGCAAGGATTTATAGAGAAAAAAATGCATACTTTGTATTTTAGCCCTTGATTTTAAACCAATTTTATCTCCTATTAACAATAAGCATGTTTTTTTACTATTTTGACCCCCTCCAACATCAAATTACTCTAAAAACACTTCTTCCCATTTGAGCAACACCCCTCTAGTTGCTAAGACCATATTTGCCTTTCCTTCTCATTATCCTTTGACACTAGTGTTCCATGGTTACATTGTTCCCTAGATAGGTTCATGTGCACTCATGTGCCATGTATTCTAAATTGTGTTTTCCTACATGAGAAATCAATTACCTTTTGAAACACTAACCCTAATGTGTTTACAACAATCAATTCAACTCATGTATGTTTATGTCAAAAGACTTGAATCGAAAAAAAAAAACACTCCAACCACTTCACCCACCCTCTTCATTCTCTAGCACATCACAAACTTTCCGCTTTAAGCAATCTAGGGAATCAATCGAAAAAAAAAAAACATTCCAACCACTTCACCCACCCTCTTCATTCTCTAGCACAACACAAACATTCCTCTTTAAGCAATCTAGGGCATCACCACACACAACTTCCATTGTTGTAGATCCATACACTAGCACTCATATGACTACACATGACATCTCTAACAACTACTTCTATACTAATACATCCAAACTAAGGGCTTGACTAAGGGAAGCTCTAAAACTTGCCCTAGGTAGTAAATTTCCCCTCCTCAAACTAGATAGGTCCTAGAACATTAGAAACGTGCTCCTAAACTTATCCTTGTTATTGAAAGAACATTGTAATATCAATAAAAGGAAAAGTATAGGCTACTTACTTCTTAATAGGGTCAGTGATTAATTCTCAACCAAGCAAATAAAGTAGTGGCCCATTGTTAATTGCTGACATTTTCTTTATCAAGTGAGCAATTTAATAAGTCCTTGTGGATTGTTTAACGATGTGTACAATGAGTGCGAACTTTGTTTAAATATTATTGAATTTAATGGTTAAAATAATTAATAATAATTTTATATCTCATTGTCACTAGAAAATGAGAAATAATTATTTTATTTTATGGACAAAAATTTACTTTTAACTATTGAGATTGTATTAAAATATAAATATCTTATGGAATTGTTGATAAGACATTATTAGCCCATAGTCTTTTATATGTGAGCATTATAGTGCTCAGAAAATTGGCTCACGCCATAAAAAATATTCACGCCATAAAATTTTCTAAACTCGTTGGTTGTTCCTATCGGCATGTTCCTTGAACCTCCTATGTTGCAAGTGCTATTTACACTGAAGGTGTTGCCTTTGTGAGGAGAGTGGGTTGACTTTGCAGATCAACTGTCTCCATTAGTGCAAAAGCGTGCAAGATGATTGCAGCTTCGTGAATTGTTTGATTTGGCAGATTTTATTTCTCCCTTTTCATCATTTCTCATCTTGCTTTCTAGCATTTAAAACTCCATTCATTTATAGTTTTTCATCGGTCTTTGTATGATTGGGAGGCTTCTGGTCATTGGTTTTTCCTTCACTATAAAGTCGTCGTTCGTTTCATATGTCCTCACCATTTTTCATTTGAAGGTTGTTTGACTGCAATTTCTACAATGTCATATTCAAAGAAAAAAGTAATTAAAAATAGAGAAAATAAAAATAAAAATCGTTGGATGAACTTAAAAATATTGTGTTCCCATTTATACATAAAATAATCGCAAGTACTGATAAACTCTAGAGCAGGGCAAAAGAAAAATTGTCCATTAACTAAATATGATAATAATTATTAACCTTTATCGCCAAGACAACCAGTAAAAAATGCAGACGAAAGGTCACACCAATTTCTTACTATTTTTTTAGGCCTTACAACAAAATCATATTTTTTTCATCTAAATTTTGGCACTTAAGGTTTAGTAATATAATAATTTTTTACACTTTACAATAAATATAATGGAATAATAAATATATAACATTTTTAATTAAAATATATTATCAATGAAATATAATTAAATCTATTATTATATACTATATTTAATATAATGTAAATTATTAAATATATTCTAATATAATATGCTGATAAGGGTGTGGTTCGGTGCTCAAGTTGCGTGGTTGTGGTGGTGGCCACCAAGGTTCAAACCCCTGCAGGGCCAACGAGCTCGTAGGTCATGCGTGCCTTTGCTAGGCTGCCATGCTCGTAGGCTAAGTGTGCCTTTGTTGGGATGGCATGCTCGTAGGCTGTGTACCTTTGCCAGGCCAACGAGCTTGTTGGTTTTACCAAAGGGTGATAATGCCCATTGGGGATGCAGAACCCCCAGTTGTGGTCTCAAGTGATAAAGCCGACGGGAAGAGATCCCCCGTAAGGGTCTCTCTAGGCCCGGGCCAGGCTAAAAACCTGAGTAACCCCCAACAAAAGAAATATGATATAAAGAAAATAAATAAATAAATTATTCTTATAGAAAAATAGTTTTAAAATTATATTTTATTAAAAAACAATATATTATATTCTCATATATATTAAGTCATATTTTAAAAAATGGCCCCACTAGTAGCAACTATCTCATAAAAAAAAATATTAACTCATATTATTTGGTCTAATAAATTTTTAAATTATAAAATACTACTTTAAATTGAAAAAAATTCACATAGCAGCAAATTTGTTATAGTATAGTGAAATTATTATCAATATTATTTTAATGTTCCTCACTCTTTTCCTCTCTTTGTGTTTGTGTAATTAAAATGATTTAATAATATATTATATAAAAAAAAATTTAATATTAAATCTAATATTCACATTTCATAATTATACATAATCCTATAATTAATAGGTGCCATGTAGTTGGCACAGTTCCTACCTTGTAGTGTTATAAGAATAGTATGTGTTTTGTAGTTGAAATTGTTTTCTTAGATTAAATATTTGTTTAATATTGATGTGGAACTGATTTATTGGTAGATACTCTTCATGAACTGATTAGTTGATTTTGAGTTTGATTTAATATTTTTTGTTAGCATAGACTACAATGGAGTTTGAATTGGAGAATGTCAGAAAATGTGAATTTTAGTCTAATCCCTTTTTATTTATTATAGCAATGCATTGTAGAATGTATCATTCCTATTATAACATGTGTTGTACGAGGAAAGGATTCAAAACATGAAACATAAATATAAATACATTATAATGATAATTTTATTTATTTATATAATTAATAATTTAATATAAATATTATTAATAATAATATATTAATTATTTTATTATATTGATATTTAAAATAAGAATTTTATAATTAATATATAAAATAAATAAATTTTAAATATTAATATGAATATTATATTAAAATGAGTTTTTTTTATTGATAAGTAGCTGCCCATATGACAACTAATATATTATAATAATAGATCAAATAAGTACATATAAGTAAGTACATATCAGACCACATAGTGGTTACATAGAAGAAAATTAGTTATTTATGTTAGAGGGTCATTAGCTCTTCTGATAGTTCCATAGCACGCTCCAGCTAGGAGATAGACAATAAGTCTCCATACTGACCAATAATATATGGGAATGTCTACATATTGTGGTTACAAATGCCCTTGTTGAATACTTCCAGAGCTTGTCCCATAATATTATTCTCTCTATTGACCGCAACAACGTTGAAGACTCTAGCCATAAGTCCATATTTGGGATGCTTGTTGAAGTTTGAGATCGTTGTGGTGGCAACTTGGTATATATGATCTTTGACATACCTATTAGCCACAACCTTTGCATTGTTCTTCCTTCTCAGTATGAGGACCGAATTCATCAGAAATTCTTAATAGAGGGTCCCATCATGGATGTGACCACCACTAAAGAATTTGGAGCCTCTGACCTTGTAGATTGCATTCGCGATATCATTGGAGTCGGCCTTGAAGAGGTGTTTTATCTGCTCCAATGGCATCTAATTATCCTCCTTGACTTCACTTTCATCATCTTCTCCTTCTTCTACATCAGGTTCCTCCTCTCCTTCTGAGCCATCATCTTCTCCCTCATCTTGACACTTTCAGATACACTCAATAATCATTCAGTTTGCCATTGTTTTGGATTTATGATTTCAGACTTCTGCTATAAATAACCTAAGACAGGGAGACTAGTTAAAGGCATTTTCCTTTGGATTAGATACATGGATCTGCCTTGGGAAGGAGTTGCCAAAGTAGGACAATCATAAATCTATGAAATCTTTGGTAATTCTTGGCTAGATTTGTAGGGAGGTCATTTCATTCTTAGCACTAAATCTGATTTCAAAGATATCAAACCATATTTGGCTATATCATATGTCTTCTTGCTTTTCACATGTCGTTGGTTGTGCACGAACTAGCTGATTTAAGTGTTGACAAAAGACACTTCAAGACATGTCATGTGTTGTCATTGATGGCAACTAAGTCCACTTCACACATCCACAGTGCAGTATCAGATCATACCAGAAGTTAGTTCCTAGATTTTTCATGTCTGGAAAGACAGGAACAGGGTATATGGTAGATTTCAGTATTTTGGTTAGCGTATCTCTCCAGTTAATCATTGTTTGTTATGAATCTGAGTGAGTGTACAGGAATGTTAGGACAATCTAAATCCAAGATCTCAGCCTCTGGTGACAGAACAATTCAGTGAAGAATAGGCTGACTTGTGTTAGATCCTTGTGCAGATCTAGTAGAAGTGTTTTGGTGAGTTGCGTATGGGATATAATGTTAGTGGCCGACATGTATGGTGACTTGCAAGTGTTATTTCTAGTACGCATCAATACTGGTGTATGATTTTAGCCAAAAAAATAGAGTAATTGTATTCTTTGTTAAGTTCTTCATAAGGTTGATAGAAAAATGATTGAATTACTTGAGGCAGATATATATAGCCGATGGATTCGAGTGTATGAATGCATGTTGTCATGTGAATATAGAGTATGTGTGAAAAGGATAGATAAGAAGTGCAAAAGAAAAGAGATCTAAGGTTTGGATTATGGCAGAGCAGTAAATAGGGTAGACTAAAGATGAAGTGTGTAAGATAAGTATTCTATGCTTAACCAGAACTAAATTCTTGAATTGGCAGATGGTACTCATCAGTTAAACCAATCTGTAATCCTTTTGTAGTCATTCTTGTAGGCAGTGAACCTCATTTTGAGCAGTGAGCTCTGGGCAGTGAGCTTGAAGGCATGTGCCTTCCCCTTTTGTAATACTTTTAACAGAGTATAATCTTTGTGGGCTAAGCCCCACCGTGGTTTTTCCCTTAACTAGGTTTCCACATTAAAATCTTGGTGTCAAGTGTGTTAATTGTGCTTCTACTCATGTGTTATTAATTGTTGCTTTTCATGGTTATATCATTAATCTATTAAGAAGTAGTAAAGAAGAATTAACTACAGCAAGTATTAAAATTTTTATGACAACTGATTCACCCCCCCTCTCAATTGTCATACCTAATTCCAACAATTGGTATCAGAGCCAAGTTCCTTGAAAGAAGCCTAACAGCTTGAGGAAGATCTAGGAAGGTAATACAATGGATTCATACAACTTTGAAGAACAACTTCAACTTCCTTTAGATGATCTTGACTAGTCCAGAGCAGAAGTCAAAGAACTACAAGAAAATCTTAAAGACGTTGAAGATTGCATTGAGATCTTAAAAGATAAATTAAGTAAATCTAATGGGAAGAGAAAGGAGCTACTTCTTCAACTAGGAAAATAGAATGAGGACAATGACATGGTTAAGGCCTTAAAAGAGAAGACAAAGGAATGTGAGAAGCCAGCAAAAGAAGTTTTTCTAAAACATGAAATGGAATCTGGGGTGATGAGGCTAACCAAGGATATTGAAGAAAGAAAGAAGACTGAAGAAAAATTAAATCAATCTAAGAAAGAAAGAACTGAAAAATGCTACAGATTAGACAGAATAATTAGCCATCTAGAGTCTGATCTACAAGAAATTAGGGAAAATGAAGAAGAACTTGAGAGACAAATTATTATCCTCAAACATGACCTAGAAGTTGCAAATGAATACAAGGAGAAGTTCAAGATAAGGTCAGCTAAACTTGAAGTGTTGCTTGAGAGTTAGAAGAAGGATGATGATAAGCATAGTCTTGGATATGAGAAAGGTGAAAGCTCCAGATCCGAACAAAGAAATTTCAACCAAGGAATGGAAGAAACAGACCTAGAAGACCTCCGGTAAGACAACCTAATGCTCAAAGGTATCCATCTTTCAATGGAAATTATTTCAAGTGCAATTAATTTAGTCATAGAGCTACTCAATGTAGAAGTAGAGTGAATCAAAGTAGTCCATCCTTCTTTGTTCAATGCTTCAAGTGTAAGAGGTATGGTCATAGATCCAATGAATGTAGAAGTGTAATGATGAAGAATTCAAACAATAGAGGAAATGGCAATTCCTTCAATGGAAAATGCTTTGGATGCAATAGATTTGGACATATGGAAAAATAGTGTAGATCAAGAGGAAATCAATTAAATGGGCAAACAAATGTTGTAAGTTTCAACTGTAATCAATCTGGTCATTTTGTAAGATTATGTAGAAACAGGAACAATGAAAGAAGAGGTCCACTAAACAAAAAATCGTATGAGCAGAGACAAGACAAAGCCAGGGAAAAAATTGATGTGAATGAGATCTAGAATGAAATGAGCAAGACATGGGTCAAGAAAAGTGTTGTCAACAATTTAGTAATGGGTCCACACTGGAATTTGGTGCTGACAATTCCTCTGTGAATTGAATTAGGAGCTTCGGCTTAGGGGGAGAAGCATTAAAAATCAAAATTCCCCTAGCCAGTAAGTGGGTGCCTAAATTTGGCACATTAAGAGAAAATTATTTGGGTTATTATAGATCATTTGAAAGGCTTTCTGGAAGAAAAGAAGTGGATATGATGATTTGCAAAGCAATTCAAGGTCGATTGTATACAGAAAGAGTGTAACCGGATGTGTTAGGGCAGAGCATTTATTATAAAGGCAAATTAGGTTTTGTGGAGCTTAAAAGGGTCATTCACTCTTCATTTGAATCACTTTGCATTCGAAGGGAGAAAGAAAAATAGTGTCTAAGAAAAGAATTCAAGGATTTGAAGTGCGATCAACGAATTTGCCCGCCAAACCTAATTTCATGAAAAAGGTATTTATCTGTGAAGCTTTGAACTTCTAATCTTTTTGTAAATGGCTACACCTTCAGTTATTGATATTATTGAAAGGCCTCGAGCAAAATTTAAGAATCCTACACCCACACAAATCACTAGAAGTTGACCCATTAGGTGCATTTTCAAGAGTTCCATATGGTGTGCTGCATGTCGAAGATATTAGGGTTTATATCCATGCGGGTATATATGAATTTGGGGACTCAATGTTTGTATATTTGTTTGAGAGCCATCTAAGGGTTGAGAATCATGATCTTAAACCTAAGTACAAGGCACTGCAAGATAAACATTTTATCCAGATTATGGGGTTTCCAACATTAGATGAAGATGAATGGGTCCAGTTTTTTTTAAGCCAGATGCATGATGAGTTTTTGTGGTTGTTGAAACCATTTAAAATTAAAAAGTATGCTATTAGGATTGTGATTTGGTTGAATTGAACTAGTGGTTTACCCATGCTAAAATTTGTGAAGAACCAAACTGTAACTGATGGAACCGGTGCCAAATTTGACAAAAGGGTAATGACTATCAATGATATTATTGATCTAGATGTCAAGTTTACATCAATGGTAATTGGCTACAAAATTTATCATTTTAGTAGGGAGAACTCTGTCTCTGAAACAACCATATATGCTACATACAAAATGTTAAAGGAAAATGCAGATTATGACTTGTGTGAATTATTGTAGAACCAACTAATTGAGAACTTGAACAAAATCAAGAAAGATAAGAAAAATACCTTTAAATATGGTACATTGGTTCTATGTTTATTTTTCTACTTTATGAATGAGGTACCTGGAGTAAAAGGTGTACAATGGACTAATGATGAGCTAGTTGCTATTGAGATCAGAGATCATCTATGCAACATTGGTGAGTATAAAGCATAGAAAACTATAATCTAGAGATACTTCAAGAATTTTTAGAATTTGATGCATTCTAGAGAAAGAATCCCTAAATCAGTTGTTGACAAGTACAAGAATGAAATATGTTTTATGGTTGACACTGATCAATGCTTAGTGGAAGTAGTAGAAGCCATAATTGTTTGGATCATACCCATGGGGTAGATGAGAACATCTTGAATATGTATGCTCAAAACCTTTTGAGCAAGCCAAAAGACACAACAGTTGAAAGATTTGGGACATATCAGGAGATAAGTCTAAAACTACATGTTGAGCTCAGAAAACTTGAAAACAATAGGAAAGTAAGAAAAGAAGTTGACTAGTTGGTTGAGAATCTAGGTCTCACAAAGGAAGTTGTAAGCCAATTCAGGGAAAGAACTGAAAAGGCAGAGAAGGAGAAGCCAGATAAGAAACAAGGTAGTGCTCCAGTAGAATCCTCCTCCACATCAATGACTACTAGAAGCTTTGCTTCTGCCCCTGTTTCCCCAAAACCTGCAAATCCTAAGACACTAGAAGCCACACCATTCGGTGAAGGAGGAAAAAGAAAGAAAACAAAGGCCACAAGAACCTACAAGAGCACAAAAGTTGATGAAGAAGAAACAAATTCAAATGCTGAGGTAAAGGAGTTGAAAGCCTCTGGAACAAAAGCTACCAAGGTGACTAAGGAGAAGCCCTTCGAAAGCAAAAGGGCAAGCAAAAGGAAGAAGACAGATACATATGTTGAGAAGCCCACAGTTTCTATGGAAGATGTAATAAAATTAGTCACTATGGATGGAAATTTGAAACCCATGACTAAATTTTATGATGAATATAGTGATATGGATAAGAGGGTGTTAGTAGAAGCAACTATTAGATATCTAAATATCTATAATAAGGCCCTAATTGAAATAACTTTTGAGATCCCTCAAAGTCTTGCAGACATTTTAGAGTTGAGGAAAGAAAATGCTAAAAAAGTAAGGACATAGAGCTTAGAGAACATGTATTGATAAAATTATGCCCTCATATCACTCAAGTTCAAATGAATATGATATTCAAAGAAGTGAAGGATGAATTGAGGAGCAAGAAGAGAATGAACAAATGATGCTTGGAAAATTAGACAAAATAGTTAAAGAAATACAAGAAATACTTCTAAGTGCATTGAAGAGACACAATCTTCCATTTGTTGAGGAGGAGACTGATGATGGGATTGATTCAGCAATCCTAGATATTGAAGAAATGAAAACTAATGAGTAGAAAACCAAGGTTGATGACTCTTTTGTTCTGAAAGTGGAGCAAATAAACAAGGAAGATACATAGATGGTGGATAAAACTGATGATGTGGGAGATACTCTAACTCTTCCTGATCAATCTGGAAAAGAAGACAATGTTGAGAATACTGCTACTACATAGGATCCTCTGGAACATATTGCAAATGGTGAGGACAAAGGAAAGAATCCCCCTGTAGATGACACAGAGAAAGGTGAAGCAAAGAAAGAAGAAGTCAAAGGTAAGGAAGATAAAGTAGAAGAAGATGGTGCAAATGTTGATGCACCCAAACAAAATAGTCCTAATACTGAGAAAACTCAAGGCAAGGAAGGTGGTGCAAAAATTATGGTAAGAGACACTACAGATGTAGTGAAGAGTTTCTTGAGTAAAGAAATGCTAGAGTTTGATGAACCAGAATTGTTTCAAGGACCAATCAACCTGGATACTCTCTCTCCAAACCAAATGATGAAGATAGCATCTTTCACACAAGCCAAGGCAAGAGAAAAGATATTGAAATCTCACATAGAGTGCAGTGAGCTATTACGCCTTGCATCCAGTATATTAGTGAAGATAATGCCAATGTTTCAGAAGAATCCATCTGATTCTCCCTCTAGAAATCTAAAGAGCCTTGTCAATTCTGTAAGTACACACTTTGAGTCCTTTGAAAAATCTGCAAAAGTTAAAGTTTAGAATGAATTTAATAGCAAAAGATTTGATGCACTTAAAGGCATGATTGAGGTAGATAGATTGGTGCTAGATAACAGTATAAATAGTATTCAAAATGCTCTTTCAGAAGGAGGTAGTATATATAAGTTTTGTTTATCTACTCCTAAAGTCATAGAGGATATAGAAGATAAAATAAAGGACTCCAAATAGAAATTGTCAAGTATGTCCCAAGCTTTTGATCTGTTGATAGTATGAGTGGAAAGTAAGGAGTGTCAAGAAATTAGCCTAATGGAAGAAATACAGAAATTGACAAGAGAAAAAGAGAACATTGAAGGAAGAATGGGTGAGCTCCAGGGATTGATCTCTCCTAAGATAGAAGCAATGTTCAATACTGTAACAGAAGCCCAAACTGCTACACAAACAAGTGATCCCATTGACCTCCGAAAGGCTGAAGCACAAGCATTTTCATTCAATGGCCACATTTCAACTTTGAATAGTATGAAGAAGAGTTGGGATATAGAGTTGGCCCTACAGAGGAATATTTTTTGAGATGTACTTAAGTATATGTAAATATAACTTGAGGATTGGTTGTACATATGCAGCATTGTATACAAAATTTTTAGGTAAATTTTGGTTTATGAATCCCACCCTTTGCCATTGATGTCAAAGGGGGAGTGAGACATAGTGAAAAATGAAAGAAAATGAAGAATGCATCAAAGGGGGAGTAGTGGAAGAATATATAAGTATACACAATAGGGGGAGTCAGTCATAACACCTAATCATTTTTCACTAAGTGTTGCCATCAGTGCCAAAGAGGGAGATTGTTGGCAAGAGACACTGCAAGGCATGTCATGTGTTGTCATTGATGGCGACTAAGTCCACTTCCCACATTCGTAGTGCAGTATCGGATCATACCGGAAGTCAGTTCCCAGATTTGTCAATTCTGGATAGACAGGAATAGAGTTTGGTATTTTGGTTAGCAGATCTCTCCAGTTAATCATTGTGTGTTATGAATTTGAGGGAGTGGAGAGGAATGTCAGGAAAATCTAAATCCAAGATCTCAACCTCTGGTGACAAAGGGATTAAAAGTTATGAGCATTTGAGTACTGGGTCTTCATATGACAAAATAGTTTAGTGAAGAACATGTTGACTTGTGTTAGATCCTTGTGTGGATCTAGTAGAAGTGTTTTGGTGAGTTGTGTATGGGATATAATGTTAGTGGCCGACATGTATGGTGACTTGTAAGTGTTATTTCTGGTATGCATCAATACTGGTGTATGATTTTAGCTGACAGAACATAGTACTTGTATTGTTTGTTAAGTTCTTCATAAGGCTGATAGAAAGGTGATTCAATTACTTGAGGAAGATATATATAGCAGATGGATTCAAGTGTATGAATGTATGTTGTGGTGCAAATATGGAGTAAGTGCAAAAAGGGCCGATAAGAAGTGCAAAAGAAAAGAGATCTAAGGTCTGGATTATGGCAGAACAGTAAACAGGGCAGAGTAAAGATGAAGTGTGTAAGATCAGTATTCTGCGCTTAACCAAAACTAAATTCTTGCATTGGTAGATTCTATTCATCAATTCAAACAATCTGTAATCCTTTTGTAATCATTCTTGTAGGTAGTGAGCCTCCTTTTGACTAGTGAGCTCTGGGCAGTGAGCCCTAAGGCATGTGCCTTCCCCTTTTGTAATACCTTTAACAAAGTGTAATCTTTGTGGGCTAACCCCCACCGTGGTTTTTCCCTTAACTGGGTTTGTACGTTAAAATCTTGGTGTCAAGTGTGTTAATTGTGCTTCTACTCGTGTTATTGATTGTTGCTTTTCATGGTTATATCATTAATCTGTTAAGAAGTAGTAAAGAAGAATTAACTATAGTAAGTCTTAAAATTTTTATGACAACTGATTCAACACCCTCTCAGTTGTCAGCCCTAATTCCAACATTTGGCTATACCGTATGTCTTCATGCTTTTCACATGCCACTGGTTGTGCACAAACTACTTGATTTAAGGTCCTTTCCTATTTTAATTTTCAAGGTCTCAGAATCTGAATGTAGCATGTGACTATCAATATTGGGAATGTGAAGATTACTCTATCCCTTGAGTCCGTAGTTTCTATAGTGAGTACTGGTCCTAAATTTGTTTCGTCTTTTCATTACAGATCCAGCTGGAACATGGGTCAGATTCTTCCTAAGTCTTTGGCACCTTGGAATGCCAAATATAAGGTTGTTTAGCCCCCTAATTCTTTTTTCAAGTTGCATTTTTTCGTGCAGTGCCTTGAACACCCCTGAGAAAATCTAAGATTTTCATATTGATGATGTGGATGCTAGTCTCCTATGGCATAGCTGTAGTTCTAGATGTTGAGTTGTTCCCTAGACCTTCCATTGGTAGATTTGTAATATTCTCCTTTAATCAATCTGGATTTTTGTCAAAAGTCTCCATTGCACTTGTGATTCTAGGGTTGTCAAGTGGCATGATTGGGTTCTCACTTTTTTTAAAGATGCGAGATGGTATCTCCAAGTTTGGTGGTCTAACTAGACCTACGGCTTGAGTGTCATCGAATTACCCTCCCCAATAGGTGGATAATCCTTGGTTCAATTAGGCATGTGTTTCACTAACCTTATTCATGTTGCACTATGGCCCAACTGAGCCTTCTCACTTATCAATGGCTCTTTTCTTTCGATACTGGTCTTTTGAGTGCCTACAACTGCGACAATGTCTTTCAACCTTGCAATTATGTCCTTAATTTGTTTTTTATTGTTTTCAATTTGCCCGATTAGATTTTCTTGTGTTCCAGGGGCATGTTGAGGAATCAATGGAGGTGTTTGTTATTGGGGTTGTTCTTCAATAGATATTTCATGATAAGGTGATTCAGTATTTTGTGGATTTTTAGGAGGAGGCGGAGGTGCATTATAAATTCCTATCAATTAAGGAAATTTACATCAAAAATCAACCTAAACATACCTATTTAGAAACAAATTAACACAAAAACAAATACAACTCACTCCTTTGGTCTCTCTGATGTCATGGTGGCATTTTGGCGATGAATTAGCAAGAATTTGGTGTTGAAACTGGTCTCCAATAATGTGAGTGTGCTCCTTAAGGTTTGCAGACCATGGGTGTAAGAAAATGAAATGAAGAAATGAGCCTCAACACAGGTTTTTTAATACTAAAACAAAATGTGCTCGCGTTATAATGTGCTCATGTTATGTCTTACAAGTTTTTTTAAAAAATTGGCCATTTTTTGGCCCCCCAACTTTTTGCACCCACCCAGGTCCATAAACATGAATTATCAGGATTTTTTAGTATTTTAATAAATTTTTATTATAATATTTTTTTGTAAAACAAATTGTACGAAAACATACTTCAGACAATTCTTTTCAATTTCAATTTTTTTTCAAAAAATGATAAGTTTAGGTCATCTTATGTGTGACGTACACGATGATTTTTAAAACACCAAAAATGGCCAATAAAAATTAACTAAAAAAATATTCAATAAAAAATTACAAAAAAATATGGAAAACATACTTTAGTGAGTTACAAACCTTTTCTCAAAAATATTTAGAAAAATATGATTATTTAGGTCAAAATATGGATGACATACATGTGCATGGTATAGTAAAAAAAGTGACTTTTAAACAGTGGTTTTTACAAATGCCCATTAAAAATCAATTTGTGTCATCTGGGTATTAAAAAAAATTACATATTTGGAAATTAGACTTCGAGTACTACATTTCATATTTAGTGACTTTTTTCAATATTCCACATTTACGTGCTTCAAATTTTTAGGTCAAACATGACAAATTCTAAAAATCAGGGAAAACACTTCCACTTTTTGGCCAAAAAGTGGACTCAACTTCTTGCACACACCCTCGAACCAATCTCCAATATCATAATTCCAACAACATACTTCAACCCCTTGTTCTGTACTTTTTTTATAGTACATTACGTTCAAATAGAAATAAAAAATTTATGTTTTTTTCAATATTTTGTGATTACTTAGAATACTCAATTAAATAGGAGTAGCTATCGGCATGCCCATTACACATTATGTACGATTTTGGAAATAGTATGTAATAACTAAATTGAAAAATTAAAATCATAAAATATATAATTTAATATACAAATTAATCAAAAAATTTATGCACTCTCACTAAAATTACATGAACCATTTGAGCACAATACTATCTTGTTAAAATGTTAGCCATTCCATTCAGTGGAGGTGTATGAGAAACGAACTAGTTATTACATGAAAACTTATTAACCATTTAAACACGCACTTGGGGTTTGAAATGGGAAGACATAAGAAAATAAGTCAAGGGGTAAATCTTTTGTGGATCATTGAAAGGGTGTTCTTATAGCAAGGAAAAGAACTGATGACTCATTTTCAACCAAGTGATTAAAGTGAGTAGTGAGTACATTGCTAGGTTTTTCTTCCTCCTCAAATAAACAATTTCACATGTTTTGCCTTTTTCCGTATTGCTTTAGGTTTATGTTTTAAGTGGGAAGTTATGAATCTAGTACATGACACCATTCATTAGTCCATGTCTTCATGAAGATAATAATTTTACTCTTCATGATAGAATTAAATGGCTTAATTATTAAGCATACCTAATATATAGTTCATTTACACTTTAAAAAAAAATTATTTTATTTTTATTGAAGTTAAATTTTTCATTCTTAAATATTATTTATTTAATGATCAAACACTCAATAACAATTTTACACTTCACATCAACAACCAAAAAAAAAGATTTATCTTACTTTTATTAATCAAAGTTAACTTTTACTATTGAAATAGATGATATTTAAAAACAACCCTACTGTGTGCTGGATATAGTGCATCTCACCTTAATACCATCTATAGAGAGAAATGGCTACGAACCAATTTTTGCTTAGCATTCTCCTTGTTTTAGTTGGGTATTTTTCATTGTGTTTCCTTAGAAGAAAGTTTGTGAACAAGCCCTACAACAACCCTCCTATCTATCCCATAGTCGGCTTTGCCTTCAATTTCTTTAGAAATCATCACAGGTTTCTATAATGGTTCACATAAATACTCCACAAGATACCAACCAATACTTGCAAGCTCAAACAACCTAGTGGAATCAGAGATATCTTGACTGCAAATCCTACAAATGTAGAGAAAATTTTGAAAAAAAAAATTGAAAATTACCCAAAGGGAGAACACTTTACAACTATTCTCCACAATTTCCTAGGCTGAGGGATTTCCAATGTCGGTGATGAGCTGTGGAGGATGTAGAGAAAGGTTTCCAGCTACAAATTCAACACCAAGTCACTCAAAAATGTCGTGGTGGAGATGGTGCAGTGGGAGATTCAGAACTGCCTCTTTCTAGTACTCTCAAACGCATGCAAAATAGGTAAGTCCTTAGATTTGCAAGACATTTTGTAGAGGTTTGCATTTGATAATATTTGTAGGGTTGCATTTGGGGTGGACCCCACCTGTGTTCTTCCTTCCATTCCCACTTCACTATTTAGAAAGGTCTTTGATGATGCTACTACAATTAGCAGTGGTAGGTTCTTTTATGTTGTTTCTTTTATGTGGAAAGTCAAGCACATGCTTAACATTGGTTCTGAAAGGTGCTTGCGTGAAGTGATTAAAGTAGTGGATAAATTTGCTATGGATGTGGTGAGTTGTAGAAGGAAGGAGATTTCAATGAATAGGGGACTTCTAAATAAAGAGGATTTGCTTTCTAGGTTCATAGTAGCTCTTTTAAATGATACAGATCAATTAGAGAGAGAGGGTCATTCAGAAAGTGATAAGCAATCCAATGAAACAACAAATATGTTTTTGAAGGATATGGTGGTGAGCTTTATGTTGGCAGGCAGAGATACCACATACGTTGCTCTCGCATGCTTTTTCTAGGTGCTCTCTTCTCACTAGAGGGTGGAGGAAGCCATTCACATTGAAATCTTACACATCTTGGCCAAGAGACCACAAACTCCACCAGTTGATGAAGAAGGGATTGGTTTCAGCTTTGAAGAATTGAAGGATATGCTTGATATCTGCATGTTGCTCTCTGTGAGTCAGTGAGGCTCTACCCTCCTGTGCCTATTGATGCTAAACTTGCTTTGAACGATGATGTTTTACTAGATGGGACTTGTGTGGTGAAGGGATGTCATTTGAATTACATTAACTAGGATGGAATGTTAGATTTAGTGCAGACAACTAAGAGGGGGGGCTGAATCAGTTGTCTAAAACTTTCTTGCAATTTAATCATTAAAATCCTTTTCTTAACTCAACAACATAATAATAAATCAATCATAAAAACATAATGTAGCAATTCAAGAGCAAAAATGCATTAACACATATGACACCAAGATTTTGACATGGAAAACCCGGTTAAGGGAAAAATTACAGGGTGACTAACCAAAGATTGTATTCTCTGTTAGAAGGATAGAAAGAACAAAATGCCACATGCCAATTAGGGTTCACTGCCCAAGCACACTGCTCACAAGAGGCCCACTGCCTACAAGAGACACGCCGTCTATAGAATAATAAGTATCACATACTTGAACTAAAGAATAGCATCTTCACCATGCTTGAGTCAGTTCCATTTAAGCTCAATACTTTTGCTCTGCTTTTCACTCTGCTCCTCTCTACCACACTCTCATCTCTGCCAGACACACTTTGGAAATGACTTTACAACTCCTTATTTATACAATACATCGACTTAGGAATAACGATCCAAGTCGGTATACATTATAGAGAAAATATATAAATGCAACATAACTAATTACAAAAAGACTTCACACGGATCAACACACTGTCGGCCACATAGATCTGGGACTCCAATATTCCTTTAGTAACATGCCATTCTTCACAGAACATCTCCAAGAACATCTGCAGGATGTGTAACTCATCCGGTCGGCCAGACTTAGAAAGAACATCATCATCCAGAAGTAATTCTTCAATTTTGAGCTCAATCTTCAATGCGGACCACCAACATGAACTGGACATAATCCAAAGACCTCCACAAGCTTGCCTAAATCACCAAGAACATCCACACTACTACTGTCTACTGAAATCATTCTCTCCTTCATCCAGAACCTCAAGAACACAATCTATCATCACTGTCATATTGGAATAGATGCTTGCATACCTCTAGATCACAAACCAATTGAGTCGTCACTTCACATGGACCTTCTAAACACTCCACCAAATATGTAGAATAGGATATTACATTTTTAGATCTCACCGGACCTATCTGTATTACTCTGTCACCCCTTAACATCTGCCAGAACCGATTTTACTTAAGTGGCCATAACTTCTTTAGTTCTTCATGCGGACCTCTAAAATATTTACTGGATCATCTCAAGACACATATCTACAAACCCTTTGAAGCGTATCTTCTGATCTTCATCTTAGCTGGGATCTTTACCTCACTATCTTTACAGTTCTTCTATGTTCCTGATTAGGACTAATTTTCTCAATATCCTCAACACATAGCTCATCCAATCCTTATCATTAATGCAACAAGAGTATGTTGACATCAATGACAACACCGGTTAGGCTCATACTTGCAACAATCTCTCCCTTTGTCATTGATGGCAACATATGATGTGAAAAAACTATTTTAACCATCAAGACAAGAACTTCTCCTTACTGTCACAACTCCCCCTATCAGCGACAACCATTCACATGTCTTCTCTTCCTTTCCTGCTCCCCCTTTAATCAGCAATTACTTGTTTTTCACATGTCTTCTCTCCCCTTTTGACATCAATGAAAAAGAGTAGATACTTGCATCAATTCAGAATCATACCAGCTGCTCCCCCTGAGTAGTAGCATCCCATCATTAGTCCGAACCACAAGATATGACTGTGAGATCCACTAGAATGATTCACATCAGTGCACCTTAATTCAGAACTGGAGGGGTAATAACCCCTAACTTCTCCCTGAGATACTCAAAAGAGTCCTTAGGTAGAGGTTTAGTAAAAATATCTACAATCTGATCCTTGGAAGGCACAAACTGTAGTCTGACTTCATTCTTGTTCACTGGCCCTCTCAAAAAGTGAAACTTGATGGATATATGTTTAGTCTTTGAATACAACACCAGATTCTTAGATATGTTTATTGCACTTGAATTATCACAGAAGATTATGATTGGTTCCTCATACTCCACTCTAATGTCTCTTAGCATTTTCTTCATCCACAAGACTTAAGTGCAACTACCTACTGCTCCAATATATTCTACTTCAGCTGTGGATAGAGATATTGCCTCTAGTTTCTTGCTTAGCCAAGAAACCAACATCTTTCCCAAAAAGAATGCTCCACCACTGGTACTCTTCTGGTCATCCACATCTCCTACCCAATCCGCATCTGTATATGCATGAAGAGAAAAATCATGATCTTTGGGATACCACAATCCATACTCGACTATCCCTTTTAGATATCTAAAAATCCTCTTGATTGCCATGACATGAGATTCTCTACGATCAGGTTGGAATCTAGAAACAAGACCAACAACATTCATAATGTCAAGTCTAGTTTGAGTGAGATACAATAGTCCTTCAATCATTAACCTGTACTTTTTCTGATCAGCCTTAGGAGAGTCATCATCTTTGCTCAATTTACATCTAGTTGCCATGGGAGTATTCATTGGTTTTGAGTCTTCCATCTCAAATTTCTTCAAGAATTCTTTCACATATTTGGTTTGAGAAATGAAGATTCCTTTCTTTGTTCGAGTGATTTGTAGAACCAAGAAGAAATTTATTTCCCTAAACATGGACATCTCAAATTCACTTTTCATTTGATTTGCAAAGGTTTTACACATACTATCTCTTCCTCCAAAAATGATATCATCAACAAACACTTCAACTATCAAGATATATTCATGATCAATTTTGAAATACAAATTACTGTCAGCAGTACCCTTGTTGAAACCAATCTTCAAAAGATGCTTATCCAATCTTTCATACCAAGCTCTTGGAGCTTGCTTGAGTCCATACAAAGCTTTCTTCAACTTGCAGACCATATCACCATGATAAGACAATTGAAATCCATTCGGTTTCTCAATGTAAACTTCTTCTTCCAAGTCACCATTCAGGAAGGCAAACTTGACATCCATTTGATATACTTTGAAATCCTTGAACGTAGAAAAAGGAAGAAATAATCTGACTACTTCAATTCTTGCCAGTAAAAATATCTGCAATCTGATCCTTGGAAGGCACAAACTCCAGTCTAACTTCATTCTTGTTCACTTTCTCTCTTAAAAAGTGAAACTTGATGGATATATGTTTAGTCTTTGAATGCAACACTGGATTCTTAGATATATTTATTGCACTTGAATTATCACAGAAGATTGTGATAGGTTCCTCATACTCCACTCTGATGTCTCTTAGCATTTGCTTCATCCACACGACTTGAGTGCAACTTCCTGCTCCTGTAATATATTTTACTTCAGTTGTGGATAGAGATATTGCCTCTAGTTTCTTGCTTAGCCAAGAAACCAATCTCTTTCCCAAAAAGAATGCTCCACCACTAGTACTCTTCTGGTCATCCACATCTCCTACCCAATCCGCATCTGTATATGCATGAAGAGAAAAATCGTGATCTCTAGGATACCACAATTCATACTTGAATGTCCCTTTTAGATATCTAAAAATCCTCTTGATTGCCATGACATGAGATTCTCTAGGATTAGGTTGGAATCTAGCAACAAGACCAACAACATTTGTAGTGTCAGGTCTAGTTTGAGTGAGATACAATAGTCCTCCAATCATTGACCTGTACTTTTTTTGATCAGCCTTAGGAGAGTCATCATCTTTGCTCAATTTACATCCAGTTGCCATGGGAGTATTCATTGGTTTTGAGTCTTCCATCCCAAATTTCTTCAACAATTCTTTCACATATTTGGTCTGAGAAATGAAGACTCCTTTCTTTGTTTGAGTGATTTGCAGACCCAAGAAGAAATTTATTTCCCCAAACATAGACATCTCAAATTCACTTTTCATTTGATTTGCAAAGGTTTTGTAGATAATATCTCTTCCTCCAAAAATTATATCATCAACAAACACTTCAACTATCAAGATATTTTCATGATCAATTTTGAAATAAAAATTACTATCAGCAGTACCTTTGTTGAAACTAATCTTCAAAAGATGCTTATCCAATCTTTCATACCAGGCTCTTGGAGCTTGCTTGAGTCCATATAGAGCTTTCTTCAACTTCTAGACCATATCACCATGATCAGACGATTGAAATCCATCTAGTTACTCAATGTAAACTTCTTCTTCCAAGTCACCATTCAAGAAGGCAGACTTGACATCCATTTGATATACTTTGAAATCCTTGAAGGTAGCAAAAGGGAGAAATAATTTAACTGCTTTAATTCTTGCCATCGGAGCAAAAATTTCTTCAAAATCAACTCCTTCTACTTGAGAGTAACCCTTGCAGACCAATTTGGCTTTGTTTCTGACTACTTAACCATCTTCATTCAGTTTATTCTAGAAGACCCATTTGGTTCCAATCACATTCTTGTTTTTAGGTCTATGAACAAGATCCCAAGTGTGATTTTTCTCAATTTGCATCAGCTCTTCATCCATTGCTTTAGTCCAGTTTTCATCATTGCAAGCTTCATTCAGTGTCTTAGGTTCAATCTTTGAAATCAGACAATACTCTTCTGAATCTTGAGCAATCCTTCTTCTTGTTTGTACATGTTTGCTTTTATCACCTATGATCTGATCTTCAGAGTGATTCAATCTTACATACATGGAAACTTTGGAAGTTTCTTGCACTTCTGATTCTTGAACAGGTTCATTCAAATTTATCTCTTCTTCCTGATTTACTACATCAATTTGAATCTAAATTTCAGAGGGAGCTTGGACTTCTTGAACAAAAACATCATTTTGATCATCTTCATCATATTCATAAAACCTTGAGGGTTTTTCAATACCTTCATCAACCTTCACATTTGTACTTTCCACAATCTTCCTCAATCTCTTGTTATAACACCGGTATGCTTTGCTTTGAGTAGAATAACCCAAGAATATTCCTTCATCACTTCTAGCATCAAATTTCCCTAGATCTTCATCTCTTTTAATGTAACATTTGATACCAAAGACTCTAAAATACCTCATAGTGGGAGTGATGCCAAACCAAAGTTCATAAGGAGTCTTACCAGTATTACTTCTGATTTGTACTCGATTGAGAGTATAGATTGCAGCGCTTACAACTTCCCTCAAATAGATCTGAGGAACATTTGCTTCCATCATCATGGTTCTAGATGTTTCCTAGATGGTCTGGTTCTTTCTCTCCACTACTCCATTCTGCTGTGGAGTCCGAGGAGCAAACAACTATCTTTTTATTCCATGTTTCTCACAGAATTCTATGAACTCACCGGATGGGAATTCTCCACCTCTATTAGATCTCAGACATTTTAATTTTAATCTGGTTTCATTCTCTACCATAGCCTTGAATATCTTGAATTTCTCAAGAGCTTCCGATTTCTCTTTCAAAAAAGTGACCCACATCATCCGAGAATGGTCGTCAATTAATAACATGAAGTTTCTATCACCTTGCACACTTCTGATTCTTTCCATACCACATAAATCAGTATGAACTAAGTCCAATAATCTCATAGAATATTGTTCCTTGCTTTTAAATGAGACTCTACTTTGTTTACCCAACTAACATTCTTTGCACAAACTATTTGTAGGTTTCACCAATTTTGGAAGATCTCTTATAGCCTGAGTGTTTCTTATCTTGATGATATTGTCAAAATTCACATGACACGTTCTCCTATGTGATAACCAACTCTGATCAATTTAAACAAATAGACAACTTTTACCAGTACCAACTAAATGGAAGATATTACCTTTTATTTGAGTACCAAATGCAATCTTTGTTTCAGAACTTTCATAGATCTTGCATTCTCCATTCTTGAATCAGAGATCATAGTCTTTGTCCACCAACTGTGCAACACTAAGAAGATTGTGCTTCAGACCTTCAACATATAGTACATTACTAGTTTTGTTCTTTCCATCAAAAGAAATGGTTCCTCTTCCTCTGATTCTACCAGCAGAATTATCACCAAATTTTACCGCTCCTCCTTCATACCATTCCAAATCTATGAAAGTATTTTATCACCTATCATATGGTGAGAGCATCCACTGTCAATGACCCAATCATCATTTTCTTCAACTTGGGTAACCAGAGCTCTTTCCACAATTTTATGATTGACAGATTTAGAGGACATTGGATCTTCTTCCTTGATGGCAATAAACACCCAGTCACTTCTGGATTTGTTTCCTGTCTCTAATTCATCATCTGTTACTCCTTCATTATCATCATCTTCATGAACATAGTAATAATTCTTTTGGAACCTTGATCTGTTAGGATTTGGCCTTGAAAATCTTTCCAGACACCTTGAGGCAAAATGACCAATTTTATTGCAGTTAAAACACTTAAAAGACAATTTTCCCTCATACTTATTGGACCCTCTTGGTAGTCTTTTTGCAATAAAGGCTTCAAGTTGAGCAGCTTCTACCTCATCTTCTTCCAGGTCTTTTCTAGCTTTTTCATACCATGATAGTTTCCTTGAAGAGTTTTCTCCCATATCAGACTTTTGTTTTCCTTTAAGAGAGGCACTAGCTTTGAATGCAGATTCAGTCTTGGGGGGGCATTTCCAAACTCAGTCAATTAAAATACAGCCAATTTACCAACCAATGGATCTCTTGTGATACCTGAAATAGATCTGAATTATTCAATAGCAGTAACCTTGTACTTGTAAGAATTAGGAAGGGATCTGAGAACTTTGCCAACGATCTCATCTTCATCCAAGACTCCACCAGCACATCTAATGCCACAAACAAGCTCATTTACTCTTGGCATAAAAGTAGTGATCTTTTCATCTTCTCTTATCTTCAGATTTTTGAATTTTCCTTTCAGACTCTGTAGCTTGGCACATTTAACATACTTGTCTCCTTCATGTATAAGTTCCATTTTTTCCAAAATATCAAAAGTAGTTTGTAGGTCAACAACATTTGTCAACTCTGAATTAGACAAGGCACTTAGAAGAGCTTCTTTAGTCTACAGATTGTTTTTGGCATTTCTGATTTCATCTATGATTCTCGGACCATTCTGTGGAGGAGTATACTTCTTTGAAGCCATGATCCAATACTGCATTCCCATACATTGCAAGTGACAATCCATGTGACTTTTCCAAAGAGTGAAATTGGTTCCATTGAACCTCGGACTATCCTTCTTGTAGGATGACATCCTGGATCTCCTCAAGTGGTTAAGCTCTTTTAGAGGAACTTAGCTCTGATACCAATTGTTAGATTTAGGGTAGACAAGTAAGTGGGGGGTGAATCAGTTGTCTAAAACTTTCTTGCAATTTAATCACTTAAATCCTTTTCTTAACTCAGCAGTATAATAATAAATCAATCATAGAAACATAATGTAGCAATTCAAGAGAAAAAACACATTAACACATATGACACCAAGATTTTGACGTGGAAGACCCAGTTAAGGGAAAAACTGCGGGTTGACTAACCCAAGATTGCATTCTCTGTTTGAAGAATAGAAAGAACAAAATGGCACATGCCAATTAGGGCTCACTTCCCAAGCACACTACTCACAAGAGGCCCACTGCCTACAAGAGCCACACTATCTATAGAATAATAAGTATCACATACTTGAACTCAAGAATAGCATCTTCACCATGCTTGAGTCAGTTCTATTTAAGCTCAATACTTCTACTCTACTTTTCACTCTGTTCCTCTCTACCACACTCTCATCTCCACCAGACACACTTTTGAAATGACTTTACAACTCCTTATTTATACAATACATCGACTTAGAAATAATGATCCAAGTCAGCATACATTACAGAGCAAATATATAAATGCAACATGACTAATTACAAAAAGACTTCATGTGGATCAACACACTATCAGCCACACAAATCTGGGACTCTAATATTCCTTTAGGAACATGCCATTCTTCACAAAACATCTCCAAGAACATCTGCAGGATGTGCAACTCATCTAGTCGGCCAGACTTAGAAAGAACATCATCATCCAGAAGTAATTCATCAATTTTGAGCTCAATCTTCAATGTGGACCACCAACACAAACTGGACACAATCCAAATACCTCCACAAGCTTGCCTGAATCACCAAGAACATCCACACTACTACTGTCTACTGAAATCATTCTCTCCTTCATCTAGAACCTTAAGAACACAGTCTGTCATCACTGTCATATTGGAATAGATGCTTGCGGACATCCAGATCATGAACCAATTGAGTTGTCACTTCACATGGACTTCCTAAACACTCCACCAAATCCATAGAATAGGATATTGTATTTCTGGATCTCACTGGACCTATCTGTATTACTCTGTCACCTCTGAACATCTACTAGAACCAGTTTTACTTAAGTGGCCATAACTTCTTTAGTTTTTCATGAAGACCTCTAAAATATTTATTGGATCATCTCAAGACACATATCTACAAACCCTTTGAAGTGTATCCTCTGGTCTTCATCTTAGTTGGGATCTTTACCTCACTGTCTTTACAGTTCTTCTCTGTTCCAGATTAGGACTAATTTTCTCAATACCCTCAGCACACAGCTCATCCAATCCTTATCATTAATGCAACAGGAGTATGTTGACATCAATGACAACATCGGTTAGGCTCATACTTGCAACATGGAAAATATTTGGGATAGTGATTGTTTGTAGTTTAATCTTGAGAGATGGTTAAAAGAAGGGGATTTTATGGGAGAAAATCTGTATAAGTTCCCACTATTCCAAGTGTGACCTCGAATATGCCTAGGTAAAGAGATGGCATTCATTCAGATGAAACCAACTGTAGCTTTTATTATTCATGGTTTCAATTTTAAGGTAGAAGACGGGATCACATGTCCTGATTATATGGTGTCACTAACCATGCACATGAAAGGAGGCCTACCCATTACAGTAAGATGTCGCTAAGGCCTATTATCCTTCACACACTCATCAAATGATTACAACTCCTCATGGAGTTGGAAACCCTAGTTGATAGCAACCATCCACATAGCACAAGACAACTTTAAATCACAACCATTCATTCAAATTAGCCTTTTCTATAAATCAAACCTCTCACAAGCCATTTGCAATGCATTAGTTTTCAAGTAGCCTCATGTTGTCAAATTTTTTATGCAATCTAGTCCAAGTACCATTATGCCACTGGAATAGTGAGCAACCAACATTCCACCCATCAACAATCCTTCTAAATCTTCCATGCCTATGCGAGGTTGAGAAGAGTAATGGAGATAAATCAAACCTAGCTTGGAGATTGGTTTGCTTTACTTTCTTGTTTTGATTTTCATGCTAGTTTGTATTCTATTGTGCTAGTTAGGGTTTGATATCTTGCTGTTTTAGTTTTAGACCTAATTTTTACCCTGACGACAACTATTGTTCTCCTTGTCTTGATAATGGATTACTAAGTGTAATCCAAGATATTGATACAAAAATACTTACATAGTTTAATCCAAAAGTATGGTTTATCATCATTATGGACTGTGGAAAACTCATGCCTACTATTAAATTAAAAATTAAAAAAATACTTCAATAATATAATTGAGTTATGTTATATTCCATTTAAAATTTTCACATATGAATAAATTATAGACAAAAAGCTACATGTACTCTGTATTTTAACGTCTCATTTTACACTAGTTTTTGTGCTCACCAAGTAAATAGTTCATCTAACAAATATTAATCATTGTTATCATCTCCATGAACTAACTTGTCCAATTGCAAATAAGTGCATATGCTACCTTCATAATTTGCATTACTGTCATATGATACATTATGACATATTTTTACCCTCCTGTCTACACTCTCATACTTACCAAATGTTATAATATCATCCTTCCTAGTTTCCACCAAAGATTCACTAGCCACAACATTTCCTTGCACATCCTCAACACACAGCACATTGTAAGCATGAACCCTTGGAGTTAGCAACCTCATCACATATTTAGCTCGTGATCCTTGTAGGTGTTAAACTATTTCATAAGCCTACTACATACTAGTAAAATTTATTTCATTTAGCATGGGGCCTAAGACAACCTCATATGCCTCATAAAATATTTTAACACATGCAGATGTGTTAGACCTATAATCAGTTGGGAATTTTGGAGAGTTCCACAAGAAACTTATGGTTGAAGTCCATACTAGATTTATCATTTTTCCTTTTGATATCTACCAATTCTTGGACAAGAGTAGTAGGGTCCACCTTACTTGTATATTCCTCATCAAATAGAACCATGAGGTCATTCCAAGAAGTAAAGTGACATTTTGGAAATCCCTCAAGCCATCTCCTTTCCATCCCATATAAAGATCTAGCAAAGAATCTCATCCATAGGTTATCATCTTCAAATTAAAAAATTTCCTTGAATCCTGAATATTCATAAACATGCATGTTCCTTTCATGAATATCATACCCATCAAATCTACGTATCTATTTGAAGAACTTAGATGTCATGGTTTTCATTTCATAGTCAACCTAAGAGAGGTCTGGTTGTTTGTAAGTGGTGTCAAGAGGAATGATGGGAGATTGAACAACTTAACCTTTTGCGGTAGCGGGGTAAGCATTAGACAACAACGTATACTCAAGTAGCCTAATATAATTTTTAATTTCAGATTCTTCCTTAATAAACTCATTGATATCATTCATAGATTCTTGCAAGTTTTGGTAATAAATTAGAGGTGGAGTATGCCTATTAGAGGAAGAATAACATGTATCACTATAATAATTTGAGTCATACTTATTAGCATAACGCCTAGGTCTTGAATCATAAGAATGCAGATATGAAGTAGAGGCCCTAGAGTTACTTTCAAACCTAAATGTCATGATTACAAATTCATGAAATGTTGAAAGAAGACTATTCCTGTTACAAGCCAAACATTGTTCTTTGCATAAAAAACTCTTTCTTCATGAGAAGAAGAGGAAAAACACTTGATATACCTCAAACACTTGCTACTAAAAGTTTGAGATGTATTCTTGAAGCACCAATAGTTAATTGATAGAAACAATAAATATAAATCTTGATAGTAAAGTCCCCACCTCTTTTAAAAAAGGAAATCATTGGAGCAAAAGAACCACCAAGGAAAGATTTTTTTTTCCCAGTTGTCTCACTAGTAGAGTCATAACTTCATGTAACCCAGGATAGGATAAACTCTAAATTTTCCCTAGAAACATTACCATCCTATTAGTGTAGGTTGATGGGGAGCCAACGCTAGACATAGAAAAAGGACACATCAATACACCTTCTTTCATTTGTAGAGGAATGAAATACATAACTAGAACTAAACTATCCCCAACAATGATGCCATTCTTTCGGTTCCTAAAATCACTACTCAAATTGCTAGATGGATCAATTCACTTTATGGCTATGCACTTGTTATCTTGAATGGGAATTAATCATCCCATCAACAGAATGTGAGTGATTATAGGCCAATTTCTAAGAGTGGGCATACTCTCCTTCACTTTGAGATCAACTAGACTCAGGATGGATTTTCTAGAGGCATCCTTAATAGTACATCTAACTAGTTAAGATGATTTATTACTGAACACCAATTTAGTTATACAAAATGTATACTTGACCCCTATATTTGTCACCAAGTCAGAAACTAACTAGATACCTATAAAACCTTTGATCAAGATGATAAGTACAACCTTGCACATGCACCTATAGATGACTACATTATTATTATTCCCATAGGTACAAGGTGTAGGCATGCATGACATGATTCCCTGGCAATCTATCTATTTGAGGTTAGCTTATCTCCTAGTTGGCAATACTAAATCATGAAAGAATGTTTAAACCCTAACCTACTCCTAATCTAAAGAGGACATATAGGATAATAAAGTGAGGGATGTTTGATCTCTCACCAATTTGAACTAGTGCCTACTCCATTGGGTAATAAATTGATGGATTGCAAGGAAGAAGGAGACACACCAACAAAACATCAATAAAAGTAGAGGTGCATTTACATACAAATTAAAGATTACATTACATGCAATGTACATACTTAATAAACCATCTCAGATACAATAACCCATATGAAATTAATTAAAAACCATTATAAAAGTTTTATAATGAATTAAAATGTTGTCACACATTTACCTAACCTAGGTTACATTCATACTAGCAAATGTGGCAAGAGAAAATCCATAACTACAATTATGCATTCCCCTAAATCATTACAAAATTCCATGGTGACATACTATTACAAGATATGTGCATTGAAAATCCTTCCTATGATTTATAGAATGTATTCCCACCCTTTACAGACTAGACTAGCATTGCTTGATGCCTTAGATCATTCTTGAAGCAATTGCAATCTAGCAATTTGGTTCGACAACTAATTGTTTGGATGACAAATAAACTTGTCTTTATAGCATTTAAAATTTATTACCCTAGGTTACTTGTAAGAATTCTATGCACTATTATAGGTTGACGAAATGAATGCAATAAGCATTTGAAATGTTTCCCACTTAGGATGAATAGTCTGGAGCTTGCATGGATGAAATTGGTAGGTGAAAATCCAACCACCGCATTTATGGCAGCCATAACTTCTTTCATCCTCCATCATTGAATCTACATCTAGAATTCATCCCTTAGAATGAACATTATTTCTTGGGTAGGGGAAAATGCCTTTGAGATGTTGCAATGATCAAATCCAATCTTTAGTGGTGATATGTGAGATTGTTGGAGTATCTTCGAGCATTTCATAGAAGTTGAGAAATTTTATGGAAATTTGATGTGGGATGGGATGTGAGAAATCAACATTAGAGTGGAAGGAATAATGTCCTAAGGGAATGGAAACTTTTACATATGGAAGGAAGTGAAGTATTTTGTAAATAAGACAAATGTGGAAACTCATCATAGGACTAGAGGAAAGGATGGAAGAGAAGAAGATAAAACTCATGGAACTAAAGGTAGGAATAGGATAAGGTAAGTGAAGGGAAACATGTTAAGGAAATTCATAAGTAATCAAGATTTTGAAAAGGAAGAAGATGAATGATTTCATGATGTGGAACAAGAGGTTGGAAGTAGATAGACCAAAAGGAAGAAATCTAGGAACAAGGATATTTTCCACAAAAGGTATCGAGAAGGAATGTGAGAAAGAAATGGAGAACAACATGTAGGAATTAAATGTAAACATGTCTAATCTAGGAAGACCTTGAAGTTTAACAAGATAGAGGAAATGAGGAAAAGTGAAGGGGACATAGAAATAAAGGATTTGTAGAAATACATGTTGTCAATCAAGATTGCACCACTAGCCAAGTTAAACTTGACTATCTTGTTGAAACATGGAAACCCTCCCAGATTGTGGGTGATCTATGTTGAGAGGGAATCTCCAGAGTGAGCCGGTTCTCCTTATGATTTTTTTTCTAATCTAACGACTTGCGGAGGAAAAGGGACAGAGGGATAACTTAAAATGAAATCCTAACAATAAGGTGATACACTAGACCTAAAACTCCTAAGGATCTTACTCACAAATAGTTTCCTAAACATTACTTCTCACAACCATATCAATGACATACAATTCATCAGTACTTTGCATTAAGGTTCAAACAGAACACAAACATGCAACCTGAACTATATGGCAATTTGCATCATTATTGCAATTTCAAGACATAACAAGGACATGTAATCTGTCACAATGCAACATCAAATTAAAACTGTAGTCATGAGACAAATAAGGAAGGAGAAATCTGCTATTCTCTATAACTGAAGGAGTAATGAGTACAAAGATTGAATACAACACTCTCAGTGTGAGAGGAAGACTCTGATATCCTGCCCTCTAATATCTACTCTCTGCTACAAAACTACAACACCAACTACTAAAAAGAAAGTATAACTCTGTCATATATCCTGTAAAAGATCTCTCCTCCAAAGAAAGCTGGAAAAAGCTCCTAATAATAGACCTCCAAGTCCATTTTCAAGCTCCTCAGAATAGACAAAATAAAATCTCTCAAGATGTATCCAATCTATAAAAGCAAAGTGCCAAAAGACTCCCTAATGTGACGCCACCAAAAATCTGCTTTTATTTGCCCATGAAATTTCAATTTTTGTCTTTATCTGCCTCCAACTAAAACAAATCAAGGAAGAATATTTCAATTTGGTTTATTAGCTTTAACTTCCTAAAATAGTGTGATTTTAAAGTAATTTATAAATTATTGCTTTAAAACAACTTTACAACTCTAGCAGTTTTATCATATCCCTGATTCGATTTGATTTTACAAAAAACAATAATACAAGGCTTACATTTTTCTTATTTTGCCAAGTATATTGTGATTACAATATTTGATTTTTCCATAAAAATCATAAAAATAATATCAGGGCATTATATGGTAAAAAATAAGAGCCTAATGTCTTATATCCACATGACCTATCTCATAAAAGGTTTGCATATTATATCATGAGCATAAGGTCCATCTATATCTCCAAGGGGATAAGGCACATATTGTAATCTCAAGGTGACTTAAGAAGATTTAAGGCATTACATATTTTGAGGGAGCCATGGGCTCGACCTCTCACTAAGTCATGAGACTTAGGCATCACATTGTGAACACATAACACCACGAAGGTATTAACTTGTGGCACAAAATAGAAATAGATGTAATAAAATGCCATTTGAGATAGGGCTTCATTTAAACCCTAATGACAAAACAAACTTGCCCTATTCTTTTGGGCAGTTTTGACCTATGCATTTCATGAATTGGGCTCTACTTTCAACAATGAAACCCTAGGGTTTCAAGCATGAAAACTTGGACTTTTCTGGTGCTCCTGAGCATGACCTCCATGAACTTCTTATAGGAAAGAAAAGTAAAACTATTGGGTTCATATTTGCTTTCCATTCCTTAACTTCCCTTTTAATTTTTGAGGTTTACAAGGCGTCAACAGTCGTGGGCTATGTGTTATCTCTGATGGTTTCAATGTTTACATTTGTTTGCATTTGTGATAGGGAAAAATGAAGCAAAAAAGAAAACTTTCAACTCTGCATCCTTATACACTTCCTCCAAACAAGGTAACTCTCATATCTGAAACTGTATGTTTTATTTCTCATAGCATTCTATGTATTTGGAATTGGAATGCACAACCATACTTCTTCATTTCACTATAGTTGTGTTATTCAATGAAAGTGAAATGGGTTTCTTGAATCATTGAGGAAAAAAATGCTTCTTTAGAAATGACTAGTATTATTACATTTTTGTGCACTGTTTGTCGTTTCATGGCTTGACCCTCCAACATGAATGAAATCTATAAAATAACCTTCTATGTATATCTTTTGTAGAGGCCACGGTTGTGTATTATTTATCTCCATGCATCTTCTTTGTTATTTGAAACCTGAGGGTTATCTTGTCATGAAAGAAATATATGCTCCATGTTTTCTAACCACGGCTATAGCTATGAATTCAAGTTAAATACATACCAATCTCCGCTATGTGGCCATGGCAAGCTTGCCTGTAACTCTATTCTAAGCATTACATATTGAAAGTCTTACCTTTTTTCTCTCTGTATATTTGTGTCTTCTCCTGAAAACCCTAAGTGGGGTTTGAGCAAAAACCTACTTTACCATCTCTTTCTTTTCTAAATGTAATTCTTTTGAGAGGACGGGACTGTGTTATCATTTCTGAGCACTTGCTTGCATTTGTGAATGAAGAATGGCTTCTGTGTGTAGCTTTATGTGCAAAATACATTTCTTTTCTGTACCTACCCCTTCAAGAGGTCGCAATTGGCAAAAGCACCTCTGCATCTACTTTGTCATCTCATTCTTTTGTAGATACTTATCTCTTTTTGATGCTATGTGTTCCAAAAATTGTGTAATGCATTTGAGATTTCCATTTTGATATCAGACATACTATAATTTCTCTATTTTACTCATGAACTGCTGATAACACATTAATGCTCCTGAAGCATCAAATGATATTGAGATCATCTTCTTTTTGGCATTACTTTGACTGCATATGATTTCTGCATACTTTATATGGTTTTCCTGCAGCAAGACACACATACTTCAACAATTATATCAGATGCCATTATGAATAATAGTTGATTTCTCTTACTATATACTGGCAAATGAGATACATGCCAATTTGACTATTCTTTTGCTTTATGACAAGATATTTGAATTTGATCTACAATATATATTCTTTACTAGTTGTTTCATTTATGCATTTCCTTCTGTATTGTAGATAGTAATGGATACTTGGTCACTCATGTCACTGTAGATGATTTGATCACTGAGATGATACTATAGTATACATTTGGTGTCTCAAATAAAAGCATAACAACACTATGATTATGACATTCCTGATCAACATTTATTCTATAGAAACACCATGTCAATGAACATGAAATATCAATTGCTTCATGCTCTTGGCTGCTCTATTTGTCTCTTTTATTTCATTTGGTCTGAGCCAACATGCTTCTGTATTACAAGTTAGTAGTATGATATTAAATACTTTTAGTTCAGCTTATTGTAATCATGAAATCATGTGTTGGTCTTTGATAGATATTTGTCATTGTATTTGGCCTCAAACATGTAGTCATACTCATCCTTTTTATGAAACAAGCCTAATAATGTGAAAGAAAACTGTGATAGCTTGTATCTATGTTTACTTTTGATATGCATACACTAGATGTTTTCAATCAAATACCTCCCATTGCATTGACTTTTGGTTATTAATTTAGTATATCATATCAAATGCAAATGCATATACATACCAAACAAATCATTCTAGCTCTTTCACTACCTGCAACTGCATCTTGGTGTATTGTTTATTACACTCATCTGATATTTGGCTCCACCATGCATATTTATGATATTATTTCTAATGAATTGAAATAGTAATGATAGCTGTCCAAATTATATGCACTATTATATCCTTGCAATAATGCCATCATGGCTATCCATTAAATTATACAGTTTGCAAAATTTATGATGAATATAGGTAAACATGACACACTTCCTGTCACTTCTGAGACAAGAACAACAAAAAATCCTTTATAATGGTAGAAGACTTGGCTGAGAGTTAACCTCTATCTGCACACAATTTTCTTGAATATCATGCTTGATCTCATGCAGTGGATGTCATTCTTTATGAGTTTAGATCACTTTAATACTTGCATCTCATAAGAACTAGAACTGCAAATATTAGATTAACATTGTACTCCTTTAGTTCAATTGGTTTGATCAAATAATATGATGTATCTGCAATTCTTCCCCTTTGAGAATTGAGGGTAGCACGCTGGGCTCAACCCTTGTGGGAGCCCATTTGATACCACATGCTGATATGTCTTCAATCAGCTACATGACTTATCCTATACTTGCACATGAAATAAATAGATTAGAATAAAATAATGAAGTTCCATGGTTGTTTCTTTCTTAGTTCCTCTTGCATGTGGATGATGTTCATTGATCATTGCATTATAAGCAAAGTGTTATGCCTCTTCTGATAGGACAAAGAGATCTCATAACTGAAGCTCTAACAAGACCTTTTCCAACTTTTGAAGGTTCTCATTAGAGACCAGGAGTAGGACAAAAGACAACTTCGAAGATCGAAGACCTTCAAGGCAATGATGACTATGACCTTCTCTTTCTTATCCTTAGATGCATAGCATTTTCTTTATACTTGCATTTGTTCAGCTATTCCCACAGCTTGTGTGGGACATTTGATATGTCATTATTTCTTTCAATGCAATGCTTATCCTTTTATGTATTTCAATTGTAAAGGAATAATCATTGTAGTGAATGAAGTACTTATCTCTTTCCTATGAATGTTCTGCAATGCAATGAATGATATGAAATCTTTTCTTTTCTTGAGCAACACAACTCAACTGCAATATCTCTTAAACACAATAATTGTGCAAATAACTTATAATAGAAGAATGTTAACCTTCACCCTAAAAATGAATTTGTTATACCAGCTCTGCCAATTTTTGAGTTGTGGTGAAAAAATGGTAATATTTCTAGTGACTTCTACTATATACTTGCCTGGTAAGCATCGGATCAGTTTCCTTGAATATCCTTTGGGCATTAAGTCACACTGTGCTCTTCTTAAACTCAGAAAACACTACAATTCAACTCTCCAGTAGTTCAAATAGCAAAAAAAAACTAAAAACAAACTAAACTGAAAGCAAACTACCATGCCTTGATGGCCAGAAAACCTGTGAACAACACTTAGGGAAACCAAAAAAAAACAAAAGCAAATGTGCATGAGTACTTATTAACTACAACACTACTCTACTATTATACAAAGGTAATACCTATCCTCAGAGGCAATTCTTGAGGTGGATCCCATTGACTAGGATAGATAGCACCTCTCCACTTAACTTGGACAGCTGAAATACATTGTTTTCCTTGCACTTTGTGATAAAATAAGGTCCATGCCAAATTCTTCTCAGTTCATTCCATTTGAACACCAAATCACCAACAATGAAGCTCCTCAGTCTTTCCCTCTTGTCAAAAGCATTCTTCATTTGAGATTGATTTATATCAAGCTTCCTTAAGGCCTCCTTCTTGGTCTCTCTTAGTTCCATGCTCTGAGCTAGCTTGACTACTAAAGTCTATTCCTCTAGAAGCTCATGTTCTTTAATGAAGGTCAAAGTTGGTAATTCAACTAAAATAGGTAATCTAGCCTCCTTACCATAAGTAAGTACATATGGAACAACTAGTAGCTCTATTGGGTGTAATTTTGTCAGCCCAAAGAGCCAACATCAACTTCTTGTGCCATGTTCTCTAGTTGTCTTCAACAATCTTCTTGATGATGGTGCAATCTGGCTCACATAACCCCTTGCCCCTAATAAGCTTAGTTACTTTGATATCAACATCAAACTCCATAACCTTGGTTATCCAACCAGTCCTCTTATCATTTATATCTCTATTAAGTAAGAAACTCTTGACAGTAGGGTGAGAAACCATTAAATGAATTCTATTATTAGACAGTATGTGTCTAAATTTTTTGAGGCTCCTAACAACAACAAAAACATGCTTCTCAACAAAAGAGTACTTTACCTTGTAGTCATGTAGTACCTGGATGAAAAATGCCACTAGTTGCTCCAAACCTTCATCATTTTGCTGGCATAACATTTATGAGATGGTGTTAGTACCTCCAAAAGCATATAAAATAAAATACCTCTCAAAATTAGGATTAATGAGGGTAGGGGCAGTAGCAAGAGCTTCTTTGATCTGCTTGAAGCTTCCTTTACCTTCCTTAGTCCAGCTGAATGGCACATTTTTCTTTAACATAGTAGTAAGGGGTTGTAACAAAGCTACAATGTTTAGAATAAATCTCCTCACGAAATTAATTTTGCCAAGAAAATGTTGTAAGCCTTTCTTATATGTGGGCAATGGTAAATCTAAAATAGCTAGTACTCTCTCAGGGTCAATAGAAATACCTTGTTTTGAAACAATATGGCTAAGAAGTTTACCTTCATGAACTGAAAATATGCACTTCTTGGGGTTCAATGAAACTCCAAACTCTCTGGACCTCTAAAAAATCTGCTTCAAGTGGTCAAAGTGATCATTAGCATCTTTAGAAAAAAATAAGTATGTCATCTAAATACACCACCACTATTCTATTCATAAGGCCATGAAAGGCCATGTCCATTGCCCGTTGGAAGGTTGCCCCTACATTGGACAAACCAAATGACATTTTCTAGTAGGCCATGGTACCCCACTTAGTGGTGAATGTAGTTTTATATTGGTCTTCTTCTTTGACCAAAATTTGGTTGTAACGCGAGTAACCATCTAACAAGGAATATCTATCAGAACCTGAAGCAATTTGCAATTTTGTTCCATGGAAGGAAGAGGGTAGTGGTCTTTCAATGAGAGCTGATTTAGATCATGGAAATTGACACAAAGTCAAATTTCCCCATTCTTTTTCCTGACTGGTACTAGGTTCGAGACCCCTGATGTATGTTTTATTAGGAATAGGATAATGCTCTGAATCAATTTGTTTAACTCGGCCTTCATTAAATGCTTAAGTTTTGGATTGAGGGGTCTTTATTTCTGCCTAACAGGCTTGGCACTAGGCTCTAATTCAATGGTATACTGGCCCAAACTAGGATCAAACCCTCTTAAGTCTTTATACTCCCATGCAAAAATATCAAAAAATTCTTGACATAATTGAACAAATCACTGATGTTCTTTTTTAGTACATACCTTTCTGAGTTTCAGTAGTTTGTCCTTGAAAATCTCAATGGTCTCATAATATTCTTGCTTCACTATCATGATGCACTTGTCCTTTCTGAACTGATCATCTATGTTGAACACTGATTCTAATGTCACTAGTTCTTTGGGCATCTTGTTGGATCTCAACTATACAATCTAATCTTCAAATTGTTGCTGGTATTTATGCTGATTATCAGCTACAAATTCAGCCTCTGCACTCAAAAAACTTAAGATTTGCTCATCACTGTCAGACACTTGCCAGGAAACACAATTGTTAGGTACAGAAGGTCTGACAACTATTTTGACATATGGCTATACTTCAATATTTTGAATATAATCAGGAATCTCAAATTGAGTTCTCAAGGCTGCAAGCTTATCTACATACTTATTTTGGTTTCTGGGATTTGAAAACAAATTAAAAGCATAAAAAAATTTAATTAAATCCCACACTCTATGCTTGTACTTTTTGAGTAGGTCATTTTCAGTAACATTCAGATTCCTAACTTGATTAACAATCAATTTAGAATCACCATAAACTTGGACAGATTTGATACCTTTTTTCTGATCCCACTCTAAACCATGAATCAAGGCCTCATACTCAGCCACATTGTTTGTGCAGCTGAAAGTGAACCTCAAGGAAAAATAATACTTGTCTCCTTCAGGTGAAATCAACATATTCCCTCAACTAGCACCTGTTTTAGTCCTTGATCCATCAAAGTACAGCTTCCAAAGTTGATCTTCTTGTTTTCCTGACTGATTTTGGTACTTAATCAAATTAGGAATCACTGCATCAGATTCTTGTATCATATAGATGCCTAATCCTACCTCATCCATGTGATGGAAAGGGTCACTTTCATGATCTTTAGTTGTCCAATCATCTAAGTTTATGTTTTCTATAGGTGCATTGGGATCTAGGCTCATGTGTTCATCCTACTACCCATGGGTGATGTAGAGGTTAGAATTTACTGGGCTGTGAATAAAAGGCTCAACATGATCATTTGCAAGTGGTTAAGATTGTATGGTTACTTTTGTACCATACCTTGTTCTAAAAAATAAGTGGGACCAGTCAAAAGATAAAAATCCACCCAATTTAGCAGTAAACACCCTAGAAAGACATATAGCAAAGCTAGGTGGTAGATCAATGATTTAAATATCTTGATGGATGGCAAAATTAGGACAAGCATGTAGTGTAAGTGGCATATTTTTGATGATTCATGTAGTACTAAGTGTATATCTATCTAGCTGGACTACTCCTTTTGCAAGGAGCTTGTAAACCAATCCTAATGAATCAGCTAGACTCTTGGGCATGACATAATTGCTTGCTATAGAATCTATCATACAGTTATGGACAAGCTTGTCACCAATAATTAGACTTAGGTAGAAAGGAGGAGGTTTTACCTCATTTGTTGGATGTCCACTCTTGATTTCTAGACTGTTGGTAAGTACAACTTTAGCCTTTCCTTGATTATTACACTCAAAAATAGAAAGTTTAGCCAATGCTTCTTAAAGTAAATTCTTTTGGCCATGAATGTGCAATGAATCCATAACTGACATACTCACTGTAGCTTTCTTAAGATGGTCCACTATGTTGAAAGAAACATGATTTACCTTTTGTTGTCCTTTCATAGTAGCAGCATCATTCTGCCTTTGTGAAGGCTGTGATTGTACTTTGGACTGATCCTTCACTGGTACAGTTTGATCCCTTTGAAAAATTTGCACTTTCTATTGTGATATAGGGGGAGCTTATGATGAATTTTTTTGAAATGTATCTCTCACAGGCTATTGTTGTATCATTGCAGCTTGTTGATTAAGGTCTACAACCCTCTATTTTGACCTTGTGTTGGCTGAAACGAACCTGTATGTTGCTAATTTTGGCTTTGAGGGTAATTTAGACCACATAAATCACTCATTGCTAGTTCATCAAGACCACATCAACATTATTTTGCTGAGGTGAAACTTCACTAGAGACACCTTCTGAACTTACATAACTATTCTTCACCACGAGTGCCTAATTTCTTACTCCATTTGTGCATGCAGCTTGATTATCCAGTTGGTGACATGGATAACACCATTCACTATCTTGAGCTAAGTTATTTTGTGTGGGTACAAGCTCCTTCATGATGCTAACAACATTTGGGTTATAAGATTGGAAGGGTCGAGGGTTGTAGTTTCTTCTTTGACCCTAAGGATTAGCTTGGAAAGGTTTCCTATACTACTGATTGGGTTGATATGGAGCTTGGTAAGGCCTATACTCTTGACCAAACTATTTCTTGATATTAACAATCTCATTGCTAGGGGTTTTCAATGTGTTATTAAGTGTTTGGAAATCTTGAACTGGTGTAGTGGATTCTTGGGTTCCAAGCTGATGGATTATTACTAGAATAGGTGGGACAATAGCCAAAGGAGGCACTGCTATTGGCACATATGTCTAGATTTTTGGGAAAATGAGTAAGGGAGGCCTCGGGGCTATCTTTCCTTCTTGGATAAGGCAATTTTCTTCTCTAACAACAACTTCAAAAGAATGAGGAAGGGTGGTTCCTCCCATAGACTGGATCATTATAGAAATTTCACTGTTCAAAGTTTTAAGATAAAAGAAAAATGTATGCCTTGGTAGGGGTTTTACCGTTGTGGGAATCCTATTCCAGGTTCTCTAAAATCAGTAATTGAAATCAGCCATGTGTTCATGGGGTGCCCTTTTGACAGTGCTCAACTGCTCTAGCAATGAGAGATGATCAGATTTGTCCTTGAAATGTTTGTGTAATCCATCTCCCAGCTCATCCCATGATGAAATTGAGTTCTCTGCAAGACCTTTGAACCATTGTAATGCTTTCCCCTTCAATGATGTAGCCAATAGTCTGACTGCTACATTTTCTTGAGTAACATTGTGTACAACACAAAAGGTTACCATATCTTGAATGTGTTCAACAACTATAGTATGATCTTCTCTTGGGAAATATGCTAGTCCCTTAAGGGCTGCAATAGGAATATCATCTCTATGGGCAAGTTGTAATGGGCTAGCTCCGTTAAAAGGCACAGATACAAACTGTCTAGCCATTATTGGTACTGGACTTCTATTCCTTTGTGTTGGAGTTGGAGGACTAAGTCGTGAAGGTGTTGATTTTGATCTCCTCGCTGAATCAACTATTCTTCTTGTTGATCTACCTCTTCTCCTTGGCAGAGATAGGTGTAAATATTCAAAAGGATTAGAATTGGATCTAGTTTTCATGAGCTGATAACATTAATCTACATGCAAGAACAGAGAAAATGAGTTGCCAGGTATATTGTGAAGCCTCCAAAAGATGGAACATTGCTGCTGCGAGGGTATAAAACTTCTCTAAAATCACTTTCAGAGTCCCATTAGATGTGCCAAAAACTGTTGTCAATTAGGATTGCGCCACTAGCCAAGTTAAACATGACTATCCTATTGAAACATAGAAACCCTCCCAGATTGTGGGTGATCTATGTTGAGAGGGAATTTCCAGAGTGAGCTAGTTCTCCTTATGATTTTTTCTAATCTAATGACTTTTGGAGGAAAAGGGATAGATGGATAACTGAAAATGAAATCCTAACAATAAGGTGATACACCAAACCTAAAATTTCTAAGGATCTTACTCACAAATAGTTTCCTAAACATTAATTCTCACAACCATATCAATGACATACAATTCATCAGTACCTTGCATTAAAGTTCAAATAGAACACAAACATGCAACCTAAACTATATGGCAATTTTCATCATTCTCACAATTTCAAGACATAACAAGGACATGCAATCTATCACAATGCAACATCAAATTAAAAATGCAATCATGAGACAAATAAGGAAGGAGAAATCTATTGTTCTATATAACTAAAGGAGTAATGAGTACAAGGATTGAATACAAGACTCTTAGTGTGATAGGAAGACTCTGATATCCTGTCCTCTGATCTCTACTCTCTATTGTAAAACTGTAACTCCAACTACTGAAAAGAAAGTATAACTCTGTCATATATCCTGTAAAAGATCTCCCACCCAAAGAAAGCTAGAAAAAGCTCCTAATAATAGATCTCCAAGTACATTTTTGAGCTCCTCAAAAAATCCAAAATAAAAGCTCTCAAGATGTATCCAAACTATGAAAGAAAAGTGCCAAAAGACTCCCTGATTTGACCCCACCAAAAATCTGCCCATGAAATCTCAATTTTTGTCTTTATATGCTTCCAAATAAAACAAATCAATGAAGAATATTTTGATTTTCTTTATTATCTTTAACTGTCTAAAATAGTTTAATTTTAAAGCAATTTATAAATTATTTCTTTAAAATAACATTGCAACTCTGGTAGTTTTATCCTATCCCCTATCTGATTTGATTTGAAAAAAAACAATAATACAAGGCTTACATTTTTCTTATTTTTCCAAGTATATTGCGATTATAATATTTAATTTTTCGATAAAAATAATATTAAGGCATTCTATGGTAAAAAATAAGCAATTATAAAAGGTTTGCATGTTATATCATGAGCATAAGCTCCATCTATATCTCCAAGGGGCTAAGGCACATATCCTAATCTCAAGGTGACTTAAGAAGATTTAAGGAATTAAATATTTTGAGGGAGCCATGGGCTCGACCTCTCACTAAGTCATGAGACTTAGACATCACCTTGTGAACACATAACACCACGAAGGTATTAACTTGTACCACAAAAAAAATAGATGTGATAAAATGCCATTTGAGCTAGGGCTTCATTGAAACCCTAATGATAAAACAAACATGCCCTATTCTTTCAGGCTCATTTTGACCTTTGTATTTTGTGAATTGGGCTCTACTACCGATAATGAAACCTTAGGGTTTCAAGCATGAAAACTTGGACATTTCTGGTGCTCCTGAGTGTGTCCTCCATGAATTTCTTGCAAGAAAGAATGTTAAAACTGTTGGGTTCATATTTGCTTTCCATTCTTTAATTTCCCTTTTAATTTTTGAGCTTTTAAAGGTGCCAACAGCCGCGGCCTATGTGTTGTCTCTGATGGTTTTGTTTACATTTGTTCACTATCACTCCTTCCCTCTATATTGGCCTCCATGACTGCATTTATGAGAGTGAAAAATGAAGCAAAAAAGAAAACTTTCAGCTCTACATCCTTATACACTTCCTCGAAAAAGGGTAACTCTCATATCTGACACTCTATGTTTTATTTTTCATAGCATTATGTGTATTTGGAATTGGAACCCGCGTCATACTTCTTCATTTCGCTGTAGCTATGCTATTCAATGAAATTGAAATGGGTTTCTTGAATCTTTGAGGGAAAAAATGCATCTTTAGCAATGAGTGGTATTATTACATTTCTATGCACTCTTTGTCTTTTCATGGCTCAAGCATCCAGTATGAATGAAACCTATAAAATAACTTTCTATATATATCTTTTGTAGAGGCCATGACTGTGTATTATTTATCTCCATACATCTTCTTTGTAATTTAAAGCCCTAGGGTTATCTTTTCATGAAAGAAACATATGCTCCATTTTTTCTAACCACGGCTGTAGCTATGCTTTCAACTTAAATACATACCAATCCCCTCTATGTCCCTGTGGTAGGCTTGGCTGCAACTCTTTTCTAAGCATTACATATTGAAAGTCTCACCATTTTTCTCTCTGTATATTTGTGTCTTCTCCTAAAAACCCTAAGTGGGGTTCGAGCAAAAACCTACTTTACCATCTCTTACTTTTCTATATGTAATAATTCTGAGAGGCCACGACTATGTTATTATTTCTGAGCACTTCCTTGCATTTGTGAATGAAGAATGGCCTCTGTGTGTACCTTTATGTGGAAAATACATTTCTTTTTTGTACCTACCTCTTCAAGAGGCCGTGGCTGGTAAAAGCACCTCTGCATCAACTTTGTCATGTCATTCTTCTGTAGATACTTATCTCTTTTTGATGCTCTGTGTTCCAACAATTGTGTAATGCATTTGGGATCTCCATTTTGATATGAGACATACTATAATTGCTCTATTTTACTCATGAACTACTGATAACACATTAATGCTCCTGAAGCATCAAATGATATTGAGATCATCTTCTTTATGTCATTACTTTGATTGCATATGGTTTTTGCATACTTTTTATGGCTTTCCTACAGCAAGATAAATATACTTTGGCAATTACATTAGATGCCATTATGAATGAGAGTGGCTTTCTATTATTGTATACTAGCAAATGAGATACATGACAATTTGACTATTCTTTTACTTTATGACATGATGTTCATTTGATCTGCAATATATACTCTTTACTCGCTATTCCATTTATGCATTTCCTTTTGTATTGTAGAGAGTCATAGATACTTGATCACTCTTGTCACTGTAGATGATTTGATCACTGAGATGATCCTATAGCATACATTTGGTGTCTCAAATAAAAGTATAACAACACTATGATGATGACATTCCTAATCAACATTTATTCTGTTGCAACACCATGTGGATGAACATGAAATATCATCTACTTCATACTCTTGGCTGCCCTATTTGTCTCTTTTATTTCATTTGGTCTGAAGCAACATAATTTTGTATCACAGAATAGCATTATGATATCAAATACTTTAGTTGAGCTTATTGTAATCATGAAATCATGTGTTGGTCTTTGATAGCTATCTGTCATTGTATTTAGCCTCAACCATGCTGTCATACTCATACTTTTTCTGAGACAAGCCTAAAAATGTGAAAGAAAACTATGACAACTTGTATTTGTGTTTACTTTTGATATGTATACACTGGATGTTTTCAATCAAATCTTCCCCATTGCATTGAGTTTTGGTTATTAATTTAGTATATCATATCAAATGCAAATGCATATACATATGAAATAAATCATTCTAGCTCTTTCACTACCTGCAACTATATCCTAGTGTATTGTTTATTGCACTCATCTAATATTTGGCTCCACCATACATATATCTGATATTATTTCTGATTAATTGAAATAGTAATGACAGTTGTCCAAATCATATGCACTATTATATCCTTACAATAATGCCATCGTGGCTATCCATTAATTGTATACAATTTACAAAATTTATGATGAATATAGGCAAACATGACACACTTCCTATCACTTCTAAGATAGGAACAACAAAAACTCCTTTATAATGGTAGAAGATTTGGTTGAGAGTTAAGATCTATCTACACACATAATTTTCTTGATTATCATGCTTGATCTCATGTAGTGGATGTCATTCTTTATGAGTTCAAATCACTTTAATACTTGCATCTCATCAAAATTAGAACTACAAATATTAGATTAACATTGTACTCCTTCAGTTCAATTGATTTGATTAAACAATATGATGCATCTACAATTCTTCCTCTTTGAGCATCAAGGGAAGCATGCTAGGCTCAACCGTTGTGGGAGCCCATTTCATACCATGTACTAATATGTCTTCAATCAGCAACATGACTTATCCAATACCTGCACATGAAACAAATAGATTAGAATAAAACAATGAAGTTCCATGGTTGTTTCTTTCTGAGTTCCTCTTGGATGTGGATGATGTTTATTGATCAGTGCATTATAAGCAAAGTTTTATGCCACTTCTGATAGGACATAGACATCTCATAACCAGAGCTCTAACATAACCTTTTCCAACTTTTGCAGGTTCTCATAAGAGATCAAGAGCAGGACAGAAGACAACTTTGAAGATTGGACACCTTCAAGACAATGATGGCTATGACCTTCTCTTTCTTATCCTTAGATGCATAGCATTTTCTTTATACTTGCATTTGTTCAACTATACCCATGGCTTGTGTGAGACATTTGATATGTCATTATTTCTTTCAATACAATGCTTATCCTTTTATGTATTTCAATTGTAAATGAATAATCATTGTAGTGAATTAAATACTTATCTCTCCTGTGAATGTTCTACAATGCAATGAATGATCTAAAATCTTTTGTTTTCTTGAACAACACAACTGAACTGCAATATCTCTGAAATACAATAACTATGCAAATAACTTATAATAGAAGAATGTCAACCTTCACCCTAAAAATGAATGTTACACCATCTCTGCCAATTTTTGAGCTGTGGTGAAAAAATGGTAACAATACAAAAGGGGACAAGAGTCATACCAAATATTAGAGTTCCAAATTATGTGAAGTCTGCTAACACAACATGATCCTACAAATTGGAGAAAATAAAAATTACTAAAGTCCTGAGGAAATTAAGAAATAATTTCATGCAAAAAAGGATGAAGGGACGAGATGAGAGGTGTAGGAATCATGTGTTCAATAATAGGTCAAGATTTTGTAAAATGTAAAAGTGAAGGCAAATGAAAGAAGTGTAGGAAGTGATGAAATACACAGGGATTTCATGTGGTACAGAAGGAAGGAAATGGATGTGATGCAATTAGGAAATGTTTAGTAGTCCAAGGAAAACATGTAAAACACTAGGAACACTAGAAAATAACTAATAACTTCTCAAACTTAAATATTTTTAGTTTTTTGGAAACTTCAACACATGAAGGGGACATGGGGATGATAGGGGGAAATTCCAAGGCAATATTTGACTAAGGGAGGGCCAATTAAAGGATTATCAGATTAGTTATCTATGATGGGAAAATAGGGAAAGTGTACAAAATTAGAATGGACCTAGATGATTTTGCAAAATTTGGATTAAGTCCCAACACTTAGTATGAATATGGTACATGGGATTCCTATTCAAATAGATAGAACTTTGTCTATCACAACCATTTCTAACAAGCCTAAAATAAAAAAAAATACTTGTACAAAGTCTCCATAACCATACTTCCTACTTAGAGACACGTGTAGTAGCAATAGAATTTTTTTAGTGGTGGCCAAATCAACTATGGGATGCATCTTAATCATCCAACCCAATACACTACCAAACAAAGAAAAAAGACCTGATAAAGAACAACTTGTAGAATGTGATCAAAGGAACTTTAGAAGGTATAACTCTAGATTCAGGTAGTCATGATGTGTATCTATGCTACCTCAGAACGACAAGAAAAAATATGCCACAATGGAGGAATGTAGACCCTTTTACTCTGGTATTGTGCATTGTTCCTAACTTGACTATGTTCACCCGGACTTAGATATTTTACTATATGAATTCTGGAGGAAGTCAGGACTTGAACACTAGAACATGTGATCACTAGATAACTATGAACAACATACCTGAACTACATACAAATGTCTTTAAGTACAGAGGCATACCATCTCAAACACTGTTACTTACTTGGTATATTGTACATTACCCATACTTAGTCATTTATTCTTTCAGACTAAGGTCTCTTTCCTATGCCGGTAGAAAACCTTTGCCTTGTTTCCATCAATGACAACATTCAATATTCATCAACGCAGTGTCTCTTGCCAACAAATAGAAGAGCATGAAAGACACTTGAGGATAGTTTTGCAATGCTTGAGAGAGCGTAAACTTTTTGGCAAATTATCTAAGTGTACATTTTACCAGAGTAAAGTACACTATCTTGGCCATGTGATTTCAACAGATGGGATAGCGATGGATCCAGAAAATATCAAAGCAATAATATAATGGCCCATGTATTGGTATTTCCAGCCTTCTAAAGCTTTGGCCTTGAATTCCATAAAATCGGCCAAGGAATACTTGTTCAATTATCCTCTATGACTCCATTTTGATCTGTAAAATTATTAGAACTTCCTCCTTTTCGTCATTGCAACTTGTGATGTTGTTGGTTTGTAGCACCCTTTTGAATAGCCTAACAACTTAGTAAACTTTGATTTGATCTGCCTTTCTCACATCTAACGGCCTCTTGCAACTCATAAATGACCTCTATGATTTAATTAATTTAGAATTCTTTATAGACAACCTGGTATCATTAAGATTAGATGACCATATCCCATAGTTGGCAGCCCCTGCTGGTACCAAATCTGCCTATATAATACTTATAATGACTTTCCCTAATAATGAAATGTTGTTAAAACCCTTATATGCAACGACCATTTTTTTTACAAATAATGACCTCTTGATGTGTTGTTCATAGTTTTGGCCTCTATTTTTTGAACTGGTACAATCCCTTGACCGGTCTTGTTTTTCATTTTATTAAATCACTTATTTCTAATTCCTTCAGTATTAGCTATTTTGAAAGTTGTCAGGTTCAAATACAGAAGTATATAAAATTAGGTTCTTGTTTTAAATCAAAAGAAGATCTTACCTGGAATTATATTTATATTGTTAAATAATTTTGTATAACTTTTAAGTAGACTTATTATTTTCTTTTATCTGAATATACATGAGTATGAGATATTATTATAGAAAGAATCATAGTGTCATTAATAACTTATAGAACTACATAAAATACTTTATACCTGATAATATACAAGTTGAAATATCTATTTTGCTTCATGACCAAAACACACCGTAAACTAAATTATATCAATGATGAACAAATCTATTCACAACTAGACATACGTATTGTTTAAATCATTTTGTGTTAAATATTAAAAGAACTAGCTTCTTTGGAAAATAAATAGCTCAGGTAAACCTCATCAAAAACATTGTTTCCAATCTTGTGTTATTACATGCATGAAATGAATTTTCATCTTCTTTAATTTTGTAAATTTATGCTTGGAGTGAGAATGACTTTTGTGTTTTTCTATGTTTTATGCTTTTTAAAGTTGCCTTCCGAGACGGGTGTCGAATATGGGGAAACAGGGAAGTAGGTTTTCTTTTCAATACTTACACACTATTAATTGTTTTACACAATGGCAAAAGTTAAAATTTGACATTGAAATAGATGTGTGTACGATTGAAATAGATGGTTCATATGCCAACTTTTTTGCATTTACTTTCCTTACCATATCTTGTTAATGTGATGCTGCATTCAAGTTAGGGATGCATGTAGGTTAATAGGCACATACTAGATTTCACCCTGCCGCTTGTTTATAGGTTACTAGCCCCTTCGAGCAGGGTCGAGCATTCTTTAGTTTGGAGAATACTGGAGAAGAACAAGCTTCGTGGTTGGGCAAAAAAGTGCCTAAACCATGTTCTTGTCCTTCGACATAGCAGATGGCCAGATGGTCAATGGCGGTCAAGGATTGACTGTATTGGATTTACTTGATCTTGTTGACAATTGTATTTCTTCTTTGAACTCAAAAATGAATTGTAAGGCTAAAAGCCATTATTGAAACTTGCATATATTATTATTTCACAATGCTCTATAATTGAACTTTAGAAAGATGAAATGTAATCTGGTTGTATATCAAATTTATGAATGAAATCTTGCATTGATGATAAATGTTAAATCTATCTCTTTTTACTAGGTGATGTAGTTGCAGTTAGTTTACTTAATGTTACTCTAACTTTAATTTCAATTATGTATGTATGTTTTGGAATTTTAGTACTTTACAATGGTTCACTCTTGGCAGTATTTTCTCTTGCAACATTTTGTAGCTTGTGGTCCTAACCAGATGCACTTTCTTGGTATGACTAGACTTTTCAGCTACTCCTTTGGCACTCATTGTGAGTCACCTAACAACACATTTTGTTAGTCCTAGTGGCCCGTAAGAGTTTAGTATGGTTCTTATCTCTCGTAATCTGCTAGGCCTAGAACCATACTTGGCATCCTTCTAGCTCTCGTAGTGTGCTAGAAATACCCCTTTGCTTTTCTTGTTTGTGTTGTGTGTTGGTTTGTTTTAGATAGAAGTAGTTGTGTATTAGATTATATGATTTGCTAAGCACTTAGATGTTTGGACAAGCCATATTTAATCTAATCTAATCCTTGGATGTTATGTATTAGATTAAAGGATGTTTTATATCTATGTGATTTTAACATTACCTCATATGCAGGTTTATTGTCTAATATTGTGGTTTTGTAGGTTCTCATCCTAGGGGATTTGTACCTCTACTTGAATTATCTTATGCATCCTCTACAGTATCCTTTTTAGAGGTATACGTGTTATGTGATTTCTCTTTCTATTTTAGCTTGCATATGCACATAGTGTCATAACCCTGCTAAAGTGGGGGTTACTTGTAATGTCAAAATTTGCATACCCTTGCAATTTCACGCTACATTTGACAACCACCTTAGCACTTACACCTTCTCTCTGCATTATAGGATAACATTGCAAGCTTCATTCTAGTTCCTTTCTCTTAAATTTCATTAAATTGTGTATTGATGCTTCACTTGTCACATTGTCCTAAGGTGTTTTGTGTAACCAAGAGCTTAAATCACTTGAACTTGAGTGCTATGCGTGAACATCTGCATGATGTGCTAGTGTCCCACATCTACTTGCTACTAGGTGATCATTCCTAGGCATTACTAGATGCCTGCATTGATGATGAGCCTAACATGTAATGCCCTTCTAAGGTGTAGAATGTCTCCTTGCATGGTATTTTGAGGATTCCTTCCTTCTAGTGGGGATTCTTGGGATTTTGGATGGATTCATTCTAAAACTCTCTAATTTTTCTCTCAAGATCCAATACTCTACAACTTTTTTTCTTGGTGATATTTCTTGTGTGGTTATTGTCTACAAAAAATATTACATATCTCTTTTTCATTCTTGAGCTAGAGATCGATTCCACTAGTTCTTGGAGATTGTTGCTTATGTTGTGTTCATTTGAAGGCTCTTCCTTTGGGGATTTTAAAGTTGTCTACACCAAATTTTAGCCCTTGAAGAGATGCAACCTCTTTCCACTTTCCAACATGGTAATATTGTTTCATTTATGTTGTTTGATTCTTTTCATTTAATTATGTTAGCTCATAGTTTAGTTACTTGCTATTCTTCTATGGTGTAGACCACCATTTTTCTTGAGTTATTAAGTGCATACCACCATTATATTTTTTATTGCATTTGTTGCATGTTCAAAGGTTTCTTCCCCATAGACCAGTGAAGTAAATTTCTTTAGTTTACTTGTTTTGTTGTTATCAGGTCAATTCCTAGACACACATAGGATATGAACACAATTTTTCTTACTTTCCAAACATTTATATCAATCTACTACTTATGGAGGTAGAAATACTGAAAATGGGGCTTGACCAAAGCAAGCTCCCTAGCAGCACAATCCCTCTCTTCTTCCCTTTTTTAGATATTCTTGGAGTGAAGGCTTATCAATTGCATAAAGGTTTCATTATCTTCTTCCTTCTCTTTCTTACATCATATTTTATTTCATTTCGATAGCTTAGTTGCATTATTTTGGTATTCTATGTTACCTAGAGACTACTGGGTGTTTTCCTTAGTTTTTGTTGTGCTCTGCAGGTGTGCTAAGTCTGTACAGATCTGAGGACTTTTTTGTAACATTTAGGATGCTAGTGATTAACGTAGATGTCCCCACGACTTGCTGTCATCCAGGGTAGTGAGCTCCCTTTTTTTAGTGACAGGTTCCTCTTTTGGTCTCTTTTCCACCTCTGCATCTATTTTCTTTAAATTATTCATGTATCTATCTTTTTCAATCACTTTTGTTCTTCTTCCCTTCATTATCAAGCATCTAGTCTAGTTGTTTTCTTAGATTGGAATGCATAGTGGTTTTGTTAAGAACTATAGTAGGTTGTATACATCTAAACATTAGATAATAGAGCTCAAGTGTAGCATTTGTGAAGAACTCCCTGAATGAAGACATTTGATTAAGGTGTAGTTTTTCCTAAACTACAGGTGTCTGAGGTGACCCTCTAGTTGAGGATTAGCAAAAGGGTTTTTGGTGTGCACAAAGACTTAGAACTTAGTCCAGAGATTGAACAAGATGGACAAAGGGTTAAATATTTTAAGAGGTGATGTCATCAATCTTGGATATTACTGAAAGGATATTCACACCTTAGAGGGTAGTGAATTGGATTGACAAATCATCCTCAGATTGCAATGTTGACCCGTGCATTTTGAAGTACTCACAGAGACACCTATATTAAATTTGTTACACCAAGAGGCATTCTATAATGGCAGAAGGGCATGAAGTCTCATGTCATAATTATGTACATAAAAATCAAACACAATGAACAAATATTTAAAACTAAAATTTAAAAATATAACCGACAGTTAAATAAGAAATAAAACATATAAATATAAAAAAAACACACTTTTATTTAGTTGAAAAGTTATTATTTATTTTTTAAATATAAAAACATTAAAATTTTAAAATATATATTAATGCCTATTAAATAAAACTATTAAAAAACAACATATAAATTTATAATATTTATCACACTTTTAAAAATAAAAAATAAAGCAAAACAATAACAAAAAAAAATCAGTGGTAATTCACAAATAAAATAAATCTTCAAATTAGAAATATATATAAACAAAATAACTCTTAATTAAAATTATTTTATATATATCAATATATATATAGAAAATAAAATATTATATAATATTTGGTTATTATAGTGAATAATATATTATTTTAAAAATTTAGACAATTTAAAATAATTTAATAAAAACTACTAACACATAATTTAATAGAATTAATTAATTTCCAAATATATTATAACAATTAAAAAATGAATCACCACATTTAATTTTTATTATGTAAATTAATCAAAAATCTGATGCACTAAACACTAAAATTACCTGAAATATTTGAGCAGAATACTCGTTAAAATCTTAGCCATTCCGTTCAGGGAAGGCCTATGAGAAATCAGCGAGTTATTACATCAATACTTATCTTCAAACACGCACTTGGGGTGTGAAATGGGAAGACATAAATTTTTTTTTAAGAAGGCAAGGGATAATTTTTTTGTGGATACGCTGAAAGGGCGTTCTTATATCAAGAAAAAAGCCAAAAACAAGGATAAGAATCAATGACTGATTCTCGACCAAGTAAATAAAATAGTGGGTCATTGCTCCTTGCTGCCATTTTTCTCACAAGTAAATAATTGGATATATTTTTTTTTAATTGTTTAATATCACTTCATTCACAATTTTTCTTAACGATAAATGTTTTATATCTAGTTCTATTGCATCTTCATTTGAACTTATTATATCATATCATGAGAATCAAATGACCTAGTCATCTGAGGACACTTTACATATAGTTTCTTTATACATTAAAAATAAGTATCTTATTTTTTATTTAAGATAATTTAATTTCATATTCATTCCACATAAACATTATCTGTTTTAATTTTTTATTTAAGATAATTTAATTTTCATATTCATTCCACATAAACATTATCTGCTTCAATGGTCAAATAATTTTATTCAATTCAATTAAAAATAGAAAATAGAAAATATTTTGTTATGATATTCAAGAACAACCCTGATTGTGCTGGAAATAATCATAGAGCATCTCACTTTAATACCATTTATAGAGCGAAATGGCTACGGACCAGTTTTTGCTTTACATTCTCCTTGTTTTAGTTTGGGTATTTTTCGCTGTGCTTCCTAAAAGAAAGTTTGCGAACAAGGCCTACAAGGGCCCTACTATCTATCCCATAGTCGGCTCTACCTTTGAATTCTTTAGAAATCATCACAGGTTTCTGTAATGGTTCACAGAAACACTGGACAAGATGCCAACCAATACTTTCAAGCTCGAGCGGCCTGGTGGAATCAGAGATATCATGACTGCAAATCCTGCAAATGTAGAGCATATTCTGAAAACCAATTTTGAAAATTACCCAAAGGGAGAACACTTTACAACTATTCTACACGATTTCTTAGGCCAACAATATCCATACAACTATAATGATTTCCTAAATGATTGATTCAGTGCCAACAATATCCATACAACTATAATTTTGTAGATTTGTTTTAAAATGAGAGGTAAGAAATAATTTCATCGTATATTCAATTTTTTTAATATGATATGTTTATTCTTTTTTATTTTTAATTCACATCACATTCTATATATTTTTATGATGAGTATAAAAAATAATTTAATTATATTTTCATCTATATTATAATATTTATATATTATTTATTTATTGGTTTTTATAGTTTCTTTTATTAGATTGACTTTCTAGGTATATCTATCCTTCTCCTTCTCTTTATAAAGATCATTGTCTACAATTTTTATTACTTTTCATCTCCTCATCTTGTTAATAGATTACTAAGTGTGGTACGAAACATTGATCCAAAAACTCACACAATTTAATCCAAAAGCACTATCAATAACTATTATGGACTATGAAAAAATTCATGCCTAGTATTAAATTAAAAAATTAGAAAAGAGACTTCAATAATATAATTGAGTGTGATTTTATATTCCATACAAATTTTACTATTAGCAAGAATTTATAGAGAAAAAAGTGCATACTTTGTATTTTAATACCTGATTTTGAACCAATTTTAGCTCCTACTAATGATAAGCATGTTTTTTTTACTATTTTTGACACCCTCCAACATCAAATTACTCTAAAAACACTTCTTCCCATTTGAACAATGCCCCTATAGTTGCTAAGATGCTATTTGCCTTTCCTTCTCATTATCCTGGTCCTATTGACAATAGTGTTCAATGGTTACATTGTTTCCTAGATAGGTTGATGTGGACTCATGTGCCATGGATTCTAAATTATGTTTTCCTACATGAGAAATCAATTACTTTATGAAACCCTAGCCCTAGTTTGTTTACAACAATCAATTCAACTCATGGATGGTTATGTCAAAAGACTTGAATCAGAAAAAGAAAAAGAAAACACTCCAACCACTTCACCCAACCTCTTCATTCTCTAGCACATCACAAACTTTCTTCTTTAATCAATCTAAGGCATCACTACACACAACTTCCATTGTTGTAGATCCATACACTAGCACTCATATGATCTTACACACCTTGGCCAGAGGGTTGAGGAAGCCATTCACACAGGAATCTTACACACCTTGGCCAAGAGACTAGAACCCCCACCAATTGTTGAAGAAGCGATTGCTTTTAGATTTGAGGAATTAAAGGATATGCAACATAGATCTGCATGTTATGAATTATAGAAAAATCACTACACTATTGCTTTAAATTGTTGATTGTATCCTATAGATTGACATAAAACTTAAGACCTTCATTGATGTGAATTGACCTTCATTGTGCTGCATCCTAAGAGCAACTTATTTTCGTACATAGTAACAAATCTTCTTATCAAAACAACACTCCTTACGCTTTTCTCTAAATCTAGTAAGTGAAGCAATTCTTTTTGGTTCGTTCAAACACTATGGAATATCTGCCAAACCTTTTGATTCTGATGGGCGTGAATAGGCATGCGTGATATGCCAAGAGATATTTCACAACCTCCCAAGAGAAAAAGAACTGATTGAACCTTCTCTGGTGACACACTATCAAATACATATACTTCTCCTTGGTACAAAAGAATGAGTTGATTAGTGGCCTATGGCCAGATAGGTACAATCACCTAAGAATTTCCAAGATTACCTCCATTTATAGTACTGTCTTTTCCAATTACAATTGAAAAGCATTGGCCTTTCTCATTCAATTGTTGTCGATAGTAAGGTCAAGATGACATCTTTGTGGCTAAGGTTGGTCGAGGTGATCAAAGTGGCAATACCATGAAACTAGTCTTTTCTTTTTGAGTAAAGGTTTGGCTTTGAAATGGAGCCATAGGTTTCACTCCTACCATCAGTGACAAATTGATTGGCACACCATGCTTTTGAAGAGATTTTTTTAAGACCATAGGTGTTCTGGTATAAAATATGCACAAAGTTGGCACCTTCTGGTCCCAAAACATGTTTCAAGGTTGATCCACTTTTTTGTTCAAACTTACACAACACTAAATTTGTGTTTTGTGGAGTCTTGAACGAAGCTGGCCAAAAAAGGTTGGGAGCCCCGGGAAGAAGAAAATAAAACTAGGGCCGAGACTTCATCGACATCAAATACTATCATTCCCATAGAAGGTGATGATATGGAGAAAAAAATTGCCAAGAGACATTATAGAGGGACGAGAATGGAACCATTTTGGCTGGCGACATTTAACACTACAAAAGTAGTATACATGGCTTATGATCGAGCGACCTTCACCATGAGAGGCACACAAGCTTTCCTCAAAATTCTTGACTACTAGGGGTGCACCCGATATTTAGCTCGTGATTCAGATGTGTCGGAGGCCTTGTAGTTCCACCAAGGATGCGCAGGGATAGGCTCTGGCATGAACATATGTCACAACCCTCTTTCATACTTAATTATTTTTATAGTATTTGGATAATAATTTTTGATGTGATGTTAAAACAATATTATGTTGAGACAGAATAATGCAAACATTATGCAAGATGATATTATCATGATGGATTTTATTGATTTTATTTTTGAGTACTAATGGGAATTAATCATTTGATGTTCTTTCATGAGTACAATAGGAACAGTCGACACTCTCTTGGTTAGAGAGAGAATATTATCGGAGAGAGGGAGCCTCATAGTTTGAAAGAAAAGAGTTGTGATGGGATGCACACACACACACACACTTCGGAAAAATAAATTAAACTAATGTCTTGTGTGTTTGAAAGAATTTCATTAGTTATTTCTTATTAGATAAATATTAGTATTTATTTTTAATATAATAATGAAATATAATTAGTTGCATCTTTATTCATTAATTTAACAATATTGATTTTACATATATTTTGTAACTAAAAGGAATCTTTGCTTTTCATTTTAAAAATAAAGTGGAGGACATTTATTGCATTTTCTATTTTATTTCAAATTGGGAATAGATTTATTTAAAAGGGTAAAATGAGAAAAGATTGGGGAATTCCGAAAAGGTTGCATGTTGTTCGACAAACCAAATAAACAGACAGTAGGTGAAAAATCAGGAAAAAGTAGGGGAGGGAAAGAAAATTTTAGTAGATAGCTTTTTTTATCTATGTGAAGATTGAGTATGAAATTTTCAAATGGGTTGTATTGAAATCTTTTCTCTAGATCATTTTCTTTGAATCTGAATTCAATCTTGTTTTCATCTTGGGTTTGTGAAAGTGTTTTATACACCCCTATCAAAGTTTTTTGAATTTGAATATTTCCCTCAAGCTTTTGATCATTTATTGACCTACATGCTTATTGCTTGGTTTGTATTTCTTTTAACAACCTATCATTCCTTTGGCCTACATTATTTTCTCATCGTCGACCTATTCTTTTTCGATCTTAACATCAATCTTATTTATCTATGCTGGCCTATGTTTACACTAAATGACCTATATTCATCTATATTAGATTACAATTTAGAAACAATGCATTCTTATTAATTGGACATGCAACATTTATATCGACATGTCTAATGTTTAAATTGAATTTATTACTTCTCTCCTCCTCTATAGTCACCCATCTGGTGAATGGCAATACTCTAACTTTTTCAAAACATTTTCAATCATTTCATATCATAAATCTATCTAAATCCTTGGTATTTCATAGTTTAATATTATCTTTATGCATATGTATTCATTTATAACATACTATGTAATGTTGTGAATGTTTTTGATTCTATTGTAGTTTTCATTTTTCAACATCTACATAATGGTGAACCCAACGTGAAATTTTGCATTGTTCATTTGTGTGGTTGCACATTTTTATGGCATATTTTGGGTTTATCAGGATGTTTCTAGTTGATTTTGTTGCAGGTTCTAGGATAATGGCGACTCTGGTTGAACCTTTGGTGTTTCTCTATTTTGGGTCACTAACAATTGTTTTGGTTGTAGGGTAATTGTTTATAGATTTAAATGTTTGCAGAGTTTTACATTTGGTTGCAAGGTTTAATGTTTTGCAAAGTGGGGATGTTTGGTTATAGTCTCATAATCTAAGGTTTCAATTTTTAATATTGGACTCTAACATTTATCCTGGCCGCACATTATACTGTGGGATTGATGGATATAAGGCTGGATGTTGATTTTCCTTTTCTTCTATGTCCATTGAATGCAACAAGCAGCAGCTGCTAAAGATCCCATGACTTTAATTATGGTAGCCGTCTAATTTCCAAGGATGAGGATCTTCTTTGCCCAATCATGATTTCAATGATCTTCTTTTATCTTGGATCTAATGCTTTTCAAAGTGTATTGTACAAAGTAATCGAGGGTTTCCACCACAACTGAAACACCTCTATCCTCTATGCTTTGCAGCGCACCTTGGTTATTTCCAACCTCAACATTCACAACTTTACATAGTATGTTCTAAATGAATACATATGCATAAAGTTAATATTAAACTATGAAATACCAAACATAAGTATAGAGTATATATATATAAGTTTATATCGACTTTTAAATCTATATTCTAAGACTATCTTCATTGGATTTTTTTATGGTGACAATAACTACCCCAAATCCATAATGGTGTAAGGGTATGATACTTATTCAATACTTCATGTTATCGTATTGTTATAATCTTCAACAATTCATAAATTTATTTTAATTAGAAACATATTACCTTCAACTCTTCCCATTCGACCAATAATGGAACTGGTCTAGTTCTCAATATATGACTATCAATATATGTTTGATTTGGTGATAATAGGCTATCTAATCAAGTTGACTCCATGTTCATGTAATGAACCCTCCCAAGAATCAGTACTTAGCATATAATCATTGTTTAAATATTCTCTGATTAAATTATTATTCTCTATGTATCATTGTCTTGTAGAATGTATCCTATATGATCTCTATTATATCTGAACTCAAAAATGTTATAATAATGTTTAGATAGATTATATTCTCTTGAAAGTGTATTAGTTTGGTAATCCTATTAAAATGCATACACTTAGTAATTTCAAAATAAGTATAATTATCTCTTTAATGTTCATGAAATAACATCATTGTATAGATTTTGAAACTATTATTGATTAATGGAAAATATAGTATCTTTGTTTAGAAAACTTCAGACCTAGACACCGACATAAAGTTGATTTGGAAATCTCCTTCTTGATCAAAGTAGAGGAATAATTTAGTTATGATTTAATGCAATTAGAGAGAATGTAATGCCCCGCCATGCAACCCTAGAGATAATTTTAATTAAGCAATAAAAGGGGCAATTTTTTTTTTATATATATAGAAGAAACGATAACAAACATAAGATAGACTAATAGCAACAAGTTAAACTATCATTTCTAGGGATTACATAGCTGCATTATAGCAATTTAACATACATAGCTCATACAATTTAATCGAATAAGTCAAACTAACATCTTTCATTACATCATAGGATAAATATATCAACATTGTTTTTGTAATAAAGATTACAAGTACAAAATAGTTTATCTTACAATAGGAATTACATAATTTCATCAAATTACATAATGAATTCCACTGATACATAGAACTAGGTGCAAATAGTACAAATAACTATCTTCAAAACTAGAATCCGCTATGAGAGATACATCCATGAACCACGACACTAGAAAACCAATAGAAGAATGCACAACCACCCGACCATGTGGAACCCTGAGGTCCAGCCCCCATGCTAGGAGATAATAATGAGGTCCCACAATGACAATAGTCTAGATGGAAAATACAAACAGGTAAAAGACTAACACAAATTCCAACAACACCATCACAAGTAGCTCAAATAATGCTCCCAGAGGCAACAAGAACAATGAGGAAATAACACAGGAGGGAACATTAGACTGCAGTAGGTAGAGTGCCATCGCATGGTCCTAACACGGCTTATCCTGGCTGTCTCCCACTAGATGTTGGCCTCCATCTATGGTTATCCAGGTAGCCTCTCTTTAGGCACCGACCCCATAGGGTGACACATGCGGAACTAACTATCCTTTCATGAAGACAAGGAAGTTAATCATGCCAACCAGGCCTTCTCATCCCATGCTTAGCCTAAATGAGCACTATAGGCATGGGTGGGGCATCCAGTTATCTTATTTAATGAAATAACTACCCAACCCCTTAGGTTAATTATTAGGTTATCATTTGATTACAACTTTCAAAGGGTTATCCTGGCAGCCACTTTGGGCACCGACCCCACAATGAAAGCCACTCCCCCTACATGCATTCTAGTAACCCTAACCATCAACAAGAACAATTAACATCACATGACAAGTACAATTAGGCAATGCTAGGTATCTTCCTTTTTTCATACAAATATAATCACAAATTGACTTCATATATTTCATCACCAAGGACCTCATACAAAATTAGGAGGCACCATAAACTCATTACTAACTCAAGACCTTACATAAGATCAAAACATACTGGCCTCTAGAGCAAGATGACTTAGATCAAAGGGAAACCAAGAGACCAAAGAGGCATAACAAACTTATTGACCCAAAATCAATCAATTCTAAATTGACCTTCCTTCTGTCCATAGTGCAGTACTTCTCGACAAATGTGAACTACAAGAGAAAATTAATATTAACTATTGTTTGTAATGAAACTCAAATCCCAAATGATCTAGATTTAAAATTTAAACTATAAATAATCATAATTCAATGAAATAATAAACACATTGATATTAAATCAACATTTAAATAATATAACAACATACATTAAATTGACTACAGTCCAATAAATTTAAGAAACTACATTATCCCATAACCTACTTTTCTTACTAATTAAAACTACTAATCTTATCAAATTATCATAAGTGCAAAATTTGATTAAAATGAATTTGATAAATATTCTAGTGCAAAATATAATAGATAAATCTTATTCTAATAAATAGGTTTGATAACATAAGATAAAGCAATTAGAAATATTGTCTAAATTTATAATATATTCTAATAATGACATGAATTACCTATTATTATAAGAAATGACTAAATTCTAAAAATTAGAGTGATTAATGGTATAATCATGTCTATACATTCGATGCAATATATAGTAACAAATATAAATGATGCTTAATATAGAATCTTGCTACTATGAATTTCTTCCACTAAACCTTTTTATGTGCAATTTCTATTCAACTAGGACTTATTTTCCTATTATCTGGTAGAGATTTAAATGAGTATGCATCAAATCTAAAGATTTTTAGCCATAAAGGATGAAGGGAATATAGATTATGAAATATTTTATTGAAACTACTAAGGGCTTTAATAGCCAAGCAACTGGTATAAGGTTCACCTTAGAGAGGCTGAAAGATGACAAAATGGATTTATTGTCTCAAAATAATATTGAATCCCAGTGGTTATCATAGGGTCAACACCAAAGAGGATTAGCCAAACACAAAGAGTCAACGCAAATCGAAATGATAAAAAAAAAGGTTTTAAAAACTAAGGATGATAATGCAAGGTAGCAGCAACATGGTCGCTCCATTGATAAAGTAACATCTACTAGAACGCCTTGATGGCTGATTCATTTAATACAATGATAGTAGGGAGTTGAGTAAGAAAAATAAGTTTGTTGATAATCGTTAGGGGATTGCCAGCTAGATTTTGGCAGGTGATGAAGAGTGCAAGATAGAATTCAACAGAAAGATAGTAATGGTATCTTTAGTATGCCAAAATTATAATAAAATAAAGCTTTATAAAATTCATCTGTAGGTGATTAAAAGGAAAACTGCAGTTTGTTGACGAACACCTTAAGAGAGACTGATTGGTATGCTTTGACTTTAGTGGAAACAAATGAATCCACTTCACAATAGAAACCTCCACTAGGGAAGGCAATTATAGAGTCAGTCATTTAATTTTGCCTCTCAAAAGGAAAATGTCCAAAAGATGATTCATTTGCAAGTTAGAAGAAAATGGAATTGTTGACAAGGCACAAAAGGCAACCGTTCACTAGCGAATGATTACAGAGTAAACAAATAATTTTTCCACTCTAGAAGACATCTGACAGATGGAAAACTCCCAGATTAAAATGTATTTTTTTGAAAAGGCTTAAGATCTAAGGGTCAATTTAGTTTTGAAGCATATGCATGGTTGAATCAAGTGATTGATTTCAAAGTAATGAATGGAATGTGTTGAAATGATTAAGGGAAACAATTTTAAAATCCCATCAATTTTACTAGTGAATCATTTGCAAATTTAAAAGGGTTCAAATTGTTGAATAAACTTTAGATTCCTATTTAAGCACGCCTCAGTGAGGCTGAATGTAAGAGATAAAAATGGATTTGTTACTAGACATCTTGAACTGTTTCTTTCTAAGTTTTAATAGGTATTACAATAATAGCATACAACATGGCTGATACAAAAGGATTCAACTAGACTTCTACAAATGATAGCTAAAATGCTATTAAGGTAAATGACATCTCAATGCATAAGTTGTTATTACAAATTCATGAATGATTTCTATGTGGATCCAAATGTATGGATGAATGACTGGTGATTATTTACATATTAAAAGGGATTGTGATTGCTAAAAAGACTTTAGAAACTTTCATAGTGCAAGTTGTTCATCGACTCAAAGGATGGAAACAACATGCATGCAAAGATGATTTCTAGATAGACATAACCACATGAGAGAGAGACTCATATTTAGAGAGACAACCATCTCAACAACAATTATTCAAATATTCACATAGACATACCTAGAAGTTTAATCTTTGAGACTCAAGATCCTCCTCGAGTTGATTCCTTTTCTCCCCCAATTCTTCTTCTACAAAACTCCCCCCAAAATTCCAAAGAACCCCCTTCAAATATTCCCCACATCATAAAAATAGCCAAATCCAATAAATTCCCACTCCATCCTTTTCCCGTTACTCTCAACCCACTTTTACCAAAAATTAAATTCATTAAACTTCCACCTACAGGCAGATTCTTCCTATCTAATTATTTATTACCCACTCAAAACAACTCACTTTCATTAATATTAGTCTATGAATGATATAAAATAATGACATGTATCTAGGCACTAGATTATTTATTCACTTCATATGATATGGAATATTTCAAATTTGTTTATTATTATTATTATTAGCTATTAGAATTATTAATTTATTTCCTTACAAAAACAAATATTTAATATACCTTAAAATTATTATTATTTACTTACATGATAGATTAATAATTCTATTTAATGAAACAATAGACCAACTATAACAACTCAAAACTACATACCAAACATATCTCGATGGCAACACACTATAGAATAACAAAGACTCACAACATGCTACATACCGACCAAACTGATGGAACCTAAGACTGAGAACTCATCCTCAATGAGAATGATGTCAGCTAAGGGACCTCATGTTATCTCCATTCCATAACTTCCATTGGTATGAAGGCACGCTCAGACCTGCCAATTTAGGTGAAGTCAACCCCTGGTACCTGCAATCCTACAACAAATGAAAGGATCGAGCACAAATGTATATATAATCATCCAAACAGGCACATTATGACAAGGAATCGCAATGTAGCAAGGTACTCAACATGATTAATACTACACTGTCCCTTCACAAAGCACATCACAAATATCCACATTAAGCAAGTTCATCAATAACTAAACAACTAGATAACACATCATTAGATAGTCGCATAAAGTACATAGTAAAATTAATCCACATAATCAATTAAACCCATAATTGATCACAACATAAGCATAATATACCAATCATAAAGCATAAACAATGTCATCATAGAAAACATCAATGAGTGTCATCAACTACATCAAAATAGTAAGTTCATCATCAATAATATGTCATAATGTCTAGATATAAAGGAGTAACTAACAGTCTATCTAAAAGCCAAAATGAGGAGCACTATAGAGAATATATATTAGTTAGATTTTTCTTGTGAATGTTAAATTTAGGATAGGTGCCGAATATGGACTCATAGAGAAGGATAGATTACTTCTTCTACTCTATCTATTGTCATTAGCATAAAAAGATGCTTTGGCCAAAACTTGTTGATCAATTTAGTAATAATTACTATTGATTATTTTATACTCTTTGTCATATTAGGATGTTTGTACATTTTTCATTTTCTACATGCTATAAAAATGTTAGATATGTGACGTTGCACCAGATTCCATAACACTTGCGAGTTTCAAATTTATAGGCCCTTCATGTAGAGTTGGGTTTCTCCATTCAGCAGGAAACCAGGGAAGTAAAATCTTTGTGATTGGGAGAATTAGATTATCCTTGATGCTCTCTCTATCTCTGATTTGCTCGAGGAGGTTGCTTGACAATGAAGGTATAATTAAGTTTTGTAGAGAAATATTATTTTTGTGGCCATCTATGGCATGATGTAAAGGATTAAGTCCCGAATTGTACTAAGCTTATTTGAAAAGATTTTGTAAATGCAAACTTGGAGAAATATATTCATTCTTTTATGAATATGAAATGCTTTATGAAATTATTTAAGATATAATTTTCATTTATTTTCCACATTTGTTAATATTAATCTAGAGGGATCATTACACATGGAATCAGAGTGTACCGGGTTCAACACTCAGAACTTGAGTCTTCTATGCTAAGTTGTGAAATTTATGTTAGCAAGACCCTGTAGCTAAACAATCATGGTGCAAACAATACATTCTGACTATGGTAGACCAAGTAATTAACAATCAGATAAATTGGATCAAATTTTAAGCCTCCTGACTGATACTCGTAAGAGAATCAATACTCTTGAGCAAGAGGTTAGGGAGAACCATGAAGACCTAAATCAAGAGGGAGATCATTTGGATGAGAAATAAAATGAAAAAGAAGAAGAGGCTATAATAGGAGTCAATCATGTTAAATTTGAAAGAGAATTGGCTTGTACCTTAAAATAATTGCACCTCCTAAATTTAACGACGAGAACATATAAGATGGTGCTGAAACCTGAATAATTGAAATGGAAAATAACTTTGAGCTCAAGAACTTATTAGAGCAAACTGAACCTATTTTGGAAACTTATCAGCTTAGTGGTGAAGTAGCCACGTGGTGGTATAATGAGAAGGAAAAAATGGCTGACACTTGGTGATACCTCCAAGGAAATTTTCTTATCTCTATTCAAAAAGAGATGGTTACAACAAATTTTCTTTCATAATAAAATGATATAATTTCAAAATCTCATTCAAGGAGAAATGATAGTCAAAAAATATTGGGAAAAATTCACACTTCTTAAATATGTTCCTCAATATCAATTGGATGAATGTTTCAGGATCAGGAAGTTCATTCTAGGGTTAAAACGATAGATTAAAATAGAGGTGGACATTCACTACCCCTTGACTATGGATGAAGTATTTGAAAAGGCTACTAAACAGGAACAAAAACTTTAACAATCAGTAAATTACAAACACAATTAGTCTAAGTCTATATAAAAGTATGGTAAGAGAAAGTTTTAAAAGGGAAACTATTATTAGAACAAGAATTTTGAGAAGAACATAACTGATAAAGGGGGTAATCGACAGTGATTTTTTTAGTGGCTAATATTCGCCAATTGGCTAATAGTTGAACTTGGGGATTTAAAATTTGGCTAAAAGTTCAAGCTATAAGGAGACCTAAATCGCCACATTTTTACAAAATTTTATTTTAGTCTTGGTAAAATTGCCAGAATGTTTATTTTATTAAACTTTTAAGCTCAAAATTTTTCTATGATATTCGATACCTGATTAGATCAGATTCGCCTAAATTTTATAAGTTATAGTTGAAAATTAAATTAATTTGCCAATAATATTATATAATTATTGGTTACTTTAGGGCCATATCGCTAATTTTTTATCACCACCATTGATTTTATTTATAATCTAACAACTGGGGTTGTATTCCATGGGTTAAAATGTACCCACAGAGCTCCAATGACCATTGAGACCAAAATTGTATTTGGGTCATTGATCTAAATTTATAATCTAATAGCTGGGGTCAAATTCCATGAGGTAAAATGTACCTGTAGAGCTCCAATGTCCATGGGGCCCAAAATTGCATTTGGGTCATTTACATTTGAGATTAATGGCCCAAAATACAAACTGCCCAAATGTAATTTCAGGCCCCATGGGCATTGGAGCTCTATAGGTACATTTTGGCCCGCAGAATAGAATCCAAACCATTAGATTATAAACAAAATCAATGGTGGTGAAAAAGAATTTAGGGCTGATTCGAAATATTCAATATTTGATTTAAAATATTAAGGAATTAAGGAATTATAGACATGAGCACTACACCTTAAACTAGTCAATTACTGCCACTCTCGGGCCCTTACTTTTCGATAGGAATTTAACTTGTAAAAAAAGGAAGGATGCACCATGGAAATTAATGCATTTGCATATTTTTCATCAAGATTTGCCAGGATGTTTTACAAATTTGTAGTGATGTAGAAAAAAATTGCTAATAAAATTAATATTTTTTCCAAAAAACGGAAAGATTCGCCAATAAAAATTAATATTTTTTCCCCAAAAAATGAAAGATTTGCCATGATTTTATATATTTTTTCAAGAGGGGTTTCTTAAAGTTATCACTGGTAATCAAGGAAATCAAAATGAAAATTTCAAAGGATGCAATGACAATGATAATGATTTTTGTAAAAGCAAGCCAGATCTAGACAAAAGGGACCATAAGATGGATGTTATGTCTATGGAGGTGAACACTATGCTAGTTCATGTCTTCAACAGTCAGTTACAAGGAATAGAAAGGATCAAGGCCAACTGGCCCAACATCACATTCATGTAGCAATAGACAACAAGCAAATTGATTATCAAGCAACACCTATCCAATTTTTTGGTAAGCTTTATGAATGTACTGTTAATATTTGATTGATACTGGAGCAAATAAATGTTTTATAGTTCCTAAGATTCTTTCTAAGTTACTAGTTAGATTAGGATTTGTGTCTAATTCAAGGATGGTTTGGTATGGGAATCAGACAAAGAAAAGGGTGGATCAGTGTCTTCCTTGTAATGAGTTGGAACTGTTGCAAGTATGAGGTGATCCAGTGTTGTCATTGATGTCAACATACTCATATTGCATTGATAAGAAGGATTTGATGAGCTGTGTGCTGAGGATACTGAGAAAATTAGCCTCAGTCAGGAACAGTGAAGAACAGTGATGAGAAGAAGGTAAATGTACTGTATAGGATGGGAACCGGAGGACGCGGATTAAAGGGTTAGTAGATATGAGTCTTGAGATGCTACAGATAAGATTTCAGAGGTCCGCATGAAGATCTGAAGGAGTTGTGGCTGCCGGTATAGAACCGGGTCCGGCAAGTATCCGGAGGTGACAGAGGATCACAAAAAGGTCCGGTGAGGTCCGGAATTGTATTACCCTAATCTGCGGATTGGAAGGAGTGTTTAGGATGTCCTTGTGATGTGTCATCCTGATTTGTGTATGATTTGAAGGTCCAGAAGTACCTCTTGCATTATGACAGTGGTGACAGACTGTGTTCTTGAAGTTCCGGATGAGGAAGACAAGAGATCCCAGTAAGCAGAGGAAGTGCGGATGTATCCGGACATTCAGACAGGCTTGTGAAGGTTCTTGGATCATGTTTAGGTTGTGTTGTTGGTCCGCATTGATGGTAGAGCCCGGAATTGAAGTTATTCTTCCGGATGAAGTTCTTGCTCTGTGTAGCCGACCGGATGAGTTGTTCATCCTGCGAATGTTCTTGTGATGGCCGACCGGATGTGTTATTCATCTTGCGGATACTCCTATGATTGTTTGCCAACTTAGATGTTTGTTCCTAAGTCGATGTCTTGTATAAATAACGGTTTGTGAGTTCATTTCAGTGTGTGGTGTGGGGATGAGTATGGTATAGCGAAGAAACGTGCGAAAGGCAGAGCAGAGATTGTTGGGCTTAATTGGAACTGATCCGGACATGGTAGAGATGTCATTCTCCAGTTCAAGATTGTGATTTTCATCACTTTGTAGACAGTGTGTCTCCTTGTAGGCAGTGGGCCTCTTTGTGAGCAGTGTGCTCGGGCAGTGAGCCCTTATTGGCATGTGCCATTCATTTTTCTTTATTCTTCTAATAGAGAATAATTCTTGGGTTAATCACCCCATGGTTTTTCCCTTAATCGGGTTTTCCACGTCAAAATCTTGGTGTCAATGTGTTGATGTTTATCTGCTCTTAAGTTTATGTATTATGCTTCCATGGATGATTATTTGATATGCTGCTAACTAACAACAGTGAGTTAAGTGTTTGAATGAGAAGAAGTTTTATACAACTGATTCACCCCCCCCCTCTCAGTTGTATGCCCTAGATCCAACAATTGGTATCAGAGCCAAGTTCCTCTGACAAGAGCTTAACCGCTTGAGGAGATCCAGGATATCGTCATACAAGAAGGATAGTCTGAAGTTCGATGGAACCAACTTCACTCTCTGGAAAGGTCGCATGAAGTGTCACTTGGAATGCATGGGAAAAGCATACCTGGGTATGATTTCAAAACCATATGTACCTCCACAAGGTGGTCTGACAACTCTGAATGAAATCACAGAAGCTGAAAACAATCTGCGGACCAAGGAAGCTCTTCTAAGCGCATTGAATGACTCAGATCTCTCGAATGTCATTGACCTACCCACTGCATATGAGATCCTAACTAAACTGGAACTTCTGTATGAAGGAGATGAGTTTGTCAAAAGTGCAAGGTTGCAAAGTCTGAAAGGGAAATTTGAAAGATTGAAAATGAGAGATGATGAAAACATCACTACCTTTATGCCAAGAGTAAATGAGCTGGTATGTGGAATCAGAAATGCTGGTGGAACTTTAGATGAAAATGAGATTGTCTGCAAAATCCTAAGATCCCTTCCTGCTGCCTACAAAATCAAAGTTGCTGCCATTGATGAATTCAGAGCCCACACAACTATCACAAGAGAACAACTGGCTGGCAAACTAGCTGCATTTGAAATGACCGAGTTTGGAGATGATCCTCCCAAGACTGAATCTGCCTTCAAAGCCAGTGCCTATGTGAAAGGCAAACAGAGATTTGATCCGGGTGAAAACTCATCAAAGAAAATGTCATGGTATGATCAAGCAAGAAGAGACATGGAAGAAGAAGAAGCAGAAACAGCTCAACTTGAAGCCCTCATTGCAAAGAGACTGCCAAGAGGATCCGGTAAGTATGAAGGAAAACTGCCCTTTAAGTGTTTCAACTGCAATAAGATTGGTCATTTTGCCTCAAGATGTCCGGAGAGATCTACAAGATCTAATACTCACAGACAAAGGTTTCAAAAGAATTGCTATTATGTTCATGAAGAAGATGACAATGAAGGAGTAACAGATGATGAATCAGAACCAGGAAGCAAATCTGGAAATGAGTGGGTGTTTATAGCCATCAAGGAAGAAGATTCCTTGCTCTCTGAATCTGTCAATCACAAAGTTGTTGAAAAAGCCTTGGCTGCTCAAGTGGAAGAAAAGGATGATTAGGTTATTGACAGTGGATGTTCTCACCATATGACTGGTGACAAGAATAAGTTCTTAGACTTGGAAAGATATGAAGGAGGAATGGTAAAGTTTGGTGACAATTCTGCTGGCAGAATCAGAGGTAGGGGAACTATTTCCTTTGATGGTAAGAGCAAAACAAGAAATGTACTGTATGTTGAAGGATTGAAGCACAATCTTCTCAGTGTTGGTCAGTTAGTGGACAAAGGCTATGATCTCCGGTTCAAGAATGGAAAATGCAGAATCTTTACAAGCTCCGGAACTGAAATTGCATCCGGTACTCAGACAAGAGGTAACATCTTTCATCTGGTTGGTTCAAATAAAAGTTGTTTGTTTGTTCAAATTGATCAGAGTTGGTTATGGCATAGAAGAATGTGTCATGTAAATTTTGATAACATCATCAAAATAAGCAATACTCAGGCTGTGAGAGATCTTCCAAAGTTGATAAAACCTACAAATAGTGTGTGTAAAGAATGTCAGTTAGGCAAACAAAGCAGAGTCTCTTTTAAAAGCAAAGATCAGTCTTCTACCGGATTATTGGAATTAGTACATACTGATCTATGTGGTCCGACAAGAATCAAGAGTCTGCAAGGTGATAGATATTTCATGTTGTTAATTGATGATCATTCCCGGATGATGTGGGTTACCTTTCTAAAAGAAAAATCAGAAGCTTTTGAGAAGTTCAAAATCTTCAAAGCTATGGTGGAGAATCAAACCGGATTGAAACTAAAGTGTCTAAGGTCTGATAGAGGTGGTGAATTTACATCTGGTGAATTCATTGACTTTTGTGAGAAACAGGGTATAAGGAGACAGTTGTCTGCTCCTAAGACTCCACAGCAGAATGGAGTAGTTGAGAGAAAGAACCGGACCATCCAGGAAGCTGCTAGGACAATGATGTTGGAAGCAAATGTTCCTCAAATGTTTTGGAAAGAAGCTATCAGCACTGCAGTCTACACTCTCAATCGAGTTCAAATCAGAAACAACACCGGTAAGACCCCCTATGAACTCTGGTTTGGCATCACTCCTACTGTGAAATATTTCAGAGTATTTGGTAGCAAGTGTTATATTAAAAGAGATGAAGATCTAGGAAAGTTTGATGCTAGAAGTGATGAAGGAATTTTCTTGGGCTACTCCACTCAAAGCAAAGCATACCGGTGTTACAATAAGAGATTGAGGAAGATGATAGAAAGCACCAATGTGAAGGTTGATGAAGGAATTGAGAAGCCTTCAAGATTTTATGAGTTTGATGAAGATGACCAAGACAGTGTTCAAGGACCTCAATCCTCTCCGGTGAGATAGAGTCAGCCTGATCCGGTAAATCAGGAAGAAGAGTTAGGTTTGAATGAGGCTGATCAAGAAACAGCAGTGCTGGATACTCCCAAAATTCCAAGGTATGTAAGACTGAATCACTCTGAAGATCAGATCATAGGTGACAGAAGCAAAGGTGTACAAACTAGAAGGAATATTGCTCAAGATCAGAATGAATGTTGTCTGATTTCAAAGATTGAACCTAAAACAATAAATGAAGCCTGCAATGATGAAAACTGGACCAAAGCAATGGAAGATGAACTGATGCAAATTGAGAAAAATCATACTTGGGATCTTGTTCCCAGACCTAGAGACAGGAATGTAATTGGAACCAAGTGGGTCTTCCGGAACAAACTAAATGAAGCTGGTGAAGTAATCAGAAACAAAGCTAGATTGGTCTGCAAAGGCTACTCTCAAATAGAAGGAATTGACTTTGAAGAGACTTTTGCTCCAGTAGCAAGAATTGAAGCAGTCAGATTACTTCTTGCATTTGCTGCCTTCAAAGACTTCAAGGTATATCAGATGGATGTCAAGTCTGCCTTCCTAAATGGTGATCTGGAAGAAGAAGTCTACATTGAACAACCGGATGGATTTCAATTGTCTGATAATAATGATATGGTCTGCAAGTTGAAGAAAGCTTTGTATGGATTGAAGCAAGCCCCAAGAGCATGGTATGAAAGGTTGGATAAGCATCTTGTGCAGATTGGATTCAACAAAGGTACTGCTGACAGTAACTTATATTTCAAAATTGATCATGAAAACATTCTGATTGTTGAAGTGTTTGTGGATGATATCATTTTTGGAGGAAGAGATAGTATGTGCAAAACTTTTGCAAATCAGATGAAAAGTGAGTTTGAAATGTCTATGCTTGGTGAAATGAATTTCTTCTTGGGTCTGCAAATTACTCAAACAAAAGAAGGGATCTTCATCTCTCAGACCAAATATGTGAAAGAATTGTTAAAGAAATTTGGTATGGAAGACTCAAAGCCTATGAACACTCCTATGGCAACCGGATGTAAGTTAAGCAAAGATGATGATTCTCCAAAGGCAGATCAGACAAAGTATAGATCAATGATTGGTGGATTGTTGTATCTCACTCAAACTAGACCAGATATAATGCAGGCTGTTGGTCTTGTGGCAAGATTCCAGGCTGATCCTAGAGAATCTCATGTTATGGCAATCAAAAGAATTTTTAGATACTTGAAAGGAACAGTTGAGTATGGTCTATGGTATCCTAGAGATCCGGATTTCTCTCTTCATGCTTACACAGATGCAGATTGGGCAGGAGATGTGGATGACCGGAAGAGCACTAGTGGTGGAGCATTCTTTTTGGGGAAGAGATTGGTTTCTTGGCTAAGCAAGAAACAAGATGCAATATCTCTGTCTACAACTGAAGCAGAATACATTGCAGCAGCAGGTAGTTGCACTCAAATCTTATGGATGAAGCAGATGCTAAGAGACATCAAAGTTAAATATGAGGAGCCTATCACAATCTTCTGTGATAATTCAAGTGCAATTAATATTTCCAAGAATCCGGTATTGCATTCTAAGACTAAGCACATATCTATCAAATTTCACTTTTTGAGAGAACAAGTAAACAAGGAAGAAGTCAGATTGGAGTATGTTCCCTCCAAGGATCAGATTGTAGATATCTTTACAAAACCCCTTCCCAAGGACTCTTTTGAATATCTCCAGGAGAAGTTAGGGGTCATGGCCCCTCCAGTGATGAACTAAGATGCACTGATGTGCATCAGTCCGGTGGCTATCACAGTCATATCTTGTGATCCGGACTAATGGGGAGCTGCAACTAAGGGGGAGCAGTTGGTATGATTCTGATGCATGAGAATTGCAAGTATGAGCCCTTTGCCATTGATGTCAAAGGGGGAGAGAAGACATGTGAAAAACAAGTGGTTGATGATCAAAGGGGGAGCTGTAAAGGAAGAGAAGACATATGAAAAGTTGAAGTTCTTGTCTTAATGGTTTTTCACATCATATGTTGCCATCAATGACAAAGGGGGAGATTGTTGCAAGTATGAGGTGATCCAGTGTTGTCATTGATGTCAACATACTCATATTGCATTGATAAGAAGGATTTGATGAGCTGTGTGCTGAGGATACTGAGAAAATTAGCCTCAGTCAGGAACAGTGAAGAACAGTGATGAGAAGAAGGTAAATGTACTGTATAGGATGGGAACCGGAGGACGCGGATTAAAGGGTTAGTAGATATGAGTCTTGAGATGCTACAGATAAGATTTCAGAGGTCCGCATGAAGATCTGAAGGAGTTGTGGCTGCCGGTATAGAACCGGGTCCGGCAAGTATCCGGAGGTGACAGAGGATCACAAAAAGGTCCGGTGAGGTCCGGAATTGTATTACCCTAATCTGTGGATTGGAAGGAGTGTTTAGGATGTCCTTGTGATGTGTCATCCTGATTTGTGTATGATTTGAAGGTCCGAAAGTACCTCTTGCATTATGACAGTGGCGACAGACTGTGTTCTTGAAGTTCCGGATGAGGAAGACAAGAGATCCCAGTAAGCAGAGGAAGTGCGGATGTATCCGGACATTCAGACAGGCTTGTGAAGGTTCTTGGATCATGTTTAGGTTGTTTTGTTGGTCCGCATTGATGGTAGAGCCCGGAATTGAAGTTATTCTTCCGGATGAAGTTCTTGCTCTGTGTAGCCGACCGGATGAGTTGTTCATCCTGCGAATGTTCTTGTGATGGCCGACCGGATGTGTTATTCATCTTGCGGATACTCCTATGATTGTTTGCCGACTTAGATGTTTGTTCCTAAGTCGATGTCTTGTATAAATAACGGTTTGTGAGTTCATTTCAGTGTGTGGTGTGGGGATGAGTATGGTATAGCGAAGAAACGTGCGAAAGGCAGAGCAGAGATTGTTGGGCTTAATTGGAACTGATCCGGACATGGTAGAGATGTCATTCTCCAGTTCAAGATTGTGATTTTCATCACTTTGTAGACAGTGTGTCTCCTTGTAGGCAGTGGGCCTCTTTGTGAGCAGTGTGCTCGGGCAGTGAGCCCTTATTGGCATGTGCCATTCATTTTTCTTTATTCTTCTAACAGAGAATAATTCTTGGGTTAATCACCCCGTGGTTTTTCCCTTAATCGGGTTTTCCACGTCAAAATCTTGGTGTTCAATGTGTTGATGCTTATCTGCTCTTAAGTTTATGTATTATGCTTCCATGGATGATTATTTGATATGCTGCTAACTAACAACAATGAGTTAAGTGTTTGAATGAGAAGAAGTTTTATACAACTGATTCACCCCCCCCCTCTCAGTTGTATGCCCTAGATCCAACAGGAACTTCAAAGATTTTTAACACAAGTCAACTTGTATGTGGCCCCCTTAAGATTGTATCGTGTTATTTTGGGAATTAATTGGTTATCTAAGAATAAGGCCTTAGTGAATTGTCAAGATAAGATAGTTTCTTGTCTAGATGATGTGGGTAGACTAACTAAGATTTGTGGGATTCAAAAAACCCACATCTTAGTTATATTTGAGCTATGTAGTTAATGAAGGCTTAATGGAAAGGATGTACTTTGTATTCCATTCATACTAATGACCTTAACAATGATAAAGAGCCAGCCATGGAGGATTTTCCAATTCTACAAGAGTTTAAGGATGTTTTTCCTAAAGAGTGACCATGGCTACCACCTAAAAGGGAATTTGAGTTTTTTCTATATCTTTTACTAAGAACTGAACCATACTCTAAGGCTCCTTACAAAATGACCACAATTTAGAGTTGTATGACTTGAAGGTTTCATTGCAAGAGTTGCTCAATAAGGGAATGATTAGATTGAGTTTGTCACCTTGGGGAGCACCTATTATTTTTGTGAAAAAGAAGGATGGTACTCTATGACTGTGTATTTATTATAGAATCCTTACAAAGGAAACCATTAAGAACATGTACCCTCTTCCAAGGATCAATGACAGATTTGACCAAATGAACTGAGCATTAGTCTTTCCCAAGATTGATCTAAAATCTAGATATCACTAGTTGAGAATAAAAAACAACACATTTCAAAAACAACTTTCAAGACTCACTATAAGCACTATGAATTCACTGTAGTTCCTTTTAGACTAGCCAATGCCCCTGTAGCTTTTATGAATCTGATGAATAGTGTGTTCAGGAATTGTTTGGATAATTTTGTCTTAGTTTTTCTAGATGATATAATAGACTACTTTAAACCAAAAAGGGAGCATGAAGAACATTTAAGGATAGTATTGCAACATTTAAGAGAACATCAACTTTATGGCAAGCTATCCAAGTGTACATTTTACCAAAAGAAGGTGCACTACTTGGGTCACATTATTGCAGTCAAGGGTATTTTTGTGGATCTAGAGAAGAATAAGGCTATAATGGAATGGCCCTCACCTCAAAATGTTCAGGAAGTCCATAGTTCAATGGGACTAGCCATTTATTATAGAAGGTTTGTAGAAGGATTTTCTAACATTAGAAATCCTATCACTACACTTCAGAGAAAAGGAAAAAAGTTTGAATGGATTAACAAATGCGAGAAATATTTTTAAACCCTAAAGTAAAAACTCACAACTGCTCCTATTTCGATCATGCTAGATCGAAATGGTCATGCCGCTTTTATCATAGATGCCTTTAGTGAAGGATTAGGTGGGGTTCTCGTGCAAAAGTGGAAGGTAGTGGCCTTTGAGTCTAGAAAATTGAAGGGATACCAGTAGAGTTACACCCCTCATGATTTGGAACTAGTAATAAGTATGCATGCTTTATAAATGTGGATACATTTCCTATTGGGAAAACCATTTGAGCTTAAGACTGAACATTTGGGACTTAAATATATTTTCACACAACCAAACCTAAATGCTTGACAAAGGTGATGGTTGGAGTTCCTTAGTGACTGTGATTTTTAAATTGAGTTCATTAATCCAAAAAAATAGGGTGGTAGATGCTCTTCACAGGTGAAGGCATCTTGTAGTTATTACATCAGTTCAAACTACTTTCAGGTAGTAGGTACTTACTAACTTGTAGCATGATGAAAACTATTCCTTCGTTAAATCATATCTTAATAAATATCCTTCATATAACCATTTTGATGTTTATATGTTTGAACCCTATTGGCACCTATAAAATTTTGCTCCCAAACATGCATTATTGTTGTCCCAAAAAATCCAAAATTCCCAATTTATTCCAAAATCCCTCTTTTAAATCCAATCTGAGACATCCTATAGGGGTCTTATTTCAAAAATATTCAAAGCATAATGTTCCCCCTTGTCATTGTTTCTTCCCTTTGAAAAAAATGTTTCATTCAAGGCCTTTGTTAGTGAATCCGAAAAATTGAGAACTGGAAAACTAGTTCAGAAGTTTGCCTTGTTCCCAATTCGTTGATTTGACAAAAAGGTGATAGGAAGGCAAGAAAAATAGTGAAGGAAAGAGATCTTTCTTCATTGGTAAAGAGACATCCAAAGTTTTTAGTTGGCGAGGTTATTGGTTTCTCAAAGCAATGAGTTCACCAACTAAAGAAAAGTGAGGGAAAGTTCGGTACAAGTTTCTAAGGAAAAGAAAGAGAAGTGCAAGATTGTCAGAAAAAAGTTCTGGTTTGCAAACTTGAATGTTCATCGACGGGAGGTCGACAGAGAATTCACCAACTAAAGGCAAAGAAGAAAGAAAAAAGGGGGAGAAGGCCACTAAAAAGGAAAAAGTAAAGAGATTGGTTCACCATCAAAGGATTTTGCCGATAGCAAAGGTCAAAAAAATAAAGAAATGGTTAATGCAAGTTTTATCGACATATGGCTAGGTTAGCAAACTGCTCAATTCATCGATAACATAGTTCACCAACGGGCCCTTTTTCTAACAAAGGGAGAGACAAGAGACAAAGAAAAGATAAAGGAAACAAAGGTTCACTTCAGGTTGAGTTCATTGATAGGTAAAGTGGCCGACTGAGGAGATAAAGGAGGTTTGTGAGAAGGAAAAAAGGTCGATAAAGATAGGAAGATGTGCCCAGTGCAGAAAGGTACAGTCAAAGTTAAGATGGCTTAAAGAGGAAAATTGGACAACATGTTTAAAGTGTTGTAAAGTCTTAAAAAGGGGTGATTCCCTAAAAACATGCCCTGATTGCAGGATTGTGAAGGCTTATTTGTACCTAGAATTTAATGATTCTATAGAACAGTGCCATGTAGGTGTTTGGTATGTAGTGAAATTCTTCAATGCATAGGTACACTTGGAGGACAAAGATGATAAGTGAAATGTTATAGGTGTTAGGGAAAGGGTTTGAACCTTATTTCTTTATTGTTCCAAGTACACAAAGAGTGCAAGCAATCTTCCTCTAGCATATTCAATATTGTCAAAGAATGGGTAGGCTTCCAAACATGCATACTTCTTGACATTGCAGTGGGCTAAATTTAATGAAGCATGGCTGTACTCATTGACTAAAATGCAATGGTGGGATGGGTACATTGAATTGTAATGCTATATATGCATCTGTTTCAGATGCAATAGAGGTTGGTAGGTCATTTTTTTTTGGGCATTGCTCTCAATAGGTTCTAAGCTCTAGAAGGTAGAAACGATAAGGTTATTTTGTGGTCTTTATTTAGCATGAAACAATTATGAAATTTATGTAATATATTTTTAAAATGTTTGTATCAAACCACTATCTTTCTCCGCTGCTATAGATGTTCTTTCTAGCAGACTAAATCACAATTATAGTTTTATCTTGCCACATATTTTAGTGGTATGAATGTGTTTAGTGTGAAAAAGAGAGAGAATGATAGCATTTCTAAACTAGGTCAAGCCCCTCTTTTCATGCACCAACATTCAGAATATGAATCAAGCCTAATCACTATGAGAGTGATAAGCTACAGGTATCATTTTCCTCTTTAGTGTAACTCAAATGGTGTCTCAACTAGAATTATACAAACCCTAACAAGCCAAGGAGAGTTCAAACCCTAGTTATAAGATATGCACTAACAGACAAATTTTGGGAGCAGTAACCCACAGACTAATCACAGAAATACAAACAAGAGGTAATAGTGACTGTGCACCTAAAATATGGAGGCCTACTAGACTCATATGCACACCCTAATGTCATGTAAGTTTCTCATCAACAAAACTATCTATAACATGTGTTTGAACCTTTGCTAAGGATTCTTGGTCTTGGTTTTCAGATCCTATTAGACTCGGGTGTCCACCCTGGAGTCCGGTAGATAATTTGAAGATGAAACTGCAACTTCTGTGATGACTATACTTGTAACACCTACTTCTCATTTTCTTGTTTCTGCCTAATCTTCTTGAATCTAACCTACACAAGAAAAAGAAGGAGAAAGATGGTTGTGGCTATATAGGAGTTTACCTCAGTCAATCCCCATCTTTGGTATTTCTACCTCAACAATAGCCAATGTCAATGTATGTAGATGTGTGTTCTTGTAAACCAAATGTGCTAGCATAAACAATTACAAGATCCTAAATGACTCAATAATCAAGGATTAGATCAACAAATGTTTCACTCAAGGAAACAACTACTTCACCTCAAGGAGATGATAGCAATGGTGACTTGTAGAACAAGAAGGTGAGGTAGTTGTATCTGCGGAGGATTCCAAAACTCAATTTAGAGGCTTGAACCCTTCTCCTGATCATGCAAAGAGCTTGACAAACCCTAGGAAGAGCAAGATAGACTCAAGATATCTCCATGATAGCAAAGACCAAATTCGTCAATAAGCTTCAACACTTTGTAGACTTCAATAACAGTAGTAGCAGAATTTTGGCATAGTAAGCTTGCATGTGAATTCTGTGTGATAAAATGATTTTCATTTCTATTTAACTACCTGACCATAGGAGGGAAAATAATTGAAATATCACATTGAAATCATGCAAAAATGAAAATTTGAATTTAGAATCTTGAAACATGCAACCTAAGCTAACATCAGAATAAAACTTGGAATCCCAAGACTTAGGGCAAGACTAGGGCGTAGGTACCCAAGTTCAACCCCTACATTTTTATCCAAATTAGGCTTAAGGATGTCCTAAATATCAAGAATCCATCATCTCTTTCCAGGTTTTATCATTAGATACTTCGAAATGCAACAATTCCTTGATAAAATAGTCATTAATTAGGGTTTAGATAGGTCTAATAAATCAAGGGGTTGAGGGACACTAAAAGGTATAAGCTAAACTTATTGAAATTGTTCTAATCCAAGTAGGAGCACAATTTATGACATAATAGAATGTAAGCTTTGCTTTAAGTGAATGTGATAGTTCCTAATCCATCTTTAAGCATTTGTGAATGGTCATTTTAGTATTGTATAATGACGAATATGGTATGGTATTGGATTATTAAGCATTTTTAGTGATTTGGTATTGGTTTTCATGCATTTGATTTATCAAATAGGCAATTTTACATTTCCTTGTAGTTGTTTTCCTTTGTTGAACATTAGACTTTGCAGCCAAATGGATAGGCACCAGTCTGAATAGCCCTAGATCACCCAATCTACAAAACAAAAGAAATACATCTATCTTTTAGATGCAGTAGTATCTTTATGCATCCTCAGTATGTAGGATTTCCATTATCAACTATATAGGGGTCTTGTAACAACTAGTTGTTCTTAGTTTAGTGAAAATTTTGGGGCTAAGAGAGTGATTTGGGTTTTGTTGTTAATCTATTTTTAGTTGTTCATCTAGTTTTGAAGTCAATACTTGCTCAAGTATACCCCATGGAATATCCCTCCAGAGTTTAAGATGAGCTCAAAGAGCAGAGGAGTCTACCCACTCCTGCTAGTTGGCCAAAATCACCCTTAACTTGTTGATAAACCTCTTTCTATCACCTTGATGACAATCCCTATCCTAGGTGATCTAGAAATGTTTGAGTTTTTTTTTGTTGTCATTTTGGGAACCAGCATTTTGATGTCATTGTTGGTGCCACACTAAATTTTATTTCTAGTTGCTACAATATTAAAGTGCAATGTTTGTTCAAATTTTCTTTCCAGCTGGGGAAATACCTACTCTATTTTATAACCCAGAAATTAATTTCATTTTGAAAATAAATTCACAATGAATAGAGGAAGAAACAAGGAGCACCCTGGATGTGAGGAATTCTCTAGTAGTGTAGGAAATAGGAGGAGTAGATATAGGGTAAGAAGACCCATTGTGGTACCTCCAAGGAATACCCAAGACAACATATTTGTTGACCTCAGGAGCCAATACAATTATAGTTCTAAGGATTCTGCAGATAACATGCTCATGAGCCAAATATACATTCTTGTTGAAATCTATGCAACAAAATATTAATAATTAAATATAGTTAAAATGATGTTTAATTTTGTGAATAACAAAGTAAATAAATGGAAAAAGATGAAATTTAGATGAAAATAACAAAGAAATTATTCCTCTCTCTCTCTCACATTGGAGTTTGAATCTCCTATCATTTCTGTGTGTGAGAGAGAGAGAGAGAGAGAGTTTAGGGGTTAGGGGTTAGGGTTTATGGGCATTATTACGGTTTATGAGTTTAGGGTTTCTCAAGTTTAGGTTTTAGGGGAATTATTTAGGGTTTAGGGTTTCTCAGGTTTAGGGTTTAGTGGTTAGGGTTTCTCAGGTTTAGGGTTTAGGGGTTAGGGTTTAGGGTTTAGAAAGAGATAGAGAGAAGGGACCAATAGAGATTGGGAGAGATAGTAGACACAAAGGGGAGAGATAAGGAAATAGAGAGTGAGGGACATGTCCAGAGACATAGGGAGAGAGATTAATAGGTAGAGGGAAGATAGAGATAGGAAGATAGGGGAGAGATATGGAGATAGAGGTTTAGGGTTCCTTGGGTTTAGGGTTTAAGGGTTTGGGGTTTCATGGGTTTAGGGTTTAGGGTTAGGGGTTAGGGGTTAGTGGCATTATTTAGGCTTTATGGTTTAGGGGTTAGGTGTTAAGGTTTAGAGGTTTAGGGTTTAGGGGATAGAGAGAGAGTATCAATAGGGAGATATAGAGTAGACTAAGGGGAGAGATATAGAGATAGAGAGTGAGGGACATGGCCAGAGACATAGGGAGAGAGATTGAGAGGTAGAGGGATGATAGAGATAGAGATATTAGGGAGAGATAGTGAGATTGAGGTTTAGCTTTTAGGGGTTAGGGTTTAGAGGCATTATTTAGGGTTTAGGGGTAGAGAGAGAGAGAGGTTTAGGGTTTAGGGGTTAGGGTTTACGGGAATTATTTAGGGTTTATGAGTTTAGGGTTGCTCAAGTTTAGGGTTTAGGGTTTATGGGTTAGGGATTGGGGTTTACGGTCTAATTATTAAGTGTTTAGGGTTGTTCGAGTTTAGGGTTGCATGTCATTTAAACAATCTCTCTATGTTTATATCTCTCCCTCACGTCTTTCCCTCATCTCCTCTATCTATCTCTCTCCTAGGGTTTCTTAGGTTTAGGGTTTAGGGGTTAGGGGTTAGGGTTTAGGGTTTAGAGGTTTAGGGTTAAGGTTTGGAGGTTTAGAGTTTAGGTTTCAGAGAGAGAGGACCAATACAGAGATATAGAGGAGGTTGAGGGGAGAGATAGGTGGATAAAGAGTGAGGGACATGGCCAGAGACATAGGGAGAGAGATTGAGAGGTAGAGGGATGATATAGATAGGGAGATAAGGGAGAGATAGGGAGATAGAGGTTTGTGGTTGCTTGGGTTTAGGGTTTAGGGTTTTGAGGTTTAGGTTTGCTCGATTTTAGGGTTTAGTGGTTAGGGGTTAAGGTTAAGGGGCATTATTTAGGGTCTAGGGTTTATGGTTTTAAGAGTTAAGGTTTAGAGGTATTGGATTTAGGGTTTGGAGAGAGAGGACCGATTGCGAGATATAGAGGAGATGGAGGGGAGAGATAGGGAGATAGAGAGTGAGGGACATGGCTAGAGACATAGGAAAAGAGATTGAGAGTTAGATGAATATAAGAGATAGAGAGATAGAGGTTTAGGGTTTGTTGGGTTTAGGGTTTAGGATTTTAGGTTTAGGGTTGAATGTCAAAAGCTCGCTCTCTCTCTCTCTCTCTCTCTCTCTCTCTCTCTCTCTCTCATCCACAAAGAAAATGGAAACAAGAAATCTAAGACATGCAAAGAGGGATGAGGATATAAATTAGGAGGATGAAATGGAAACAAGATAAAATGAAATTTGATTAGATAGGAAGAATGATGAGAGGAGAGGTGGAAAATAGTAAAATAGGGGAAATTGGTGGGGATCTAAAGGGAAATTACACAGAAAAAAGAAAACTAAGCAGTAGAGAGAGAGAGAGAGAGAGAGAGAGAGATTTCTTTTCTCCATTTCCTTCATCAATAAGCAAGAGGGAGAGATAGGGAAATAGAGGAATGATAGGGGAGAAGGAGTTAAGAGATATAGAGATAGCGAGAGATAGATAGGTGGAAAGAGAGAGGAGACAGATAGGGAGAGATATAGGAGAAAGAGGTGAGAGATAGGGTGATAGAGAGTGAGATGTCCAGAGAGATAGGGAGATAAGGGAGAGATATAGAGATAGAGGTTTTGGGTTGCTTGAGTTTAGGGGTTATGATTTAGGGGCATTATTTAGGGTTTAGGGGTTTAGAGAGAGAGAGAGAGATCTACTACTTTTGACATGTAACCCTAAACCCTAAACCCAAGGAACACTAAACCCCTAAATCATAAATAATGCCCCTAAACCCAAGAAACCCCAAACCTCTAAACCCTAAATAATTCCCCTAAACCCTAACCCCTAAATCTTAAAAACAAGAAACACTAAATCTCTATCTCTCTATCTTTATCATCCATCTACCTCTCATTAAAGCCCCTAAACTCTCTCTCTCTAAGAGGTAGAGAGAGATATGGAGATAGGGAGAAAGTGTTATATAAATATATATATAGAGAGAGAGAGAGAGAGTTTTTTTTCCATTTTCTTCATCGATAAGGGAGAGGGAGAGATAGGGAAATAGAGGAATGATAGGGGAGAAGTAGGTAAAGAGAGAGGAGATAGATAGGGAGAGCTAGAGGAGAAAGCGAGAAGAGATAGAGTGATAGAGAGTGAGTGAGATATCCACAGAGATAGGGAGATAGAGGTTTGGGGTTGCTCAGATTTAGGGTTTAGGGATTAGTGGTTATGATTTAGGGGCATTATTTAGGGTTTAGGGGTTTAGAGAGAGAAACTACTTTTGACATGCAATCCTAAACCCTTAACCCAAGCAATCCCAAACCCATAAACCTTAAATAATGCCCTTAAATCCTAAACCTGAGAAACCCTAAGCCTCTAAACCCTAAATAATTCCCCTAAACCCAAGATACCCTAAAGCTCTATCTCTCTATCTTTATCATCCCTCTACCTCTCAATCTCTCTCCCTAAACTTGAGAAACCCTAAACAATGCCCCAAAAACCTAAACACCTCTCTCTCTCTCCAGATAGAGAGGAACTGTCCAGAGACATAGGGAGAGAGACTAAGAGGTAGAGGGATGATAGAGATTGGAAGATAGGGGAGAGATAGGGAGATAGAGGTTTAGGGTTTCTCGGGTTTACGGTTTAGGGTTGCTCAAGTTTAGGGCTTAGTGTTTAGAGCTTAGGGTCATTATTTAGGTGTTAAGGTTTGGAGGTTTAGGGTTTATTGAGAGAGGACCGATAGGGGATATAGAGGACACCAACAGGAGAAATAGGGAGATCGAGAGTGATGGACATGGCCAAAGACATAGGCAAAGACATTGAGAGGTAGCAGGATGATAGAGATAGTGAGATCAAGGAGAGATAGGGAGATAAAGGTTTAGGGTTGCTTGGGTTTAGAGGTTGAGAGAGAGAGAGATTTGTTTAAGTTCATAACATGATCGCATTATGTGAATGCACAAAATGCAAGCACATTATAATGTGCTCATGTTATGCATTGCCTTGGTTATTTCCAATCCTAAAGCTTGGATTTGTCTTGGGATTCCAACCCAAAGTCTTGGACTATGTTTAGGACATCCAAAGATGTGTTTTTTCCAAATTGCATCGAAAACCACATAACCTAGAGTGTGCTCCCATCATGTTTACACTTATTTCAATGAAAACTAAAAAAAATAGAACCATAATTTTGATCTCTCTGTTAGCTATCTAACCATATAAAAATTTTCACATTTTGAGTTCGTTAATGGTTGCATCTTTAATTTCTTTTGTTAGTGTATCCATTTTTTGTCAAAAACCAATGTCTAGTATTTTTTGACCTTTTTTTAAACCATTCATTGAAATTTGAAATAAGTTACAATTTTAGAAACTAGACTCCATTCTACAGGAATTTTTAAAAGAATGATTTTTAATTAGTTTTCAAAAATTTTAGGGGGGAGCATGCTCAATTTTATATTTTTCAGGATGTGTCCACATTGAAAATTACTAAAAATCAGTTATTCATGAAAATTTATCGAAAAAATTAGGTATAAACTACATGGTGTTAGCTAATTTCTCACCGAAGTGATTTTTGAAATACTAAGAAAAAGTTAAGATTTTAGGGGGAGCACAACAGACGCTATGTTATGTTTTTTTTGAGAAAAATAGGACCAATTTGTGTGCTCCCACTTTTTGAACCCCTTAATCTCAACCATTTTTGGAAAAAAATTAGTAGTTTAGAAACTAGATTCTGAGCACTACGACTCTTGTTTTTGTTCCATCTTCAAATTTTGAGTGTATCTATCTTCAATTTCTCATCCAACATCAATGTTTCCTGATTTCAGAAAAAAGTGGCATCTTAAGACTCCCTTTTAGTCCCCCATTTTTGTGCACTTACCCTTAACAAATATCTAGATCAAAAATTTATTAAAACAAATTTATAGAAATAAGATATATTTAAAAGACTTGGATATATAATATTAATATTAAAAGGAAACAACTAATTGAATGAGATGGTGAATGAAAATAGTGTAAGCAAATGATTCATAAACAAGGTGGTTATACCACACTTTACTCTTAACAAATGGATACTTATTGTCAATAACTTAACAAAGTATTAAGATGTACTGTTGGCTGTGACAAAAGATGTCAAAACCAATATAACACATTTGCAAATTAACCAATAAATTGCAACACACCATTGATCTAGAGAAAACTCACTTCTAGGTGAAAAACTCTAGCTTAGAGAGAGAAAATTCCCCATTCCATTATGTAAAAGTTAAGTACAAATCTATTAGAGTGCATTAATGGCTACAACATGCTTCCATAAAAGTTTTTGAGCCTTTTGCACACTTGTATCACACTCTTAAAGTGATTGAACCATTACAACAAGCTTACTATAGTCATAAAATGGACTAAACACCATCATGGAATTAGAGCAAACTCTCAACCAAATGTGGTCGATTAAGATATGGAATTTCTACAACCTCCCAAGCACAAGAAATTGACTATACCAAGTTTACAAACATGAAATGAAAGACCAACCATTTCAAATTCTAACTCACATAGAGACACACTTGATGCTTTACTAAGGAGAATTTTTGCCACTTTTGAACAAATTTGTTGCAATAAGTTCACCACTAGTGAGCACAAAATCACCACTTGAACATCCCTCTTTGACCTAGTTCCTCTAAAAGCCATAAATTTTGCATATAGACACAAATGAGGTACCCTTTTTAAAAAATTGAACTACTTTTGGAGAGGATTCCAAATATACATTCATGTCTCACTATCTCACTTTTACATAATTAGCAATATATAAAATATGTTATATAATAAAAAATATAATTATATTATATATAAAATAAATATGAATAAATTATGCCGATAAGGGTGTGGTTCAGTGGTTAAGTCGCTCAGTAGTAGTGGTAGCCACCAAAGTTCAAACCCCCACTGGGCCAACGAGCTCACATGCTTTATGCCTTCGCTAGGCCAATGAGCTCATGGGTTTGAAGTGTTCTTGCTAGGGGATGAGGTCCCCTGTGTTGTGGCCTCACCAATTCATTGCTCTGAGAAAAAGCATTTGTGTGGAGCTGGAGGGCGTGTCGCACCAGCGTCGTCGGTCACGTTAAAAAGTTTACCAGTCGCATTATATTTTAAAAAAATGATTAAATTATAAATAAATATTTAATATAAATAAATGATTTATAATAGTATTTTTAAAAATATATTAAATAATTTACATTATATAAAATATAATATACAATACTAAATACAATTATATTCAAGACTATATATTATATACAAAATAAATATAATTAAGTTATAAATATTAAATATGTCTCTCTATTCGTCTATCTCTCTAAATTATCTCTCTGTGTATATGTTTCTCTTTGTCTTTCCCCTTCTCTTCGTCTACCTTTCTTTCTATCTTCCCATCTCTTTCATTCTCTCTATCTCTCTAGACTTCTCTTTTCCTCTCTCTTTGTGTATCCCTTTATCTCTCCATCTCTCCCCTTCTCTCTTCATCTACCTCTCTTTCTCTCTTCCTCTCCCTTTCATTATCTTTCTATCTCCCTCTTTTTTCTATCGTCCTCTATGTCTCTCTATCTCATTTCTAAATAATTTACATTATATCAAATATGTTAAATAATAACAAATATAACTATATTGAATATTATATATTACATATAAAATAAATATGATTATATTATAAATAAATATTTAATATAAATAAATGATTTTATAATATAATATTATATCAATCTTGACACAAATTAACCAAATCTGAGCATAATTGTCAGTTTTTCACTATGGATTCTTAGTATTTATGTGTTTCTTTTGTTTAGTTTTTTGTTACTATTATTCTATTTTACCTATAAATTTTTTTTGGATGAATAAATTGTAAACTTGCAGTTTGCTCCCATTTATATTAAAGCTTTAAGAGAAAAGTTTAACAAAGTTTGATAAACCAGCAAAAAACCCACAACCTATTGTACGAATTAGGACCATAACAAAATCCTTGAGAGACTACTTATCTACAACTACTTTGAACATACAAATAACTGTATACAATTTTACTTTTTACATTACAAATTCTATCTATCTACATAGACTATATACTTGAACAAAAAGACTAGAGCCTACATTCTTAAGCATTGCAATCAGTAGCATAGTATGCTTCCAAGATTTACTACATCCAATCGTCCTCCACATCTAGTCCCATGAGCTTCTTAAGGAAGGCAATGCCACAAGTTGACCTCTTCCTGGGCACTACAATCTTCTCCACACTAGATTCTATGATGAAGGGTTTCCACTCCACAACATCCCCTATCGTATTCACCCTATGAAAGACAGTTGAAAGAGGAATCCCAATTCCACTACGTGCTACACCTAAAACCTCTTTCTAGCCCCCTCTAAATTTTGTTCTACAAAGGATTCCATCAACCTCCAAATCACCTTCTTCTCCACATTCAAATATGACAAAACCACTAGAAACATCGATGCTAAATCCGAGTTAACCCTATAACTATTTGCATTCACCATGAAATTGTCTCCCATAACCCATTCAATAGAAAACAAGAGAATTCCACTCTTCATCTTAAAGACCTGTTGCATACACTTGTCTAAAATGTGCCTCTAAAAAAGACATCTACCTCTTGGAGTATACTAGCCAGATCGATGTTTCCATTGTTGGTAGAAAGAGAGAACCAAAGTGTAATTCACAACCCAGAAACTCTTCATTTCATCACAACCAAAGCCGCTACCCAAAAAAGCCACCCGCATGCTCTACTAGCTCCTTCACACCATAGAAAAGACATAATGTTAGAAAGATGAATAGGCATCATCATTATTCATCACCTCCCAAAGAATGGCATGCTACGAATTGATGGCCAAATTGGCTAATGTGTCTACCTCATTATTCCCCTCTCTATAGATGTGGTTAACTACAACACTCCCAATGCCTTCTAATAATGGCAATGCCTCTCTCAATAATGCATTGAGTTTCCAATTTAAAATCTCTGTTTTTCTAATTACATTTATGACAATTAAGGAATCTCCTTCAATTTCCACCTTAGTCACCTTAAGATGATGGCATGGGTTGAGCCCTAGGATAAGAGACTAAAGCTCAGCTTCATTATTTGAGCCATGAGCTAACTTCTTCACCGCTTTGCTGATGATCTCCGCTTTCTAGTTGTGAACAAGACAACCGGTGCTTGAATCTCCTAGATTGCCTTTTAATGCTCCATCAAAGTGTAACATAACCCATCCTTTCACTGGTGGAATCCACCTAGCCTCCCTTCTTTTAATCAAGGAAATAACTCCCCCAGCCCCATTAATAGGGGTTTTGTACCTATAACTTTAAGAGGAGGGCATTTGTACATTTCCTTTAGATTCATATTTTTTGGAGTAGATTCTTAGCCCCATGTTTGTCAATGAGTGGAAATAATTATTAAAACTATAATTGTATATTGAAATAATTACTCTTCTCTAAATAGTGTCATTTTGAAAATTGTCAGGAACATGGAGACCACATTGCATTATATGGTTAACCATGCTTGTTTTCTATTGTATTTGACTAGTTGCCTCCATTATTTTGAGTGTCTTAAAATGTAATTGATAGCCTCTAAGTAATTTTACTGTGTAGGAAAAATATTTATGCAAACAATATTGACTCACTATTATTCTAAATGATGAAATGCATCCAATTAATTAGCATGACTACTCTCTCTCTCTCTCTCTCTCTCTCTCTCTCTCTCTCTCTCTCTCTCTCTCTCTCTCTCTCTCTCTCTCTCTCTCTCTCTCTCTCTCTCTACCTTTGAGTGTGTGTGTGTGTGTGCGTGTGCATTCATCTATCTCTCTTTCTACCCCCTTCTCTCTTTATTCTCTCTATCTCTCTCCTCTTCTCTATTCCTCTCTCTTTCTATGTATCCCGTTATCTGTCTATCTCTCCCCTTCTCTATTTCTTTACCTCTCTTTCTTCCTCACTCTTTCATTCTCTCTATCTCTATCTTGCTTTCTATATCTCTCTTCCTCTATCCTCCTCCATGTCTTTAGCTCACTTCCTCTCTCCCTCCCTCTTTCTATATCTCTCTTTCTCTAGCCTCCTCTATGTCTATCTCACTTTTACATAATTTACATTATATAAAATATGCTATATAATAATAAATATAACTATATTACATATTATATATAAAATAAATATGATTAAATTACAAATAAATATTTAATCTAAATAAAAGATTTTATAATATAATAGTATTTTTAAAATATATTAAATAATTTATATTATATAAAATATACTATACAATAATAAATATAATTAGATTAGACTATATATTATATATAGAATAAATATAATTAAGCTATAAATATTAAATATATAATTATATATCTTTATTCGTCCATCTCTCTATATTATGTCTCTCTCTGTATTCCTCTATCTCTTTGTCTCTCCCCTTCTCTCTTCCTCTACCTCTATTTATGTCTTCCTCCCTCTTTCATCCTCTTTGGTGGCACCTACCTAGGTTTAGGGCTCTAAGTTAGAAATTTATAAGTCTTCATTCATTACAAGCCCTTAAAACCTGAAGTCTTTAATCCCATGGCTCATTGTCCGCTTCATCTTCTAATTTTATGTTGACCTCTTGTAGTAGTTCTTGGTTGTTTAAGTTACAACTTGAAGCCTTTATGATCATGAGATGACCGACCCTTAGTCCTAGCTTTACCCTTGGTATCCCGTGAAAATATTAAGTTTATGTCCTAAGTCTTTGTAAGGGTTATAAAGTGTTGTGTGGTAGTATTTCACAGCGTCGAAGAGCATTTGAGTTGACGTCATCATCCCTCTGCGGGGCTGTGACATTAGGACACCTGTCAAGGAATCTAGACTTATAGCCTCCTAATCGAAGATCCTAAATAAAGGAACCGTGTGCTTCTAGGTGTCAATGTAAGAATTAATCTATAGAAAAGTTTAGATCTAACGGTACTACAAGTGTGCAAGGGAATCTTTTTAGAGAAAAAGATCCATCATGCGGTTGTGATATGGTGACACATGGCATATTGCCAATAAAGGAATAAAGGTATATTCAAAGAAGGACACATGGAGGCTTTAGCACACCTGCGCAAAGCAAATTGGTGGTGGGCCATTTCTGACTGTGACACTGCGAAATAGTGCCACTTGTCCACATCAGACAAAAAAGTGAAGTGGTTAGTGAAGGATGTACATCTAATTTGGCTCATTCTTATTAGCTGATGACTTTTCAATGGAGAAGTCCTAGATTTTCAAATCTTACAGGATCAATGGCCTAGGTTTAAACTGTTGATGGTGAACATTGCAGGCATCCTATGACACAAATTTGAGTTAAGGCTGAAGCTACATCGATTAATGCCTCAGATCCTAGGCTATGAATCTTCTTGAAGGGAAAAATTAGGGCTTTCTACATCATTTTGACAAGCATGAACAAAGTCTTGGTGTGCAGCAAACTTTTAGACAAATGAGAGAAGGAATTTTAGTCTTCTACAGGTGTAAAACCAGTAAGTTTACTGTGTTCAACTGCGCCCATTTGAATTATAAGTTGATTTCTTGTCTAGAGGGTAGAATACTATTGAAACAAGAAGCCCTTATTTGGTAAAAGTTGTATGTAATAATGAGTCAGTCAGTTAAGCCTTCCACATCAAAATAAAGTTAGGATGAGGACCTCATGGTCCAATTCCTTGGGTCTATAAGACATCCTCTGACAAGGCACAGTCTCGCGGGGCCGAATGACAAAATTCTTGACCTGTGCTACAATTGCAGAGATGCCATACTACCTTTGTTGGGTTGGGTTCTTTTCAAACACTGGTATGATAGGATATATTTCATGATCCCAATTTGTAATGCTTGGTGGTTGGATCTGGCTAAGTTGCTTTACCCTAATTTATTTCCCAATCCAAACCTAGTAAGGGCAATCAAACAAAGATATGACCCTCAAACAAGATTAGTTATAGCAGGGAATGGCGCTATGATGGTCAAATTTGTAAAGGAATATATTTCAAGAGTGTTTAACCTAAACACTGCTGCCACAAAGAAAATTGACCTAAATGCCCCAAAGGAAGGATATAAGAGTGTCAATTATGGATATAGAGCCTTCAATCTTCCCAAACATAGACCAAGAGGGGTAGATGACAAACTGATAAATATCTTAGACAGGGAAGTGGGTCCCTTTGAATGCTCCCAGTTCATGCATTACTTTGTAAGAATTTACCACAGTCTCTGTCAGGTGATTGGTAGAGATGGAAGTGAGAAAATGTCAATTTCTCTATTGATAATGGTACTGAACATTCAAGACCCAAAGATAAAGGAGCAATATGATTATGCCTCCTACATTGTAGATAGAATGCATAAACAGATGATTGGGGTGAAAAAAAACTATATATAGTAGATACCCATGTGGAGTTTACATGGTAGTCATTAACGTCCCATATGATCTTGTTTTCTATATTGGGCATGTGGCACTATAATCTACATGTTAGGGAGACTGATGCTAAGGGAAACATGTTTCTACTTTAGATGTGGACCTGCATGTTGGACATGCATTGTATTGATTCAGATTATGTGATCTTTTCAGAGCATTTGTAAGGAGAATCCTTGGGTTCTTGGAACTAGAAGGGGAAAGATTACATGTTGATGTGCTAGATTTTTTTAGGCCTCTAGATAGGACCCTTGAATTGGGGACAGACCACAACTGGGGTGACTAGTTCCTGCATACCCACACAACCTGCATTAGAATTTATGGGTGTGAGGTTGTCCCTTATATTTTACCTAAATATGTGCCCAAGAGGATTGCCTTTTTGGAGATAATTAGGAAACTAAATGAGTCTAACAGAGAACACTTGAGGAAACATAAGAAAGGATCATTTTTTCCCACTTCCATAAAATTTAGTGACTTCTTGACAATTGACAAGAATGGTTTGGATCAGATTGATTCAATTCTTTAGGGTTACAAGATGAATGTGGAGAAGCCTAGGATATTTGACCCTGAGGGTTTTATTAACAAAGTGAGGGTAAGTGTGAAGAGACCAAGATACATTCATCAGGTCTTTTATGATGAGGACATAGTTAGGAACTATTTCACCATGAAAGATATCCACAATTTAAGGAAAAAATGGGAAGCAATCATGGTAGGAGAGAGGATGAGAAAGAACTTGAATGTTGCTTACATAGGTGCCTTTGTAGAAATAGAGGACCCAATAATGAGAATTCAAATGGTTTTTGACCATGTAGATTAGCTAATTTCCAGTGCTCCAGTGGGTGACGAAAGGCCAACTTACCAACCCAATAGCTCAAGAGGAGGATATGTTGTAAAAAGGAATTGCCTAACTTCCCCCTGCCAAGAGAGCAAAAATAACTAATTTGGAAAATGAAGAAGAAATTGAAGTAGTGGACTTGGAGGAAGCAGAAGAACATGATCAAGTGACTGTCCATCAGGTCAATTCACTTGACAAAATTAGACTTTACTCTTCCCTAGACAATAGACTGGAAAGAACAATAACAGTGCAACTTGTGGACACAAAGGATATCAGGGTATTAGCTTGTGCCCAATTCATGGAAGATGAATTTGTCAACACTCCTAAATTTAGAAGTTATGTATTGAAATTTAAAAGTGAAGAATTCCAAAAGAGGATTGAGGAGGTCAAAAGTGAGGTAGATCCCTCACAATATGAGGCCATCACCCAAAAGGTATTGAATGAAGTAAATTAGGATACCAGTGGGATGACCCCGGAAGAGGGGAGGGCTTTAGTTGCCAAAATCAATACATACTACTTCTTCCACATTGGACCTTGTTAGATGCCATTGCCTTCGACACAATAACTAGAGAAGATTCAGAGGTAACAGATGAACAAGTGGAAAAGGCACTCTTTGGTGTAGCTTTCAATCCTAGGTTTGAAGCCTTAGCCATATAGGCATTTGCCCCAAATAACAATAAGCCTAGGATTAGATTGAGGGAATTAATAGGAGATGTAATAATTAAAAGAGTATCAAGTACTCCAATTCCCCAAGCTGCAAGCCTAAATGTGTAGACAACACAATTTGCAGAATCAATGACAAACAAGATACAAAAGGACCATGATAAGTTGTTATTAAAGTATGGACAAGCTATTGCAAAGCTTAACAAGTATAGAGGGCAGCAATTTTTAGGGCATGGCACCTCAAGTACTCTAACTGTGATACAGACTACATAGGCATTTCTAGCTAATACAGAGCCATTGCTAGCAGAAATAGGGGAATTGAAAGAAGAGGTAAGGAAATTAAAAGATGAAAAGAAGAATTAAGTCAGAGACATGGTCACAAATTTGATAAATCATAGGATTGTTGGTATGTGGCCACTAATCATGCAAATACTATACACTTGTAACGTATCCTTGCCAGGGTTTGGGGCTAGGCTAGGCCCTAAGCAGGGGTTTAGGGGCACAGTCCCTAATTTTTTTCCCTCTTTTTGCCTGTTCGGAGTTGGTTGTTAATTTTTGTTAACTGACAAAAGAAAAACAACATTGTAAAACCCTAATTCTAGGAGCCTCCAAAAAGCTTGTTATAAGTGGCGGGGATGTATGTTGCAGGCATGGTATTCGCAAGATTGTAATTTTTTTTGCGCTGGTTAATAAAATCATTGGATGGCTGAGTTTCTATGGATGTAGCCCATTTTGGGTGAACCACGTTAACTTTATGTGTTAATCTCTTTTGTGCTATTCTTCATTGTTATATTTGGGTTATTTAATCTAGATATAATTGTTAGTGTTTATTGCTCCAATCTTCCTAAACCCTAACAAGGATGACCAAGGTTCTAAAAAGGCTAGATGAAACATGGAGATCATATTCAAATCTAAGAACTACCCTTGACAAGCATGAGCATGATAAAGAAAACCTCAAGGTTGTTAATAGAGCATGGTTGCCAAGAACTAGAGAAATGAGGGACCTTCACAAATGTTTAAGGCTTGATGCAGAGGCACCCCCTGAGATCAAGTTGACATTTGACATGCTACTGATACTTGAGGAGTTTGTAGCTTTCCAATTAAAGCTTTACAGGTTATTGGGTGAGAAAAGACAATTTATTGAAGAAATGGATAAGAAAATAATGCCAGACATATTAGAAGAGGATAGACAGGAAAATAGCCTTGACAAGTGGAGGGTTGACTTTGAAAGCTTTGTCAACCAATTAATATCTACCTGTTGTACTGATGGAGATCTGAGCATGAAGATTTTGAGCTCAACTTTAGATAAACTGCATGTGCTTGAAATAAATTTTGAGTTGTTCTATAAGGAGGCAAAGATTTTGATGGATGCAAGGTACATAGGGCATAATGAGAGAATATCAAAGTTGATTTCTTTTTAGTGACCATTAGACAAGTCATATGTAGCTTGGACGAAGAAATATGGATAGATGTGACTGAGGTGAATGACTAACTAATATCTTATTTGCATTTATGTGGAAAGGCTTCCTTAGTCGGTTGTACTTCTCCCAAGAAATCATATTTTGTCTTTTCTCTATTCAATATGTAATAAATTTCCCAACACCTAAGGGCGATGACTTATGATGTAAGTCTCATGCAACTGGCATTGGATATTGAATGTTGAGTGCCACGATCTTGTGTCTATAAAAGAACTGGCAGACTCACTTTGTAAAGTTGTTGAAAAGATTAGGATTTTGAGAAGTGAATGCAATACAAGTTTTGCTTGGTTGCCCTATCTATGGTGTTGTAAGTTTAATGTTTAATGTGTTGAATGTGTTTTTTCATAAGTTGTTTATCAGTTTCAGGTTGAATTATATGAATAATGCTACAAGTATGTGTGTTTGTTACCTGTCTCCATTGTTATTTGCAATCTTCTTTGAACTAAGTAGCCAAGGGCTGTCTTAGTTCTTGAATGCACATTTGTTGTATTGCATATTTGATTTCTTACTTCTATTTGAGGAACAAACTAAATGTTTTAAGTCAAATATGGAGAGGAAAGTTTGATAACAAGGATATTTATAAGTAGAGTAAATAGGAATACTCAATCTTCATAGTTATCTGTAAGGTAGATATAAAATCACCCCCTAAGATCTGTGTGTTTGTTTATCTTAAGGAAAATCATTTACATGTTGAAAGTTTGACTCCATACCCTAAGATAGGCACCAACTAGAGGCTTGGATTAAGTTTATGAATCAAACCCTAATCTAGCAGCCAAATACATAAAAACAAAATCAACTCATAATCTTAAACTTTAGGATTTTAAGACTAGGGTTTTACGATTTTTAGATATCATGTTCTCTGACCTACAAATGAACAAGTGGCCAAAGATAGCCACTTTGTAATCATCATACAGTTTTAGTCTACATAAAAGAGAACATATCTGCATGAGTGTCAATACCTTGTTGAAGTCAAGGTTTATTATATAGGTATTGAGTAAGGGAATACCCCCTAGGTCCTACACAACCTAAAGTGTAGAGGAGATAGGGAGTCAGTCTCCTATTCAATAGCCACTGACCTGAGCATCCTGTGGATAGAATGTGGCTACTTTTAAGGGAAACTCAGACCATTAGTTCAGAACATCCACACTCTCTATCTCTCTCCACTTCTCTTTTCCTCTCTCTTTATGTATCCCTTTATTTCTCTGTCTCTCCCCTTCTTTGTTCCCCTACCTCTCTCTCTATCCTCCTCTGTGTCTCTTTATCTCATTTCTAAATAATTTACACTATATCAAATATGCTAAATAATAACAAATATAACTCTATTAAATATTATATATTATATAAAAAATAAATATGATTAAATTATAAATAAATATTTAATATAAATAAATGATTTTATAATATATTATTATTTTTACAATATATTAAATATACTTAACAAGAATAAATACAATTATACTATTAACTTTATATTATATATTATATATAAAATAAAAATAATTAAATAATATAAAAAAAAGGCTCGCAACTAAAAATGGTAGAAGGTACTTCCAAATTTCTTTTCCCATCTACAAGTTTCATCCACCACTTGGGCAAGCATCAAAATGCATTTAATGGCACAGATAATGTAGGATTGTAACCTACTTCAAAAGATCATGGCCTTGGGAAGATTCACTGGCTTCAAGAAAATAAGAAGTGAAATCACTAAATGGGCTCGAGAAAATTGGAATATGGAGGTTGTGTTGAAATCTCTACCAAAAGGCTTTTTTGCTGCCATATTCCCTAATTGGGAAGGTCACAAATCTACTATGTCCAATGTATGGTGAATGGGCATAGAAATTCTTTACATAAAGGAGTGGTAGCTGAGCTTCAATCCAACAATGAGCAATTCCACCACAAGTGTGGATTGGGTTCGTCACTATAACCTCCCGATTGAATTCTAGACAGAGGAAAGCCTTACGAAGATTACTAATGCCCTAGGCATGTTCATCGATATGGACTGGGATATCTTAAATGGAAACTCTTATATTTATACTCACCTAAAAGTCACATATATTTCAGATCTTCAAAAGGAAATCTCTCTCCTCGCAGGTGCTCAAACATGGACACAACAACTGTAGATCAAAGCAACCAAACTATTTTGCTTAAATTGTTCACAAAGGACCCATAACATTCTCTCATGCAAACGAATCACTCTAGAGCCTAATGATCGGATGATTGTCGAAAATAATGAGGAGGTGAAACAATTATCAGAAGGGAATCTAACGGTTTCACCCATGAAGATGAACTATCACAATCCAGAGATATCACTAGAAGAATGCCTAAATTTGGGAGACATAAATATCCCATGGGACCAAGATGAGTAGATTGGGGCATTGGAGGAGGATGACTCTGACTGGTCTGGAGATGAAACCATGGCGAAGGATGATTTAGACATTCTCAAGAACCGATACATACAACAAGTTTGCTCACAAATTGACAAACTGGACATACACTCAAAGAAAAAGAAGAAAGGAAGTCCATCAAACAAAGAAAAAGAGACATGGTTGTGGGAGCTAAGGGATAAAAATCCATCAACACCTTTTTGAACCACAAGGCAGGATGCCCCTCCCTTGAGGAGCCATGAGGATCTCCACATGGAATGTTAGGGACCTCAACTACCCTAACAAAAGACACTTGATTAAGCGTCAATTAGAGCTCTTAAAAGCAACTTCATCTTATTGTAGGAAACAAAACTAAAGGAAGACGAGTGGAATAATTTTTTGCATCATTATTATGGTTGGAAAGGGTACTTTAATCTGGCCACTAGGGCTTCTAGGGGACTTGGATTCATTTGGAAATAGAATGGAATCAATGTCAACATGATAAAAGATGAGAAAAAATGGTCTTTAGTTAAAGCACAATGTCTCAAGTCAGGATTAACCTCCCAAATCATCAACATATTTGGGCCAATGAAGATGGAGGAGAAAAGACTACTATGGGATGCGGATGAAATTCATCAACACCATCAACTTTAAACTATTAATTGTGGAAGGAGATTTCAATATTGTCCTTTCAAATGAAGAAAAGAGAGTTGGTCGATCCCATGTTAGTAGAGCACAGAGGGAATTTCAAGAATTCGTTAATAACATTAGCCTCATGCATTCACCTCCAATGAATGGCTCCTTCACCTAGAATAATCGAAGACAAGGATTTACCAACATAGCAAAAGGGATTGATAGATTCCTCCTAAATACCACCTACTTGAGGAATTTGTTCTATTAAAATCCATTATTGTGTCTCTATCGAGGTCCAACCCTGTTACCCAATGACATTAACCATCACTAATGATCATGCTCCTGCAAGATGCACCTTTAAATTTGAAAGTATGTGGTTACACAATGAATCCCTCCCAAATCTGATGGAGAAGAAACTCATAGCAATCAAGAATCACCTAAAAGAGTGGAATATCTCTAGTTTCAAAAATATGTTCAAGGAAAAAAGAAAGTTGGAACAAGATCTTCACTCCTTGAACGAATCCATTCTAGCAAGTGGAATGGGACCAATAGAGTTTGAGATAGAAAAGGGACTACTTCAAGAACACCAAGAGATCCTAAGAAGGAAGAGATATACTAGAGGTCGAACTCTAGATAAACATGGCTCCAAAGTAGAGACCTGAACATTGAGTTCATCCACAATTCAATAAAGGCTCGAAGGATACATAAAAAATATTGCATCTGAAGACTAAGAATGGAGAAGTCATCACAGACCCAATGTTGATTCAGCAGCGTGCAAAAGATCACTTCACAAATCTCCTTGCATGTTTAAATGCCTCAAACTTACAAAGGTAAAGTCACTTCCTGAACATCATGCTAAGACTATTGGAGGTGGAAGATAATGAAATGTTGTGCAGGAAGACCACAAAGGAAGAAGTTAAAATGCTATATTTCAAATGCAAACTCATAAATCCCCCGGACTTGACGACTTCCCTGTCATCTTCTTTCAACATTTCTAGGAAATAGTGGGTGACAAGGCTTGGGAAATGGTGGAAGAATCTCAGTCCTTAGGTAAAGTTCTGAAGGACATTAACACTATGTTAATGTAGAGGCTCTCACTAGTTTTAGGTCAACCTTCCATGCAATGTGATTTACAAAATCATATCAAGAGTAATAGTGAACAGGCTGAAAACCATCCTCCCAAGAATCATTTCGAAAGACCAATGTGGATTCATCCCAGAGTGATCTATCATAGATAGCATTATTATAGCCCATGAGCCTATCCATTCCATTCATGCTTCAAACTAGTCTTGTATGGCCATCAAACTTGATATAAACAAAGCCTACGATGGTGTGGATTGGAGATTCCTTCTATCAATCATGAAGTAGGGATTCTACAACAAATGGATCACCTAGGTATTCAATTGCATATCCATGGTGAGGTATTTAGTACTGGTTAATGGTAGTCTGATGGGGTTCTTCAAACCAACATGGGGCCTTGGTAGGGGGATCCCATCTCCCCATTCCTGTTCATAATAACGGTGGATGCTCTTAGTCATGTGATCAGACTAGAGGCCGAAAATAAAAATTGGAGAGTCATCCACATAGTAGAAAACTTTCCTACCTTCACACATTACCAATTAGTTGATGACAAAAACCTATACAGTGACCAGGTATCGAAGAAGCTCAAAACATTAAGAGCACACTGGACAAGTATACACATGCTTTAGGACAATGCATTAATAACAAAAAATCATGCATCTTTTTGTCTAATACTAAACAAAGCACGAGAAGGAGAATTGTGGACATCTTGGGTTTTAATGTTGAGACTCTATTGGGCAAATATCTCGGGCACCCCTTTTCAAGGGTGTCACGAGAACTAGACTATTGGAGGAAATAATCAAGAAATTCCATGGTAAATCCACCGCTTGGAAAGGGAAATGGCTCTCAATGGCTATGAAAATAACCATGATTAAAGCTGTCCTCTTGGCAATTCCCATCTATCTACTTTCAAGCACTCAAGTTACGGGGAAGGGAAATGGACTGCTAGAGGGAATTTTATGAAATTCCTATGGGAGGGGTCAGAAGAAAGAAAATGCATACCATTGATTGGCTAGGAGACTTCCTACTAAGCAAAGAAGAGGGAGGCTTGGGGCTCAGAAAAATCAAACAACAGAATATGGCTCTTGGTGCCAAGCTAGTTTGGAAACTATACAAGAACTCAGGAATATGTTGGTGCAAAATTCTACAACACAAATATATGGACTGCTTAGATCTGATCCGCATACTCACAACTCCCAATCCACCAAGAGGATCACATATGGGATTTCCTAATTCAATGTAGACTGATCATTACAAACCATATTTTCTGGACTATAAGTAATGGATGCACAACAAACTTTTGGGATGACTTGTGGAACACCTTTCCCCCACTAGCCAATGATCTGAGACTATAAGAAATCAAGGATACTCTTTCACGCACATGGGGCACAAAGGTTATAGACTACATTGCCCCCTCTCAACCCTGGTCAGACATATGGGACTAGAAGTCTTTGGATGAAGTATCTACCCTAGAAGAACAAATCACTCTTCCCAAATAGATTCCGGTTGAAAGGAAGCTATTCATAAACACAAAGGAGTATTTCTTGATATGGATGAGGGTGAAAATAGGAGACTACACAGTGAAACTAGGATATATGATCTAGCAGGCTACACAGGGAACACTGATTGGCCGGCAGAACTCTGTTGGAGCAGATGGTGGCTCACAAAGGCTGGTGCCTTTTCTTGGGCACCTCTTCACAAATGAATATTAACTAGAGATAGGGTGAAAATGATTGGGGTTATGGACCCATCCAGGTGTGTTCTATGTAAAAGAGAGGAGGAATCAACTAATCATTTACTGCTCAACTATGCCTTCGCCAGGGAGTGTTGGACTTGACTGATCAATAACTTGGGATGGACGGGGGTGCTCCCAGTAGACTTGCTAGACCTTTTTCACTCATGGCCAAGATTTAGAGACTCCCTATGGGAAGGCATTTTTATCGCCTCTCCCTCACTTGTGATTTAGTACCTTTGGAGGGAGCAAAATAATAGAATTTTAAGAGAAACAGAGCTAATAGTCACTGATGTTCAAAAAAGATAGAAACAAGCATATACGAAATGGTTATGGCAAAAATGGGGTACCTAAGCTTGAAGCCATTCACCAGTTCAGAGAACATGATCATGAACAAATGGAGATTGTTAAAAGCTCCACCCTCCTTCTTTGCTAGTGTCTTGCACATTTCAAAGAAGTTCAAAAGGAGGAAAGTAAAATGGAACCCACCGCCCACTTGAAGGATAAATTTAAACTTTGACAGGGCCACCAAAGGAAACCTTGGTGTCTCTAGTGCAGACTGCATTCATAGAGACAATTGGGGGAATCTCGTCTAGGCACTATCAAAGCATCTTATAGAAGGAACAAATAATGAGGCCAAGTTCCAAGATCTCCTAGTGGGCTTCCAAAAGTGTAGAGATGATTGACTCATGGGCCTAGACATTGAGGGAGACTCATAGATTTGTGTTAATGCCATAAAGACAAAGAATGCTTTGAATTGGAAACTGAGAAACATTATGGATTCCATCTGGAACTGCCTCAAAAGGTGAAAGCACAAAGATGAGTATACATTTCGTGGAAGTCTCCTGCAAATGAAAAATATTGCTTGGAACTGGTACCCATTTTGAAAAAAATGAGTACTCATTTAGGATCGGACACTTGAAGCATAATGGGTACCTATTTTCAAAAAAGAAAAGTAGCCATATGCATATAAAAACAATTTTTTTTTTTTTGAAAATAGGTACCCATTTTGAAATACGTACCCTTTTGAAACGGGTACCCATTTCAAAATAGGTACCCATTTTCAAAAAGTTTTTTTTAACATGACTATTGCTAATTTTTTATTTTTTAGAAATGAGTACTCGTTATTTTTAAAATAGGTACCTGTTTATAATGGGCACCTGTTTATAATGAGCACCCATTACGAACGGGCACCCATTTATAATGGGTACCCATTTTTAAAATTTTAAAATTTCAAACCCACCAGTTTGTATTGGTTTTAGGCTTGGAAACCCAAGCCTTAGCTTTGGACCTGCAACTAGGAGAGCATGAAAACAACAAAAGAAAAAACTAGTTTCACTACTATGGATGATGACTTTTTTTTTCAGAATATTTTAACGAAATTAAAACCCATTATAGATATCAAAGTCTAGTTTTAAAATATGTAATTTTTTTGCTATTGAACATAATTTTCTATTTATTATTTATTTTCCAAACAAACTAATTCATAAACTTGAAATAACACAGGTTACTTTTTTTTTAATAACTTTTGATTTTGAATGTTTCCTGAAAAAATAATTATGTCTAACCAAACTAGACATCATTCTCTACATGATGGAAAAAAAATTAGTGAATTGATTAGTTTAGCTCAAATTATGTTGGCCATACACAAGGGGTTTTAAAAAACACTAATTAGGGCCATTAAAAAATTAATAAAAAAAAATTTATCAAAAAATTACAAAAAAATATCCTGACCAAAATTCAACATCGTGAGAATCTTTCCACAAAAGGAATTAGAAAAATACATTAATTTAGGTCAAATTATGTTGGCCATACACATGCATGCTTTTGCAAAAAACAGGGGACTTTTAAAAAGCCACTTTTTGTACATCCAATGAAAAACCAACTTGCATCATCTGGGTATTAGAAAAAATACATATTTGAAAATTAGAAACAAAATTTTACATTTCTTATTTTTACATCATCTTAATATTTTATGTGCAAGTGATTCAAATTGTCACTCCAAGTACGACAAAATTTAAAAAATAGGAAAAACACTTCCACTTTTTGGCCAAAAAGTGAACTCATCTTCTTGCACTTACCCCACAAACATATCATATTTCACCGTAGTGCACTACTAGATAGAGGTGAATGGTGAGGTAGACTTCCTAGCAAACCTTGCATGTGATCAAACCACCAAAGAGATAATTAGCTCCTCTCTGGCCACATGGAGATTGCTGACCCTTGCTCCTTGGCTAGGCATTATGTATTAAGCACCCTGGAGGTCATCGGACATGCTCTTCTTTGTTCTAGTTTTATGGGAATAGTTCCCTTAACCATATTTATAAATAAAAAAATTAAATAAGAAATATTAAATATGTTTAGTCTAAATATACCATTTTATATTATATTATACTTATAAATATAGGAATATAATATATTTTATATGTTATATAATATTAATTAAAAAAAAATTGAATTTATTTTTTTTAATTCTCATTTGTGAGTGGATCCAATATAAAACAAAAATTAAATTTATGTTTCAAACTACTACTTAAATAAACAAAGCTAGTTAGTTGGGTAATTTCAATTAGACCTTTAATCATCTCACATAAAATATCAAAATTCATCTATATATATATATATTGAAATGTGTTTTATTTCTCTGCACTTATGTAGTACAAGTTACCATCATTTCTACCATTATCATAAACACCATGTTCTAAAGCAACTTCATGTAGTCTTAGGAAATAATTCCCTTGATGCAAGTCATATATAAACATTGTAAATTTAAAATGGAGATATGCGAAATACAATTAATAAGATATTAAAAAAAAGTTTTGACACACTCATTTTTGTTCTTGGGGCTTCCACACTTGCAGAAAAGTGAAAGGAAGCTCGGTGTGTGGAAATCGCTTCCTACACTAATCTAATGAGGAGAGATGTATGCAAATTCAATTTAATTCTTACAACTACAACAACATAGAACATCTAACAGAGATATAGTAGCAATACACATACACACAGAAAGTAGACAGAAGAGAGAGAGACAAGATATACATGGGGAAAACCCTTACGGGTGAAAAACCCCACACTCCAAAACATAGCTCAAATGTATTACAGTAAACAATAATAGATTACAATATAGTTTCAAAGACAATGCTCTTTCAGGAGTCTTTGAATGTCGAATCTGGAGATACTCCGGCAGCATAACAGTACTTGTACCGAAGTTATCTATCTCCCATCCAAGCACCTGTTTATATAGAGTTTACAAAGGCAAATATGGAACCTTCTAGAGATGGGCGTCCATCTTGGACTCATGCCCCAAAACCCACACCTAAGGACACTTGTCCAACATCCCATCTCGAAGTGGGCACCTGGTCCCAAGATAGGTTACGATAGATGCTCTTACGCACCTTACATCTGTCAGAGAATCCATCATACACTGACTAAAAATATCATATTCCTCTTACATGTCATAACATCCCTTGACCGCCCAAAGATGCCTTTCTCTCATGCAAAGATGCTCACCAACACTTGTCATTAATTAAAAAATGATTGAGGTTGCAAAGATGCGCTGCCCCCAAACCCCCATTAATTATTCAAGGGGGAAACTGCGGCTGCCAAAGTCACCAAAATTTATCCTGCTGCATATACACAAGGTGCTGACTATGCCAACTCAACATGGGATAAATAAATACAACATTAAGAATTTGCAAAGGTTGAGACACCTTAATTCCTAACATTCTCCCACTTGTCGAACACCTTGCAAGGGCCAAAAACAATGACAAGATTTAACTACTAAGGGCCAAGAGGCCCATAGACTCTGAACACCATCTAAACTTCTTTGTGCCCACTGGTTTCGTCAATGCATCTGTAACATTCTTCAAAGTATCTACCTTCTCCAAATTTACCTTTCCATCCTCAACCCTGTCTCGCACAAAGTGAAACTGAACATCAATGTGCTTTGTTCTAGCATGGAAAGTTGGATTCTTCGCAAGGCAAATTGCACTCTGACTGTCACAACTGATCACGATCTAACTTGCATCAACACTAATATCTGAACACAATCTCTTAAGCCAAATGGCTTCCTTACAAGCATGAGTTGCTGCCATATACTCAACTTCTATCGTGGACAAAGCAACAACAGGTTGTCGCTTACTCATCCAACTAATAGCACCACCAAATAGTGTAAACACATAAGCACTGGTGGATCTCCTACTATCAATGTCACTTGCTCAATCTGAATCCACAAATCCATGAATGTCAACGGAATGCGAAGGTCCTGTAACATTACCATGATAGCAAATGGAATACTCAGAAGTACCCCTCAAATATCTGAACACTCGCTTAACTACATCCTAATGAACCCATCCAGGATTAGCCATAAATCGACTAAGGACTCCCACTGCTTGGGCAATGTTTGGTCTCGTGCAGACCATAGCATACATCAAACTGCCAGCAGCACTAGCATAAGGTACTCTGCTCATGTCCTCCACCTCACTAGGAAATTTTGGACAATCCTCAACAGACAACTTTGTCCCCAAAGAAACAGGAACACACAATGGTCTACAATCTGCCATGTTGAACCTGTCCAACACGGTCTTCACATACTTACTTTGGCTTAACCAAAGTTTTATGTTGGTTCTGTCTCTTCTGATTTCCATTCCTAGAATGTACTTGGCTGCCCCTAAATCTTTCATTTCAAACTGTGCTGACAACTAAGATTTAAAATCAGAAGTCATATTCTTACCCTTCCCAATGAGCAACATATCATCAACATATAGTGCAACAATGAGAATACGATCACCATCAAACTTATAATAAATATAGTGATCCGATTTTGATCTCACAAATCTAATTGACAACACAAAGGCATCAAACTTCAAGTACCATCTTCTAGGGGATTGCTTCAAACCATACAAAGACTTCTTAAGTTTGCAAACCAAATGTTCTTTACCTTTTACCATGTAATGCTCTAGCTGTGACATGTAGATCTCTTCCTCCAAGTCACCATGAAGGAAAGTTGTCTTCACATCCATCTGTTCTACCTCCAAGTAATAAGCTACTGTGAGTGACAACAGGAATCGAATGGATGTTAGCTTTTCAACGAGAGAGAACATCTCACCATAATCTATACCCTCCACTTGTGAATACCCCTTCGCAACCAATCTGGCCCTATACTTCTCAATACTGCCATTTGCACCAAACTTCTTCTTGAACACCCATTTGCATCCAACAAGTTTCCATCTAGGAGGCAAAGGTACCAAGTCCCAAGTTTGATTCTTTTCCAAAGAAGCCATTTCTTCCTCCATGGCCTTCTTCCAGGAACCTACATCCTTCATATCCAAAGCCTCTGATACAGTTCTAGGTTCATCACTGTTAGTGAGCAAAGCATAAGCACAACTAGAATCAAGCAATGTAAAACCAAACCTTTCAGGTTGCTTTCTTATCTGTGTAGACCTCCTCAAGAGCTGAGGTTGAGGTTCAGCTTCTTCTTCTAAACTATCAGAGCTACTAGAGCTCTCCTCATCATCAGATCCAACATTGTCTTTCTGTTCAGTCTTCTCAGGGGTGAGAGGAAACTAAACAACATCCTCTTTCTTTTCTTTTTCTTATGGCTGCAAAATAGTGGAAGAAGGTGTAAGCTCTCTGAAGATGACACTTCTGCTATACAATATGTTTTTAGCCACGGGATCCCAAAGCTTGTATCCTTTCACACCAACATAATAGCCGATGAAGATACACTTAACAGCTTTGTTCTCCAACCTTGACCACTTCTCCTTAGGCACATGTGCATATGCCTCGCAACCAAAAACATGAAGATGCCTTACTGAAGGCTTTCTACCAGACCACACCTCCATGGGTGTCTTTCCAACAAGAGCTAATGTAGGAGATCTATTTACTAGATAGCAAGCAGTGGCAACAGCTTTAGCCCAAAACTTTTGTTCTAGACCAACTCCACTAAGCATACTCCTAGCCTTCTCCATCAGTGTCCTGTTCATCCTCTTTGCAACTCCATTTTGCTGCAGTGTGTATGGAGTTGTCTTATGTCTTTCAATCCCAAGTTCCTTGCAATACTTATTGAATTCTGTAGAACAGAACTCACCACCATTGTCAGTTCTCAAACATTTAATCTTTTTACTAGTCTAATTTTTAGCAAAGGCTTTAAACTCCTTAAACTTGCTATAGACTTCAGATTTGCTTCTGAGAAAATAAATCCATGTCCTTCTACTGTAATCAGCTATAAAAGATACAAAGTATACAGATTTTGATAATGAAGGAACATTAACAAGACCAAACACATCAGAATGAATGAGGTCCAACACACTAGAAGACTTATGAGAACTTGAGTAAAACTGAACACGATTTTGTTTTCCATAAATGCAATGTTCGCAAAAGTCAAACTCAAGATTACAATCATCTAACCCCTCAATGAGGTTCTTATTCTTCAGGGTACGCAGACCCTTCTCACCAATGTGGCCAAATCTCTTGTGCCATAACATTGTCTTTTCTGCAGGAAGTTTAACTTCCAATGCACGATTACAACCATCAAGATTAGAAACTATAGATTTCTTCACTGCTCATTCAGATGGTGGGGATGAAGTGACTGCTACCCTCTTCCTTGAGTCAAAAGAACTATTACATTGAGCAATGCATGCTTCTAGCTAAAATAGAGTACCTCTCCGAGTACCCTTAGCAAGCACCATAGATCCTCTAGTCATCCTGCATCTGTCTTTCGAAAAGACAACCTACACACCTGCATCATTAACCATACTTACAGAAAGTAGGTTCTGTGCTAAGCCTAGGATGTGCATAACCCCAGTGATCCCCTTCACTCGACCATCAGGGAATCAAATAGAGACTCTTCCATGACCAATGATCTTCATATGAGAGTCGTCACCCAGATACACCTTTCCACCATCGAACTCTTCATACTTAGTGAACCAGTCTCGATGCAAGGTCATGTGGAATGATGCACCAGAGTCGATTAGCCACACATCATCAGATGCATGGGTTGCCAGAGCTGCGATGAATGCATCACCGTCATCTTATGATTTGTCAGAATTTGAATCAGGAGCTTTCTTCTTTTTCTTCTTCTCCTCTTTGCATTCCTTTTAGAAATGCTCAGTCTTGCCACAGTTCCAACAAAGAGCCTTGGACTTTCCAGAAGATTTGGATCTCCCACGGGATTTGGATCTACCCTTCTCAGCTTTCTTGTCCTTCTTCTTCCCTTTCTCCTTGGGTCTTCCACGAACTGCAAGGGCTTCTTTGGCTACCTCAAAAGACTTTCTCTGCATCTCTTCAGATAATAGCGAAGAAACCACCTCTTCCATTTTGAATGTGGATGTGGTGCTTCCGATTGCCATAACAAGATGATCCCATGAGTCCAGTAGAGAACAAAGCAGGGTCATACACCAATCCTCCTCCTCCATCTTTACACCAATAGATGTCAATTGTGCAACCATCATGTTGAAAGCATTCATATGTTCAGCAATAGATCCTCCGTCCTCCATTCGAAGAGAATACAACTTCTTTCTTAGAAAAAATTTATTAACCAGGGATTTTGCTTGATACACATCTCCCAACTTCTTCCAAAGTAGTTTTGCAGTAGTCTCCTCATCGACATTTAACAACATAGAATCAGCAAGACTAAGTCTTATGAGACCCTTAGCCTTTCGATCCTTGAGATCTCACTCATCTTGTGACATTGCAGCTGGTTTAGTTCCATTAACACTTTCCCAAAGGTCTCTGTCAACAAGCATGTCTTCCATCTTGAGCTTCCACAGCTCGAAATTACTACCATTGAACTTCTCCACTTCAAACCTTCCTGATGTGGTTGCCATCTCCTTGCTGCAATAGAAAATAGAATACTCTGCATAAACTCCCACTCAACCTAAGATTAGCTCAAAAAACCCTAACAAAACAACTAGGACCAAAGGTGATCAAGCTCTGATACCAACTAAAAGGAAGCTCAGTGTGCGAAAATCACTTCCTACACTAATCTAATGAGGAGAGATGTATGCAAATTCAATTTAATTCTTACAACTACAGCAACATAGAACATCTAACAGAGATATAGCAGCAATACACATACACACAGAAAATAGACAGAAGAGAGAGAGAGAGAGAGAGAGAGAGAGAGAGAAGATATACGTGGGGAAAACCCTTAGGGGTGAAAAACCCCACTCCAAAACATAGCTCAAATGTATTATAGTAAACAATAATAGATTACAATACAATTTCAAAGCCAATGCTCTTTCAGGAGTCTTTGAATGTTGAATCTGGAGATATTCCGGTAGCATAACAGTACTTGTACCAAAGTTATCTATCTCCCATCCAAGCACCTATTTATATAGAGTTTACAAGGAATATATGGAACCTTCTAGAGATGCGCATCCATCTTGGACTCATGCCCCAAAACCCACGCCTAAGGACACTTGTCCAACATCCCATCCCGAAGTGGGCGCCTGGTCCCAAGATAGATTACGATAGATCCTCTTACGCACCTTACATCTGTCAGAGAATCCGTCATATACTGACTAAAAATATCATATTCCTCTTACATGTCATAACCTCCCTTGACCGCCCAAAGATGCCTTTCTCTCATGCAAAGATGCTCACCGACACTTGTCATTAATTAAAAAATGGTTGAGGTTGCAAAGATGTGCTGCCCCCAAACCCCCGTTAATTATTCAAGGGGGAAACTGCAGCTTCCAAAGTCACCAAAATTTATCCTGCTGCATATACACAAGGTGCTAACTATGCCAACTCAACATCAGATAAATAAATACAACATTAGGAATTTGCAAAGGTTGAGACACCTTAATTCCCAACAAAAAGAAGGTAGGACGTATTTCTTAGATCATCCACCCAGTACTAGATGTATCTTTCCCTCTAGGTAATATGCCTAGAATTTACAATTCCTTAATAGTTAAGAATAATGATACGACTGGTCAGTGAATAAGTGTTACTTGTGAGGTACAACAATTGTTAGGAAATAATAAGGTTAGAGTTGTAGCTCTGAGTGCTACAAATGGCTTGATCAGAGGAATGAGAGTAATTGATACAGGAGGTCCACTTAGTGTTCCAGTTGGTGAAAGTACCCTCAAAAGAATTTTTAATGTTCTTGGAGAACCCGTTGATGATTTAGGTCCTGTAGATAATCTCACAACATCTCCTATTCATAGATTTGCTCTTGCATTTACATAGCTGGAGACCAAATTTTTAATCTTTGAAGCAGGTATTAATGTAGTGGATCTTTTATCTCCTTATCGGCGTGGGCGAAGTTGCAGTGGGTAAATAGTGTTAATTATGGAATTAATCAACAACATTGCTAAGGCTCATGGAGGTGTTTTTGTATTGGGCAGAGTAGGAGAACGTACCTGTGAAGGAAATGATCTTTACAAGCAAATGAAAGAATCAAGAGTCATTAATGAAAAAAATATATTAGAATTCTAAATATAATTTGCATTTAATGAAGAAAATCCAAGCATTATTTTTTTTGATTTTACATGTCAACGTCAATCCTAAGATCTTCTCAAACTACTTAGATTAAACTGTAGTAAATAAAGTTAAGCGTTAATGTTTTCCTATATGGCATCTAATGTACAAAATTAGTTTTAATTGAATTTTTATAATCTCATTGAGTGGATTTTCGAGGCTTATAAGTTTTAAATCTCTCCTTTGTGCTTTCTTGGAACCGAAATGAATCTCAATATTTTTTAATGCTTTTCCCATCCATTTGTTTTTATTCCATTGAATTTGTTTTGTCATCAATTTTGGAGTTCTTCAATTTTTTTAACATATGTTCTTCCCTAGAGTCCCTAAGATGAAAAGAATTTACTTTAGCCTATCTTTCCTAGTGATGTATGATTTTGAACTAATATGTATTCTTGTTGTTAACCCATGTCATCCCAATTGGTCACTATTAACAAGTTTGACGCATCATTGGCAACTCTAACGTATCTGATCTTTTCGCATTTATTGCTTAATTTAAAAGTTATTTTTAATAATTAGAAATATTTAAATTAATATTTAAATAATTTTAAAATATTTAAACATCTTGGAATGGTCAAACTTGTTATATAAGTCACATTTTAGACCTTAATGAGACTCTCATAAAGGGATCTATAGAATATCTGGATTGAAGAATCACACTATTGAAAGGAGGAAATAAATAAATTAAAAAATAGTCATATCAAGTTATAGGGTTGATTTGATATTTGACATGTTGGCCCCTCAATGTCCCTTATCACTTACCAAGTACTTTGATATATTTCAATGTGTCACATTTATTTAAATATTATATACTTATCTTATTTCAATATCTTTGTTTAAAAGTTATATATAAATAAATAAAATTAAATGTTAAATTATCATACAATTTATATATTAATAAAAAAATTAATCCTTAGGAAATATTGCCATCCACTCTAATATTTAAAATATTATACTTCTTAAACTATATACCTTTTATTAGAATGGTATTTTTATTTTCTCTACTATCCAAAAACGTTTGACAGAATGTGTTATGTTTTAAACTAGAATGCTTAAAATTAAAGTGGTGAGCCAATGTATTTAACGAGGGAGAAAATAAAAACCAACAATGCTCATTGTCGAGCCTGGAAGGAAACCGCGAATGGAAAAAGACCCAGCAACCAACGAATGATGAAAACGAAAAAATAATGATTGTGATGTTTATAGTGACAGAAAAAAATGGTGGCGGTTTTCGACAAGGATGACAATATAATTTTGATGGAAAAGCATGCCATCGTAGATTAAATTTATTTCTTTATCCTATTTCTAAGGAGTATTATATTTATGATTATTAATTGTTGAGAGAGTTACTTTTAATGATGATTATTAAACTTGATCTTTTTTAATTCTTTGTTCATCTATGTGGAATATAATCAAAATTTCAAGATTATATCTATTTAAAGTGATTTGATTGCAACTGCAATGATAGGGACCGGTGTACTTAATGGCCCAAGTGGTGAGCTCAATCTGTGTGTCATTTGCCCTCAAGGCAATATTCCATCCTTTTATGCACGATGGCATCATGGTTCTGTCAGGATCATATGTTCCGGCTTTGCATTGGAGTTCCTCATCTCCTTCAATCTCATGTTCGTCATCACAGCATTCACAACTACTGGGAATTAAATAGTTTTATTTTATAAGTCCAACAATTGTTTTACCTCTAACTTTTTAAAAGCTATCATTTGAATATTACTTTTTAAAAGCTACCGTTTGAATATTTAAAAATTAAAATTTAAAAACTCACTTGGAACTTTTTATATTTTGAAGTCAGAAATATATATAACTTGCATTTTCATCCTTAAAAAAAAAAAAAAAACCTGAGAAATATATATAATTACAAAAGTTTGTAAAATGTCACGACCAATTAATATATTATAGAAACATCATATTATATAAGACTAATGTCTTAATCTCATTAATATTGGAGTAGAGGTTTCGTAAATGCCTTCAATTCATTTATTTTCCACCTCACAAATAAAGTTGTCAGAGTTAATAATTGCACTCCCAAAGTCAATAGAAGTGTGAAAAAAAATAACCGCTTTATGCTCTCATATGGTGAGTGCATATAAAATACTAATAATTATTAACAAAATGTGCTTTGCCCTGCTTACCATTCTGAACTCGCATAAATAATAAGCCTTTCCTTTTTCAAAACACTATTCTGAGAGATCGGTGAAATTTTTTATTTGGGATTTAGATAACAGACCTGTACGCTCTAAAAGTCATGTACAGATACACCTATGGGCCAGTTGGAATAAGTTCCCTTGTAGAAGCGATCTTGACTGTATTTAGGAATGTGGTTGCCAAACATCTTTCTGAGAACTGACATTAATTCGGCTTTGGTTTCGTGGTCAGGCTGCTGTTCTATTCTCCGGGCTTCATCGTCTGTAACTGTCACCATGAGCATATTTCCTCCCGGGTACTCATTTTCCATTTAATATTGAATCAACCGGTATATTAAATTGAATTACACTTATTTGTGGGCCTTGACGCCTCACCAAATCCCCTATCGGCTAGTAATTCTCATCATGAAGAGTAAACTGTTATTTAATGTTCTCGGCTATGGTGCAAAAGCTGACAGGACAAACAGACATAGCACGGTACGGTGGAAGGTTTCAACTGAAAAAAAAACGGTGGTTTAGAGTTCCGAAAATTTACATGTAAGAAAAACAAGGACAATACAGTTAAATCTGGAAGCATTGATCTAAAAGGAAAAAAAAGGACAAGAATTCCGGACGGACAATTTAACGGAAGGAAAACCTGCCACTAGGTAATAAGCCTATCGGCTAATAAGTCAAGGGGTAAATCTTTTGTGGATCGGCTGAAAGGGCGTTCTTATTGCGAGGAAAAGAACCCCAATTACTCATCTCGACCAAATGAATAAAATAGGTAATGAGTGGGTCATTGCTCTGCGTTTTTGTTCCTCCCCAAATAAACAATTCGACATGTTTTGTGTTTTTCGGTATTGTTTAATAATATGACTTCATCTACACTTCAGTTTTTAGGTAAATGTTTTAAAAGGGAAGTTATGAATCCAATACATCGACTCAGTCAGTGCTTTTATGAAGATTTGAACTTTATTTTTCATGATGAGAACTAAATGGCTGGACTACTTAAGCATACCTAATATACGGCTTATCAATACTTTATACTAGCACTTGCACCCATAGGAGGTTCAAGGAATTAATATGCCGATAGGAACTTTACAAAATATTCCGGCGTGCGACAATTCTGAGCATGATAATGCTCACATATAAAACATATAAAAGCCTATCCGCTAAAAATAAATATTTTATTTTTATTGAAAATAAATTTTTCATTTTTAAATATTATTTATTTTAACGATCAAACACTAAATAAAAGTTTTACACCTCATCAACAACAAAATAAATAAATAAATATTTATATTATTTTTAGTAACCAAAAATTAATTATTTACATGTTTAAGAGCAACCCTCGTGTGCTGGAAATTATCAAACAGAGCATCTCCCCTTCATACCATCTATAGAGAGAAATGGCTACGGACCAGTTTTTGCTCGGCATTCTCCTTGTTTTAGTTGGGTATTTTTCGCTGTGTTTCCTAAGAAGAAAGTTTGTGAACAAGCCCTACAACGGCCCTGCTATCTATCCCATAATCGGCTCTGCCTTCGATTTCTTTAGAAATCGTCACAGGTTTCTGCAATGGTTCACAGAAACACTCCACAAGATGCCAACCAATACTTGCAAGCTCGAACGGCCTGGTGGAATCAGAGATATCTTGACTGCAAATCCTGCAAACGTAGAGCATATTCTGAAAACCAATTTTGAAAATTACCCAAAGGGAGAACGCTTTACAACAGTTCTGCACGATTTCTTAGGCCGAGGGATTTTCAATGTCGACGGTGAGCTGTGGATGATGCAGAGAAAGGCTGCCAGCTACGAATTCAACACCAAGTCGCTCAGAAATTTCGTGGTGGAGACGGTGCAGTGGGAGATTCAGAACCGTCTCTTGCCAGTGCTCTCAAACGCATGCAAAGCAGGCAAGTCTTTAGATTTGCAAGACATTTTACAGAGGTTTGCATTTGATAATATTTGTAGGGTTGCGTTTGGGGTGGATCCCGCCTGTCTTCTTCCCTCCATGCCCACTTCACTGTTTGCAAAGGCCTTTGACGAAGCTACTGCTATTAGTGGCGGTAGGTTCTTCTATGCTGTTCCTTTTATGTGGAAAGTCAAGCGCATGCTTAACATTGGTTCTGAAAAGCGCTTGCGCGAAGCGATTAAAGTAGTGGACAAATTTGCTATGGATGTGGTGAGTTGTAGAAGGAAGGAGATTTCGGCGAACAGGGGACTTCCAGAAAAAGAGGATCTGCTTTCTAGGTTCATAGCAGCTCTTTTAAATGATACAGATCAATTAGAGAGAGAAGGTCATTCAGAAAGTGATAAGCAATCAAGTGATATGTTTGTGAAGGAGATGGTGGTAAGCTTTATGTTGGCAGGCAGAGATACCACGTCCGTTGCTCTCACATGGTTTTTCTGGGTGCTCTCTTCCAACCAGAGGGTGGAGGAAGCCATTCACACTGAAATCTTACACATCTTGGCCAAGAGACCACAAACCCCACCAGTTGATGAAGGAGGGATTGCTTTCAGCTTTGAAGAATTGAAGGATATGCAATATCTGCATGCTGCTCTATGTGAGTCAATGCGGCTCTACCCTCCTGCGCCTATTGATGCTAAACTTGCCTCCAAAGATGATGTTTTACCAGACGGGACTTTTGTGGTGAAGGGATGTCATTTGAATTACATTAACTATTCGATGGGCAGGATGGAAAATATTTGGGGTAGTGATTGTTTGCAGTTTAAGCCTGAGAGATGGTTAAAAGAAGGGGAATTCGTGAATGAAAATCCATACAAGTTTCCAGTATTCCAAGCGGGACCTCGAACATGCCTGGGTAAAGAGATGGCATTCATACAGATGAAATCAATTGTGGCTTCTGTTATTCATGGTTTCAGTTTCAAGGTAGAAGACAGGATCACGTGTCCTGATTATGTGGTGGCACTGACCATGCGCATGAAAGGAGGGCTACCCGTTACAGTAAGACCTCGCCGACGTCACCGATCACAGAAAATGTGATGTTTCTGCTTGGAAGGAATATTCAGTACATCTCTGAATTCTCTCTATTTCTTAGTGAGTAAAAGTTAAGACGCATTTACTAGACAAATCATGTTATTATATTCACTCTTTTTATGTAAGACTTATGTTGAACTATCAATTTAAATAGCGAGTATCAGATGTCTGAGAAGAACTTAATAATTTTTTAAATCATTGATTCAGTGCGAACAACATTCATATAGGTATAATTTTGATTTATTCAGTTGCCAACAGTATTCATATAACTATAATTTTGTAGATTTGTTTTAAAATGAGAGGCAAGAAATAATTTCATCATATATTTAATTTTTTAATATGACATGTTTATTCATTTTTGTTTTTTAGTTCACATCACATTCTATATATTTTTTATGATAAGAATGGAAATAAATTATATATATATATATATATATATATATCATAATTTTAATTTATTGTGTCTTGAACATGTATATTTTTTTTTATATTATTTATATTTTTTATTTTTATAGTTTCTTTTATTGGATTGACTTTTTATGTATATCTATTCTTCTCCTTTCTTTTTATAAAGGTCATTGTCTACAATTTATATTACTTTGGTTCTCCTCATCTTTTTAATAGATCACTAAGTGTGGTATGAAACATTGATACAAAAACTCGCACAATTTAATCCAAAAGCACTATCTATCACTATTATGGATTATGAAAAATTCATGCCTAGTATTAAATTAAAATATTAGAAGAAAAAATTCAATAATATAATTTAGTGTGATTTTATATTCCATACAAATTTTACTATTAGCAAGGATTTATAGAGAAAAAATTGCATACTTTATATTTTAGCCCTTGATTTTAAACCAATTTTAGCTCCTATTAACAATAAGCATGTTTTTTTTACTATTTTTGACCCCCTCCAACATCAAATTACTCTAAAAACACTTCTTCCCATTTGAGCAACACCCATTTAGTTGTTAAGACCCTATTTGCCTTTCCTTCTCATTATCCTTTGACACTAGTGTTCCATGGTTACATTGTTCACTAGATAGGTTCATGTGCACTCATGTGCCATGTATTCTAAATTGTGTTTTCCTACGTGAGAAATCAGTTACTTTTTAAAACGCTAACCCTAGTGTGTTTACTACAATCAATTCAACTCATGCATGTTTATGTCAAAAGACTTGAATCGAAAAAAAAAACACACTCCAACCACTTCACCCACCCTCTTCATTCTCTAGCACATCACAAACTTTCCTCTTTAAGCAATCTAGGGCATCAATCGAAAAAAAAAACACTCCAACCACTTCACCCACCCTCTTCATTCTCTAGCACAACACAAACTTTCCTCTTTAAGCAATCTAGGGCATCACCACACACAACTTCCATTGTTGTAGATCCATACACTAGCACTCATATGACTACACATGACATCTGTAACAACTACTTCTATACTAATACATCCCAACTAAGGGTTTGACTAAGGGAAGCTCTAACACTTGCCCTAGGTAGTACATTTCCCCTCCTCAAACTAGACAGGTCCTAGAACATTAGAAACATGCTCCTAAACTTATCCTTGTTATTGAAAGAACATTGTAATATCAATAAAAGGAAAAGTATAGGCTACTTACTTCTTAATAGGGTCAGCGATTAATTCTCAACCAAGTAAATAAAGTAGTGGCCCATTGTTAATTGCTGACATTTTCTTTATTAAGTGAGCAATTTAATAAGTCGTTTTGGATTGTTTAAAGATGTGTACAATTAGTGAGAACTTTGTTTAAATATTATCAAATTTAATGGTTAAAATAATTAATAATAATTTTATATCTCATTGTCACTAGAAAATTAGAAATAATTATTTTATTTTATGGAAAAAAATTTACTTTTAACTATTGAGATTGTATTAAAATACAAATATCTTATGGAATTGCTGAAAAGACATTATTAGCCCATAGTCTTTTATATGTGAGCATTATAGTGCTCAGAAAATTGGCTCACGCCATAAAATTTTCTAAACTTGCCGGTTGTTCCTATTGGCATGTTCCTTGAACCTCCTATGGTACAAGTGCTATTTACACCGAAGGTGTTGCCTTTGTGAGGAGAGTGGGTTGACTTTGCAGATCAACCGTCTCCATTAGTACAAAAGCGTGCAAGACAATTGCAGCTTCGTGAACTATTTGATTTGGCAGATTTTATTTCTCCCTTTTCATCATTTCTCATCTTGATTTCTAGCATTTAAAACTCCATTCGTCTGTAGTTTTTCATCGGTCTTTGTATGATTGGGAGGCTTCTGGCCGTCTGATTTCACTCTCTATTTTCCAGTCATTGGTTTTTCCTTCCCTGCCAAGTCGTCGTTCGTTTCATATGTCCTCACCATTTCTCATTTGAAGGTCATTCGACTGCAATTTCTACAATGTCGTACTCAAAGAAATAAGTAATTAAAAATAGAGAAAATAAAAATAAAAATCGTTGGATGAACTTAAAAATATTGTGTTCCCATTTATACATAAAATAATCGCAAGTACTGACAATCTCTAGAGCAGGGCAAAAGAAAAATTGTCCATTAACTAAATATAATAATAATTAGTAACCTTTATCTCCAAGACAGCTGGTAAAAAATGCAGAGGAATGGTCACACCAATTTCTTACTATTTTTTTCAGGCCTTACAGCAAAATCATATTTTTTTCATCTAAATTTTGGCAATTAAGGTTTAGTAATATAATAATTTTTTACACTTTACAATAAATATAATGGAATAATAAATATATAACATTTTTAATTAAAATATACTGTCAATGAAATATAATTAAATCTATTATTATATGCTATATTTAATATAATGTAAATTATTAAATATATTCTAATATAATATTTTATTATACAATGGTCTATTTATATTAAATATATTATATATTTTATTATTTAATTATAAATTTATATTTTAATTATATTTATTATTCTAAATAATATACAAATATAATATAATATAACATGCCGATAAGGGTGTGGTTCGGTGGTCAAGTCGCTTGGTTGTGGTGGCGGCCACCAAGGTTCATACCCTCGCAGGGCCAATGAGCTCGTAGGTCATGCATGCCTTCATTGGGCTGGCGTGCTTGTAGGCTGTGTACTTTTGCTCGGCCAACGAGTTTGCGGGTTTGACCAAAGGGTGATAATGCCCATTGGGGACGCAAACCCCCCAGTTGTGGTCTCAGGTGATAAAGCTGATGGGAAAAGATCCCCCATAAGGGTCTCTCTAGGCCTGGGCCAGGCTAAAAACTTGGGTAACCCCCAACAAAAAAATATAATATAAATAAAATAAATAAATAAATTATTCTTATAGAAAAATAGTTTTAAAATTATATTTTATTAAAAAAACAATATATTATATTCTCATATATATTAAGTCGTATTTTAAAAAATGGCCCCACTGGTAGCAACTATCTCATAAAAAACAAATATTAACTCATATTATTTGGTCTAATAAATTTTTAAATTATAAAATACTACTTTAAATTGAAAAAAAATCACATAGCAACAAATTTGTTATAGTATAGTGAAATTATTATCAATATTATTTTAATGTTCCTTACTCTTTTCCTCTCTTTGTGTTTGTGTAATTAAAATAATTTAATAATATATTATATAAAAAAATAATAATTTAATATTAAATATAATATTCAGATTTCACAATTATACATAATCCTATAATTAACAGGTGCCATGTAGTGGTGAGTAACTACCTTGTAGTGTTGTAAGAATAGTATGTGTTTTGTAGTTGAAATTGTTTTCTTATATTAAGTATTTGTTTAATATTGATGTGGAACTAATTTATTGGTAGATACTCTTCATGAACTGATTAGTTGATTTTGAGTTTGATTTAATATTTTTTATTAGCATAGACTACAATGGAGTTTGAATTGGAGAATGTCAGAAAATGTGAATTTTAGTCTAATCCCTTTTTATTTATTATAGCAATGCATTGCAGAATGTATCATTCCTATTATAACATGTGTTGTACTAGAAAGGGATTCAAAATATGAAACATAAATATAAATACATTATAATGATAATTTCATTTATTTATATAATTAATAACTTAATATAAATATTATTATTAATAATATACTAATTATATTATTCTATTGATATTTAAAATAAGAATTTTATAATTAATATATAAAATAAATAAATTTTAAATATTAATATGAATATTATATTAAAATGAGTTTTTTTTTATGGACAAGTAGCTGTCCATATGACAACTAATATATTATAATAACGGATCAAATAAGTACATATAAGTAAGTACATATCAGACCATGCAGTGCTTACATAGAAGAAAATTAGTTATTTATGTTAGAGGGTCATTAGCCCTTCTAACAATTCCGTAGCATGCTCTAGCTAGGAGATAGATAGTAAGTCTCCATACTAACCAATAATATATGGGAATGTCTACATATTGTGGTTACGGATGCCCTTGTTGAATACTTCTAGAGATTGTCCCATAATACTATTCTCTCTATTGATCACAACAACATCGAAGACTCTAGCCATAAGTCCATATTTGGGATGCTGGTTGAAGTTTGAGATCACTGTGGTGGCAACTTGGTATATATGATCTTTGACATACCTATTAGCCACAACCTTTGCATTGTTCTTCCTTCTTAGTATGAGGACTGAATTCATCAGGAATTCTTAATAGAGGGTCCCGTCATGGATGTGACCACCACTGAAGAATTTGGAGCCTCTAACCTTGTAGATTGCATTCGTAATATCATTGGAGTTGGCCTTGAAGAGGTGTTTTATCTACTCCAATGGCATCTAATTATCCTCCTCGACTTCACTTTCATAATCTTCTCCTTCTTCTACATCAGGTTCCTCCTCTCCTTCTGAGCCATCATCTTCCTCCTCATCTTGACACTTTCAGACACACTCAATAATCATTCAGTTTGCCATTGCTTTGGCTTTATGATTTCAAACTTCTGCTATAAATAACCTAAGACAGGGAGACTAGTTAAAGGCATTTTCCTTTGGATTAGATACATGGATCTACCTTGGGAAGGAGTTGCCAAAGTAGGACAATCAGAAATCTAGGAAATCTTTGGTAATTCTTGGCTAGATTTGCAGGGAGGTCATTTCGTTCTTAGCACTAAATTTGATTTCAAAGATATCAAACCATATTTGGCTATATCATATGTCTTCTTGCTTTCACATGTCACTGGTTGTGCATGAACTTGCTGATTTAAGTGTTGGCAAGAGACACTGCAAGACATGTCATGTGTTGTCATTGATGGCAACTAAGTCCACCTCACACATCTACAATGCAATATCAAATCATACCAGAAGTCAGTTCCCAAATTTTTTAAGTCTAGATAGACATGAATAGGGTATATGGCAGAGTTCAGTATTTTGGTCAGTGGATCTCTCCAGTTAATCATTGTGTGTTACAAATCTGAGGGAGTGTACAAGAATGTTAGGACAATCAAAATCCAAGATCTTAGGCTCCAGTGACAAAGAGATTAAAAGTTATGAGCATCTGAGTACCGGGTCCTAATATGACAGAACAATTCAGTGAAGAATAGGCCGACTTGTGTTAGATCCTTGTGCAGATCTAGTAGAAGTGTTTTGGTGAGTTGCGTATGTGATATAATGTTAGTGGCCGACATGTATGGTGACTTGCAAGTGTTATTTCTAGTACGCATCAATACTGGTGTATGATTTTAGCTAATAGAACAGAGTACTTGTATTTTTTTTTAAGTTCTTCATGAGGTAGATATATATAGCCAATGGATTCAAGTGTATGAATGCATGTTGTGGTGCGAATATGGAGTATGTGTGAAAAGGGCAGATAAGAAGTGCGAAAGAAAAGAGATCTAAGGTCTAAATTATGGCAGAGCAGTAAATAGGGTAGAGTAAAGATGAAGTGTGTAAGATCAATATTCTGTGCTTAACCAGAACTGAATTCTTGAATTGGCAGATACTATTCATCAGTTCAACCAATTTGTAATCCTTTTGTAATCATTCTTGTAGGCAGTGAGCCTCCTTTTGACCTGTGAGCCGTAAGGCATGTGCCTTCCCCTTTTGTAATACCTTTAACAAAGTGTAATCTTTGTGGGCTAACCCCCACCGTGGTTTTCCCCTTAACTGGGTTTGTACATTAAAATCTTGGTGTCAAGTGTGTTAATTGTGCTTCTACTCATGTGTTATTGATTGTTGTTTTTCATGGTTATATCATTAATCTGTTAAGAAGTAGTAAAGAAGAATTAACTATAGTAAGTATTAAAATTTTTATGACAACTGATTCAACACCCTCTCAGTTGTCAACCCTAATTCCAACATTTGGCTATACCGTATATCTTCATGCTTTTCACATGCTGCTAGTTGTGCACAAACTACCTGATTTAAGGTCCTTTCCTATTTTAATTTTCAAGGTCTCAGAATCTGAATGTAGCATGTGACTATCAATATTGGGAATGTGAAGATTACTCTATCCCTTGAGTCCGTAGTTTCTATAGTGAGTACCGGTCCTAAATTTGTTTTGTCTTTTCATTACAGATCCAGCTAGAACATGGGTCAGATTCTTCCTAAGTCTTTGGCACCTTGGAATGCCGAAGATAAGGTTGTTTAGCCCCCTAATTCTTTTTTTGAGTTGCATTTTTTGGTGCCCTGCCTTGAGCACCCCTGAGAAAATCTAAGATTTTCATATTGATGATGTGGATGCTAGTCTCCTATGGCATAGCTATAGTTCCAGATGTTGAGTTGTTCCCTAGACCTTCCATTGGTAGATTTGTAATATTCTCCTTTAATCAATCTAGATTTTTGTCAAAAGTCTCCATTGCACTTGTGATTTTAGGGTTGTCAAGTGGCATGATTGGGTTCTCACTTTTTTTTAAAAATGCGAGATGGTGTCTCCAAGTTTGGTGGTCTAGCTAGACCTACGGCTTGAGTGTCATCGAATTACCCTCCCCAATAGGTAGATAATCCTTGGTTCAATTAGGCATGTGTTTCACTAACCTTATTCATGTTGCACTATGGCCCAACTAAGCCTTCTGGCTTATCAATGGCTCTTTTCTTTCGATACTGGTCTTTTGAGTGCCTACAGCTGCAATAATGTCTTTCAACCTTGCAATTATGTCCTTAATTTGTTTTTTATTATTTTCAATTTGTCTGATTAGATTTTCTTGTGTTTCAGGGGCATGTTGAGGAATCAATGGAGGTGTTTGTTGTTGGGGTTGTTCTTCAATAGATATTTCATGTTAAGGTGATTTAGTATTTTATGGATTTTTAGGAGGAGGAGGTGCATTATCAATTCCTATCAATTAAGGAAATTTACATCAAAAATCAACCTAAACATACCTATCTAGAAACAAATTCACACAAAAAAACAAATACAACTCACTCCTTTGGTCTCTCTGATGTCATGGTGGCATTTTGGCGATGAATTGGCAAGAATTTGGTGTTGAAACTGGTCTCCAATAATGTGAGTGTGCTCCTTAGGGTTTGCAGACCATGGGTGTAAGAAAATGAAATGAAGAAATGAGCCTCAACACAGGTTTTTTTTAATACTAAAACAAAATACGCTCCCGTTATAATGTGCTCACGTTATGTCTTACAAGTTTTTTTAAAAACATTGGCCATTTTTTGGCCCCCCAACTTTTTGCACCCACCTAGGTCCATAAACATGAATTATCAGGATTTTTTAATATTTTAATAACTTTTTATTATAATATTTTTTTGTAAAACAAATTGTACGAAAACATACTTCAGACAATTCTTTTCAATTTCAATTTTTTTTCAAAAAATGATAAGTTTAGGTCATCTTATGTGTGACGTACACGATGATTTTTAAAACACCAATAATGGCCAATAAAAATTAACTAAAAAAATATTCAATAAAAAATTACAAAAAATATGGAAAACATACTTTAGTGAGTTACAAATCTTTTCCCAAAAATATTTAGAAAAATATGATTATTTAGGTCAAAATATGGATGACATACATGTGCATGGTATAGTAAAAAAAGTGACTTTTAAATAGTGGTTTTCACAAATGCCTATTAAATCAATTGTGGCTTCTGTTATTCATGGTTTCAGTTTCAAGGTAGAAGACAGGATCACGTGTCCTGATTATGTGGTGGCACTGACCATGCGCATGAAAAGAGGGCTACCCGTTACAGTAAGACCTCGCCGACGTCACCGATCACAGAAAATGTGATGTTTCTGCTTGGAAGGAATATTCAGTACATCTCTGAATTCTCTCTATTTCTTAGTGAGTAAAAGTTAAGACGCATTTACTAGACAAATCATGTTATTATATTCACTCTTTTTATGTAAGACTTATGTTGAACTATCAATTTAAATAGCGAGTATCAGATGTCTTAGAAGAACTTAATAATTTTTTAAATGATTGATTCAGTGCGAACAACATTCATATAGGTATAATTTTGATTTATTCAGTTGCCAACAGTAATCATATAACTATAATTTTGTAGATTTGTTTTAAAATGAGAGGCAAGAAATAATTTCATCATATATTTAATTTTTTAATATGACATGTTTATTCATTTTTGTTTTTTTAGTTCACATCACATTCTATATAATTTTTATGATAAGTATGGAAATAAATTATATATATATATCATAATTTTAATTTATTGTGTCTTGAACATGTATATTTTTTTTATATTATTTATATTTTTGATTTTTATAGTTTCTTTTATTGGATTGACTTTTTATGTATATCTATTCTTCTCCTTTCTTTTTATAAAGGTCATTGTCTACAATTTATATTACTTTGGTTCTCCTCATCTTTTTAATAGATCACTAAGTGTGGTACGAAACATTGATACAAAAACTCACACAATTTAATCCAAAAGCACTATCTATCACTATTATGGATTATGAAAAATTCATGCCTAATATTAAATTAAAATATTAGAAGAAAAACTTCAATAATATAATTGAGTGCGATTTTATATTCCATACAAATTTTATTATTAGCAAGGATTTATAGAGAAAAAAATGCATACTTTGTATTTTAGCCCTTGATTTTAAACCAATTTTATCTCCTATTAACAATAAGCATGTTTTTTTACTATTTTGACCCCCTCCAACATCAAATTACTCTAAAAACACTTCTTCCCATTTGAGCAACACCCCTCTAGTTGCTAAGACCATATTTGCCTTTCCTTCTCATTATCCTTTGACACTAGTATTCCATGGTTACATTGTTCCATAGATAGGTTCATGTGCACTCATGTGCCATGTATTCTAAATTGTGTTTTCCTACATGAGAAATCAATTACCTTTTGAAACACTAACCCTAATGTGTTTACAACAATCAATTCAACTCATGTATGTTTATGTCAAAAGACTTGAATCGAAAAAAAAAAACACTCCAACCACTTCACCCACTCTCTTCATTCTCTAGCACATCACAAACTTTCCGCTTTAAGCAATCTAGGGAATCAATCGAAAAAAAAAAAACATTCCAACCACTTCACCCACCCTCTTCATTCTCTAGCACAACACAAACATTCCTCTTTAAGCAATCTAGGGCATCACCACACACAACTTCCATTGTTGTAGATCCATACACTAGCACTCATATGACTACACATGACATCTCTAACAACTACTTCTATACTAATACATCCAAACTAAGGGCTTGACTAAGGGAAGCTCTAAAACTTGCCCTAGGTAGTAAATTTCCCCTCCTCAAACTAGATAGGTCCTAGAACATTAGAAACATGCTCCTAAACTTATCCTTGTTATTGAAAGAACATTGTAATATCAATAAAAGGAAAAGTATAGGCTACTTACTTCTTAATAGGGTCAGTGATTAATTCTCAACCAAGCAAATAAAGTAGTGGCCCATTGTTAATTGCTGACATTTTATTTATCAAGTGAGCAATTTAATAAGTCCTTGTGGATTGTTTAACGATGTGTACAATGAGTGCGAACTTTGTTTAAATATTATTGAATTTAATGGTTAAAATAATTAATAATAATTTTATATCTCATTGTCACTAGAAAATGAGAAATAATTATTTTATTTTATGGACAAAAATTTAATTTTAACTATTGAGATTGTATTAAAATATAAATATCTTATGGAATTGTTGATAAGACATTATTAGCCCATAGTCTTTTATATGTGAGCATTATAGTGGTCAGAAAATTGGCTCACGCCATAAAATTTTCTAAACTCGTTGGTTGTTCCTATCGGCATGTTCCTTGAACCTCCTATGTTGCAAGTGCTATTTACACTGAAGGTGTTGCCTTTGTGAGGAGAGTGGGTTGACTTTGCAGATCAACTGTCTCCATTAGTGCAAAAGCGTGCAAGACAATTGCAGCTTCGTGAATTGTTTGATTTGGCAAATTTTATTTCTCCCTTTTCATAATTTCTCATCTTGCTTTCCAGCATTTAAAACTCCATTCATTTATAGTTTTTCATCGGTCTTTGTATGATTGGGAGGCTTCTGGTCATTAGTTTTTCCTTCCCTATAAAGTTGTCATTCGTTTCATATGTCCTCACCATTTTTCATTTGAAGGTTGTTTGATTGCAATTTCTACAATGTCATACTCAAAGAAAAAAGTAATTAAAAATAGAGAAAATAAAAATAAAAATCATTGGATGAACTTAAAAATATTGTGTTCCCATTTATACATAAAATAATCACAAGTACTGACAAACTCTAGAGCAGGGCAAAAGAAAAATTGTCCATTAACTAAATATGATAATAATTATTAACCTTTATCGCCAAGACAGCTGGTAAAAAATGCAGACGAAAGGTCACACCAATTTCTTACTATTTTTTTTAGGCCTTACAACAAAATCATATTTTTTTCATCTAAATTTTGGAACTTAAGCTTTAGTAATATAATAATTTTTCACACTTTACAATAAATATAATGGAATAATAAATATATAACATTTTTAATTAAAATATATTATTAATGAAATATAATTAAATCTATTATTATATACTATATTTAATATAATGTAAATTATTAAATATATTCTAATATAATATGCCGATAAGGGTGTGGTTCGGTGCTCAAGTTGCGTGGTTGTGGTGGCGGCCACCAAGGTTCAAACCCCTGCAGGGCCAACGAGCTCGTAGGTCATGCGTGCCTTCGCTAGGCTGCCATGCTCGTAGGCTAAGTGTGCCTTTGTTGGGATGGCATGCTCGTAGGCTATGTACCTTTGCCAGGCCAACGAGCTTGCTGGTTTTACCAAAGGGTGATAAAGCCCATTGGGGATGCAGAGCCCCCAGTTGTGGTCTCAAGTGATAAAGCTGACAGGAAGAGATCCCCCGTAAGGGTCTCTCTAGGCCCGGGCCAGGCTGAAAACCTAAGTAACCCCCAACAAAAGAAATATGATATAAAGAAAATAAATAAATAAATTATTCTTATACAAAAATAGTTTTAAAATTATATTTTATTAAAAAACAATATATTATATTCTCATATATATTAAGTCATATTTTAAAAAATGGCCCCACTAGTAGCAACTATCTCATAAAAAAAAATATTAACTCATATTATTTGGTCTAATAAATTTTTAAATTATAAAATACTACTTTAAATTGAAAAAAATTCACATAGCAACAAATTTGTTAAATTATAGTGAAATTATTATCAATATTATTTTAATGTTCCTCACTCTTTTCCTCTCTTTGTGTTTGTGTAATTAAAATGATTTAATAATATATTATATAAAAAAAAAAAAAATATTAAATCTAATATTCACATTTCATAATTATACATAATCCTATAATTAATAGGTGCCACGTAGTTGGCACAGTTCCTACCTTGTAGTGTTATAAGAATAGTATGTGTTTTGTAGTTGAAATTGTTTTCTTAGATTAAATATTTGTTTAATATTGATGTGGAACTGATTTATTGGTAGATACTCTTCATGAACTGATTAGTTGATTTTGAGTTTGATTTAATATTTTTTGTTAGCATAGACTACAATGGAGTTTGAATTGGAGAATGTCAGAAAATGTGAATTTTAGTCTAATCCCTTTTTATTTATTATAGCAATGCATTGTAGAATGTATCATTCCTATTATAACATGTGTTGTACGAGGAAGGGATTCAAAACATGAAACATAAATATAAATACATTATAATGATAATTTTATTTATTTATATAATTAATAATTTAATATAAATATTATTAATAATAATATATTAATTATATTATTATATTGATATTTAAAATAAGAATTTTATAATTAATATATAAAATAAATAAATTTTAAATATTAATATGAATATTATATTAAAATGAGTTTTTTTATTGATAAGTAGCTGCCCATATGACAACTAATATATTATAATAATAGATCAAATAAGTACATATAAGTAAGTACATATCAGACCACATAGTGGTTACATAGAAGAAAATTAGTTATTTATGTTAGAGGGTCATTAGCCCTTCTGACAATTCCATAGCATGCTCCAGCTAGGAGATAGACAATAAGTCTCCATACTGACCAATAATATATGGGAATGTCTACATATTGTGGTTACAAATGCCCTTGTTGAATACTTCTAGAGCTTGTCCCATAATATTATTCTCTCTATTGACCACAACAACGTTGAAGACTCTAGCCATAAGTCTATATTTGGGATGTTTGTTGAAGTTTGAGATCGTTGTGGTGGCAACTTGGTATATATTATCTTTGACATACCTATTAGCCACAACCTTTGCATTGTTCTTCCTTCTCAGTATGAGGACCGAATTCATCAGAAATTCTTAATAGAGGGTCCCATCATGGATGTGACCACCACTAAAGAATTTGGAGCCTCTGACCTTGTAGATTGCATTCGCGATATCATTGGAGTCGGCCTTGAAGAGGTGTTTTATCTGCTCCAATGGCATCTAATTATCCTCCTTGACTTCACTTTCATCATCTCCTCCTTCTTCTACATCAGGTTCCTCCTCTCCTTCTGAGCCATCATCTTCTCCCTCATCTTGACACTTTCAGATACACTCAATAATCATTCAGTTTGCCATTGTTTTGGATTTATGATTTCAGACTTCTGCTATAAATAACCTAAGATAGGGAGACTTGTTAAAGGCATTTTTCTTTGGATTAGATACATGGATCTGCCTTGGGAAGGAGTTGCCAAAGTAGGACAATCATAAATCTATGAAATCTTTGGTAATTCTTGGCTAGATTTGCAGGGAGGTCATTTCATTCTTAGCACTAAATCTGATTTCAAAGATATCAAACCATATTTGGCTATATCATATGTCTTCTTGCTTTTCACATGTCGTTGGTTGTGCACGAACTAGCTGATTTAAGTGTTGATAAAAGACACTTCAAGACATGTCATGTGTTGTCATTGATGGCAACTAAGTCCACTTCACACATCCGCAGTGCAGTATCAGATCATACCAGAAGTTAGTTCCTAGATTTTTCATGTCTGGAAAGACAGGAACAGGGTATATGGCAGAGTTCAGTATTTTGGTCAGCGTATCTCTCCAGTTAATCATTGTGTGTTATGAATCTAAGGGAGTGTACAGGAATGTTAGGACAATCTAAATCCAAGATCTCAGCCTCTGGTGATAGAACAATTCAGTGAAGAACAGGCTGACTTGTGTTAGATCCTTGTGCGGATCTAGTAGAAGTGTTTTGGTGAGTTGCGTATGGGATATAATGTTAGTGGTTGACATGTATGGTGACTTGCAAGTGTTATTTCTAGTACGCATCAATACTGGTGTATGATTTTAGCCAACAAAATAGAGTAATTGTATTGTTTGTTAAGTTCTTCATAAGGTTGATAGAAAAATGATTGAATTACCTGAGGCAGATATATATAGCCGATGGATTCGAGTGTATGAATGCATGTTGTCATGTGAATATGGAGTATGTGTGAAAAGGATAGATAAGAAGTGCGAAAGAAAAGAGATCTAAGGTTTGGATTATGGTAGAGCAGTAAATAGGGTAGATTAAAGATGAAGTGTGTAAGATAAGTGTTCTGTGCTTAACCAGAACTGAATTCTTGAATTGGCAGATGGTACTCATCAGTTAAACCAATCTGTAATCCTTTTGTAATCATTCTTGTAGGCAGTGAACCTCATTTTGAGCAGTGAGCTCTGGGCAGTGAGCTTGAAGGCATGTGCCTTCCCCTTTTGTAATACTTCTAACAGAGTATAATCTTTGTGGGCTAAGCCCCACCGTGGTTTTTCCCTTAACTAGGTTTCCACATTAAAATCTTGGTGTCAAGTGTGTTAATTGTGCTTCTACTTATGTGTTATTGATTGTTGCTTTTCATGGTTATATCATTAATCTATTAAGAAGTAGTAAAGAAGAATTAACTATAGCAAGTATTAAAATTTTTATGACAACTGATTCACCCCCCCTCTCAATTGTCATACCCAATTCCAACAATTTGTATCAGAGCCAAGTTCCTTGAAAGAAGCCTAACAGCTTGAGGAAGATCTAGGAAGGTAATACAATGGATTCATACAACTTTGAAGAACCACTTCAACTTCCTTTAGATGATCTTGACTAGTCCAGAGCAGAAGTCAAAGAACTACAAGAAAATCTTAAAGACGTTGAAGATTGCATTGAGATCTTAAAAGATAAATTAAGTAAATCTAATGGGAAGAGAAAGGAGCTACTTTTTCAACTAGGAAAATAGAATGAGGACAATGACATGGTTAAGGCCTTAAAAGAGAAGACAAAGGAATGTGAGAAGCCAGCAAAAGAAGTTGTTCTAAAACATGAAATGGAATCTGGGGTGATGAGGCTAACCAAGGATATTGAAGAAAGAAAGAAGACTGAAGAAAAATTAAATCAATCCAAGAAAGAAAGAACTGAAGAATGCTACAGATTAGATAGAATAATTAGCCATCTAGAGTCTGATCTACAAGAAATTAGGGAAAATGAAGAAGAACTTGAGAGACAAATTATTATCCTCAAACATGACCTAGAAGTTGCAAATGAATACAAGGAGATGTTGAAGATAAGATCAGCTAAACTTGAAGTGTTGCTTGAGAGTTAGAAGAAGGATGATGATAAGCATAGTCTTGGATATGAGAAAGGTGAAAGCTCCAGATCCGAACAAAGAAATTTCAACCAAGGAATGGAAGAAACAGACCCGGAAGACCTCCGGTAAGACAACCTAATGCTCAAAGGTATCCATCTTTCAATGGAAATTATTTCAAGTGCAATAAATTTAGTCATAGAGTTACTCAATGTAGAAGTAGAGTGAATCTAAGTAGTCCATCCTTCTTCGTTCAATGCTTCAAGTGTAAGAGGTATGGTCATAGATCCAATGAATGTAGAAGTGTAATGATGAAGAATTCAAACAATAGAGGAAATGGCAATTCCTTCAATGGAAAATGCTTTGGATGCAATAGATTTGGACATATGGAAAAATAGTGTAGATCAAGAGGAAATCAATCAAATGGGCAAACAAATGTTGTAAGTTTGAACTGTAATCAATCTGGTCATTTTGTAAGATTATATAGAAATAGGAACAATGAAAGAAGAGGTCCAATAAACAAAAAATCGTATGAGCAGAGACAAGACAAAGCCAAGGAAAAAATTGATGTGAATGAGATCTAGAATGAAATGAGCAAGACATGGGTCAATAAAAGTGTTGTCAACAATTTTGTAATGGGTCCACACTAGAATTTGGTGCTGACAATTCCTCTGTGAATTGAATTAGGAGCTTCAGCTTAAGGGGAGAAGCATTAAAAATCAAAATTCCCCTGGCCAGTAAGTGGGTGCCTAAATTTAGCACATTGAGAGAAAATTATTTGGGTTATTATAGATCATTTGAAAGGCTTTCTGGAAGAAAAGAAGTGGATATGATGATTTGCGAAGCAAGTCAAGGTCGATTGTATACAGAAACAGTGCAACCGGATGTGTTAGGGCAGAGCATTTATTATAAAGGCAAATTAGGTTTTGTGGAGCTTAAAAGGGTCATTCACTCTTCATTTGAATCACTTTGCATTCGAAGGGAGAAAGAAAAATAGTGTCTAAGAAAAGAATTCAAGGATTTGAAGTGCGATCAACGAATTTGCCCGCCAACCCTAATTTCATGAAAAAGGTATTTATCTGTGAAGCTTTGAACTTGTAATCTTTTTGTAAATGGCTACACCTTCAGTTATTGATATTATTGAAAGGCCTCGAGCCAAATTTAAGAAGCCTACACCCACACAAATCACTAGAAGTTGACCCATTAGGTGCATTTTCAAGAGTTCCATATGGTGTGCTGCATGTTGAAGATATTAGGGTTTATATTCATGCGGGTATATATGAATTTGGGGACTCAATGTTTGTAGATTTGTTTGAGAGCCATCTAAGGGTTGAGAATCATGATCTTAAACCTGAGTACAAGGCACTGCAAGATAAACATTTTATTCAAATTATGGGGTTTCCAACATTCAATGAAGATGAATGGGTCCGGTTTGTTTTAAGCCAGATGCATGATGAGTTATTGTGGTTGTTGAAACCATTTAAAATTAAAAAGTATGCTATTAGGATTGTGATTGGGTTGAATTGAACTAGTGGTTTACCCATGCTAAAATTTGTGAAGAACCAAACTGTAACTGATGGAACTGGTGCCAAATTTGACAAAAGGATAATGACTATCAATGATATTATTGATCTAGATGTCAAGTTTACATCAATGGTAATTGGCTACAAAATTTATCATTTCAGTAGGGAGAACTTTGTCTCTGAAACAACCATATATGCTACATACAAAATGTTAAAGGAAAAAGCAGATTATGACTTGTGTGAATTATTGTAGAACCAACTAATTGAGAACTTGAACAAAATCAAGAAAGGTAAGAAAAACACCTTTAAATATGGTACATTGGTTCTATGTTTATTTCTCTACTTTATGAATGAGGTACTTGGAGTAAAAGGTGTACAATGGACTAATGATGAGCTAGTTGCTATTGAGATCAGAGATCATTTATGCAACATTGGTGAGTATAAAGCATAGAAAACTATAATCTAGAGATACTTCAAGAATTTTTAGAATTTGATGCATTCTAGAGAAAGAATCCCTAAATCGGTTGTTGACAAGTACAAGAATGAAATATGTTTTATGGTTGACACTGATCAATGCTTAGTGGAAGTAGTAGAACCCATAATTGTTTGGATCATACCCATGGGGTAAATGAGAACATCTTGAATATGTATGCTCAAAACCTTTTGAGCAAGCAAAAAGACACAAC